>JADLSH010000369.1:5040000-7460000 GCA_016169945.1 Trachythela sp. YZ-2020
ACAATGGTATGGTGAGCAACTGCTCACGTCAGGTCATTTTGGAAGTTCTTTCGTTAATATTCCTGTGCGCACAAATGGCCACGCAGGTTTGTTCATATAGTATGAAGTTTTGTTTTCACAATTCATGAATAAGGTTTTGTGATTACTATATAGAGCCACCTTAAATCAACCTTACCAAAGTATTACTATACATCGCTAAAATGTCATTATGTTCGTAGTTCGAAATTTCCAATAGTGTGCTGTTGAAATCTGAATATTGTTAACTTGTTGTTGTATAAATGCATGTAGATAGTTACATGTAGCTAGTATTAGTTAGTGTTAATAATTTAATAAACATATTGTTGGGCCCACAGTAATCGGCAATTGCTGTTGCGGTTACCCTGCCATAGATGTACTAAGTCTATTTTTTATTAATATTATCTTGTCTATATTGTATAATGTCAACTATTGGTCAAGCTAATAAATAAAAGAAATCCCTATCCCAACGTAAGTTCTCTTCCTAATTGCAACTTTTAATAACTTGCAACAACGTATTACTACCAAGCATAACACATGCCACTATACATGTAAGGCAAACTGGTATGAAACACATGTTTACAATTTACATCCTGAAAGACAACAAAGCCTTCAAAAGACAAGAGGCTAAGGCTTTGATAAACCGGAAGTAACAATTATTCTGGAATCTGTAGCTAGAATGTCACTGGCAATTTAATATACGTTTAAAAAATACACAATAATTGTGATAATATAAATATTTTAAACTCAGTTTATATTTAATAAAGTAAACATTAACAATCTGTAAATCATACCCACCTTGCGCCACGATAGTCATCTAGAGTTCGATCAAGTGATATCTTATCACTTAAAACCCAGTTAAATGAATGATCCGAGAAATGATCTTGTGCTAATTTTTTATCTTCCTCAGAAACAAGATAAGCTGCTTTCCCCATAGCGCCTAAAGCATATGGATCTGTCTCTTTGAGTTTACTACTATCGTATACAGGTCTGTTATTGCCGTGTATTAACTTTCCTACTTTCTTAGATAAACTTGATAAATAACCTGAGTTCTTTTTATAATATCTTGAAATATTCACCCCTTTTTGCTGCCAAGGATATTTTATATCGTGATTGATTGGCTTTAAAGGTTCAACTCCGACTTTATGCATGAATTTATAGTCATCATTGTGGTACAATGGAGCATTGAGCATTTCTAACGAGTTTCGTGTAAAGTCATCGTGAGACATGAACATTAATACCATCGCAGAAAACCAAAATAAAGTCGTCAAAGCTATGAGTTTTAATGACTGATTTAATAGCATCATACCCAAGTAATGTCTTGTATATCTTCGGTATTAAACTGTAGTTATAACTGCGTACTCCAAAAAAAACAATGGGCACACTGCGTCCAAGTATATAAAATTCTAATACGTGTCAGCACGGCTTTTCAATTCCTCAAAATTCATTCAGCACGAATTCAATCAGCATCGATACATTATAGTTTACAGGCTTTTACCGCACGTAATAAATCATTGTATTAGAGACAGAGTAGATTTCTTTATAGTAAACACAAGCAAATACAGGTGATGTAACTTAAATGCGGTCTAACCGGCGTCCTTCGTTGTCAAAAATGTCAAAAATCAATAGCTATTGCGAAATATGTTGTTCGGAATTATGCATATACGGGGGGGATATATCAGGGCTTATAAATTCCAAATATTATAAATATATAGCTAGCCTAATTTCAGATACTAATACTAATACTGTAATATATCCATGGATTGTTACTAGTAAATGGTTTTTTTTCTTCAATTTAACAATAATAGAGATAAGAGATAGTGTCAAAGCTATGGTCAAAGTCTCGGTCAAAGTGACAGCGATACTAAAAGCTATACCCACACTCTGATACCCCCGGTTAGACGCTGCATGCATTCATGTAAGCACGTGCGTATTTTCCAAGATGGCGTCTGCTACAGGACTGCATATTACAGGTAGTCAACTGTTTTCGCCATTTCGAGGGCTGGGTTATATCTCAAATGGCGTGCCACTTGCTTTGCAAGCTCTGGGGAGTGAACATTTCGTTGCCACCGTGGTGGGAAGATCGTTTCATCTCTATAATGTTAGTAGTAACTGCATCTAAACTTCTATACAGTATTAAAATCAGTTATTGTATTTTTCATATTATTTATACTTTATAGTAAATATGGATGCAACGATCAACTAAAATAGTTTGTTATAAAGTTAGTAGCTGTATCGGTAGCCTGATTTATACTATAGATGGTCCATCCATTCTGTTGAGAAACATCTAGATGAACTCATGAACTAGCTAGAAAAAGCAATGACATATCATGGTCCTGGGAACAAATCATTCCCGACATTTTCCTGATAGTTTGTCTGATTCCATATTTATACACTTAGATGGATATTCTGTCAAATACACCTGCTTCGCACATCTGAGTAAACAAACTAGCAGGTAGTACATCTTTAACGGTTGATACGCAGTCATCTGGCTACGCTGTCAACTTGCTACATCTATAGTCAAATGGCAACATAGTCAACTGGTTACCTAGTGAACCGGCTATACAGTCATCTGGTTATGTAGTCAACTAGCTACATACTTACGGGAATACTTTATCAACACTGGATTATACAGCCTTGCTATAAAACTCTTTAAAGGTTTCTCCTGGTCACTGACCAGCAACTTTAGTGGGACCAGCAACTTTAGTGGGACCAGCAACTTTAGTGGGACCAGCAACTTTAGTGGGACCAGCAACTTTAGTGGGACCAGCAGCTTTAGTGGGACCAGCAACTTTAGTGGGACCAGCAACTTTAGTGGGACCAGCAACTTTAGTGGGACCAGCAACTTTAGTGGGACCAGCAACTTTAGTGGGACCAGCAACTTTAGTGGGACCAGCAGCTTTAGTGGGACCAGCAGCTTTAGTGGGACCAGCAACTTTAGTGGGACCAGCAACTTTAGTGGGACCAGCAACTTTAGTGGGACCAGCAACTTTAGTGGGACCAGCAACTTTAGTGGGACCAGCAACTTTAGTGGGACCAGCAACTTTAGTGGGACCAGCAACTTTAGTGGGACCAGCAACTTTAGTGGGACCAGCAGCTTTAGTGGGACCAGCAGCTTTAGTGGGACCAGCAACTTTAGTGGGACCACCAATTATTCAATTATTATTCAATCATACCAGTTTTACTATATAATAATAATAATGATTTAATAGCATTTGAAATACAAGAAATGAAATACAATTAAAAACTAAACTAAAAATAATTTACATTTTACAATGTACTTAAGCATACTATACAATACTATATAATACAACTTAATACAATACTGTCTATAGAACATAACAGCACAATACAAAACGATACAATATGTCTATACAATACAATACGTTACAATTTTATACAAAATATCACTGCTGCATAAGACACTGTACTGCATAAGACTTGGTACTACATATTACTAATTCTTTTTTTCAACTAAAGTTTTGAAGTAGGCAGAAGAATTTCTGCAATATTCCATAAAGTTTTTGCAGTTCCGTATATCCTCAGGAAGATTGTTGAAAACTTGAGCAGCCTCATCTTGAAAGGTACCGGAAACAAGATGAACTACTAATTGCCGGGCAGACGATGATCGCAAGGTCCTTGCAGGCTGATATTCATCCAATTTTATGTAGGGATTGTTGCAATTCATGGCTTTATATATCAATTTGGCGAGATGATAGTCCCTACGTTCCAAAATGGGAAGCCAACCAGGTGATGGGATATCAGTCATACTTGCATACTTATTAAATACAAAACCAGCAGCAGCTAACTCACTGTACTCATTGTAGGCACTTTAGTAGGTAATCTGGAACTGGACTAGACACAACATCATTATAATCCATTTTTGATAAAACTAGACAGTTTCCGCGAGTTGTTTCCTGATTTTAAATGGTGCCAGATGTTTCAATTTTCTCCCAACGGATAATGTCACATAACAACTTGAGATCTTCCTATTCCAGTGTTTTCAATTTTTATTTGCAAAATCTATATCTGTCTTTCATCTGGAAATTTTGACCACAGACGCCTATTTTTGAAATTCAGCCTGCTATGACAATAATTACTGAAAACACTGTATTCACGTCATCATTCCCATTACAAATTCTGATTCAGTATAGTACCAAGAAGAACTGCTGTTTAGGTTCTTTCATGTTCTACACCATTGCTATGAAGATGGACAGAAAGTTCCTCAAGTTGGTAGACACAAGAGAGTTGAGCAGTAGAGAAGAGCATCACTTTGGTTTTCTTAGAGTTAAGAACAAGATTATTGGAACTTGACCAGGTTGAAAGTTTTTCTAGACTAGATTGAGGATTATCTTCACATGACTTTATGTCAGCTGGTTTGCAATGGGCATACAGTATAGGGTAGTGTCATCAGTATACTGGTGAGAAGATATTGAAGGGTGGAGATTTTCGGAAAGATCGTTCACACAGAGGTTAAAAAGAACAGGGCCAAGTATAGAACCTTGTGGAACTCCAAAACGCATGTCAGTTGTGCTGGACATCGCGTCATTTATCTGTACAAATTGTCGTCGTCCAGTAAGATAGTAAGAAGCCTTGTAAATGGAGTTTCCTCAAGATGGTAGAATACGACACGGTATCAAACGCTTTAGAGAAATCAGCAAGAACAGCTATGGTAACTTCACCTCTTTTCACAGCTCGATGAATGTCATCCCGCATTGTTAACATGACAGTCGTGGTGTTATGACCTTTGCGGTAGGCACTAACGGATTGATTAAGTACCCCAGTGGTTGTGTTGGTTACGAAATTAGGACATTTGCCGGAGAACAAGACGTTCGAAGATTTTTGGTAGGGTTGGGTGAATGGATATAGGGCGGAGGTCGTTGCTAGATGATATTTTCTCAACTTTTGAAATGGCACAGATACGAGAAATCTTCTATGTATGTCAGGAGTGATGCAAAGCTGCTCCGCTACCAATGTGATATATTTAACAGGAATACCATCAGGGCCACACGAGCAATCCGAGCGCGAATTCTTAATTTCATTCAAGACCTCGTGATAAATGATCTCTCGCAGGTGGAAAGCATTAGCAGGGTCATTTGGTAAGGTGTTGATGAAAGACCACAGATTTTCAGTTGGTTCAGGCATTGCTCCAGTGACACGTTCAGTTGCAGAAGCAAAGTGAGCGTTCAGTTCGTCAGGATCAACTCGCAGTGGTTTAGGGTTTGGGTGGAGTATTCTGTGTATGATCTTCCAGACGTCTTTGGGATTTTTGGATGAAGAAGATGAAGATTTTTAGATGAATTTTATTTTTAAGTTCATTTCTAGCATCACGATAGTGCGATCTGAAGAGTTGGTCGATCTTGTTTTTAGTAGACGTTACACGGAGAGCTTGAGAGTCCTTCTGAAGTTGGGCAATGTCACAGTTTTTCATCCAAGGTGCTGGTGGGCGTGAGATTTTAGTCCGTTTAAGAGGTGCATGATGGTTAACTTGTGAATCTAGCTCATCAACGGCGCACACAAGACTAAGCGGTAGTTCATCAAAGCTTTTGGTGAATGTATCTTTATTAAAATAGCGTTCATTCCTAATCATCTTAAATCTTGGCACAAACCGCGGAACCCGGACGTCTAGGCAGATGTATGGAGCATCATGATCACTTATTAAGGGAGAAGGAAGAACATCGCAGTGTATCACTTATTGTTTCATGTTTGTAATTATATGATCAGTTAATGTAGCCAAGTGTAGAGTTCGTACGTGTTGGTTTGGTCACAAGTTGATCTAAGTTCATTGATTCCAAAACATCGTTAAACTTTTTTGTTTCAGTTTTGTCAGGACGAACAAGATACATACATATATACATACATGAAATTTTATTTCAACACGCTAGCCCCAATAACAATATGTTGATTTCCATGGAGGGCGTGCTATAGAATATATAAATATCTACATTAAAATCGCCAGTGACAACTAACATACCATCTCATTCAATAGAAAGAATCACTTAGTAAATCGTTAAAGTTGTCTAACCAGGTTGTATATGGTAAGATAACATCAGATCGATATATTGTGCCAAGCAGGAGTTTACTATACCGATTTCGACTAGGAATTTCTACCCAGAGATGTTCCATGCTCTTTTGAACTTAATGGATTCTTTAACATAGACACCAACACCACCACCTCTTATCCTGTCTCTGTTGTTGAAGGCATGAACATAACTGGGAATTGTTACATGTTGAAGTCAGATATTATTTTCTTTCAACCATGCATGTCTCGCTTATTGTGGTCACATCAAAGGCATAGCGTTCAATCATCAGACATAAATGATCGAAAGACCATACTTTGGGTGTTGATATGCATGATCTTGAGGTGTTGGACATGATTATTGAGGGTATTGAGATGTGTATCGTCCTGGTAATTATCGTCGTCTAAAGGCGGGATGTTGACCGAAGTTGTTTCCAGCATGTCATAACCATATAGAAAGGTTAAAATCCAACTTCAACGGCCAAAATAATATAATTCTGTTTATTTAAATTATAAATGAACCCTAAATCACCAAATCTCCACAGAATTTGTATAATTTACGTCGTAGTCCACCAAGATATAATGCAGCCAGTAAAATATGCAGAGATCACGTTATTCAGCAGAAACCAGAAAAGCACAGTTCGTACAGCGAGAGACACGAGACGATGATAAATGACGGCAACAATGCATGAAAATCCAAAATATAATGAGACCAGCAGAATTACACGATAAAATTAGCACAAACAGTTTAAGTATATCTTTAGATTTTATTTGATACCAAGTTTGCTTTATTTCTATGTCATTTGATTTGTTTAGAGACTGAGATATTCAGAGAGGAAATGCGCCGTACCTCGCGCTTGTGACAGTAATGCCAGGCCATTTAATTAATATATTATATAATAACTATATTATATATATATATATATATATATACGTGTAGGTTTAGGTCTACGAAACGCAAAGAGTGCTCGACAACATATAGTTAGAGCAAATTATAGTTTTTCGCTTACCTCAAAACTTGTCTGCAACAGGCTGTTTCATCTGTAAAAGAATCATCAGGCAGTTTACAAGTATCGAAAAGAAATGACCGCTTATATGCTTCCTGCCGGGGCGTGGGAGTGTGTGTGGGAGACAATGTGTGCATGCATGGCTTTGTTTGCGTTGTTTACGCGAAATTTGTTGCGATGACGGCATCGTGAAATTATTTCAGCTCTTTTGTTGAGTAAACAATCCTTGTTTTTTTCTTTCAAAATACAAAATTTTTCTTCTAAACATAAATTGCATCGTTTTGATCCTCCCGTATACGAAATAGAATGTTTTAAAATTTGCCAATTAATACTGAAATCCTTATTGTTTTCTTTCAATGTCCAAATATATTTCGAAAGTTCCGTGTCATTTGCATGCTTTTATGCTGAAAAGATTTAGTGTGGTTGGCCAATCGCTCTTTGAATGTGGTTGCAGTCATGCCAATGTAATTTTTGATCGTGTTTGTGTTGCTTACTGTGACTGTTGCTTTGTATACTATGTCCCTAGTCATGCATTGTTTTTGAAGCGGGCAAATGGTGTTTTTTTCTACAACTGCAATTGGTAGTGTCCCTCTCCTGTGGCTTGTTATTTCTAGATATGCGTGCATTGTGTTTAGTGATTACTGACTTAATATTGTTCATGCAGCTATAGCTTACTTTAACTGTATTTCTGTTAAAAATTTTATGTAGCTTGTGGTGCGGTGGAAAATGCTTGTCAATTAGACTAAGGAAATTACGTCCCATGTTTGTGCTAACACTCTTGCTAAATGGTGGGTTGAACCAAATGATGTTGCGTTGCCTATTCCTGCGTTGTTTTTGCGGTGTGTGCTGAGTGTAGCTAAGTTCATGATTAAAGTTGCTATGCCTAAGTGCGTTCTGATATACGGGTGCAGATTCCTGAAAAGTTTGTTCATCTGATGAAAGAAGTGCGATGCGCTTGTTAATTGATGCAGGTAGTTGCCTTGTGATGCTCGGTGGGTGATTAGAGTGCATATTTATGTATAGTGGATCGTCATTGGGCTTCCTATAGGGCCTATGTTTTCCATTGTTAAGGTCGAAAGTTACATCTAAAAAGTTTACAATGCGTAAATTTGATTCGGCGGTAATTTTTAGGTCAAACTGCTCGAAAATTTTGTGGAGATCTTTTCTTGTTTTGTCTGCTAAACGTGCTGATTTACTTTTTATAATAGCCAAACCGTCATCTCTATATAGGCCGACATGACAACATCACAAAAACATATAAGCATGGATCCGAGGACACTATAGATGAAATTGATTCAGAATTAAAAAACATTTCGAACAATTTAGGAATCGGCGACAGAATTGAAAATGAAAAACGCGAAGCATTTATATCTTTAAAAGATCACAAAGAAAATTTCGAAAACAATCCAAAATGCCGATTAATTAATCCCGCTAAAAGCGAATCCGGAAAAATAAGCAAAGTTATTTTGGACAAAATTAATTCCAATTTGAGAGAAAAACTGAATTTAAATCAATGGAGGAATACAAAACAAGTTATTCAGTGGTTTGGCAATATAAAAGATAAGGACAGACACAGTTTTATTTCGTTTGACATTGTGGATTTCTACCCATCTATTTCTGAAAACTATGACTATTGGACCAAGCTTTATCTTGGGCTTCAAATTTGGCTACTATACCTGAAAACGATATTTCAATAATAAAACACGCTAGAAAATCTCTCCTTTTCAATACCGGAATTTCATGGATAAAAAAGATAGCCATAGTTTGTTTGACGTTAGCATGGGCAGTTTCGACGGCGCGGAAATTTGTGAGTTAGTAGGCCTTTTCATTTTAAACCACCTGAGTAAGAAATTTGGCAAAGAAAGCATCGGCCTATATAGAGATGACGGTTTGGCTATTATAAAAAGTAAATCAGCACGTTTAGCAGACAAAACAAGCAGTTTGACCTAAAAATTACCGCCGAATCAAATTTACGCATTGTAAACTTTTTAGATGTAACTTTCGACCTTAACAATGGAAAACATAGGCCCTATAGGAAGCCCAATGACGATCCACTATACATAAATATGCACTCTAATCACCCACCGAGCATCACAAGGCAACTACCTGCATCAATTAACAAGCGCATCGCACTTCTTTCATCAGATGAACAAACTTTTCAGGAATCTGCACCCGTATATCAGAACGCACTTAGGCATAGCAACTTTAATCATGAACTTAGCTACACTCAGCACACACCGCAAAAACAACGCAGGAATAGGCAACGCAACATCATTTGGTTCAACCCACCATTTAGCAAGAGTGTTAGCACAAACATGGGACGTAATTTCCTTAGTCTAATTGACAAGCATTTTCCACCGCACCACAAGCTACATAAAATTTTTAACAGAAATACAGTTAAAGTAAGCTATAGCTGCATGAACAATATTAAGTCAGTAATCACTAAACACAATGCACGCATATCTAGAAATAACAAGCCACAGGAGAGGGACACTACCAATTGCAGTTGTAGAAAAACACCATTTGCCCGCTTCAAAACAATGCATGACTAGGGACATAGTATACAAAGCAACAGTCACAGTAAGCAACACAAACACGATCAAAAATTACATTGGCATGACTGCAACCACATTCAAAGAGCGATTGGCCAACCACACTAAATCTTTTCAGCATAAAAGCATGCAAATGACACGGAACTTTCGAAATATATTTGGACATTGAAAGAAAACAATAAGGATTTCAGTATTAATTGGCAAATTTTAAAACATTCTATTTCGTATACGGGAGGATCAAAACGATGCAATTTATGTTTAGAAGAAAAATTTTGTATTTTGAAAGAAAAAAACAAGGATTGTTTACTCAACAAAAGAGCTGAAATAATTTCACGATGCCGTCATCGCAACAAATTTCGCGTAAACAACGCAAACAAAGCCATGCATGCACACATTGTCTCCCACACACACTCCCACGCCCCGGCAGGAAGCATATAAGCGGTCATTTCTTTTCGATACTTGTAAACTGCCTGATGATTCTTTTACAGATGAAACAGCCTGTTGCAGACAAGTTTTGAGGTAAGCGAAAAACTATATATATATATATATTTTGTCACTGCAGCTACTGCAGGAGTGAGAAAATGTTTGATAGCAGTAGCTGACATTCATCTAAATGTATACTTTGAAATCAAAGCAAAAATTTTCTATAAATGATTTGCAATCTGTGTTTAACCCATCACGAAGTAAACTACATTTTGTAAGATTTTCTACTAAAAATATATAATATCGTCATCTTGAAGGTATAGTCTGTCTTAAGAAGTCTAGCTATTCTATTCTTTGTTAAATGTACTGTAATACAGTATATACTCTAAGGCCTCATACACACATATCTAAATTGTTTTTGACCGTCCACAGGAATACGCAAAAGTTGTAATAAGGCTTGTGATATAAGAACTTGATTTTCTGCATCCAAATTAAGCCCTGATGTACGTGGATTGACAATTTCATTTGATATATCCGTAATACGCTGATCCGGCATTTTCAAGAATTTTCAACAATAGAGACCGTTTTAATGTGTTTGAGTAAAGTGATGACTTAAGTCTGTCTTCCACTTCAACCTTATCGTACCAAAACGTAGCGTATATCTTTGCTTTCATGAGCACTCAGGTGGAACTAAAAATATTCGCACAAAAAATGCTACCTTACGAGTTACGATAGGTTGCAGTGGAAAACAGCCTTAAACATCAATGAAGTTGTGACCCACCCTAAAGCACTTCAAAATTGTTTCTCTCAAAACGAAGGACTCGCTCTTATCCTCCTAATAGATTTGTAAAAATACAAATGCTAACCAAAATACCACGAGGAAATCATAGCACCCATGCATAGCGGTACCCATGCATAGCGGTACCCATGCATAACGGTACCATGCATAGCGGTACCATGCATAGCGGTGCCATGCATAACGGTACCATGCATAGCGGTACCCATGCATAGCGGTACCCATGCATAGCGATACCATGCATAGCGGTACCCATGCATAACGGTACCATGCATAGCGGTACCATGCATAACGGTACCATGCATAGCGGTACCCATGCATAGCGGTACCATGAACTTATTGAACTAATGTCGCATTGTTTAAGCGTATTCCTGTGAACGGTCGAAAACGATTTAGATACCCTATGTATGTGTGGGCGCGGAATATTTTTAAATGGAACAAATGAAAATCAATGCTTATACATTTGTATCGCTACAACGCCATTCACCTATAACGCGGTGTTTGCCAGTGGTCTCTGAAAACAGCGTTATAAGCAAGGTTCCTGCAGTGAATAGATTTTTGTGTACATGCAGGTATACTCGAAACATGATAATGGATGCTTTCACTGATATTTTACGGCTCGAGTTTGTACGCCTGTCGTCCGTGTTGTCAAAAAACGTCGCTTGCTTAAACTCTTTATTCTTTTCCCTGTAGTGTAAGAAGTTGAACTTATTATTTGTTGGTAAGACAGTTCAAGTTTAAAACTTGAAATTCTTGTTTTACTAAATTTTGTATCACCCATCAGTTGAATGTAAAGTGTAAATTATGCATAACATAACGTTCATTTTCTCAAGGCACACCTCAACGTGATGCAATCAATTGTATCAGCACTCATAGTGAATTGGTCATCACAGCTGCTGGAAACCAAATCAAAGCATGGAAAAGAGGAAAACAGGTATGGATAGAGATGAGGAAGGGAGTATTCTGTTTAATGGCAGATGATTTTATTCACCCAGACGACTACCATGCACTTGATAGTATCATCAAATTCAAATGCTGAACCAAATAATGATTTCATATGCTTTTAATCATTGGATTATATTTTTTAGGTTTGTGAATATGTTGGCCATAAAACTGAAGTACATCTACTCCTCCCTTTTGCTCATCATTTATTATCTGTGGATAAAGATAACTGTTTAAAAATTTGGGAGATACAATCCACTGGTAAGGAGTAGAAGGAGTGCCATTCATAGTGTTCAGTGTGTCATGTATTACGTGTTACAGTGCTCTTGTATGTTATCAACCTGATAATTTATTGTATTAAATATTTAGAATTATATTTGGAACTAGAGTTTGATGCATCAGTATTTGACATAACAACCATAATGCATCCCAGCACATATCTGAATAAGATACTCTTGGGCAGCAAACAGGGAATTATGCAGCTTTGGAACATTAAAACCAGGTAAACTGCAATGGTACTAATTGATAATGTAGACTAAGGCATTTGAGAAACTGTAGGCAATGGTTGTAGAATGATAAAAGACGGTATATAGCTTTTTCATATTTCCTCGAATGCCTCCACTTTGCCCACACTTGAAAACGTTGTTGCAGAATCTAAATTTGCTTCCAGGAAGCAAAATGTTTGCTAACAAATTCAGAAATATTTAGTTTTCCAAGTGTGATTTTGTTGCTGAAACAATACTTTCTGGTTTGCCCACATTTGGGAAACATGGGTAGGAAACAGTGCTTTCACCGGGGAACGGCCAAACGGAGAGTTATTACCGGAGAGTTAAGATTTCGGAGAGTTAAGATTTCGGAGAGTTTTGGAGCCACGCTCAAACCACGCCCATTTTTTAATAACCATTTTTTAATGACCACACGCAATTTCGTAACTCTCCCTATGTCTTTTGAACTAACATGAGAGAGTTAAGTTAAATTTAACTTAACTCTCTTCCGTACAATCGAAAACGGCACTCGTATTTTGACGAACTTCGCTTATAGTAGAATTTGCGCTGTGGATTACCTGAGTAAAATAGCTGGTTAGTAAGAGTTTTGAGTTTTGTATACAGCAAGACTAAAATATTTCGAGTTAATACGACGTGGATAAGTATTGATTTAAGTATCAAGCAGACTTGACAGACTTAGTTGTAAGACTTGAAACAGGCAACTAGAAGCAACAAAACGGGAACGTTATATAAACCTGGTCCAACAGTAAACACACCTACATGCATATTCACCAATATGTGGTTGAAGTACGTCTTTGTAGTGTCAACGTTGTTGTCGTTTCCCACCCATGACAACAGAGAGTTACAAAAATGCTAACGTTCGTTCTGACATTTTTTACGGAATAGTTAAATCAATTAAGTTTCTTATGTTAACCCTCTCATGTTAGTGCAAAGAAAAAGTGAGAGTTAAGCTAATGATAGCGTAATATAATGTCTACTTCGAATTCTTACTTTATATTCCAGCAAAATGATCTACACGTTTGCGGGATGGTCACAACCGATCACAGCAATTGAACAGGTTTGTAATCCATGAACTCTATTTGTTTTTTTCAAATCAAATATCGTACGTCAACCTCCGATGATGAAGCGAGAGCCACAGGCTTTGGTTTGTTTGTAAGGATCGATGGGATTACATACCATGTATAACTGGAGTGATAACTTCAGTCAATGACCATTTTGCTAATGTAAATTTTCCCTAGTTCCACCTTCCCTGGGGACAAAAGGTAATGCTCGGCAATTTACTCGGCCTAACGTTTACCCTAAGAAGGGGCTGGGACGAGGCCGAGTAATGCCTTTTTCGCCAGGAAGGACTGGATCTAGCACAAATTTGCATTCACTAAATGGTATATTGCTCGATTGGAATTGAAGCCAACGATGGCGGATATTGGATATCGGTTTCAGTCTCTTCCGTAGTTTTACCGTAATATCTATGTAACTATTACTAACAGCTAGTTAGTATTTGTATATGTTTGTTTATATCTGTTTTTATGGAGGACTACAGGTTTGTTAGTTTAAATCGTTATTATTTGTTAACCTCTTTAAATATAAATTCGTTGAACGGAAAGGATTGGGACGACAAAACTGAGACGTATGTCCAATACTCCAATATTCACTTACAGTAGCTCAGTTTGAATTACAGTAGGAGTGTCACGGCTTATTTTATTTATAAATATTTTTAGCGGACAAATATATGTGTGCTTTAATCACATCAATACTCTATTTGTATTTAATGTAGGCCCCCGTTGTCGACGTGATTGCAGTTGGATTACAGAATGGAAAAATTGTACTCCATAATTTAAAATTTGATGAAACAGTGATGAGCTTTATGCAGGACTGGGGAGCAGTTACTGCTATTAGTTTTAGAACAGGTTGGTTTTATCTTATTCTTGTCATTCTTGTCATTCTGTCATACGCTTTTTTCAGAACCGTTTTCAGCCAGTGCTAAAATGACATTCCATTATTAAAAACGTTAAGGTGAGTTTTCCCAGAGAGGGTCACATTTGAACACAACAAGTTTCTATTCGTCATCGCAAGGAGCCTATTGATGGCTTTCAGCAAGCGTACAGGACATCAGATGGTGGTCAACTTCATAAGGAGCGAGATAGGAGCAAGAAAATTTAAATATACCTCCCAATTCTATGTTCTTTGCCTCAACGAACTGTACCGCTACATATAAAAATGAAAGAAAGAACATCTTCACACACTGCACGGTTGTACTGTAGTTAGTGAAACCCACCGATAGACCTGTTCCATACTACAAGTTTTTTCCGGTGTTATTTTTCCAGATAGTCAACCTATCATGGCAACAGGCAGTACATTGGGACATATTGCTCTTTGGAATTTAGAAGAAAGATGTTTATCCAGTACATTACGTCATGCTCATGATGGGAGTGTAACTGCAATAAGATTTCTTCAGTCTCAACCACTGCTTATATCCACTAGTCCTGATAATTCATTAAAAGTAAGTAAAATACGCTTATAAATACTCTATTTATAGGTTTCGGCTTGCATTTTCCTGCAATCTCCAATTTCCGTAGTGAACTCTAAGGGGACTGGAACGATAACTTGGCCGCCATCTTTGAAGCCACCCATGATGGCCGCCATGTACGTACGGAGTCGAAAAATACACCACTTGGAAAACATGGATTTACTCACGTTCTACAGCAATTACAGCAATGACTAAAAGCTGAAAATAGACTTCAATACTTGGACTTTAGCACAAAAAAAGTTTTGGGACCGTCGAAATGTTTTAAAGTAGCTTTTTTCGAAGTTGAAGAGCTAAGTTTGGTTCGGCACGTTCATGCATTTGCCATTTTTTCGTATACAAAACTGTTACCCCTCGAATTTTTGCTGTAACAAGTGTAGAACAGTGAGAACTATCCAGAAAACCAGGAACAGTACTTGACGCTCAATAGAGCGCCTTGTTGTATACACGTTTGCTAGAGACAAACAAGAGAAACTTGAAACTAGTATGTTTCCACGAAAATCATCTATTAAGATACATCAAAATAGTTGGATGAGTCTGTCAGACCTTGTACAAGTAAAAAATATATTAAGCGCCTGATAGACGACTGTCATTGTTGGAAACATCGAAGCAATTTTTAGGTAGTTCAGACACAACCAACGGCGGCTTTCATTACATATTCACTCCCCCTTCGAAGCTTTTCAGTTACCGATTGAATGAAGCATTTGGCTATGAAACAGTATATACAGAAAATGGTGGTGAAAAATTTTGTTTCATAGACACTACGTATATACAGAAGTGTACTATACACTGTACATGATTGTACATTCATGTAAAATTGGTATATTGTGATATCCTTACGTTGTTATTAAGATTTGGATATTTGATCAACCAGATGGGAGCGGACGTGTTCTTAAGTCGCGCTGTGGTCACAGTGGACCTCCCTCTAGAATACGTTTTCATGGTACACGTGGTCATACGATATTAAGTGCAGGTAAGTTTGCTTAAATTATTACTTCACTATCATCAGTTGGGAGAGTACACCACAATGTCATTTCAGTCTCTTACCCACAGGAAAAATGACATACAGTACATGCATGTCATCTGCTAAGATTAGGTCATGATCACTGTGGAACAGATTATTTCCGTTTGAGGGGCGTAGATTTCTCTAAGCAAGTTTGGACGTTGTGCCAGGAGGGTGATGTAAATCACTGAGTATATGTATCAGTACGTTAAAAGCTGCGTTAAAAGCCGACCAGTTCCAATGACACATCAGTACGAGTTACGTAAATGAACTCGACGAGCTCATTTTGGCAAGCATTAATTCGACGATGTTCACTATTGCTGGGGGTACAAAATATTCCATCTTGAATAATTATTGTGAAGTCATTCATATTGTATATATAGAGTTTGATCAAGGAGTGGCTTGGCATTTTTGTGTGCTACACAGTTGAATGTAGTTGAAATACAGATGTATATTTATTATGTATTTGTTCCCAGGTCAAGACCGAAGCTTAAGGATGACGTCGACAATCCGAGATGCACAAAGCTGTGAATTATCGCAAGGTATTGTCGTCATTTTTATAGTTTCTATAAATATTTCCATGTTATAATTATTTTGTTTTGTTGAAAACACCACGTAAACGTTTATTTATTTGGGCAAGTTTTCGATCAGTAAGCCCCGGATCTTCATTAGTATAAATAATACCTTTGCCAAATAAACAAAGCGTGGTATTTTCCACAAAACAATTACATTCTCTTATTTTCAAGTGTGCAAAGCCTTAACTCATGTAATACTGCAATAAAAATGCATGAGTACAGCAGTGTTACGATAATTAGTACTACAATAAAGATTTATCTATTTATTTATTAAGCTTCGCCAATACAAACAAACAAAACAATATACATTTCTTAAAAACATGCATATTTCACAGAGAAATGCGGGGACACCACAACAATTTAACACCAATTACTGTGGGCCCTTAAATATACAGCTATTTCAATTAAACTTGTCATAGACAATAGTCAAATGTACAATATGAGCGCTAAAAGAATGATGGGAATAATCATAGTTTTAAATAAGTTTAACACATCAGTAGCCTCGTGGGAATACAAATATAGTATCTCAGTAGCCTCGTGGGAATACAAATATAGTATCTCAGTAGCCATTTGTATTCCCACGATGCTACTGATGTGTTAAACTTATTTAAACTATGATTATTCCCATCATTCATTTAGCGCTCATATTGTACATTTGACTATTGTCTGTGACAACCTTAATTGAAATAGCTGTACATAAAAACTGAACGAATTTAACAAACATAAAAATTCGAGAATTCACTAATAACAGCACATTAATGGCTGTATAAATACTTATCTTTTCTTCATTCAAGGTTCCTTTCTTAAAAAATCAAAGAATCTCGGAGTGAAAATGGAAGAATTGAAGTTACCAGTAATAATTGATTTTGCTTCAGGTAAGGATCACATAGTAAGTTATTTTGTGACTTTTTTATATATAGTTCAGGGGTAAGCTATGGGAAGGATATTTAATTTTGCTTATCCACATGCAGGATAAGCTACAGTATACATGTATCCTGACGTCGTACAACCGGCCCCAGGTCGCGAAGAAGGCCCTGTAGAGAAGACCGCATAGCGCTATCCATATCCGTATAGTTTTACAGATTTTCAAACATTTTTGAAAAGGTTAAAAAATCACTAACAATAAAACTAAAATGCTCTATTTCTCTTATAGAAGAAACACGGCAGAGAGACTGGGATGGAATTGTGACCTGCCATTATGGAACTTCTGAAGTCCGCACGTGGAATTTTCAAAATAAATGTATTGGAAAACATTCTCTTAAACCAAAGCATGAAACCAAAGATTCTGTCGCACAGGTAATCTGAGTGAATATTTAGTTGTATTTGCATATTGACAAAATTACGGAATTCTGATTGGTTGAGAGGAAAATTGCTGTACAATTAATGGAAAATGAGAGCAGAGGAGACAAAGTAAAAAATTTATAAATCCAAACTGACGAGTATGGTGCGAGTGTGAAATCTTTTGGTATTTGTACAGATGCTAGGGTTTACAGCGGTGTAGATATAGGAACCCGTTCTTGTTCATACTCTTCAGCCTGAAAATGATATTGTAATATAATGAACATGGAAAACAAGCATACTTTAGTTCTTCAAATTAATTCTGTATATAGAACATGTTTTATTTTCCAAATTGAACCTGAAAGCAAACTGTCATATTACTTACACATAGTATACTGATCTTTGGGTATTTATACCACAATTATAGTCTTTGTCTTATTTTAGTGCGCGACATTAAGTTCTTGTGGAAATTTTACCATCGTTGGTCATTCTTCTGGAGATGTTGATATTTATAATATTCAGTCAGGATTACATCGTGGTTCTCTGGGGAAGGACAAAGGTATATTTCCTAACAGTGGTTTCATTGATCAAAATAACGTATTTTGTTGACATTCACGTCTAGAATCTACAGTATAGATGCTATAACAAGTTATTTTAATAGTGAAAAAACCTTAACAATATAATAAAATCAACCGAAACTATAAAATAAATAGATATAAAAATACAATAACGAACGAAATCTAAAGCTATCTTTAACTAACAAACTAACAATTATAGATATATTCTGCTATTAAACCTACTTTTTAAAACTGCGTTAAATTGTTAGCTCATAATATAATCACCTATAAATAAAGCAGTGAAGTTGGACAAATAGAAATTGAGATAAACTCTGTCGGAAGCCATTATTCTGTACAGTACAGTGGTGAAATTTCGTTTGTCTTGTTGCAATTTGCACAAATGGCAGTTATTGTTTTATGTAGCACATAAAGGAATTGTTCGTGGAGTTTTGATTGATGGTCTGAATCAGCAGATTATAACAGCATCCTCTGATAAATCAGTGAAGGTAATACATTGTGGTGTATACGTACAGTGTAGATCATACATGACATTCTGGCTTAAAGCTCTGGGGAAACTAGGATTCATTGTTGTGGAAACATTATTTCTTAGCCAAGTTTCCCGAAGGTGGACAAAACCGGAAACATTGCTTCCACAACAAAAGTCACACTTAGGAAACAAAAAATCTTCTGGATATTGCTGGAAAACATATTTCTTCTTGGAAAGCAAGATTTGTTTCCGAATATTTCCTGGGGTGAGCAAACAGGAAAAACATTTGAGGAAACATCGAGATTTTCAAACAATGGAAATTACTTGAAAACAAGTGGTATCAATGTGACTTACAAACTGGTGGTGCAGTTATTGCAATGTCAGGAATAACTTTGGTGAAGACGAAAATTAAGAAACAATTCCCCACATTGTTTCCAAGTTGACCCAGAGCTTAAATTGGTAGATCGTAATCATATATCAGACACGGTATACGAGAAACCATATTGTATAGGTGTTGTATATGTGTCGTATAGGTGTCGTATAGGTGTCGTATAGGTGTTGTATAGGTGTTGTATAGGTGTTGTATAGGTGTTGTATAGGTGTTGTATAGGTGTTGTATAGGTGTTGTATAGGTGTTGCATAGGTGTTGCATAGGTGTTGCATAGGTGTTGCATAGGTGTTGCATAGGTGTTGTATAGGTGTTGTATAGGTGTTGTATAGGTGTTGTATAGGTGTTGTATAGGTGTTGTATAGGTGTTGTATAGGTGTTGTATAGGTGTTGTATAGGTGTTGTATAGGTGTTGTATAGGTGTTGAAAAGGTGTTGTATAGGTGTTGTATAGGTGTTGTATAGGTGTTGTATAGGTGTTGTATAGGTGTTGTATAGGTGTTGTATAGGTGTTGTATAGGTGGTCTTCAATGCTACTATTGCTTCAGTCGACTTTTTTATACTATCTGCACAACTGTAGAACTTAAGAAACTGTGTTAATGATATAAAGTACTTTATTATATGGCAAGTGCTTGTTTTGGTGAATCTCGCAATCTGATTGGTCGCTGACGAGGCAGGATTTTCCCGTATTGCCCACGGGCAATACGGTATTCTTATTGCCCTGCGACGACTTGAACACATTTCAAACCAATAAAAGCATTAAAAAATCCTTAAAAATAATTTAAAACAAGGAAAAATAAACGGAAAATACGGAAAAGGGATAACTACAAGGGATAAAATCAAGTTTTGTTGGCTCAAGTCGAAATATTAAGGTAAATTTTACGATGTTTTTTAACTAAAACAGTCAAGAATATTTTTGTTTTTTCGAACATGCAAAGTTGTTTTTGTCCTTGATCCGATAGCTCAATATCACTATATTTTCTATTAATTTTATATTTTATTCTATAAATGGTACTGTAGAGTAGTTTTACTAAGCTAAGATTAGATAAATTTGTAAAAAACTAAGACAAATTCGTATCATTGAAATTATTTTGACATTTGAAATGACCGGCTTTGAGTTTCGGACTTTGTACTTTGCCCTCGCGTGACCAATTTTTGGCAAAATGAATTGTTTTTTGTTGTCTGAAATGCCATATAATAAACAACTTACTCGCTATCGCTCGGTCAATACAGCAAGACCTCAGCTTGATATTTTACCGTACAGACCTCACGCTCAGTTAGTAAGTAGTTACTAATGCATGTCGTACACTACGTACATTACGTATATACACACTGTAACAATAACTGTTTTGTTTAGTTCTGGCATTTTAAATCCAAGCGTCTTCAGGCGACGTTAAAACTCGACGTTGGCGTCTCTCACGTAGTCCTTCACAGGGAAAGGTAAGATTGAGAGGCCCTCATTTGAAAGCTACCTTTCTCGCCAAAGAGACGTAAGCTTTGAAAGTTCATAAGAAACAATATACATAATACAATTATCACCAATTTAAAAATAACGTGAAAGGTCCCTGGAGAATCTCAAGCACCATAGCTACTCCTATCCACAGTCCTTATGTATTTCTTGTATCTTTCACTTCATGTTTAGTGCGCTCATGGCCGTTGCACTGGATGATTTCACCATCAAAATTGTTGATACTGATATCAAGAGAGTTGTTCGTCAGTTTTCTGGTCATCGAAACCGAATAACTGATATGGTAGGTTGATAGATTATATATTAACTTAGTTTAAAGCTAACCAGCTTTCGAACAACTGGCCACAGGAGTCATTTATACTGCGCTAAAAGCTGTTCGGTAAAAGTCGTTCTCTATTACGTTCTCTTCGCCACCGTGGGACGAGCGACCAATTCAAATCACACGAGTAAAAGGCCGTTTCCGTTATGTGCGCTTCCCCATTTACATGATAACACTAGTCAGAGCTAGCGTCCTCCGCAGGCATCTCTGGTCAGGGCTCGGGGTGAGAGAAAATTTATTTCTCAGCCTGATACAGATGACCCCTGTAGAGATGCCTGCGGAGGACGCAAAGTCAGAGCATAATTCCTTGTCTCTTATTTCATGGAAAGATCTGGGCCAAGTTTTTCGAAAATCTGGCCAAAATGGACTAGCCTCAAACCTCAAAGTTTTGTATTCCATTTATCGTGTTAATGGTCAATCGTTTCACTCGCGCGGGACTAGCGACCTCTTAGAGTCACGGGAGTGATCAGTCGCACGGACACGCCAAGAATATTGAATGTAGCTGAAAACTGAGATGCTAAACCCTAACAGAGCATGTTCAAACTGGTTTGTTTGTCCTTCGCGGACAAAGCGACCGTAATGGAAAACGACCTTTTACTTAGCACGAGATTTTCTTTCAAGTTAATATGCAACAGAGTACATAGTACATAGCTACTGTATATCAAACAAATGTTCATTTTCTTTCGCAGACATTCAGTCCTGATGCAAGATGGTTGATCACGTGTTCTCTGGACTCGACCATTCGAACGTGGGATTTGCCTTCTGGACGGTAAGTACTTTTTTACTGATGAAAATCCGAGATTATGGATCGAAAGTTTTGCTAAATAAATGAACATGGGATTTCGACAAAAATATGTTGATTATATTTATCGTCATACAAACCTACAAGGAACTTATGCCTGCAACATTCTTGAAAATAGTTTCAAAAAAGATCAGACAAATTTTTAATTTTCTCACCGTCATTTCGCTTTTACTCAAGTCTTTTAGATTGTTTTCTGGTGGAGTCACCTGCTACAAGTTTATCATTATCGCCTGTTGGAGATTTTCTTGCAACTGCACATGTTGATGATGTTGGAATATATTTATGGTAGGGAAACTTTAGGGATGGGTCCATCTTAATCTGGGAGAATGGGGAGTAGAGCGGACACTGCTCATAGCCGAACCGTCGACCAAGGCAGGAAACATCACTAAAGGAATTACGGTGTAACAGGCCTCGCCAAGATCCGAGCTTGTGGTATATAAGACCCACTGACCCAGCTGGTGGTAGGAGTGGGTATCTTGTGTTCAAAGCTTGTCCAAAAATATTTGATAGGCCTTTATTGGATTTGGTAAGGCTTAAAAAATAGATTCGAGAAGGAAATTGCCTCCCCCCAGCATCCCCGAGCAAATCTATCCTTGGGAAACTAAGGTATTGTGATGGCGGAGTGTCTTTTCTGATTGATTCTCATATAATATTTCCATCGTTTAGGGCAAACAAAACACTTTATTCCAGCGTTTCATTTATCCCACTTCCTGCGGACTATCAACCATCACTTGTTGACATGCCATCAGCAAGAACCAGTGTTGATGAAGACAGTAAGTCATAACGTTCTATATTTTAATCTTACAATACTCAGTTGGTGGGTTTCGGTCAGTCTTACTATGCAACAGATGGCGGTCAACTTCAGAACTGTTTTAAGTTTAGTTTAGTTAGTTTAATGGTTTAATAGAAATACCAATCTTGCAGCTAATGAGCTGAATTACAAAAGTATAACATTTACAAAGTTGATTCAAAAATGCAACTAAATTAGGTAAACTATTCTTCTATATTTACAATAATTGGAATTTAAAAATGTATATATCTAAAGTATACTAATGCTAAAACTGTGAACTATGAACTATAAACTATGAATTAAAACGTTTAGAACCTGCAATTAAAAATGTGTTCATGTTTTTCATTCATTTGCCACCAAATACATGACTCTGATAACTGTCTGTTGACCACCATCTGCTGAACGTTAGTGCTAAGTGAAACCCACCTTATATATTCAGTACTGTGATGAAAATCGTTATATCTGGATATTTCAGTTTGAATGAAGTATCTATTTCTTTGTACAATATTTAATTATGCAATCAGTAAACAGTATGTGTATCAGTTACAATGGTGTATAGCTCATCGTCGCTCGTAACTATTACCATCTCGTATACCCTGGCTGTAACAGCTTTCAGAAAAATAGTTTGTGTGCGTATTCATTGAAACTTGCAAATTAGACATTGTGTGAATTGTGTTATCTAATTAGTCTGTGACTGTAATTGGTATGTATTTCACTCTGGCTAATACCAGAGTACACTACTCGTCAAAAACAAAGAGAAATTCCTTGGATCTGTTACAGTACGTTTCTGAGCACGAAATAGGGTCACAGATTTAGGAATTCCGAGGTTTCCCATGAATCTCAGAAACATAGTTTGTTTGCATGTATTGTTTGCAATCCAACAGGATCTAATGTTATTATTTATATAATCTTATTTAGACAATAATGTAGATTTATCAACCGAGGAAAACTCACATGACGATATTGCAATGGAAGAAGAAATGATAACAGATGAGAAATATAAATCACCTGATCAAATCTCTTCTGAACTCATCACTTTGTCTTTACTTCCCGAGTCTCGGTGGAGAAGTTTACTCAATTTGGATGTGATCAAAGTACGAAATGACAAAATTATATTTACTAAGTATTGCTCGTTTTCATGCAGATATATTTTTGAATTATTCACACGTCTTTTCTATTGAGATGGTAGCACATGAACATAAAGCCTCTCTCCTCCACAGACGCTTTCCCTATTTTGCAAATTACCCACATGTCGTACAGTGCGTATACGCTAACACTTATGCGTCGATTAAATTGTTAATTGTAACGTAATTACAACAGCCTTATGCTATTGAGTTCGGCTGGGTTCATGAGATTTTCGCACTGTAAACAACGGACTCGTTAAAATAACCAATTTAAATTGGTTTGTCTTAGATGCATTTTTATTTTGACCATTGGTTAAAATAACCAAATTGTTGGTTGTTTTAACCAATAATATATTGGTCAAATTGTGCATCTGAGACACCAATCTAAATTGGTTATTTTAACCAATCCCTTTTTAGAGTGCGGTAAACGAGAAAGCTTGATAAACTAGAAAGACATACTGATATTACCATGCCTCTAGAAGACTGCATGGGTGTATATGATACTACTATTACATACAAAGACCGAAGTTAAACAACCATTACGTGTAACGAGAAGAAGTAATCCTTCATCAGGTTTAATGTTTGTTATCCCAAAAGTACGTACAGTAACATATCAATCTAGTTATTTCATTCGAACTGCTAGAATTTGGAATGAACTACCATCATCCATACGATTATTAGAAACTTTATGTCAGTTTAAAAACAGTCTATTGAAATACTATAAAGATTGTCTAATAACTATTTATGATACTGACAATCCAAGAACAAATGTCATAATTGTTCTGTTCTAAAAAAATATATATATTTCCAGCGGGGTTGCTTTCCCTCGCTCCCATTTTGGAAGGGCGTTTTTCTTCCCCGAGTTATGGGGGAGGATGATTATTGAAAGTCTATAGCGTTTGATGCATTTTCTACATAATTTTCCTCTTTTAGGGGTCACTTTCTTCCCCCAACGTTGACTCTCACCCTCTAAAGGGGCCGCAGATGACAATTATATACACCCCTTGAAGACTAATGAAATATTAATTTTCTGACAACTTTTCTTTTCCCTAGCAACGTAACAAACCAAAAGAACCGCCAAAGGTCCCCAAGTCAGCGCCATTTTTCCTTCCCACAGTTCCTGGCGTTGACTTTAAATTTGATGTTGAGAAAGATGATGCAGAAGCAACGGTAGGATGGAATCTGTTTTATTTTGTACTAGAGGAGGTTTGAAACACAATTTGAGAAGTCTGTATATTTAGACTCAATTTGGACAAGGTTTGAGTCATGCACCTATTTGATGCGTATGCAATTTGGACTAACTTTAGACAGTGATGAAACAAAACTACTCCATATTATTAACCTTTATAATACTTCACTTATATTGTTTAGGCTACATCCAAAATGCGTCATATCACCAACTTTGCAGAATACTCAGAGTTTCAACAGTTGCTCGTAGAGTGTAGTGCGAGACAGGACTGTAAGTATAACGTATTTTGTGCTATTTTCTGTGCAATTTAATTTACAGTGTGTGGAAAAATATAGCAGTATGCTGATCTATATCAGTATGCCGTGCTTAAAATTTCCAGATGAAAGGCAAATATAGATTTTGCAACTAAAAAGGAAATAAGCGGCTGTGAAAGGCATAATTATAGGCACCACCATCACCACCATCACCTTTATAGGCTGCCACCACGATGGCAGTACCATCGTATATATACATGAACTTGTGGTTAGAGCTCGACAGCTGGACTCTGTAGCTCAGTTGGTTAGAGCGCTGCATCGGAATCGCAGGGCCGCAGCAGGTTCGATTCCTGCCAGGGACCTATAGTTGCATTTTTCGCAGCTGTTCCTGGTTAGGTCTAATAAATGTATATAATTTACACTCAATAATTTCCATCTACTAAAACCCTTCAATAATTATAGGCACCACCTTTTAGTAAAAACACTGCGTGATTAGTTGTAGTATGTGCAGTATAATTATAACAGTGATGGTGATCTTAAATTTGAATGTTTTCAGACGAGCAGTTTTCTTGCAAGTTAAAGGAGTTAGGTCCATCTGCTATTGATGCTGAGTTTCGTTGTCTGGCACCTGGCGCAGGAGGGGATGTTATCTTGATGGAAAATATGATGGAATTTTTAATCAGTCAGTTAGAATTACGGAAAGACTTTGAATTAATACAAGGTTATATGGCCTTATTTCTTAAGGTACTGTATAGCTCAATGCTGTATTTTACACATAGGCTCAGTTACGGTGACGCCCAATTTCTTCAATCAAGAAAGGGCAAAATATACAATAATTGTATTAAATTCGGATTAACGACGATATGGTAATTTAAAATAACCGAACTAGATGGGTTATTGCTAAATTTGTCATTTTTAAAGAAAATAGAGTATTTGGACAAATTTAATAGGAGAAACTCACGGCGAAAAACACGAGTCAAACCTATGCCGAAAGTTGTGGCTTTTCTCCGGGTGCTCCGGTCTTCATTTAACAGGAAAAATTGACATGTGGTGTAACTATAGGTGTTTTCACCTGACTTCATCGCCGCCATGTTGGATGAACGTGATAAAGGATTTTGCTTGTTTGCAATGCAAATTCCATCCAACATGGCGAAAATCTCTTTGCTCTTTGAATCCCTTGGGATTGGTTGCAAACCACCTATTGCTTATTCTTTTTAGTAAGCTGAATAATGTATATATGTATAGCGAACGGCATGTGTATATGTACATGTAGAACTGACTATTTCGGTGGCAAAGCACTAAAATTAATGCACGAAATACTTATCTACATTGCAGCTTCATGGAGATATCATTTCATCAGAAGCAAGTTTAGTTGAATGTGCAAAAAGACTTGAGAAACAACACGAGAAATGCTGGGACAATGTACAAGATTTGCTTAATCAAAATCTTTGTTTGGTCACGTATTTCAAGAGTGCTACGATATGATATAATATATGGAAAATTGAAGGGAACTGCTGGATGTTTGGTGCAGTTTCAGCCCAGGTAACAAGAAACTACATATACACGAGGTGCGAGTGCGACAAGAATGCTACGATGTGATACAGTGTGTGCAGATGATACATAGCCTGGGGAAGACTAGATGTATTGGTGCAGTTTCAGTCCAAATTAATTGAACAGCCTAGTAAATGGCATATTGTGTGATGATATGGTTAGTACAAGAAACATATACACAAGGTGCGAGAAGAAGTGCTACGATATGATACACGTGATGATATGGTTAGTACAAGACATATGTACAGGAAAAAAGACACGATGTGTGATAAACAAGCACCAGTTGGTACACGATGGTACCTACGATAACCTGTTATTCAAATTATTAACCAGCTACCCTATGTTATTATATGGTGTATATGTATGGTATGGTTAGGTACAAAATGTGTATAGAAAAAGCACATGACTTCACACGAGAGAAGATATTCATAGGACGTCTGAGTACGACAAGTGTCACCTGGTTTCCATTTGGTCGCAGTTGTCGCGACCACGTCATTAGAGAGTTTAGCATCTACGACGCGGCAAACTTGACGACGCTGTGGCAATTTAGGCTACAGAAAGAGCGTTATGGAATTTCATCACTTTAATAAATGTTTGAAAGTTTTTAACTAAAACAACAAACAGCTAAGTTCGACTGAAACAATGAGTAATTTGTGTAATACCTATAACGTCGCAACAAGCTTTCATGTCGCTCTAAAGATGCGATAATGCTGAGTTTAAGGTCGTGATAAGAATGACAACGCTTTTGAAGATACCCTTGGGGACAAAAATTATTCATTATTTTTGTCTTGCAGGAAAATGTCTTTCTTGAAAAAAATATGCATTACAATGTGAGTCAAAGCTTTTGAGGACTTAAATTTTCAGCAACCAAGAGCAGATCTTTGTTGACAACCTAAATTTGTGCCCCACCTTTGTTTTGAAGCGCGTCGTAGAGCTGCCGCGTCGTAGATCTTAAATTCCCTATTGTCGCCGATGTGAAATAGTCTGCCGGGTCTTCTATTTGAAGTAATGCAAAATGCATAAATACTTTGTTGCAGTAGCACTGGTGAATGAAGATAGGATCGTGTCAGTGTCATTTCAAAGCCATTAACACGATTTTATGACAAAACGTTGCATTGACGAGAATAGTATACAGAAACAACAATATTATAATATTTGATAAAATATATTGTTAATAAATAGATTCTCGTATTTATAAAACGTATATACATAGACATCTACAGTAGTTAAAAGACCAAGCCTGGCCTGGCCGACAAGTTCAAAAATATGAAACATATTCTGAAGAAGTTGACGAAAGTTTGAAACCCGGCCTCCCTGGTTTAGACTGTAAATGGTATAATTTCTCTTTTGTGTTATCTATAATATACATATAATACATGTACATCAATTGTGTTCTTGTAAGACCTCATCTACTTCATTCCAATTCTGGTCAAGCTCAGTCATTAAAGGCTGTTTTCCACTTCAACCGTATCGTAGCGAAACGTAGCGTATTTCTTTGTTTCCTGACCACTCGGGTAGAACTAATAACGTTACGTTACGTTTAAAGTGGAAAACGGCCTTAAAGGATTAGTGTCAGGGTCATGCATGGCAGGCTTTTGTTATTGTTTTTATCTTACTCAACAGCAACAAATAATGATAAAAATACCTAGTTTGGTACATTTCCAATAAAAATCAGATAAAAGGAGCAAGGATTCTCAAAGATATGACGGATTACAAATAACTTTTCAGGAATCTACTCAGCCCATAAAACCCTTAGTGTGACACTAATCCTTTAAAATGTAATTTACCTTGAATGGCTTTTAACGTTACTTTCGCAGATGTAAAGAAATACTGAGCCTCAATCTTGTAAAACCTCATCTACTGCATTCCAATCAATATCTCCAACCTCACTTGTCCCAGAAAAATCATCACCAACTGCTGCTTTGGCTTCCGCCTTGGATAAAATTATAGAACATGTTAATAAGCAAACAACATGTTAATAAGCAAACAACATGTTAATAAGCAAACAACATGTTAATAAGCAAACAACATGTTAATAAGCAAACAACATGTTAATAAGCAAACATGTTAATAAGCAAACAACATGTTAATAAGCAAACAACATGTTAATAAGCAAACATGTTAATAAGCAAACAACATGTTAATAAGCAAACATGTTAATAAGCAAACAATATCGTGTAAAATATTGGTCTTTTTTGGTGTAGTACATTCATAATAGAGTAGGTTAAAATTTAATTGCATATCCACTTCAAAAACACATTAAAAATTGTTTACGCTAAACTCCTACAATGCCATAGCAGAAAGCATTGCTTACCAAAAGTGCAGCGACTTCATCAGACATTTCCAAGCTGTCACGTTCATTTACTTTCAAAAGAGAAAACAACTTTAGTTTGGTGGTTTACTCGCGCAGGTAGGGAATAAGTCTATATTAATTATATACATAATTATATACGTAAAATAAGTCGAGCGAACGACATATCAACTTACTGCTTTGTAAAACCGATCCCATAATGCTCAGATACCTTTGAGTCCACTCATTCGCATGCGTCAGGAGGACAATAATCGCAGACAAAATTTCTAGTGTGAACCAGGCTTAAAGCCATTTAATTGGCGTCTGTGTTTTTTTAGGGAACCTTAATATTTACAAGGTTGTTACTTGTCCTTGACCGCTGATAGTTCGCTGAAAATCAATGTTATGTAATACCTGATAAAATGTCTTCAGGATATCTTTCATATGAACCTTTCACCTTGTTTTCTTTTCGATCTACTTTGAAAGTATCCAACATATTTCGTCCGTTCTCGACCGGGCTTGGACCCCTCCATCTGCTTTCCACATTTCTCGGAATTCTAGAGTTCGTTGACATGACGTCATCTCTAGTTTCCAGTAAACTACGGCTTGGTTTATCTACTATGACATCATTCAACAAATCTCGTAGTTCGCTATCTCCACTGAGCAGACTGTCTAGATTATCTAACCGCTGTAAATCAAGCGGGTCACCCAGGGATACATCTTCAAGCAATTCATCAACACGCGGGTCTACGAAATGTTGGAATGGACTTTCTTGTCTTAACGATATACGGTCAAAATCAAAACTAGCTGACATTTTTTGTTGATAACTCTCATAACT
Source organism: Trachythela sp. YZ-2020 (assembly GCA_016169945.1). NCBI lineage: Eukaryota > Metazoa > Cnidaria > Anthozoa > Malacalcyonacea > Clavulariidae > Trachythela > Trachythela sp. YZ-2020. Next base: position 5,069,697 of record JADLSH010000369.1, read on the forward strand.
TTTTCTTGTAATAAATTGTCTAGCAGATTCTTTCATATCATACTCATAAACAGGAGTATTCTTGTTTTGACTTATGCCTAGTTCAGTACCCACTACACTGCTTAAACCTGTTAAACCTGTTAAACCAGCCTGACCAGGTATTGTTCGAGTGCTATAAAGTTCGGTTGATGCTTTCAGACCTGTTTTTCCAGTTGGTTTCCTTTTTGAATGCTTACGGTTGATAGCCCTGTTCTCCTTATAGCGGTTGTTTGCCTTTACGCGAGTTTTCTTAACAGTTTTACGCTGGGAATTTGTTACGGAATTTTGAGTAATTAATGCAGATCCTTTTGGTGCATGCTCTGTAACCATTGCATTCATGAGATCGTAAGCAGACAGCAATCTCTCATCGACATGTTCTTTCTTTTGAGTTCTAAAAAAACAGTGTAAGCAATGAGAGTTGGTAAAAGTATATAGCATGGAAAATTGTCAAAAGGTTGGAGAAACATTTTCCAGTATCAGGTTTACATGTAATTATTTAGAGTGATGGACTATCCACACATTTCGTAAATACCATAATGTTTTGCGCCTTGAGACCAACTGGGTAAAAACCAGAGGCAGACAATAAGAGAGTCTATCAGAGAGATTAATACCTTCGGTTGTCTTCCCGTTCTTTTTCACACTTTTTAAGTTTCTTTGACGACAGTGGGGTCTGAAAATGAATTAAATCTAACGATGAGCCTCGACAAAAATAAATGCATATGTCATAATGTTTTGAGATAAATCATCAGACTTACTTGTTCTCTCTGTATTTTATTTTGAAAAGGTTTAAATTCCGTTTCTCTTTTTTCATTCAGATTCTGAGTCCATTCTTTATGTCGTAATTTTCTTTTCTTGGTCATCCATTCTCGCAACTCTTCTTGTTTCTGCGGAGTTTTATCGCAACTTCTGAAGGAAATAAATTTAACACAGATATAGCAAACTTTTTCCAATGGAAAAGGGCAGTTTTCAAGACACTACAAGAAAACCAGACAAACCTGGTGTTTGCAACAGTTGGGGTCGTTGTTCCCTCCAAAATTTCTTTCAACTTTTCTCTAGAGACATTTAACACATCTTCAGGCGTAAGTGATAGCTTAAACCTGTAACAAAAACAAATTTAAACTGATTTTTTACCGTCTTTACTTTTCCATATTTTTATCGTTTTGAGAATTTTCCAAAGTCTGTCTTTTATTTGCTTGACAGTTAAGAACAGTCATGTGAATTATTATGTTATCCAAACAGATTATGGTAAACTGAGAAAATGAATTCCCACATATTTTCTTTGCGCGCGTGATTCAGAAACTTGAAATAGATCTCAAATTTATACTATACCATTCATCTTGGTTACCCTCAAATCTGCATCCAAGTGGCAGACTTGAAGCAAACCTTGATGAATTACTGTAGATATGAGATGTATTTCACGTTTTGTGTAAAATTACCTATCAGCTCCTGTAGTTTTAGGCTTCGCCAATTTCTCTGAATCAACATGTGAATTCACTGTGTTTAGAGTACCATTTGATATACTACTTCTCTGGCTTGGAATATCCTCTATTGTATCCTTACGTCCTTCTAAACCCCCCTTGTGTTCGGTGTCTGTAACGTCACTTCTCAAACTTGACGCGCCATTAGATCTGTCCTGGGCGGAGGCGTCTGACATATCTGTGGTATCATTCTTGGTTGGCGTTTTCTCCAGAGAATCAAGGCTTCTTTCTTCTGAGCATAAATAAAAGAGAGGAAATTCTTACTAAAGGCCGGCAAACTTCAAGCATAAAGTATTACACACAAGAACAATTATAAAGGTTGAACAGGGTTTGAATCTTCATAAACATTTTTAGAACTCTTTTTGTGCCATAGTAAAGCAAATTATTTCAAAAGTGTTTCGTAAATGGAAATTTCGAGCGAAACTGACCCATGCACCTATTTGAGAGCTGATCTGAAGGGGTTTCGAATCCGACAGTGGTCAGAGCGTTGCAATGGAACCACAGGGCCGCAGATTCTATTCTCACGGAAGGGCCTATAGTGAGTTGCATTTTTTGCAACTGCTCCATAAAAAGTCTTTAACATTATGTTCTGGCGAGTGAGATGCCTGACATTTAAAACAACTATTTGCTACAATGCAATATATTTACCCGTGCGATAATCTGACACGAAGTGTGTTAGTTCTTCTATAGGTTTATTCACCCAAGGACGACTTTTTAGAAAAGATTTCTTGTCTTCTTGAAAAATACCATACTGAACTTGTCTTCTCTGTGACATTTCTTCATCTATCAATTCATCATCATGGTGAATGTCCGCAGCGTCAGGAAGCAGTCTTACTCTTGTATTGACTGCAGCTGCGTTGTGCGTTTGCTTCTCAACTCTTTCCCCAACCTTTTGATCAACAGTTTTCTTCCGCTTGTCAACTTCTGATACGTGATCAGTTACTCTATTCAAATTCTCAATGGTACGTAGCAACTGTATTAATAAAGACACTCAGATTATTAGACTTTGTTTGCATGATGCCGTTGTTATGACATCAAAACGATCAATGTTTAACCAATGTGTTTAACACGTTTATTTGGAAATATCATAGGACATATATGACAGCAAGTTGTCTTACAACCAGGGCCACCCCCCGGGGGTTAACTTGCTTCAGGTCCTGACACGGTCCCAATATGAGGGCGCCAAAATCATCTCCAGTTAGGGTTCTCTGTACAGTTGGGGCTCCTGATGGCTCCTTTCAAGTGGGGTGCTCTCACATGTAGCGCCATAAGCCAGTTCGGAGTTTCGACTGCGCATCCAAATGACGCGTTCTGCGTCGGGATAAAATTGCAGTTGAAGCATAACACGTAGCTGAGACGTATTCAACTGTTCAATCATCATTTGAATATGCAAAAGTTTCTCGAAGAACAATTAGTTTCTGCATGGTTGAATCGCTTTAAACCACCAAAGTTTTTTTCTTAAGAGCATCTTTCTTTATTTTGCTTTACACAGGAGGCAAAATATGCTAATACAAAAGTTATTTAATGACAGTTCTTTTGTGGCTATATGTGATACACAAATGAATGACTGAATGGTTGAATACTCTGATATGCATATTTTAATTCTTCCAGTCTCAGCTGCATGTTACGATTCAACTGCAATTTTATCCCGACGCAGAACGCATCATTTTGGATGCGCAGTCGAAATCCGAACTGGCTTATATCTGCAGTGTTAAAATATGACGTCACATGTGCCTCAGGACCCAGTGCCGTATCCCTCGGCGACCCTGCTTGTAAGTATACACACTGTATATCGAGAATGGATACGTACTCTGTTTGATCGTTGTAAATCTTGTTCCATATTGCTAGTTAACTGCTCAATGGCATCAAACTGTTCATTCATTTCTAGCAGTCGTTGAGAAAGCTTTTCTTTCGAGACTTTTTGTGCTTGTTGTGGAGAGTTACCATGGGAAGTTTGTTGATTCAAACTGTTACACGCAAAAATAAATATACATGCATATTTTAATCAAATGGCTTATTGATAAACACGTAAGTCACAATATACAGGGTGTATAAAAAAAGGTAATCCAACTTTTAGCTTAAAGATCAATCTTTTAGCTGTCAAATGTATCTTTTTTGTATCATTGCGATAAAAAGTGGCCAAATACGATAAGATTAAAAATTGCATTTTCCACCATTGGAAGTTAAGTGCAAAGCTATTGTCTGCCTATTGAAATTATTCTCATTTCTGATTCATATTGAGGAAATTTCAATAAGATGCCGTAACACATGGGCTATTTATCAAGTCTTGGTAAATTAAAGAAAGGTTAAAATCGCGATTTTACAACGAAATTTGGTGGTTAGAACATTTTACGAAACAGCAAATTTGCAGATTGAAGTGGCTATGCTGAACGTTTCACAAATAGGCAACCATCATTTGGCAAAATGATCGAAAATTCGGTGGAAAAATGTGACTTCGAACACTCTTTTTTCATCGGATTGTATTGCGCCATTATTGGTCGCAGTGATACAAAAAAGGTGTCATTTGACAGCTGGAAGCCTGATCTTTATTTGTGTGAAAAAGGTAAATCTATAAACAAAATTTATGCGCGCGATAACATGCCAAAGTTGGATCACCTTTTTTTTATACACCCTGTATATAGCATGTATTGGTTTGATCGTGTTGTTTGTCTTTTACGTGTTTGTTTTTGTATTGTCGTTTGTTTATCTGCCTCTCAATGAAATGGTAACCAAGGTACTACATAACGAGGTGCTGCATTACGAGCAATCATCAGTTGCTGCATGTACTTGAAAGCACAGCCCGTCAATAAAACATTACAGATTTTGTCAAACCTACCCACCTTGAGCGTTGAAAATCCATCGAGGAGAAAACAGCGACTGTGGTAGGATCACCTTTTTGAATATCATCTGACAGGATTTTCTCAGCAGTTGAGGACGTGGATAATACACGACTATCATTCTTCATAATATTTGGATCTGAAACGAGACATAAGATACTCAAATACACAACCTTTAAATGCAGCCTTTGAAATACGGTTTGGATAAATTGCAGTATGGGAGTTGTTCCTCACGATTTCTAATGCTACGTTGGATTGACATTTACTTATGACGCGAACAATTGTGTATCGCCTGCAGTTTTCATTTTACACGAATAAAGAGGCCCTGTTAGGGGGGGGGATAACCATTATCCCAGGCAAAATTTGAAAATAATCCGAGATAAGATATCTCTCAAAATATATTGTAATACAATAATCCTTAATCCTAAAATCCTACCCAAATAATCCATAATTTGGGTTTTCATGCGCCAATAATCCGTCATCCTACAAAAAACCCCAAATAATCCATAATCCTAAAATCCTAACAGGGCCTCAATAGACTAAATCAGATAACGCGTGCATGTTTATGCCTCTTACCACCCAATTGACTCACAGACAAAATTTAAATGCTTGATACCATTGGTAACTAGGCATGTTAGATATCTGAAAATGTGAATTGGGTGGTAACGGAAATTTATAATCGCGGGTTAGCCGAATAGGTCCATAACATGAATCAAATTTCAAACCTTTATCAAAAGGTATATCTTCATTTTTACGATGTATTTGCCTCCTCACATCATCCTCCGTAACATCAACAACACTCAGAAACATTCTCGCTCCATTTCTTTGCTCCACGGCAGAATCTCTGTTGTTTGGAGGTGAAGTTGTTTCTGACGTTTTTTTATCAATATCCTGAATGTCCAGGTAAACATCTGCAGGAACTCGAGGATACAGACTTGTTGCCTGAAGAAATAGGTAATACATTTACCTACTTGTGTTAAACTGCAATTTTTAATATGCTCATCGTAAGTCCGTTCCAGTCCAAATTAATCCATTTTTCTTGGGCTCATGGGCTGATCTTCCGGGGGTGCAGGGGGTGGTAGTCATCCCCCCAAAAAATGCCAGACAAAATATCTGCAGTGCACAATAAAATTTTCGTGATCTGGCCTTTGTGGTGGTTAAAGATTGCACTTCCAAAAAAATATGCAGCCCCCTGTATCAGATGAGCCAAGATTCAGGCGAAACAAAAGTTTTTCCAGTTCTAGTCCAGAGTGGATTTTGTTGCTAGTATTTTTCCTGTACGTTATCTAATCTGTGACGTTATAGAATCACAAAGAATGTGCATGTAATTTCTTATAATCAATATAAAATATTCATAAAAATGAATCTTAAAATATACTCACAGACTTGCTTTCATCTTCTCGTTCCTTAACAACGTGCTCTGTGTTAATGGCGACATCACACATGACGGTTCTGGTCGGTACGTTCTTGAATTCTGGCTCTGTTTGAATACTTAGTTCCCTTGTTTGAACATTAGGTCCTCTGGTTCGACCGCGAGGTTCTCTGGTTTCTAAGTGTCGTGGTCTGGAAGGTAGATCATTGACTGTACCTGGTGGTGGTTCTATGTCAGTTTGAACAGACACCGGAAAGCGAAGGATGTTATCTGTACCAACTTTCGCATCAACAGCTATTGATTGTTCCGGAACATCAGATGGTATTTCAGTGTGAATATCGCGAGCCGATACTGTTGAAGGTCTATAAAGACCTGATGGTGTGGTTGACTTTATATCAATGCCTTCATTCTGATCACTATGTCTCTCTCCATCCTTATTAACATTCATTGAAGTTTTTGGTCTTCTTCTTGTACTTTCATTTTTATTGTACTTCTTACCATCGGGTTTTGTCTCGAAATTTTCATATCGTATTTCAGGGCTCAATATTGAAGATACTTCAGATACTATCAGATCATCATCGTTGCTTATGTCACGTTGAAGATCACGTATGATATTATTAAGTTCTCTTAACTTATCACGTCTTGGTTTTGTCTTCTTGCTTCTATCATTGTTCTTTTTGCTCCTGTCATTACCAGAAGTAGACTAGACTGAACAGTTATACGTGTACCATGACGTGCTTCCTGTTCAGAAGAAGGACTATCACCAGATGTTTGTTTTGAGAAAGATTCCCGGTGCTGATTTGGCTTCATGATTGTCTGTCTTGTGGTCACATTACCCGCCAGCTGGTTTCGTCTTTTTATCCTTAAATACATTTCAATAGTATAAGTACAAAAATAACCAATAGATAACTTCCTCTGTCGTAAGTGAAGAAACATTTGATGTGAAAAGTAGCAAGGATTGCGTTCTTCTTAATGAGCTTTAGTGTTTAAATTTTTGTGTTCAAAAGATTATTGTACAAATGACATTGTAGCACCTAGCATCTACAGTGATCCTACTGCCCGGACACACTGTCTCTTTATTCTTTGTATCTGGAATTATAAGTACACAATTCGGCACAATAGCTTTTAAAACACTTATATGTCCCATGATTTGTGTCAGAACTACCTGAAAAAATACGTCACACATGAAAACAACGTAACATGCTACTAACCCTCGCTCGAAACGTCGAAGTGTTTTTTTAATAAAAATTATTTTTCATGCTGTTCAGAAACAAACCATCTAAAATACTACCCACACTGGACCCCTACGTTTGAGATTTAACATTTAAAATACCTTGCTTTTGATGTTTCACCGACTTCACCAACAAAGTTTTTGTCGTCAGAAATGTCTTTTTGCCCCGTATTTCTTCCAGACTTGTATTTCTTTGGATCTCCAGCAAACCTACATTCAAACTCTGAGTAAAAATTGGGTGGATCTCTTCCTGTTTCGGGTAGGTAGAGTAATGGAAACTGGAAATCCTCATTTTCAGGGACTTGGACAAAACGAAAATCACATAAATTGCTGTCTTCGTTGTTTTGATTGGAAAAATGCAATAAAGGAGCATTTTCAAAATGTCTAGTCATGGGTAGTGGTTCTGGGAAAGATAAATATTCTGTATCTCTAGCTTGTTCGTTGCTATCACCAATCTGTAGTAATGGTAGTTCCCTTTGTTCACTTGAAACTCGCTCTACGTCGGTGTGTTCCGGCCAAGCAATATTGAATGGTAATGATTGTGGAGCAGGGCTATGGACTTCGGTTGGAAATTTCAAAAGAGGAATGGTGAAAGGGTCGTCACAAGTGGAAGCACCATTTATTTCAGGATTCCTTACGTCATGCGAATGTTCCTTGGAGAAATCTTTAGTAAACACATGATGGTGTTGAGAATCTTCCTGATCATTGCTTGTGTTTGAGGCTTGTCCTTTATTGGAAGGGATATTGCAGTGCGCAATGTCTGGCTCTTTTTCTTTTGCTTGATTTTCATCTCTAAGGAGAAAGACATAAAATATGAATGCATCACCAAGCATGTTTTCCCTTGCTACTCTGGTTTAAGTATATGAATGTAACCCCCGAAGAAAATACATTTCACGACCCAAGGTTTAGATACTCTTGTCTACTGTCTTCATCAGGGGTCACCGCAAGATGTAGACTAAACAGCGCGTATTTCTGTTTGATTTGAACAGAATCTTTCAGCTTTGCGAAAAATGAATTAACGTCGAAAAGGGTTTTAGGCGACTTTAATTTTACAATTACTTAAGATTTTGTTGATTGGTCCCGTAACGACTCGAATGTATGGAACTATCGCATAACCCTTCATAGAGGTATCACCCTCTGGTTATTTCAGTTCGTAGAAACCGTCGGTTTTAGGCAATCGCTGGGAAAATCGTTGGGGTAATTGTTTTCACTGTTTTTAATAGATTTATAAAGGAGAACGCAACTGACGTTATAAGTGACCAGCTTAGAAAGTATATAATTTTGAAGTTTGTAAATAATATGTCATATACCTGACATCAATGTGATCGTTCAATGACAACAGGAAAGGAGCATTGTTTACAGTTGATTCCTCGTGACCAAGATCTCCTTTGGTTGAAGTTTCTACTTTCATCTCATCAATATCTGTTTGGACAGCAACACTAACTATTTTGTCTTTGATATCATGATGGACGCCCTCTTTATTGTTTGCCAACGGTAACTCGACTACTGAAGGTATTTTCTGGTTGTTCGCAGTTACATGATCTTTTTCAGTTTCCTCCATTTGTGTTCCTTTATCACTGTGAACCTTGGGAGCAGAGTTTGGCCAGAGCCATGGTGCAGGAGGAAATGTTGGGTTGTACCACATTGGCCATCCGGAGACTGTTGGAAATTGAAGTTCATTGACTAACGGTGGAAACACCTGAGGGGGATGTTGCACGGTATCATGTTTTGTGGCAGGTGCTACAACATGTAACCTTCCACGATTATCATTCCTTGGACACGTGTTTGAGGTATCACCCGAGGCTCTCGGAAACTGAAGTTCATTGACAACCGGTGGAAGCACTTGAGGAGAGTTTTGGACGGTATCGTGATGCTTTGTGGCAGTTGTTGCAATATGTAACCTTCCTTGATGATCACTTCTTGGACACGAGTGTGACGTATCATCTTCATCCGCAGAAGGTTGGTAACTATTGCCATGGTCACTCATTGGTCGTCTGTCTACAGGAGTCGGATATGGTTGTTGGGATGGTCTATACACGACGTCTTCATTTGTTTTACCACGATTATGTCCAGAAGACATGGAAGGCTCTCGACTGATTTTCCTGTTGACTCGACTCTTCACACCTTTCGTTTTCTGAACTTTGCCCTTGATAAAACAAGTTCAGATATAAAATTGTAACCACAATCAACATACATTGCAGACATCTCATCATATCAAAATACACTAAGGCAATGACTTCAGTTCAGATCAGTGACCCCTGGTATACACAGCATATCAAAGACATAGATCAATATTACACACGCTTGTTTTTGTGTATACATATATGAATGTATAAGAGTGTACTATACATATAAAGGCAGCGGGGATGTTTTTTGGAAGGGACAAACAAATTTTGACAAAAATAACTTGTACGGTATAGTTTAAGTATAAACACTTACTTTGGATAAGCCATCACTCAAATTCTCGTCGGTTGTATGAACTGTAAAATATAACAAGATATTTGAATCAAAATACAAGTATAGAGTCATTTTTACAAAATGTTCTTTCGTGAAATTCAATTTATATTATAAATTATGACTCACCTGTCGACGACTGCGATCTGATTTCAGCTTGTTGGGACTATAGAATGAAAAGAAAAAATGTGAAAAGCGGAACACAAGAAAGAACAAACATGTTGAACAAACAAACAAACAAATTAAAACAAAACAAACAAACAAGACACAAGGAATTTATTAATACAATCAATAAAAATAAAGAAAAATAGAGGGCATACCTTTATAAAATTTCTCATTTCAGATCTAATTATTCTTCTCAACAGACTTCCCTCATCCATAGGCTTTACTCGTGGTTTATCTGACGAATCACAACTACTGCTTTCTTCATATATTTTTCTTTTAATAGCTTTCCGATGTTTCGTCTGTTTATCATTTCTTGCAGTTGTAACTGATGTATCGGAATTCACATTAGCTGCGACTTTCATTTGGACAGCAACATCACTACGTATCTGGCCGACACTAATAAGGATGTAAAAACTTCATAAAAACTTTGGTTAAGTTCTGCCAGGTGGTGCATTTGTCAGGGGGATTTTTTCCTGCAGAATACGGCTGTAAAATTTTGCATGTGAGAAATGTTCTAGCAGTTATAGCCTAGTTAATCTCTACCAAACACTACAGGCTTCTCAGTTAATCTCTACCAAACACTACAGGTTTCTCAGTTAATCTCTACCAAACACTACAGGCTTCTCAGTTAATCTCTACCAAACACTACAGGCTTCTCAGTTAATCTCTACCAAACACTACAGGTTTCTCAGTTAATCTCTACCAAACACTACAGGCTTCTCAGTTAATCTCTACCAAACACTACAGGCTTCTCAGTTAATCTCTACCAAACACTACAGGCTCAGTTAATCTCTACCAAACACTACAGGCTTCTCAGTTAATCTCTACCAAACACTACAGGCTTCTCAGTTAATCTCTACCAAACACTACAGGCTTTCCCCGTGTACTGTTGCAGTAATACTACGTCAATTAGATATGTTCCTTTCTTCGACATCCGGGAAGAACAGTTTAGAACTGACAGTGCACCACGTACACTATCCTGGTTTAAGGTTTAACAAATGGTTAATCTTAACTGCAATCATTTGTTAACCTTTTGACCAAGATAATGTACATACATTAAATGGCATATCGATATTGGCACTAAATGACACCACATCTTGGATTGAAAATGCATTTAAGTTATTACTATCCACAAAGATTAGTCAAGTGCCTTTAGTAAATACTATGTGTTCACAATGTTTCTCCGGTTTCCCCGACCTCCACATTCTGGCAGTAGTTTTGCTGTGGCTAGGCATTGTGAAGTGAACATTTTGGAAATATACCTCAATGACTCAGAGGACAGCGACACATCATCATCATCACCGACCAAAATACCAGCTTCATTAACATCGCTGGCAGACACCATCCCACTTGAAGTTTTAGATTTCCTACCAGATACCTACAAGAAAATAAAGAAAAGGATATCGTACGCGCATTTGCCCTACAATCCATATTAAGGTCATCGGACCTACGAGGATTGGTAAGTTAAGTTAAGTCTCTCTTGTGTTCTCTCTTTTTTGGCATCAGTTTCTGCATGCTGGAGCTGGAGGTTATCTGCGAAATACTGGTTTCTCTTCACGGAGAAGTCATTGGATGGCGAAGAGCTAAAAACAGGGATGGATTTACTAGGCATTACCTTATCAAATCCAATTATATATATTTTTAGGTCTTTGGGTTGGTAGCTTTTCTACCAATTAGGCAATCTTATGTTTCAAAAAATGTTCTGACAAGCTTAGAAAATAAGATCCCTTCACCCTACGACCAGCTGAGCCTTTAGACTTTGCCTTTGCTGTTCCTCTAGAACAAAGATAGTACGTCCCTGCCTCGGTCGACGGTAGAGCACTGTCCATCATATCATGCCCATCATAGCGCACTGCCCATCATATCATGCTGGATCATCCCTGACTAAAGAGGCTGAGGATAGTTGCTGGGCCGAAAAACCAACTGCCTTAAGAATGACAAGCACAATTGTTACAATTATTGACAACAATATATGAACTTACGGTTTTAGCGCCGTCCAGAGATGTGAAAGAGAACAGAGGCATATCTGCGTCAACGGATTCTAAACTCTTCCACTTGCTGCCTACTGATGATGAGGTTGGAGAAGAAAATAAGTTTCTTTTTATGTCTGATCTGCTTGCATTGTTTCCAGTTGAACAGTCTATAGTACAATCTTGACCCCACACTTCTCCTTCGTCTGTTTGGCTTAATACGGGTACAATAATAGATTCTTTGTTTACTAGTTGTTCAAACTGGTTTAAGTATTTATGTGATTTCTTGAATGATCGCTCTGGTTCAGTTGTTCGACCATCGACGAACGTTTTGTGCATTTGCTGTTCTGCAGAAATCTCATCAACACTTTGTGAGCCATGTTTTCCTGCTTCTTTGTGATCGAGAATGGGCGAAATATTCGTGTTGTTCCTTTTTCTCATTCTAAATTTCTGCTCTGGTAATTCTCTCGCATTCACTCTTCCTCTCGTCTTTATTGCCATCTTCATTCCTTCCATATTTTCTCCTGTGTCATTTCCACATTCTTCTTCCGTTCCCAAACCTTCTCTTGTTCCGAGTTCTCTCGTTGTCTTTCCTAATTCGTCTGTTCTCTCATCCTTTCTTTTTACATCCTTAGCCTTTCGTCTTCGTCTTACCCTTTCATAAACTTGTGATTCACTTTTCCCGACAGATTCTACGTTTTCCTTTCCCACTTCACCAGGCGCTTTCATTCTTGTTTCTAAACCTTGTGACTCACTTCTCCCAACTGATTCTCCAGCTTCCACCACGTTTTCCTCTCCCACGTCGGCAGCAAGTGGACGATGACGATTTGCATTCTTTCTTCTTTCTAAACCTTGTGATTCACTCATCCCAACTTCATCTTCATCCACCTTTCCCTCTCCCACTTCAGTCTCAAGTAGACGTTCACCATCCGCTTTCTGTTTTCTTTCTTCAACCAGACCATCTTTTCCTAAATCCCCTGGTACAATTTCTTTCTTGAAGGATCTTTTCTTCCTTTTTACACGTGAAGGTTTATCCCGCACGCACTTCCCTTTCGCCTCGGCAAAATCTTGGTAATAATTTTCGAATAGCCATAATGTATTGACAACCAGTTTGAGAGGCAGCCGTACTCTGATTGCAGTTGGTGTAGTAGTCATGTTTAAAAATGAATAACTCTTGTTAGCACCTGGATTTCCTTTCTGGGTTTCGTCCATCAAACACCAGCGTTTCAACCAGAGTAATTTAGGCAAAAACGCTTGCAATTCCACGCTTAAGGTAGATGGTTGAATTCTTCGTAGGTCAGTTAGACTATTGCTACGATTTACTGGTGTATGTTTGTCCGAGTCCTGATAATCTGGTGAAAGTAGAATACTTTCTGGCCTCTTCTTTATGTTTCCCACGTCTTGGAAACTTTGACTTCGTTGAATTCCAAAACTACTCTTTCCAGAAAACTTTCCCCTTCTCTTCGTTGTTGTCTCGGTCGAAGACATCTCAGCTTCGAGTGTCGGCTTATCTTTATAGGGAAGGATTAATGGTACCTTCTTGTAATCCTCTGACGTAACGTTCTTCGCTAGTGTGATGAGTAGAAACGTATCCAGGAAGCGCAGGAAAGCAAAGTCATGTTGATAATCAAGAGTTATACAAAACTCAGGGATAACCTCATTCTCAAGTGGCTGCACAGAAACTTTATTCTTCTCCTTTCTTTGTTTCTCACACTGTTGCTGAAATCGAACTGTAAGCGATTCACTATTTTCTAACCCTTCAGCATTGTTGCGTATTTTTCGAGTCATCCTATTTAGTTTATCAGCAGTGGGTATACTCAGCGAAGGCGAAGGAGTGTGGAAATGCTGGGCTAGAAGATCAACTGTTTCACAATTCAGAGGTAATTCAGAGAGCAAAGTAAGAATGCCATCTAACACATCATCAATAGCATTGAGAAAGTCAGAAAATGGCAACAATCGTTGTAACCACACAAGCACCTCCTCACAATGATTGATAACATCTTGCCTCTGCTCGTCATTTGGAACCTTGATAAATAGAATGTTAAAGTAAATAAGACAGGAAGAAATATCTGAAATATTTTACTAGACCATTAAAACGAGTAGGTGATGTTAGTTTGACAAGAACGACACTGCTGTTGCTTTGTGCACTCAGGACATCATAATTTCAAACTACAAACTGGACTGAATCGAAACAATAACATCCTGTTTCAGTTACCCGAGTCGTAGTAATCTGAAGAACGGCGGTTTAGCATTCTGGAGGTTGCTGGTCCAATGCTCTTCTAAGGCTCGTAAATTTATTTGAGTACTTACAGCATATATTACATCCAAAACATACAACTTACTTACTTTGTTCACGAAATTTCACTTTCGCATACAAAATGCACAGGGCATTGCGAAGGAGTATATACGTTAGGGAATGACAATTAGCTTAACTTGCAATGTATGTAGCTTGGTTTTATTTTCGGTATTTGGTATACATGGAGTGTTCAAATTAATCGTAATCCATTGCCAGAAGACTTACCGAAGATAGATTTTGTTTCGCTTTACTGTATCTTCGTGATGAAAGAGCAAGTTCGTTCCTTATATCAAGTAACCACATCAAGCTACAGAATTCTTGGAAACTTCGGATAACCCCTTCACAACATAGAATAGGAAAAGGTATGAGAAAAAATAGTAAATAGAAGATCATACGGAAATTTTAGGATAAAATTGCAATGAAGATAAAATTAGCAGCTGTTTCGCATAAACCTAAATACTCGTAGCTCAGAATTGCCGAGATCAGATCAGTACAGCACCTGATGGTCAATATAGATGCTATTGTACAGTACGAATAACTTTATAAACCCTAGCGATGACAGTTAACAAAAGGGAACTATCGGCCAGCCACGACTCAAAAGAGTGATTTCTATTGGCACCATTTGGCATTAACTAAATATATTAATCTGAACAAGGAGATTACCTCGTTCTTTAGAAAATGGGAATACCTGCTTGTGGCTTGGTCCGGAAAGTCCAGTTATTTTCAAAAATACAACAAAATACAGACAAACCTGAATCCAGATCTTCTTCCTCAGGTGTGTCAATGTGAACGCCCTCTGTAGTGATGAATTCGTTGATAATATTTGGCAGTCCTTGATCATGCCTGTCACTCCAGTTAGCCACGACATGTTTACAATACTCTTGAGCACAGTACAGGAAGCAACTTGAGGCTCTGTACATTGCCAACATTTTCTGAACAATGATAGCGATCTCACTTCTTAAGGAAATTTCTTTACGTGTTTCTTCACTTAAAACATCCTAAAATATAGCCCAAAGATTGTGGTCAACTTTAGAAGTGTTGATTAGGATTCATCTGGGTTGATCAGGGTCGATCATCAGGGTTGATCAGGGTTCATCTGATAGAGGAGTATATTCTTCACGAGGTGCACCCCTCCACCACCAGCGTAAATTATGTCAAAAATCCCATTACTCAAAACATTTCAGTATGCAATGGGTTTTTTGGAGGGAGAGTCTGAATGTTTTCTGGGGTTACGCACCTTACGTGAATCTACTGCGATTGTTGTATCTCATTAGCCAAACTCCGGGCTAAAGTGGTTTCCTGATGTGTGGCCTGGCTAGTGAGAGTATTAAACTTATAACTTAGAAACTATAATGTTTACGGTTTTTCGTGGATGATAATTTCGAGCGAAAAAACTGTATACATATTTAAGACCTAACCGGGAGATGTTGCGAAAAATTATCTCTGGCAGAAGTAGAAGCTGCGGTCCTGAAGCGGCCCTGGGATTCCGGTACAGCGCTCTGACCAATGTATTAGTGAGCACAGATGCCAAGAACTAACCACAAATTCATGCATATACAGTATATTGGGGGGTGGTGCTGGTGTATGGTACAAGGGTAAATAATCCTTCAATTACTTAAACGCGTGGTGCCAGTGTAGGTAGAGCCTAACGAAGATTCGGCGGTGGAGTAGGATAAAACTACCTGAAAAATACAATAAGAACTTCGACGTTTCGAGCGAAGGCCCTTCGCCTTTTGATTAAATCCATCTGATTGGTTTATTTTTTATCACGTGATCGCTTTTGTATTCACTATGTTTTTCCCCGACCCACGCTACTAACTTCCAGACGAAAGGCCTTCGCTCGAAACGTCGCAGTTCTTATTGTATTTTTCAGGTAGTTTTGTCCTACGCAACCGCCGAATCTTCAAATACTTACCCCATCATTTCTCGCTGGTTGAGGACAATATAATGGTGGTGCAGGTAAATACAGGTCTTGTGGAACCATCCAATCAAGTTTTGAAATACTCTTTCTTAACATCACCACCAGCTGTTTGATTATCCCAGGAACAAGATTCAGTTCTGTAATCACACCGGCTTCTAGAACATTTTGTAAGCTGGATATATGTTCATCATCAAATATTTCACGTGTTCCTTCAACCTCGCTTTCCTGGAAAAATATGAATCACCGTAATTGGCTGAGCTGTACTCACCAATTGAAACCACATTCACTTGATAATTCTAATGAGAAAAAACTTTATATGTTTTCTTTTTGTGGAATCCACCACGTTTATCTATTTCCCAAAGCTTTCGATCCGGATCTTCATCAGTACAAATCAGAGCGCTTATAGTATATAAGCGCCCTGGTACAAATATATTCTTGATCTATACATCCATTCACCCCTTGCAAGTGACGTCACAGCACATAAATGTGATGTTTTGTTTGGTATAAATGTGATATATACCGGGTGGGGCAAAAAAAAGTACGACTGTTTGATTTAGTATAACTTAAAAACTAAAAGAGCTATTACACTTAAACAAGTTGTTTTGCATTCAGCGATGTCTAACTTAAATTTTGATATATGCCATGTGCATTTTCATGCAATATTGACCGAGATACCTGCGTTTAAAATTGAGTAAACATTTTTGGAAGTGTCGAGAATTAGCTAAAAATGGCCTATTAAATAATTTGATAACCATTAGCATTTTACGCAAGTATTCGTTTCAATGAAGTGAAGTTGAAGTTAGAAGACCAAATGTTAGAATAAAAGAGCATATCTATTCAAGAAACATTTCTAACTTCAACTTCACATCATTTAAATAATACTTACGATAAAATGGTAACGGTTATCAAATTAGTTTAATAGGCCGTTTTTAGCTAATTCTCGACAGTTCCAAAAGTGTTTAGTCACGTTTAAACGCAGCTATCTCAGTAAATATTGCATGAAAATGCACATGGCATATATCAAACTTTAAGTTAGACATCGCTGAATGCACAGAAACTTGTTTAAGTGTAATAGCTCTTTTAGTTTTTAGGTTATACTTAATCAAACAGTCGTACTTTTTTTTGCCCCACCCGGTATATTTGATATATGCTGATGAAGATCCAGGCTTACAGACCAAAACATTTGCTAAATAGATGATCGTGGTGTTTCATAAAACAAATCAATGTTTCATCGCTATGGAAACCTAGAACGAACTTATAACCCAACCATACCAACGTACTGTCGAAAAGGTCGATTTATGCGGAAACAATGATGTAAAATAATCTATAACTAAGCCATACCGTAAGTTTCAAAATGGTATTTATCCTTTCCTTCATTAACAATTCTGGTTCAGGCACCTCAATGGCCACAGTTGCACGATCATGTGACTTCTTCTCAACATATGATTGGTTCTTCTTTCGAAACACCTCCGTCACAGACAACAGAAATGAAATCTTCCAGTCCCCTAAACAATTTGCAAACCACGCGGCTTCTCCAAGGAGACCAGAGACAAGTAACAGTTCCATTGTGTGGTCAGCGGTCCAAATACTTTCCAGTTTCTGTTGACCAATGGCTTCTGTAAGTCTTCGTTGAGAGAGATTCTTTACTTCACTCGCAGAACCACGTGCATTGGCAATGTCATCTAGTATAAAAAAATTAGTATAACATTCGTAAGGGACCATGGTGATTTATAAATTTTAGCTTGGATTTTCTAGAAGCCATCCTCCTCAGATATTTCAAAACCTTTTTGTTGTCCTCCCCCCGTATACGGTAGTGTACAAACCAGAGTAAACAGTTATGACTCCTTTGTATTCAGAATATTATGTGGTTAAAGGTGATTCACGTGTTTCAGTGTTCTTTTTTTGGAGTTCATTATAGAAAATTTTGTTCATCTCACAGTTCCTCAAAGAGGTCGTGTAACGACCTACTATCACCAATGAAACCACTAAGTATCTCGATCATGAGGCTGAAAACTCAAAATCATTTCCTTCTTTGGCTACGAACATGAAAAATATTAAATACTCAGACTATTCAGTCGCTATTAACTCTCCCCCCCGCTTTTGGTAAACCACTGGTAAAAATAAGTCTGGGAGCTAAATAGAGGAAATACGGTATATAACTTACTGTACCTTTACATGGTTCTTCGAAACAAGGTGCTGACTTTTGAGAGTGAAATGGCGTTGGTATAATAAGAGGTAGGTTGGTGAAATAACACGCCATAAATCTTGCCAACTGTTGAACCACTGTTATCGCACGATTATCTACAATCCAGGCAAGAGGATATTTTACTAACACTGACAACTGTAACATCTTTAATGAAGACGAGGAAGTCACTTTAACTTCTGAATCATCAACTGGAATGAGTGTTTGACTTCCTTCATGTGTTGTCTCGAGACGATCTTGTAGATTAATCCCGCGAGTTGTATCAATGAAGGAATAAACCAAGGCCAAAGCAGCTTTGAGATCATAGTTCTCTAAGTTGATATAAAGTATTGATAACAGGGTCTCGATATCTGCTGATAACTTTGAGGAAAGATCGTCCTCCATAAGAGAAGCACCGAATCTCGACACATGCAGTCGCCCTGATGTACCAGGTAGATTTATTTCTAACGGATGAGGGCCATGAGGCGTAACGAAATCTTTCGTCTCTGTTGAACAAATTTCCTTGTTGTTTTCATGAAAAGATTTTTCTAAAAGATCAGCAGCCTGTGAGTAGTTTCCATCCAAGTACATCTTATAACCTGCAAATGTGCATTTGAAAACAAACATTTGAACTTGTTGGACATTTCGAACAAAGGACAAGAGTCAAGAAGTTGAATCCTTACCTCTGCCATGTATGTTATTGTACCACTTTCAATATGTTTTTTAATTTCCAATAGGTAAATTTATCCCGTAAATTATATGATGTCATTGGTAGGGCAATAATCCGCAGGGTAATTAACACTCAGTTGGTCACAATGCACAAAGTTTATTTTAACGTTCTTTATTCCTAGCCTCCCATGTTTTATACCAACCTTGATCAGAAAGACTTTCCATCTTATTCGCAGAAATAAGACTTCTTGATGAGTTCATGGCTTGTAGTTTTCTCTGAATCCAGCAGAGAATCTGGACTAAATCTTCATCAGGAGTGTGCTTCTCTCTCCTCTCAGTCTTGTGGTTTGATTTGTACGTTTTACATACGTAATGGTACAAAGTCAGCCATGATTGATCCATCTTGCAGTCGGGGTTAATGTTTCGGTCCGCGGACTGATCTTCAGAAAGCATAGCGCCGTTTCTTGGTACAACACATTTGTCACATGACGGTGAATAGCTGTCACCTAAAAAATGAACTGTAGTGCAGTTACCCACAGCAGACCACGCGTATATTTCATGAAGAAAGACTTCCGCCATGCGCAGTATCCTCATACACACATCAATAATTTCTCGAAAACCAAATTTCTTTGAACTAACCAAGCATTTGACAGTTGAATGAACGAACTGTGTAAACCATGGTAAGCAGTGTTGGTATACTATATCCCAACGGAAAGCTTCGAAACATGACTGAACAAATGTTATAATGTTGTGAAACAAAGCATCACTGTTCGACAGACCGCAATTGCTTTCATCTTCAAGTAAAATGGTGAACAGTTTAACCCACGTATGAATGAGCAAGTTCATAGCAACCTGCATGTTTTGTGACCAGTGTCTGCCACATGATGTCCCAATTCCTAATCCTTGTAAAAGAATACTCTCTGCTTTCATTATTTTCTGCTGTTCATTCATTTCTTCAACTTTGAGAGAACTGTTCTTGTTACCCTCTGTATCACCAAACGTAATAACACCAGCTTCAATATCTCGCGCAATCCCGAAACCTTAAAATAATGAAAACATAAGAATTCAATAATAAGAATATTATTGTCGTACACACAGGATGTGGTTGCACAATTCACATCGCGGTAGCGCTTACCGCATCTGCCACCAGTGCTTCCCCAAAGGGCAGTTTACATAATCCTCTTTGCCGGGACGGCATGCAAGACAGGATGATTTTATGCACAAGCTGAAATAAGTCACGAGGCATTAACGAAAAGTCAAACCGCAATTAAACTGCCTCGTACCCAGGCGTCTCCAGAGCATTATTCAGAAATTAGCTATGATGGTTTTTTTACATGAAGTATTACACTGGCGAGCGAAGCGCGCAGGGGAAATTGGGAAGAGTAGCTATGATGGTTTTTTTTACATGAAGTATTACACTGGCGAGCGAAGCGCGCAGGGGGCAATTAAAGGTTTTCAACCTTCAGTCTATATGCTATATGTCTGAAAATGCCACAGCCAGTATTTGGTGTAATTGAGCCATTTGTTCAGCTCTACAGGCAAGTACAATTTCTGAAAAAGGTTTTTATTTGCCCACCTTGAAAAACATGGCTAGAAAACAATGTTTCATATCTCGTCCTCGTTCCCAGGCGAGGTTTTCTCGTCCTGTGCTTTACCCCCAGACATGTTTCACGAGACCGTACGAAAATGTGCCCACGGTTCCATTTGTTCCCAGTGAACGCGCGTAATTATAAATTCCTCCAGTTTCATGTGTCCCATTTGAATTCATCCAGTCCCGAATTCATCCAGTCCCGAATTCATCCAGTCCCGAATTCATCCAGTCCTGAATTCATCCAGTCCCGAATTCATCCAGTCCCGAATTCATCCAGTCCTGAATTCATCCAGTCCCGAATTCATCCAGTCCCGAATTCATCCAGTCCCGAATTCATCCAGTCCTGAATTCATCCAGTCCCGAATTCATCCAGTCCCGAATTCATCCAGTCCCGAATTCATCCGGTCCCGAATTCATCCAGTCCCGAATTCATCCAGTCCTGAATTCATCCAGTCCCGAATTCATCCAGTCCCGAATTCATCCAGTCCCGAATTCATCCAGTCCTGAATTCATCCAGTGCCGAATTCATCCAGTCCCGAATTCATCCAGTGCCGAATTCATCCAGTGCCGAATTCATCCAGTCCCGAATTCATCTGGTCCCGAATTCATCCGGTCCCGAATTCATCCAGTCCCGAATTCATCCAGTCCCGAATTCATCCAGTCCTGAATTCATCTGGTCCCGAATTCATCCGGTCCAGGGTGACATTTGGCATCATAGTTCTCTACTATTTTGCATACCTGCTTCTGTTTCTGATAAAGTGCTTCCAGGTGAGCTGTATTCACCTACATCCTTCCCAATTTTCGCCATAAATGTGCTAACTGCGGACACACCTTGGACACTTTTCTCCAAATTTGTGTGTTCCAATTCGTGTAAAGTAGAATCACTTGACAGAAACCATGAAACATCCTTAGTCAGGTCTGTAATGAGTTTGCTATAATCAGGCTTTGAGTTGAAATCAAATATAGTCACCATATACCCATCAGAACACAGTATGAGAGGCTGGCTGGAGTGAACAGCAACTGAAAACCTCTGATGGAAAATATCTTTCTCCGAACCAGATGATATCTCGGAATTTTCGGGTGGAATATTTTCCTGGAAAGATCTAAAACATAAACGGTCCTCAAAAACTATTGTAAACATTAAAAATATATATGATTTTGTGATTTGATTAAGTTAACTGAACCCCGCGGTTTTTTCATTAGATTAATCCTGAACAATACTATATATTATGGTACTAAAGATATGCAAATTGTCAATTCTCACAAGGCGTGGGCAATCATGTTGAAATTGTCTTTTGAGTTCAAATCTTTAATACTTAAAATAAAGCTACTCACTTTACAGTAATGCGTGGATGAAGCGAGAGAAAGAGACTGGGTCCCAGATCCATACCATATCCTGTCGTGATGAGCTTGATAGGTTCTCCAAGTTTTGATGTTATAAACAACGCACCATTACGAGTAATACCAATCAATAACAAACTGTCTGTTGTCCAGGCTATATCACTAACCCACCACGTTCTGACAGAAACAAACACAGAATTACAATTCCAAATAAATCTCTTCTGTTCATAGAAATAATGACAGCAGAGCTGGTACTGAAAATATAATTACATATATTTATTCTACATTTCCTATAGTTTTAGATCGGTTAGTCGTTTTACAACTTCCCTTTCAAATCGCATGCGGGAAATAATGTTAGTTGAACGGCAATCGTATATAAGAGTCTTTTCCTGTTGTTGTAAGGGAATCGGAGATATTAACCATTTATAATCTTAAGCGGCACTACTAGTAGCAGATACTTCGCGGAATACTTCATGCATGGAGGTACGAATTAGATTGCCACTATGTTCGAACGTGGAAGTTAGTGGCTACTAACTTCCAGACGAAGGGCCTTCGCTCGAAACGTCGAAGTTCTCATTGTATTTTTCAGGTAGATTGATTCAACACAACAGCAGTATTTGCCAATATTTTCCCGTCCTTTTGTTGAGCGCTGCCAAGTGCAAATCTCAGTTTCTGCAATCTCAAAACCCATCAAGACTTTCTAACTCAAATTTAATGCGAATCTGTTCAAATAATAGCTTATCAGGCTATCATGTGGATATCATTCAAATAATTCAAGTAACCCCTTCTCCTGCCCCTTCCTTGTGTCCGCTACTGGGAACCATCGTGCCTCGCATCGCATATAGGCGGGCCTGCAGCACAAGCAACGCATGAAATGCCTGCGAAGGAGGCCTGGTTAAAATATACACACCTTCCAGTTGATAAGTCCGAGCCACCACAACATCTCATGTCTACGATACACGATGTGGAATGAAAAGTTGAACAAAGTAATAACATCGTATTCTTGGCGAGTTTTTGATTGAGCACAATCGCAAACATCTGTCCATCTGGTGAATAACGACATGCATAAACAAATCTTCCTTTCACTAATCTCGTGGCAGGTGTAATACCGTACAAAGGACGAGTGATCGATTTCCACTTGATAGAACATCTTACGTTCTCAACAACTATAAACACATAGAGTTTGTTAATATAAATCTACTGTACATATGGTATAGTTGTACATGCAGGCAGGGCCGCCCAGAGGGGGGGCGGGGGCAATTTGCCCCGGGCCCCCAACTAAAGGGGGCCCCCAAATAGAAATGAAGTGAAATATGCTTATATATTACTGTCAAATAGTCTCTCAGAATGCAGGAATTTGCCATTCCTGAGACCCTAGATTTCAAAATTTCTCCGGGGGAGAATGCCCCCGGACCCCCTACAGTATCTTAGTACTGAATGTAGATTGAGAATGTTATATTTAAAACATTAGACTGAGGACGTAATCGAGAAGTTCAAAGGTATGGAAATCAGTTTTCTAAACAAGCACATGACCCCAAAGATATTTGAGAATGGAAAATAGCTAGGGCCCCAAAGTTATTTGTGCCCCGGGCCCCCAAATGTCTCTGTGCGGCCCTGCATGCAGGTTTAACTAAATGGTATTGAAGTACATTAAAACTAAACCGCTACGTCTCACGTAGGACCTTTGGTCGAAACGACGAGGTGTACCTTGGGTGGAAACACCGAAGTGTATATAATCAGGCCAAACCAAGGTAGAATACTGCTTAAGTTGTTCCCCCACGTATGGCATATATAAAACTGTTTTGTACAATGAGTATGCAGAATTACAGGAGCGTATCATTATACAGCATACGCCACGCCTTGATTTTATTCTTCATTCAAAAACAGACAGAAACTCTAAACATTATCATTACCTTCACGGGACGTGGTCTCTTCATCTTGGTTGGGAATATTATAAGCTAGGTTAGAAACATTCATCTCATCACGTGATTTCACAATCAAAGTGGTAACAGCAAGTTCCGTTCCTTTGTTGAACACATATGAAAATGCACCACATCTACCAACAACCTTACATTGATTTAAAAATATTACCAACAGTTTAGAAAACATCAGCATTGCATTACTAAGTAAACGTAACGTACTAATGTCTAAAACCCGAAACGAGTGACACGCCTAAATAGTAAACGTTCGTCTCGGTGGTGTTGTTCGTTTTGGTTCATGGTTGGGTCGTTTCGGTGTTTCTGAATTTAGTGCATACTTGTCAAAAGATAAATAACAAAACGCTGCCGATTCAACTCTGATGCGAGTAAATATTGGTAGATAAGTCGTGCGAAGGAACAGTATCTTACACGCTGAGTGGTAAAGTTGACATAATCGCAAATATAATCGCAAATATATAATACGTATAATATTGCAAATATAATCGCAAATACAATCGCTAAACAAGTCTTGCCAAAAGTACAAATAATATACACGTCAAGGTTTGATGATTGGTATAATTTCTGCCATTGTTATGAAACTTGTAACTCTTTTTGAGTAATGCGTCATCATTCTCAATTGCTACGTGTTCCAACCATATAGTCTGTATAAATACATGATAACAGAAACCAGATCACATCAACTTCTTACCTCGTCTGAATAAAACACTCCATCAACGGTTGCTTCTTTATTGTATTGATCAGGTAGAGAATATTCACCATGATGTACTTGGCTCCATGTTCCAATAATGTTGTGAGAATCATCTATCACATAGAAAACGTCCGGTTTATATAGTTATATTGTCTTTATGTCCATCCAGTTTTCAGTTTCCTATGTATACGGAAATGTCTGGGGTGGGTTTAGACTGTACTGTACGGGGTGCTGAGCGGGCGCTGGACATGGAGCAGGAGGGAGCTGTCGACCGAGATAGGGTATTCGGCTCGTCCAGTCGTGCGAGAATGTTACGTCATGCTAAATATTCCCTATTTTGGGTGGCATTATCGTGCCATTTTCGCTTATATCTTGTGAAAAACTGAGAGTTATAAGACAAGCTATCTCTCTCTACAATTCGTGAACAACGAGGAGTATTTTGGTGTATAGTTTGTTGGGTTAACATGTACAGAATACGAGTTATTATGTTGGATTTAATAATTGTTAGCTTGAAATTGTCCAATGAAAATGGTGGAGTGGCGGAGGCCAAATTTATTACGAGTTGTGACGTCACTTGCACATCAATGAGACAGGGTTTCCACTTTCATGGAAATTTCCATATTTTATGGAATTTCTGAAGTAAAATCAGGTGATATGGAATTTTTCATGGAATTGGAGACACGGAAATTTCAGTTTTCAGCAAATAATACCAATTAATTGAATACTAAGTATTAAAAGTCCAAAGGAATATGCTAAATATCACGTTTAATCCTATTTTCAAGGACAAATCACCTATAATATGGACCTAAATCTCGAATACCCAAGTTTTAAATTCGCCCCCAGCTCAAGATGTTCAGATGTTGAAACATGTGTGGGATAATGTCAGGGGATAATATGGGTTATTGTGGGGTAAATTTTGATACTTAGGGATAGCATTGGGAATTTATGGAACTTTTGGTAAATTTATGGAATTTTTTGCTGTCATATATGGAAATTACAAATTTGAAAGTGGAAGCATTGCAATGAGAGATATACCATAGAATAGGAAATGACTAGAAGGGCCACTTGAGGTGGAACATTTGAAGTTTTTGACGCTGCGCATGTCGCATTACGCATGTTCATTACCATTATTCTAGCCAGTCAATTGCATTTTCTGGCCAATAAACATGCTGAACTGGCTGGTCCGCCATTATTCTGGCCAGAAAACTGCATAAAAATAGGGGGTCACGTTGCACTGCTGAGTGGCCCTTCTGGTCATTTCCTATTCTGTGGATATACGGTGCGGACCCCTCGCACCCCACCAGTTGACCAGTAAATCCATCCTTGCAGAAACTATTTGTAAAGATTATCTGTTGCAAAATGCACTGTTATATTTTATATGTTTATAACTAAAGTTAAAATCTATATTTTTTAAACTGAAAGATAACCTTAAGTTAAATTTTATTAGACCATACAGGAAACCAAAACATCAGATCAGACAATGAAATATATAAAGTATTTATACAAAACTGGATTGAAATCCTTCAGAAAATTGAATTTCCCACAGAATACAGTTACCTAAATCATGTTTCTCAATTTTCTGCCACAAGAATAACTTTTCAAATCCCATCATTAGAAGCATCATACTCCCACATGAAGAAAGAAATATTCGATTCTTCGTATTACCTACAAAATTGTAACATTTATAATTCATAGATGAATGGTCAACATTGGAAATGGAATGTTATGTACAGTAATAATTCCTTCGAGGAATTTAATAGGAAACTCGCATTGCCTGTTTAAAGGTGATGAAAAGTCCCGATGTAAACAAACCGGCAACGTCCGTTTGTTTACATTTTAAACCGCTATATTTAAAAAATTATGATGTGTTCTGGTTCGCTATGCTTTAAATAAATACAGATTCGAGTTTCTGATTTAGAAGATGTCGAATTTTAGTCGAAACAACGCGAAATTTGGGCATTGTTTACATCGCGGGACCCCCCATAGCACATGCGCAGAATGGACTTTACATGGTCTTTAAGGCTAAAAACTGACTTGTTTATGAAATTGATAGTGTTTGAAAATTTGAACCAATATAAAAATTACAATTACCCTTGTCTGCATCATTGAATACTTTAGGTAATCCCGTAATAAACTGAACTTTGTCCTTATCTCTATCCCATAGAAATATCTTGCCATCACATAAAGCGCCACACAAAAATTGACCTAAAATTGACATAATTGGTTAATAACGTTTCCAAAAAAGCTCCAGATGTCATACTTTTGTCCCAAAAGAGAATGCCAAGGTTGGGTGTCAGTAAGAACGAATAAACCATGAGGCAGCAGGCCCAAGGTATTGATAGGTTTGTGAATCATTATTAATCGTCGATATTATTATCATTAATGCGCAAGATTCTGTCTCACTTTGATTAAACTGAGTAAAATAATAAAAAAGGTTGCATTTGCGCACATTGCATGCATGTTATTAAAACCAAAAAGTCGCAATATGGCCTCCCTAATTATTTTGCCCTGTCTAACACAAGATGATTTTACTTATAAAGGGCATGAGATGGTCATGATGCAGGACGCGACCATCGACTGAGGCACAGTGCATAATCACTGAGGTCCACTGGCAGGGTCAAGGGGCTGAACTTGTTTGAAAAATTAGAGTTGCTTACAGGGGTGGAATTTCATCGCGGCAATCGCGGCAATTGCCGTTGTTAGAGAGGAAAATGCCGTCGATCATTGCTGGCAACAACGGCAATTTTTTGCCGTCGAGTAACTTTTTAAGTTTTTAATAGTTTTTGAGGAAATTTTAGATTTTCTCCTTAATATATTCCATCCTTATAATCTTTAATATAAAATCTTTTGTGCGAATTATATGAAATCGATCGGGCAGCCATTTTGAAAAGTTTCATAAGGTAGAATTGAGATACTTCATGTAATTAGCAACGTTATGGATACTTTTACGCGAACATCCGCTGAGCCGCACATCCTATTGTCATAGCAACATCAGAAATAATATTAAAAACCTCGTGCTTTTGTATTTTAATATAAGCATGGATGTGCCATTGGACGAACTCGAAGATGATAAAGTAAATAACATCACAGTGCATGATGACGTTTTAAAATATTGAATAAAGTTGAATATCGCGAGAATGACCCAAGCTAAACAAATTCTTCCAAAGAAGTTGTATATATGTTTTGTTTGTAGGCTATATATAGTCATTTTAAATGCAAATCAGGAGGAATTTCCGTCACAGTTTCACTTTAACATGAGATATACAAAGACGCTAGATTTCTATCACGATCTAGTATCTACAATGGTCATTAGTGGTTTAGTACATTATTTTAAAAATGCCGTGGATTGGACAGAAATTGCCGTCGAGAGCTGCTGCACTCTACGGCAATTTTTGACGTTATTGCCGTGGAGAGGTTTTAGGGAAATTCCACCCTTGGTTGCTTAGATGGTCAAAGAGGCCTCCAAAGGCCCAATATTATGTTTTTGTTTGATAATTGCCTTGCCAAATCCAAATTTTGGATTTGGCAAGGCAATTATCAAACAAAAATTGGCACCCCTCCTGCACCCCCATTATCCCAGTGGCCAGTAAATCCATCTCTGAGAAAAATTCAACCATTGAAGACTGCTACAAACAAATACATAATATACTTTTAATTTTATTCATTCGTTGAGTTGATTTCTCTTAGGATTTTCAATTTGCTCTATAATTTTTCATGCAAGTAAAAATATTTCTCACCATTCTGTGACACATTCAAGGCACAGACATCGTTCATTAAACCATGAAGTTTGGAAATCTTCTTTTTAGTCTTTCCAGAAGGAATATAGAGCTGACTGACTCGTTTGCCATCCAAAATATACAAACCATCTTGTTCCTGCAAAATAAATAATCTGGAGCAATTCCTAACACATAAGCTTCGGGGGTTTCGCTGAAGGACAAGTTTAGTAATGAAGAGATTAGAAGATGTGGGACCATGGTAGATGTTGTAGAGAAGATGGTCATGAGGGAAGCAAAGCTGAGAGAGTATGGACACATAATAAGAAGACATGAAGGAGAACCTGTCAGACACATTGTGGAATGAGGAGATCAAAAAAAGACATGGAATGGTAGACGGTGTAGAGAGGATGGAATGAAGAGATACGATGATGTGGGGTGGTAGAAATTGCAGAGAAAGTGAGAGAAGCAAGGATGAGAAGGTATGGTCACTGATGGAATGAAAAGATCAGAAGGAGATTTCAGGTGGTAAACATTTGCAGAGAAGGTGAGGGAGAAGCAAGGCTGTAATGGTATGGACATGTAATAAGAATAGATGAAGGTGAGCTGGTCACTGATGGAATGAAGAGATACAAAGATGTGGGGTGGTAGAAATTGCAGAGAACTTGAGGGAGAAGCAAGGCTGAGATGGTATAGACATATAATAAGAATAGATGGAGGAGAGCTGGTCAGAAATATCATGAAATAAAGAGATCAGAAGAAGGTGTGGGGTACGTGGTAGACATTGCAGAGAAGGTGAGGGAAGCAAGGCTACTTATGGATACGTGTAAGGAAGGCCGAATATATACATTTTCGCGTTTCCAATTGCATCCTGAACGTGTTTCAAAATGCGTTCCATAGCGCTCCAAAGGCGTTTCATGCAAACATGTTAGGAACACATGTTAGGAACACATGTTAGGAACACGCGTATGCAAAATGATGCCAACCAACAAATGTTCAAGGAAAGATGTATAATATGATACTACATACTGCTTTTAGCCCCTGTTTACATGAGCTGTAGGGCTGGTTTTCACCTCAAGCAAGAACTGCTGACTTCAAGCAAGAACTTCTGATGCCATTATTTATGACTGAATTATGTACTAGTGTGAAGCACTGAAGCTAACTTTCGATCACATCATCAATAACAATAACAATAACAATAACAACAATAACAATACTTTTATTTGGCGTCATCAAATAGAAAATACAAGATAATAATAATAAATAAATTGAATGATAATAAAATAAATGACAATGGTTATCTGAATTAACTAAATGTTAAAATATTTAGCTAGTCTATAGTTGATAGTTATCAGTTCACTCCATATTTTAATATTGCAAGCCAATTCCAGAATATTGTGCCGCGATTAAATAAATATGTAAAAAGAAAGTTCAATATTAATATAGATTATTAAAAGATGTAATATTGGTTAGTTTAGTTAGTTGTTGATGTAGTGTGTCAAAGTATGAAAAAACATTATAATCGTTAATTATTTTTTTTTTCAATTTACGCTTAATTTGCATTGTAGCCAAAGTTTTTATCAGTTTTAAAGACTTATTCCAGTTATTTTGGTCCCTGGAAACGTAGTGAAAACTTGCCAACTTTGCCATAATTAGTTCTGATTGAGGTATTTTTTTTTATGTATTTGTTCTTGTGAGTTTTTGTGTTTTGACATGAAAAAAATTCAAAAAATCAGCGAAAGGTTATTAGTATAGAAGTCATACATAAACAATTCATAAAAATAAATAATAAAATAAAAAATAAAATTAAAATTTTAATTCATTTAAAAGAGATTCAAAATATACATATATATTTTTCAAAATTTGAAAAAGTAACTGTTCGTTTTTAGTAATAAAAAAATGGTTTTAAGTTGATTCATATGTATTACCATATGTATTAATGTCATATGTAATAATAAATAATAATGCACACATTCATCCACAATCAAATTCGAATTTATGACGAATCTGTCATTGTACACAAAAACAAAACATGTTGCCATTCGCCTTCAGAAACGGCTTGTATATAAATGAATTTTATATCAGCAGAAAGCCCATACTTCATAGATATTGAATATTAAATTTTTAGACTGGCCCAAATTCGTGCTTGCATCTTATGGGACTTGAAACACACAAGACCGCTACCCTTACATTCAGCATCGCAACTAATTCCAATGTGTAATGTTTCATACGCACTTACAAACAAGCGAAGTTAGCCTTCAGAAACGGCTTGTATATATAGATGAATAAGGTATAGATAGATAGCCCATACTTCATAGATATTGAATATGAATTTTTTAGACTGGCCCAAATTCGTGCTTGCATCTTATGGGACTTGAAACACACAAGACCGCTACCCTGACATTCAGAATCGCATCTAATTAAATAATTCCAATGTGTAATGTTTCATACGCACTTACAAACAAGCGAAGTTCGCCTTCAGAAACGGGTTGCATATAGATGAATAAGGTATAGATAGCCCATACTTCATAGATATTGAATATGCAAATCACATTTATTTCCGTAGTACCACCTCTTCAGTGGTGTATCACTGGTATCAATGAGGGCCCTGCAATTTTTAGACTGGGCCAAATTCGTAGACTGGCCCAATTCGTGCTTGTATCTGATGGGACTTGAAACACACAAGTCCGCTAGCCTGCATTCAAAAACGCATCTAATTAAATAATTCCAAAATTTAAATGTAAAGGCAAGCGAAGTTCACAAGTAGGGATAGAAACTAGAAAGCCATACTTCTTAGATATTGAATATGAATTATATATACGACATTATATATGAAATGAGACGACATTATATATCGTAATCAAAAATATAATTTTTATAACAGTATTTATCATATAGCAAGTGTCAAAGTTCAATTTTCCTGTTTGCCGATTGGACAGAACCGTATCACGTGCCGGTCCGCAGAACGTCATCTCATGACGTCATGTTCACTGCATGCTTGCAACGGTCCACAATGAAACAATTATAGACCGGTCAATAATAAAACGGGAAGTGAGGCGCGAGCTGTTCGCGTCTACCGGTCGGTTTGCAAGTCGTTCAGAAGAAGATATTAATCTATTATTAAGAGATAAAGACGGAATACCAAGTGAATTATTGAGACTTTGACACTTGCTATATAATAAAACACTTATTTACTGAGACCGAGGGAAACAGCGTGTTTCGAGGGCAACAACGGCGGTCTCGGGGCCACAAAACACGCTGTTTCCCTCGGTCTCAGTATATAAGTGATAAATATATATTAACGCTTTTACACACGAGTGGACCACGAGTGACCACGATGACTACGGATGGACCACGGATGGACCACGAAAAAACAGGTTCGGCACTTTCGGGGTAGCAGATTGTTATAAAAGGCGAAAAACGTTTTCTCTTATTTTGTAACGGGAATAACACTCGGCAGGAGTAGAAAATCATCTTTACTGATTCAGTAATACATGACAGAATAAGAGAGAACGACGAAAACAAAACGGTTTTCGTCACTAAGTCTCTTATAGCAACCACTACTCCGAAATTGTTTTTATACTAATGGTCACGTGGTCCATCCGTGGCTACTCGTGGTCATTCGTGGCCCACTTGTGTGTACTTTTAGAATAGATGGACTGATATAAATAACAGTCTTATTTATAAAGTTTCTGTTAGACCATGTTCTTGATATTCGTTTATAAATCTATAAAAGGTATAAGAAAGTTACAATATCAATGTTGTGTCGTAATTCTACTGAATAACATTTCGCTCAAAAAGATCACATTGACAATTAAACTATTTTATACATGATACGGGCGATTAATTTCAGACCATAGGTAGAATTTTTTTTTTTTTCTGGGAACCTGGGTTTCAGACTCAAAATTTATAATTAATGAGGTTTAATGATCATTGATTAATTTTGACATTAGACTGATTGGAGTGTTGTTTCCTGATATCCAGTGGTGTTCATTTTGATATAGTGAATACAAAATACATTACAATTGCTGGTCTACCGCAGTGAACTATAATACATGGAAGGCTAACTTCTAACTACGACGTAATCAAAAAGTGAAGCCAAACATGGCGGAATTTGAAGGAATTCTGGTGGGCCATTCTCAGTACCCTACGCGCGCGGTCAATCCTTTTTGATGGCGGGGAGTGATGTTTTCGCGATTTTCAGATCCTGTTTCTGTTCATTTTATAAAGGACAAGAAAGAAAAAGCCTAAACGTTATATATTTAATGTAGACATGGTTTGTTTTCCTGCATTTTCCCACTGTATGTGCGAGTAAATCTGTATTTTTCATTGCGAATCTAACAATGTTAGTTTTTCTGTTTTTAGTATCTGTATTTTTTATTATGTTTACATTTTCGTTGTTTTTGCTCATTTCTGATTTCATTCACTTTATTATATTGTTTATTTGTGTTTTTTGTCACATACGACTGCTTTTCAGCTACAATTTTAGGCTAGCGTTTAGTTTTAAGAAAGTTTTTCGTGAAAACAATGAAAAATTGATATGCAATTTCATATTGTTTTGTATTTTATTATTTCATAAAGTGACCTTCAATTGTGGTTTTTAGCTAGAAATATAGGTCATATATCGCAGTCTTTTTAAAGAAATTTAATATTTAAATCCCACCAAAACAAAACACAGAATTCAAACTTTACATTGAACTTTGCTGTGTTTTTTAAAAACATCACTCCTTTGCCATTAAAGAGTTTGACCGCGCGCGTAGGGGACTGAAAATGACGCACCAGAATTCCTTCAAATTCCGCCATGTTTGGCTTCACTTTTTGAGCTGGAGTTAGCCTTCATCTATTATAGTTCACTGGTCTAGACTACAGCATACTTTAGTTTTGTTATTACTCATCAGTTAATTATTAACTTCAGAAATTTCTGTGAACATTTTTCTGAAAAGTTCAGATCCAAAAACATTTCTGGGAACTAGGTTCCCAGGATCCGATACTTTTTCCACCTCTGTTTCAGACTATTGTGATTTGCACGGCTGTCCGGTAATGTCCGGCATGCATGATTCAATAATATTGGTACCAACGTTATTGATGAAATAAAGTACAAAAGAAAGGACATAAAAAGACAATTGACAATTGGTATTAAAACATGGTCTCAAAATAATTGTGAATGTTAACTAACACTACAGGGCTGATTGGCTGAAAACTACTTACCAAAGATTAATATTAAATATCATCTGGCCGCCGCCACGGCCACCTCGTCCACCGCGGTTGCTGCCACGATCCCCCCTATCTATGCCAGTGGGGCAATCTTTTCGTAGATGCCCCACTTGTCGGCACATGTGGCACCCTGTTAATACAAAAAGTTGAAATTATTATAGGACTACCGAGTGTAGATAGACAATTGGTAACAAGGGCCTATTTACATGGAGGTATAGGGTGACCCTACCACTAGGTTTACCCTACCAGGCAGGGACACCCTACCGACAGGGGCTATCTTGCCTCGGTAGGGTAACCCTACTTATGCGTGGTTGCTAAGCTGGTTGTGTTTAAATCTACTGCGTACAGGAAATTTTGGCGACAAGTTGTATAGCTCTTGTGTATTTCAACGCTGTGGTCTTCCATATGGTCTTTTATTTTGTATACAATTGTATCAAGGCATATTGTATGTATTTAAGAGCGTCAGCAGCAGCTTGCGAATGATAGAAAATTGTTTGACATCAAGTCTACTCTGTATATTATTGGAACTGCGTTATTGTGTTACACTCTTATATATAACATTAGGCTATAAAACCCAAGTTCAACAATGTCCAACAATGCAAAGTCTAAGAATTGCTTGATTTCTAAAGGTCTCGTTTTTATATACACCCTGTACATGTAGATAACAAATTAATCAGGCTGGCGGATGTACGCAAACTCTGAGTGCATCCTAGTTAAAGTTGTGATCATGATACAAGCCCACCATTTAGTTGGGGGATTTGAGTCTGTTGATAAGAACAACATAATCTTTTACAGGGAAGTTCTCATCAGGAGAGTATGCGAATTCTGTATAAAGAGTTGGATAGTCCAGTTATGTCCAAGATTTTGTGTGGTATACTGTATTTAATAGTCTTTATTATATACACAAGCTCTGGATATGAGGTATTCTGCATCTGATTGGTTCTCTACTAGCAGGATATTAGCTCATATCCAGCTAGTAGAGAAAAGTAGAAAAATGGCTGGCAGATTTGGACAATTTAATGAAGAGGAAATTTGTCCAAGTTTTACTTGAAAAAAGTACGCAAAAATGTTCTGTTCATATCCAGAGCTTGTGTATATAATAAAACAGTTATTCTACTCATTCTCATCGTATATGACTGATAGCCGACTCGGCGCTATCGCGCCTCGTCGGCTATCAGCTCATATACGACTCAAGTTCGTAGAATAACTGTTAAAATTAAATAGACTGTATAAAGACTTACTTTTGAAGCCTCCATGGCTATTCCCAAAATACCCTTTAAAATAGAGATAATCACGTTATTTTTATTAGAAATATATAATTATATATGTATAGTTTTCGCTTACCTCAAGGTATCCACTGCAGCCTGTTTCACGCAATAAGCGATTATCAAGTGGCGAGGGATTTCGAAAGGATTTTCCATTCTTAAATAGTATTGGTCGAAACGTGGGCGTGTGGTCGTTCAAACATTCCATGCATTGTTTTACTTCTGTAGGTTTTTTATTTTAAATCAGCTTTTGTGTCTGCATGTTGAAACTATTTCCGATCTTTTGTTCAATAAAAATTGTTTGTAAGAAGACTCAATCTACACTATATGTGTGTGCTTTTTCACGAAATGCCAAAGAGTGCTCGATATCATATAGATAGAGCAAATATATACGCACATTGCGTGAAACAGGCTGTAGCGGATACCTTAATTGAGGTAAGCGAAAAACGTGTTATCGACAACTAAAAATCATAGTGTGTCAAGCAAGTGTCGATTTTACACCATTGTTTATTTTAGTTGTCGACAACAGTGCAGTTTCCGGGTGGTCCGCTTACTTCAAGGACTACCTTGTCTAACGATTGTAGTCGATGATAAATAGTTATCGATTAGTCTGTGGAGGCCCTAAGACGTCCTCTGTATTATTGCTTTCCCTATTCTACCCGTGACGTCCTTCTTTTGGTATTTGTACTTTTATTGTCAGCAATAAACTCGTTTTCTGACACTTTTTGAAATCTAAGAGCGGCGGCCATCTTTGAGCGGGACAAAAAACGATAACACGCGACATATCGTTTTTATGTCCTCCTGTTATCAACGTCATAAAGGCACAAGTATGTGATAAATATATAAATATAGTTGAAATGGTTAGTTCTTCTTACCGGCGTTTTGGTGACGAGGCCGCGGGCTTCGCGACCTCTGACGTCGATGAGGCTGCGGGCTTCGCGACCTCTGATGTTGATGAGGACGCGCGTTTCGCGACCTCTGTCGATAACGAGGCCGCGGGCTTCGCGACCTCGACCTCCTTCCCCTTTGTCTTTCCTTTGAATCTATAAATTTATCATAACATTTTAATTGTAAGACTTTCTAATTGTACGGTTTTATGACGTTTGTTATGACTTGTCTTTACATGTTACTTAAGGCCGTTTTCCATAAAGGCTCTTTTCCACTCATCGCAAAACCAACTCGCAAACTCGTTGCGAGTTCTTGCATGTAATTAAAATAAACTGTCGAGCATTGTGATTGGATGAAAGTACTCGCAGCGAGCTTGCGAGTTGGTTTTTGCGACAAGTGGAAAAGAGCCTTTACGGTCGTTTTGCCCGCGCGTGCGAAGCGACCGATTCGAATCACGTGATTAAATTCGTCGCGCGGGCACGCCAAGAAAGTTGAATGTAGTTCAACTTTCAGGCGTGTCCGCAAGGTGTAAAGCGGACAAAGCGTGTCCGCCCGCGCGGACAAAGCGACCGTAACGGAAAATTGCCTTTAGAATCACTTATTGTACGCTGGCGTTTAAAATATTGCTAAATTTGCAATTACATACATACAAGCCACAAGGCATAACATTTTATTTAAACACGCTAGCCCAAAACAAATGCTGATTTAGGGGGAATGGGGGAGGGGTGGGGCGTGCAACAGTTAGAAAAACACTAACCGATAACTACAATCAACATTAACAAGTACAAATATTACATTTACTAGCTTATATTTAAGGGATTAAGAAATTACATCGAGCCTCAATGTCGAATAAGCTTTTTAAAGGAATTTAATGTATTGCCTTTTTTGCATCAACAGATAAATTATTCCAAAGAAATGCGCCATTACATGAAAAGCTCCTTTTCTTAAATTCAGTCTTTGGCCTTGGTAGCACTAAATCTGTGTCTCTACTTCTATGAAATAGGACAATTACTAATTTTGAAAAACAAATTATTCCGCAAATTAGGTGCAGCGAGATTATTTAAAATTTTGTATAATATACAGATCGATTTCCAATAATCTCACCTTACCTCCAAAGTTTCCCAAGTGAGTGTTTCGAACACGTCAGCCGTCCTTCTATCATACAGTAGTCAGTTGCTCTCATTATTCGGGAAACATACCTTTTTTCGACTTTGACTTGTCAGTATCTATTAAACAAAACGTTTTCTTTCCTTTAGAATGTATGGAAAACCGACAGAATTAAAATGCATACCAAAACGTCATTGGTGCCTATAAAACAGACGGAATTTTTGTATTGACCAGTCTATTGTCATCCAAAAGCAACATACCGTCTTTCGTCTTTCTGGAGGACGTACTCGCTTTAAATCGTTAATCGTTATAGTTATAAAAATCATAAAAGAATAAAATGACAATAGAACTTGCCTTCATCCTGGAAAAAGTTCCTCAAAATATCGAAAACAGCAAAAAACAGCAGAGTATAACAACAATATTTTAGATTTTTGCAATGTGTCACGTGTGGCGAATATCACGTAATCAAACGAATATTCGAAATTTCGAATCACGTAATCAAACGAATTATACGTAATCAAATGGGTTATTTTTTTATGTCAGGCTGGTGGTCTTGTATGTTTCAAGTCCCATAAGATACAAGCACGAATTTGGGCCGGTCTAAAATTTACATATTCAAGATCTGTGAAGTATAGGCTTTCTGCTGATATAAAATTCATCTATATACAAGCCGTTTCTGAAGGCGAACTTCGTTTGTTTGTAAGCGCGTATGAAACATTACACTTTGGAATGCGATTAGATGCGATTCTGAATGTCAGGGTAGCGGACTTGTGTGTTTTAAGTCCCATAAGATGCAAGCACGAATTTGGGCCAGTCTAAAAATTTCATATTCAATATCTATGAAGTATGGGCTATATATCTATACCTTATTCATTTATATACAAGCCGTTTCTGAAGGCTAACTTCGCTTGTTTGTAAGTGCGTATGAAACATTACACATTGGAATTATTTAAATAATTAGATGCGATTCTGAATGTCAGGGTAGCGGACTTGTGTGTTTCAAGTCCCATAAGATGCAAGCACGAATTTGGGCCAGTCTAAAAATTTCATATTCAATATCTATGAAGTATGGGCTATCTATCTATACCTTATTCATCTATATACAACCCGTTTCTGAAGGCGAACTTCGGCTCGTATGAAACATTAAAAGACTATTAAAATTTGGAATTACTGAATGTCGTTGTGTGCATTACTTTTATGCGTTTTATATCTTATATTAGATAAAATATCATATTCAGCTTCATTCTTTTAACACCAAATGTGGTTGAAGATATTGTTCTTTGAGAAGCATTTAACAAAATCTATTAAATGAACTGTATAACGTGTTTCGAATCCTTGGCTCGCGGTTTCACGTTAAGAATGTTGTGCATACCTCATACCGTCTGTTGACACGTTTTCCATGTCCAAAAATTGCCTATTTTTTTCAAGTTGTTTTCGTCCACTTTTCATGGCGTTCATTGTTGGACCAGTTAGTATTTGTATTTTAAAGGATAGAATATGCAATATTACAGGTTAGGCATAAATTTGGGGCAGTATTTTTCAGTATATATAATGTAAATGTTGTCAAGATTATTGCTACCAGTAATTGAGAACTGCACACATTATTTCTCACGGGGTAAATAGCGAAATGGTATTCAACGTATAGCAATATTAAGACAAATGTTTAAGGTTTGGTATTTATTTCCTATTTTTCTATCCGAGTAATTTTTTATAGTTGTTTCAGCGAGAGATAGAAAAGTGAGGGTGAATCCTGTGGTGGATCCTGTGGCAGCTTCACAGTAGTGAATTATGTACAAATAATATCTGTGTTGTCAAAAATCGTCGCTTGATTAAGCTCCCTAATATATTGGGCGCGCTTTCCACTCAGGAGTCAGGACTGTCGCTTGTTGAACAAATACATAAGATAGAATAATACACATTTACGTATTTAAAACTACTGTATTAAAGAAATTAAACATAGTTTTTGACAATACATTATATAAATATAGATACTATTTAAATGTAATTTTTTTCTGAATTTTTAATACCTATATTTTTATTTTTTATATTTACAGTACCTGCCCAATCCAAGATAATTTTGGCCATGGCTTTTTTCGTTTGATACTAACAGAGGACACCAAATTCAACACCAACTGCATCTTACAAAGCTCCTTCAAAATCGCGAAGAACAGTTGATAGATACCTCAGTTGACTCAGTTCATGTTGCCGATGTTGGACATCTGTCACATCTATTTCACACCTGGCTTTATCACTCTTTCTGCACCGACAAAACTCTATTTTCCATCAAGATCAACATAAGAGACCAATTCCAGATTCATTATATAACTATGCTGCACAAAAATATCGCCGGTATAAAGCAACAAATTATTGAAAACGAAATGCGAATACATTTTACCGCCATCTTGCATTCCTCACCTGAGCCTGTGCCTGAGCCCATTGCCTGAGCCACAAGAGCCTTGTTAATGCACATAAGATGAAGTACCTCCTCATCTGCTGACATAATAAAAACATTGTTCGTAGACTCATACGTTCCTCTCCAGAAAGCTGCGATGTGATTTTGAAGTCCACACGTGGCATTTTAGCAGTTGTCTTTCAGTTTTTGCTTTATTTAAAACCTAAATATTGCAAACAACAAGAATGAAGGGAGTTTGTATCCTTGTCTTACTTTTGGTAAGTTCATTTTAGGCTTAAACTTGGTTTATCGCATGACTTACACCCATCAAAATGCTCCCAAATGAGCAAGCAGTGACAGTGATTAATTTATTTATATAATTATATTGTTTATGTTTTATAGTGCGTGTTTATGGTGCTGTGTAAAAAACAGAAAAATAGTGATAGAAAAGATATTATAATTATTGATGATGTTAAATTATTCAAGAAAGTAATGAAAACACACACTAATCTCCTGGTATTATTTTCACAGTCAGGTATGTTATGTTTAAAATATGTCACTAAGGGAAACTCATAACTATGCTAACTATGCTATTATTGCTATTTACAGTAGGGAAGCTATGCCATGCTATATTTCCATATTCTTAATTAGTTTTCCAATTGATCTTGATCACTTGATGTAAAAGACTAAAAGTTTGTAAGGAAAGAATGGAATATTTACAACATTGAGCATACATATTAATGGTATTTTTTACATGGAGGTAGTGTAACCCTTTAGAAAGGGCGATCCTTCTAGAATGTGCAGGAGACAGCATGGTGAGTTGTCTCCAGTGTTTACTTAATTGACTTATGTAAGC
This sequence comes from Trachythela sp. YZ-2020, assembly GCA_016169945.1. Classification (NCBI taxonomy): domain Eukaryota; kingdom Metazoa; phylum Cnidaria; class Anthozoa; order Malacalcyonacea; family Clavulariidae; genus Trachythela; species Trachythela sp. YZ-2020. The sequence goes on from JADLSH010000369.1 coordinate 5,109,285, forward strand.
AAATAGAAAGCCCTGCTGCCACATTAACCCATTAGCTTGCAATGCACCCATGCCGATGTGCCCACTTTAGTATTTTACTCTGTCTAACGCCAGACGATTTTACTCGTCAGTGGTAGGGTAGTGTCAGTTAATGGGTTAACAAAACTATTGCCTGTGTCTCTTGTTAACCCATTAGCTTGCAATGCACCCAGATGCGTCCTACTTTAGTATTTTACTCTGTCTAACGCCAGACGATTTTACTCGTCAGTGGTAGGGTACTGCCAGTTAATGGCTTAAAACGTCTGATGCCATCAAACTGACAATATGTAGCTGTTACTACTAGACATTTATTGGTACTGCATGGCTGTTTTGACTCATCATCTAAACCAAATCTGCCAGAAACCAAGATCCATTTTGGAAAGTTTGTTTTTTTACACTGAATATTTATGCCAGTCAACATAATTATGTATGTCATACGTTGTATTAAATGTATATCATGTGCATCATACATGTATCATACATATTTACATAGGCTGCATGTAAAATTTTGATATAAAGATTACTGATACAAAAATGTTGTGTAAAACTACCAGAAAAACTTCCAGACGAAGGGCCTTTGCTCAAAACATCGAAGTTCTTATTGTATTTTTCAGGTAGTTTTACACAACAGTCAACCGCGGAATATATGTTACATTCTACCCACACTGGCACCGCACATTCGAGATACAAAAATGTGTCTAATATGCAAATCTTGGGAATGATGTATATATTGAACATATGTTTATACCGGGCTTCTGCTGATATATTGGATGCATGCCAATATTGAACATGTGCATTTCTTGAGTATAGTGTTATGTGCACATATTTTACCACACAAAAAATGATTGTATTGGCTTAGTCTTTTAAAGGAACACATAAAATACAGCACTGACTACTGTAAGCAAAAATATACTGTGAGTTCAAATATTAAGTCAAAAACACACTGCTGCCACCAAACACAACACAATTTAAACAAAGCATCTTGAAACGGAAAGATTCAATCAAAATGCGATTTATCTTTTTAAAGACAAAGCCATATTCCACATCTACAGTTTGTAGATGAAGTCTTCTGTTTTAGATGTTACCTGAAAATACTCTCATACAACCTGGAAATTTTAAACTTTATCTTTTACTCCTATATTTTTAATCCTAAATTATGCTCTTTGTTCACAAGGCCAAGGGTTTCTGGTAAAGCTGGCCTTTGGCCTTTTAGAAGTACCAATACATCCCCGTGTGTACAGTAGTTATTTACGTGTAAAATTGTAGATATTTTATTCTGATTGTTTCCTACTCATAATGTAAAATGCGCTTTTTATACCCGCATCAAATGTATACGATACGCGGTCGCATGGTACTCTTATATTGTAATTTTCAGTCATTCTTTGTAGTGATAACCCTCTCCGTTCGGACCTCATACGGTTTATGTATTTGTATCATATACGCGTGTCGTACGCAGATCATACGCGTATCGCATGCTACACACGCAAAAATCTCACATTTTGTCAACAAGATGTGTTTGTAGCAAGCTTGTCAACAAGTTGTAACAATGTTGTCATTTTATCGAGTTACTACAAGGTTGTCACTAACAAGTTGTTGAATTGCAGGACGATAACAGTTGTTGGAACAACTTGTAACAAGTCTGTTGACTCAACAACCTTACAGCAAGTTGTCAACAAGCTGTTGAGAACTTGTCAACAAGCTGGGAACAAGCAGTGCGAACACATCCTGATAACAAGTTGTTGAAATAGTATTAGTACAAGTCTGCAGCAGGTTTGTTACAACTTGGGCATTTTTACGTGTGTAAGTAATACGTACGTGATCAGTGCTTTAAACGTTAACGAGAGAACTAAATTTGTACCTTGATTTGCATGACTGTATATTAGGAAAATTGTTAACGGATCTTTTTTCGATCTTCTGCTTTCTGATTGACAACTGCTGTTTCTGAACACCCGAAAATGCCCTAAAAATACGACTTGTGTCAGAATTTTAAAGAATAAAGAAATAAGCCGTATAACAATCACTATCTAAACGACTGCCTCAATCTTGTATAAAGTAATTGTATTTGGCGATGAGACCATACATTGAGCAGAAGAAACATCGTGGCCTTCATGCAATATACCCTTTCGATAATTACGTCACAAATCTCTCATTGGCCTATGAGCCTCATAGTCTCATGAATCGTGTGCGAATTGCTTTTCGTCTTGATTCATGAGAGCGATTCTTCCAGGCCAAAGAAGTACTCATGACGTAGTTCGAAACCATCATGCCGGTACAGCCTGGGTCACCAGGCGACCATGATTGTGTATAACATCACCATATATCAAGATTCAGTATTATGCCGTTCAAGCGAAGACGGAATAAAGTATCGTCGTAACAAACAACATTCATGTGTTGGCGCGTACTCCTGCATCAGGTGATGAAAACGAACCTTTGTACAACCAAGAACAAAAACTGTAATTATAGTGGATAAAGTACGATCAGAAGATAGTATTCCTGACCAGATTCTTGTCAACTTGTATATGCATGTGACATTTCTGGCAAAGCTTTACCAACCTGAGACTCAGATCCTTCAAAAGCAACAGATCTACTGCAGTGGGTAGTCCCCCAAATGTTTCACGGCCTTCCTTGACAAGTCACAGTGCAAGTTCATACATTATGTCACTGGAAGTTAGAAGACAAGTCCCGCAGTTAAGGTTTAATTAGTAGATGTTTACCAGTATATGGTTTGACTGATTTGGACCAAATCAGGTATTGACACGTCGTTTATAGATGCAATGATGTAATGTTACAAAGTATGGAATGGAAACTGTGGAATAATAAAAAAGGAGATCTATAAACAACGTGGAGGAAAAGTTAAAGGAAAATAGAAATGCTTGCAATCGAGCTAACACCTTTACATTGACAGAACCAAATGCTCTGCTCAATATTTCTCATCGAGCATTCGTTTGAGTCATGATCATGGAGGTTGTGAATCTTCATATTACAATCTACAATAATCTACAGCACATAATGCAGATACATATCTAATAACTCTTGCATTTGAACTGCTCGTCATTACCTCACGTTATATTGAACGTATTTTATAGAAAGAGAAGTATCAGATAAGTTGAATTTATTGGGTACTTTGGCACAGAATTTCAAAGGCAAAGGATCTGTAGCTTTTGTAAATTGCGGGTATGTCTTGCTATTTTATTTAAGCAACACCTATACTCTATAGATGCTTCACTATGCATTCTATTTTATTACCATGTTATACAGCTGTAACTATACTTACGTGATGATACGGCCAGCAAGATAAATTCATGCATCATAATATTTTTTCAATCTTGTTGCAATTTTGTTCTTAATTGCACTACACTTTGCGTAGTGATCACTGATGATGATAATCATATGAGATGCCACTACTATGAAATCAGTAGTGATCAATAATAATATGATAAATTTCTTGGGTTTAGGGAATATTCAAAATTATGTAAGAAATTTAAAATTTCTGCCAAGTATGGTCCAGTGTTAAAACATTACAAGTAAGTAAAATCTTTCCAAAATGTTCACATCTTTCTTTGCACAACACTTTATTTAATCCATATCCTGCATGCGAGACATTTTGTATGAGAGTTTACACAACATGAACAGAATGTGTGTTTCTTTTTATACAGAAATGGTAAATTTAATAAAGATTATGATAGAAAAGACACATTAAAGGTATTGTTTTCTGTATTTGTTTTTGCCAAAGTAAATATTGATTCTGGTAGCAGTTGTGCTTACCTGCGGATACCTATAAATGTATTTAAATTCTGCACTTTATAACTGATTACTTTCACACTAGTCGTTCAACCACTGCTTTTTTAACTACCTGTTTAAGGTTTATCGTACATAAAAACGTTTGACCGAAAAACTTGATTATTAAGACTAATTGATACCTGTTCCTGTTTTCTCAAACTTTAGTCTCTTACAACATTTATGAATAATCCAACTGGAGACACGCCGTGGGAAGAAGAACCTGGGGCTGAAACTATTAGACATGTTGATGGAGATAAGGTGTTTACTCTTTGTCTTTATTATCTCTGAACATGCTGTAATGCTTACCTTTTAATGTTTGCATTTTATGGCTTTTTCGTTATTCAATAAATCGTGAAGTTGCTGGTTTCGGTGTTGCTTGTGTGAGTTCACGATAAGATATTGGGAAATATTCTTAGACGACGCGGTAGCTCAATTAAATTGACAACATTGCCAAGTATTGACTAATTTTAGATTCAAAACTGATTCTCCTGGGTTTTGGTTTTCGCCAGTTTGAAACATATAAGCAACAAAATTCCAATATTTCGAAGGCCCTTCTTCAGAGAGTTAGTAGGTCCTAGCCGGGTTAGCCGGGTGATCTTGACGATATTCTCATAAGAAGAATATTTTATCGAAAACATTATATAAACTAGTGTTTTCAACATCAACATCGTATTACTTACAAAAGATCGAAAGACTTACTCATGCTGTCCTTGTGATCTTTCCTTTCCAATTTTTATTCTCTGCATTTTAGGATTTGGCCAAGTTGCTGAATAAAGAGAAGAAGCCTGTTTTTCTTATGTTTTATGCACCTTGTAAGTTATACACGGTGCTAGGCTAAAAAATGTTTGCATTCTAATTTCCTTGTTGCGAGATTGTATAACAACCATTTAGATGAATGATTTAATCATACGTGTTCATGGAGAAATTGGGAGTACTCAAAACACTATGAAAATCCATCAAAAATATAAACATCTCAGTTTCGGGCCGTATCTTTCAATAAAGATTTCACATTTTATAAAAGAGTGTCGTGAATGCAAGGAATGTGTTTTAATTCGGAACTCTGGTTATGTCACATTTTTTTCTTGGACACGTTTGTGCACTTGTATCGCCCTAAAAATGTCATGTTTTTTCGCCAATTACATGATTGTCTAGTTCCATCCTGTGTGATAAAACGTCGTCAGCCTGCATCGCCAACTGAAAGTGTTCGTAACAAGCATTCAGCAAAACCTGAAGTTGTTCTAAAACTGCAAAAGTACTACAGCGTCGCTTTTCATTGTAATTCGTAACTGTACTAGCTCCATGTCCCATTCACCAACTTGCTAAGCTGGTATTACGTTTTCTTGTATAGGGTGCGGATTCTGCAAAAGATTAAAGCCAGTATACCAAGAAATTGCCTCAGAACTAAAACGAGCTGTTGTAAGTTGTTAGTATTGTAAAGTTGTAATAAACTTATAGATTTGAATTCAGGTGCCATTTAAATGTCGATATTTTGCAAAGCAATTTTGTCTCTGTATAGTACAGCATGTTACATTACAGAACAAAAGTACGTTTAACCTAATTGTTTTCAACTGTAAATGTTTCTAGCTTCTTGCTGGAATGGATGTCGACAACGCTGAAAGTATGAACACAAGAATGCAGTTTAATATCACCGGATTTCCAACTTTAATTTATTTCCAGTAAGTTTATTTCCATAAGTGCTTTTCATGGTGTATTAAAGCAGTTTCTTTGTTCGATGGTGTAGTTGGTGTACCTTATATTTTAGTTATCATCCCTTAATGCATTAATTTTCCAATTTCTTATTCCTGTGTGTAGTGGTGGCAAGGAATTACACAGATATAAGGGAAAACACGAGAAAGAACTTTTAATTGAATGGCTGCAAAAGTAAGTGTATTATTGAATTACTGTTGTTATTGTCGTTGTTGTTGTTTTGTTGTTACAGATCTACAGCATTATAATCTATAATGATTCATCGCGTAGACAAACTGACAACATGAAAATCTTTTCTCGTGATAATAATTCCACGTTGATTCTTAGTGCAAAGTTTCACTTTCAATATTGTAGTGAAGACAAAAGTTCTAACGAGTCAGACATAGAAACTGTAAATATTCTCGGGGCTCATCGTGATGATACTGTACATAGTTCTTTATTTTTGTTTTCAGTCCGACAGACGAAAGCCCAAAAGATGAGGAAGAAGAGCAATGGAAGGATACACCGAGTGAAGTTGTTCATTTAACTGATGATACATTTGATGATTACATTGCTGCTAATCCATCTGTACTTGTCATGTTTTATGCTCCTTGTAAGTAAACAACATTTTGAACATGGTGTTAGCATTATTTTCCCCACAGTGCACCACGGTCACCATGAATAATTAAGAGTATTTGGGTTGGTTAGTCAGATAGAGGGGTTTCACGTTAAATAATAAACTCTTAAAATCCAGATGATTGCGCTGATACTTTAGCAGGTTTTATCCATCATTATGAAGAACATTCCCCAAAAAAATTAGGTTTGTGCAATTATTCTTTCCAGAGTTACAGAGTTTTTAGTAAGAGAAATTGCTGGCATCAGCATTATTTCAAAAGTCGTTACACGCTATTTTTTAGGCACAACGTAACTGAAAAATGTTGGTTTGGCTTTCAAACGGATCAGTAATCTGTTTCAAATTACAGTTGCAGCATTTTGGCTGAAGCGCTTTGAAATATTGGCATCACAATTTTTGGACGCTATGTTGTTGGTCAGATTTGACCAACAACATGGCGGCCAAAATACCAATGTACAAGTATGACTATTTTTTCAAATAGAATATTCAAATTGAGCTTACAAAAAGATAAGCCACATAATTTCTGATGAATAACCAAACTTTATGCATCAAATTACGTTATACAAAATAGCTTTAACGGTTCTTTTTCTAATATCATGCTGACGTCAGCAGCATATTAAAAACTCTATAACTCAGGAAGGAATATTTGTATCAACCTAGAAATTGTGAATATAACTCGGTATAATGATGTACAAAACATAAAAAATAATCAGCTTTTCAACTTTCGTTTTTAATATATTACAAAATTTGTGACGCTACATGAAATCCCTCTATTCTTCAGAATTATAAACACGCCCTTAAAGAATGTTATAAAATATTATTTTGTAACTTATCATTGTGGTAAATCAAAACGAGGGTTGAGGAAAATAGGTTTTGTTGTATTCCAACCTATCGTTATTGTGTTTTTCTAAAGGGTGTGGTCATTGTAAATCGATGAAACCTGAATATGTGGACGCAGCTCAAACAATGAAAGATGAAGATGTAAGTCAGAAATGAAAAACCTGAACTATACCGACTTGTACATTTAACCACAGGACTGTTTACTACCAAGGGTGATTTTGAAGCTTTGTACGATAGAGCTTCAAAATTATTACTTTATCAATAAGATGGCATGCTCCCACAGGAAACGTTATTCAATTTATGGTTTAAAATGTAGATTTATGTCATTTTTATTGGTGTTTCATCCTGCGATGAGTTTAAAAACTCCTGCACACTAGACTCTTGCTTGCTGCAACTTTCATTATGTTTTGATCATGCAGCCATTAGTAATCTCGCTGAGAAAATCCTACGTGATTTAGATTACTGGCACAGTGGCAGCTGTGGACGCAACAAAGGAAACTGCTCTTGGAAAGAGATTTGAAGTGAAAGGCTTTCCCACGGGTACGTTTCCATAAGTAAAGATATGGCAGTCTTAAAAAGTTCTCGTTTAGGTCAACAGCGCCCAAATTGATATCTACCGTATGGTTATTTGAAAAATACTGTTTTCCAGTTGTTACTGTAAGTTTTTTGTCATGTCTAATGCGTTAACTTGAATATTTATTTCTTTGTTTTACATTCTTGTCTGGTTTGATGTAACTTCTTTGGAAACAGTCAAATACTTCAAGTAAGTAATATTTCTTGGTGTTTCAAGGTTTCATTATGAAACTTTCTCGTTAATCTCACTTCTCCATTTCAGAGATGGGGAGTTTGCATTTGATATGAATGAACGGAAAGCTGATACCATTGTAGATTTTATGAAAGAGTGAGTAGTTTATACAGTATATATATTTCAAGACAAGCTCGCTATTGGTCATTTAGGGCCAGTTCATATGAGCCCAGCTAACCGGAAACTCGCCGGTTGGCCAGGAAACCCACCTTACTTTTCCGGTTGGCCGGGAAATTCACCAAAGTGGGATGAATTATTTATGTGTTCATATGACTGTTTTTATCCCATCTTAAAATATCCTGCCTGGGTGGGACGGAACTACGTAAGCATAGTGCTTTCGAGATTTTCGAGTACTTTCAACTTTGTTGTTGTGATTGAATAAACTTTACATTCTATTACGAAATTAATAAATAATAATAATAATTTATTCAGAAGTATATCCACGTATGGCTCTTCACCAACTGAAATCTAACTAATTACAAAACTTATATTACAAATCCTATATTACATAGATAAAATTAGGTTAAAGAAACTTCAATGTAATATGTGTAGTTAATTAACATATGCGTTGCATTAAGTAACGTTTAGTCATGTTACAAAATTGATTATAATCGCTACAAGCTCTTCTGTATGCTGGTAGACACTAATGGGGTATGCAATCTTGGAGCGGAGCTAGACCGCAGTGTGCGAGAGTGACTTACTCTAGTTAATCTAAGGTGTTTAGGCCAATTATCGCTATAGAGAGCTTTATGAGTGACTTTAAGTAAATGCCACACCCTCCTTTCTTCAACAGGTAACCAACCTATTTGAACAAGTTCCTTAGCTTCCCTGACATATTTACAAGTAACGAAACCAGCTGCGCGTACTGTACTCGTTCGAGCCTTTTAACTAAGTATATTGAGGGAGAGGATTAAATACAATGTCACAATAATCTAGGTTTGTAATAACTAGGGTCTCAGCAAGCTGTTTTCGTAATTTAAAATCGGTAAAGTTTTTAAGTTTACGAAGAATACGAATTATTCCATAACATGTTTTCGATAGTTGATGTATGTGTTCATCCTATTTCAAATGTTCATTCAGATGTACACCCAGGAGCTTAGTATTTCTTTCACGTTCAAGTGGTTTGTCATTGATCTTAATTTCAAGGTCGCTGTCAAGATGATAATGTCACAAAATTGATCGTGTCTGAATACAGCAGGTCTATTAATGTTTTTTTCCGTTTTATATTCCAACTACGTCGCTCCATAATAATATATAGGTCAAATTTGGCAAAACATTTCCATCCCGGTAACGGGATGAAGCATTCTTATGGAAAGTTTTATTCCACCTGACTGAGATTCCACCTAGCGCGAGGTGAGATCCCACGTAGCCGGGCTGGCTCGTCTTTCAAATGAACACACAATTATTTTTATCCGCATTAACAATGACATACGGATCTCACACAGGCGAGTTTCACGGTTAACTGGGCTCATATGAACGAGCCCTTACTATCCAGAACATCTTGGCTGACTTTAACGTTTTCCCGGTCAACACAAGAAAATGTCCTTTATTAGGTCAATATTAGGTAGTGACAAATGCAAACACTATTAAAGTATAGACACGCACTGGATACATGTGAAATGAATGACATGTTTATGTTACAGCCCTAAGGAACCTCCACCACCACCACCTGCTGAACCTGAGTGGAGTGAAACAGAGAGTGAGATCAATCATTTACAAAATGATAATTTTAAAGATTTTCTGAAGAAGAAAAAGCATGTCTTGGTCATGTTCTATGCACCATGTAAGATACTGTTAAGTAGTTTTGCCATGTTAATTCAAAGAGAAACAGTTAAATACGCGACATCGTTACTCGTTACACAACAATTGCTCGTTTGCAATCGACGCCATCTTGGTTGATTTTCGTGGCAACTAGAAATCTATATTCTTCATTCTTTGTTTATTTGTGCCAGAAAATTATCATAATATTATTCATATAATAAAGATGTTTTTTCACAAAAAAAAAAAAAAAAAAGTAACTCAACTATTTCGATGTAAACGGCTGGACAAAACTTTTAAATCAACCAAGATGGCGCCTAATGACACGCAGTGACGTCATGTGCAAGCAAAGAATACTATAGATTTCTATTCTCTATAATATGTTGTAACGTTTTGTTGCATTGAGCTTTTCGAGTCCTTTAATAATAGAGAAATTTATCAGCTCTTTTGAAATCAAGGACTCTTGTTGAGACAATTATATGCAAGGCTATATACAGAGCTAAAGATTACCCTACGCCCACGATCCAAAGCATATTTGAAAAAAAGCACAAACTTTCAGAGGGAAATCTACGCCCCTCAAAAAGCGCAGTAAATGGTTTGTCTCTTTGTGACTCTCGCCTGGTCTTAGCGAATAGTTGACATGGATCGGTTGTTTACTCTCCATGATAAAAGCGGGTGTGCCCAAAGTATGTAAATCTGAAGCTCTGTGATAATGTAATACATACCATATCCATGTGTGTGTACTAGGGTGTGGTCATTGTAAGAAAGCGAAGCCTGAATTTACCGAAGCCGCCAGTCACCATGTTGGAAACAAGAAGGTGCGAAAAATAACCTAATACGTAAAAGAGATCCTCTATTTGCTGTTTTGAGTGAGTTTTTAGTTTGTATTTTGTCTATTTGATTTAGATTGGGTTTGCTGCTGTGGATTGTACCAAGGAGACTGCAACTTGCGGTGCCCATGGCGTTGAGGGGTTTGTATATTATGATTTATGATTTATGAGGGGTTTGTATATTATGATTTATATTAGGCCCATGGTATATACTTGCGCTAAAATACAAGGCCTATTTGAATTTCATCCACGTCCCTCAGTAGGAAAATAGTCGGTCTTTTAGTGGCTGTGACCTAAGGGACTGGGATTAACATGCTGGCATTTTCGCCCGATGATAGTAGCATGGTCTTAGCCAATGGCCCGTCCACTCGTCTTTTGGACGGGTAGTTTTTAATGTGGACGGGCAAAAAAGTGTTAAACATAAAAACAAAACTGCAGTATTTCGTTAGTGGTTAGTACAACCGTTAGCTCAAATTTTGCTATATATTGACATTCAGCAATCACAGCACATACCTTGACTATACTGTGCCTTGACCAAGTGAACCATATTTGGGGGGGGGGAGGGCGGGGCGTGCAGACCGAGTGCAGCACTTTTTGACGGGTAGATTGCTAATCCGGTCTAAGTCTATGGATAGTAGTCTGATCAAACTAAAAATTGAGGGGAAATATTAGCCCATCACAACTGCTGTGGATAATATAGACTTGCTCCAAGTCTCTCTTTCATTGTCTTTATGTATTGATCCACTACTGTCTAACTCATGCTATTTACACTATAATGGATCGATACATAAAGACAATGAAAGAGAAACTTGGAGCAAGTCTAGCCGTTTCGGTTCAGTTTTGATCCGAGATTTTCCGAAGTTGATAAGTCTCTTTCTCGCTCGGCCACCCCTCGCTGCGTCATGTTATTTACACTATAGTGGATCGATATAGAAAGAATGAAAGGGAGGCTTGGAGCAAGTCTACACCCGCCTATGCTGATGTTATTAATAAATGGCCTGTCCAGTGATACTGTGGCTGACAATTCCAGGTCTTTGGATTTACTTAATTTTGGCGCACATAGTCTGTCTCTGACTCTTCCAAAGTCCCTCCATGTCGCTGCGGGAAAAAATCGCGCAATGATCCTTGGGAATGCTCAAACGGAACAATTGGACGCAAAGGCCCCTGGTCTCCTACCCAGGAAAACAATATACAGGCCTTTCATCTGCCGAGAACAGGCCATAGTCGCTAAGAAATAGACCATTTTTCATTTGTGGGACTCAGATTTACACTAGGGGAAAATTTATTTCAACTATAGGCCTTGTATTATGCGCGAAAGACCGGAAGTATATAATTTGGTCGGGCGTTGACAATGTACATTTCATTTTATTTAGCTATCCGACATTCAAATACTTCAACTATGGTAGGAATGACGAGAAATATACTGGAGGACGTACTAAAGATGACTTTATTAAATTCATGGAGAACCCACAAGAACCAGCGAAACCTGAACCCGAGGAAGAACAATGGTCAGATGAACCCAGTGCTGTTGAACATTTAACTGATGGGAACTTCGAAGACTTCGTTTCAAAACACGACTCTGTGCTGGTTATGTTTTATGCACCTTGTAAGTAATAACTTTAAACTAAAATATCAAACAAAACAGTACTTCAATAACTGATAGTACAAGGGATCGATTTACTTGGGTTGTCAACCCACTCCCCTCTCCCCCAGCCTTGGCCAAGGGACTGCAAGAAGGGTGCTAATGAGGGGTGCTTTGACCATCTAGGCAACCTTATTGACAAGCTCAGACCCTGCCGGGGGTTCTAAATGATGATGCACCATGCCTCAGTCGACAGTCCCACCATGCTTCATGACCATCATGCAGCTCCCGCTCAGCAATACCACACCCCCCCACCCCTCCTTCCCCCTACCTCGTTAATACTTCTTTTTAATAGAAAATTTTCGAGAGTTCGAGTTTGTTGTAATAATTGTTTTCGGTGTTTTACCATAGGGTGCGGTCACTGTAAAGCAATGAAGCCAGCTTATGTGGAGGCAGCTGATGAAATGAAAGCTCAAAAGGTTTGCGAAATTTTCATAGAAGTATTATGGAAATTTTTCACTAAATTCAATATTGTTTTGTATAAGCTTGAAATACGTGTTTTGTATTGCATAACATGTGAACAGTTTCCAGTGTCCATTATAGTGCACAAGGTGCTGGATACCAGGGTTGGGTGGGGGCGAGCGTACTATTTATGTATTTTTGTAATTATAGTATAATTTATTTGTAACTAATTTAAATTTACACAGGACTCCATTTAAACTGATTAACTTTGTCTCTACTGTAAGCTTTACCAATGGTGTTTTACCAACCATGAAAGCCTGAATCAAAAGTCTTAAGCAATTTTGAGATTGTAGAAACTACATTTTCAGCGCTCAAAAAGGGCCATGGCATATGTCCTACTGGAATATCCTATTGGATTATGTATATATCTATGCCATCTGAATTAAATCTGTCGCACCATTTTATTATAGCTTTCTTCGTTTAGGTGAATGGTGTTCTTGCTGCTGTCAATTGTATGAAAGAGCAGAAATTGAGAACTAAGTATGAAGTTAGTGGTTTCCCGTCAGGTAACTGTAGCGTTGTGGATCTGATTTTGCATTGCTCTTCTTCTGTTTTTATTTTAACATGACTTTTATTTCTCTTTTCATTTCAATTACGATTAGTCAAGTACTTCAAGTAAGTGCTGAATGCATCCATATATGCGTGTTTGCTGTTTCATAATAAGCCAGTTCCGGATCGATGTTTTTAATCAATAACGTAAACGTTTTTTCTAGAGATGGTAAATATGCTTACGACTACCCACGGTCGAGGACAAAAGATGATTTAGTAGATTTCATGAAGAGGTAAGTGCGAGTCGTAATCCTATTTGCATGTCAATACACGTCGTATAGTTGCCGAGACGAATGTAGCAAAGCAAAAGATTGTTCCCAGAAAAGAGAAGAACCTTGAAACGATATTAAGTTCAATGGTGAAGAAATTTATTGAAGTCAGAGGAAAAAGACTGTGAATATGAAATACTGTGAATTATATGTTGATAAATATCAGGTTCTCATTAAGAAACTAAAATATTTAATGTCTGCTCAATACATTTTTGTGCGTGTTTTATATTAAATAGTGTATAACGATATTTTTACAGTCCATCTGAAGCAAACAAGAATCCTAACACTATTGTAAAGAATGATATTCCATGGAGTGATGAAGATACTAATGTCGCTCATTTAGCTGGGGACGATTTTGAACAATATGTTCAACGTCATAATTCTGTTCTCGTCATGTTTTATGCACCATGTAAGTCAATTCTCAGACATCGATCTTCAATAACCTTACAACGGATGTTTACTACAGATAAGGACAGAGGTGGACACAAGGAGAGAGCGAGGGGGGGGGAGGAGTCAAGGGGTGACTGATTGCTTGATTTTGCCCCGAATGTAACTCTTGTTTGGAATCCTGTATTATGAAGACAACCCGATCACAATTGCTTGCCATGATTTCTAGGGTGTGGTCATTGTAAGAAAACAAAACCGGAGTTTGAGACAGCGGCAGGAACAGTCAATGCTCAGAAGGTATGGACAGCAGATGAGTTAGACAAATTCTTGACGCTTCCTGTTATTTTCGTTCTTCATACAATATGTTAGATACAACTTATGGATTCACAGTGTTGGGTGAGAGCATAAAATTTCTTGTATTTAAAAACTTGTTATGACGTTGTTTCAAGCTTAACACTTCAGGCCGTACGTGCGGTGTAGCCTCCGCTGGCAACTTTTTGCTCTAAATAATTATTTACCTGTGGAGGAGGCTACGCGTGGTGCATGCATGCATTGGAGAAAATAATTTTAAATTAGGATGATTTGTAATTAATCTACATCTTGCACGTTGTAAGATAATACATATCTCGAATTTTAGAATCGTATGTATGTACAATGGTTTCTTTTAATTTCTAAAGGAACCTGGTAAAATGGCTGCTGTTGATTGTACAAAAGACCAAGAGCTTTGTGCGAAATACGGTGTCACAGGATACCCAACTAGTAAGTTTTCATTCAATTTGTCTTTTCAGAGTCGGCCGCGTGTTGGTACAGGAAACTGTGGGTGTTTAATCTTGTTAACCTCACAAGGGAAGCACGGGTGGCAGATGCGGTTAGCGCGCTGTCTCTTACCTCTGAGTTAAGCTGCTATACAGCGGGTCGAGGGCATGGATTTACTCAGGTTGGGTAACGTCAGTGCGCTTGATAAACTCATGTAAGTTGAGATTGGTTGGTTCTCTCCTGTGCTTCGAGGGTTTTTCTCTGGGTAGCCCGGTTTTCCTCCCTCGCTAAAAACCAACCCTTTAGGCACTAACCACTAACCAACCCTCGGAATCTTTGTCAATTGGGTTGCAAAACCTGTTAAGGCTTTCCGTCCACCTCAAAGTGCATGGTAAACATATTAAACTAAACTAAACCTGAAAAATATAAGTCGCCGTTTGGAGCGAAGACTTTTGATCAACCCAATTGGGACAAAGGTCTTTAACTCGAAATTTACTCTGCATGCTTATATTTTTATACATTATGTTTTCTATCTTCTTGTTGATCGCATATAAACAAAGTTGGTAACACGTGTCAATAAATAGTTGGCTATTTAAAAGCGTGTTATTGTCCTGACGATGACTAGAGCTATTTAGTCCAAACGTGGAGAATTAAGATGTTAACAAGTGTCTGTTGTTTTGTGTTTAATTGAACGAAGTGGCATTACAAATATTCCATCAGGATTAGCAAGCCAGAATGTTGGTAGTCGATGATCAATTTTATTATACTGTACCATATTTCTAGCCAACACTGATATTAAATATCTATACTGTAGAACTATTGAATATCAAAACTTAGTATGTATGGGCATCAGGGAATCTTCGCATTGACTAATTTGGTTTTCATCTTTTTTTACAGTAAAATATTTCAAGTAAGTTCCACACGATTGTATTCGGTTAACAAATTTTTCATGATGTCTTAATGCTGTTCATTTTGGTTTAGTGCTATACTCTTCCTTAAATGGATTCCTTACGTGTTATTTAACTTTTTGTGTTTGTAGAGATGGTGAAGATTCGTTTAAATATTTTCAAGCAAGAACGGCAAACGGTTTCACTGCATTTATGAAGGAGTAAGTTTAAGAAAAGCTGTGTTGCTACTTAATTCACATTATAATACAAGTCAAACATACTGTATGCATGTTTGCCTACAGGTAGTTACCCCTTTTATGATATTGTAAACATAAAATGGATAATGGTAACCGAATATTTAAATTGTACAGTACTCGTCAACAAGAATGTTTGCCGACGATACGACATTAACTGTATCTGATAAGTCCATTCGTGATGCAGAGGTGGCCATTAATCATGATCTTGCTAATGTTAAACAGTGGCTCTCTGCAAATAAACTGTCTCTAAATCTTGTCAAAACTGAATACCTACTAATTGGATCACGGCACAATATCAATAACTTATTTGTTGCCCCTAATGTTTATGTTGGTGATATACCAATTAAAAGGGTTAGAGAAACAAAGGCACTTGGAGTCTATATCGATGAATTTTTATCATGGGAAAAGCATCTTGACAAAATTGCTAAAAAGGTCTCATCCGGAATTGGAGCGATCAAAAAGCTAAAATCTTGCGTAGATCATAAGACGTTTGTTAATATGCATGTGCTTGCACTTATTTTACCGCATTTTGATTATTGCTTCGAAGTTTGGGACACTATTGGTATACACTTTCTGATCGTCTCCAAAGATTACAAAATAGGGATGCTATAGAGTTATGGGTCGTAAATGAACATGGTCAATCTGAATTGGCTCTAAATGAGCTAGGATAGAAACCCTTGAGTGAACGCATAACTCAGTTTGTAGCAAGTTTAATGTATAAAATAACTCATAATCTAGCGCCAAAATTGCTAACTGATATTTTTCAACAGACGTCTTCCTCTCGATATTATAACTTACGAGGCTCTTCCACTAAACTTTATTTGTCCAATCCTAAGACTGAATATCTTAAAAAGAGTCTAATAAATTAACGAATTAAGGAATAAGAAATCTCTTATTGCCTTTAATGCAAGTAATGGCCGGTTAAGTCAATTAATTAATTAATTTTCCTGATTGTTTATCTTATTCAAAACCTTTAATTGTATCTCTTATTTATGTATGCCTTACTTTTGTAATTTAGTGTAACTATTGTAATTGTAATTTTTAATGTAATTTTGAATATTCACATCTACGCCCCTCTTGGAAATCAGCTTTTGCTGTGGGGGTTAGCGTAGTTAAATAAAGTTTTACAACCACCACCACCAGTATATGTGAGTGTTCACGTATTAAGCGTTCAAGCTACATATTAAATGATGCAATGCAAATTTTATCCCGACACGTCATTGAATGCTCAATCGAGACAATGAATTGGCTTATCATATGCTTATATCATATACTTATAATTCAAGTTTATATATAATATTTAATTGTATCCTGTTTTATGCTAGTCCCCAGCCTCCAGAGCCAGAGTGGGACACAGTTCCTGCACTGTTAATTTCAAGGAGTTATTTTAACTCCGCCATAGGAGTTAAAATTACTCCATGTGGGAGAGTAAAATTTTTGGAGTAAAATCTACTCCAAAAATGGAGTTAAAACTACTCCATTTCGGTACGCATTCCAGAATTTACTCCACTGGGAGTCATTTTAACTCCACTGAAGGAGTAAAACTTACTCCAGCAAAGGAGTAGAAATAATGGAGTAATTTTTACTCCTTAATATTACTCTAGGAGTCGTTTTAACTCCTGAATTTTACCGCGGCCAAAGATATTTAACTCCAACATTATGAGATTCCGTTTCACTGGGCGTAGGGACTAGTTAAGATATTTGCTAGTGATACAAAATTAAGAAGCAAGAAGTTCCTGCTATTTAATTAGCTGACGAAGTATTATTATTATTATTATTATTAATTAAATCAACTAAATAAAATAAAATTTAGTTCCGGTAACGTCGCCAAGTCAAAAGTGGGAATGGCGGAATGCTGTATTATGCATTGGCTTTATACATTCTTTCCTGTTAAACCGCGAGCGGTAATCGAAGCCGGGTCTGTCGTGAATCGCCAACGTACTTTTCTCACTCAAAGTCAAAGGATTTATTTACATTTTTGGATTGGATTGATATTTTTTCTGCTGAGAAGAATGCTTCCCTCTGTTAACTAAACAAGTGGAAACACTCGTGTCTGCACCAATCAACGCGTTAGGGATGTATCACGTGTTATAGTAATTTGATTCTATATTCACATCATGCGCCAAATTCGATATTTTTAATATTTTGCTACAAAAGTTCAAGGAGAGGAGAGTTTTACCCATATTTTCTTTTATATATATTGACGAAAACCGGACAAATTACACGGACTTTGTTGCGAAGGTATGTTTATTGTTATTTGCTATTTTGTGTACGATTATTTACTCGATAGGTGGTTATATTTTCTATTGAAGACTGTATACAAATCACTTCGACGCACTGAGGTCAAAATGAAATCGTCTTGAGTTGTATACAGTAAATTTTCGAGTAATTTCTTCTAGCAGAAGTATATAACTTAGTTTATTGTTTCCCAAATTTTGATTTAGGCAATTGACGGTCTGATTGAGGAGTGCTGCCGCTGCTGTGTAAAGACAAACACGGTTAAAGTGCCTGAAGGTAAGACGAATATTC
Source organism: Trachythela sp. YZ-2020 (assembly GCA_016169945.1). Taxonomy (NCBI): domain Eukaryota; kingdom Metazoa; phylum Cnidaria; class Anthozoa; order Malacalcyonacea; family Clavulariidae; genus Trachythela; species Trachythela sp. YZ-2020. Next base: position 5,127,374 of record JADLSH010000369.1, read on the forward strand.
CCATGTTTTGTTGCCATTTTAATTTGTATATAAGATTTAGTATTCGTATGGCGAAAGATGGCGAATAGTTAGGTATTCAAATTGTTTTATAACCAGTGATCTACTGGGACTAATCTGTATATGTAATAATTTTTAATAGTAGATGATTTTTGCATAAAATTGAAGTTAATTCATTATATATTTGAGAATATTTTTGTAATAACATGACCTTGCTTTATACATGGAGATAGGATTTCCTTTAGCAGGGTTAGTGAGCAAGAGAGTCATAAGGTTATGTTACCTCGGTTAAGGAAAACACTGCATGGTCACGAAGCATGCTGTATTTGAAAATGACACGGCTTAGGTGATATTGCTTAAAATATTCCCCAGGTTGATATGCATACCATATTGACATTCATACCAAATATAATATATAAATTGAAGGGATTTGTAGATGGAAAATTATTGAGTGTAAAGTATATACATTTATTAGACCTAACCAGGAACAGCTGCGAAAAATGCAACTATAGATCCCTGGCAGGAATTGAATCTGCGGCCCTGCGATTCCGGTGCAGCGCTCTAACCAACTGAACTACAGAGGCCAGTTGTCGAGCTCTAACCACAAGTTCATTTATATACTAGTACTGCCATGTTAAGTTGTGGGTAAATATCTAGATTTCTCGATAGAATAATAATTGAAGGGTTTTGTAGATGGAAAATTATTGAGTGTAAATTATATACATTTATTAGACCTAACCAGGAACAGCTGCAAAAAAATGCAACTATAGGTCCCTGGCAGGAATTGAACATGCGGACCTGCGATTCTGGTGCAGCTCTCTAACCAACTGAGCTACAGAGTCCAGTTGTCCATTGTATATAATTTACACTCAATAATTTTCCATCTACAAAACCCTTCAATTATTATTCTATCGGGTGAGATGCCAACAAAATCTAGATATTTACCCACAACTTAACATGGCAGTACCCTAGTATATATACATGAACTTGTGGTTAGAGCTCGACAACTGGACTCTGTAGCTCAGTTGGTTAGAGCGCTGCATCGGAATCGCAGGGCCGCAGGTTCAATTCCTGCCATGGACCCATAGTTGCATTTTTCGCAGCTGTTCCTGGTTAGGTGTAATAAATTTATATAATTTACACTCAATAATTTTCCATCTACAAAACCCTTCAATTATTATTCTATCGAGTGAGATGCCAACAAAATCTAGATATTTACCCACAACTTAACATGGTAGTACCCTAGTATATATACATGAACTTGTGGTTAGAGCTTGACAACTGGACTCTGTAGCTCAGTTGGTTAGAGCGCTGCACTGGAATCGCAGGGCCGCAGATTCAATTCCTGCCAGGGACCTATAGTTGCATCATTGAAATCATTGATGTCGGAAACTTATGTGAGGCTTAATCTTCGCAGCTGCCTTAGCCTGTAAAGCAAGCCCTCGTTGAAGCTGAAAGAGTAAACATGAAAGCCGGGTATTACAGGAGACCCTCGTTCCTCTTTCTGCTCCAAGATGGTCTGCTACGCACGCTACAGCTGGCTCGGCCACTAGATGTCATATGAACTATATGCAGTATCCAGCCGGATAATCAGGTCAGATCTGTTTCAACTATTCGGTGCATCCCTATTGTCAAAGCCCATGTGTCAGTATAGTTTATTTAATAAATGTTTGCTGATTCATTAGCTCACAAATCAATATAAGTGCTTGAGATTTTTCAAATTATTTGTGGCTAACCAATAATCTTCTGCTGCTGTTTTATTAACCTTATATTTTTTCTTAGGGATTGTTTTAATGAATTCATACAGTAATATCCTGATGCTGAAGTTGATTGAAGTTTAATACTACCACTATAATCAAGTCAATATCATGGCATCCTACTTCATTGTCAATATTGGAAATGTTATTCATTTGTTGGAGAACATAATATATGGAATACCAAGCAAAGCAAGGAGATGAGTGGCCAACTAGTGGTATACAACTTGTTTAGTACTAAAATTCTACCAATTGACCCACATAACATTATGATAATGCTGTGAACACTATACAAGCATGTTATAACCATGATATCATTCGAAGAATGATGTCGAGCCTAACAATGTAAATAACTAGAGCAAATTGCATGCCTGTTGTGTATATCATATTTTGCTGAGAAAATATATTATTTTGACCTTAAAATGTTTTTATTGATTTCTAACCTTAATTAAGAGCCCTTCCTTACTCTCTTCTATAGGAGTTATTTTGACTCCCAAATTGGAGTAAAGGGAAAAGGTACAGAATGACTCCTTTTGTGGAGTAAACTTTACTCCAGTTTTTTAACTCCATTTCTGGAGTAATTTTTACTCCATTCTTAGAGTAGTTTTTACTCCTACTGGAGTAAATTTCACTCCAGAAAAGGAGTCATTCTGTACCTTTTTTTTTTACTCCACTTTTGGAGTTAAAATAACTCCTTGAAATTAACAGTGTGGTAAAGTAAAACATCTTACAGATGATAACATTCATGACGTGTTGAAAAGTCACAAGTCTGTGCTTGTCATGTTTTATTCACCAAGTAAGTACCTCTTTATTTCTCCGTAGTTTCTTGCATACTTACCGCTTGATATTCGGTATCATTCTGTCCATTGCCCACATCCACCCTCATGACTTCGAAACAACATGACGATCAACTAACGTATTTCGTGTACTGGATTTAGAAGCTCAGTTGTAAATCGTCATGTACTCGTGCATCTTTATGGCTAGGTTTTGATATAGAATTATATATATAAATAGTTAATATATTTTTCAGGATGTGGTTATTGCAAAGCCATGAAACCTGACTACATCGCAGCTGCCGAACAACTCAGTGCAGAAGAGGTAGGTTTAATCGTACGTTTAATCGTTAGTTATACAGCAAAACAATAGCCTCCACCGCAGGAAACTCTTGCTTCCCAAAATGCCGAAATTTCAACCGGTACAGATAATATTTTCGTCAATCAATCGAAAGAATTTGGATGACTACATGCAACATTAGGGGACTGGCACACGTTAGGGGGACATGTAACATTAGGGGACAGGCACACGTTAGGGGACATGCAACATTAGGGGACAGGCACACGTTAAGGGGACATGCAACATTAGGGGACATCAATTTAATCAGAAACGCGCGTTAACAGTGTTACCGTCAGTTGCGTCTAAAGATGAACAGTTGCAGATAAGAACATAGTCTGCGCACATGGAACTATACTCATCTTTAGTTTCAAACGACAGTGCCAATTTTTGAGCTGGCATTTATTGATAATTTATTTTATTTTGTCAGTCTGAGATAGTACTGACTGCGATGGATGCAACGAAAAACGGGAAAACTGCTAAAGAACATGTCAACACTGGCTATCCAACGAGTACGATGTTATTTTATTTTATCTATTTCAATTACAATTACACCTCGCACTTGACCATTTTACGTTACGATTGTCTTGCGTTGGCTTACGTTGAATTGTGCTAAGTTATTTCTAATATACTTTTTTCTTTTTATTCTTTTTTCTTATATAGTAAAGTTCTTCAGGTAAGGAAAACATCTACACACGATCAGTGTATTGTAAACCAACAAGTAACCGTTTATTTTGGATTCACGGCTTTTGTTACAATGATCTTTATTTACCCAGTAATTGAATGCCATCATACTACTACAGACTAGCAACTCAAGACAAAGCAATAGACTAGCAAGTTGATAGAATTATAGTTTACACTGTCTATCTTTTGTTTTTAGATATGGAGAGGAAGTTGAGGAATATGATGGCAATAGAAGTAAAATGGATATCATACAATTTGTCAAAACGTAAGAAGTGGTTAGAATTAATAAAACCTTTATCAGCATGAGCGGCTGTTGATGTATCAGACACACCTGCACACGTGCCGAAGGTGACAATAATTCTGTATATAGCTTGTGAAACGCAAGGATCTAAATAGTCGTGTTTTTAAGAAATTACTCAAAAGGAAGTGTTATTTTCTGCTGGCAGAGGGGGGGGGGAGCAGAAAATGTTTTCTCACACACTTGCTGGGGGCCCGATTAATATTCAGGTGGTGTGGGTTTCGCGAGTACATTTTGTTGTTGCGTCCGCCATTGCTTGACTAAATACACCCGCGCCCACCCTGCCAGGTGTGAGGCCTAAAAATGACTGAACTTTAATGTTAGATTTGTGGTGTTTTAGTTAGAGTGCATGATGTTACAATAATTAATCTAAAGCTGTGTTAGCTGTAAATAATTAATTAAATGTCAAGCTTGCGGTGGATGACTGCAGCAGTTCCCAGCTGTGTGTCAGAAGTGATTTTAAATGAGAAAATGGAGGGAAAAGTTTATCCAAATCAGGAGAATGCTGTATATGTGGATACAACAATTAATGAAGCTTACATAGTCTTAAATTATATTTTTGATGTAAGATTTAGGAATCATTAATTAAGGACGCAATTAAGCAGTTAGGTTACATGTATGTTCTCTTTATAAGATCAATAGTGTGACAAGGGCTTGATTGGACACTTCAGATTACCCATGAATTCGAGCTGCAGTTACAATATCACAAGTACTTGTTGTACTCTTACAGTATACATTAATTTCAAAACAAAACAGACGTCAATTTTTTATTATGTAGAAAAGACCAAGAAGAAGACAAGGAGATCAAGAGTGATGAAAGTGAAGGAGAATGGAAATTTAACATTGTCCAAGAACTGAAACAGGATAATTTTGAAACGACTTTAGCAGGAGTTGAACATGCTTTGGTTATGTTTTATGCGCCATGTAAGTACAGCAGCAGTATGTGATTTGTGAAAACTACTGCATTGGTTGGTCTCAGTAAATCATTATATAAGAGAGCAGCCAATGGTGGTCAAATATAAAAGTGCTAACAAGTATAGGATCAAACAACTGTAACTACATATAGCTCTTGATTCTATATATTGGCCTCCAAATACATCGGAGCAACATATAATAAAAAGAATCGACATTACATGCATCTTCTCCACCCTGAAAACTGCCGGTTGAACACCATCCGCTGAATGGTAATGCTTAATGAAACCCACCTATTAGTAATAAAGTCCGGAAGATTGGTTTGTGTCGATAACTAAGTATTATATCACATAATGTTTCAGTTTAAATAAGCTATTTTGACTCGTCTACGAAAGCACTATAACTCGAAGTGCAGTATATCAAAATTATATGTTTCCACAGGGTGTGGTCATTGCAAGAATACAAAGCCTCAATATGAGGAAGCGGCGATGAAAATGCAAGATGAAGCAAATAAAATGATGGCTGCTGTCGATTGCACTGTGGAAACAGGTTGGTTATAAACTGCGGTTTTCTCTTACAACACGGCATATTTCCAATGACTTGTAATTTACACTCAACAGCGTATGGTGGCCTTGTATTCGGTTGCAACGTATATAGAACAACACATAAAGTGTATATTAAAAAAATGGCGAGCATAAAACTGGAACAGTGCTTTGGGCTATTCTGGGGAATTGGCAGGTACACTCCCTGGAAATTAAGAAACACTCCCAAAATCTAAAATTCTAGCTAAGACCCTGGTCTCCCTACTGTAGTAGGTTGAGGTAATGCTTCAATACACGAATCGCGAAATTCGGCGCGCATCCAAATGACGCGTTCTGAGTCGGGCAAAAATCACAGTTAAAGAAAAACATGTAGCTGTGACTGGATGATTTAAAATATGCGTATTAAAGTATTCAAATGTTCAGTCATGCATTCGTGTTTTTATTGTTGTGATATGTAATCACGAATGCATGACTGAACATTTGAATACTTTAATACGCATATTTTAAATCATCCAGTCACAGCTACATGTTTTTCTTTAACTGTGATTTTTGCCCGATTTTTGGCCGAATTTCGCGATTCGTGTATAGTACGAGCCATGCATGCACTGATGTAGTATAACACAACGTAGACTATAATTTTAAACTAGTAATAATCTTAGATTAGTGAAGTGCGTTCGATTTGTCTTACTTCGAGAAAATTGAGTTCTATCTTCACTCGTGCAATGTGGATATGAGAAGCAGGAATATACTGTAAGGAACCCAGATGTCACTTGCTCAATCTCTCTTGATAGTTTTCTTGCAAACTTGACTATACATGCAACTGGATTAACAGTACTGAATGTTGCTGGATAACCAAACTTGGAGGGGGTGGGTACCCCCAGGTAGGCCAGGTTGAAGTATATCTTATTAAATTGCAGGTTCTTATCTACAATATCGAATGGCACAGATATGATGGAATGGCACAGATAACTTTAATGTCTTCTTGCATTGTCATTTGTTCGTAAACCACCAATTACCCCCCCCCCCCTCACTGAAAATAACACCCTGTGTATAATAGGCCCACCATTTATACTATCAGGTCATTGCCAATTAAAATATGCACCCCCCAATATATAAGCCCACCCGTATCTATTATACCACACACAAACCCTATTTTTGTGAAATTACTCATTGTATATGGGAATGTATATATTTACTACTATTTAATTGCTTTTATTTTCACAAAAATCTATCTGTACAGTATACAAGACCCCCCCAAATATAAGCCATTCCATGTATAAGCACATCATAAAAATGCTTACAAACAAAAAGCCCAGGATTTATATGTGGAGATTTGGCTGTAATACCTATGTTGCAACGGCTATCTGTAAAACAAGGAACGGGGAATCAAGGAACGGAACGAGGAACGGAACGAGGAAAGGAATCTGGGAACTGTAAAAGCCGGAATCTGTAAAAGCCGGAACTGTAAAAGCCGGAATCTGTAAAAGCCGGAACTGTAAAAGCCGGAATCTGTAAAACCCGGAATTGTAAAAGCCGGAATCTGTAAAAGCCGGAACTGTAAAAGCCGGAATCTGTAAAAGCCGGAACTGTAAAAGCCGGAATCTGTAAAACCCGGAATTGTAAAAGCCGGAATCTGTAAAACCCGGAATTGTAAAAGCGGGACTCTGTAAAGCCGGAACTGTAAAGCCGGAATCTGTAAAAGCCGGAACTGTAAAGCCGGAATCTGTAAAACCGAATTGTAAAAGCCGGAATCTGTAAAACCCGGAATTGTAAAAGCCGGAATCTGTAAAACCCGGAATTGTAAAGCCGGAATCTGTAAAACCCGGAATTGTAAAGCTGTAAAACCGGACTGTAAACCGGAATCTGTAAAACCCGGAATTGTAAAAGCCGGAATCTGTAAAACCCGGAATTGTAAGCCGGAATCTGTAAAACCGGAATTGTAAAGCCGGAATCTGTAAAAGAACTGTAAAAGCCGGAATCTGTAAAAAAAGCCGGAATCTGTAAAACCCGGAACTGTAAAAGCCGGAATCTGTAAAACAAAGCCGGAATCTGTAAAAAAGCCGGAATCTGTAAAACCCGGAACTGTAAAGCCGGAATCTGTAAAACCCGGAATTGTAAAAGCCGGAATCTGTAAAACCCGGAATTGTAAAAGCCGGAATCTGTAAAACCCGGAATTGTAAAAGCCGGAATCTGTAAAACCCGGAATTGTAAAAGCCGGAATCTGTAAAACCCGGAACTGTAAAAGCCGGAATCTGCAAAACCCAGAACTGTAGTATCAAATGCTCGTTCATTTGCCTTCAAATTTCAGAGAAAGGATTCGTAAACGCTTTAATTATCTTTAAGCTACTGCATTTTGTTGTCCTGCACGGTAGATATGTAAATAACAATAAATACTACGAGCAGCCAATGCCAAATCAATGACGAAGTCGCGATCATTGTACAAAATTGTTAACCTCGAAATGACACCGTCGGAATTGCGCGAAAATTTTCAATTTCCCCTCCAAAATGATTGCAAGGACCCAGTCTTTCCGAATCTACGCGTATATTTTAACATTGCGCATTGTTCATCTCTTCCAAAACAAGTATCCACAACACGAGATAGCACAATGTCTAAGGTGTACAAAACTGTGCGTATATCTTAGCATGCTATATATAAAGCGAGAAACGAGAGATTTAAGGTTACTCTACATGATGAAATGGCGTTTTAGAAAGGTGCTCACCGCGCGCTCAATTTTTACGCTTTTGCTGTCACATTTTGTGTACGTGATGATAAATCATTGCTGTAAGCAGCAATTTAACAAAAATGCTATATTTTAAAACACTGTGGTTGCTACGGGCTACTTTTGAAAATCTGACCTCCTTCGCGTCACGAGATTTGCACGCCGCCGATTTAACCCAAGGACCTGCAAAACATCATATTTCCGGTCTCAGATAATCAAAGAACAAAAGGGTGTTCGCATTTTTGATTTTTTGACAGCTATTGTATTTGCTTTGATATAAAGCAGACAAGTTGACTCACACAAATTTTGTATACACGGTAGAACGGTGCCTATAACTCGAAAAGTGTGGCGTTAAACGAAAAACGCGAACACACTTTTGCTCCTTAACTATTGTTCTACATTGTGGCAAAGTTTGGATGAAATCGGATGAAACATGCATGGTGCATTTCTCTTTGTGTAAACGTTTGTCACTTCGTTTATATCTGTTATTAGTGTTAATCAATTTGAAGACACATGTGCATGAATTTTATGAATCAGACCCTATCACTAGTACAGTTTATAAAGATTATGTATATATATATACGTTTAAATATTTAATGTTATATTATTTTATGATAGTTTATACAGTAGTTTATAGACTATATATAGTTTATAAAGTTGATCTATACGGTTTTCCTGTTCTGATAAAGTCTTACGGAAGGTCAGCGTATGCCGCAGTAATTCTGTCTTGACAAGATGTAACAAGGAAAAAAATATCTTCAACTGTAGTTATATATACTTAATATTTCGGCTTTTCTGTCACTACTATGATGCCAAAACGTGCGTGAATATCTGTACAATATTGTACAAAAAACAGGTAGAACATAAGCGAATTTCCAGTGAAGCAATTATGCTTGCAATGATTCAGTAAGAAATATGAGAAAACCAGGCATTTTATGCGATATACAGTGATTATTTAATAAATTATGTTCAGCAATCATTTGCGCAATATCAAATATACAGGTATATAATATATATATTTGTGTATCTTAACTCAAACCTAAAATACCCGAAATTATATCAAAAATAACGTAAAATTTCACACTTGTAATCGGTTGTATTCCGGCTTTGACTTTGCGGTAAATTACACACCGTTGCCGTTGGCTTTGCCACAAAGACCGAAAAGGCCGGGTTTGGTGGAAATTTGCAAACTCCATGCCTACGTAGCCGCTAAAATATCATAAAAGACTAAATTAAGGAAGAATTCTATAATCCTCATGTTTGTTTTTAGCATTTTTAGAAAATTACCATCGTATCGGCAGGAAAATAAGCGCATTAGAGTATTTTGCAGGAGTACACGTTGAATCGACAAAATATACAAAATAGAAGCAAAATATACATACAATGAGACACGCCATTACAGATTCCGGCTTTTACAGATTCCGGGTTTTACAACTCCGGGTTTTACAGATTCCGGCTTTTACAATTCCGGGTTTTACAGATTCCGGCTTTTACAGTTCCGGGTTTTACAGATTCCGGCTTTTACAATTCCGGGTTTTACAGATTCCGGCTTTTACAGTTACGGGTTTTACAGATTCCGGCTTTTACAGTTCCGGGTTTTACAGATTCCGGCTTTTACAATTCCGGGTTTTACAGATTCCGGGTTTTACAGTTCCGGGTTTTACAGATTCCGGCTTTTACAATTCCGGGTTTTACAGATTCCGGCTTTTACAATTCCGGGTTTTACAGATTCCGGCTTTTACAGATTCCGGCTTTTACAGTTCCGGGTTTTACAGATTCCGGCTTTTACAGTTCCGGGTTTTACAGATTCCGGCTTTTACAATTCCCAGATTCCTTTCCTCGTTCCGTTCCTCGTTCCGTTCCTTGATTCCCCGTTCCTTGTTTTACAGATAGCCATGTTGCAACTAATGAACTGAATCATTTACCAAAACTGTGATGAAAACTCCAAAATGCTCTGTATTGGTGGTTTGATATTTTGTTATCAATGATTCATGAATGTTTCAAGACATTGATATGGAATATAAATCGGCAGAACTTCACCTTGCATGTTTGTCTGGGATTATATATTTGAGTAACCACATAATATGGGATCCGTTGTGCCTCTATATTTTTAATCGTTCTCACCTCAGTCACCTACTGGCTTAAGACACGGTCAGAAACTCATATATATTTGACATAACAACTCAGTAACGTGAAAAATAAAGAGCAACATTTATTCCATAAATGTTCAATAACAATAGGAAATAGAACTTCATTGCAATTTAAACGAACTAAAAAACTAAAGAATAATTCTTGCCATAAATGTCTCTTTGGCATTAGATAGTAAGTCAAAAGGCTGAACACATGAACTATAGGGTTTTTTAATGTAAACTTTTATGTTACTTGTTTGTAGATTTGTGTGGAAGTGAAAACGTCAATGGATATCCAACTATTAAATATTATAATTTTGGACGTCATGCGATGAATTATGAAAACTCAAGAACTTCTGAAGATTTTATTTCCTTCTTTGATCAGTTACCATCTAGCGCTTCTACTACAGACAAGAAAGAAGAATTATAAAATGCATCTCACTTCGCTTTTTTTAATTGTGTTCTATATAATACAGGGTGTGTAAAAAACGGAGTCCTTGCTTCAAATGTAAATTTTTATATTCATTTTAAAGCGTAGCCATTCACCTTTCTAACGGTGGGTTTCGTTTCAAATTTGAACGATTGGTTTGCGAATAATATTTTAAGTGACTGTGATTGGAGAATCTAAAATTTGAGATGCGATAATAATTGATACTAATATATTTTTATCAACAAATCGATAAAATTGAACATTTTTGCAACGAATCGTCAAAACCAAACAACTACGGCTTTCCATGCACTACTTTGAGTTCATTTACAAACTTTACATGCCTTAAAGGTGGTTTAAGCCATGGTTTAAGCATGCATGAAACAACTTGCCAATTGCTGTTACATTGCCGTGCGATCGACGGCGTTTGTGTTGATGATGCATGGACGTCAAATCGTTTTACGGTAATTTATGGATTGGATTTCGGAGTATCAATAAATAAAACTATCGAATATCTTGTAAAAAGTTATTAAATTGTTTTTAATTCTTTTTCTCGTATGGCAAGGACAATATTGAAGTTTAAACAACAAAATTCAAGGTTTGACACGCGACTATGTATGGTAATATTAATAAAATTGCATAATTATGCGGCATGTAAAACTGATAGGTTCTACAAACATTTTTCTTGTTCAGTTATTACTTGCACTAAGGACACGAATGACGAATGAAGAGAAAAGAACAGGCTTTAAAATAAGACCTAAATCAAGTTATATAGTCCAGTATTCCGAATATTATTAAGTATAAAAGATGGACTCCGTTTTTTTTATACACCCTGTATACCTTATCCTCGCACTTGACCAGTATTTTAATATTATTTTAGCCGTTACCACAATACAGTGCATGCACTTTTAATATTTAATATTTCAAATGTGATAATATCTCAACCGTGTGGTCTCAGTGTAGCTTGTGTTCAATGACAAACTGCCTTCGTTATGGTCGTAACTACCTGAACTATAAGAGATGAAGAAACCTTTGCCGTGTCAGTACGCAGCTGTTCAGAAGACCTCTTTCAATTGGACGGAGGTTTTCTAAAGAACGAAGTAATTTCATTGTTCTGAACACAAACGAAATTGTTAAATGGAGCCAATAAAATCACTGTTTCGAAAAGCTGCGTATTATTTGCCTTCGTGTGGAGCTTCGTCACTAACTTCGCTCCATTTCAACCTTTGTATGACATTTTGAAAATACTTTGATTTCATTAAAAAAGTCATCTCGGCAAAAACTAGCCAGAGGTCAATTTCAGTTAGCCCAAAGACTGTATTTTAATAAAAGCCAAGGTAGAGCTTCATTAGAAAACTTTTAGTAGACAAATGCATGAACTACAACTTTCAATCAACGATAATATCTAGAAAAAGAAATTGTGTTTGTTGAATATTTTAGCTCCTGACGTATGTGAATAGCGCTCCTGCCCTTTCCTAAGTGTGGCAAAAGTGCCCTTTTTGCGACCAGCAAGCGAGCACCAGCGAAGCTTGCTGGGAGCATCCAGGGACGTCGCGAAGGCATGAACATTGGGGGGGTGTCCTGAAATTTTGACCAAGTTTTGGGGAACATTTTGACCAACTTTTGACAACGTCACTTACGTGAAGGAGAAACTGAATGCTTGTGGGGGGAGTTTTGTGCTAGGTAATTTAAGTTACAAATAATATAAATTTACCTGGTCTTCCAACAACGTAACTTTCCCGTTTCAGTTTTAACAATCACCAAAAAAAACTATGATTGAATATAAAATCAGCGCTAAGTCAATTTATAATTGATTGGTAAGCACTTCATCTTGCGAGGATATAGTGGATCAAGAATAATCAAGGTGAGGTTTAGTGGTTTAGCTAGATATTTTCGTATTTATGCGCAAAACAAAACAAAAATGTTGATTGTTAAGCCGGATGTCAATTCGCTGCTAATTCGCTCCTTGTTGGTCAATAAGTATTTTGGTTTTTGACTATATACTTTCGCACTTTCAGCTTATAAGTGACCAATTATTTTGACCAAAATTTTTCCAGTTTGACCAACCTTTCCCGTTTAAAATTATTGGGGGGGTGTAACACCCCCCCACACCGCCCCAGTAGCGAAGTCCCTGGGAGCATCCTGGGATAAAAAAGTTTTCAGCGGATAAAACAGTTTTCACCAAATTTTCCCGTTCGTTTTACCATATATGGGCGAAAAGCACGCGTGCAAGCAACGGTTTGTTCTTTTGATCTTCGAACGAGAGTTTGTAAATTTGCAGGTGAGTATTTCGATTATTTTTCAGCGTTTTCATCTTTTAAAGACGGTTTTATCTTAAACAAATGTGAGAAGTAGTATTTAAGACTAATTCTATTACTTTATTCTTTTATTATTCCTACAAGAAACAAACGTTTCAAAAGCGTAAAGTAAAGTCGCGTGAGGGCTCCACGAGGTATGTACTTGTGATTTGAATATTTGAGCCAGGGCATTTTTTAACTAATGTACTGGAGGGACCAAAGCCCCCATGTTAGCCCCCCCAGCCCCCATGTTGCTCCCCCCTCCAGTGACGGTCCCTTTTGTCCAAAATATAAGCAAAAAAGGGGGGGGAACTGAGTTTAGAGGAAAGTTATGGTATTCTCACAACAAAACCTGGCTCCGTTTTGATGGGATATATCAAAAATTGTCTCTGAAAAACGAGGAAATCAAGCCACAGAGACTCAAGAATACAAAACTTTTATGGGGGAGGACCCCCAGACCCCCCTTCAGCTTCCCACACCTGTAATACACCACCTACCTGTTACGTCCCCTTTCGATTATGGTCCCCCACTAACGATTTCTTAAAAAGTGCTCTGATTTGAGCGATTGATCATTGACTCTGTGTCATTGATATTCATCTTGACATTATAAATTAACCATTTGAATTTTCGTTTATAAATTGCCAAACGTGGTAATAAGTTGCCAAACGTTGCTAATACTATTTGTAAATATACCAGTCGTGGTTTGTCCCACTGTGGACTTTTGTGAATTTAAAAATGAAATAATAAAACTAGATTTAAATCAAATCAAATAAACTTTATTTAAAGAGGGTAACACCAATTACAAAAGTTTTGTATTCTCCCTGGTGGCCCTCTACTTAAAATTATGACTATCAATATTTACATTAATGCTAGATAATAATTACATGACTAATAATTACATGACTGGTATATTGTATAAAAAGTTTAAAACGTTCAGTATAATGTATAAACCCTAAAGTTGTCAACAGTATATTTTAAAAAGAAATCTTTAGCTAGTTTAGATTGGCATCGGAAGACGAAATTCAGTTTTAGACCATAGTTTTGTATTTATGGTTGAAACGAAAAAAATCCTAATTTATTCATTAAGTACTCTGGAGCTCGACCGTCAATAATTTTACGAAAAAGACAAATTTTTTGTATTTCACAAATCTTGTCAATTGGCAGCCATTGAAGTTTATGGAAATTTTCAAACGACCTTGCTTCATATGGACTATCCAAGATTAATCGAGCACAGCGTTTCTGCAACTTAAACAGGTCGTTCATATTGCTTTGACTGCAATTGCTCCAGACAGTGCAGCAATATTCAAACAATGGTTTAATGTTTGCATTGAACAGCAATAATTTGTAGTGAGTTGACAGGTGTTTTCTCACTCTTGCTAAAATATATATTCTCTTTATCAACTTTCGACGTAGTTCTTCGATGTGTGAAGACCAGGTGAGATGGCTGTCAATGTAAACCCCTAGTACGCGTTCTGATTCCGTTTTACTTATTCGTTTTATTTAATAATTGCTGCCGAGCACCAGCGAGCTGAGCGAGGCAGCACACTAATCTTGCTCGTGCCAGTCCCTTCTGCCGATTTATGTAGAGTCAACGAGATCTCAGTTTGAAAATTTTTCTGTTAGCAAACCGGGGGGGAACGGGGGGGCAGCTCCGCCTCAACTGCGCATGTTTTGCTGGCACGTTGTATTCTGTGACCTTGTCTTCTACCAGGAATAGCGCCCCCCCCCTTATGAAACTAGCAACCGAAAAACCAATCATAAAATAAAGGGGTATAGCCCCTTCTTATACAGACCCTAAAGAATCTGCATTACAATCTCGAGAACAGATAAGAAATGCTGTGTGTAGAAAACGAAGCTTACGAGCACTTCGTACAAGCCAACAATGAAGTGACTAAGGAAATCATACTTGTGAGGATTCTTGTACCTGTGAGGATTCCAGAGTACAGAATGCAAGAAAGGATGTGCAGCAAAACCAGTAAGTACCAAAACCATCCAAGTAACACCAATCAGGAGAACCTGCAAAAAGCAAAGACAAACTTGCAAGAAGAATATGATGCTGTAACTGAATAATAACTAGCTGAGATGATACGACAAGTTGAGATCGCTAATGAGAGTCATAGTCAAAGTTGGAGACTGACAAATACAATAACAGGAAGGAAGACTGCTAAAAAGGGCATCCTGAAAGGCACTAGTAAGGAAGATAGACTGAAGAAATGGCAACAGTACTTTAGCGAGTTACTAGGAAGTCAACCAACAGTAGAAGGGGTTCCAAATGAAGACATACCAACTGTTCAACCAGATAAAGTCTGGTCCATTTAGCAAAGAAGAATATGTGAAAAAGAGGTTGACTCTTGGTAAAGCTGCAGGTCCTGATGGATTACCACCAGCAGTACTCAAGCTGTGTGATTTTGATGACATCATTATTTCTTTCTCAAACAGGCTGTTTCAAGGTGATAAACCTGACCAGTGGTCAATAGGAAACCTTATTCCACTTCCAAAATCAGGAGATCTGAGCGAATTATACGGTAATTACCGCGGTATCATGCTTACAGTTAGCGCTGCCAAAATCACCAACAAGATGATACTTAACCGTATACAACTGGAAATTGATAAGCACCTCCGACCAAACCAGAATGGATTCCGTCCCGGACGCTCTACTACTGCCCATATCCTAGTACTACGCCGTCTGATTGAGGGTGTGCGGAGCAACAATCTCAAGCCATCATCACCTTTGTTGACTTTTGCAAAGCCTTCGACAGCATTCACAGGGGGAAGATGATGAAGATTTTCAGAGCATACGGAGTCTCTGAGGATTTGATTGAAGTAATAAGCTTTTCTATGAGAACAGCCGTGCAAGAGTACTCACACCTGATGGAGAAACTGACCTGTTCAACATCGTGGCAGGTGTTTCACAAGACGATACTTTGGCCCCGTGATTGATTGTGCTATGCGTCAGGCAATAGGGGACATGGAAACAGGTCTGGGATTAGAAAGGAGGAGAAGCAAACGTCATCCTACAGTATCCATCTGTGATCTGGACTTTGCTGATGAAATAGCACTACTGTCAGAGGAAATCGATCAAGCTCAGGAGCTATTGTCACATGTGGAACATGAATCAGCGAAGGTGGGACTACATACAACCAGGAAGTGCCCGTTAACATTACTACACGAAGTGGCAAAACCTTGAACTCCTTGAAGGTAGTTAAAAACTTTAAGGATCTTGGCTCCTGGATGGAAAGTTCAGAGAAAGACTTTGAGGTTCGGAGTAGCTGTTTAGCTTGGAGAAGTTGAAGAAAATCTGGCACTCCACGCTCTCACGCAAGATCAAAGAGGTTATTCTTCGCTACTGTTGAGAGTGTATTATTGTATGGCAGTAAAACATGGTCATTCACTAAGTCACTGGAGAAGAGACTGAACGAGGTCCTTGGGTGTCAGTTGTCAGCTAGTATTCGAGCCAGTTGTCAGTAAGATATTTCGTAATTAAGTAATTTCGATATGTCAGTAAGATATTTCGTCAGTTCCAAAGTTGCTGATTTATCGTTTGTCAGTTGTCAGTTAAAATATTTTGTCAGTTGTCAGTCAAAAATACAGGCAAATGTCAGTAGTCAAGTTAACTACACACGAATGCTACGCATGTGTCTATATTTGTCTCTTGGAAACAAAAACTTACCAACGAGCAGCTCTACCAGGAATTGTCTCAAGTTGCAAATAAAGTTGCAGAAAGAAGGATGAAGCTTGCTGGCCATTCGACACCCAGAACTTACTGCATAATCACTCGTGCTCTGGCCACCAACAAAGGGCAGAACGAGTAGAGGTATAGACCTGCGATCTCCTACATCGACAATCTACGTAGAGACACGGGTCTGGAAGAGGTCACAGAAATCAGAGCGGCAATGCAAGACAGGATGCAGTGGAGGAAGCAGTCAAGATTGGTAAGTAAGTTGTAATCTGACACTGAACTATATGTTCAAACTTAAAAGTTATTAATAGAATGCAAAATTGTTACATGTTCGAAAAGTTAGGCAGAGGGGATTCGTCCCTCTGATCGAAGTAGCCAGGGTGATGAGGATCTGCTACCCCGAATGCACATGATGGGATTGATGGCAGCTCTAAAGGAAGCGAACGAGATTCGGCACCTAAGCCATCCGACCACAGCTGGTTAATGATATTGCTATTTTCGCGCTATCATGTCTGCGAGATGCTTGTAAAATGTTGTTTGCCTCTCTTCCCATGCCACCAGTTGAGGATAAAACAAGAGGGGTAAACACGCCACGCTCGATGTCCCTGATTCGTTGTCCGTATCCTCGCTTCTTGGCTTGTTCGTGTTTCTGTAAACGGACAAGAGATCTGTTGAATGGTTAGAGGATGCGTTTGGGTAGAACACCCTTACATCGAAAAATGCATCCTGTGAAGCATTCCAATATTGGTTGGCCAATTATAAAGCATACAAACTCGGCTTCTCACTTGAATGCTTCTGGTCTGCATTAAATACTAGTGGCACTTCTGTCTTAGCTAGAAACTTTATTAGTATTTTTAAAGATTGACTCTCAAATGTCACTTTAAATCAATGTCAAAGTAGTTCACCGTCTCCTAGTGCTAAAATTTTAAACTGTATTCCGAAATCATCATCGATACTAATCAGATATTAACAATAATGCACATACTATAAATAATACAATGAGTGACTTGGTATCAAATGAACGAGGATTTAAAATTGCTTGTCTAAACATAGCTAGTCTACTTAAACATATTGATGAATTAATAATTTCCATGTACAACAAAGTAATAGATATACTAGCTATTAATGAAAGCCGAATGGACTCCAATATACCCGTGGAATTAATTGCAATTCCGGGATATATTTGGATCTCTAAAGACAGAAATAGATCTGGAGGTGGTGTTTGTTTCTTCATCCGAGACACTGTTAATTTCCGGGTACGACACGAGTTAAATAAAGACGATATTGAACTTGATATAAGAAGACCAAGCCTTTCTTAATAACCACTTCGTATAGCCTCCTGGTGAGCCAATAGAAACTTTACATAAGTTTGAAAATGCACTGCAGTTAATTGATGCAGATGATAAAGAAATCAGAATGTTGGGGGACATCAATCGTGATTTGTTAGCCAATAACAACACAGATTCACTCAGAACAGGACTCAACTTTATAACCAGGTTGTATCAGTACGAACTTTATAACCAGGTTGTATCAGTACGAACTTTATAGCCAGGTTGTATCAGTACGAACTTTATAACCAGGTTGTATCAGTACGAACTTTATAACCAGGTTGTATCAGTACGAACTTTATAACCAGGTTGTATCAGTACGAACTTTATAACCAGGTTGTATCAGTACGAACTTTATAACCAGGTTGTATCAGTACGAACTTTATAACCAGGTTGTATCAGTACGACCAGCTAATTAAAGAACCGACTAGAGTTACTGACACTACTGAATCAATCAATCTATTTCTACTGGGATATTCTCAAATGATTGGAAAACTACGGAAGTTATCCCAATCTATAAAAATGGGACAAAAAGCGACATGAATAACTATAGGCCGATATCTATAACAACAATCGTAGCAAAACTGATGGAGAAACTTATCCATAACTAGATCTATAACTATCTACAGTCATCAAATTGACTTGTATAGTGTCTGAGTGTCAACATGGTTTTAGACCACTACATTCGACATTAACGGCATTGCTAGACATAACTAATCGATGGTATAAAAGTATGGATATAGGCGAATTAAATGGAGTAGTATTTGTGGACTTAAAGAAAGCATTTGACACAGAGATGGGTGTACGGCATAAAGGGAAATGCCCAGAAACCTATCTATCTGATCGTGTACAATTTTGCCAAGTGAATGATCGGGCGTCAAAATCACTAAAAATGCTAACTGGCATACCACGAGGGTCAGTCTTGGGTCCTTTGCTATTTCTAATTTATATAAACGACCTACCTAAATGTTTAAAAACTATGCGACCAGACATGTTTGCTGATGACACACAGATCACGACATCGAGTAAAGATATTAATACTATAATTGAAAACTTAAATGAAGACCTAGAAAATATTTCTACGTGGATGAAAGCGAACAAATTAACATTGAACAAAAGCAAAACAGAATATATGATCATTGCCTCAAACAAAAAAGCTGAAACACATTAACCAAGAACTTTCATTGAAAATAGGCGAAATGTCAATACAACGAACAACTAAAGTCTACTAAATCACTTGGCTTAATGATAGACGAGAGGCTCACGTGGAGCTAGTGCGCAAGTAGATCTTATAACTACAAAAGTAACTTCTGGCCTAAGCATTCTCAGAAGACTGAGACTTAATTATTTGTGTGTTTGTATATTTCAGAAACTATATATTTGTAGCTAATTTTAGATTTTTATATTGGGAGCACGGATTATTGGAAGAACGCTATTTTTCTTTAATGATACCGTGGAATATTATAGCCTTTGAAATCAGCGGTAACTGTACCGCGCTTGCGTATGTACTCCATCTTTTCGAGGCAAAGTGGATCCTTGAACCACAAGCTTTATAGAGCGTGGTTTTGTGCATTTATTGCATTTCATGTAATTTCATGGGGAAGGCAATGTTATTTTATGAGTTTTTCCGCCCTGTTCGTGCTCTAGTATATCCAATACGACGTTGGCGTCGTTTAACAATAGACAGCAGGGGATACAATGTATTTAAACGCTCTTAAAATGGTGAAATACCTAATGCAGAAACTACATCAATTAACTGCCTGCCCAATCGAACTTGCTGGCCTTAATATGCATAGTTTACCAACATTAACGTTAACAAATGAAACATTGCCACATTGCAGTGACAATAAATAACCAACCCATTGCCATAGTTCGCTGCATGTTTGGCAACGTTAATTTCCGCGTATATAAACACCCAATCGTAACACTTGGTTATTAAATAGAGCGCTAAAGCCCAGGGATCGTAATTTATATACATTTCGCAGCACTCCACTTTCTATTAGAAATTTCTAGTAATAATAATAAAATCTCTTGCACGAATGTCGACACCGGCATCAGTGTTGGCTGAGCGAGCTGCCATGCTCTCCCCGCTAAGTGGTTGGAGTGGGGGTTCAGTGGCGACATTGTTACACACTTCAGTAAGGAGTGAAGCTGTAATGTCACGAATCTCGTTGTGACGGATAGTTGGGAAACCTCCCATGTGGCAGATCATGGCATGATTGACTGTGACACAAACCATAACTCGGCAAAACGGACAAAGCGCCGTTTTCTGGGTTTTGTAAGTGTGTATGAAGTTGGTAGGAATATCTCATATTGCAGACATATATAATTATATTCGTTGCTCAACCATTGTATGACGCAAATGGTGCTATATATAGCATAGCTTATAGGGTCAATATCAGAGGTCAATATAATGCTGGGTAAATATGAAGATTTTGTTGGCATCTCACTCGATTGAATAATAATTGAAGGGTTTTGTAGATGGAAAACCCTTCTACAAAACCCTTCAACATAGTGCTGAAGATGTTCCAAAACATGTTACTTTTGCAGGAAGATGTATACTATCATTACTATGGTCTATAACGTAGGCTATATACTTTTCAGAAGCTCCCTGAGAAACTATCGAAATGGTAAACTGTAAAACATGGAATCTGGAATTTGGAATCTTGGAATCTTTCTATATTACACCAAAATGTATCTCTCGCTAATATATTGATAATCTTGCAAAAATATCTTATATGTAACGCATAGAATATAACGCATTCTGTATCAAAAATAATAATAAATAATAGAAATTAATATATTAGCGAGCTAGAGATACATTTTGGTGTAATATAGAAAGATTCCATGATTCCAAGATTCCAGATTCCATGTATAGGAATACAAAAGATTACAAAAGATTATAAAAGATTATAAAAAGATTATAAAAGATTATAAAAGATTATAGAAGTTTCAACAGTTTACCGAGTGTCATCGGATCTAAATACTGAATGCATGCAATACAAAAGTTGATATACTGTTGATAGCGGGACTTATTGAGAATTTAGGACACACTTATATACCTGCCGGAAATTTAAAAAAATTGAATAACTAAGTACTATCTGTAATACTAGTTTTCTGTGTTCCGTTGCCTTTGGCGGCCCATAAGACAATTATACATTGACGTCATTGTCATGGGTAACCAATCACATTTACCGATTTGCTATTGTTTATCAAGTTGTTTATCTTTGTCGCATGTATCACTGTAGTGTGTACAGCAAACTGGTAGATTTAACCCAAGCCCATTGAACGTCAGAGGCAGAACCCTGCAGAAGAAATTGACGCTTCCTTGCCGAACAACCTACTTTGGTAAGTAATCATGGATATAGTGTTTGCAATAGTTTATGTTACGTTTAGTGAATTAATTAGAAGCCGACGCTCCTGATGCTTGGAAATGGAACTGACTATTTAAGTAGGTTATCAACAAATATGACCCTGACCAAGGAAAAATTTGCAAACTTTACCGAAATTCATGTTAGAATTACGTCATGTTACGTCCATACCTATATGGATTCGTTGATGTGTATGTAAGTAGCGTGGAGCGTGTACTGTTTTCAACACTGGTTTTCAACCGTCCACACGACGGAGGTAGACTTTCGCGTCATCCGGTTTCCAAAAAGTTCGGTTTTCGAGAAGCTCCGTTTTATGCGTTCACACGAATACGCCATTGTTGCGTTTTCAGAAATTTCTATTCTGTCTCTGGAGACTGTTTTCAAAAGATTGGGCGTTCAGTATGCGTATTCGCCGGATACGTATATATGGATGGAAGAAGAATCCGCTGTTTGCGTATTCAAACGAAACCGAGTATTGGTGGTTGTTATACAGTAAGCGTTACTACATCTTTTAATGTTATTTATTTGTCTCCAAATACAAGAGACATAATGAAAAAATCGAATGAACATTATTTAAATATATTTTCTCAGCTGCACGATAGTGAAAGCCACCTAATAGTACCCCAACCAATAAATTATTCGCCAAAAAGCCACCTGCTGCTGCAGCATGTAGATTCAGTAGAAACGATATTGTTGACTGTAGTTTATATCACGAGCTGATCTATTCAGTATTTAACCTGACGATATATTTCAGAACAGAAGAATATATCGCCTTTCGTTTGGCGATCTATATTTCCCGAGATATTTCCTATTTCTTTCTCAATTCTTAGTGTTTTTACTCAGTTCCAAATTCTAACTTCTCAGTATACAATGTGTTGTTATTAATTCTGTAATTTTCTGTTCGGAGTATGTCGGAAATAAATAGTAATTTCCGGACAGTCGGAAATAAATAAAACTAACAGAAAAGTAAATACAAAATAACTTCCCAACACACAAGTAATTAACGCGTGTCAAGGGTAAAAGTTAGGGGATGTAAAAAACGTATTTAACAGATCAAATAAATATTTTTATGGAAAAGCCCCGCGTAGGGGGCTGATCTATTTCAGCCACGTTTGAGAAGGCGCATATTGGAGAGAGCCTGGGAGAGAGGCTCAAGAGAATGACCGGGGGGGGGGCTGATCTATTTCAGCCACGTTTGAGAAGGCGCATATTGGAGAGAGGCTCAAGAGAATGACCGGAGGAGGGCTTTGATTTAGCCGAAACGTAGTGACGTGAGCTTCCAACCAATCAATAAATCTAGTCATTACACATGGATTGTGGCGGTGGGAAACCTTGTTTCCAAGGCTTAATAGAGAGTTGGGAATAAATTATTCCTTTGAAAGGGTGGTCTAATTAGAGAGGGGAGGCTTCCAGCCCTTGCCCTTGCCCTTGCCCTTGCCCTTGCCCTTGCCCTTGCCCTTGCCCTTGCCCTTGCCCTTGCCCTTGCCCTTGCCCTTGCCCCTGCCCTTGTCCTTGCCCCTGCCCTTGCCCTTGTCCTTGCCCTTGCCCTTGCCCTTGCCTTATTGTTTGTTGCTCACTCTCAAATCTAGATTTCATATGTATATATATATATACTTGTATATATACTGCGGTCTGGAAATTATGAAATACATCACTCGAAAACATTCTCTCCTTATTAGTGTATATACTTGTATAATATAGTCTTCAGTTATTTTAATCTAGTTACTGTATATATAATAGATTTAGACTCCATCCCTTCCATGGGCGTCGTTTTGTCCCCTTTGTACTCGCCTCATTGGACCCAAACCTTGTTATTTCTTTTGTTTTATGTGTCCAATAAAGCTGATAAAAGCGTCTCTAAGTGGGGATGTCGCACCAATATCTAGGCACATTTCAAAATCACCAAAACCTAAATACTACCCTAGCAACACTAAATCAATAAGTCATATGGAAATAAATTTAATCTCTTATAATTGTTGTGACTTTCTGAACTTTGCGTGTGTTTGTGGCATATTATAGGTTTTCAGGTGTCGTCGTACATTACGCGTGCGCGTTAAAACGTAGATGTACTTGTGTGATTTTGCGGTTCTTGCGAATTGTACATAATTTATAGTTTGACGGAAATAGACATCATCGATCTGTAAAATCCTGTCTATCCTATTTGCTTTCTCCATGGCTAAATGTTTTGATAAATAAGTGTTTGATCCGACGAAATGAAGACCTTTCTGTCATCGGCGATATCCTGTTGTGTGAATTGAAAACAGATCTTCTTTCCACTTCTATAAAATTGCATGACGTTTGATCTTTCGATCAAGTCCTAGTAAGTGAAACTATAGTGTCTGTGATCATGAAGTGCATGTTTGTCGCACAGTCAGTAGTTAATTAATATATGCAGTTCCTTTCACCTCTGGCTCTGCGATAGAGGTTCGAGTTCCGCAGTATGCAATTGCGTATTTTTTCGGTAATAATGTGTATTAGCAGTATAGCGATCATTTCACAGATACCTACGAGAGAGAAATGAAAGACAGCAACATACGTGCGTTTGGTGGATGGATATGCAATAAATCATGGAATTAACGATGTCCTAATACAGGATGGCTGTGAAAACCAATTAAAACTCTTCCACGAAGGAGTGACGAAGACATAATAGATGCTGTAGATATGTACATTCCTCTAAAGAAGCAAAAAACAAACCCTTGCCATGGCCATGGGTCAGTCAAACAAGTTAAAACTTTTCAATTCTACGAGACAAAAATCTCATGCAAAATATGAAAAACAGTCTCACACATTTAAAGCTTGGCGTAATAAGGTACAACTGTGCCCTAAAATTAAATAAAATTGAATGCCATAAATCAGTCGGTCATGCATGACAATATTCCTAATAGGGTACTTCGAGACTTTGCATTAGAACTATCACCTGTTATATCCGAAATTTATAACTGTACTTTGAGAGAAGGAAAATTCCTCAATCGGAAAAGTCATCAATCGTCTCTCTATTACCTAAATGTTTGCCACCGAAGAAAATTGAGGAATATCTTCGTCCTATATCATTGACGCCACAAATTGCAAAAATAATGGAAGGTTTTACATTGGAATCCTTATAAAGTGACATTGGTGCTAAGATTGATCCACATCAGTTTGCGATGAAAGGCCACTCGACAACACAGACACTATAGTGTTCTTGCTACATATTAACGTCCTAGATTAAGCTCTCGGCCGAGGTGGTTGTACGTATACAGTCCAAACGTTCTTCGCCGACTTTACTAATGGACTTGATTGAGTAGATCATATCATTTTGATTGCATGAGAGCTAGAGAAATTAAAGGTACGTCCTTCTATTCTGACGGGGGGGAAACAACGTGTTCGTATTCGTGATATAAATATATGGGGTGGCATACCCCAAAGTATTAAACTTGGTCCTATCCTTGCCGTACTGGTAAACAACTTAATACAGATTGGAATTTTAGAATTAAATTTGTGGATGAATTAACTACCGTTGAAATTATGTTCACCAAGTATAACCCCTTTTCTGGTCAACGATATTTATGAATATCTAACACCAGATGTATGCGAATGAACCCAAAGAAACGTAAAGAAATCGTTATCGATTCTCTCAAATATAGATTCCCATTCCAGGATATATTACGAATTGGGGAACATAATAACGTCATATAAGCTACGTGCATGGAGTATATATATAAGTAACAACGTCTCATAGAACGCACCCTGCGAGTATATTGTTAAGAAAGCTAACAAGAGACTCTGTGTCCTGCGTACATTACGCAAAACAAGGATCAGGTTCTCACCACTCGTAACGGCCGGTATATTGCAGTCTTAGGTCGATTCTCGAGCACGCAGCACCAGTATGGTTGGCAATACCGGACTACCTAAGTGTTAAAGTAGAGAGGGTACAAAAGAGAGCAATGAAAATAATCGATCCCGGTTAAGAGAAGAGATGATATATGCAAGACGTTTGCGAGAGATATGATAAATTATCTGGACTCCTATAATAAAAAAACTTTTCAGTTGTAATAGGATTGGTGCCAATCATGGATATAATTAAGACATATAAGCGAACCGAATTGCCCAAATTTTGTAAATACTGATAGATTATATAAATTTTATAATTCGTAAATATTAAATTGTTAAGATTTTAAATAGGTGCATAACATTGTAAATTCTATAACTGTTTTAAATTAATACGGTGTGACATTCTTAAAACAGATTATTTATCGTATGATTGTATAATTACAATAGTTTATCCTATACCACTATCAAATTGTAGAAACTTGTAATTCAGCATTTGCTGCAAAGAGTTTTAATAAACCTGTACTGATAATAATAAATATATCCTTCTGTACCGTTACTGGTGGAGTCAGCGTGCTGTTCAGGGTTGAAAACGTTTTCAACCTTCCTCCAGGTAGAATTTTGGGTTTTGCCAACCTTCCTAAAAATAACTGGAAATTTTCCAACATGCAGGCTTTTGCCCGGGTCGGTTTGCCAGTTGGCCATTGCAGTACTGCTATAGTCTGATTAGTCTAGAGTGCTGGCTGTTGCCACTTATACTAGCTTATACTAGTCTTGTACTAACTATCATTTGTTTTACATCAATATGCCAGTACACTTTTCTCACGGGTGATACCCGCAGCCTTTTTCAAATCTGCTGCTGTATTTCCAAAATATTTCATTCTTTTCTCATTTTGTTTCTAGAATAATGGTTAAAAGACCAAAAGGTTTGGTCGTGGGTTTACTGCTTACCTTCGCTATCGTTGCACATGTCAGGTAAATAATTAATAACAGCCGCGAATGAGGGCGACATTTTAGTCTCAGAAAACTATACCTCACTCTCTATGCTTGTTCAACTTGCAACTACTGAAAGCACAGCACGTCAATTACCTTACTTGTATTTTAAATTCGCGCAGTATTAGAAAAGGTTTGCTGTAACACTAGGGCCGTACCTAGCCTCTCACAAGTGGGGGGGGGGGGGAGGGGGGGAGTTGCCGAGCCAAAATTTCCGAATGAGAACACTAATTTCCGAATACTTTCCCGTACTCGTCCTACTGTAGAATAATGGTGGTAATGGTATTTATTACGCATTTCAATAGCTAAAAAAATTGCGTTTACAATTTTTTTAAACATATTATATATAACTACCTATTAATTAGCTACTTACAACGAATTGTTTATCAAATACTGTATCATATAAACTACTAAAATATCTAAATATATATATATATATACCGGGTGTCCCAAAAAAAATTAACTGCGCTATTGATGTTTGAACGCTGAACTACCGTTTTTGAAAATGCCAAAAATTAGCATAAAACAGCCTTATAATTACCGATGTAGTTAAACCTGTTAAATAATAAATATTTCTTTTTGGTAAAAGGAATGCATGAACCAATTTTTTATATGAACATGAATTATTGTACAGTATTACTTAATTTTTATTCACACGTGTTTAACAAGACCAACAAAAGAGTAAATTTGCTAGAAAATAATCTCAAAGAGGCAATGTTTCAAATTAGTTTAATTAGCCACTTTTTACCGGGTTTTTACCAATTCCTAAAACGCATTCCAAATTCAAACAGTTGTATCTCGCTCAATATTGCATGTAAATTCAAGTGTCATATACCAAAATCTAAGTTAGCCCTTTCTGCATAGAATGGTCTTTATTTCAGTGCAATACCTTTTATAGTTTTTACGTTACATGAAATCAAACACTGTCCAGTTTTTTTTGGGACACCCGGTATATAATATTCAAATTGTCTGACGAATAAGATCTACCTATTCAAATTACTTTTTTGTAATACTATAGGCCTATTGTATCTGTTAATTGTGTACGCCAACGGGCTGCCTTTAACCTATTGGTTCTACAGGCGAAATTGTAAAGTTTTTCAGGGTTTAATCTAGTTTCTTTTGCTTTTACATCCGAGCATTTTTGAGGGAATAATTCATGCAATTTATGCGTTGGCTGCAACATTTGATTAACAAGTTCAATGCATAAATCGTCTCTCCTTGTTCCAATGTTTTTAAATTGCTTTCCTGTAGCGTTTGGTCATATTCATACTCGGGATAGATTATCTTCAAGGCGCGTTTTTGGATCCTCTCAATGTCGTTACGCTGCATTTGGGTCACGTTTCCCTGCCATATCGGGGCACCATATTCTAGGACTGGTCTAATTACAGCACAATAAAAAGCTCTTAAATCGTCCATAACTTTTCAGAATTTTAAGTAGGTGAAGACGTTTAGACGCTTTCTTTGTAATGTGTGCTGTGTTTGTTTCCCATTTTAGATCGTCATCCATCCAGAGACCCAACAATTTATATGCTCTTACACTATTAATAGGATGCTCCCCAATGAAGACTGGTGGCATATCCGTCTTTTATTTTCTAAAGTCTATTACCATTTCTTTACATTTCTTAGCATTTAATTCCATGCGCTCATTTTCAGCAAACCTTACCACATTATTTACGTATTGTTGTGAATTTCCAATTGGATCCCCCCATCATAACATCAATCACTCAGACAAGGTGGTGTCATCCATAAATATAACCGTGTCGTCATCTGAATCTTCATTTTGATCATGGTTAATTTTTAATGATAAAAGCCACTGGTCCAAGTTTGCTTCCTTGGGGAATTCCTCCTTTTATTCTCTGATAATCGGAATGTTGCCCCTGGAACGTACTCATTTGGTATTTTAGGAATACCACACACATTAGAAATCTTCCAGATTTCCGGAAACGTCGTGGAAGTAAACGAATGATTGAAGATATTGGTTAAGGGGATTGCAAAAAACTTGGCAAATATTTTCAGCAGCTTCATGTTTGGGTCGAATGGTCCTGGTGCTTTATTTACACCAATACCTCTCAATTTCTTAATAACACTATCCACGGTAATTTCTGGTAAGGTGTCATCTATTTCGATTGTTAACCATTCGTCTTTTACTTCTGGATAGTCTTTGGTTAAATTCGTGAAGAAGATGTTTACATAATCGGCAGTTTGTTTTGCACACAGTGGAGTTTCAGTTTCTGGGTCCATTATTGTAATCGCATGTCATTTCATTCCTTCAACCTTTTTTATCCCCTTCCACCTTGTTTTGGGATTATTGCGACCTGCTGGTTTCATTTTCTTGGTATAGAAGGACTTATTTTCTTTACGGATTTCGGAAACTATTTTGTTGCGCATAGATTTAGAATACTCGATTTGACCACTTTGATATGCCTTATCTCGTTTTACCATCATTTGTTTAATTCTTCCAGTTATGTATGGTTTATCGTCTTCATAAGCTTTTATTGACTTACGTGGGGAAAATTTATTAACTTTGTCACTCACATCAGTTTTATTGAATACCGTTGTCCAATCATATTCCTTGATATATTGTTCAAAGGATTGTAACGCTGAGTCTTTTAGTGGTCTTACTATTCTAGATTCTTTCTTCCTCTTCTTTTGACACTGGCTTTTCGATCTCCAATACATACTCCAATACAATTGGCCACATCACTGCCCACATGTGTTTGTTTTGAATAGAACCGACCGAAGAACAGAGCTTGGTCTGTTGGCCATTTAGCAACGTCTAAGAATTACGCTAGAAACATAGCAGGACAAACACTTCTATGAAAAGTTCAACCTGAATCGGCTGTGTTGCTAATGAATTATCTGCACTTTATTATAATAATATAATCTCAAAGTTTAGAACTACGACACAGTATTTGAATACGCCAGGCTGTATTTCCGAATACCTGCCCTAAATTTCCGAATATCGAGTACTTGAACAAATTTGGGGGGAGGGGTGCCGGCCCTGCGTTTGCCGCAGTAACTCAAAACACTGAAAGTTAGACAAGCAGATTAGAAATTATTCTATATGACATTATGTATAATATGTATTAGCCATTTATACTCATTAGATTCGTTGTTACAGCTACATAAAGAAACTGTCCAGCTTATATCTTTCTTTTGGATTTTCCGGTTTAGTTGACTTGGAAATTTTAAGTATTAAAATGTAATTTTAACACGGAAAAACCATCATTTAAGTGTGATTTTCTAGTTTTGTACCTTTTCAAAGTGCGTGAAATTTAGGACTGCGTGAAAATATCGCATTCAGGGCGAATCAAGGGCGTCGAACTTGGGGGGGGGTTGCTCTGATCATCATATTCTGTAAGGTCTTCCCCCAAAGTGCATGAAATGGCGCTTCGGAGATTCTAGATTTCAAAATTTTCTGGGTGAGCATGCCCGCATACTCCCTAGTACCCTCGTGCTAGCGGCATGGGGGCCCAATAGACAATTTTGGTTTTGGCTGGCCCCTTTACCACGCCCTTTCGTCTGGCAAAACCAACCTCACTCCCCTAATGCTTAGACCCAAGTTACGCTCCTGTCGGGAAGTGTCTATAAATGATGCGGAAATGCCCTGAAAACGTTAGACGTGTTACATGCCTCCATAACTATTAGCAGGCTCCATCTCTCCCCCCACTTTTTGAGATGGATTTTCGCCCTTGGCGCGAATGTAAAACTGAGCGAAAATTAGTACCACGCGAATTTAAATACAATAACCCAGCGATATGTAGCCAAACATAACCCAACAACAGTACGTGCTTCTAGCAGGTCAAACAGCAGTTATAAAAGTGAGAAAATAATGTGAATCGTTTTCATTCAATGCAGCCAGTCGTCTTGTATCCGAGTCTATGAAGAACGACAGCATTATCCGACGAAATGCATGCGCACCTTTTCAATATTTTTAAACAAAAAATCGAAATACATGGTTGTTTTATTGTTTGAACAATGAAACGTTGTATTAAGTCTGTTAATATCCTATGCCGATCATTAAAATCATCTCGCGCAAATCTCGGTCAATTTTATAGGCAACTGGGCTCGAACATTTTCCTATACATGTCATAAATTATTATTTTCATTCTGATTTTAGCAGATGTGAAGAAAAACTATGGTGTGACTTTATCATTGTCGGAGCTGGAACATCCAGTCTTGGTCTAGCTGTGAGACTTGCTGAAGTTCCCTCGTGGAAAGTGTGTGTGTTTGAAAGAGGTCCAAAGGAAGAACGAATGTCAGGTAAACAAAACAAAACATCAGTTAACCTGATGATGATTTTGCAATAAACTAATTCACCTCTTGCTTTAGTCCATATATTGGGTTCCAAGATGCTCATCTTTAGATTGTGTGTTGTTTTATGTTTTGGTATTGGTTTTCAGGTTGGTACACAAATAGCTACAAATTTACAAGTCCTCATGACCCATTATGGCTGACTCAACCAACACTTCAAACATTGGTGGGGAAAGGAACAAGATGGACTAATCCAAGCAAAGATGGCCGTTTGATTTACATCCCTCGGTTTCGTGGTCGTGGAGGAACTTCACGTGTATATGGTGCAATCGTAAGACGAGCTAGTCCTGCTGTTCTGGATCTCTGGCCTGATGGTTGGAAACATGAGGATATGACGCATTATTACAAGAAATCTGAAGATCATTATTGTTACTATGATTTTGAGAACGTTACCGGAATACCAAGAGAAGATTGTGAGAAATGGCATGGGCATGGTGGACCAATGCAAGTAAATTCACAAATACAAGAAGCTTTTCAGAACTTTCCGAGAACCATGAAGTATTTATGTGAAGATAAGGAAAAGCCGTGGAATGGATATAAAAATGATTACAATGGCCCAGAGAGTGATAGAATAAGCTGTAGTGTTTTCCAGCAGTATAAACTCCGTACTGATGCACATTATAATGCGACACCTGAAGCTAGAGAAAAACGGGCGTCTAAAACAGCTCGTGGTAGTAGCTATACTGGCTATTATCAACATAATGATGTAAAACCGTACCTCACTGTTTCTGCCCCTGTGACACAGATCATGTTTGACGGCGAAGGCAAGGCTGTTGGGGTATCATACTGGGATAAAACCACCGGGGCAATAAATCTAGCAAATGCACGTATAGAAGTGATCTTAGGTGGCGGCTCTTTTGATACACCCCATTTGCTTCAAGTCAGCGGAGTTGGATCACGAAAACTTCTTAAAAACATTGGCGTAGATGTTGTAGCCGAAAATGATGATGTTGGAGAAAATTTATGGGATCATATTTCTGTGCCATATGTTCTTGAACTTAGCGAGGAATCTCTGGAGTTATGTTGTACGAACGAAACCGACCCTATACCTAAAGTCAATATTGATGGCACTATCTATGAAACAGAGAAATTGGAATCCATTAACGGCCCTTTTTCCTGGATCTTACATTATCGTTCTAATATCACGCGCGTGCCTGAAAAAATGTCGGATATTCAGCTGTATGTGATGGGGAACTCTAAGCTCTTTGACGAGACAAGTGCGCTGTGTACATCAGATCCTCCTGAATACAATGATCACGATGAAGAGCATGAACCACAAGACAAGGACACTATCCAGGGAACAATTCGAATGATTGACCAATGGCCTGAATATCGCGGCTCAGTTAAATCAGTCACAGCGCATATTTTCGATAAACCTGAGATTGAATATGGTTGGTCATACACTAACGACGGTGTTCCTTCGGACGAATTCAAAAAGATTTCCAAACTATTCCGAGAACAAGTTAAGTTACTTCGTGAGATGTTTTTTGGTGAAAATGTTAGAGAAAATTTAAAACGTTTAGTAGTAAGTGAAGTAGCTCCCGGACAAGATATCGATACTGATGAGAAACTTGATGCTTGGATGCGAGGAATGTTAGTTTCGGCTTTACATCCAGTAGGCACATGTAAAATGCCTGATTGTGCTGATGAGTTCTTGCGGGTGAAGGGCGTTTCTAATCTTAGAGTCTGCGATGCTTCGGCATTTGCTACACAGATCGATGGTAACCCAGCCGCCACACTTTACGCTATGGGAGAAAAACTTGCTGATATGTTAAAGTTCGAATATTTGAAATACATTAAGCTTGCAGTGCGTAAAGAGCTATCAAGCCCCAAGACCAATGATCCTGATATGCCAACTCTGGACAAAGACGATATTGTGTCAAGATTACAGCCGCAATGTTTCGAAGTGACTTTGTCTTCAGAGTGGATATCAACTGGAAAAAACGCTTCAGCAGTGATTTTTAAATGGTCAGTTGTTTGTAATCAGGAGGTGAATGAACGTGAGATTGCTGACATACTTGTGAAAGAAACACTCCGCGGTACGAGCGAAACAGAGTACTGTAATGCCGATAGTTATCCTGAGTTTAATCGAGAAGAAGCGAGCTCTGTAGAACGCGAACCTGGACCCAGGCACAAAGTGGATCCGTATGTGTTTGTTGTTTGGTGTCAAGGATATCCAGGTGTCAATCCTGATAACCTGTGGGAAAAGGCTGGTTCGTGGCATGGTGAGGGGGGAAAGGTCCCAGAATCCAAAAATTGTTTCAAGTTGAATTGCCAAGAGGAAATTTGTTCTATTTTGGAGTATGTAAATGATGAGAATCGCGAGCTGGTTTATAAAGAACCAGATCTGGACTTGCCATTGAGTGGTTATGTATCAACCAAGAAAGTTGTTGCTCGAGGAAGTGATTCGTCAGCTTTCTTCCGTACCTCCTCATTGATCGCCAACCCAGGAACAGATTGGTATAATGATGTAGCTGGCTATTTACTGGAAACTGTTTATGCTAGTTCAGGACGCCGTTATGCTAGACAATATCCACCTCTCAATAGTGAACCAGGATGGTGGACAAAAATCTCTGGAGGTTTGCTTATCTACGAAACCAGTTCTAGAGTATATAGCAGCGAATCAGTCGCAGCCTTTGATCTTGATGGAACAATTATCAAAACCAAGAGTGGCCAGGATTTTCCTGTTGATGAGAACGACTGGGTATTCACGTCTGAAAAAGTCGAAAAAAAGTTAAGAGAGAACAAAAATAACGGTATAAATAACGTTATTATGAGTAATCAAAACGGGATTGGTCTGGGACTACAAGACAAATTACAATGGATGAACAAAATTGAAGATATAACATCTCAATTAGGTCTACCCATGTTCGTACTTGCTGCAACAGAGAAAAACAACTATCGCAAGCCAAGAATAGGTATGTGGGAGTATTACAAGTGTACATTGAATCAATTTAAGACAATTGATATGAACACGGCTGTTTATGTTGGAGATGCTGCGGGACGACCAGAAGATCACAGTGATTCAGATAAAAAGTTTGCAGAAAATGTCGGGATTGCCTTTCAAACACCTGAACAATACTTTGAACAAAAGCATACTGAACTTTAAACTTTTATCTACCGGTTAACGTAAATCACATTCGTTGTTTAGTTTTTGCAGTTGTAGTTTATGCAGATTTTCTGCTAAAAGTTTTTTTGTTTAGAGTTGTGCTGTTTTTCCAGTTATTTACGACCTTTGTTAGTTATTGAACGATAGATTGATTGATTATCATTGATTGAAAGTTGTAGTTTATGCATGCAGACTCTGCTATATAATTAAAAGTTTTTACTTTGTGAGTTTGTCCTATATGCTGACTGGTTAATTAACCGATACAACGCGCAACAAAAACTGATTTCAACGCATGTTAGTTAGAAATTAATGATCCAAGCACATTATATACTAAAATTCACCGGTAATTAAATTAAACACACGCCAAATTTGTGGGAGAACGGGTTCGGGGTGAAGACTGAAGTGAACCAATATTTATACTCTGGTCAACCCAAAGACTCATTCTAGCCTTATGTTTTCATCCCGCGGGTGTATACATGAGACCCGCTAGGAGAGACTAAATGCCCTAGGGGTAAAAACCCCGATAGAGCCCTGCCATCAAGGTTGCGACCCTCTCCGACATTACCTGAACCAATGGGTGATAATCCCCTTGGACAGTCCTTACGATTCGACTGATTATATTTACATGAAATAATCTGAGTCTATGGGCAATGAAGTTGACCATTTGGAACACTTCAACCCCGAACCAAAGCTTTATTCAACATCAACAAGTTTAGATATATACAACATGATCATTGATTCACAGCAATAAAATTGTTCGTGTTTTCCTCTTGGATTTATTATCCAGCATAACTAAAGCAAGACCACATCCAGCATAACGACACAGCAAGAACATTTCCAGCGATACGATAGAATTGATCGTTTGTTCCTCTTGGATTACCCTGCATGAAAATAACTATATAATGAGATAGATAAATATATCGTCCATTAGATTAGTTCCTCCAACATGTAAAATAGAAGGGTGGGTGGGTGGAAATTTTTATTCTTGCAGAATTTCGTGTTTATTCAGTTGAAACATTCGGCAAAGTGACACGCTTGACGTTATATAGGGCGCTTTACATATGGTCATTGAAATATGATTGGCAATAGAGTCATTCGATTGGCTGAGCAAATTGCATTCGTGTTGCACATATCCGGACAACTTTGAACTTTGATCAGAGATATTTTGTTGTGAATTTAGTGGGTGTTGACAGGCTTTTCCCACTTGTTGTATAGCAAAACAAACCTCAAGTTAATGTGTTGTCTCATTAACTTAAATTTATACATTGTGATCTATAAATTGGCTTTAATGATCCAAGCACATTATATACTAAAATTCACCGGTAATTAAATTAAACACACGCCAAATTTGTGGGAGAACGGGTTCGGGTGAAGACTGAAGTGAACCAATATTTATACTCTGGTCAACCCAAAGACTCATTCTAGCCTTATGTTTTCATCCCGCGGGTGTATACATGAGACCCGCTAGGAGAGACTAAATGCCCTAGGGGTAAAACCCGATAGAGCCCTGCCATCAAGGTTGCGACCCTCTCCGACATTACCTGAACCAATGGGTGATAATCCCCTTGGACAGTCCTTACGATTCGACTGATTATATTTACATGAAATAATCTGAGTCTATGGGCAATGAAGTTGACCATTTGGAACACTTCAACCCCACAAATACACTGCAAGTGTATTCCCCATAGACGAAGAAACCCATCTCCCACAAAGCTGTAGTCATAGAGAAGACAGCTTTTGCCTGATGATAGTTGACTTCCATTTGAGCATTACCATCACTCATACTACAGCTGAGATGTCAGGGAGGCCAGGAAAAACCTGCAGTACAGGAAACCTGGATGGGGCCCAAGACATACAGCAGCTCCCCCACGAAGCTTTGTATCTCACAAATTCATAATTGGAGTGTTGGTAACACGACCAACAGAGCTGACTAACAAGGCATGTTTGTTTTGTTATTTTCTATTTTATTTAATTATTTATTTTTTAATTCATCTGACGTAAAAGTCTGGTATATATGTAACTCGGAGCTATACGATAAAAGGTCTCTACATTTGAACAGCAACAGGTTCAGTATACAGAGAATGTGATTGAATAATTGAATTACATACATTAACAAGCAAACAGATTTGTGTATCCTATATAAGGTTCATTTGACCCCCGATTATCCAAGATTTGTTTTCTAAAGGTTAACATTAAATTGGCACCAACTATATTTCCCTAAACTGTGGTGTATGTAGTATATCGACTCAAGCTTGAGCACAACAGTGAAAGCAGTCACATGCATGTTGAGATTTGCACGAGCTAATATGAAATATTATCTGAACATAGTCTACAATGTTGGTAGTACTATGTAGTATATAAAGAAATTGCAATCTGAAAATAAAATATAATTAACTGCCACATTATTTCCATGATATCTTTTAGTAACTTTGACAACAAGCTTAGCCTTTGACTTAACTGCATATACCAATAGAATCAAGTAGGTTAATATACAGTGGTGGACATTTGGTGAAATATTGGGGTACTGACTTAGGTTGCCAACATACAGCCACCCTTTTGTTGCTGCAAATCTGAGTTCTTAAAACCTTTTGGCCTAAATTACATGAAAATTTTAATTAAATTATAGCCTATCAAGGCTTTCCTGGTCGTTGAAAATCATTGATGTAACTTTCTTACATACAGTTAATCAGCTATAATTCAAAGACTTTGACCTTGCTGTCAGTAGAAGTGGTGCCTACCAGGAACTAGATATATTGACAATGAGACAATGCCAGTGCGACATAATATTATACTGCTCAAATTGGACATACCGTCCTGTTAACCCAAATTATATAATTATAATGGCAAGATGGCAATAATCCTGACTAATAGACGTTCACGTGAACATACGCCAACGCACGCTCGAGTGCACGTGTCATAATTCCGAACCAAATTTTGACAACTGAACACTGAACTATATTTTATCGTAGTATTTAATATTCATTAACAAATACGTGTTGCCGATTTAACGATAATGGTATTCGTTTCTATAGCCGTAAAATTTTACGGTAAATACAAATATTTTCAGGCCTCGAGACAAGGATTAAACTTTGGACATCAATATAACAATAGGATATATTACAGAGATATATCATGTTATAATTTATACATATATGGTACCAGAATACTATGATATCGAATGGCAATTGAGAGATATACTAAAATTGGTTGAAAAGAAATATACCATTCGTTTGAGTCAGTTGCTGGCAATACTTACGACGCCCGCATGGGCCACATGCGAGGCAACCAATTGTGTTATATTCAGCACGTCGTGTTCGTCGGATCTGTTGACTGGTTGGCGTCTGTCCGTACTAACTTTATAGCGGAATTGAGCTGGCATATTTCTTGGACCATGGGAGGAATAATACCACAACTGTCATGCTTGCTCTGCATCAGTGAGTTCTGATTGTAGATATAAAACCACGTCGTTATTCGCCATGCTGCCCGTCGTTCGTATTAATCTTGTTGGGTCTTGTTCTTGTGCCGAAGGAGGTCTCTCATCGACATATTTAGCATTCGAATCGTCTAAGTTCTCGCACCGTCCATAACGCACTGAGCTTAATATATCTGGAGGACGTGCCGCTGTCACAGTGATATGTGTATCCCCGTGTTTTGTGTATCCCCATACTCATATCACTAGGGATATGGGTATCCCCAGCAAATATGGCGGCCGTGTTTTGAGTATCCCTACCTGACCTCCCTACATTCCCAGATCCCTAGCGATATAGGTTTCCCCATGGTTTTCCATTTCAATTTTCACGGGAAAAGTTTAGTGAAAAATTTCCACCGGCGACGAGA
The DNA here is from genome assembly GCA_016169945.1 of Trachythela sp. YZ-2020. Lineage (NCBI taxonomy): Eukaryota > Metazoa > Cnidaria > Anthozoa > Malacalcyonacea > Clavulariidae > Trachythela > Trachythela sp. YZ-2020. The sequence continues at coordinate 5,164,682 of JADLSH010000369.1, forward strand.
ATAGGAAATGAGGGCAGAATTTGGCAGGAAACAAAATTTGCGGGAAAATTTGCGGGAAAACGTGAAATTAAAGCAGTTAAAGTCACCATGGATCCAATAAAATATGGAAATCACTTGAATATGTAAAAAATCGCGTGTATCCTTCGTGTTTTACCAAGCAAGAAAAAACAGTCTTGCGAAGATTCGCTAAAAAGTTTGAATACGAGGCAAAATCAAACTCGTTATTTTACCTGGATAAAACAAGAGGAGGTACAGTGAATAGACGACTAGTCATACGTGAAGATGAGAAGTCGAAAGTTTTCGACGAATGTCACTTCGCAGCTTATGCAGGCCACAGTGGAAGAGATAACACCATCAATAAAATATGGCAACGCTATTACAGGCCAGATTATTACGACACGGTTGAAATGGTGGGCAGATATAATTATCACAACAACAACATTTTTTATCATATTATATTTTATTAATTACTAAGGTCAAGTAAAATAAACTTGGTTAGGGTCCTTTTTTCAAATTTTTAGGGTAGGGGGGAGGTGTTTTTTATTTTATTTTTTAGTCGCACCTAAATGGCCAAATAGATATGTTTCCATCTGTTCCAAGTCAGTCAGTTGTACATCCTTGCAAGAAGCTTCTTGTACCAATCTATTGCAAGTGTCGCCTTCCATATGTCAGCCAAGAGGATGATATGGTTGAGTGTGTCAGTTGCCACAGGTGGTACCACAGAAAGTGTCTAGATGTCCCAGAGAAGGTTTTCAAGAGAAAAGATATGAGTTGGAAATGCAGCCCAAAATGCAGCCCAAAATGCAGCCCAAAATGCAGCCCAAAATGCACTGTAAAGTACTGAAAGAAAACATTTTACAGATCATGAACTATTGATATTATACATTATATTGTATTACATTTGTCATTATATTACAATATCATATGTTGTTGAAAAATATTTTGTACGAGCATTTGGTTTATGTACCATTTGTAATTTGTGAAATATAAATTGTACAGTCTTGTCATTTCTATAATTATTCACACTATTTAAGATAGGTTTTGTAGATGGAAATGATCGAGTGGAAACTTCGATCATTTTCATTTCAATTTTGACACTCTGGTTCATACTAAGGGGCCATGCACAAAATATGTGACACTCTGTTGCCGATTTTTGACTTCCCACTCCCCCGACAAACTGTGACTGTTGGCATTTCCCCTTATCAGAAATTATGTGACTCTGAGCTACATCCTCCCCACACACAAAAGGGCAAGTGCAACTTTTATTTTTCTCACAAGCGGCACGATTTACATGGTTTATTTCAGTGGTTTCCCTGCCATTTTAATAATTCGCAACAGGCTATAATCAATTCATGTTTTTTAGGATATGAAAATAATTCATGCCAGTTCCAATTAATATATTGTTTTTCGTGGTACGGATTCCACAATTATAAATTCTCATCTCTCTGTCATGTGACAGTGCTTTGTTATACTCCCTAACCCCTTGTAACATGCGACTAAATGCCCCCTCAAAACAAACACCCCCTCCCCCAAACAATATTATTTTTGGTGGATATTTTCTCCTCCTGACGGATGCGAAAGAGTGAACTCGTACAAGAAAAATTGTCGACAAGATTGCTTAGTTGAACTAGTTTGTTCATAACTTCATATATATTTACATGTACACTAAATTATAGAGCACACACTTACTAACCTGATAACGTTGGTGATGCAGTACTGCGTATAAATTATAATAACCTCATTTAAAATTTTTTTTAAAAGTCATAAAATGGACTAAATTTAACAATGTCTTTCCATCTTACTGTAAATCTTTTACAAATATTTGTTGTAGAACGAAAAAAGTATCCACCTACCGGAGTTTGCCTGGTTTTCTGTTAAAATCATGAGATCAGTGGTTAAAATCCTCATTCGCTTCGTTCGCTCCACGTGCACAGGTTCGCTCGAGCTCAGTGTTTTGAGTATCCCCACCGGGGATACATATATCCCTAGTGATATGAGTATGGGGATCACTGAGCTTTATATATCTGGAGGACGTGCCGCTAATGTTCGCCAGGCAGAAAAGTGAAGCAAAAAACATGGCGGATTTTGGCTTGCTGACGCCATATATGGTCCCAAATGCCCATGGTATTTACCACTGACAACCGCGATACTGTGCTTTCGACGAATTCTTCACCCTCCTGGGTTTTGCACTATAATATTTTATGCTTTCGGCCTTTAAATCTTGATATTTTTCTCCTATTTTTGCTTGTTTCGCAAAGTCGAGGAACGATTACCTTTTTGTTCCGCTTGTGGATGCAACAATTCACTATAAAGGATGAATATTGCTTCTCACCGGTAAGATTTGCATTTATTTTCTAGCTTTCAACTCGATCGGCTTTCGATATAATTATACTCAGTAACTCAGTCGACTTGGATAGAAATATTTTAAAAACAGACATAAAAAACTTGTAATGTACATAAAATCTTGTTGTTTTGATTCAGAGCTGGCCATGTTGCTTGGGCCTTTGTGTTTTTAATTAGTTTTAAAAGTTTTATAGTATAATTAATTTTATACTTCAAGTTGTTTTTTATACGTGCAGCCTTTCATAAATACAGTTAATATATGGTGCCAATTGTCAAAATCCTTACACTTGCCATACATAAGCTTTGTAACACAGATTATATAGACAACTAAGTCTAAGACAAGCAACTTGTCCTTGGCAAACTTGCTAGTTTTTCCAGATATTTTTGTAGCAGCAGTTACCTGCTGCATAGTTAAGTTTTATGGCTATGAGCTAGGATACCAACCATTTCAGCACCCTAAAAAAGTCGATTGATTGATAACCTATTAAACAGATGCCCTAGTAAACAGACATCTTAGTACATTTTACTATAGTTTTTAGTTATATAATAAAAATAGATTTACCCACTTTCCCCTCAGAATGGCAGAAATTCCTCCATAGTGGGAGTCTGGATCTTTTCTGGAATGACCCAATATATCTTCAAAGTGCCCTCATAATTACCAGTTCATTAATCCATTAACTATGCTGTACCCTGCCATTGACAAGTAGAATCATCTGGCATTAGACAGGGTAAATATTATGCTAAAGTAGGGTGCATTGTAAGCTAATGGGTTATTATTTGGATACAAAAATGTAAACAAATCTGAGATGTGTGAATGGGGCTCTGGCCAGAACTTGGAACTAAGTTCTGGTGCACCCCTAAGTAAGCAATTTTTCTCACACCATTGTTTATAAACATTAACATTACAGATTACAGTTCCATTACAGAAATGATACACAAATAACTAATGTGATATACAAATAACTAATTTGAGCAAAAAGTATTTTTAACAGGTCATGTATTGTATCATGCATAGTTAACATCGATGTATATAATAATATGGTATGACTATTCTCTTCTCTTTTGCAGGAATCATCTGTTATAGGTACCACAAGAAATGACACAAGGCATCAAAATGCTGAACAGGCACAGCAAAATCATAGACCATTGGGATACAAAGTTATAGTAATACCCAGTGGCATACTGTGTTCTAACATTTCTACTATGGTACCCATTCCAAAATGTACCAATGACACAGGGTAAAAAGGAAGAAAAACTGATGTCAGTAGTGTTGGTTGCTAGCGAGAGCAAAATTATGTTACTAGTCTGTTACTCATTTTGGTAGACCAAGGTCAACTTACTGACAGATTCATTTGGGTTTAACATCCCCTATACTTCCCTGCTCGGTATGCCACTGATAATACCATAATAACTTGATTATACAGCTCGGTTCTTAAAATTATTTACAGTACTGCTAATTAGTAATTATTCTTTGAAAATGTCAAATTAAAATAAAACAAAATTTATTACGCTGTTGTATCTTCGATTTCCAAACATGTTGCATGTTGCATGTTTCACCAATTACAGAAAGGACTGTGTTATTTTGGGATAAATTCTGCAACCATGTATTTATGTAATATGTAAAGTTTTCAGTAGACTCACAGGGGGGACAAGAGAAAACTATTTAAGCTGGGAACACCAGAATTATGGGTGGACTGGGGGAAGTTACAAATTATTGGGGCAGTGGAGGGTTTATAAGCTACGGTAGTGCAGGGGCGGCATGGCCCATGGGACGATTTCCCGGTGGGCCCATGGAAATCTGCCAATTTTGGGCCCCAAGCACAGGGACGTAGCCAGGGGGGGAGCCGAGGGAGCCACGGCTCCCCCCCCCTTTGGTAACATTTAGTACTAATACTTACTGCAAAACCAGGAATTATGCCCCACATATAGCCACAACTACCTTTAATCCCCACAGGGCTCCCCCCCTTTGAAAGCTCTGGCTATGTCCCTGCCCAAGCATGCAAAGGTCTACAATGTATATAAAGTTTGGGGCCTTCATTAAATATTTGCGATAAATCACTAGTAATGAACAAAAATTTAATTTTGTATTTAATCCTATTTTTCTTCTCAGCAAATGACATCCCCCCCCAACTCTCCCAATGTGAGCAGCACTTGGACCCCTAGCGAAAGTTTTCCCGGGCCCTATTTTTAAGCCACGCCGCCCCTGCTGTAGTGGCCTTTTAAGGATATGTTGCTCATTCAAAGTGATAGTCAAAACCTATCAGACACAGGAACTACAATCCTAGTGCTGCTTCAAATATGGAAAGTATATCCCCAGCCCAACCTAAGAAATCTGACCAGAAATCTAGGTAGAAATCGCCTTTCCAAGATCAGCTGCCACCACCACCCTGACCTTATGGCACCACTTAGCTTATGTGTAAATTTGGCACATAACACCTCTGACATAACACAAAGCACTCCATTGCTTTGAGTTTGAGGGAAGAAATTGACATTGTGATTATTAAATATATCTATTTCCTGCAACCTGAACCACTGTAAATACTGTACTTGTGGCCCAAATAATATACTATACAAGCATACACAATCCAAAATTGTACCATATACAAGAGCCTCTAAGCCGGGCTCGAATAAAGTATATTCTAGCATGTATTTCGACAAATTTTTTCATACGGAATTTTTAATACCTGTTTGCTCTAGTTTCAAATATCATCTTTGCCCACATCAGACATCAGTTTTGAGGTTTTAGTATTTGTTTGCCGTCTTTAAAGGATGAGAATAACGTGTACGACTTGCAAATCTTTGAACAAATGGTCAAAGGTCAGAAAAATATGTTGAAAAGTCGTAAACAACGAGAATTTTATAATACTGCAAACAGTGCAAAGAGCTAAAATATTTTTTTTACCAAATCCAGGGGGGGTAAAATTTGTAGCGGGCTCAAAATTGAGCCCGTCAGTGGTAATTACCATGGGCATTTGGGACATAGAGATTATAAAAGAATAGAGGGGGCATCCAATTGACAAATGTTAGGCAACAAAAGGGAAAAATTGAAGCTTCCTAATGGGGGCCCCTTAAGAGTCCCGGATGTAAGTCCCGTATGTGAAATCGAGCGCCCATTGGCTACATTTGAAATCTCCTTAGCAACACTGCCTTAGCAACAACAAAATTGTTTTTTGGACGGGAAAAATCTGGGGGAAATACACGAAAAAATTCGCAAAAATTCAGTAAAAAACACTCCTATGTGTCTTAAAATTTTAAATGTGTTAATATATATTGAAAATAAACCTGCTAAAAACTGATATAATTGATTTGTTTCCCTTTTTTGTCTATTTAAAGTTGACCAACCAAGTGAGAAACACCCAGACTGCAGAGTGAAAACACCCGCCTTTTAAGTTAAATACCAGTTCCACTAAGCAGTTTCATTGCTTCACACCAACTCCACATCTTTAAACATCAAATTAAAGACAAATTTGCTCACATAGGAATAGTTTTTCGCTGAATTTGGGCGGGTTTTTTAACATTTTGCTTAATTTAGACGGGCCGTTTAAAACTTTTTCAAAACATTTTTTTGTTGTTGCTAAGGCAGCGTTGCTAAGGAGATTTCAAATGTAGCCAATGGGCGCGCGATTTCACATACGGGATTTACATCCGGGACTTACAAGGGGCCCCCATTAGGAAGCTTCAATTTTTCCCTAAATTTAACCTCGGATGCCCCCTCTATTCTTTTATAATCTCTATGATTTGGGACCATATATGGCGTCAGCAAGGCAAATATCCGCCATGTTTTTTGCTTCACTTTTTAATGCCGAGCACTACCTCCAGTAATATAGTATAGCTCAGTGATGGGGATACACAAAACACGGGGATACACCAGCCTCGTACCCAGGCGCTTTTAAGGAAAAGAAAAAAAATCGCGTTCAGCTAATTTATAGAGATCAGTTGCTAAGCTGAGCGAGCGCGCGGGGGTGCTTGGGGAGGTCGCGACGAAGGAAGCGCCTGGCAGAAAATGTATTAAAGATGGCGGCAGTGATTTTTAATATCAATGAATTCAAATGAGAAAATATTGCAATTGTCGTCGCAAACTGAAAGATTTATACACAGTGTTGTATGTTCAGGAAATATTTTGTGTCCAAATGATGAATGCACTGCGAAAACAAAAAGCATTTTAGTGTACTTCATATATTTTTTACGTATTAATTAAATAATAAAACATTGATAATTTGCAATTTAATATTGTTATAAGTTAAAATTGTACTTTCATGCCAGTGTCCTGGCTAATGTAATCTCAACTCCCATCTGAATATCATTAATTTGGTTTTCTAAAAACAGAATTTCTGTTTTATGCTCACTGAATTATTCCATGCATGTGCTTTCTGCCATTTGTTTTCACAGAAAGATTAGTACCTATTAAAATTGTACACACACACTGTGATTTGACAGCAGTGTACGTATAGACCATCGATTATTTCTCATACTCAAATTGTAATGAATTCATGCTATGTTTAAAACATGTTAGGGCTACTCCTATATGGGGGGCACTCTGTGCTTTGTCTTTCACATTCGGATTTCAATGACCGACAGGGCCATGCTACCCTTTCCCCAGGGTCCCTGAAAGATATTTTTATCAGGCTCTAAAAAAGTTCAGCAAATAACATTCAAACAAGACATTGAAAGTCATTTGCTGGGCTATTACTGTATATCCATTTTTAAGTTTTCTCAGGTTTGTTATTGTATTAATCACCTCAAAATCTCAAAAAATTAAAGAAAAATAAAACACCCTAATTGCACTATGGTACAAACATTAAATTTATACTATGGCATGCAGACAGAATAATTTTACAAAATACAACACATTTGTTCACATTCAGTCATTTATTTCTGTTTTGTTGGACCTGGAGAACATGCTTTAACTGTTTGAGTGAGAATGTTCTCGTTGGATGTCAAATCAAGCAAATCCATCACAATGACTGTTTCACATAAATATTTCATTCTTCATCAATACTCAGCAACATGTTCTAGCTCAGTTGACAACTTATGCCTTCTCTCATCACACTGGGAACTGGACAGATTGTAAGCTAAAAAGAACACAAAGCACACTGTTTGACCCATGGGCTGTTTACATGACAATAGGGTGATCCTAGCCACAAGGTTACCCTGGTAACCAGTAACCCTATAGTCTATTGTGTGTTAGGGTGATGCTAGAGATAGGGTTACCTTTGCAAAAGGTCATTGTTTTTCTCTACATAAGCCATGTAAAGACATCCTACCTTAATATTCACTACGAATGTGACTGATGTCAAAACAACAAAGACGTCATATGATTAATATACATACATATCAACCCGACAACTATTTTAAACAATATCCATGCCACTTTGGCAAGTTGGTAGCAATATAGCCTGTTGGTAGGTTATGTGACCCTACCTCATGAATATACTGGTTATTTTCGGATGCTCTTGGTAACCATGTTACTTCAGTCAATATCAATTAGCACTGACAGATTTTTAAATGAATACATAACAAAATACACAATGTCTATGACTATATTATTATAAAATAATAAAAAATAATAGTAAAAATTACCTTGAACATCGAGTTGTCGAAAGGAAGTATTAAATTCATCGTCTGAACTAAATTCTGCATATAAAAGAAACTTGTTTTAGCGATACAAATTTACCAAAATCGTAGACTGTGCCTATGATCAAGCATTCAATTGTTATTGTATATAAAAACGACAACAAAGTATGCAAATTGCTTAACGAAAATAGCAAAATAGCCCGAATGAAAAACAGCAATCTCGCAAGGATATAGCATATCAAAGGTCCAATTAGTTTTGTGACCACAAATAAGAAAAATCGTCAATTCTGTGCAACCACTTCATATATTTACACAATTTTAACCACTAGAGGCTTTGCAAAAATATTAAATATATTATGTATACATAAAAAATACCTGTAGTTAGAGCTTCTGCAAAAGAATGGTCTGTTTCATCCATACAGATATCAATGATAACACACCAGGGAGAAAAACTGACGAAAAGGCACCTCAAATCAAGCGATGGAAAGGATTCTTCACATTTCGGTCAAAATTCTTCACTTATCTGCATTTTCTGCCAGGCGCTTCCCCCTCTCGTCGCGTCCTCCCCAAGCACCCCGCGCGCTCGCTACTCTCAGCCACTGATCTCTATAAATTAGCTGAACGCGATTTTTTTTCTTTTCCTTTAAAAGCGCCTGGGTACGAGGCTGGGGCAGTGAACTCTATATATACTGGAACGATAACTGTAGGTAAACACCACTGAGCTATACTATATTACTGGAGGTAGTGCTCGGCATAAAAAAGTGAAGCAAAAAACATGGCGGATATTTGCCTTGCTGACGCCATATATGGTCCCAAATGCCCATGGTAATTACCACTGACGGGCTCAATTTTGAGCCCGCTACAAATTTTACCCCCCCTGGATTTGGTAAAAAAAATATTTTAGCTCTTTGCACTGTTTGCAGTATTATAAAATTCTCGTTGTTTACGACTTTTCAACATATTTTTCTGACCTTTGACCATTTGTTCAAAGATTTGCAAGTCGTACACGTTATTCTCATCCTTTAAAGACGGCAAACAAATACTAAAACCTCAAAACTGATGTCTGATGTGGGCAAAGATGATATTTGAAACTAGAGCAAACAGGTATTAAAAATTCCGTATGAAAAAATTTGTCGAAATACATGCTAGAATATACTTTATTCGAGCCCGGCTTAGAGGCTCTTGTATATGGTACAATTTTGGATTGTGTATGCTTGTATAGTATATTATTTGGGCCACAAGTACAGTATTTACAGTGTGGTTCAGGTTGCAGGAAATAGATATATTTAATAATCACAATGTCAATTTCTTCCCTCAAACTCAAAGCAATGGAGTGCTTTGTGTTATGTGCCAAATTTACACATAAGCTAAGTGGTGCCATAAGGTCAGGGTGGTGGTGGCAGCTGATCTTGGAAAGGCGATTTCTACCTAGATTTCTGGTCAGATTTCTTAGGTTGGGCTGGGGATATACTTTCCATATTTGAAGCAGCACTAGGATTGTAGTTCCTGTGTCTGATAGGTTTTGACTATCACTTTGAATGAGCAACATATCCTTAAAAGGCCACTACAGCAGGGGCGGCGTGGCTTAAAAATAGGGCCCGGGAAAACTTTCGCTATCTAGAGGTCCACTGCTCACGTTGGGAGAGTTGGGGGGGGGATGTCATTTGCTGAGAAGAAAAATAGGATTAAATACAAAATTAAATTTTTGTTCATTACTAGTGATTTATTGCAAATATTTAATGAAGGCCCCAAACTTTATATACATTGTAGACCTTTGCATGCTTGGGCAGGGACATAGCCAGAGCTTTCAAAGGGGGGGAGCCCTGTGGGGATTAAAGGTAGTTGTGGCTATATGTGGGGCATAATTCCTGGTTTTGCAGTAAGTATTAGTACTAAATGTTACCAAAGGGGGGGGCTGTGGCTCCCTCGGCTCCCCCCCTGGCTACATCCCTGTGCTTGGGGCCCAAAATTGGCAGATTTCCATGGGCCCACCGGGAAATCGTCCCATGGGCCATGCCGCCCCTGCACTACCGTAGCTTATAAACCCTCCACTGCCCCAATAATTTGTAACTTCCCCCAGTCCACCCATAATTCTGGTGTTCCCAGCTTAAAATAGTTTGTTTTTCTCTTGTCCCCCCTGTGAGTCTACTGAAAACTTTACATATTACATAAATACATGGTTGCAGAATTTATCCCAAAATAACACAGTCCTTTCTGTAATTGGTGAAACATGCAACATGTTTGGAAATCGAAGATACAACAGCGTAATAAATTTTGTTTTATTTTAATTTGACATTTTCAAAGAATAATTACTAATTAGCAGTACTGTAAATAATTTTAAGAACCGAGCTGTATAATCAAGTTATTATGGTATTAATTTATCAGTGGCATACCGAGCAGGGAAGTATAGGGGATGTTAAACCCAAATGAATCTGTCAGTAAGTTGACCTTGGTCTACCAAAATGAGTAACAGACTAGTAACATAATTTTGCTCTCGCTAGCAACCAACACTACTGACATCAGTTTTTCTTCCTTTTTACCCTGTGTCATCGGTACATTTTGGAATGGGTACCATAGTAGAAATGTTAGAACACAGTATGCCACTGGGTATTACTATAACTTTGTATCCCAATGGTCTATGATTTTGCTGTGCCTGTTCAGCATTTTGATGCCTTGTGTCATTTCTTGTGGTACCTATAACAGATGATTCCTGCAAAAGAGAAGAGAATAGTCATACCATATTATTATACATCCTTATACCACAATATCATATACATCGATGTTAACTATGCATGATACAATACATGACCTGTTAAAAATACTTTTTGCTCAAATTAGTTATTTGTATATCACATTAGTTATTTGTGTATCATTTCTGTAATGGAACTGTAATCTGTAATGTTAATGTTTATAAACAATGGTGTGAGAAAAATTGCTTACTTAGGGGTGCACCAGAACTTAGTTCCAAGTTCTGGCCAGAGCCCCATTCACACATCTCAGATTTGTTTACATTTTTGTATCCAAATAATAACCCATTAGATTACAATGCACCCTACTTTAGCATAATTTTTACCCTGTCTAATGCCAGATGATTCTACTTGTCAATGGCAGGGTACAGCATAGTTAATGGATTAATGAACTGGTAATTATGAGGGCACTTTGAAGATATATTGGGTCATTCCAGAAAAGATCCAGACTCCCACTATGGAGGAATTTCTGCCATTCTGAGGGGAAAGTGGGTAAATCTATTTTTATTATATAACTAAAAACTATAGTAAAATGTACTAAGATGTCTGTTTACTAGGGCATCTGTTTAATAGGATATCAATCAATCGACTTTTTTTAGGGTGCTGAAATGGTTGGTATCCTAGCTCATAGCCATAAAACTTAACTATGCAGCAGGTAACTGCTGCTACAAAAATACCTGGAAAAACTAGCAAGTTTGCCAAGGACAAGTTGCTTGTCTTAGACTTAGTTGTCTATATAATCTGTGTTACAAAGCTTATGTATGGCAAGTGTAAGGATTTTGACAATTGGCACCATATATTAACTGTATTTATGAAAGGACTGCACGTATAAAAAACAACTTGAAGTATAAAATTAATTATACTATAAAACTTTTAAAACTAATTAAAAACACAAAGGCCCAAGCAACATGGCCAGCTCTGAATCAAAACAACAAGATTTTATGTACATTACAAGTTTTTTATGTCTGTTTTTAAAATATTTCTATCCAAGTCGACTGAGTTACTGAGTATAATTATATCGAAAGCCGATCGAGTTGAAAGCTAGAAAATAAATGCAAATCCTACCGGTGAGAAGCAATATTCATCCTTTATAGTGAATTGTTGCATCCACAAGCGGAACAAAAAGGTAATCGTTCCTCGACTTTGCGAAACAAGCAAAAATAGGAGAAAAATATCAAGATTTAAAGGCCGAAAGCATAAAATATTATAGTGCAAAACCCAGGAGGGTGAAGAATTCGTCGAAAGCACAGTATCGCGGTTGTCAGTGGTAAATACCATGGGCATTTGGGACCATATATGGCGTCAGCAAGCCAAAATCCGCCTCCAGATATATAAAGCTCAGTGGTAAACACGCCCATACTTGCCTGAAGCCAAGATGGCGGCCAATAGAAGCTCGTTACTATGGTGATTGTAGGTATAAATGTGCGTGTTTTTTGCGTGGGCCTGTCACGAAGAGTCGGAGCACTGGAGCGAGTTAAAATTTGTTAAAAGTTTTTTTCCAGTTTTTGCACGAAAATACTCATTTTTAGTGATATATAACCTATATATAAGACAAAAATTAAATGAAAAGCTAACATTGATGAAACTAAAGTCCATATTACTCTTTGTTCTTTTCAAATTCCTCACAGAAAGTCCTGAAAAAACAAAAGTTTGCCGATGTTTTTTGGCGCGAACTTGTTTTTCACTCATCAAATATAAAGCTAAGTTGAGATAACTTTGCTATCTATAACAAAATGTTTCTCAAATTTACTTACTCTGAAAGACGACTTTCTCTAGTTTCCCAGAGGCATAAAAAAGCTCGACTTAACAAACAGTACGCTGAAAAATTATATAACTTTCCGATAAAATGATGCAAATTTTTCGTACGGAAAGTCGGAATTTTGTGAATTTCCGCGCAGGGGCCTGGATCATACCTACAAGACGAAGCTTCAAAATTCGAGCCGCAGTTATCGTTCCAGTATATATAGAGTTCACTGGGCTGGGGATACACATATCACTGTGACACCGCTAATGTCCGGTCGGCACTATATCATAGACAAGATACGCACAAATCTGCGACTGCTGTTTACACTGGTCAGCGGTGTCACTCCCCGCAATTAAAGTAAAATAGCGCGCGAAAAGTTAAAATAAGGCGCGAAGCAAACCAAAATAGCCACCGTAGTGCCGATGGAAAGCGACAATGACCAGCTTATTGTTTGCAATACACGAGAAGAAATGCTTGAGCAATTCGAAGAATACAAAAGAAGAACGCAAAGCGGATGGAGATGTGTAAAATCGAACGCTCTCTTTGGTAGGTTCTTCATTTAAATGAATTGAATAATAGCCCATAAATGGTGAAATACGAACAACTGAACAAGTTTTTATCAATTTTTCGGAAAATAGAAATATTATTCTGCTATTCTTGGTGATATAAATATGAAATATTCGAGTTGCAAGTTGGATCTATGTAACAGTACATATTATTTAATAATTTCTTATTATTAAATACACTTTATACACTCAATAAATATTAATAGTGGGGAATGATAAATCATAATGGGCTATTACATTTAAAAACCATACCCCCCTGTCGGGGACCTCTGCTTTTCAGGAATTTTTACCCTCTGGAATGCAAAAAAATCTGTGTAATGACCCCTTTGGAAGAGTCCTTAACCCCCTTTGAAAGAGTCCTCAACCCCCTCTGGAAGTGTATTTTTCACTTTAACCCCTCTGGAAACAGCAATTTTCTCACATTTTCTTCAATTACCCGTCTGGAAAAAATTGAGTAATTAACCCCCTTGGAAATGGATGTCCTCGACATGGGGAGGTGCGGGTATTAAATGTAATAGCCCAATAGTGGGGAATGTAATAGGTGGGTTTCAGGTTTCAGAAAGCGTCACATTGCAGCAGATAGTGGTGAATTTCAGAAGTGTTGTCACCTATACAGTATGAACATGCAAATTAATTCTATCTATTTGCCTCCAAATACAGTACAAGGCATCATATTAAGAAAAGATTAGTATATTTTCTTACTCTGTTAACTATCAGTTACCACCATCTGCTGCATGGTATAGTAGGGTTCTGTTAGGGTGGGTATTCATATCACTCATCTGATTTTCAAAACATGTATTGCAGTATTGCTGCTTAGCAATTAATGTTGGCAACTGGCTTTTGGAATTCTGTTATTGTATCACAATTATGACAGAGTTTGCAGTGGCTGTTTCCTAACAAGGTCTCGCTCTATAGTGAAACTCAGTGAAACCCACCCATATTTAATTCTCAAACTACACTCCATTAACGCATTGAGACATATGAACATCATGCTGCAATACTAGTAATTTGAAAGTATAATATTTAATTATTTCTATTTAAGAGGTTTTTAATATATTCATTACTATGGGGGGGGGGAGTCAATTGTGAGTGTTTAACAATTGTAACTTTGTAGGATCAAGATGACCATGTTGGTCAGGCAAAGATACATTCAAGGCATGTTGAGTAAGAACAAAAAGCCTTGACGACCAGTTTGAGCAATTTAAAAAAATTGCTAGTCTAATATAAAACATTTTCTAACCATCAGAATTCTATAAAATTATTAAAATCTTCTCCCAAAGTGCATAAAATGACGTTTCAGAGACTCTACAGTTCAAATTTTCTGGGGGAACATGCCCCCATACTCCCCTACTGGACTTGTGCCTTCACCACTCAATACATGTGTATTTCCCCTAGCAGCATGAGGGCCCCATAATCCTTTTTGGCTTTTGCCAGCCTCTCTACATTATGTCTTGACCACGCCCTTTCATCAGGCAAAATGATCCACACCCCACACCCCCTAATGTTTAGACCCAAGGCAAAACTGTGTCACCACAACCACGTGAGCAAGAATCTTCAAATGATAACATATTTTTTCCTAATCATAGATTTCACACCAGCATAATTTGGAAACTCCTTGAAAGCATGGGAATTCAAGCCATGAGCTGTAACATTAATGAATACTGGAAGCATTGATGGAATATTTTAACAAGGGTGTATTGAATATATTAACCTCATTGACAGATGAATGAAAGTACTGTACGAAACAATAATGATATCATACATACAAAGATACTGCATATCCAGACAATCAGGATCTTACCTAGGATTTTACATTTTGGGTGTGTTTCTACATTTCCAGGCCATGGCCTGTACCTGTCTAATTCCCAGATTAGCCAAAAGCATGGTTCCATTTATGCTTGTAACACGAGCAAAACAAGGCCAACATACACTCATATGTCACACTGACATAAAACTGACATTACAATGAGTTATTTTACAGACTCTCTGCATTTAAGGCTTTTTTAACACAAAATATGGTTGCCATTTATACATATATCCACCTAACATTAAAACATCACCTGGGTCACTTTAACAATTTCCACTAATTAATTTAATTAGATTGCATAAACTTTCTTACAACATTAATAGGAGCAAATTCTGTCTGTTGTATGTAGTAACACTCTATTTGATAAGCTGACACGGCTTTACAAATAACCAAGCCATGTTTGCTATATTTTGCCACGTTTTCCCATCACAGCCAACACAACCATTTTGGCTACAGTGCAGACAATAGATGACAACCCTGCAACAGATGTCGACCTATTAGACCAAACAAAAAGCAACAACATTACAGATGTACAATACAGATGCAGTATTGTTTGTAATCATACTTGACAGATAATATAGCTCTTTCACTTGTGATAAAGCCTAGGGATAGGCTAAATACAAAAGTTAATTGGGCTTTCCATAAATATAATTAAATTACAATTAACTTCAGAATATTCGCAAGTGTTTGGTGGTGGGCGCCGATAGGTGGTCTGCAGGCTGGTAGGCAATCCATCCGTGTGCCAGTAAGCAATTCAGCAATGAGCGAACTGAATTAGAAATCATCGAAGCCATAGGAGTTTGCCATGACAATTCTGCCAAGGCAGACCCAGGCACCTGTCACACTGATGGAACAGTGGAAAAGGAAGAATTAAGACAACCAACTAAGATAAGAGAGAAAAAGAGTATGTGAGTAATAAAGGGAGGGAGGGGATGGTGAACGATTAAAGCAAGAACAGCAAGCGAGCGAGCTATACTCGGGGCAAACAACCAAGCTGAAAGAGCAGAACGCGAGGAGAACCAGCTCTTAAAGGCATGACGTCAGCGACCTCCAATGCATTATGGATAACCGCTGGCCTGCTATTCTGCAGGGGCTGGTTGTACGAAGTCCGTTTAGCCTACAATATCTCGTGGATAACTCGAAAATATCGATCAAGTCTATACATTCATCGAACAACCAAGCTAAAATATTTCAACTTGAATAGAACAATTATATTGGCAACTACATATTAAGGGCATAAGATTTAAGTTCAGTCATTCACCAAATGTGTGAAAGTGCTTTTTAATTTTGACTTATCCACGGTTTAAGCTAAACGGCTTTCGTACAACCGGCCCGAGACCCCAGTTAACTTTGCTTAAAATACTTTAACCACATGAGGAGTAAAAATACTTTAACCTAACTCATATAAATGCCACAATGATTATGGCTCAAAGATTCACATGATTCACACTCCCCCTTAGAAGAAATTTCTGCTGTCCAGGGGGGGATTGGTCTAGTTCTGATAATAGTAAATTGGGTTACTTCAGTTTCCTCTGCGGGGGATGTTTTCTGGAATCACCCAAGGCAATACTGTAATATTTTTGTAAATATTTTGGCAGAAAATGTACAGAATACTGCACCATGTAATTCTGTATCACAAAGATATATTCCAAAATACAGTAAATGACAAGAAAATACAGACGCAGACCTGCAGACGCTTCTGTATTTGAATGTATTAAAGTGGACCTTTAATGGCTTTAAAGTCATGGCTGTCATGCGATGACATGCTCGATTTTATACTGAATACAGACTTTAAATAGTGAATATGGACGTTAATATGCGATTAGTGTTGTGTTAAACATAATTTGCACAAATACTGCTTGAAATTTTACTTACCTATTACTTAACTTTAACTTGTTTTCAATTCAATGAACCATAAATATCAGAAATATATATACAATTGGAGTATAGCCGCCATAGCGTACATAGTATATGAATTTATATGGAGTATTGAGGTCATACAACACCGCTGACCAGTGTAAACAGCAGTCGCAGATTTGTGCGTATCTTGTCTATGATATAGTGCCGACCCTAATGTCCGCCTGGCAGAAAAGTGTCCGCAAAAACATGGCGGATTTTGGCATTTGCTGACGCCAATTGGTTCCTTTTGGCCATGGTATTGCCACTGACCAACCGCGATCCTAAGTTTTAAACAAAGTTTTTGCCCCCCTGGTTTTTGCACAAATATTTTGAATTTTTTTAAAGCTAAAAATCTTGTTTTTTGTCTGATTTTCTCCTACTTGTATTGATTGTCTTACAACGTCAAGGTCAAAGTTCCTTTCATTCCACTCGTGGATGCAACAATTCACTATAAAGGAAGAATATTTCTTCTCGCAGTCTCACAGGTAGGATTCGTGAATTTTTTTTTATTTTCCGTCAAATATAATTATTTTAGGCAGGCAAATTCTGATTTTACAAGAGATATAGTTCTCCATTGTGATTCAACAATGAATATCACAATAACAAAGCTCTCCTGGGAGCTTTAACAAAGTTTTGCCAGTAAGAAAACGTAAACAAGGCAAGAGATCTACAACAGTCGATAAATAAAACTGACTGATTGACTAAAAATTGTGCAGATAAGCTTTTATTATCAGTTTCACCACTCGCTTTTATGTTCTGTATGTTTTAGAGTTTAGCAGTTTATATAAATTTATATTTGTGGTTTTATACATATTTATGGTGCCAAATTGATATCCTTACCATAGGTTTTGCGCCTTTGTATATAATATTATTGACATTTATAATATTAAGCCCATGTGGCTTATATTATAGACAAGTCTTGCCAGGGGCATAACTTGGGAAAAACATTGGGTGGTGTAGATCATGTTGCCCGACGAAAGGGTGTGGTCAGGATATAACGTAAAGGGGCCGGGAAAAACCAAAAGGTTATGCGTACCTCGTGCGCTAGTGGGAATGCACAGGTATTGAGTGCCGAAGCAATAGGCCACCAGGCGGTATGGGGCATGCTCCCAGAAAATGTTGAAATGTAGAGGCTCTGAAACACCATTTCATGCACTTTGGGGAATATTTTATAGAATTCTGATGGTCAGAAAATGTTCTATATTTATAGTTAGCAAATTTTTAAAATTGCCCGAACTGGATCTTCAAGGCTTTTGTTCTCACTCAACATGATTTGAATGTATTTTTGCCCAACAAACATGGCAAAATTTGCTCTACGAATTGCAATTGTTAAACTGACCCCTCCCCCACTAGTTATGCCCCTGGTCTTGCCTGACTGCATGTATACCACCAAGTGCTGCAGACTGAGTTGCTTACTGTGTAGCTAGTTAAGGCAATTCACTACCCTCAGAAAAACTAAGCATCAACCAATGCATACAGGCATACCCAAATTTGTATGATTTATGACACTTTTGACTAGGAGTTCAAGCGCTGGTATGGATCAACCCCTTTAAGAATCTGTAGGCTGTCTGTCACATATGTGCCTATAACACAGTAAATGTGATGTTGATAATGAAAGCCAGCACAAGCAGTGATGGGTCATTCCACAAAATATCCACACCTCCTCATGGAGGAAATTAGTAGCTAATTTATACTCCTCTCCTTTAGACATCTGCCTTCGCCACCTGAACTGCAGAAAATTCCTATCATGTGTTGGGAGTCTAGATCTTTTCTATATTGACCCACAGTGTATCTCCACAGTGTCCTCACAATTATAAGCTAGTATAGAAATAATGGATGAATAATCTGTTATAGGTACAACAAGAAATGGCACAAGTGACCAAAGTGTAGAACAGCCAAAGCAAAGTTGTAGCACATGGAGCATGAAAGTTACAATAATATCATAATAATTTGATTATAAAGTTTAGTTTTTAGAATATTTACTGCTAATTAATTAATAGTTATTCTTTGAAGAAATTAAATAAAAAACACCACTGTGTACTGCATCATTGTTGGATAATTCTGCAATAAAAGAATAGATATAGGTTATTCAAAAATATTGTAAGCCAGGGACACTGGAACTTTTGGCACACTGGGGCATTTACACCTGATATGGTCTGTGATACCTTTCACTCATAGAGATGATGCTCAAAGGGTGAACAAGTTAGTGACCTTTCAAGATTGTTGCATATTTAAGTGATATTTATTGAAAAACCTATCCTATTTGCAGGCTTGGATGTATGATACAACAAATGTATCATACAAAATAGGAACAAAATTCCATGTTTTGAGCATAGACCCTTTGTTGGGCAGACTAAAAGGCCAGACCTTTGCTTGAAATGTTGAAGTTTGTTCTAATTTTTTAGGTAGTTGCATGATTCATCTAAGTCTGCAAATCCTACAATAACATAACCCAAACTATAAAAGTATTAAACTTTGCAAAAAATTCCCAGGTGATAATTGGCCAGAACACTACACAGTGCATCCCTGGCGTGCATTTAGTGGGGACTGGTTGAACTTTTTCATGGGTGCAAGACTGGGGGGGGGGCATCGACTGATTTGCCCTGGGTCAGTTACTAGGTCTTGCCAGGCTTGCTTTAATACATTTCCGGAGTACAATCCTAGTTCTTCAAAAATCCTCAACCTAAAGACATCTTTGGCCAGAAAGCCAGGTAGAAATTGTAGGCAATAGCACCCTGAACTTTTCCGACACTCTAGCATATACATAAATTGTAGTTACAGAACACAAAACCCTAATTCTATGTTATCCTAATTCCCTACTTTAAAGATAGTAGCACATAAATTATATAGCTTTATGTCGTAAACCAGTCCTCAGGATTCTTGAGAGAATCAAGATATTCTGATAATTGTAAAATACATGGCTTCATACTACTGACAGAAAATTATAATTTTCTAAATGGCAAAATACATACAACGTATTCAGAACATCAAATATTGATAAAATAGTATGAAATTATAGATGTGGATAAAGTAGACCATAGTAAAATAAAGTAAAATAAAATAAAGTTTATGTATTTTTTACAACCAAACTTCAAATCCTCGTTGGTAAAATATCAAATACATTGTACTGTACATTTATTCCCACCAAGTGTTTAATGAAACATTATATAAACTATTATCATTTATAGTATGTGAACTGCAAAATATTAATTACCTGCTAGTTCTGGTTTCAAAAAAATGACCACATTTTCGAGGTTTTACTATCTGTTTGTTGGCTTTTGCGGACGAGAATAACTTGTGCGACTTGCACTTTATTCGCGGAAATGCTCCAAGGTCGAAAAATATGTGGAAAATATTGAAAACAACGAGAATTTACTGCAAAAACTCAAAAAGCTAAAATATATTTTGCAAAAACCAGGGGGGTGTGAATGTTGTAGCGGGCTCAGAATTGAGCCTGGTCAGTGGTAATTACCATGGGCAAAAGGAACCAGTCGTCATGGTAATGACGTAAGCAAAGGCCAAAATCCGCCATGTTTTTGCGGACACTTTTTTCTGCCGAGCACGTCCTCCAGTAATATAGTATAGCTCAGTGCCATAACGCCGTCCAAACTACCTCCTCCTCAGGCCCTTTTTCCCGCGGGCGATGATTACACATGCATCAAAAAGAGTGGAAAAGGTGGAAGAGAACCTGAACGAAGGTTGACGATAATCACAGAGTAGACACTATAAAGAGGCCTCCTCAGGCCCTTTTCTGCGGGCGGGCAGTTATTTTGCATCAATCAAAAGAAGAGTGACGCCAAGAGAGCCTGGGAACGAGTGACGAAGGGGGCCTGCTATATATAATCAGAGCAGACTATACACTATAAAGAGGGCTGTGTATCAAATCCTAATGTTTTGAGCGTAACCGATGCTTAGCCAGTGCGCACTGGAGAGGCTCACCCCCGAAAACATTCAAAATGGCGGGCATTTTAGACGTAAAAATACCGCAAAAATTCGAGTTAACTATTTAATGTTGTTAATCACAACTTCAGTCAAGGTAAACCGTTATAAAGAAAATAACAAGGGTCTCTTATGCCGGTTATTTTCCGAAAATATCGGCCGCCATCTTGTTCGGGGGGGTGAATGCCTCTCGTTACCGCACTGGCTAGGAACATGGCGGCCGGCCGATAATTTAAGAAAATAAAGAAAAAAAACAAATTCCGGAGAGTAATGTCATTTTGAAATTCAAAATATGAATAAAACAAGACGAGTTTGAGAGACTGTAAATTTTCCACTCTATTTTAAAGTCATCATCAGACAGAATAGCTGCCGGTTACGCATTTTGCCTGAAGTGAAACCTCTGTATAGTGTCTACTCTGTGATATAATGGTCGAAAATCAGGCATAAATGTCGACAATCGGGAATCCAAAAAAATCTGCCTGAAATATTGCCCATCACAGCGTAAAACGATATATTTTCGTGTTTTCCATCTTAGATGGATATATTTTAAAAGTTATTGCTGAAATATGATCCATATTAATCGAAATATGAAACGTTGAATCAAAGTGTTTTTGTCCTCAGTCTCGATGGGCGACAACACCGAAAAATGCACTCAAAATGCGAAGGGTTCAATTGACTTCAGTGATAGTGATGTCGACATCATTAATGTGTCATTCAGTATGTAGTATGAGTATGTATTTGACTACGAATATGTATAACTTGAAAGGAAAATTATATGCAAAATAATAACAAATATGTATAACAAATCTAAAAGTATATATGCTCATTTATTTTTGCCATCAGTAGCGTGACAGTTAGGGCAAAGTACTTTCCCACCTTCCTTAACCTTTTGTAAGAGCCTACGTTCATAAGAATCATTAACAAACTCTTTCTCCGGACGATTATAGTCAAATAAATGGTGAATAGCTTCTGCCATCTTGAGAACATTAGTCAGCAGGCGCTTCTCTTCGCCTTACCCGCATTTTTTATGCCGCCCGTGCGTCCCTTCCCTAATTTTCCAAGCCCGCTCCAATTAATAAAGCGCCTGTGGAGGAGGTAGCCGTCCAAAGGCACTTCGCATATTATGTAAATTTTTATTCTTGCAGAATTTCGTGTTTATTCAGTTGAAACATTCGGCAAAGTGACACGCTTGACGTTATATAGGGCGCTTTACATATGGTCATTGAAATATGATTGGCAATAGAGTCATTCGATTGGCTGAGCAAATTGCATTCGTATTGCACGTGTCCGGACAACTTTGAACTTTGATCAGAGATATTTTGTTGTGAATTTAGTGGGTGTTGACAGGCTTTTCCCACTTGTTGTATAGCAAAACAAACCTCAAGTTAATGTGTTGTCTCATTAACTTAAATTTATACATTGTGATCTATAAATTGGCTTTAATGTTTAAGAATTCTGTCTCATAGTTTTGTTATTGATGCGTTAACATCTTTGTAACATGCGTTGAAATAAGTTTTTGTTGTAAATTGATCTGACCGATAGCGTTTCAAGAGTTTAAGAATTTTTTGCCTATGCGAAAATTTGCGTTGTTATACAAATATTTAGAGATAATCAAATAACATTAATCACCACCACTTTAGTGGTTATGCCGTAGGAAATATCACGTGCTCGATAATTGGAATCATAATATATAACCATAAAACATCATAATTACTCTAAAACCAGGGCTGCTAAATTACAATCGTACCTCAACTCAAGGCTATGTTACACTATACTAACCGTGGTTACACGAAGCATGCAATTTTTTGCTGTAACTTACAACGTAATTTCGGACACAGAGCGATGTTAGGTAAAAAGTATATTCGCAGAGAAATTGTGAGCATGAATCTCGTTCTACTTTGTCGATATTTTTATTGCTAAACATACTCAGAAGGCAACAAAGAAATGAATGAGAATGATAATATCGGTGAAGTGAAACGCGGTCCATGTTCACTGGTTTTTCTGTGCTTATATTTCAACATAACATGACTCTGTGCAGAAATTGGTCCAAGTTGCAGTAAAAAATGCCCCATGTAACATGGCCTTTATTACTTACCCAAAATCACTCTATTTATGGTTAAGATTATAGTTAGGATTGGAATTAGTATTATAGTGTTATGTTTGGCATTACGGTTAACCCACTCTTAAATCATTGAACCGCTAGGGTGTTGCCTTAATGGGTAAAACAGTGACGCACTCATACAGGGTTGGTTAAGGTTAAGTAAGATTGGGGTTAACGTTAGTGTAAGGTTTAGCGTTAGGGTTGGTGTTAGGGTTAGCGTACGTTAAGACATCGTGTCAACTTGACTCCAAGCTGACTAGTAAGTAAGTAAGTGGGGGTGTACTAATTGATCCTTACTTGCAGCTGAGAGCTGAGTTGAATTACGCAGGACGCAACTCGACCAAGTCGAAGGCTTATCAAAGGCGCCTCTGGCTGCACCGCGTATCACTCATGTCTGATCAGGGAGCCCAGCTACGATGGAGGGATTAGTTTGGGGCTTACTCTAGACCCACCCTGTCAACATTCCCTGTGGGAGGAAACCGGAGTACCCGGAGAAAACCCACGACTTTCGGTAGAGCGTTGACCTTACCACTTCATGTTAGGAACACATAATAGTTTGAGTTAAATAATTGGATGATGTTAGGGTTAGGGTTGTGGTCAGGGTCACTGAAGCCCCCTGACTATATGAATCTATCGAGCCATCTTGGATCAGGTAGCCTCTTTACGCATCGAGCCGGTTTGATCCCAAGCTGACTCTTAATCTATTGATTCGCCTGTGTTCCGAGCTGGCTCTTAATCCGATTGAGCCGAATTAGTGTTTTGATTCCGGCTTTGGCAGTCAGTTAGATGGGTTAGGAGCCAGCTACGAACTGACTAGCCTGTGCACAGACATTACGTGTAAGGTGTATGCACAGACTACGAACTGACCCGGATCAATGGAATTAAGAGCCCGCTCGGACTTACGGACTTGATGGATTGAGATCCAGCTCGAATGAAGCCCAAGTACAGTGTACAATGATGTACTATGTGGTTTCCACATGTTCTGGCCGATTTAGTGCAAATAGATTTTCTGCTTTAGAAACCAAAGAGCCAATTAAATTGACATATGAAATGTTCAGACTTTGCAGTAAATCACGCCCATGGTGCCCCTAAAAATTCGGGTCGTTCAGGTTGCCTTTTGTGTTCGCACCAATGTTTATTCGAGCGCCAATAGCCTGCGATCAGGCCCCTGATTGCGGTGAGACAGTTGAAATAGAGCGAGAATTCCAGGGGAAATTTTCTAGAACAGCATTTCTCGCATTGTAAGACGAGTTCTGAAGAAAATCCATGAGGAAAATGGCCCTTTTCAAGCCGTTTAATTTTGTTAGATAAACCAGACAACTCAATATTTTGCTAAAACATTATACTGCCTACTGGTCACATAGAACATATGTCTGCCGACCAACAAAATTTAACTTCTCAGTTCTCATCTTATCAAAATTCTGCGGTAAACGAGAACTCGACTAGCTTTCACTCAATTCAGTCAGTCACAACTTAATTGGCAACTAGCAGGGTCGCCGGAAGGAACCCGGAGCAGCGGGACACTTTCATCTTTACTTCAGTTATAGAAACTACAATCGTGCACATAATATTTGAGACAAATCCCCTTCCCCCCATTTCAATGTTGGTTTGAGCTATAACATTGTTCAATTCAAAGATCATATATTAGATTTCGACTGCCAATGAGACAGTCAACTCCGGGAGGAGTTGGGGGGCGGGGGGGAAAACCGTAATTTCCTGAGAGTTCGTGTATACTTGAATATTGGGAAAATTTTCAATCAATATATACATCACTCTTTATATAATTCAAATGATATTTTGAGTGAGAAACAAAAGTATTTTCATTGTACCACGCCCGATGTATTTGAGGGGGGGGGGGTTGCTTGGAGTGTGTGTTAACAGTTAGAGTCCGACAATTTGCTTGGGTTCTGAGAGAGATGTCTGTTATTTTACATGTATTATTAATTATGTTGAACTATAATAACTAACTTTGATGAAACACGACACAAGGCGTTACCACATGTACACGCGTTACCACACGCGTTACCATACGCGTTACCATACACGTTTTCATCAATTAGTTGCCTTCATTAAATTTTCATTGCTAAGGCAACTACCAAAAACTAATTGATTTGTTAAGTTTCTATTACTAAGACAACACGTTACCACGCGTTTCCATAAATTTTCTATAATAACATGTACACTAACATTTCTTGAAAAATAGTGGTAACCCGTGGTAACGCGTTCAATATTTATATCAACTAGTATAGAAGCATGGAAATTCATGGTAACGCGTATGGGACCAGGGGCGTACATATCGATTTTGGCTGGGGGGTTGAAGTTTCGAAATGAGACCGACCTCTCACACCCCCCCCCCCCCCAATTCTAAATCGGAAAGTCAATTGAAAAATTACGTGTGCTGCTCCAATAAGTTGAATTTATTTATTTATTTATTTATTTATTTATGACAATATTTCAATAGGAAACTCTCTCACGTAAAGTGATTTTCAGAGAGGTCCTATATTTAGAAATTTACATAATTATATAAAAATGAGTCATAAAAACTAATTCCATCACATTACATTAAAGTTAACGTTAAAAGTCAATAAAAGTATGCCTAGTGTTTAAGTTACAGGTGAGACTAAGAGCTATGAGCTATCTACAACAATAAAAATAGTAACTAAATAGAATTCAAAGAGTACGTCAGCATGCTATGAGTGTTATAATTCAGCACTAGTGAGTTTTAAAACAGTTCATTTTGAACTTAGCAATTGAGTCTGAATGTCTAGTCTCTTCGTCAAGAGTGTTCCAATCGTTTACTGCATGGTACTCGAGCCTTTGCTTGCCCCAATTTCGTTTAACTTTAGGCAAGCATAAATTGTTCTTATTTCTAGTGTTATAGGAATGAAGTTCGCTTTGCGATTTCAAGATTAGATTAGACATAGATAGACCATTCAAACATTTAAAAATGAATAAACATCTATGATAAAATCGACGTTGGTAAAGCCTGTTCCATCCCAACTCATCCAGCGCAGCACTAGACGAAGAATGCGGGTGATAGTCTAGGATGATTTTTGCTGCTTTGTTCTGGAGAATTTGTAAATTGCCCATCAGTACGTCATTGTTCTTATCACCCCATACCAGGTCGCCGTAGTCAAACAGGGTAAAATAAGACTCTTGTAAAAAGTAGTCTTGCGTATCGTGGTAGCAGATGCTTAATTCTCTTCAGGAGCCCCAGGCGTTTGCTGATCTTTGAACAAAGTTGGTTGACATGCTCAGTCCAGGTCATATTAGACGAAAAGTTACTCCAAGATACGAGAATTCTTCGACTCTTTCAATATTACTGCCAGCTACCTTGACTGTGACGGAATCAATATTAGAAAGTTTACGGTTACTCCCAATGATCATGAATTTGGTCTTTTTTGTATTCAAAGTTAGTTTATTCTCATTAAGCCAGACAGAAACATTACGCAGGTCGACATTTAGTTTCTCCTCCAGATCCTGCGAGGTGTTAGAAAAGTAATACAGGACAGTGTCGTCTGCGTAAAGAGATAATTGAGCATGTTTAATGAAACTTGGTATCTCGTTGATATAAATCAAAAAGAGTAAAGGGCCAAGAATACTGCCCTGTGGGACACCAAAGTTACAGCATAATGGTTCAGACAGTTCAGGACCGCAAGTAGATCGAAGCGATCGAAAACTTAGATAGGATGCGAACCATGCCATATCTTCAGTAGAAACACCAATGGCAGATAATTTCTTCAGCATAGTAGCGTGATCGACCGTGTCAAAGGCCTTAGATAAGTCCAAAAACACGGCACCGCACACTTCTCCCTTTTCCATACTGGCCAGAATCTCGTCAGCGAAACTCGAGAGTGCTGTTGTTGTAGAACACTTTCGGCGAAAACCAAACTGATTATCATTGAGAATGTTATTTTCTGTTAAATAATCATAAAGTTGAGTATAAACAGCTTTTTCCATTAACTTGCTCAATGCAGGTAGAACTGATATTGGACGGTAATTACTTGCGTTCGCTCTGTCCCCGGATTTGTACAAAGGAATTACCTTCGAACATTTCCAGCTTGAAGGGAATGTATGATTTTGAATGGATCGATTAATGAGCTTTGTAATCGAAGGAGCAATTATTTCTGATGCATCTTTAAGTAGCTTTATATTTATCTTGTCCAAACCAGTTGCTTTCGAAGCTTTGAGAGATTTTAGATGTTTAATAACGAATGATTCATCAACAGGAAGGATATTAAAATGTTGACCATTGGATAGATAGTAACTTGATGCATAACTTGGTGTTATAGCGGGTAGCTTATCAGCAAGATATTGACCTATAGTAGCGAAATGTTTGTTCAAAATAGAAGCAATCGATTTATTGTTTGAATATTCAACTCCGTCCGAGATAATGCAGGTTGGGTTGGACGATTGACATTTCCTAGAAGATGCTTCGTTAACAGCATTCCATAGCTTCTTGAGGTCACCTTTACTTTCCTCGATCAAATTGATGTAATATTTCGACTTGCTAGCTTTAATTTCTTTATTCACAAGGTTCCGAAAGTTTTTATATGATTGCCAGTGATCGGGATAGCCTGATTTCCTTGCCTTTCGATGATAATAATCGCGTTCACGCATTAAATCACCGATTTCGGAAGTCATCCAGGGTGAATTTATTCCATTTACGCGTTGTTTCTTAATTGGCGCATGGTTGTTTGCTACATCCAGAAACAAAGCATTCCAAGTGGAACTGCATCATTAATGTCATCTTCGTCCGCGACTAAGTGCCATGGAATGTTTTTTAAATCTTGTACAAAGGAGACACGATAGTAGGATTTGTATGAACGATATTCTATTGTTCTAGGGGTCCCTTTTGGCGCGCCCACTTTCAGACTACAATAGATCAATGAATGGTCGCTAATCGTTAAGGGTATAACTCCATCTGCAACAAAACGATGCTCATTGTTTACAAAGATTAAGTCAATCATTGTTTGTGACGAGTCAGTGACCCTAGTAGCTTCTTTAATTAATTGGTTTAGACCCATCGATCTTGCAAATTCCGTCAAAGTTTTTTTCGCGGGATTTGATTTCCCTTTAACCGGAGTAAAGTCTACGTTAAAATCACCAAGCAATACTATATCACAGTTCTTGGGGCCAATATTTGCCATACTGTTCTTTATAGAGGAAATAAACCTCACCAAATCAGAGTTCGGTGGTCTGTAAACACTACAAAGAAATATAGGCTTGCATTTGGGCCGAGAAATTTGAATCCAAAGGCATTCATTATCATCAGTGTTCAGGTCATTGCAAATACTATTGCAACACAATTCAATAAACAAAATATCTACACACATACTAATGACCACCATCATTTTTATATCTAATCACACTAATTGGAAATTGGGCAGAAACTTGTTCTCTGACTTTCAGTTACATTAAGTACTGCGCATGAGAGTTCATGTCATATAGAAATTACGTACACAGTGCTGTCAGTGCTAAAACTCTTAGGTGCTAAAATTATTAGGGACAGGATTCACAGAGTTGAGTGGTAACTAGTGGTGTCGCTAGTATCATAATGAAAATTTTGAGTGGAAGCTGATCAAGACAGTTTATCTTTCATATGTTCGTTGGTGTAAATTTAATCGATATAGTCATATTTATCAAGCGTCCGCGCTTTGTTACTGTTTTGATTAATTATCTATTACCTATTCTTATAATACAATATAATGCAATAACTTGCGCATGAGTAGCCGCGCAATTCAACTTGCGTAAGTTACGTTTTATATTTTTACCGACTCATGTACACAGGGGCAGATCCAGCAGAATTGGACGACTGATGCAGTAGGACACCCATTCGCAGTGGGGTCCGGGGGAATCCTCCTCTGGGAAATTTTGAAATCTAGGACCTCGTAGACACGATTTCCTGCGTTCTGAACAAATGTTTTATTCCAATTTGTAGGTGGAAATCAGTAAAAAATTTCGAATTATATCGCAAAAACAATGTAGTTTTTCCGGATAAGAATAAGTTTATAGCTTCCTGTACAATAAGTTTGTCATAACTTGAAGTATTTAATATGTAGATTATAGCAGTTGTGGCAACAGGCAACTGGCAATATTATGGTTCTATTTCAAAGTAGTTGTTTTAGCATTTACAGTGCTTCAGTGCTTCTGTAAATATTCAACATACGCACGCCACATACAGTATGAGTGACATGACATTCTAGAAGAACCGCTTTCAGTACAACAAAGATTGAAACAGGATATTCGGCAAACTTTATATTTTAATTAATGCAACGATTGAAGTCGGTCTCTGAAACTATTTAGCCAGTCTCGCATAGCATTACGTGGCATAATGCTTCCAATTTAACAATGAATATCTTGAAAGCGACTGCACATTTTGAGACCGACTGGATCATGATCTCTGGGGGGTGTACCACCCCTCCTCCACACCCCCACATTTGCTCCCCTGATTGGAACGCGTTAGTAACGCGTTGTTAATCATTGGTTGCAGAGTTGTCTGTAAAATTAGACTATTAATAATGGTAACGCATTAAGTAACGCGTTGTTAATCATTAATGCAGCATAACTGTGCGTAAAATTAGGATGTCGATAATGAAGTGTTAAAGTTGAAAATTGTTCTGTGTATTTCGAGAATTTAGATGTTATTAACTCTTCTCCAAATAATGCCAACACGGCAAAGCTACGACCACATGGGGGAACTTGTTTTTGTTCACTTTCTGGGATTTGATGCTTGAACTCAATCACCTTCCATCTCATGATTGAGTTCAATATACGTGGATAAGTTAGCTGGTTTGATTCAAATCATCCATTGCTTATTTATTCCTCACTGAAAAAATACAAGTAGTGCATCAAGAAGCAAAACCTAAAGTTGCAAACACAGTATCTATAGTAGAGAAAATGTCTTTGAGAGCTTAAATTTGAATTTGGTGCCAAAACAGTAGCCCATGCATATACATTCGGTGAATACTTCCAAAAGCTGATTTTCGGTTTGAGAATGAGGTTGCGTAACGTCAGTTTGATAGATGGAAACAAGTGAAAACCGGCTTTGTATATGTATTTACAATCAGTGGACGATTCCGGCAAATATAAAATTGAGAAAATTCTGAAACTTGAAAGTTAAATTTGCAGCAAATTAAAATTGTAGCTACCCTTATTTGATATTTGTTAGATAAGTACAATTGTTCATTTTAATCACCTTATTCTGTCGATTTAAGTTTCAACCTAAAGGCGCGAGAAAGCTGATTATCTAACAATTTTTATATACAAATCAAATTTCTTTACAAACAACAAAAAAAGTACCATTATCGCTCAAATGCATTGTTTTGTAAAAAGACGAAAAAGGCTATATGTTGTTGTGTAGCAAGACGGAAAAGGGTACCCTTTTTGATTAAATCTATTGCTACTTAATCGGATTAAAAATGGTCCTGAATTTTAATTTTAAAATGAACACCCAATTACTATGGGCCAGTTTACGTGGAGGTAGGGTGACCCAATACCACTAGGCTTACCCTAACCTGAAGAGGGTATAGTACTATGGTAAAACAACAGCGAGTGTTTACATGAGGTAGGGTCACCCTAACTTATGCGTGGTTGCTAAGCTGGCTGTATTCAAATCTCCTGCGTAAACGAAATTTGGCGACAAGTTGTATTGTTCCTTGCGTATTTCAACGCGATGGTCTTTTAGTTCGTGTGCGCGGCTTCGTCGGCTTGGAACAATTTGCCTGTAGAGGCCAAAGAACTAGGAATCAGCACGAAACATTTAAATCTATTCTTGACCATCATTCGTGAAATATTCATACTATAAAGACATGCACTAACTATTATATTGTTGTAAATATTATATTGTTGTAAATATAGTTTTCTCAAATAAGTAAGTAATCTTGAGTGTAATTTGTATTGTAAACTTTATGTTATGTGTATTTTTTACTATCAAACGGCCTCTTGAAAAACAGGTGCGTAAGGGCCCTGAAGAGCTACCGTTTTAAAATAATATTAAATAATAAATAATAATAAAATAATAAATTTGATTTGTATAAAATTGTTAATTAGATAATCAGCTTTCTCACCTTAAGGTTGAAACTTAAATGAACCATTGCATTTATCTAACAAATATCATATAAGGGTACCCTTTGCAAAAGCAATATGCCAATATATGACATCGAAAAGGATATGGATTTTGTATTATCGATAAGAAATAAGTCAGAGTCGAAAGAAAGATTTGCTGCAAATTTAACTTTCAAGTTCAGAATTTTCTCAAATTCAGTTTAGAATTGCCGGAATCGTCCACTGATTATTTACATATTAGATATTATATACATTGAAAATCGTGATTTCTGAAGTACTGCGCGTCAATGATCGTTGAAATATTTTTTGGCCGTTTAGAATGTAAAGAAATGCAGTGGAAGGAGCAAGGAGTACTAAATGTATGGATGTGCTTTTACTAGAAAGCTTTCATAAAATATGATGGCATATATACATATTATTACCTATACTCGTTGATATACTATGCAAATTGTACCATGTACATTATTCTCGAAGTTTTCGATTAGCATAAGCGCTGACAATGAA
The DNA here is from genome assembly GCA_016169945.1 of Trachythela sp. YZ-2020. Lineage (NCBI taxonomy): Eukaryota > Metazoa > Cnidaria > Anthozoa > Malacalcyonacea > Clavulariidae > Trachythela > Trachythela sp. YZ-2020. The sequence goes on from JADLSH010000369.1 coordinate 5,195,973, forward strand.
AATTTTATAGAGTAAATAGCCATAACCACTGTTCGTTTAATTTTAGATTTTCAGCCGACAATCGTGCACATAATATTTGAGACAAATCTCCTTCCCCCCATTTCAATGTTGGTTTGAGCTCATGTAAGTAATATGTAACATTGTTCAATTCAAAGATCATATATTAGATTTCGACTGCCAATGAGACAGTCTTGGTTCTAGTTTCACGTTTCTTTTAGAAAGATAGTATCATTTCAACACTGAAATAGGGGGAAGGGGGGTGCTGATTTGAAAAGCGGTCTCAATATATTTTGTGGATGATTGTGGGTTTGCGTCATTTTGCTTCTGTGCCAATAACAACTGTTTGAAACTGTTATATATTTGTTCCGAAGTAAACGCGCGGCTGTTCGTTTAGTTTTACAAGCTCTTTTGCTATGCTATCAGTACAAACATTATCAATGCACTTATCAGTGGATAGCAGTAAACATTCTACTGTTTAGCCTTAGCTTGTTCTCAGACATGACTTGATACAATTACGCATGACACTAAAACGTCTTTCTGCAGTAGCGGAAGTCATTGGAACAGACATATAAATTATCAACACTTTCTGTACTTCGGGAAGACATTGCTTCATCCTCCTTTTTTCATCATATTTCACAAACTACCGACAGCGTCTTGACCTTCTTAATGGGTAATGAACGTTCTTTGTTATACAGTCAGTTTTAGCATAACTTTTATCTCAGGGTGATAAAATAGATCATTGGAGTGAAAATATTAGCTTTTGTTAGACTTGTTAAGGCATCAGCTCAATCTTTAAATATACGTAAGACACTCGGCTTCCCCCGTGTGCCCCCGTAAGCATAGGGAAGTGGGGGGAGCGTTCCGCCGCCCCTGGTAACTAGCCCTTTTTTTAGCCCCTGGCCTGTATGTTGATTAATTAACGAACCTGTAATTAACGGACACGTATCAAGAGAACGTTTCAAATGTCCGTTAAATAAAGTGTCCACTGCTACTGGATGAAGGTAAAGGAATATAACAATACTAACAATCGAGTGTCGTTTGTTGTTAACTTCAATATTAAAGCGTGCTAGCAAATTAGAAGTGCCCGCAGATCACCGTATATTCGCTACTTTTTGAAAAATAATATAATAATTTTATATAAATGGCATTATTTATAAAAGTTATATTATTTATAAACGTTTTTCAAATTAATTTGTTGGGGTTTTTTCATAGGTTTTTTTCACTCTGGTTCGAATATTTTGAAAGTTTTGGCGCCATTTTATCATATACTTTAGAGTCCTCTCTTCTGATTGGATAAAAACCCTTGTCTCTTCCACGCGTGGGAAGAGAACTCGCGCGAGGTTCCTATTAGTCGCCATTTTGTTGGAACGGGCTTGCCAGAATTTGCTGTATTTTATTGCACTTCGGTACAGTTTATTCCTTTATATCATTGCTTTTTATTATGGGCAAACGAAGTAAGAATGCACAAAAGCAAAAATCAGAAGGAGTAGAGGTCGAAGAGGAAGATTATGTAGTCGAAAAAATTGTTGACGAGCGAATAGTTGATGGTAGACTTGAATATTTCTTGAAGTGGAAGGGTTATTCCTCTCTCGATAACACATGGGAACCCGCGAAAAATCTAGATTGTTCTGAGCTTCTTGAACAGTTTAGGAAGACTCGTGCCGGAGGGGCACCCAGAGAATCGTCTTCTGAATCAGAATCACGGAAAAGAAAAGCTGATGAAAGTGCGAATTCAACCACCGAGCTCAAGATTGCTAAAACGTAAGATTGTATTAAAATTTATATGTGTACGTTTTACACATGGACTTTATATACTGTATTTGATGTCCTATCGAATAGTGCACTGAATTCTAAAGTTACCAATCTTTATAATGATACCATATTTTAGAATAATCGTCCCTGTATAGTTGTTTTTTACACATGAATTTCAAAATACCAAAACACACGTGCTCTTGATAATTTAATAAATTTATCCTTTTGGGGACAATTGGGCCCCAACAAATGTGTGTCACCATGACTATGCATTGGTCTCGAATCCTGCTGTGTGAATAGGTTAACCCAGTCTTTGTAATCTGCCTCTGCACTTAGACTTGGTTCAAGTCTGTCTCTCAAGGTGTTGAAAGTAGCAGTGCACCCTTGGATACTTTGCAGCATTTCAAATGTTACTTGTAAATTTGGCGTGAAAATTTGTCACTGGGTTTTTCCAACTTCCGGTTGTGTCGCCAGCAAGGAAGGAGTTCAAACCATGTTTCAAGTGAACTAAACTGCCTTATTTCCAATTTAACTATTTCTAATTTAACTATTTCCTATTCCTATGGTTTTTAATTGGATAGAGTAACAATTGAAGGTTGGTGCTTGCAAAGTATCCAAGTCTGTCTCTCCCTAATATTTTCTCACCTTTTTTCACCGCTTGTGTGTGCCGCTACTTTAAACCCTTGAGAGATGGACTTGAACCTTACCAAGTGTACTCTGAAACAAATGCCAAGACATATTGAAAACTTCCCTTGGTAAAATATCACCGATTTTGCTGAGGCAAAAATAGGCAAATTAAGATATCTCCCAGATATCTTTTTGATTTACCAGTCAAGGGATAATTGTAGTGGCTTAATGGGTTAACCCTATTTACTATGATTTTACTTGTCAAGGGTAGTGTTGTACTGTAGTACTCGAGTCCGGACTTGGACTCGAGTCTGGACTTGAGGGTATGACTCGGACTTGAACAAATCAGACTTGGATATTTAGGTCATGTCCTTTACGAGTCCAGCAATCTATTTTCCTCTTTGATATATCATTATATGTATTGCTTCACGAAAATTAGGGCCTGTATTGCCACTAAAACAGCACAAATTGCTCTGTGAATACCCATTTCAAGCATATTTTCCAACAATATTTTGCAAAGCATGAACAAATGGAAACATTGTACTATGTGATTTGTTAGCAAAATAATTTCATGCAACATGTAATAACTAAATGACAAGATGAGGGCAGTCGAAACTTACGTTTATTCCATAATTATGACTCTCTTAATTATTAATCAATCCTTGTTTGCTTGATATGCAAAAATATATCTAACACATTTGCTGACTGTCACCAGGTAGAGAACTATTTTCATGACAAAGAGATAACCCTTTGTTGCTAGTTAACAAATGTCTGAATGCAGTCCTAAAGTAGAAATGTATGTCTTCCTCCAAGAATTGCAAAATATAATTCCCACCTATAGTGCCATGAATAGCAGTAAACAGTTAAGAATATTTAAACTGATGAGGTATGCCCGCTATGCATGCTATTTGCATTTGAATTGTCAATTTGTGGGTGTGGGCCCTGACAACCTTGAAAATGAAATAGCTGTATTTGCCATTGGAAATAAACAAAAGGACATTCTATATTGCTTATGTATTACACTGTAAAACGTGTCCCAGAAACGAAAGTGTTTTCATCTGTTTTATTGAGACACATGCACAGTAGTGTGTAGGACCTATCGTTTTGCACTGTTCGGGTCTGTTTGCCACTGCATATTACTTTGATTACATGACTTCTGCAAAATGCAATTACAGGGCTCAAGATTTGCGATATCCACGGGATACCAGAATTCAAGTTTGGATATCATGCATAACTTAGTATCCCGACTTGGATACTATAAAAATTTCGAATTTCCGATCCAAACATCCAAAGTCTGTACATTGTGGCGAATGTTCGACAAAATAGCTGTTTTTTTCTTATTCCGTGTATTTTTTTTCGTTGTTTGTCGCAACGACAACAGCGAGACAATCAACAAGGGAGACAACCAACTTCAACAGCTGAAATAACGCAATTGCAAGTTGATGACGAGAGACAACCTACTTCGTCTTCGGTAACCCCAAACACAACAACATCAACAAGGCATGCAAGTTCAAATCATCAATCCTTCCAATAGTTTGGTGAAAATACAACAGCCTTTTGCTAGCTATTCAACATGAAATATGTTTGTATAATCTGTACAGGAAAACAAAGAAGAAGAAAACTAGTTCAACAAAATCTGATGGAAATGATGATGATAAATCAACTACAGAAAATGAAATAGAAATGAGTGCAGCCAATGGTCAGGAAGTAGATCAGGTATCTGGATTTGAACGAGGCCTTGAAGCTGAAAAAATACTTGGAGCTACTGAAGTTGATAATGAAATTCATTTTCTTGTCAAATGGTATAGTATACATACGTTCTTCTATTCATTACATAAATACATCTCTATTTATTTTATCCCTTAAACGGTATAATATTCAGAAAATATTTACAAAATTAATCTAGATTATTAAGTCATTGGTGACATCACCTGTCATAATTGATGTCACAACATTGATAACTATATGTCACGTGTCAGTAAGGACAGACACAAATATCACCATTAGATTCAGAGTAAAAAACTCTTCTTATAGATCCCAGCTTCATTTTTATACAATAATATTCTACTGATTTATGGCCTTTGAAATTGTAATTTTGATAAACCCTTAAAATATTTAATAAGTTAGTAGCTTTCATCGATCATAAGTTTGGCCCCTTGACACGATTTGTTCTTTGGCCTAAGTACCATTAGATTGGTCTTTTAACCCATTAATTGGCAGTACCCTACCACTGACGAGTAAAGCACACATTGCCAGCTAATGGGTTAAACAGTCTTTATAGGCAAAGTTTCAGGGAAAAATAATTTTCCGCGCAATGCCAATAGTTGCTCTACCTTCGCCAATTTCCAAAAATTGCGTTTCGTTTGGCCATTACGAATGATTACAATATCTCCTACCGCTATCTCAGGATTCCGTTTACCTCTTGACTTGGTACTTGATTGCTCTCGTAAGGCCAACAAGTATTCGTTTCTCCATTGCTTCGTAAAACACTGGAGTAAATTGTCTGTGATGCTTCGCCTTTCGAGTAAGAGATTGATAAGTGCTTACGATTTCATAATGCTCACTATTTGGCATGGTCGTAATTCGTCTTCTGTAAACTAAGTGCGATGGTGTTAACGAGAAAGAGATTGATTCTGTATCATCATACATGTACGTTATTGGTCGTGCATTCACCAAGCCCTCGATTTCAACCACGAGTGTTTGAAGCCCGTCATATGTAAGATTTGTTCTGCCTATCACCTTTCGTAGTGGCCGCTTCACACTTCGAATCAACCGTTCCCAAAAGCCACCCCACCAAGGGGCTTTTTCGACGATAAACTGCCACGTAATTTGATTGTCCGCAAGATAGCGCAATACTTCTTCGGCACGACACAATCTACGAGTTTCAGCGTACGATGCACGAAACATTTTCGCATTGTCTAATATGAGGAGAGCGGGTAAACCTCTTCGACTCGCGTATCTTCTAAATGCTCTGAGAAAGGCTGGTACACTCAATGATGGGGTAAGTTTGAGATGCACGGCTCTCGTATATGCTCTTGTGAACAATAGAACATACACTTTACTCGAATTCTCGGTCGACTTTTCTTGATTACGACTCTCTCGAACGAACAATGGTCCCGCGAAATCCAAACCTACATGCATTGGTGAATGGAAACGTCCAGAAACAATCCGAATTGTTTCACGTAAACTGGTGCGGTTGACTTCGCATTTCCCGAAGAGGCAAACGAAATCTCGTTATCAACGCTAATAGATTTTATCCTTGAATAGATTTTATCCACAATAACTCTGCTTGCTGAATTTCATTTGCAGTTAACTGTTCCAAATTTCGTTTTTCTGATCGTTCACCCTGTCTGAATGTTTTGAAGGCGTTAATGAATCTCAGCATGTAGACGGTTACTCGAAAACGTTTCTTCAAGGAGTTAAAACGATCGATGTCGATTATCTTGCTAAGATCTGACAAGGTGGGTGGGACTTTATTTGTCATGACAAGTGATCTTACGACATTCGAAGGTTCTTTCGTAATTTCTCGCGTTACTTCATTGGTTTCGGTTCCATTAGTAACTGAACATTTTGTCCACTTGTCTTCATCTTTAGCCAAGAATTCGGGTCCGTTAAACCATAAGGACTCGTTCGAAAGTTTCTTCGCAGATATGCCACGCGAGGGCAAATCGGCAGGATTCAATGATCCCGGGCAAAAACGCCAAGCCTCTACGGACGATAGACCTCTACGGACGATAGACCTCTAATCTCGTTCACTCGATGTTGCACATATTGTTTCCAAATTCGATCGTTTCGTATCCAATGCAGCGTAGTCATGGAGTCGACCCAATAGAATATTTCGACATTCCATTCGTGCGCGTTTAACACCGAACTTGCCAACTTCGCTAGTAGTGTTGCTCCTATCAGTTCTAAACGGGGAATCGTTTGCTTCTTGACAGGTGCGACTCTTGTTTTCGATGCCATTAATTTCACGTCAACGCGATCGTTCTCGTAAACTGTCCTCGTGTAAACAAATGCGGCAATTGCACGCTCCGAAGCATCGCTAAATCCGTGAATTTGCGTTATGAAACGATTCAAGTTGGGAAGATAATAACATCTTGGTACTCGAATCTTTGTTAGGAACTCTAACTCTGATATCAAAGTGTTACACTGTTTACGTAGATCGTCTTGCAGTTCACCGTCCCAATCAGTTTTATCCAAGCATAATGCCTGGAATAAAATCTTCAGCTTTATCGCAAACGGAGATAACAATCCTAATGGATCAAAGATCTTGGATGACCACTTTAGCAGCGATCTCTTCGTAACTGGAAACAGGGATAGATCCAGCTTAATCTGGTGGGGGGGGGGGGCTGAGCGGGTGCAGGTCATGAAGCAGGGTGTGACTGTCTACCGAGGCAGCAGTGCATCATCACTAAGAACCCCGGCAGGGTCAAGGGGCTGAGTTGTCAGAAAAAGTTTGAAAAATAGGATTGCCTAGCAACCTTGCTCCCAGGCTCTTCCCTCTTGTGGAGGAAAGACCCTGGTAGGAGCTGGTCACGCGATCTGCTAAAATCTAGCAGGTTTGAGGGGTGGAAAGGACTAGCTGACCTCTGCTAGGTATATAGTTTTGTTAACCTCGTCTCCAGCAAAGTGACATAACAACTCTAATTATAAATCTGCTAGATTTGAGCAGATCACGTGACCAGCTCCTACCAGGGTCTTTCCTCCACAAGAGGGAAGAGCCTGGGAACGAGGTCGATTGCCTAGATGGTCAAAGAGGCCCCCAATTGCCCAATATTATATTTTTGTTTGATAAATGCCCTGCTAAAGGCTAGGAGGAGTGTGCACCCCCCTGCACTCCCCCAGTAAATCCATCCCTGACTGGAAGTGACTTCGCATACTCGATTAACTCCACCAACTCACCAAGTTGAACAAAAACATGTCTGCAACACTGTCCCATGCCATTCCTAGAACTTTGACTTGTGTGGGTTCTGTGACAGTGGATTCTTTGCCAATCGTTGACTTTGCAAATGATAAGTCCTCGTGAACAACACTGGACTTGGTATGACCTTTTGGTTTCGTTGTCTTCCAACCCATCGATGGACTTAACCAGATTGTCGGAATTCGAACTCCACCTTCGTAAGTCGAATCCTCCGCTCATCATCAACTCCTTTGTGCCTTTGTAGATTTGAAGTGTGACTTTTTCATCATTTTCAGCTCCGGGTACAAAATCATCGACACATAGTGATTTCTTTAAATGCTCCACAATTTCGGGTTTCTGCTTCTCTTGAACTCTGTTCAGAGTATGTTTTGTTATTGTATAATTTATTAGATATATTATTTCTGTTATTGAACATTGTTACATCTTTTATCTAAATATGCCCAGATATCATGTAACTGTGCAAGAAGTTGATTAGTGTGTGCAGTATGTACAGTATGTATGGTGGGCAAAAGGCTAGAACACATATAAAAGAAAGGCGTTATCCTTGAAAAGTGGATTCTGTCATATACCATATGTACTTACAACAAGTATCAGGTGTGATAATATCCTGAGTGTACCCGTGTAAGGCAGCAGTAAACAATATTCATGACTTGGTTGGAAGAATTAACTACCTATTAATTCATTAGCTTGCAATGCGCCCTACTTTAGAATTTTACTCTGTCTAACGCCATGCAGACGATTTTACTCGTCAGTGTCTTTTGTTAACCCATTAACTTGCAATGCGCTCAGATGCGCCCTACTTTAGTATTTTACCCTGTCCAGATGAACGGCCTTTGCTTGAAAAGTTGAAGTTCTCTCAATTATATTTCTGAGGTATTTAGATCTTCCAACCAAGCTTGTGAATATCAAGTGCGGTCCACTGTTCAGTAAATCTAAACCAAGAAAACACTACAGAATTATTTAGGAAGTAATATTTTCATCATTATTTTCAGGAAAGGCTCGGATGATGCTGACTTGGTTCTTGCAAAAGAATGTAACACAAAATGTCCACAAACAGTTATTAAATTTTATGAAGATCGGGTTACTTGGATACAAAAGAATGAAGATGATGGTGGGGACAGAGGTAATATTTCCAGTACTATGACTTAAATCAAGGTAGCATGGCCACCGAGAGGGAAAAACAGAGTGGACAGCTTGCCTGGGCTACCCATTTTGATAGGGTATCCAAAGATTGTGCCAAAAATTGGACATGACAGAGATGCTGCTCAGTTTTGGGCCAATCCTCAAGTTAGGGCTTTTATAGACCCCCTTAGGTTCTGAGCTCCTCTGTAGGGGGATACTCTCAAACATAGCACAGTGTTTGCTGTTTGAAATATTTATTTATTTATTTAACTTTACCACATAAAATAGTGGCAGGGTCACCACAACAGTATAAAAACCAATTACTGTGGGCCCTACTTTACAAATACTATATAAATATACAATTACATTAACATAACTTAATTTACGAGAACAAATACAACTATCAGGAACAACAAGAGAGTAGATTGATTTCCAAGTCCGGGGATTTTCAGATTCATAGTTTATATTAATAGCAGTAGTGTAATATCTGTAAAGTAAAGATTTAAATGTGGATAAGGAAAGAGATGATGTCATAGGATAAGGAAAGAGCTGATGTCATATTTGATGTCATAGTGGCCTCATGGAAGAGTTTGCCCCAGGCCTGCGAAATCTCTTCACAAACTTCATAAATGGTTTATATTTTACTCAATACTTCACATTTTACAATTTTAGGATTATCCTGCCGTTCATAACATTTATCTTTTTAAAGTCTTAAATTAGAATATTACAAAATAACTCAACCAAAGAAAAAATAATTATTTTTCTAAAACTTTCATCTTCGTTCATTATTAAGTTTAAATCGAAATTAATTTCAGGATTTTCAAAGGTTTCATTTAACTTATTTATCGGGTTTACCCAAAATACACAAGGACGGGGTTCCATTGAGAGGTGTTGTTTCGACCGTAGGATCACCGTTTGAGAAGATTTCGAGATGCCTTATCCCGATTTTACGAACAGTACAAGGACGGAGTGGACTATACATAAAGAGTTCGAGAGAGTTGAAAGAGTGGACGACAGTGAGTTGAAATGTAAGGAAGAACAGTCGGAAGCGATATTGGAGCATTTGAATGGAATGGAGAAAGGGGTAATTGTATTTACGAAGGAAGAACAAGATGGAGAAGTACTACCAGTATTGGATTTGAAGCAGCAAGTGGATAGGAAGACGAAGCAGGTTGAGTGCATGGTACATTACAAGAAAACACACACTAACATCAATGTGAAAGAAAGATCTAACCATCCTCCCTCTATGAAGAAAGCTATAATAAAAGGATTTGCAGACAGAGCGCGAGCGTTGTGTGACGAGAAACACCTGGAGAACGAATTAAAGAGCATCGAGGACGTGTTTGTGGCGAATGGATACGAAAGAAAGAAAGTGAAAGAGTATATGGAGAGTAAAGAGAAAGAGTCTGACGAGGTGAAAGAGGAATACAGAAGAGTCGTGAGTATTCCTTACGTACAGGGACTTTCGGTGAAGTTCAAGAAGGTGGCCGGGAAACATCGTTTCCGTACAGCGTTTAAACCGGGAAGGAAAGTGAAAGAGATTAAAGTGAAGTGTCAAGAACCATTGGGGGATAAACGAAAGGCGGTAGTTTATAGAATACCATGTAAATGTGACAAGGCAGTATATGTAGGAGAGACTTGGCGGTTGTTTGGAACAAGAAAGAAGGAACATCAGAGTAAAGTTAGATTGACGAAAGAGATGGAGCCCTCATGGAGGACTGGCTAAACATAGTGTTAGCTGTGAGAAGGAAGTAAATTGGGATAAAGCACGGATTGTAGCATGCGAATACGGACTGAGACAGAGAAAAGCAAGGGAAGGGATTGAATCCATAAGAGAATAACTAAATGGAAATAAAGTTTTAAACAATTTCGATCAGCTCACAGTATGGCGTCCAACACTTGATAGGTATTTGGACAAAGAACGTGTTTCAAAAACGCACGCATAAACGCGCGCGCGTAAATAAAAAAATTTGAATGACGTGTACAAGACAGTTGTAATTTTGCGCAAACATTCGCAATCAATTTTTGTAAACATTGTAATAACATCCCAAGTTAGCCTGAAGATGGACAGTAAAACTGTCCGAAACGTTGCTAATAAATTGAATGAAACCTTTGAAAATCCTGAAATTAATTTTGATTTAAACTTAATAAAGAAAAAACAATTGAACTTTTTAATTTAGTGTTATATTTTGAATTTTTTATAGACGAGTAAAGATATAAGTATTAGTTGTTATGTATCATAACTGGCAAAGAAGAACTGTTAAGAACAATGCAGTTGTCATCCTGGTAGCTCTTTATGTAAAGTGCTGTAAATAGAAAAGCAAGGGACCTGAGGAATTTTTTTAGATCACTTTAATCCGTGTTTGGAATGACATTGTAAATTGTTATATATACATGTAGTAATGTTGTATATGCTCAGTTTAGATCCAGTGGGAGTTACTCCGTACCAATACGAATTTTATCTCATGAAAACTATAAAACAAACGAAAATATGTTTCCGTGTTCTGTACCTATTATATATAGATTTTTGATATGATTCCCAAAAAACCAATGCTTGTTATATTTTCAAATACTGGTATTTAAGTAACAAGCCCCCTTTGAATAGGCATTTCTTTCCAACAAGTATACCAATTTAATAGCTTTAACATTTAAAGTTAGACATACTGTACTAACAACTAAAAAGATATTCTGACTCGATTGCGGAAATTGCTACCACACAACAAATTTTAGAATCAAACTTTGCTGCTCATTCCTGACTAAGTATGCAAGTTTCCCGAAAATTGATCTGTTGGAAGTGGTTCTTACAAAATGGTACTCGTAAATGTCGACTTGCACTGGATATAAACCTCTCTATGTTTCACATTATTCGTTAACTAAAACACTGTTTACAACACTTGAAGACATCTTCGTTACTTGATTAAAATGATGCATGCATGTATTTCTCGGATATGTTACTTTTTTGTCATGTAAAAATGCCAACCTTGTACAATACTCTTCAGTTCGATTTTACTTTCTCTATATTCTTAATACTTCGCCGACTAACAAATTAATGTGGTGTTATTGGAAGAAGGTGATAAGAACAGAAAAAGTAAAATGAACAAACAAGAGTAGGCGTGGGAAGCCTCGCAACACATTGAGACGTACATTCAACAAGGACATAAAGGAAGCTGGAATGTCGAAAGAGAAAGCATACGAACTGTTGCGAGATCGAAGAGAATGGCTAACTTCTCGCTATGGCCCCATGTTCTAAACAGCTTAAGGCCGTTTTCCATTTCAAACGTATCGTGACGTACCATAGCATTTTCGTTTGTGTTGAAGTCGTTCGTTCTACCCAGGTTCTACCCGAGTGCTTTAGGAAACAAAGAAATACGCTAACTTTCGGTACGATACGGGTGCAGTGGGAAACAGCCTTTAGATAGATGGAGAATCCCAACACAAAAGGTTATGGAGGATAGAAAAAATACATACACGTCAATTGGCGCGCAGGAACGTGAAAAACTAGCAATGGTACCGCAGCGGCCTCTAAAGAAACAAGTGGATCTCTGAAAGTTGGAAGTTTGAACAGTTGGAGTGGGAACAATGAATTGGAGAGAAATAGTTGTTGCGGATGTGATGGAGCGAAGAAAGATGGGGGTTACTATGCGTCAGAGTTGCAAGTCAAGTCGCAAGTCATTCACTGCGAGTAGCAAGTCAAGTCATAAGTCATTTTTGTCAGAAATTTTATCACAAAGTCGCGAAAAAAACCCGTTTGGTAGGAAAATACCCCAGCGCAAATTCTGTCGATGCGCCAAATTTTACAACACGCCGATCGATCGACAAGACGACGAATTTACAGTGCCAAGGGTGGAAAACTTGAGTTTCACTAGATATTTTCGAGTTTACGTTTGACTTGCGTTGGTAACAAGTCATTTCTTGCAATCCAAGTCAAGTCATTTTGTCCAAGTCAAGTCATCAGTCTCGGTAACAAGTCCAGTCGCAAGTCGCAAAAATTGCGACTCGAGTCCAAGTCGCACGACTCAAGTCTACAACTCTGCTATGCGTTCATTTGAAAGGGGAGTTCGGAGAATGGGGAACAGTTAAAAAGTATTCTCTTCAGGCAGTAGCAAGCAAATAGCGGAGGTGGTTAGAAGGATGAAAGAATATAGGTATAGAGCAACGGGATGTCGTTATGACGGTATAAATGCCACAGGTTTGAAGACCCTGGGAAGAGAACTATATAGAGAAGGAGACTTGTGGAAGAGCGAAGAGAAATGTTTGTGGAAAGGTGGAGGGTTATCAAATACTGTATCCGTATAAAATATCCGTACGATTGGTAAATTTCCTAAATCAGCATGGGGTATATAGGTAAGAATAAGGTTAGGCTTGACAGGTTCCTCCATCAGTTATATTCATCCGATTCGTCAAAAATGGAGGATTCGTTAATCGGCGTTGCTCGTACCATTTGACAGGAATGGAGACATCTGGGATGGAGACATCGAACAAAAAGCAGCTGACTACCAAATCTACCGATCGTAGCTACGCAACGATCATGAAATGGCTTCCTCATGTTTTGAAAATTCTGGCAATGTTTAAATACTTTTGCAAGAAAAGATAACGTCCAAGGTTAGACAGAATCTGAGCTTGGATTCGCAAACCTTTTTCTTCTGTGCATGTTGTTGGTATGAACAACAACTTTTAATGTATACATAGGATGGGCTATCGAACCAGGGTCATGAATTTTGCAGGGTCATGAAATTTTTTAGGTTTCCTTCTTTATGTTTCCTTCTACCCCTCCCGGGTAGAATTAATGACACCTCCCTTAGTTCCAAGGTAGGCTAAAGTCATTGTAAGGTGGGGTATGTGGGTGTAAGGTGGGTTAATGGTCGAAAGATAGCTAGGCTAACTCGGTTTCAATAGTGTGTTAAATGTTGTCTGAATGATAGTTGGCGAATACTGTTTTGGATCCAAATTATGCCTGCAAGACGAAGTACTTCCCGAACATTCGCCGAACATAATTTGAGTATTTGATCAACATGTTATTCGAATTCAAATTATGTTATTCGAATTCAAATTATGTTCGTTAATTTCGCAATGTTTGGTGTGCTGAAGCGAGAAGCCTGGGCAGTGGCTGGAAGCGAGAAGCCTGGGCAGTGGCTGGAAGCGAGAAGCCTGGGCAGTGGCTGGAAGCGAGAAGGCCTAGCAAAATTTGCAATTTGCTCTTCTACAAGTCTTTTCAAATGTGTTGGGACAGATGCCCCAAATACCGATTTATTGACAAACTCTATCCCCCCCGCCCCCTGTTCAATGTTGTGTCCAACGTACTATCATATTTGATGCGGTATTGTATTATAATTGCGAAAACAGCATTGATTGGGGAGGGGCGGGGGCAGGTGAACGGAGATTAATGTGTGTTACAAGTGTATAGATTGACCTATGATCTGAAACTGCAGGTGTCCCAACAACTTTTGAAAGTGCTTGTCTGAAAGGCATATTATATAACCTCCTTGAGTCACAGAGTCAGAGTATTTTTCAAAATTATTTTCATGAAATTCAAATAGCATTTAGCGTAACATATTTAGCGAATTGCATTGGCCCATATAATATGTCCTTTCCTATGCGTGCTTCGGTCAATATATTTGAAATATAACGCAGTAGAATAGTATATTATATATGGAGTTATAAACATATGCGATATATGGGGAGGGAAGTGCGTCAAGAGATACATATTGAAACTGGTCTATGCAAGCGTGAAATGCAAATTTATCTGAAAAATTAGCAACGTCGATTATTGTACAATGTGTCTGTGTTATAACTTTCTAGCGTCTGTCGTCGTTTTGTTATACTGTTTTCTAATTAACAATGGTCTTTGAGGAAAAGATATCTGACGAAACACGGGCACTTGTTACGTTCTTATAAGTATGGGAACAAGTCTTATATTCGCAAAATTGCTAAATTGGCTAGGAACCCATCGAGATCGAACTTTTCCACAGTGCAAAAAGGAAATACAGGCCATCAAGCAATTGCTAATAAGGCATATAGCAAGAAACGTGACTGGAGTTTAAAGCAGAATCGCGTAAATCTATACTCTAAATTCCAATTACTTTTATTTATGATCAGTTATTATTTATGCCGACGCGCATTGAAGCTGTGATTTAATGTAAAACTATTATTTAAGACATGAAACATATATGTAATATAAGAAGCTTTAAACACGTGCTCGGTTTATACTTTGATGCACATACCATTTTCATTATGATTTAGCTTGCCATACAATATAAATAAAGCTGCTTTCATTCAATCGAATGCCTGGCGTTAAGGATTTGCGAAATGTGCTAGGCCTTCTAGCGCGCATCAGTTCACCCCTATTCCGTTAATTTCACGCTGGCGTCTGGAAGATCAGAAACTAGGCTATATAAGAACCTTATCTAATCAAATTTTAGCAGGTCACAGTATAAACGCATGTTCCCACTTTTACCCAAAACCAAGTACAAACCTCTTCCCCACTCATCACCAAAACGCACTCGCAAGGTCGCTGAAAGACTTTGGGCAACATACCCCTTAAGAAAATTTGAAGAAAAATTGGTAGCGACTTGGCGATTTAAGGCGATTTTAGGAGATTTAAGGCAACTAGCTTGGTCGCAGAGTAGGTCCACGAAGATTCCACGCGTGAGACGCGAGGATGGCATCTGATCTATATAGATCGTGTTTCAAACTGTACTAACTGTAGGGAGCCACCTTAAGGCAACTAGCTTGGTCGCAGAGTAGGTCTATCGTATCGTTTCAGTTTGTCTTAATATGCTTTTTGTATTACATTGATGACCTTTATAATGCTAAATTTTATATAATTTTCTTTCGTCATTACAAAAATAGCTATCTGGTTTTTTCAAGGCCAACACGAGAATATATTATAGCAAGTTAAAATATTTACAAATATATAAAATAACAGTCTGTGTGAAAAGTGTGAGTTTGCTACGTATGATACAATATGTTTCTATATACCCTTATTATACATAAATCATTATAAATTAGTTCTTGGTTCAGGCATAATGTTTTCAAGTCCACTAGTATGGTCTTGAGGTAAATATACTCCCGGAACTTTCTTCTCGGGTTTCTTGCCCCCCTTTACTCGTTTCCATTTCATTCTGCGATTCTGGAACCAAACTTTGACTTGTCGTTCTGTGAGATCGAGGCTCACTGCTATCTCGTAACGACGTAATCGCGTCAGGTAGTTGTTGCGATTGAATTCATTTTCGAGTTCTTGAATTTGATGTTTCGTAAACGCCGTTCTTTCTTTTCTCTTTTTTGTTGACTTACATGAGGAAATTTTGTCTAAAAAACAACAGATTTTTATGATTATTTTGGCACTGAACATTATTTATTCAGCGAAGTGAATAGCCTGTGTGTAGGCGTGAATTACTGCAAGTTCCTTGACCTTGTAGGTTTCAATGCCGATGCATATAATTGGTTTGTTTTCGTGATTATTTTCCAAAGCTTTCGATCCATAATAACATATCCTTTTCAGCTTTAAACATTGATACTAAGATATCACCATGCATTAACCATTTCATACATATATATATATATATATACCAAGGCAAGGGCAAGACACTCTTAGTATAAAGGGACGTGCATGGGAATGGAAAGGTTGCACTGATTTATGAAGATCTGGGCATTCGGGGAAGAAATAATAAAATGTCGTCGTGGTATTTTCCACTGCAAGAAATAAATCAATTATAGATCTCTAGATCTCGTTTGCCATGCATACTTTGTCCTTGGTAATCTATTTCAGCCCTTGCCGCTATTGTCGCTTGCGTCTATGTCGTATGCGGAACCATCTATTTGCCGGAAAGACATTTAAACGCCGAAAATATGAAACCATAATTACGTTGAACATTCGTCGTTGCGAACGATGGCCTTTCGTCAGGACAGTTTACAGGCCAAGATGAGCACTAATTCTACTGACGAAGGGCCTTCGCTGGAAAAGTCGAAATGTCTTCAATCTCAGTTTCAGGCTGACGACTTCAACATCCAAGATTTCTGCATGACATTGAAAAAATATGAGGCTCAAGTCGGATCTATAGTTATTATAAGTTAACTAAGGGGTGCTTATATCTTATAATATTTGTTACTTCAAAATATGTTCAGATTATTTCCACTGAATTAGATAGTCATCGTCTTCGGTAGATAGAAAACTATTTTCGGTAGATAGAAAACTATCTTTTTATCATAAAGCTCAAATCTCCTACATTCCCTCGCTATATTTTTGTTCTGTTTTACTCTATAATACGTGTTACACTGAATTAGATATCGATCGCCTTCGGTAGATTGAAGGGCTATTTTACATCCATCTTCATGATCATCGCTCAGATGGCGCACCGGCTCATATCGCTTGCTGATGACAAAGCAAAAATATTCATAGGTGGTTTCTTTTGGGTAGAATGAGAGAAAAATCAAGGTTTCTGCACGCAAAATATTTGGTTTAGAAATCTGGTCGCAACATGGTCGTCGGTGATGTGCACGATGACTGCGCATGATTTATTGGATTTTTGTTTTCATTGAAATTGCTTGATTGTTGCGTATTATCAGTTTACTCTCTGACGTGGATCGGAGTTCTATATATGCTTCCATTTTTCAGGTGGCCAGAACCAATACTCGAAGGATATTTATTCTTATTGCGATGTTTTTTGAACAAATTCATTTTAAGATATCCACATAACTATTATCTTGATACTATATTATCAAGTTGCGCACAATACAACATCGATCTTGCGATCATGCGTTCAAATTTGAAAGCCAGAAAACATGGTGACATTGTGGTCCACTGCTCGTGGGAGCATTTTTTTGTGCAATACCTACACCAAAATTTAAACAATTGCTTTTGGTTTTAAGATTTTTGTAAGTGTTCAATATGAATATCTTGCAATGAATGTGTCTCAGGGTTGCAATCATGCATTCATGCAACTCATTCTCGTACTCTAACTAACAACCATCAGTATGCGTAATTCTCATCAACTCTAAACTGATTTGGATATTGACGAGAGTGTTTTTCCTTGTTTGACTACCAAGTCTAAAATAATCTCTCATTCAATATTTTAACAACTGTATACTGCATGTCTCGTGAGATGTTTGTGCTGTGCCGGTTTGAACAAAGGACTAATCAAAGGTTATGCTCCTTTCAACACTCAGGGAAGCAGAATGTATTAATATCAACATATGACCTTATTAAATGCAGCTTATTATTAAAATGTTTGTGTATTGCTGTATGTCTATTGTCTACTGTATAAACTAGGCATTCCAGGTTTTTCCACGAGTGCATGCAATTCAAGTTTTTCATCATCACATTTTGTCCTTTTGGAAAAAGTATTTCTTGTCAAACTCGGTCAGACCTCCAAGGAGAAAGGCTTCAAAAAACAGACTTCAAGTAAAATGAAAGTGCTAGTATTTGTAGATGATCAGCAATGGATCAGTCTATATATAGACGTCCTTTTAAACATTTTCATATACACGGGCCACACAGTGAAATCGGGAAGTGGGTTGGGCCACTTCATAATTTAAGCTGTCATGACTCCGCTCTCTATTCTTACCGACTTTATTAATATCCACATGTCATTAAAAACGGCTCGTGTTAACAATTGCTCAAATGTTTCGGCCTAGTTTCAACAAACCTACTTCATTAAAATCACCAGGGTACATAATTAACCGCTGCCATCGTGAAAACGCCGAAAAAGAAATTGGGCTGAGAATAAATTACGTCAAACCGCATTGGAACAAAAATAGTGCAAAAATATATCTGAAGGAAGACTTTTCCGAGATAAACAATTATCCTGCGAGTGTGTTTTAAAAAGACATTTAATTTTAATGTAATTTTTATTATGTGTAAAAATGCTTTCAAAAAACAGTCGTTGATCACTGGTACGTCTATCAGCTCTTCATCACCATCAATATGTTCATGTGTTAAATATTGACACATTTACTCTTCATTTATTTTTTCATCTCACTTATATTTTGATTGTTTCACACTTTTGATTGTTTTCCAATTTTCAAGTAGTACACGGGAAAATGCATGACCAGGAGCCGGTTATCTACAGCTTAACTATACATTTTATAATCTATACATTTTGGTAGTTTAAATCGTAGTTTAATAACTCGCAGTTCAATTATTTAGATTAATTGAATCTCTCACTAACTATATGGTTAACTTTAAGTCAGTACTTAACTTTGCACTGCCTGCACTGCATGTTAAAGTATAGGGTACAAGTATAGGGTACAAGTATAGGGTACAAGTATAGGGTAGGGATAATAAAAAATACCCACTAATAATGCCATTACAGTTTTACAAAGAGGACAAGAAAAGTTTCATTGGGACAATTTCGGGCCAACCATAAAATATGCTGCAGGTAAAAAGCCTCTATCAATTCATGTTGCGAGTGGTTTAAATCACAAGTTCAAAAGTTGAGGTTGGAAGATTTTGGCGAATTCTAAGATAAAAACATATCTGCATGTCATTGTGTATACTCTGTTAGGCTATAATTTTCACTAGCGATGCAAGTCGGTAGGCGCAAGTACAAGGAATTAGACAAAAGGCGAACTACAAAGGAATGCATTGAAGCATGCAATATAAGGTTAGAATAAGCGCAAGCATTAGCGTAACGCTGCAGGCATAAGCTGGGACAAAACAAAAAGATTCAAATTCCGAAAACAAAATTCTATCTATTTTTTTCTCTCGTAAGCCTCAAGGAGAAAGCCATGCTTTGTTTTTCCTAAGTGGGATTTCATCTGAATTATTTATTATAACTTACATTGACAGGATAGGTGGATAACGCTGTTGAAAGGTATAATGATGCGAGGGGCAAATTAGTCCTAAAAAGTGTTTTGTGATTTTTTTCCCGATAATTTTGTGATTTGTCTATTTTTTGTGATTTGTTTTGTGATTTTTTTGTGATATTTTTTGTGTGATTTTTTGTGTGATTTTTCTGAAGGTGTACGAGATTTAAATCAGTGATTTGCCCCTCGTAATGATGCAATGGGAATTGTAAACGCCTCAGTGGAATTACGAGTCAAACAAAACAATCAGATAGAAAATATAGCATCTCATCCACTTAAATCGTTGTTTCAGTATAGGTAGTGATAAACGATATACTTGAGGGTTTGTATAGGATCAACCTACCACTTTTCCTGTTTTTATTGTCTTGAACTAATAGTTTGTAATCGTTGCCAAATAGAGCGAGGGCTAGTATACGAGTCTCAAACGTATAATATACTGTAGTTTATAGACTATAGTTTATTTAAGTTTGATCTGTAAAAAACTTTTTTCATATTTTGTTTTGTTGAAGAAAGAAGACTATGGATTCCAATTAAACTCAGTGTACGGGACATTTTATTTAGATTTACGGTCTGTTCATTCAGTTTTGTCTCGCAATGTATAGTTTAACTTCTTCGAAAATCGTTCGACGTTAACAAGAGGAAATCCAATGCGAGAAAAAAATGAAAGGCTATAGCGGCCTAGGAAACACGTACCATACAATTTTTGCTGCAATTAACCGTGGAAAACACACTATACAGCCATTTTCATACTCGTTTATTTAAAATATTCATCTCTTCGTCTGTTATATAAGTAAGGAAAACTTGTGAAGGAATTTTGTATTAAAGAATAAAGTGCATGTAAAGATTAGCCTTGGTTGTATCATGGAGCTCTCCTTTATAATAATCCGCCTCGTGCGCATTAAATAGCTTTGTATTTAGTTTTTCAATCTTGATGGAAAGTACTTGTAGAGGCCCTTAATTATGAAACGTATTCATTAATGAAGCCCAACAACTCAATTGTTTCTTATCTTTAAGAAACGATGGATCCGATAATGTTTAACATGAATCAGTATTTTGTATCCAAACAACTTTTATATCCATGTAGTTTTACCTCAATTCTCAAATATTCCAATGAAGAAATTATTAATCACAATGAAAGTGCCATGCCGATCTTTCGGTTTTATACTTAGTCCAGCATTGTTTGAGATGGGCTTGATATAGCTCAATGCCAACGGTCTATAGAAACCCGAAGATGCCAGTTCGATCTGATCCCGCTCGACACAAGGAATTTTTCGTAGTTCCTTGAAGTGTCAGAATTAATACGAAAAGATTTTTCATATATGTCTGACTGGTCTTCTGGTAATTCTATAATTCTCAGCGTTGAAGCAGTGTACGGTGGTGTAAAATGCTGCATGTGAGTAGTCATGATTCTGTGGTAGTATTGAAACCTGATCACGAATAGCAAAACATATATGCATGATATACTGAAGAATCGAACGTTTTGTGAAACTTAAAGGCGCCACTACTTGCTGAGGAGTTTTACTCCAACTTTGAAATCTTTACTAATTTCGTCTACGGCCAGTCAATAATTTAACCTTCAAGAAATTTAATAAAACGACTTATTTTGCTGTAACATACTGTGACACAATATGACACGATATAAAAATCTACGACCAATTGTTTTCATTTAAGGATGAGGGGAAAAGGTTTTCTATGGTCACAAGGAAATCCGCATTTTTTCAGCCAGTTTCAACAAAATTCTTAAATCATTTTTAGGAAGATATATTTGGTTTATCTGCGTCGGAATCATATTAAACATTAAATAAACATAGGAAAAGCTGGCATGCATATGTGCTGAAGATATGGCGTTATATTCAGAACAACGTTTGGGGGATACAATGAGTTACCAAATCAAATATCCGTGAGTTTGATGTACACGCGGCAATCTTTAAGAGGCTTTCGCAGAAACAAAAGGAAACTTTTCATAAAAGTTTAAAAACAAGTTATGAAATAATTTGCGCCAATATGACAAACATTGCAGAAAGTGTTGAGTTCATTTTGGAAAGATTAATATTTGTTCAAACGCAGTCTCATATGTCAGGACCACATACTTCTTTCAATATATTTTTCTTCTATTTTCATCCCGTTTAGGTTAATACTTGGTTAAAATATCACTTAAACATATACTTAGCCTTTCTATTAGGCGACAAGTTGAAGAAATATTTAACAATAAGGGTTAAAGGCCTTAAACATAATCCATTCTCCGCAGATTGGAAAAAAGTAACCCAAACAATCTTAGACTTAAAAAATTCGGCTTGACCAGTGCTTAATATATAATTGACAAGTGAAGTACATTTAGATCCCTTTATCTATGATAGTGTGAATTAGTACTCGTGCTGAATCAATTCCTCATTGCTATGATATACTTAAAACACTAAACGAACTTCAAGCAATATTCACATAAACAAATTATGTTAATCTACGTTGAGAACGTTCCCCAAATAAGAATTGCAATCTTAAGAACATTAGAGTGTCATTGAAACATGAAAATAATTTGTTGTAGCTTAACATATGATTGCTGCAAACGATCATTGAACAGTAATTATGTGTCGCGCGTCATAAACATTTCCATACTAGGCCTGGCATATCCATCAAGTTTTTGATTAAGATTTAAACGTAAAATTGCTAGCAAAATAGTTTAGTATTATAGTCTAAGAACAAATAGATTAGAATTAGCACTTCATGAAATGGATTTCTACCATGTCCATAAACTAAAATTTGTGTATTTGAGAATATTTTTATGTAAAATTGTTAGATCAACTAACCATTAAAGAACTTACCATCAGAAATTGGTGAGATGGGTCTATCATCTAGCTCAGGTAGTAAATCTCTTGCTGGATGTCGCGGAATATGGAGTAAAGCCTCAGTAGGTATGGTAGATCTGTTAGGAAAGTTGCTTTGAAGAGGATCACTGTAAATATTCATATTACAGTTTTGTGCTGGAGCTCTGGCTGCATTTGGAACAGACGGCAGTGATGGAAGCGAATAACTGCAACTGTTTGGAAAACTCTGAGAAGGAGTTCTTGCATAGTTATTGAAGTTATATCTCGCAGGAGAATTGTAATAACATGATTGTGTGTTTTGTATGCTTTGTTCTTGCGAGCCAATATTATAGCCTGCATGGTTTCCTGCATATCCAAATGCTGCAGGACTGGAATACATGTTTCTTTGCTGTGAAACATACATCTGTGTTGTGTCAAGCTCGTGGTCCTCTCTTAGTACTGTGAAACTGCCAACTAACTAAAAATGCCGAAGCACGTCAGACGTATATGGCGCACCACGTGAAGCCGCGGTAATTGATACACTTGTATGTCGATCACTTCGGCTACAGCGGCGACTGTGCCATCGGAAACACAGTGCATCTAAAACATTGTGTTTTGCGTCAGAGTGCAAGCAATAAACAAAACATTTGGGTTTATGAGAAACCTAGCGGCCATACTCAAGTGTTGTTTAGAAAGTCTTCCTGTGAGGAACATAACATATTTTTGGAGCTCGAGTTTATCAGTCCGACGGCAACACAAACATTGAGAACGTGTTATTAACTAGCTAACAAATTAGCCGCAGTCTCAGATCACCTGCTAAAGCCATTAGCTGTACCAACTTAAACATATAAAAATTTCGTAGCACCATAAGTAAATACCTCCCAAGGGTTATTTTGACTTTTGTCTACAAAGAATCTAAAAATCAGTAAGCGCAAAGAACTTTACTATACTTTGTAATTATTTTAGTATATCATTTGCGCACCAATTGTTAACTGCAATGTTGCATGCGCCTTTATAGACACGGCACATAACGCAAATTATGCAAAATAGGTTCGTTATGTATGCTGCAATGTTGAAGCCGGTGGAACGGGCTTCAGCAAAGGCAGACCACTCACAGTGTGGCCAATACTGGTATCTTGTTGAAAGTAATTTAATCAAAGCAACAAGTGTTATCTTGCTAATTACATTATAATAACCTCGTAGAAAGCTGACTTTATGGCTTTTATCAAAAGATCAGTGGCGGGAGAAAACTAATTAAAGAGTTCTGATACCGAGATCAAAGGATATTCCGCTCAGCTTCTTCTCAAATCTTTTCTACTTCAATTGATGCTTATCTCTACCATCCACTTCAGGGAGACCAAGGCTTCCTAGAGCCTCCTGAGCCACTTGGCGCATATATCATCGCCACACTTGAGATGCTTAGAAAATCCTGTTAGCAAAATCACGATACATTTTATTGCCTTAATTGTTTAAACTGTTTAAGGTTAAAACCTTCCTTTCTTTATTTTTAAACAGTTATCTTAAACAATCTCATTTTTTATTTAATGCTCCAATTATTAAACCATCCCTTTCTTAAAAATAGTATAAAATTGTTCCGTAAGTAACGTGTAATTCTTAAGAAATGGGAAATAAAAAATCAATGAAAAAAACAATGGTAATTAAGATAAAAAAATGCGTGGTCAAAATGTCGTTATTTTTCTTCTAAAATGTGAAAAACGAGGCATATTTCATCGGTAATAGATTATATTTTCCATGTAGATTTAAAGAGCTCTGAACTGGTGGACCATAGACCATAGTAGTCTGTGAGCCATATGTCGCAAATTAACCAACATCCTTCGCCGAAGTAATTTAAAACACAACCCGCGGCTTGGCTAAATAAACATCTCTCAAAGTCGGCATATTTGATTTCCCTCACGGTCGCGTCTCACAGACCAACACTCCAGAACCCTCTGTGCAGAATTGCGACAGTATAGAAAAACCGACTGAATAATCTATCTACAAATCAGATCTATGTTGATCGGGACACAATGCTATTCATCGCGGACATACAAGGCGGAACCGGCGCACACGATTATTGCGCATGTCTGCAGTCAGCGGAAAGACAGTCATAATAAAAATATCTTTCATCGACAAGTTGTGATGAAAACTCGCTATTAATTTTGATTTGATGGGGAATATAATACTAGTCCAGCACTTGCTTTTGAGGTAATTTTCTTCCAGAAGTGTGTATTTTAGGCGCAATAAAGTGTGACTTTGTACACTGACTTTGAAAAGACCGCAGTAACTGTAACCTCACCCACGACGCGAATACCAAAGACAAATGTTGCCTTTCATCTTTCCGTTTATTTCTTTACAAACGCGCTTGTGTTCTCGCACAAACCACGCACAAACAGAGCCCTTGTTGCGGCTATACACAGGCTAAAAATCGTTGTTTTGGCAAATTTCAATTTTATTGCCGCTTTGCGTAGTGTTTTATGTTTTTTGTGTTGGATATTTTATATCAAAATATCCTAAATATAGTTTCTGTTTTGCGGAGTGCGTGCCACATTCCTATAATCAGAACACCCACCACACTGAGCCTCCCGACACATCTAGAAACCAGCATGGACTATATTTTATTGCTTTCACAGTTACCCGCAACGAAACTATCCTGCCCGCAATATATGTTAACTTTTTCAACTAACCTCTGCGCTTTGGAACGTTAGGGTATATGATTAGGATTACATCAGGATATGTGTACTAAGACGGACGAGAGTGTGCGTGTAGTATAGACTGTTGTAAGTTCAAGTGTTAGCGCGGACTAATTACTGCGGCTCGTGCAGTAAATCGGATTTATAAACAGGTTTTAACAATGTTAAACAGTCATGCTGTGCAATCATTCAACCGATACAACCCAAATTGAAACAAATACAGGGCATCACGCTTGGGCCGCTAAATACTAATACAAGAGATTAAAGAAACAATGTACAAAAATTCCCAATTCAGAGTAGTTTTTATCTTAACCGCAATTCCTATTTTGGCAATGTTCGTGGCAGCTCCTAGCTTGTGTTTTTATTTTTACATTTGAAATGGGAGAATATCCGTAGATCATTGGAAACGCCTACATTCTATAGAGCGCGCAAATGGTCGGCTCACAAGGTTAAAAAGGTGAACCCCGAAGCAAACAGGAACCACGACAGGAACATGGCCGAGTATACGAAAGAAGTGCCAAAGTTTATATTATGGCTTGTCTCATTGATTTGAAATTCTGTTTCAATATGTTATTATGTTTCCCTGAAGCAAAAATATTTAGATATTTTAAATACTTATTGGTACTTTAGATTAACCATATTGCATCGATTCTTTTCAATACAGACATACAGTCAACTACTGACTCGTAAATCAGTTCCCATTGCAGCAAATGTAGTTATTAGGCCATTGAAGAAAAGACTGACATATCTATAACTTATATATCATCAATTTTTATGTAGTCTATTTTTTATAAACTTCCGAAAACACATGACAATGTTTACACGATATTAAATTATTTATGTTTGAAAATCCTGCCTCTTTTATATTTATGAACAAAATTTTAGCAAGATTCCTGAATCCTGGTGCATACAACGGATCTCTCAAACTCATTTAAAATTAACATGCGCAAAACGCAAATCTGATCTAGGTATATGATTAGGCTGAGAGAAGACTCTTTAAAATACCACTGACCAGATTGATTACTTATTCAAGTTAATCTACTATCAGGGCTCTCACTGTCTCACAACCACATGTAAATTGCTTAAATTCGCAAATTCGAGCTCTGAAATTCCTCCGTTTTCCCTAAAATTCCTTATATTACTTTATTCATTCACTCATCTTTAAGGCAATGATGCCGAATATACGAATATAATTTATATTTTGGTGGGGTAATCCGAGTGTGAAGCCGGGAAATTTTTGAACATTTGGGGTTACGTAAACGCCATTTCCTGCACTTCTGGGCAGTTGAAACAGACAAAAAAGTACATAAATCAATCTAAATTATTCACACGGTCGCTCTTGCAGTCTTGGAATCTTTAAATTCCCTGAAAAAATCCTTAAAGCTTACAATTCCCCAAAAGATCCCTAAAACTATACAAAATTCCTGTTTCCAAGGAAAAATCTCGTCAAGTGAGAACACTGTCTATTACTTGTGCCGCGTGTCAACAAGGTTCCTGTGAACTTCACTGAAGTGTGCCCTTAAATATAGATAACTTTATGCTATATTTAACACAGTCGAGACGGCTGCATAATCATAATTGAAACATGTTATGTTCTAAATTTCGTCTAAATATAGTACACATGCCAGGATGCTATGAAGACATCCGCTCCCAGTCTCCAAACAACGGCCTCGCGTACCTTCAGGCTTGATTGTCATGGCAACATACGTCATTTCTGGTAACAAATGACATCAATAAAAGCCAACTTTTACTCCATGTTTTGATTTTCCGACATTTTGTTTTTATTATGACTTCTTGTTCTGGCGTAATGTTTTGGTTATAAAATCATCTATTTTGATCAAAATTTAATCACAATGTTGAATAAAATGCCCCCAACCATTCAGTTGCGCATGTCTGTGAGTTTGTTTGGTTACCGTTTTCTATTTGATAAAGTAAATACTCAACTCAAATATAACACTTGTATCTATCTAAACAGGAATACATTGGTCTACAACCATGCACTCGATCATGCATGACCACCCTCACCATTACGTAGAGTGATAGTTCTCCAGGTGAGATCTGGTATAGGCCTTCTATTTATATTTCAGCCAATTTCGTTTCAGCGCATTTTCGCATTGGAAGACTGGGGCCCAAACGATTTGGGGGTTTCCTCTTACATGTCCTAAAATATTTTACACAACGCTTTAGATAGAAGATTGAAAATTTAAGAATAGCTTTTTTATTCTTTCGTTTGGTCAAACAAGCTTCGCAATGTGGTGCGTGTTGCTAAAATGTGATTATCTATTTTCGCATGCATGTGGTACTATATATACTATGTAAGAATGCAGTAAAGCATTAGCATTTTATCAGTTGCGATTTCACATTTAGTATTTATGGTTATTAGAATTTAGAATTGTCACCTTCATGTACTAAATTATTTTATCTTATCCAGTAAAACGCGAAGGTCTTGCAGATTTTTGCCCTTCGTAGTGGGCAATACCCTTCTTAATATGATGTACTGACAAGATTTTATCTCTTGCTCTTGGAGATTGAACTCTGGACTACACCGGAACCGAAGGGTAGCATGTTTGGATATTGCGAAAGGGACCATATAGTTATATTTTTATAGCAACTTCTCTCGGAAATCTCGACTTTCATTTCAATCAGTGAAATGCGAAAAGTTACCCAAAATTTACATTTCTCTTATCTCCTCTTCTTTTTTTGTCTGACTTGGTCTACTTACTACTGGACTCTTACACTTAACATGTATGGTCGGTTGATTGGTCGGTTGATTAGTCGGTTGTTTTATACTGGCGGATTTAATCAGCAATTTTCCAGCAACCTTCGCGGCATTCATAGCAAGTTTGAAGTTACTTGAAAACTACCCTCAATTTGGAAGCCCATTTCTCATAGTCTCCTTGTTTTCTCTCCATATTTTTATCTCTTCTTATTTGCTATTTGTTTCATAAATAGATTTGATTCATCAGTTTTCAATAACAGTCTATCTGGAAGTAGTCAAAGTAGCGCTTTAATAAGGTTATTTAACCTCAGACTGATATGCATTACGTTTTCATAAAAATGTTTAATTTTCAGTGCCAGGCTCCCGTTTGTGTTCTGGATAAATTATTTGGTTTCCACCTGCCACACGGGACTAAATTCATAATGGTACCGTGCATGCAAACAGGTTGTGGTATCGTACGAGTATATTTATACGGTTCCCATGTAGTAATCAATGGCTTTATAGATGCATCGCCACTGATCTCTAAATTTATTTACTCTAACACTTAAAACGTCTAGTTCTTAGATTCATGATAATAAGCCTGCCCCTTGCAGCAATAGGAACTTGTATTCCAAAAAGAAAACATACAAAATCTAAAAGGCTTTCCAGCCTTCCACGAATTGTGTTAATTAAATTAACATTAAATGTGTTAATTTATCGCCAAAGTTTTACAAACATGACTGGTTTGCAGGCTTATATATCATAATAAAAAATACCTTGCCCTTGGCAGTGTACTGTATAGCCATCACAAATTCGCACTTGAAATTTCAGGATATATGTTTTAAAGAGCAAAAAACAGAAATTCCATCAGGAGCCGTTAATCTTAACTCCTAGACCTAGTTTAAGTTAACTGACCTCGCTATAGGCTACTGCCCGCAGTAAACTACGATATAACGACTTATTCATGGCATTTAAATCATACTTATAATTTTAAAAATAAGTATGCGCGTGTAATTTGTTCGTTATTATTTGCGGCTTGTATATCGTTTATCATTATCTGTTCGTCTTGATATAAAACAAGAGTCGTATAGTCAATGTTCAATGTAACGCATGCTGGTCGGTTATGCGTTTTTACAGAACAGACAAGTTACATGTCTTAATTAATCCTTCGAAATTTTATATATATAATAGTAACTTCACTAAAAATACAAAATTAAATCGCAAGCAGCATTTAATAAATGCTGTATATACATTGACTTATTGTAGTTATTCCATAGAGTGTCATTTAAATTATTTGAACGTGCATGATTGAAACGCCCGACTGCGTGAAAAACATCCTGAGGGCTATTAAATATTGAAGAGCTTGAAGGGCTTTTACAATCCTAGCTGTTTTTAAGTGCATTTTAATGCGATGTGAGAGAACATAATTATCACGGTGTAAAGGTTAATAAGTCAACGCGGCATTTCTAGAAATTGGTAAACATTCAACTATATAAACGTAAATTGTATTCATATACGGTTTGTTTATTTTTTTAGAATTTTTGTTTTGATGACCTTCGAAGGCTATGATTATTTCTGTTCAATTGCTTCCTCTGTAAATACTAGTAAAAGGGCGACTTTGTAATACATTGTATTTATATTTATAGTTATATTTTAACCTCTTTCCAGGAAACCTAATATTTGGTGAATATTCATGTGGCGACTTTTAGTTTTTCCGGTCAAACGAACTCAAGAAATGGCAATAAGAAAATATATTGCTTTTAGATTTGTGCAAATATAAACAACACAGTATTTTAATGGTCGGAACGTTTGTACCAGTATATATGAGACATTATCCCACGATCAGTTCAGTTCGGCTTCGTTTGAAATTTATGTTTATACATTTTTATTTGTTTCAATAGGCGTTTTCAAGGTAGATTCCCGTTCCCCGAGCCTGCGATCCGTTTGGCCAACAGCCAGGACACAGAATAGGGATATACAGAAGAGCCACTCGAGGGTGCAACATGTCCACGTTTTTTTGTGCGCATGAGTGAGGTCCTCCATCTTATAATTCCAAATTTTTAAAACGCAATTAATAAAGCACCGATTAATTCATGAATTCAACCTCGAGGATATAAAATTTCCGTACTCGTGGGTTAGGGGAGACTGGAACTGACTCTAAAATATCTATCAGGTATCGTAGTCAAGTGTGCAGTGGTATACTGTAGTGTGCAGGGGAACGTAAACGTCATTTTCCATTAGGTTCGAGTTTCGCTTGAGCGGGACGGATGAAGGATCAACAGTGTGAAAACGCCCAAAAAGGTTGAAATTAGTTCAAATTAGATATTCCCTCTTCCAACGTTTCCACAGGTTGTTCTTGCAAACA
Source organism: Trachythela sp. YZ-2020 (assembly GCA_016169945.1). Classification (NCBI taxonomy): domain Eukaryota; kingdom Metazoa; phylum Cnidaria; class Anthozoa; order Malacalcyonacea; family Clavulariidae; genus Trachythela; species Trachythela sp. YZ-2020. The sequence goes on from JADLSH010000369.1 coordinate 5,225,752, forward strand.
ATAAGGTACTTGGCACGCTTTCTAAGATCATGACTTTCGATTCTCCATGTTTCTTCGATAGGTAGATGGTTTGAACGTTGGACAGAAATGTTGCTGGGGTTAGGGTTGGCAACTCCACATTGTCCTCCATATACGATAAGGGTCGTCGATTTATCTGTATTTCGATATCTAACATCAGTTCAGCAAGTTCGTCCCACGTCAAGAATCCTCCCCCCATTACTTTGTACATCGCCGACTTTACCACTACGATTAGCCTTTCGAATTGGCCGCCCTACCACGGAGCGCGGCTGAGATTGAATTTTCACGTTATTTGCTCTTCTACAAGCCCTCGTATCCGCTCATCCTTTCGTATTTGCTTTAACCAGGCACTGGCCTTGACGAATGTTCCGCCGTCAGAATATATTACTCGCGGGCGCCCACGACGGGCGATGTGCTTCTTTAGGCTTACGAGAAAGGTTGGCGTCTCAAGGTTGCGCAGAAGCTCCAAATGAATGGCTCTTGATAGGCTGCAAGCGAATATCGCCAAGTATGCTTTCCCTTCCGTTTTAACCGACTTCTTGTATTTCACCGGTCCCGCGAAATATATGCCGACTACTTCAAAGGGAGTCCCTGGATTGGTTCTGTCCTTTGGTAGGCGTCCCGGAACTGGTGGGGTTGCTGCTCTGACACGGAATCTCTTACAAACCCAGCAATCGCTACGCACTTTCTTCACCAAACTCCTAAGTCGAGGAACCCAATAGCGCTCTCTCACTGCCGCCATGGTAATCCCCACTCCCCCGCGTTTAATAATAATAATTGAGGGAATTCATATCATCCAAGGATATTTTTCAATGAAGTCCTCCTACAAATAAAATAGCTATGATAAATATTAAAAGTTATACAATTTACAAAGTTATATAAACTAACCTATAGATAAAATTGTAAAAATTGATAGTATCCGTATTAAAGTTAACTAATATTAGGAAGTTAATAAGTTAATTATTAATCGGTAATTAAAAAAGAAGTTTTCTTTTAATAGTTTGAAGATTTGCTGTGTTCTTGATCTCGCAATCCAAATCATTGCAATTATTGGCTGCATTGTATACAAATCGTTGTTTTCCCCTTTTGAATCAGTTGAAAATCTGTCGCCATTAGGCCATGAAGACACCTATAAACTGCAACGTAGACATTTCAATATACCAATACGTTGGTTTATCTTCGTTCTCATAGCTTTAATATGGTCGGACCATGTTAGATTTTCATGAATCGTAATCCCCAAATATTGGTTAATTTGATGTCCTTTTACCGGCAGCCTGATACTACAACAAGACTTAATTTTGCGTGAGCTACCAATCAGAATTAATTTTGACTTTTCAACGTTCAATGTTAAAAAATTGTTGTTAAACCAATCTGCATTGAGCTTAGTTTCAACATCATGCACTCACCATTCTTGACGAGCAATATATAACAGTATCATCCGCATACATCATCACTTTACAAAACTTAAGACATCGAGGTAGATCATTCACATACAAAAGAAATAGGAGAGGGCCCAAGATACTCCCCTGGGGCCGGTTGTATAACTACCCGTTTTGTGGTTAAATAATAGTTAACTGTAAAATTCGCGATTCTGATTGGTTAACTTTCGCACTAACTATAGTTAAAAGAAGAAGTTTTTCATGGTTTACGGTGTCGAAAGCTTTGCTCAAATCGAGGAAGACGACACCAATTACTTGACCCGAGTCCATAGGCGCCAGGATTTTATCTGTAAAATGGATAAGAGCATTATCTGTTGATCCTCTCGCCTGGAGACCATACTGTTCTAGTGTTCTTTTGCAAGGATTTCATTCTCGCTAAGAGAAGAATACAGTTGTTGTTGAACTGCTCGCTTGAGTAACTTACCGACAGTGGGAAGAATTGTGATAGGTCTATAATTATTCACATCAGTCTGATTTCCTTGTTTATGCAATGCAGTAATTCTCCCAATTTTCCAAGAACTAGGAAAGGACGCAGTGGAAAGAGTAGTTGAAGATTTTTGTTAAACTTGGTGCTATGACTGATGAAGCATCTTTCAACAAACGAGCACTTAGTTGATGGTGTTCCGATAGAAATAGTACTAGTTATGGATGCGAATCTTTCGGCTAGCTTACTTGCAACGGGGCAGAAATGAGAATTGAAGATCTTTAATAAAATTTATTTTAACACGGTAGCCTATTCAGTATAATATGTACAATCTGTTTTTAAAAGGGCCGTGCTATAATATCAAAAACACATTAACTATAATTGTTTACTAATTAATTACAGCACATAATTATTACACACTCCATTAATTTCGGAAATGCATTATACATTATTGTGCAAGGGTTAAACGCCGTTTAAAATAGGGTAAAGACAAATCCTGAATGTTATTAGTTACTTCATCCGATAATTCGTTCCACCCTTGTGCTGCTCAATAAGAGAAACTTCTTTTGAGAAAGTTAGTTCTTGGTTTAGGTAAAGATAGTTTAACATTATTACTCCTTAGAGAATAATTACTATTTTCACATTTCGTGAAGAAATTCTGCACATAATCAGGTAGTCTGTTAGTTAAAGCTTTAAACGTCATGATGGTTTCTCTTTTCTTCAAAATGTCTTCAATTGGCATCCAATTGAGACTTTCTAGTATTTGAGTGGAACGAACCTCGTATGATTGTCTTGTGATAACTCGAGCTGCTCTTCTTTGTAATTTAGAAAGTTTGTTAAGAATGGAATTAGATCCATCATTCCATACTATTGAGCAATATGTCAGGTGAGGAAATACTAGAGCATTGTACATTTTGATTAGAATATGTAAAGGAACAAAGGACTTAGCTCTTCTTAATAATGCAATATTTTTTGAGATTTTTTTAGATTGTGCGTCATTGTGTATACCCCACTTAAATTGATCGTCGATGATAAAACCAAGAGATTTTTTGCTGGTGACACGTTTAATATTATTATCTCCTATGGCTAATGAAATCTCTGGGATGTCTTCAAAATTAGCGAGACGATATCTAGACCCAATTATCATAAATTCCGTTTTGCTATCGTTTAACGTGAGTTTGTTGCCTCTAAGCCAACTATGAACATTCTCAAGATCTCTTTTAAGTTTAGTCTCGATTTCATTGGAATCCAAACCGGCACACGAAATCAATGTTAAATCTCCTAGTAGCAAAAATTAATCGTTTGTAGGAACATTAGATATACATTTGTTCAATTCCTGAATACTGTTATCTAGTGAAACGTCTGGGGCACGATATACACAACCTATAAGGATAGTCTTCGCTTTAGGTCTGCTAATTTCTATCCAACAGGTTTCAACAACTTCCGTGTCAATGTCATCACAATGTTTAAAAGGCACATTATTCCTAATATAAAACATTGTTCCTCCGCCGCGTTTATCGTGTTTTCTATCTTGCCTTAGAATGCTAAAGCCGGGTATCGACACTTCACAGTTTCAGTGACACTTCACAGTTGGGTCGTGTGGAAGATATATAGGATAACTTCCCTGGATTCCATACCATCATCAGTTCGTTCGAGGCCTAAACGAGCGCTGGTTTGCGAGTAATGGGGCTCAGTAATGTCTCGGAGCTGTACACGCTTGATCCACCATTCTTTCGCTGCTTCAACCTCTTCTGTAGCCAAGGGTCCGACTCTCTTATCTTGATGTCTACTGTAGTGTATGAATCGGTTCATCCAGGCACAAATCCGCAGAGTAAGACGAAAGCTGTTTCACTCAAGGATATCGTCAAATTCGTCTGACACTGGTTCCGATTGCGCCACACAGATCGATGAGGACTTCACGGATTACCTTCGCTTCTGCTTCTGCCTCGGGCGACGCCTGCAACACTGGGTTATCAGGCCATTCAGAAGGGTCGTGCAATCATGCTATCCACCTACGCGTGGATAGACGGCACTGGATCCTTGGGAAGAGCGTTACGCACTGCGAGGTTGGTAGCCATGTGCGCACCAACCAACTTTAACCTCGGTATAGTCAAGCTTCGCTTCGCCAGTCTGCTTTTGGCCGTCACCAGTTGTTGTGTTGTCCCCGATGGTTGCTTGACAACAGCGTCGCACACGTCTCGATATATTTACTTCCCTTCGAGGGTCAATGGTGAGACTAGCCCCAACGGATCGTAGATTTTCGCCAGCTTTCTCAATACACCACGCTTTGTTTTCTGAACTTCCTCGTCCGGAAACGTCACTGCTAGGGTGTCGTTTTGTTTGTCCCACTTCAGCCCTAGTAGCTTAGTTTCGCTCGGCTTGACCATAAGTTATTGCTTCGCGTATGATTGGTCTCGGAGATCTTCTGGGGATGCATCATCTTCTAATTGTGGAATGTTCGAGTTCCATTTGTGAAGCTCAAAGGTGGCATCATGCAATATTTCCCGTGCTGTTGCTTTCCTCGTCTGCGCTTCTTGAACAGTTTTCCCGCCCGTAAACAGGTCATCAACATACATGCTACGACGTAATCGTGTAACTTCATCGGGATATCTGTCGGCCCAGGCATCAAGAAGACTTTCAAGTACCCTTTCGAGCAGGTACGGTGATGGAGCTAAACCAAATAACACTCTCGCAAACCGAAACGTTTCTACCTCATCCATTTCATTCTTCCGCCAATGAAGCCGCTAGGCATCTTTTTCGTTTTCTCTCACACGTATCTGTAGAAACGCTTGACGTACATCCACAGAAACCATCACCGGAAACGCATCACCTGGATGGTTGCTGCGCCATGGCAAGCCGGTTTCGTACCATCCTTCTGGCGAACGCCGTAATTGCTCTTTGAATTCTCAATGTACTATCTTCTGATCACGTTCGAATGAATCTTCTAGACCCAGCACATGAAGGCGGCAAAGTTGCTCGTAGTCGACGACTAGTTTGCGCCAATAACATTGTTCGTCTGTCAAACTCGTTACCCGGAGACATGAGGAACCATCCTAGTCGAGTAAGTTTTGCGATGGCGTCATCCCCCACGCTGAGGATTATATGTACAGTCAGTCAATCCTTGGTATCCTTGTCCGCAATGTCGACTGGTTGAAGGTGGGGATATGTCGTTGCCATTCTTTGATATTGAGGATTGGGTATTGTTAACAATTGGGTCTTGTTCACTTTAGTCAGTTTCGCATCCATCTTAAGCTCACCATCGATGGAGGATAACTCGGCATCATACAATTCCAATTGAATAATGTGTCCCATTAACATTTCCACCTGTCTCGTCTTACTTTCGCTTGGCTTCTTGATCATCATATCTGCAACTTTCGCTGAAGCATAATTATGAGCTGTTGGACCCACTGTTAATAAGTGCTCGTGTTGTTATCCCGTCCACTTTCACCAAGACTACCGGGAATACCCCCTCTCCTACTCGGAAATACTACTTGGAAATTGAAGATACAATATCGTAATGAATCGTTGTCATATTTAAACTTTCTTAAATAATAACCTGAAAAAATAAATCACTATTATTAATCAACAGCGTAGCACATGGCCGCCTTTGAGAGAGCGTAGCACATGGCCGCCTTTGAGAGAGCTGCTCGAAGTTTGTGCCTTGTCCTTCTATTATATGTGTGTTTCATATATCATTCAAGTGCTAATGAAACAACACTAAGTCTTATTGATGGGAATACATTGTATGCTTCAAGATATGTCAATGAGCCCAAATTATACGACGGAGTGTCGTCGAAGACTTCTCCTTTGAAACGCCATGGAAGACAGTGTTGCAACACATTGGGAAAATTCTATTCGTTCAAAGCTGGTTGTGTTCTTGCTGAAAGGACAGCAGTAGCATTATTGTTGGTATGGTTATCGAATGATGTTGCTTCTAATCCTGGCCCTGGTATGTCTCTAAAAAATCTCACTAAATCCAGAGGTTTGAAAGTAGCTCATCTAAATATCCGAAGTATCGTGGGTAAAATGGATTCCCTAAAGATACTCATGAAAGATAACCCTCTCGATATCTTAACAATTTCTGAGACATGGTTAAAACCTACTATATCTGATAATGAAGTATTTCTTCATGGCTACTCGTGTGTGAGAAATGATAGACTAAACAAGACTGGTGGTGGAACGATGATATATATTCGGGATGGTATTCCATATCGGTCAAGAACGGACTTAATGAGTGAGGTTTGTGAATCATGCTGTATTGAAGTAGTTAGACCCAAATGTAAAACGATTATAGTATGGACAGTTTATAGGGCACCCGATGTGAATTTCGATATTTTTATCGAGGATTTGGATCGTTCCCTGCTTATATTATCCGACAATGTTCACACGATTTTACTTGGTGATTTTAACGTGGATATGCAACTTTCAAAAAAGCCTTCAAACAAAGAACAAAGACGTAAATTGTCTAGTCTGTCTTCTGTTCATAATCTTGAGCAGCTCATAGTGGGTCCCACGAGAATTACTGAAACGTCGTCCACATTGATTGATCTATTGTTCTCGAATATTACGCAACGCATTGTTGACCATGGCGTTTTTCCACTGAACCTTAGCGATCACTCACTGATATATTGCGTTTATAAAGCTGGTCAAGTTAAATCTCCTGGAAGAATAATAGAGCATCGTTCATTTAAACATTATTCTAAGTCGGCTTTTGTCGATGACCTTAAATCAATTGACTGGTCTTCGATAAGCGCTGAAGAAGATCTAGATCAAGCTGTACTTAAGTGGAATGCATTTTTTACAACAGTAATGGATAATCATGCTCCAATGAAAAAATCCCGAATACGAGGTATATCTACACCATGGATGACCGCTGATCTATCAGCATTAATGCAAAAGCGTGACGTTATTCATAGGAAAGCAATTAAGTCAAAATTATCAAATTACTGGTCTCAGTACAAAGTCCTCAGAAATAGAGTAAACAGCGAAATAAGGAAATGTAAAGCCGACTATTATTCCAAATTGATCGAGGATAATAAAAACAATTGTTGTGCACTCTGGAAAACTCTAAATACGATTCTTTCACGTAAAGAAACAAGTCCAGTCACCTGTATTGAAGCTGATAGAGTCATATATACTGAACCGAAATCCATTGCTGAGATACTAAATCAACATTTCTCAACCATCGGTACTAAAATTACTAACGGTTTAAGGTCTCTTTCATCTACAATATTTAACAACAATGTCAACGGAACAATAAGTTTATCTACTACATTTGAAATACAACCGATTACTACACAGTTTGTCCAGAAGGAATTATTAAAATTGAAACCAAATAAGGCAGTGGGTATGGACAAGATCAACGCCCGTTTTCTTAAAGACGCTGCCTATGTGATAGCTGAAAGCCTGACGAACTTGTTTAACCGGTCCATTGAGTCATCGAATTTCCCATTATCATGGAAATTAGGAAAAGTAACAGCATTGTTTAAATCAGGGAACCGTTCAGATGCCAACAACTATAGACCTATTACTGTATTACCTGCTGTATCCAAGGTCCTTGAAAGGGCAGTTCATTGTCAACTGTACAATTATCTAAGTGTTAATAAGATCTTAACACCAAATCAGTTTGGTTTCAGACCAAGGTTGTCAACATCTATGGCATTGGCCCATTTCACAGATAATGTCCTTGATAATATGGACAATGGCTATTTCACCGGGGCTCTGTTTTTAGACCTGTCAAAAGCTTTTGACACCATCGACCACTCACTCTTATTAAAGAAATTGGACGCTATTGGTCTAAAAGGTAATACTGCAGATTGGTTTCGATCCTATTTGGGCAGTAGAACCCAAGTTACTAGTATCAATTCAGAAATTTCTCAAGTTGCTTCTATTGAAGTCGGGGTGCCGCAGGGAAGTATATTAGGACCATTACTTTTTTTGATTTATGTGAATGATCTTTCATTATGTCAACTTTCAAGCAAGATTATTTTCTATGCGGACGATACTGTGATCTACCATTCGGCTAGAACGCTAGACGATATTAGCGACATCTTAAATTCAGACCTGGATATTGTAACCAATTGGTTTAATCAACATTTATTATCTTTGAACACCTCTAAGAGTAAATTTTTACTATTTGGGAGTCCGCAAAAATTGAAAAAGATTGATGTTTCCAGTTTCAAAATTAGGACAGGAAATGATGAAATTGAAAAAGTGGGATCTGTCAAATACCTTGGTTTAACCCTACATCAGTATATGACTTGGGATGAGCATATTGACAATGTTATTAAGAAGATAAACCAAAGACTTGGTGTTGTCTATAGGATCAAACATTTAATACCTCTCACTACAAGACTAGTCCTATATAACTCCTTGGTCTTACCTCTGTTTGAATATGGAGATACTATATGGGGTGACAAGAACAATTCTACCTTGATGGAACGTTTGCAAATTTTACAAAATAAATCGGCCAGAATTATTCTGGATTTACCCCCCGGGAGTTCAGCTACTGAAGAACTCAAATGTCTAAACATGAAACCATTAAGTGAAAGACGTTTTTTTCACCGCTGCTGCTTGGCGTATAGGGGAATAAATCAAGTAATTGATTACGATTTCAATTTTACGTCCAATGTTATGTTTCACCCTATGATACCCGGACAAAAAACAATCTTCATCTGCCTCGTGTTCGGACTAATTGGGGGAAACAGAGGCTTGTTTACCATGCTGCTAGTGATTGGAACTCATTGAACACAGATATAAGAAATAGTAACTCCTTTTCTGTATTTAAATCACATTTTAGTGTTTCTAGTTACTATTGACATAGTTTTGAACTTTCGTATGTAGTTCAGGTTTTTGAAGTTTTAATCAATTTGTAATATACTTACCATATTTTGTGTGCTAACTCTTAACTTATAATCTTAATTTAGACATTTTATATATTTTATTGTATAATATTGTATGATATTGTGCAGGTCCCTACTGAAAATCGCGTTTCGCGAGTAGGTTACCTGTTGAAATATTTATTAAACAAACAAAACAAACAAACAAGTTATCATGGTGCATTAAGAGAAAATATTGAAGTTTTGTGAATATTTACAATTAAAGATATTAATAAAATAATGTTCAATAAAATATATACAGTAACATTCATGCACTTGTTAACTAATTTGTAAACTAATTTGTAATCATGAAACATCTGCATCTTGATGCCTTGTGCCTTTTTATTGGCATCAATAACTGTATGACAGACTTTCCTGCAATTATAGCAGAGAGAAATTATACTGTGTTATTAGACATTTTTATTACCTATATGCATTTAATCTCTGTAAAGGGTGGAAGAGAGATAAAACCTTTGTTGGTTTATGTACAATACTATTTGTGCACATTGAAGACCTTGCCTTATTAAAATAAGACAATCCATTATATTTATCCATAATAGCTTGTTATGAGTTATGACTTGAGGCCGAGGGCATGCACAAATTAATATATCTTGCTGCTTACATTAATATTTATTTTCTGCCAGGGAGACTTTGGGAAACTAATCACTTAGCAGAATTTACTAAACCTTGGGTTGGAGGGTTCATATATTTTTTCACAGATTATACCACTACTGCAGTTACTGTCAAAAAGAGTGCTTGGACATACAATGGATATTATCCAGGGTTGGTCGCCATCCTTAACCCTTCCACACCCCCTATAGTGTCTGGCAATGCTGCCCAAGCAATATTATCCTGTTAATATGGATAAAGCTTCTAATTACCATTTTAAACAGCAGCATGGCAATTTATGCCTGCACTACCAATATCAAGAAAATGTACAATTACTAAAACTACAAGCTGTTAAATGTCCCACAGAGGACAAAATCTATATACATGGAGTATATACACCTAACTTCACAGTAGTTGATGGTGTTTGTGGATGGAATATTCGAACGAAAATTTATATTCATTTTTAGACCTAGCCAGGAGCAGTTGCGAAAAATGCAACCTTAGGCCCTCTGGAAGGAATCGAACCAGCGGTCCTGCGATTCCGGTGCAGCGCTCTAACCAACTGAGCTACAGAGTCCAGTCACTGAGCATTAACCGCAAGTTCGTGTATATAACTTCACAGTACTATAAATGATGCTGAAACAACCTGAAAATTTTGTTTTCAAAACCAACATGAGACTAGTTTGTCTATAATGCGATGCTCTGGGAATGGCTATAAATGCTAACGGTGTTTTGACGTAAAATATAATGGGGAAAAGTGCACTATTTATACTGTGGCAAAATAATAGGCCGAGTGCATATATTTTAAACAATGAACTGTGACTGAAAACTACATTTGCTATTAAAAAGAAAAATAAAGGTTTCCGTACACCTCTTAATCATTTTTATACAATGTTTTTGAAAGGAAATATCTATTGTTCACAGCGTTAGCATGGTATTAATACTCAAGTTTTGAAATTAATAACCTAAAAGTATAGAAAACAAGTATTTAATAGTGTTTTCTTCAACAGTGATTTGTACCATTGTGGCATCCATAGACGGAGCAAAACCTCACAGCTTTTCTCTCCACGTTGTAAACAAACAAGGCAGGCGAAAAAGTGAAGGTTTGAGCTTTGAAAAAAATATTTTGCCAAAAACCAGGGGGGGTGAAAGAGTCCGTTTTAGATTAGGATCCAGTGTTAGGATCGCGGTCGGTCAGTGGTAATTACCATGAGAAAAAGGAACCAGTGGCGTCATTATGCATTATAGCGTCAGCAAAGGCCAAAATCCGCCATGTTTTTTGTCTCACTTTGCTACCTGGCATATATTACTGCCAGAGTGGTTCCATGTAGAATACGCCTGAGATATCCGGCGTGGAGTTCTGTCATCGACGGCGTATTGGCGTAACTTTGCCCTTTGTTATTATATAGGCGCATCAACGCCTTAGCGAGTCGGCGTGCAATTTTTCATCTCAATTTTGGCACCACGTTGGCGCAATACAAAATTTTAAGACAATGGTGTATTGATATAAATAAAAAAACAATAGTTTTGAGTTTTCACAACTATAATTGCACAAATAGTTAAAGCTTTTGAGCAAATAATGTTATTTTTGTTGATTGTTTATTTCTTCTGAAATCGACATTCTTCCTTTTTCGGACCGTAAGAACGGTACAATATAAGGGACCGGTCATGAAGTATGTGTACTGGGGGGGGGGGTGTGTGGAGGATAAGTTGGGGGCGGGAGGGGGGGTGTACGAAACAAATTATCTAACCTTTGGGGGGTATGAGACGAATTACGACATTTGTGGGGGGTACGAAACAAAAAATGAGTCTAATACTATGTCTATGATTAAAACTACAAACTTTAATATATACTTTAATAAAATTGAGTGTATGTTCTTATAATAATTAAATTGCAATGTAGCACAGTAGCATTTGAGCTACTTTGAGCTTTTTTGTATAAAAATTGGTATTAAGATTTAGAGTAATGTTTTTCCTTTTCTAGATCTAACCCAGATTCTCACCAAGGGCATAATAGTATTAACCACGCTAAGTATTTCAATACAGACAATATATTGCAAATAATTTGCAAACCAGTTATGTTCTTGGCATTTATATTTGTTTCATGTTTTTTTTGGGGGAGGGTGATTGGTTGGGTGGGGGGGAGGGAGGTTCCGAAACATTTCATCACCTTTGAGGGGGGTATTAAATATTTTCCGACGCTTTTCGGGGGGGTGCCAAATTTTATGGTAGTATTTTCGAATACCCTCCACCCCCCAGTACACATACTTTATGACCGGTCCCTAATGTGATTGGTTCAGAGTGGCAATAATTGAATAATTCCAGCGCGACTAATAAGCGCGTGACTGACCTTGAAGCTTTCTTTTTCTACGGACCGGCCGACCGGAGTCACTAGCGAGGCAACAATGGCAATCGATTTGAGCCAATTGAGGTAAGGATTTTAACTGACTTTTTAAAATTTTTGTTGTTGTTGAGGAATCAACGATTTTGTATTCAAAATTGTTTCCCTTTGGCAATGTAGGTATTAAATAGCACTTTTCTTCACGAATTTGAAACTGTCCTGTGTGATATAAGGCCAGTTAAAAAAATATTTCTGTTTTTCATCGCCGCCCGCCCTCGAAAATTTGGTCGTCCCAAATATTATTTTAAATATTATTGCGAGTATTTGTTGGAGTTTTGATCAGCAGCCCGTCGGAAAATTGTCGGGTACCGAACAGTGGGCGCCATGATGCGCTCTCCTTTACTTCTTTTGGTGTTTTTATAGAACAATTTCAAAATTTATAAGGATGAATATGTGAAATGTATTGGATCCATACAGTAGGAACAGCTATGAGATTGGTAAAATATCCGCGATTTTGAAAAGGTTATTTATTTCACGGCTTCACACGTCAATCGCACGTCCCAAAGCAAAGGAAGCCATTTCAGTGTGGAACAGCATTTCGCAATAACTGTCCTGAGGCTGAGCTACAACTATTGTATTACAATTCGTTCAGCTAGTACAGTTAGTGTAGTTCTTAGATTTAAAAGCAACCTTTTTTCAAGTATATATTGAATAAATAGAATAGCTTTTAATTTGCTTTTGTGAGTTTGTCTTTTGATCATGAAGCGCACGTGGCAAGCAATATTTGGAAAATATTTGGAAAATCAAGACAAATTCACCAAGTATACGTAAATTAAAAATTACAAGTGGTAAAAATACTAAAAATGTATGCAGCTATGTAAAAAGATAGTTTGAGTTTGTTTTTATGTGAATACTATCTCCTCCACAGAGGTTGGTTAATCAGCTGGAAAAAACTAATGTGACGTAACATGTCACTTGCGAAAATAGTGCAAAGGAAATTGGGTTAACGAGGAAAGATATACCGTGACATTCTTTGCAAATAGCCTTCTGTCCATAGCCTTCCTTGCCTTGTTTAGTTTTACAGAAGCACTGCATATAATGAGTTAATTATATTTTCTTCACAGAAAATGCTGTAAGTATTGTAAATAAAACTGTCGACGATGTGGCAAAAACGTCAACTACGAGTACGACCGATCAGAAGCAAAAACCCATGGGACTGGAAACAGTATAGCTTATCTCAAAAATCTATCCCTGCAAAAATAAGGAAGATCTCTAGCACAAAAGGTGAGCAACAACAAAAGTTCGTCTGCATTGAATGTCTTGAGCAGTCACTTCAGGGGGAAAACGACGAAAGGTTCGCATATATTTGTTGGTTGGACAATACTAGCATGAAACGCGGCATAAATCAAGCTAGATGGCACTGTCCCCCAAAAGTGAGTCTTGCCGATTTGTTCCATCAAGTTCAATCGAGGTACAAATATTAAGAAGGAAATATGCTAAGCCGAAAACAGCCCAGTCTAGTTCCAAGGCGTTAAACCAAAAAGCCATATATTCGGGCTCCCACCCCAGAAGTTGGAGAATTAAAGTCTTTGGAAAACGACAAAACAGTGCAGCTCGAACATAAAAAAATAATGATATGTCTAGTCCATTAAGCTCGCAGGAGCATTCGGAAGATGAAGAGCATCACACTGAGGAAGGAACAATTATGCCTATTGAACTCATGGATATTCATAATTCTGATCCGATTGGCAGTTCATCATCCTATACACCGTCGAAAATGCAGTCAACCGTACTCCAGTTCGGTACACGTCAATCAGATAATGTTGTTGAAACCCCGGTCACTTTGCAGAAGGTTATTGAAAACATAACTTTGAAAGTTGACGACGTTGCAAAGAAGCATTCCACGCTTACACAGTTGGCATGTGAAGACAATGACACGTCTAAAGCTATACATGGCCTTAAATCAGCAGAAAATAATATTCAACTTACCGAGGCAACAAGTCTTCTGGAATGGTTTTATGACGAGACCGGGATACTGCGCTGTTTACCTAACAGAACGAACATCTTTCGTTCTGTTATAGTTGATTTGAAACTTGGTGCTGCTGATAGGCATGTGGAAACATTTAATTTCCTTTCTCGCATCATGTTCTGCAAATGTTGGCAGTATCGGGCATGGTCGGAAGAACGTCAACGACATTCTTTATTGCCTCAAAAAGACTGTTAATGTACACTATTGGGCAACAGTCGACAAGAGCACGCCAAGTCGGACAACAAACCAAGCTACCCTCGTCGTAGCACGTGACGAAAAGGGCATTCCAAATCCAATTCCAGCACCTCCGGTATACTCAGCATTTGAGGTTTCTTCTTACGAGAAGATGGCAGAGATGCTGCTGAAGGCTATTCACGATAATTTTTCTGATGATTTGTTAGCAAGATTGTGTGCTATTCAGCTGTTGTAGCTGATGGACCATATCAAGCACATGGTTTCCGTGAGAAACTTTTGGAGAACTTGGGGATTGAAGATAACCAACTTGCTTTACCTGCGACATGTGATGCTGCGCACGTAATGAATTTAGCCGTACTAGATGTCAAAGACTCGGACACTGACAGTGGTCAACACTTTCGAAAGTTCATAAAACGTTGCCAATGTATTTAATACTATTCTCGCAGATGGTAAAGGGTGTGCTTTTCTTCAGCCGACTGATTCTTCCACGAGACGACAAGTCTCGTATCGTATGCTACTCAAAGCCGTTCACTAGTTCATCATATGAACAGTGAGTGAAGATTGAGAAAAGCTTTGCTTCTTTCTGGAAAGCGTTTGATCCTCTCTACCCCAATCGACATGAAGACGAAGAGTATCAACACATGATTGCAGGATCGGATTTCATCGCGGATCTCCTAGCATTCCTAGACACCGTGAAGCCGGTAGTTGATTTGATGCTCCGGGTGCAGTCCCTAGACATGCCTATTTGGAAGCTGAAGCTGTGGTGGCCAAGCGTTAAAGAATTGATGGCAAAGGCATCAAGCGGATACCCCGTTTCACTTCCAAGGTTGGATAAAGTGATGAAATCCCTCAAACCAGACTCCACGTATAATGGAGTAACCCTTTTACCCGGCTGCTTAATTACAAATGTTGGAATTGCATTTAAGTTGCTGCAGCTAGGCTGAACTTGTTCATTTTTCAAGGACCACACAGACCTTAGTGCCGATTATTATTTGTATTACATATGTCAAAAATAAATAAGCTTAAATAAATGATAAACTAACTACTAAGTCTAAGCAAACTATAAATGATTACAGTATAGCAACGATTTACATGAATACTCGAAATTCAAATAAATTACATGTTAATTACAGTATGTCGCCCAGTTTCCGGACAGTAAGTAATATTTAAGCCGTAACTTACTTTTAAGGATCGCCAGAAACACGAAATTTGACCATTTGGCAGCTCAAAGGGTCTATTTACTATCACTGATTGTTTTAACCGCTGTGCGTTGTGTATCGTTTTGTTAAAAGATATAACGCTGAGTACGTTCCGTGCCCAGTTTCCGGACATCGTGCCCAGTATCTGGACAGTTTTAAAATGATCGTTTCTGACTCGAATACAAGGTAAAGTTTACTTAATTATCTATTATTTAACGCAAATAATGCAACACAAGTTGATTTAAATAACATTTATTGTTAAAACAGATTTTTCATGCATATTTTCAACAGCATTGTTGACTTTAGTCAGTGTCAAATCCACCATGGCTGCATCTGTGCCATTCTTCAATAAAATATAATACTGGCATGGTATTACAGCCCCTCCTCCATGAGATTGCACTGGTGGCCATGGATGAAAACTTTGACATGGTTCTCCTGTCTGAATACTAGAAATTAAAACCATCACAATCGCAGTAAGATATAAATTTGTTGATTATGTATTAATATGAGTACATTGATCCCAACTCACTAGTATATATGCACTAATAGCAGCTGCATCTAGAACAACTAAGTGCTATTGTTAGGTATACATTTAAATAAAAATAATTACCAATGAATACTATCCACATGGGTAGAACTTAAAAGCTCTGTAAAACACGATGATAAGCCCTGCGGAACTCTCCCAATTGGAAGACCAGCAATTGTATGTACTGTTTCACCCCGTTTTATATCGGTAATGATAGACCACATTGGTTGTTGTATCCTGTTTAATTCTGGTACCCAAACCAAACAAGCATTAGGATCATGCTTGTTTCCATACTCTTTCGTTACAGGCAGAGATAGTTGAGGGGGTGGTCGAATCTGGAATTCATGATATCCTTTAACTACTGCATTTTTTATTACAATTTGAGCCATTCTGTCAGGTATGGAAAAAAAAGATTTTAGTTTTTTATTATATTTTTATTATGGATTAATTATTTTTTTATCTGACAGGTTTGAAGACCAACAACAATATTTTACAACATGGTTATCATTCTTTTATGATTGTCACAAAAGGTAAGGTACAGTAACAATTAAATAACACCATTGGACATGATGTTCATTATCGAACGAGATGTTATCCTGTCATGTCTCGATCACGTGAAGTAAATCAGTTTTTTTTTATAAATGTCACAACTCAACTAAAAGAGACTGCTTCACACACTCGTGGCAAAAGAACTCTTTATCATCCTCTATTGGAGTGATATCAACCCCAATTGGAACACATTCGATATGCATCCACATACGACATTTGTCACACATAACCCATGGCAAATCTTCGTCATCTGTCAGTTGATACTGCATATGGCATAATTTGCATGTGTTTTCATCACAAACTTTCTCCACAGCTTTTCTTTTCCTGCCAGCTGTATTTCTCCTTTTCTTTCGTTTTCTTTTGCTCTCTCTCTTGCTTTTCCTCTCAGCTTCTTCCTTTTTGCTTCTCGTTTTCCACCCTCTCCCTTAGCTTCCTCTGCTTTTCAGCCATCTCCTTGCTTTCTTCAATTTGTGATCCAACAATATTTTCATAGACCTTTCACTTGTCATGAAATTTGGAACTGTCACTTTATTCCTAGATTTTTTGGCTCCTTCTTTGGCTGACGGATAAACTAATATTTCATCAAGGACCGATGAAGCTGGTGGGTTTGATGATGATGGTGATAATCCGTTGGTACTCTGCGTGGTACTTGATTCCATTCTGTTAGGGCTCTGGAAAGAGTGATTGGCTTGGGAAGAAGAACATGTTGGAACTTGGTTCTCTTTGTCAGCTGCAACCGATGCATTGAATAGCTCTTTCCAGGCACAGAAAATAGGACTGCCAGGCAAATCATATCCCTCCTCAACACGCCGCCTGTACTTTTCTTTAGTTGGTGTATTAAGGCCACGTTCAAGAATATCTAATGCTGACTGGGTACCTGATGAAGAGGAAGATAGGTAAGAAGTGGGGGTAACAGATGAATTTATTGCACCAGTAGTTGACTCTGTAGTAGATGACCTTGTGGCAGATGACGTCGGAGCAGATGATGTAGGAGCAGATAACGTTGGAGCAGATGATGCTGGAGCAGATGACATTGGAGCATTCTCTGTTGCAGCAGATGACGTTGGAGCAGATGACGTTGAAGCATTCTCTGTCGCACCAGCGTAGACAAGAGATGGTTTAACTTTGTCATTGGAGATTTGAGCTCTATCCTAAGGTAATATGCCAGACTTACGGAAAGCGTCTACCAGTATAGATGGTCGCATTACATCATCCCAAGTAGACTTGAATATAGAACAAAAGTTCTTTTTCGTAATATCAGTGTTCGGATTTCTTTGACTGTGGATCCTGACAGTCTTGTACCATGACTGCTTCATAGCACCGAAAAGACCAACATCAGCGGGTTGGACAAGATGGGTTGCATTCTTCAACAAAGCATAGATATGAATACCATGCTGTCTGGCCAACTCGAATGAGTCGAGGTCGATATGTGACTCGTGACTATCTACAAGAAGAACAACCGGCCTTGTTGATGGTATGTGAGGAATGAAGTGGTTGGCCAGCCACATGTAAAAGCTTGGTGTGTCCATGTAACCACTCTCCGTCATCGAAAAGGCACTTCCTGGAACTCCGCCTTCCAAAGGGTTATATGTCATTGGGACCCGTTTTCCTACAAAAAGAAAGTAAGGTGGAATCCATTGACCGCAGGCGTTGAAACATGGTAAAACTGTTATATGTTCTTTTGTTCCAGTTGTAACACGATATGGTTTCTCTTTTGTAGATGGACCCAAAATTTTGCCAGCTCTTCCTTGGAGATCAAAACCGCTTTCATCGCAATTCCAGATCAGTCCTGGGCGATTCTGGAGTCCTTGTTGGTGGATGAATTCCTCGTATCCGGTAAACCATTCATTCAAATCTGCTGAGATCTTTGCACGTTTCTTGTCAAGGGGGCGTGCATTTCGAATACGGATCTGTGGATTCCTGGCCATGAAACCTCTATACCATTTCTCACCGGGTCTGTTATATACAAATGGTGTGGGTCGTCCATCCTTTTCTACCAGCTTCTTCACAGTGTTAAGAAAATCATCCTTAGAGCAGCCAAAACCACGATGGGCAATCTCAACAATCCATTCTGTGATCCTGGTTTCTTCAGCCTTCGTCAACACAGTTGGTGGTCCCGATCTTCTACCAACTTCTACTTTACCACTTAATCGGTCATGAAGAGTCGACTTTGCCACACCCCATTTGGTCGCTGCTTCTCTAACACTTATTCCATAATTTGAAATATCTTTCAATGCATTTCTGTACTTTTCTGACTTGTTTTCTATAGCTTGCATAGTATTCTCACTGACCTATAATTATTATCTTACTAATTAACCTATTATAATTTTAAAGCTTTATAGCTACTGAAATAAAATTTCTCCTGAAATGAACTAAAAAGCTGTGTTATGTCTATTATTTTGCGGTTTATACTGTGGAAGAGTAAACATTTATGCTTGTTATAACAGTTTTTATGTATGAAACATGCGAAAAAGTACATGAAACTGTTAAAAAATATAATTGTATTATAGAGACAAAGGTGCAAATTTCTTTTCATTGCTTGTGTTTTTATAATTTTGTGCAAATGTGGTTGTTTTAGCGTTAACAGAATTTAAAACGTACACATGGAATTAGGCGTCCGGTTATTGGGCAAGTGCGTAAAAAACTATCAGCTACGAAATAAAAGTAAACACATTTTAGCATTTTTGAAAATGGCGCCAAAACGTTTTCAGATAAATAGTCGGACTTTTTAGCTTTTTTCTACACAAAAACTAACTGCTTGTGTTATATATTCAAAGAGTATGACTCTCCTTAAGTGTGCTATCTAATTCGCGGCGCGGTAAATGGCGGCCTTTTTGAAAAAAAATATTTTACCTACCTTGACAAAAACTCGATAACTCCACAAACAAAGACAGCGAAAAAGAAAAGAAAACCTGGACGAATATCGTGAACTGTCGGCCTATTATCGGGATGTATCGGTTTTGTTTCGTTTTTATTTTCCGAAGAAATATTTGAAAACAAACTCTTGGTGTCCGGATACTGGTACTGTCCGGAAACTGGGCGACATACTGTACACGAGAAATAATTATGCAAAACACACTGTCGTTAACAAAGGAGTTGAAATATGGAATACCCTTGATAATGAAATAAGAAACAGTACATCATACTTTACTTTCAAGAAATTATGCATAATATTAGAAAATTAATAATTATCTTTATATATATATTGCATGAGAGTGCTATAGTTACTTAAATTATTTTGATATTTCATCTATATGTAGATAATTTACCAATGTCACTTATAAATAACTATTAGTAAATATTCTATTCGATATATCTCAATTATCTTTCAAATTATACTACAGGTGTATGTACCACAGAATACCACGGTACCACAGAATACCAGTCTTAGTTATTGATCTTATAAAATTTGGAGGAAACATACTATATACAAAAAATAAATATTTTCATAAAAATTCTTAAAAATAATCAGGATTAACAAAAAATAACATTCTATGTTTTTTATACTTTTTTCCCGCATAATGCCTGTAAAATTCGAAAGTTTAAAAATAAGTTTACAAACCAGTATAATTTACGTTGATCAGTACTTTTTCTATGCAACACAACATATTACTATACAGGAATCACACCGAGGAATCAATTTTACCATTGAAAAATACCATTTTTCAAAATTATTGATAAACCTGGTATTCTTTGGTTACACCAATGGTATGCTGTACTGATTTTAGTATTTACCTTTCACTAAATTAAGTTAGCAATATCCTACAGTATTATCACACAACATGACACACCAAATCCTGGTACAATTTGATAAACCGTTGCTTATTTATCTCTGCACTGGTATTCTGTGGTACATTAATTAGAGTTTTTTCCACAGAATGTTCAAGTCTAGCTATGAAATCTAGCCCCAAAACCCCAGGAAGAAAAAATAGATCGATAAATTACACTAAAAAATATTAAGAAGCCACATTATATATATTTGACAAAAGATATGGAACATGTAAATTTTTGTGCTATTCTGTGGTACATACACCTGTATAAGTATTTGTCTAACTAGGGGCCTTAAATATAAAGCCTGATAGCGTTTCCGAAAGGCTCCTAGCCCTAATTATTATACTTTTATATAAATTACTGTCAATAATGCTAATTGATTGTTTTTGGGTCAAAATAAATAAATAATAATTAAAGAATAAAGAATAAACTTGGATGGAAATATAACCATCAAACTATCCAACACTGCCATAAATACCAGCAATGTATGTGCATAGTCTGCGATTTGTATGAGTTTACATACATTTTCTGCCAAGGCGTAGCCTGCGCCGCAGATGTATATTATATCCGTCTGCGAATTAGTGATAACATTCTTGTCCTGACTCCCGTCGCGTACCTGAATTTGAGTACTAGATCCTGATTGGCTCGCTTAGATATCGCGTGAACGTTTGAATATGGATAATATCCAATCAGAGTTGATCTAAGTTTGATCTAAGAGTAAGATCTAAGCGAGCCAATCAGGATCTAGTACTCAAATTCAGGTACGCGACGGGAGTCAGGACAAGAATGTTATCACTAATTCGCAGACGGATATAATATACGTCGCGGCTAATATAGCTACCAAGGTATGGCGCGTTTTTACGGTCAAAATTCAATAGTTACAAGTCGAGCGTCAATGGTTTAAATCGATCAACACTTGCTCGAAACGAACAGAGCGATATACAAATCGAACAGTCAAATCGCCATCAATGGTTTAAATCGATCAACACTTGTTCGAAACGAACAGACCGATACACAAATCAAATCAAATCGATCAATGCATATTCAAATCGAGCATACGTTACTCGAATCGATCGTCAAACTTGCAGCGAGCAGTGTTTCCACCTTTTTGAAACGTAACTTCCATTGCCGCTTTCCAAATGAAATTTTCGTCTAAAAATTTCCTTGAATTTCGAATTTACTTCCTTTTTTCCTTGTCAATATGGCTCGGTCCTTTCCACAATAATGGCTCGGTCCTTTCTACAATTCTCACACGCACGCGCTAGACTTGCTCCAATTATTTATATATTTTAACTTATTCTATATTCTAACAAATATAATTATCTTGATGAAAAGTATAAAATAGTGCGAATAAATAGTGCGAAGAGATCTTGAACACCCAAAATGTTTATATATCAACGCAAAAGATAGACGGTTATATTTTGACTTTTAATATAAATTACCTTATAATGCGCTGTAGTCGAAATGTAAGTACAAGTATACCCCAATCCAAGAAAGGGCGGGGAATAGCGGGACAATGAAATTATCCCCGGTTTGCTTTTCCCTGTTGGGTAGGCAATGTGTTTGCTTTCATTGCCTCGCCAGACTGCCAGACAGGTCGGAGAAACTGAGCAAATCACATTTGTTATTGACAGGTGCCAGATAATATAACCAGGCACATGCGGTGACATTGGAACACAATTATTGTCCCTGGGGTGAGATGACGGCTCATTCGGTAAGGCTGCAAAGTCCAAGTCTCCGCCTTTCCCGGGTTGGGTAGGCGGGGAGGGGGGAGGGTTACATCGGCTGGTGCATAATATTGACCATTGCTTGGAATGTCTGTATAATTATGGATTATGTTGTATTTCCGTAGCCCCCCAAATCTAATACATAGTATATTAACCATTAAGCCACGATGCGCTCTGGTGCTCTCTTCTTTGTTATTTTACGCTTAATTACTCGTCAAGGGAAGGCTCCTATAAATGTTCATTTCCTTGTCAGGAGTGAGACAAAGCAAAATAATAAAATTGGGTTGGGTGCATGCCCCTTTAATATATGGGTGTTAATAAATTACATATCATTAATAAAACTCAATATATGCTGTTGCCGTTTGGCGTTGGCTGTATTCTTGCCCAATGGCACTGTTTCGAACAAATGCCTTTTTTGTCTGGTCCTCCTGGAAACGCTCTGACTCACAAAGGGCTTTCGCTCGAAACGTCGAAATTAATATACCATAAATACGGCTATGTCATTCCGCGAACCAGAGGCGATGTTCGAAGACACGTTTTTATAGAAATTCACGTGAAAATTTTTGACTTATTTCAACAGCAAAAGAGCCAACGCGAAACGAAAACACAAAAGGGTTAGAGGCACAACAATATCAATCAAGATTATGTTTGTTAGAATATAGAATAACTTTGTACTTTGTATATATATATACGCGCGCACGTGCGAGAATTGTGGAAAGGACCGAGCCCGCGTATATTGACAGTGGATACCATTTTGAAGGAAGAGAGGAAAAAATGAAGTAAATTCGAAATTCAAGGAAATTTTTAGACGAAAATTTCATTTGGAAAGAGGCAATGGAAGTTACGTTTCAAAAAGGTGGAAACACAAGTTTGACGATCGATTCGAGTGACGTATGCTCGATTTGAATATGCATTGATCGCTCTGCATTGATCGATTCGATTTGATTTGATTTGTATATCGGTCTGTTACTCTGTTCGTTTCGAACAAGTGTTGATCGATTTAAACCATTGATGGCGATTTGACTGTTCGATTTGTATATCGCTCTGTTCGTTTCGAGCAAGTGTTGATCGATTTAAACCATTGACGCTCGACTTGTAACTATTGAATTTTGACCGTAAAAACGCGCCATACCAAGGCGATGATATTGATTAAATTTATGAAGTTTCAGTTGATTTTCTTTCCAACCTCCCCCCCCCGGCCGGGCACCACATTTGCTTTTGGCGTCAACAGCGGTAAAAAAAAACAATAAGTTAACAACCTTGGCGTGTGATTTCAAATGTTTTGGCGTACCTCCGGGCTCCGGCGTGAGAGTAACATGGAATCCACCCAGGTATATTAGGGAGCTTAAGCAAGCGACGTTTTTGTCAACACGGACGTCAGATTGCCGAGGGGGGACTGGATTAAAAATTGTGTTTGTATCAGTTTGTGGTAATCTTCAACACATATGACAAAACATAAGATTTTTAAAGTTTTTTCTTCCTTACACGAGCGCTATGATGCAAAATGCCGCCAAAATTAGATATACTAATTTTCGGGTGACGTCCGTGTTGACAAAAACGTCGCTTGCTTAAGCTCGCTATTAGCGTCTTAGCGCCAGGTCCTCCCATTGAATTTATGGAGTTCACTGGGTCCTCCAGGTATTATATAGCTCAGTGACGTTACCTTGGTAACATAAAACATGGCGGCTGTTTTGGAAGATCGAGAGTCAGAAATGGCAAATGATATGGACGAAGACGGCTATATTTTGGAACGTATCCTTTTAAAAACGTTACATATTTTACAAATGAATATTCTTGTTCGTTTTAACGTAATAAAACTGCTCAAAATTATTGGTATTTTAAAATATAATTGTTTTATCATAGTCATATAATATATGATTTATAAAAATATAGACTACGATATTTTCAGGCTCTCCTTTATAGTGAATAGTTATCTTTCAAATAGTTTTAATGACCTGGAGTAATTTTCCTTAATTTATACATTAATCTATTCTTGCCTGCACACAATCACACATACGCAGTGGTAGTATTACTATTTAATAGTATTACGGTAGCACCGTAGCAGTTGCCAGTAGTGGCGCTGTGGCGGTAGTGCTATTTTACAATTATTTCTGTCATTTCAAATTGTATTTCTTTTGAGGCCATCAGTACTTTCTGTGTCTGTCATTTTTGTGGTCATTTAGCCTACCTTGCTGTGGCCAGCATATTTTGTCGTTTCCAAATATATACAGGGTGTATAAAAAAAGGTGGATTAACGACCCCCCACGCCAATGGGGTCGTATACTTCAATAACAAATATTCGGATTGAAGTATACAACCCCCCTTGTATTATATCTTTAAATTTACGGATTTTCGTGTTTGTGTCTGTTTCAAAGGAATTTTTATGACTTCCCTTTATTGTCTATGTCTCAGTTCATTGATTTTTTGACCATGAAACAAATTCAAAAGACTTTCAACACGACCGTCGACCAATAATATGCGCTTGAGGTGTTTAGTTTTGCAATTTTGTCTCCGTGTTTTGATCGCAAACTGCATCTTGTAAATATCTGTTCGATGACTCATTGCTGGAAAGGCATTATAAAAGGCCTTAAAATGTTTGGCGAGCATACTGCAACAGTATTCCACTGACGACATGCCTCTCCACAACGAACTGCGAGAAGTATTTGGCAATCGCTCTGGAGTACCCAATGTGAGAAGACAAAGATAAACAAAACCGGTTCCTTTAGGAACCACCAAATACATAAAAAGAAGCTAAACAAAATTCTCGATATAAAAAGCATGAATAATAATAATGAATCATGACAAAAAGCTATTTTTTGGGGGGTCGTATACTTCAATGGCCATTGAAGTATACAACTCCCTTGGGGCAGGGGGGTCGTTAACTTCAATTGATCCAAAAAGGTAATCCAACTTTAATAACATGTTGTCCTGCCTTTATGGCTTTATTGTTTAGTTTTTATATTTACTTCTTCATGCCAATAAAGATCAATCTTTTAGCTGTTAAATGATAGCTTTTTTGTATCATTGCGATAAAAAATGGCCAAATACAATACAATTAAAAATTGCCGTAACGCATGGACTATTTATCAAGTCAATGAACTGAACTGGCATTGCTGAAAGTTTCACAAATAAGCTACCATCATTTGGGAAAATGGTTGGAAATTTGAAGGACTGGAGGTCTAATTCCCAAAGGTGGAAAAATGTAATTTTGAACACTCTTTTTTCATTGGATTGTATTGGGCCATTATTGATCACAGTGATACAAAACAGATGTCATTTTGACAGCTATAAAAAGCCTGATCGTTATTTGTGTGGAAAAGGTAAGTCTATAAACTGAATATTATGTGCATGATAACATGCCAAATTTGGATTACCTTTTCTTGATACACCCTGAAAACTCTTTCTATATCTTCAAATTATAGTTATGACTTCTTTCTTCTATGTAGATTGTGGTCACCTCTAAAACTTATGCTACTTTGACCACTGTGCACATTTTTAATATGCTTGCATTTTTTTGTTTAATATATATTCATACAGGTATATATGGTTCCAATTTTATACTTATACCTAATGTGTGCATCTATGAATAGTGTGAATAAATTGATTTTGATTTTGACTTATAACAAGTTACAAGTCTTACAAAATGTGCCTGCAAATTGTTTTGTTTCTGAAATGTGCCTGCGACTGTCGGTCCCAGCAGACCCCTGAGTAGTGACCTTAACTGCTGTGACGTCATGGACACCCCTCAGCATGCATGCACAATACATCTGCTGTTAACCTTGCTTAAATCTATTTAACCTATATTTAACCACATTTAATTTTTTCCAGTATGCATGCACATATTTGAGGGCTGCAAGTTTCTCAGTTTTTACTGTTAGCCATTACCCTCTTGTAAATAAAGTTGATAATAATAATAAGATTATTTTAGAAGCTTTATCATGCTGTAGTGATAGCATGAAAATTTTTAAAATACCACATGTGCACATATTGACCTAGGCAAAGGTCAATCTCATCTATACTATGAATACCTAGTAATTAATTTTGCTTAACTACAACATTAGAGGTTACAATCCCTGATTACAATGACGAGGATTTCATATATGAAGAGGTACCGTAACATTAATGAACAGCACATTGTACAGTAACCAGAATGGCAGAACATACAGTGACTAACAAGAGAATTAATGTTTCTAGCAACAGGATAGCTAGAATCCTGGCAAAAATTATTGTGCGCAAATCCATATACCTAATAAAACATTCACTTTACTTTCTAAATCGAGTTTCTGACCCCCCTCTCAATGTTGATAAATGAACAGATAAGATGTTGACAAAAAGAACGGGGGTGCGGGAGTTATAGCATGGAAAAGTAATGTATAGGCTTCGTCTCGTTTGTTCAAGGTGAACTGTCCACATAATTTTCGCCAGGATTGTAGATTTAATCATCTGATTTCCTTAAATAATTTTATCCTTATAATAGCAAACGATAATTATAGCAAATGGAGATAGATACACCAGATATAGTTAATATTTTAGTAGGGAATTTAAGAAATAATTTTTTAATATTTTCCTTTGAAACATGACATTTTATATACTTTATGATCCTGGAAGACATTATGCATGAGTGATAACAACAGTTGGTGGTAATAACAAGCATCCCTGTCATGCCCTTCCCTTCCCAGGAGGTTATGTTTTCACCTGGGTAACTGGGTTTGTTTGTTTGTTTGTTTGTGTGTGTGTGTGTGTTTGTCTGTTAGCACAAACATCTTAAGTCTTAACACAAGCCACAGCCATGCATGCAAGGACAAATCGATTAAATTTTGGTTCAATTTAGAGGAAAATTGGCTGAGAAATTTACAAAAGCTTGTCTGGCTTTCCCGGAACTGAAAAGAATTGAATGCATATTAATTATGGCATGAATAATTTATGCATGATATACTTGACTTAATTTGCTGGCAGAGGTATGCAGTCTTTGAAGTCCTGCCCTCTAGTATGTTTAATACTTTTTGTAGTCTGTCTCATATATTACTAATTCATACTATCCATAATTCATATTATCCATGCAATATCTATGTCACATTCAATCGCATTTTTTAACATAGGTGCCAGTTGATGACAACTTCTCTGTATCGGGTAAGAAAATGTTCTCAATGATTGTACACGTCTGAAAATCTAACAAGGGCTTCTCATTGGTACAGGCAGTGGCAGGTACTTTGCCAAATCCTGGGGGTACGAATTAAGGTTGCCCTCATATTTTGACCCTCCTGTTACTGCAAATCTAAATTCCTTTGACTTGCATTTCACGCAAATAATAGCCTATTTATAATAGCCTATTCATAATAGCCTAGATTCATTGTTTCAATTTGTTACACAGTTCGTCAACAGATATTATTGCCCACTCCGGTCCAGTGCCCCGCCCCCTAGTGTCTGCCGCCAGGTACATGCAGGGCCAGACTAATAACTTGTTTGAAAGTTTGAATAGCAGGAGTTTGAATAATTATGGAGAACGCACATTTTGGTACCAGCAAACCTCAATCTGTGATTTCAGTTACAGTGTTTACATTAAAACAGTTAAAACTCAAGTCAAATGGTACGTCATCAGGGAGGTTTTGTGATCTTTAAGGACAGAAGTATAGACATGAAATCATTGCATGTGTTGTACAGTATTTTGAGCTCAAAAATAGTGTAATGCTAAAATATACAAATACGTTGTTCAAATGAAGTTTAAATTACAAAACCGGAGAAATTGGGTTCGCTAAATTGGCACTAGTTTTTAAGCACTGTTTGACCTTGAGACATTAATGCATCAGGGTATTCTCTTGACGAGTAAAATCATCTGGCGTAGGACAAGTTAAATACTCACAAGAATTCATGGAAAGCGAAACCCAAATTTCAATGAAGCAAAATCAAATTATTTCATAACTGAATAGTTCTGGTTAGTAAACCAAAACATTCCTGACTTCACGTGGCCCTTCACAAAAATACCTAAAATTTATTCTATACAGAAGGAAGTGAAGATTTGGAAACCGCAGTAAAAGCTTTGAAAGAAGAAACTGCAGACAAGACTATACTACAGGTAAAGTTGGTCCAAAATTGCCTAAAAGGCTCAACACAATTTTCTAAAAAGTGCAAAACAGACGTTTTTAACTCCATATTTGTATGGTCTAATTTGTATTGTGTTTAAGAAAAAGGTAATAACTGATTCACTCAAGGAAAAAGTGCATATTCATAGTGTCATGACAAATAATGTATTTAAAAAGTTCTGAAAGTTAAAAGTTTCTTTTTCCCCGCCGCCATGCAGGAGGTTATGTTTTAATCTGGGTTTGTTTGTTTGCGTGTTTGTTTGCGTGTTTGTTTGTGTGTTTGTTTGCGTGTTTGTTTGCGTGTTTGTTTGTGTGTTTGTTTGCGTGTTTGTTTGCGTGTTTGTTTGTGTGTTTGTTTGCGTGTTTGTTTGCGTGTTTGTTTGTGTGTTTGTTTGCGTGTTTGTTTGCGTGTTTGTTTGTGTGTTTGTTTGCGTGTTTGTTTGCGTGTTTGTTTGTGTGTTTGTTTGCGTGTTTGTTTGTGTGTTTGTTTGCGTGTTTGTTTGCGTGTTTGTTTGTGTGTTTGTTTGCGTGTTTGTCTCTAAGCAGGAAAACCCAAAACCTATTAAACATTTTAATACGAAAATTGGCGGAGCTAATGGGCATAGGCCAAGGACAACTCATTTAACGTTTGGTTCAATTTGGATGAAAACGGGAATAGAAATTTACAAACGTTTGTTTTCCTTTCCCGGGCTGAAGAGAACTGAATACGTAATTAGTCCAATCATGCGTAATTAGTACAATCATGCAGTTTCTGTCTCTCTGAGTTTTAAGAAGGTGAATATTCTGAAAACAATAATTGTATTATTTTAGTTCTTTCAATAAAGCATAGAAAGTTTGTTAAGTTTTTTATCCATTTTTGATTTAGTTTTAATGTAACTACTCCTTCTGTCAAATGAAGAATACCTTTTTCTATACCAACTGCAAAGATTACGTTTTGCTCTTACGAATTCAATTTTACTTTTTCACTGTGCCCTGCCATCCGGTGTGCATAGTAGTAAAATAAATATTTCCTCCATTTAGCAAAAGCCAGCGACGAGTACAACATCAGAAGCCACTGTTACATTGGTAAGTTTATCCAATTTCTAAAATATTCGATTATTGGCAGGCTACGTTTGTTCATTGTGAACGATTATTACCCATAGCTGACAGATTTAGAGTGAAGAGACAATCCTAGACAAAATACTATAATAATTGCAAACCCTCCTTTCCCCACCATTTTAATTCTATTTATGGCCCTGAACTAAACAAACATTGACGTCATCAGATAGTCACATTCCACTGTAATTATGTGTTGTGTATATATGGTTTCGTTCGGGATTGTATTTCGTTGCGTTAAACTCGTAATTTCTTCAAATCATTGTGTAAATTATAACAGTAAAAGAAACGTTATATAAATAAGTCATAAATTTCAGCTAAAGCCTAAATTTAGATATATCTTTACAGACAGACCATAATATCTATTTCTTATGAATCACTAACATTCTGTTTCTAACTCTCATTAATACGTGCAGAGACCTGAAGTGGTTGATGATTTCATGAGAAATTTTCTGGTGAAAATGGGAATGAAACGGACCTTAGATTGTTTTCAGACAGAATGGTAAGTATCAGATCCGTCTACATCAAGAAAGGGGGGGGAGGGAAGGGCAAAAGGGGGCAATGTGATCGGACCGCTCCTCCAGCAATCTTCCCCCAATGGATCCCGCATATATACTGTTCTTCACATTTTCCAACACATGCCGAAACGTGCATGAATAATACAGTAGCGTGAAATACCCCTTCACTGACCTCCAGTACCAAGTTAGAGAGCATAGATTCCACAATTCCACATCCTATAGCGGTTACTGAAATTTCAGCCTTCCTAACAAATCTAATCTTGCGCTGCCTATGTATATACATTTCTTGTAAATAGTTATAAGATTTGGTTGTGTACATTGTATTTTTTTGCATGATCTCATCATCAATGATCATCAATATTACTTTCCGTTTTCCAATTTGGAAATTGTTTCAAAAATCTAAAATCTAGAAGTTCAGAAGTGGAAATTGTTTTTTGTGTTAAGATCACACACATACACCCAAGGAAAAAAATAACCGTATGAAAATTAAGTCACAAAAATTTCACATACTGTATGATTTCATTTTCAATTCCACATATGAAATAATAATTTCACGTGTGAAATTAATTTTCACATAATTATGAACTTTTACTTTCATATGTGAAAAAAATATGTGAAATTCTAATTTTATATGTGGAAATTCTGAATTTTCACATGTGAAATGTGGTTATTTCCTCATGTTTCGCTCATAATAGAGTCAGGGTTAGGGATTGGGTTGGGATTGGGGTCAAGATCAAAGAGAAATATATTCATGCGCGAAACATGAGGATATTGCCTGAAATCACATGTGAAATTATATTTGTGAAATTTCATAAACAGCATTTTCCGAAATTATCTGCATATATGGGCGGCCCTGCAGGTAAATCTATTTATTATATAAAGTATAGTGCTTTATAGAGATTTCGAGCACTGATAAAACTGATAATCTCACACGTGAGATTATTTATGATAATCTCACGTGTGAAAATTATCGAGTTTATGAAAATGGATATTTTATTTTATTTTATTTTGTTTGAAAAGACTGTCCTT
The DNA here is from genome assembly GCA_016169945.1 of Trachythela sp. YZ-2020. Taxonomy (NCBI): domain Eukaryota; kingdom Metazoa; phylum Cnidaria; class Anthozoa; order Malacalcyonacea; family Clavulariidae; genus Trachythela; species Trachythela sp. YZ-2020. The sequence goes on from JADLSH010000369.1 coordinate 5,256,179, forward strand.
TATATAATAAACAGAAAATTGCGCTCACTCGTGAGATATCATGTTCAACACTCGAAATAAATCTGGTATTTCCGCGCACCCATGTATTATTCTCTATGTATTTAACTTCATCATGTGGCTGCCTTAAGACATTCACGAAATACAGTTATGTTCAAATGTTAAGGTACGAATTACAAGAATGTGGGTTACTAAATAAGGAAGAGGTGCAAATTGTTCCCGATATTTACGTCAGGTTTGTATTTCTAGTTATTATATATCTATATATATATAATATATCTTGGATCTTGGTGTTCAAGTAGCATTATCGCCGCCATGTTAGTGCTGTGCGCCGGGAACGCCGCTGAGCCGGGCCGTTTTACCTATTTTGCGAGCGGAGTTTTGTTTGTTCAACAACCCGGCAGCTCCTGCAGCATTTGTGCCGCAAACTACTGTCGAACATTCTCAGGCTGGCTCAATCATAAAAATTACGCGCTCCTCGCGCCATTAGACGACAGCTGCGACGACAGTCATAAGTGTTAAAAAAAAAATAAAATGCTTTGCTGTGCTTGAAAATTGTAAATTATTTTATTTTTTTTCAATTTTCCACGAATTTGCGCGGAGCTGCGGAGTTTTTGAGCGGAGTTTTTTCGGGCCGGGTTTTTGAGCCGGGCGGGGTGAAACCTTTGCACGCCATGTTTGGTTTATGCGTGTTTGCAATTCAAATTTCTTCCAACATGGCGTATTTGTTCATTGGATAAATCATTTGACTACTTTGTCTGAATGCCTTATTTCTGCAGAAATCAACATTTAGATGATCTGGTCAAATCTTTACGTGAAGAAGTCGCACGATTTAAAGATGCTGCAGAGTAGGTTCTTTTCTATATGCTCTGGCCTTGATTTAGCACGTCATATTATTTCTGCGGGGTTCGAACTCGGATCTTCGGGTTTCTATAGATAGAATTAAATTATTTGACATGTTAAAATCAATATTTTGTTTTTACTACCTTTTTTAGCCGTGCACGTCAGACGTATGTACGTTTAAGAAAGGAAAGAGATTTTCACAGAATGCATCATAAGAGAGTCGTTCAAGAGAAAAATAAACTAATTACGGATCTCAGAAGGTAAGAACTACATCCATGCAGTAGAAAATAACAACGAACACCAAGACCTGTGCAGACCAGGCACGGCAAGGTCCGGCAAGTAGTTTTTTGTAAAATGTTTGAATGTAAGTAAACCTTAGATCTTTTTTTGTCAATTTTACTTTTTATACAGACTTAAGAAACATTATGCATCATATGAACCAACTTTAAAAACACTAAAACAGAAATATGAGGTATGATTAATATTCTTTGCAAGTGTAATAAATTATAGATGCATGCAGGCACAATCTTTATTGATATTGCTTAATTCCTGTAATGCATTCTATTCCCTCCAGGTTGCCTTAAAGGAAAAAATGTTAACAAAATTGGAACGAGACAGAGCAGTCGGACAGGTTCGCGTTATTTTGATTTAGTATCATTATATTTCTCAATTAATTTATTAGTTTATGACAAAAAGCTAGTCTTCAGGCAATAGAAGAACGTTTAATGGGTACGTACAGCATTTTTATCTTGTACGTCAGCATTATACGTACCAAACGTGCGTAACATTTGCTATATGTAATTGAAATCTAAATTTTGTCCCTTGAATCTGTTATAATATAATCGAAGTTCTTAAGATAGAATTCAATACGTCGTTCGTAGATTGTTGGTCTTCAAGCAACTTTCCAAAATACTGCTGAAAACGTGGAGATGGACGAAACTCGTGGAGGCAGAGGTATTGTATATACTACATGTGAACATACGTGAACAATATAAGCTATCCATATAGTTAATGATCTTCATTACATTTACCATGCAGATGATGAAAATGTTGGAAAAAAGAAAAGCCCAGAAAAAATGGTGGATAAAGATGATGTTCCCAGTGATAACAAACCTGTTAAACATCCAAAAGTTGGTCAAATTATTATTTCTGTTAATGACTGTTCTGTGTCTACGTATTTATTATAATCACCCCGTATAATTACCTTTGCTAACAATTTTGTGTTCCGTGGGTTAGTTTAAAAGCAACTGTAAGTATTATCATAATATGCTACATATTGATACCATGTGCAATTAAAGAATTACTCCACCAAAATGTTTTTAACGTTTCCAATTTTGGTAAAATTTCGTTCATTTACATGTTCAGATCTGTAGTGTCTGCATGATTTGTACTTCTGTATTTTGTAGGATAGTACTTTTCCTCCTGATATGGGAATTAATCCACTGCTTACTCAACACAAAGGACCGTCGCCTCATCTTACTAGAGCTGGTGGTTTTAGACTGACCAATACAATCACTGCACATAATCTGGCTGTTAGTGCGTAAGTACTTCACAAGTAAATAAGTTTACTTATATATTGTGATCTTGGTATAAAATGCGCCGATACAGGAATTTAGACCTGCATGTATTGGCCAGTAGTCGAGGAAGGTATTTCTGTTTACCGATATATATTAGATATACTGTAGCATCTTACTATAGGCATCTCATGGGTTCACTCGCAAAGGATAAATAACTGTAGATGATGCTTCCGGAGAAGGCTTTAGATTAGAGAATCAATATATGTTGCCAACATATAATTCGGCGTATTCCTGACCTTTTATTGGTGTATTAAAGCTCATTCCTCAATTTTGTGGCTGAAACTGCTAAATTGCAATAAATAAAAGGCTGCCATGCTTTTATGCTTGTAAAAGATTTTTCCAGCTCAGTTACTTTTCGCGTTATCTCTCTGGTTAGGGACTTTAAGAAAATACCCCTCCCCCCAATTCCCCCCCGGCTTCTCTATTATTATAATTCTATTAACAAGACAAACGTTTGTATATTATTTCAGCATTGCTCTTCATCCTCGCAAGCAAGTGTTAACAACATGTAGTGATGACCACACGTGGAAAATGTGGTCCGTTCCAAGGTAGTGACTACAAACTATGTGTGTTTATCACCTTACCTGTCAAATCCTAAATGCCAGCACCTCTCTGTCTGATTGATTGATGTCCGTGTTTCTCATTTTAGTGGAGATATTATAATGACTGGCGAAGGACACAAGGACTGGATTGCAGATTGCGACTTTCATCCGGGGTACAATTTATCGTCATAATACATTGTCAACTATTTGATAATACATTCTATATATACAACATGCATGCATCATGCATGCTATATATAATATGCAGTGGACAACAGACTACAGTTTAACAACTTTGTTGCTTCCTATTTACAGTATTTACAACTGATAAAAAAAACAAGTATATACTATAAAGTGGTAAAATAGGGCGTTGCTCCAATTGAATAGAGTCTGATGGTGATATTCACCATGATAAGTCGGCAAGTACCTTACCCAGAATTACAATAAATAACATCTAAAAAAGAGTGGATTTTCTAAATTGTGAGTTTTGAATTCTGTGAGCAAAGAGTGCGTGGGAGATATTCCTTCTCAGTTAAAACCTGTGTGGAACCATGTTCCTCATCCCTTGACCCACGTCCCTTATATTGACGATAATATTTACAATTTGTTATAGTGGCGGTAGTTTGGCGACTGTTTCTGGTGATGCTACAGTAAAGATCTGGGATTTCACCAAGTCAGAATGTATTTTGACATTTACAGACCATATTCATGCAGTTTGGGGTTGTTCCTGGCATTCATGCGGAGACTTTCTTGCTACTTGTTCCATGGATTGTACTGGGAAGATATGGGATATTAACAGGTATGCTATGAAATCATTTAACATGACATTAAGTCAGGATGATGTGTCTGACGAGTGGTCGGAAGGTGAAGACTTCCTTCAGGGACAGACTGAGATGCCTGTAAAGGAGGCTAATCTAGGCTATAGCTCACGTCATTTTCGGATTTTTTATTTTTTTGCTGGGGGTGCTGAAAAGGGGTGCCAAAAAAATTAGGAGGAGGAGGAGAGGTGCGTGGTGCGCCGTCGAGAGCAAGCTGCAAGGGGGGGGGGGACACAGGGGTTGGCAATGGGGGTAAGGGGCGAGGCGAGAAAATTTTAGGATGATGATGTCTTATTTAGTTCAAAATCCTTGTTTTTAGTCTTACTTAGTTCACAATCTTTATTTCAATCACACTACTGTCAATTATCCCAATGAGCATTTAAATTTTTTTCGGCGCGCTCGATCCCTCGGACTCTAGAGAGACGGACTTGATCCAAGTCTAGTTACCATATTGTCATGAGTTTTCTGGTTAACTGTCCTATAAGTATGCACAGTGTGAGTCTTTTAAAGTTCAAAAGTTTTTGCACATGACATGTGGTTTCATCACGAAATTAAGGCGCCATATTCATTTTATGATCTGGTATGCAGATGCTTAATTTTTTTCGCATCTTCCCTTGATGCCCCACGCGCCTTCATAAATTACCCGCGCGTGCCCTACGAGAGAGTGGTTGGGCTTCCACTTTTAGAACCGTCATCGTTAATCAAATTTAGAACAATCACAGCACACACACAAAGCCAGAGTTGAAAACGTATTTGATGGGTCAGACTGGAAAAACTAATTTATCGTATGAAGCGGCCTAATGAAAATAGAATAATTTTAATGTATTATTGAAATATTGAATTAAGAGTCGCAGTAATTGCTCTATTTTAGCGTGACGCATCTGTAAATCATTAAATCAATTTTTCCTTGCTTTTTCTAAACAATTGATGTTTTTCTCTATTTCCTAGTGAAAGATGTCGTTCTACTCTTCGTGGTCATGCTGATTCTGTAAACAACATTACTTTCCTGCCATATTCTAATAATCTATTGACTTGCTCTGCTGACAAGACTCTTTCTTTGTGGGATGCAAGAACGGTATATTCAAAATAATTAATTGATTAACATGCTAGAATTCAACGTATGAAAAATTGAAAAATAAATTTTGACTTTCTTTTTCTTTTTAGAGTCTGTGTGGTCAAACTTTCTTTGGTCACATGCATTCGATAAACCACTGCGTTTTTAACTTAAGGGTAAGTAGTTTTTCTCTCTCTCTCTCATGTGACGTAAGTTCAATTTGAATATTCTATTTGAAATACAGTCATATCTGGACGTTTGCAGTTTGGCCGCCATGTTTGTGGCCAAAAAAGTATGAAGCCCATATTTGAAAGAGTTTCAGCCAAAATGTTACAATTGTAATTTGGAACGGATTAATTAATACATTTTGAAGCCAAACAAAAAAATTTCAGTAGCGTTGTGGGTAAAAAATAGCGTTTGTAACGCCTTTTTAATATGCTGACGTCAGCAATTATATTATTAATAAGTCTGTAACTCTAGAAATAATTACTCTACAAACCTAATATTTTCGTAGAATATTCTTCATAATAATAGGTAGGTAGGCAGGCAAGCAGGTAGGTAGGTAGGCAGATATAATATACAAAACCTGTTAAAGTATTAGCGCAATATTTTGAATTTTAAAAATTTGATATTTGACATGACACAACATGGTACATAACTATTGAATCCGGCTAATCTCATCTTCCGTTGAAGGAAGGAAAGGAAATTTGTATGAAGCCAGGTGCTTTCGTCAACCCGACCAGCCCTATATGGGATATAAGTTAACATGATAGCGTGCCCCTGCCCGGCCAGATACAGGGTCTGCCAAAATAGGTATGTCCAGGGAACACAATATTAAAAATTCATGCTTCATGGTATTCATTTCAAAATAGTATGCAAGCAATAATGCAAAAATTCATGTTTTCATACCCAGGGTGACACTGTGGCTTCGTGCGATTCTTATGGTGTTATTAAATTATGGGATGTCCGTACAGTTGGCTGCATTGCCAGTGTCGATCTTGGTCCTCACCCGGCTAATCGAGTGGCATTTGATCCAAGCTGTACAGTACTGGCTGTAGCTAGTAACGATGGTTCTGTGAGAATGTATGAAGTAGCTTCAGGAAAACAATCTCAACTTACTGGTCATGAAGAAGCTGTCCAGACTGTATTGTTTGACAAAACTGGAGAGTTCTTGCTTTCTGCTGGCTCTGATGGGACTCTCAGAATTTGGTCGTGAGAAGCAATCAATTTGTTGCCGGGAAGAAGTTTGTTTGAAATATATATATATGTACATAAACTCGCATTTGGAACGAATTATTTTTAACTTTGCTTTGCATGGGTTCTGTCGGTTTAAATCCTGTTTCAACTGTTGTCTGCAGTGCAAGATATGTTCAAAAATAATTATATAAGTTACATGCATAAAAAAAGCATAAATTATTGATTTTACACTCATATGAAGGTTTACAACATTACCTACGGGAACTATAGGTTGATATCATATCACCTAAACCCCTTATATCATCTTTGTATGTAGTTCATTTCTGTAACCCCAGAGGTTTTTCAAAAATTATTATGCACTTGGACTATGTTCAGCATACATAAATTCGACTTGTGGCTTGGTCCATTTAGGCCTTCCCAGGAAGAATATGGTAGGGGTGCAACCAATCACACTCCTTGAGCTATCTAGGCGTGCAGTGGAGTGTGATCAATTTTTCATTCCCTGCATGGTCAACAGGCCGCACAGCTTTTTTAAAAGTGCTTAATAATGGTTAGCGACTAGACTAAAATCTGGTTATAGAACGTTAAAATATGAAGCACAGCTACCAGAGAATATGACAAAGTAAACACTAAAAAAATAAAAGAGCTTAGAAGACGTCTAATTTCTGGCGATTTGCGCTGAAAAGATGAAATATTATAGTTTTGTTGTTTTGCGTTGTAACCTAATCGAGCTTATCGAGGCGTGCGATCAATCGCACTTCTTGAGAAGCCCTGGCGTGTGTCAAGGTGGGCACGCCATTCCCAGGAAGGCCTGTCCATTTGTTCACACTGAAATTCGTACGGTTAGCTGTGTTCGAGTTCGTTCGGCTTCATACGTCCCGTATCAACTCGAATGGCGAAATCGTATAAATTTTTGTACGGTTTCAAATTCGTTTGGTCCCGTGTCGGAATGAACAATTTGTCGTCTTTGATAATATTTGAAAATTACATGGTAAACCTCATCTGACGACATTGCCAACTGAAAATATGAAAACATACATCATTAACATTGTGCGGAACCTGAAATGGCTCGGCAAATTGCAGTTTCTAAACGTACCCTTAAACCTCACTATCACAATTGACTTCATTTTCCGAACTTATATGACGACCTACGACTGACCAGCGACGATTGATGTCCCAGAATGCTCTACAATATGGCTTCATGCAGTGTAGATAACCACAACAATAACAGAAATATGCAACGGCTACAATACACAGACAATACAGTGTGACACATAGGGCTGAGGTGCATTTGTTAGTTGCTATCCACATCACCATGGCTAGAAACAGAAACATGACCACGCTGTATAAGAGTGATAACGTTGTTACTGCATCACATGATTTTGGTTTCTGCCACTAGAAGAAAGGAATAATTGATAAATAATTAGAGTTTACTAATTCATTCTGCCTTTCCATTGGTCGAGAGATTCATGAACTATTAGACGACAGACGCATAATATCCTTAAGCCAATCACAGCTCTCATAGAAATGCTTTGTTTTTATACGTCAGACGTTAAATGGCGTTTAAATATCTTCAATGCTAAGGGGCGGACCATTAGAAAAGTGATGGGGGGTGAAAAAAAGGGAAAATGAAAGGAAAAAAAATCACGCAAGATCAAATTCTTGCAGTGCGAAGTAAAAAATTCTGTCTAGATGGGATATATTAAAAAGCTGTCACTATAAAAAAATGCAAGAAATCAAGCCACAGAGGCTCAAGAATTCTGGGGGAGGACCCACCTACAGCCTCGTACACCTCACCACCTCTTCGTTTAAAGGTATGTTTATATCTCCTAATATAACTTGGAAAAAAAATTCGTGCAAAGGATGAGAGGTAAAAAAAAATTCCGACACAAGCAGGAAAGTGGAAAAAGTCCATCACTTTTCTAATGGTCAGCCCTTAATGGCCCAAAGGTTTTCGGTACGGACTTAGTGGCTTTTCGACTTTATTATATAAAACAAATAGATAACATTTGCCGTTGTCTATTCAGTTATATTCGGCTTGTGCAGTCACGCGAGAATATTTGGGGGTATATCGTGGATTTCATCGAAGTGCCGTTTTCGTTTATATCTTGCGAAATACAGAGAGTTATAAGATAATCGATAATTTATTGTCAGCCATGTTGAATTTGATTTTAATTAGTTTGAATCAGTTATAGTTCACCGGTTTGAATTTATCCAACGAAAATGGTGGAATTTGCCCCCCCAAAAACCGGAAGCCACACAATTTCGAGTTGTGACGTCACTTGCACAAGCCGAAAGATACACAGGACGTCATAACGTGATAACTAAAACTGAACAAAATGTTATCTATTTGTTAACTAGCACCTAGCTCAATCCATAAAGTGTTGACGTTGGTCTAGCATTCAAGGAGTTCATATACAGTGTTCAGGAATTTCCACTATAGCGAAAGGAATGAACTACTGTACTAAATGAAACGATTTCCTAGATTAGAAACGTACCTTCCAAAAAGGTTTAATTCCTTTGCAATGTATTTCCATATTATAAAGACAAAGTTCGCACGTTTTTGATCCTTTGAAAGTAACCCACTTCAATAGGCAAGTTTCATGGGCGTATTTCGTTGAACCAGAACATAGACATGGTGTTATAAGCTTGTCAAAAGTCGAGTCTCCACCATAACAAATCCGGCACATTTTATCCATTTTATCCACATCTTCTCTGAACGATGTTGTAAACGTTGTGTCGCTGTTGTACAGAGAGTCGTTTTCATCTTTGATTGAGTTGTTAGGTGTTTCTTTCGTGTAGTCATGATCTTTATATTGTGTGCCAGTGCCCACAACATTGGACGTCTGTTAGTTAGGTAAGGGAAAAAAATATTTCCAATGTCAAATGAAGAAGATTGTATAGGTGTCTGAGAATGATTAAGATTTATACGTCGTCCGAATTATATTTACATACAGTTGTCTGATGTTTCACTGGCTTGAGCAATTTATGTTTTCACATATGTGATAGTGTATATGACATCTCTGACAGAGTTAGCCGTTAGGCAATATAATTTATAACATTCGAAGAATATCTTAGTAACTGGCAAGTGTTCACTGCATCAACATTAACGCTAAGTCTAATATATATGTAACTAATTGATAAAATGAATCAGAAAAAATATTTGGCTTTGCTCATGCCGTCCCTCAAGCACATGCATTATTCTGTGCCATTACATGAATGTTTTTGGCTTATTTACGTATCATTCTGTTAATTAATGCTTGAAAAATTAATCTGAAATTTTACATTTGTAACTAATACTGTAATAGCGATAGATTATAAGAGGTGCAGTCAATGTCAGTACGTGGGTAACTAATATTGGACTGTCTGATGTATAGAGTGTTATGTAGATCTCGCGGAGTCTGTTCGTTTACAACAATATATATACACGAGCTATTTTACATGAAATGTTCAGTTCGGTTTTCTTTGTAACTCTTATCAATATTTCAGTACTTTTAAGTTTTGTTTCTAATTAATCTAGAGTTACAAAAGTCGATTTTGTTGTTCTGAATATATAACTCACTTCTAATTGACACTGTAGTATAGTTCTGTTGAATCAAACGATTTGTGGTTGTTAAATATATTTTCAAAGGTTTAAACATTTCTATAGTATAGCTTGATTAATTTAAATCAAATTGCTTAATGTAATATAAATGAAAAAGTGAATAAAATAAATAAATTAACGCTTCAATGTAGTTGTACAGTGTCAGTGTTTCAAAGTTATTGTTATTATTAAATATGATTTAACAAAAACACAGTGTCAGTGACGACAGACTCTACTTACAGTGTTACTTAACAATTGTGGTATATAGAAACATGTCTTCAGTTCTTCATCATCTTCAGATTCTTTCGAAAGTTCTTCCCCTAAATCCATTTTATTTTGGATTTAATAGCATAGTCTTCCTTATTGTCGGCTAAGCAGCGGTGTTGACTGCAGGTTACTTGACAATATTAGTACACAACCGGGCCAGTGTTGATTGTCAAGACAATATGCAACCTGCTATCTCGTGTTACAGTATAATGACTGATTTTTTCACCAGCGGAAATGATAGAATATACGTTGAGTTATTATACATGTAGTTTTGATCTGAGAAGATTCGGTTTCTTTTGCATGAGTTACTTAGCCATGGAAGGAAAGTAACAGACTTCAAATTATCACATATATTTTAATTAATTCGACTTCTCTTGTCGCGATAATGCGGTTTTTAATATTTTGCATGTTTTGCATTTTTATCCCGGTCTGAAGCGACCACTGGAAGCGACCAAGAAAATCATTCGTTTATATTGCTTAAATTTACTGTTCCTTTACTACACGCTCGACTTTACTATATCCATTTACACTTTTCTTCTATCCTATATTCATCCTTTATTGAGTTGTAGATTAAACCCCCCTTTAGCTTGTACGAAAAACTTCAATTTGTACCCCACAATCAAGTTAAACGTCTTCTTCAAAAACCATACAATTGATTGAATGTAAGGTCTACCAGGTATCTTTAAACTAAGGCCCCGATTACACTATACTGGATTGCATCGGAGCGATTTTTATACCGGATTGGGGCTGTTGTTTACATTATGTTAATCCGGTACGTGCCGCGCAGCAAAAATCACTCCGCTCTGGAGGTGATATGAAAAGTAATCCGGTATGCGCCGAAGCAGTGTAATCAAGGCAATCCGGTATGATCCGGTACAAAATCCACGTTTTGGCGCTAAATTGTTACTTGTTTCCTTGGAAACGGTAAAAGGGAGGAGCTTGATACGCAGCGAAGCGGCATAGTGTATTTACACTTGTTTTTTGCCGTCTGGTATGGAAAGTAATCGGGTATAGTGTAACTCTAGCCTAAAGTGTAAAGGGAGCGGTCATTAATTATATTGGGAGGCAGACCGGTAGATTTCATGAAAGCCCAGAAATAGCGAATCCCTCTCAAATATAGTCCCAAAGATCTTGGCTATCCCTAAAACCTTAGCCCAATAAATTGTGACCGTACCCTGAGATAGCTTCTTTCCAATTTCGGCACTTTCCGATATTTTTTATAAGGAAAATCAATTTAAACACAGGAGTTTTCGGAAGTCTGTCGAGAAATTCAAGGTGAGATATCAATCAGCCAATCAGAGACAGAGAAGTAAATCGAAGCGGTATGCCTATTTTAACACGTGCGCACCTGCGTAATCTTGTTTCCAGAATTACAAATAGTACAGTAAATACGCCGTAAATAATCCATTGAAGGAACTTTGAATCACAGAGTATTAGAGAGAGTTTTGCAAGGGCGTTTATTTTAGAATCTAGTGACAAGTGATTAGAAATTTGAAATTTAAGCAGTTATTGCAAAATCTCCCCTTATCATCCATGTCCTGCAAGTTCTACCAGTTCATATCGTATGTTCAGTAAATATTGGAACTGCCAGTTCCTGAGCATTTTTGCAGTCTTGAATCTAGAGCATTTTTGCAGTCTTGAATCTAGTAAGAGTTGGATAAAAAATACTTGAAGCCCCAAAATGTTGGATAAACCAAAAAATTAGTTTTCTCTATACGCACGTAAAAACGCACAACTTGTAACAAACCTGCAGCAGACTTGTAGCATCAACAACTTGTCAACAGGATGTGTTTATGCAAATAACTAAAACAAAAATGGTCAAAGCCAAAGGGCTGTATTCTTATCTCAGGCTTGTTGAGTCAACAACTTGTCAACAAATTGTGAGATTTTATACGTGTACAGGTGCCAACCTGAGGTATAAATAATGAACGGTCCCTTACAACATGAACAGCCATATTGTGTAGCAGCCATGTTGTGTAGCAGCCATGTTGTACAATGTAGGCGAGTGATTGTATATTCAATACAACACAGATGCGTGTGGTGTTAAATAGTGTGTACATGGTGTTATATAAATATAGATTCTCCGTTATAAAAGGTCACAGTACATTGCTTTAAGGCATTCTTCTGATATATATTGAATGAATATAATAATATATATACACTGATTGAATATTAACATTTAACTAAAAGTTTTGTTAAATATGTAATATGTAAGAAATACTAAATACTGCTCTCCCTTTCCTGTACGAGCTGAACAACAAAAGCCCAATAAGACACTTTTTGAGATTGAAGAAGGGCTAAAAAAAATCAGCACTTATCATTGTCTTCATACCAGTGTAATAAACGTATATACATTAAGTCACTTACTTAAATTTCTCTTTAAATACTGGTTCGTTTAAGAAGTTGTACAAACACTCGTGGAGTCGTGGTTGTAACAGAATAGTTACAACCACTTGTAACCAAAGTAGTGTAATGCACGGACAGTGATTAGTTTAAAACATTTAGTGCGTCGTTTTTAAAAACCCTTTTGGTTTCTCTAATCACTATAATAAAATCCATCTCGTATATGATATACTTACTTATGTTTCACTACATTACACTACTTTACGTAATATATCGAAAACTTGGTATCGTTTTTCATCAGAATATCCAAGCACCGAGAAGTTCGATACTACATCTCAAGAGCTTCAAATTGGGCAGATTGCCAGATTTGAAAACCCTCGATCATTCGGACCTCTTGATTATTTTTTGGCTCATGAATTGTTCATGAATTTCAGATATCACTTTCATAGCTTCTTCAAACATATCAGTGGTCAGCCCAGGCTTGTTTCTCTGAAGATCCAAAACAGAGATAAAAGATCATGCCAAGAATATTAACACCAGCAGTGACATAAAATACACTAGCCCACTGATGACGGATATCCTGAAAATTTGAAAAACAAATTATGGAAATAGTAGTAAAAGGGTTGATCCGTTGATACTAACTGATGGAAATAGATGTTAGGTGAAGAATAAATGACTAGAATGAAGACTAGAATGGAGTAAAGGGATGGACGAATACAATTGGAAGTCAAATGAAATGGAATAGTAAAACAGAAATTTTCCACGAAGGCGGCATGAACACTTAATACAATTACAATATTAAATACAATATAATTATATATTAATTACAATATTACAAAAACTTAATTACAGAATAAAGCAGCGAAAGTCTGAAGCCTTACAAACTTTGGGATAGATGAAGCTTGACCAAAGACGGAAATTCCACAGATGTGCTACAGTCTATTTATATATACACGCATGAACGGTTTAATTAATTCAGATTTTGATTTCTTATTAAATAAAGATGCTCATGTGTATAATACTAGACGGAAGAATAATGTACACTTAGAAAAGTCAAGAGGAACTGGGGTAAGCAGCGTTTTTGCTACTCTTCTCTAAGTGAGTGGAATGATATATAGTCTTAAAAAGATCTTATAGTTATGATCTTTTAACTCTAAATTTTAATATTTTCATAGTTCTATATAGTTTTATATCTTTCTATCTCTATTTTAAACTTGTAAATAAGTTTATTATGTGTGTGTTGTAACTTTTAAATATACTGTTGTAATATTTATCTATGCAGGGCTCCTTGAACTTGTTGAAAAATATTATAATAAAAAAACTTAAACTGTATATACATCTATTGGCAAAGATGTTTCTCGTGCAATTTTTTCTGCAACTAAAAACAGTAAACGATGACTGATAAATCCAGCAACCTGAGGGATTGTTTGCATGATCCCGCTTTAACAAAACTGGATGGAAGGCCGGATGATTTTGATGTATTGAAATAAGTCACTAGGTATTGACAAAATATCAAACAGCGAATAGACTGGAACTGAAATATTGTTGATCACATCCTGTAGTTTGAGAACTGGTTAAACTCTGAATCTATGAAGTAAACTGTACTGTGAAAATAGTGTAATCTCTCTGAATCATAAAGCGTCCCTTATTTCTATAGTACAAAATCATCTCGCCTCTCGTTCTGTTCCGGTAAGGAGGGACCATGTAAACTGACCCTGAGACATGACTATACCTACCCCGTGAGCAGCAAGTGCTCCGACAATCTCAGGCGAGATAAATCCGGTAATATTACAAGCGAAGTTTGTGATACCCATTAAAATACCGGAATATTTTGGCGCTAATTCGACTAGATTTGTCGAAGGTCCAGATGTGGTTAAACTGGACAAAGATATTGCTATGGTTACAATGGCGATAGCGGAAGTGACTGTTGAAGCATACACCATTGCGATTATAAAAATAGCACTAATTCCAGCACCTATAGTTGGAAGAAAAAAGTAAATATAAATAATTTGTGAACTAAGCTAAACCGACCCAAATCGCAGATATCAAGACACAGATTAACTAGCGTCCTACCAATACCCCCAAACATAAAACGTAAGGGAGGCGAGCCTCCAAAAACTTCAACGCACATTGATTTTAGTCAGGTTATTCTTCGGGACACTAATTTTCTCAACAAAAATGTTATATGGCTAGGATGCGATTATATAGACCTGCCCGCCGTGTAGATCTTTGGACCATATTATTATTATTATTATTATTATTATTATTATCAAATATCAACTTTATTTAAAAGAGGGTAACGGCTAACAGTAAAAACTGAGAAACTTGCGACCCTCTACATATTACAATATATACAAAACTGAAATATGATCAAAACTACAGTGCGTACTATGTCCATTAATAAGTAAATCTAGAATCGTCAATTACTCATAAAACTAGGGGAATAAAAGTCAAGTAGATGTAAGGCCTTTTAACAGGCTGTGTACGGTGCATGCTATATCTGTAACTATTAATTAGAAATCTAAAATGGTCTATGTCTTTAAAACTGGCAGAATAAAAGTAAGCATTTTTTCAAGCTATAAACACTCTGGCTTTTTTTCAAAGAGGCCGGTAAATCATTCCAGAGTCTTGTCGCTCTAACACAAAATGAACGACCACCTTAGGTTTCTCGCGTAAAACGAAGACAAACCAAATTGTAGGAACCGTATCGGCTATTTCTTGTATGGTTATCAGCCGAGTTGACTCTCAAAATGTATTTCATGTGAGGCGTACGTAAGGCACTGCGTAAGGCCTGCTCTGGGACCTCAACTCGCCTTAACTCGCCTTAAATCGCATCGCTTAAAAGTCCCAATTTTCCTTAAATCGCCTTAACTCGCCTTAACATGCACGCATTATTTCGCCTTAAATAGCCTTAACTCGCATGGCTTAAAGTCCCAATTTTTCCTTAAATCGCCTTAACTCGCATTATCTCGCGGCGAGTTAAGGCGAGTTACGGTCACAGAGCAGGCCTTACGTACTGGCCATTAAGACGCTTATACAGCAGGACGCACATATTTATTTTCACCTCATAAAAAATTGGAAGCCAATTTAATTTCTTAAATAGTTCGACACTGTTTGATCGCGTGTTGGCGTCAAGGATAACTCGTGCAGCTAACTTCGAAAGACTCTCTGCAAATTCTGAACAGAACATGAAGCCCACACAGAGGACAACATTGTTTGTTTAATCATAGCGTTATAATAGAATAATCGCTTATCCAGAGGGAGAAAGCGCTTGATTTTCTTCAGCACGGCAATTCGTTGAGATAGTTTCTTACAAAGGCAATCAACATGATCATCGAATGATAACCTGTTGTCGATCTTGACTCCAAGCAAAGTGTGTGTATTTACCTGTTCTACTTCAGGACGACTTATCTGAACTTGCAACTCCTGGTTCTTGACGAGCCGTTAATAAGCATTGATTTAGTTTTATTTTCATTTAGAATCATTTTGTTGGTATCAGACCATTCCTGCAATATATCCAAGTCCAACTGGAGGGCCGTCACTTATAACTCGGGGTGCTTCCTCAAAAACCGTAGAATAATTAATTGTAGTATCATCAGCGTATATATCTGCTGCGGTGTTTTGTAATGATGAAGGTAGATCATTGATAAATACAAGAAACAGTACAGGTCCGAGAATACTACCTTGTGGTACACCTAGAGTAATGTTCCTTGTATACTAGAGTTATATCCATCAATGTTCACATATTGCTTACGCCCACTCAAGTAACCATAAACAGTGGAAGGTAATCTTCACCTACGCCAAACGCCTTAAGTTTTACTAACAGCTGCAGTTGATGGTCGATAAGGTCGAACGCTTTTTTGTAATCTACAAAAACAAGGCCAGTCACTTTGTCTCCGTCGAGGTCAAATAGAAGTTGATCTATCAGTCGTATCAGAGCAGTTTCAATGGAGAAGAATTTCTTGAAACCAGACTGGTAATTGTGAAGTAAATGGCTATCTCTTAGTTTCTTATTCTCCAAAAGTTTGGATAGGACTGGTAACACTGATATCGGCCTATAATTGTTTTTGTCGTTCCTGCTCCCTTTTCCCTTAAAAATGGGTGTGACTTTTGCAACTTTCCAAGCATTAGGAAAAGTTTTAGCACGTAAGCAGTGATTTAATAGCTGAGTAAAGGAGGGCAAAATGGCAGGTGCACCAATTTTTAGCAGCTTCACGCTTATACCATCGTCACCAGTAGTTTTATGGGATGGAATAGATAATAATAGTTCTGCTATTTCCTTCGGATTAATATCTGGAATATCAAACTCACTGTTACTCCGTCTAAATGTTGGTAAAGGATCTGGTAGAGTTGTTTTATCTAGACCCGCAACCAAATTTTCCGGCTGGTCGACAATATATGCCTAACTTCAACCTAATCGTAGTCTACCGCAATAAAACCACTCCGCATCCTAACTACAATCGAACCGAAGCATAACCACAATGGAACGATAGCCTAACCGTAATAAAGCCATAGCCTAACCGTAACCGAAACGCAGCATATCCAGAACTGAATCGCAGTCTAACCACAAAAGAACCACAACCTAACAACAACCGAACCCCAGCCTAACCAAAATCGAACCATAGCCTTACCGCAATCGAACCACAGCTTAATCGCAAGAGAAGCATAGCCTTACCACAACAGAAACACAGCCTTACCACAACTGAAACACAGCCTTATCACAACAGAAACACAGCCTTACCACAACAGAAACACAGCCTTACCACAACAGAAACACAGCCTTACCACAACTGAAACACAGCCTTATCACAACAGAAACACAGCCTTACCACAACAGAAGCACAACCTTACCACAACAGAAACACAGCCTTGCCACAACAGAAACACAGCCTTACCACAACTGAAACACAGCCTTATCACAACAGAAACACAGCCTTACCACAACAGAAGCACAACCTTACCACAACAGAAACACAGCCTTGCCACAACAGAAGCACAACCTTACCACAACAGAAACACAGCCTTACCACAACAGAAACACAGCCTAACCCTAACCCTAACCACATCAATCCACCCTAACCCTAACCACAGCCTTACCACAACAGAAACACAACCTTACCACAACAGAAACACAGCCTTATCACAACAGAAACACAGCCTTACCACAATAGAAACACACCCTAACCCTAACCTTAACCCTAACCCTAACCAACCCTAACCCTAACCCTAACCCTAACCGAACCCTGATCCTAACAGCAATAGAACCACAACAACCTCACTGCAACAGAACCAAAGGCTCACTGCAATCCAACTGCAGCCTTACCGCAATAAAACAATAGGCCAATAGCCTAACCGCAATCGAAACGCTACAACAACCGCAAGTTAACTGCAATAGCACCACAACTTACTGCCGAACAAAACCGCAGCCTTACCGCTACTCTTGAATCACAATAAAACCGTTCCTATATATATACTTGCCTATAAAACTAGAAAGTTTTCTCGCATTTGTTGTAGTAATATATTTTTTCCTTCGTATAACATCGATAAAATATCCCCAGGCAGGTGACAAAATAGCTGACAAGACATACGGTAGTGAGCTAGCCAAACCAATCTAAAATGACACAGAACAAACTTAGTTCAACTCTTCTGCTAAAAATTAAATTGCCTGAGATAAGAATACAGCCCTTTTACCATTTTTGTTTTAGTTATTCGCATAAGAACGAAAAATAGGATTTGACATGTTATCTATTTAGAAAGAGTGCTTATCTACTATGGCACTATGCATAATAATATAAAGTCGCAACTCCGAGTTTCAAGTTAATACAATCTTCAGGCGACGAGATGTAAAGATCAACTAAATATTCAATTTATGCAACGCTAAAAATTGCGGTTAATGAAGTAATATGTTCAAGAAGATTACATTTGCCCATTGCCAGTCTGTCAGCACAATTAGTGCATGCGCCAACAATTATAGCTGTTAGAACAAGGCGTTTATTCTCGTGTCCTGTTAATAAGTATAAAATATGATAAGAACTTGAACTTTGGAAACTTAGCATGTGAACAACTGATGCAAACTTGGGTCTAACCAATCAAAGAGTTCTCCCAAAGATAGCTGTCACCATCATGCATACAATGGCCCTCTTTGTACTAAAGGCATTTGGGTACAGTATATGCGTGTGCTGCTCATTCGCAAGATTTCCTTCAGTGTGTAAACAGTGCTAGTGAATTTTTTTTTCAAAGTTTGTTTCAAGGTATCAAACCTTGTACCACAAAAAACCAACCCACCTCCCCATAGGCAGAGCCGAGTACTGATCTATCAATTAAATTTACATGCTCCAATATATTCCAAGATTATCTATATGTAACTTGTAAATTTGTAACTAAATTGTTCAAAGAATTGAATTAAATAAATAGAAGTGCTGTCCTTTGGGACAACACTTCGCCACGTGTAGTGCAATTTACAGGTCATTCAGGTCGAAAATGTGACCTAATGACCTGACCTAGAGACTCGATGGGTCAGTCATACATAGTTGAGTACCCTGCACCAATGGTTGGTCACCAAGTCCAACTAGGACTCAATTTCAACGAGCTGACTGATATCTAGAGGCCCACCGTCTCCTCTAGAATAACCTACAGTTTTTGCATGCTCTGTCAGGTCTTGAGTGCCCTTACTGTCTCAGTATAACTAATGGTGGTCCCTAGACCATCCGGTCTCAACTCGCTGAACAACATGCCAGAGCTGGCTCAACCCTCTGCCATCTAGAGGACCTCCGTCTCCCTAGACTGTTCGAGCACTTCCTTGCCCAAAATATATGCCACAAAATGCGTCTGTTGTGTGTGTTGTCTTGCTGGATTTGTCAAAGTACTTTACGATATATTTCAACATATTAAACTTCATTAACTTTTGGATAATACTAATCCGCGAGTCACTTATAAAACTGTTTGAAACAAACAAACACACGAGTGATGTTTAGTAGACTATGTAATACTTACTGTCGTAATGTCTAAGTTCAGGACATCTTTGAGATAGCTAGGAAACGAAATCATGAATGTATAAAAACTCCAGCAGTCTGTAAAGTTAGGAATAATGATCGCCCAGACTCGTACCGAGGTTAGCATATATTTCCATGGAATATCACGAAACGATAGCTATAAGTGAAAAATACAGTATAGAGTTTATTACTTCATGTTTTAGCTCGCTACTCTGGTTAAAGAAAATAAATGCAACCATCTATTTACAACACAACGTTTCGACACTCCATGCAGTCTAGTGTCTTCATTCTCGTCAGAAAACTTGTGAACCATTACCCCCAAAACTGTTGGCCAGCAGACTTGTATCAATGTTGTTCCATGCAAGATCTTGTTATCAAGATATGTTCCCACTGCTTGCTCTCAGCTTGTTGACAAGTTTTCAACGGCTGTTGTCATTCTATATCAAGTTGCTACAAGGTTGTTGACTCAAAAGACTTGTTACGAATAGTTCCAACAATTTGTTATCATCCTGCAATTCGACAACTTGTTAACAAGTTGTAAGTCAAACTTGTAGCAACTTGATAGAATGACAACACTGTTACAAACTTGTTGACAAGCTTGCTACAAGTCTGTTGCGTCTTGTTGACATGATGTCAGAATTTTACTTGTTGAGCGATGATGCAGTGTGACCAGATCTTAAAATTCACCTATGCTAAACAGACAGCCAAATTATGCTAGATTGTGATAAATTATGCTAAATTAGGGTAAATTGTGGAATCCGTATAAATTTACTTTAAAATGTTAATCTAAATTTGTTAAATTGTTAAATGTCAACCCTTTAACAAGCCACAGTGCTGTTAATATGTCATAAAAGTACTAAAGAGCGAGCGCATGCTTCGTCCGCAAGCCCTCCCAAATGGTCGCTGCAATAGAGAACGAAATTAATTTGGCTTGAAATAACCAGTTTTGGCAAGATTTTCAGGTTTTTTCTTCAAAAAAGGCTCGTTCATGGTTTTAAAAGGAGGTATTTTATTATTACACAACACAAATGCTTATCCTGTAACTTTATGCTAAGATTGTGCTAAATTTTCATTAATTATGCTAAACCTCTTCCCCAAATGGTAAAATTATGCCAAACTAGCATAATTATGCTAAATCTGGTCACATTGCGACGATGTCATCCCTCGATTTCGATTACTTCCATTTACTTAAACCAGGGTAGCGAGCGAAAAGTCCAGTATGTCTGATGCACCTGGTTGGCCGTTGGCGTGCTCCCGAACGTTAAATCGTGTTTGCTTCATACACAATGCATGATGCTGCGTACAAGGTATCCAATATACATACATTTTTATTCCAGTGTTTTCCTATAAGTTCTAGTTCAGCTTTAGTAATATTGGGATGGTCACTTGGCTCTTCGTAGACAAAATATAACCAACAGAAATACCACAGGATTCCCTGTACACCTGAATAAGATAGAATCATAGAAAATACAGCATAAAGAGTAAATGGTTAAAAATGAAAAATATTTTAGTTTGTTTTAAATCGACATAAATATTGGCGATAACAATTTGACAATATTTTCGAATGAGGTGAACACAAATTAGATGTTATACATGCACAAACCTTTCTTTGAAAACCTTGATGAATACGATGTAATGAAATTTCACACACTACTTTTTATGATTGCATTGTGAAGAGCAAATATGATATTTTGTAAACTAAACATTCTTAGCAAGTCGATGTGTAGATATATAAGCATTTGAACATCAATTTGATTGATGCCACGTACTTTGAATAATTATTTACTGGAAAAAATATACGCAATATCATGACTTTTTAATGTCCCGCTTACCCCAAATATGATTTTTGGAATATGTAATTTTTGGGTCATTCAAAGAATGATTTATATATTCGTTGAAAATAGCCTCATCTTTATCGACTTTTCAGATGCATTGCAAATTCATTTTCCTTTGCTTTTTCAGTAAATCATAATATTGCATTGTGACATCATAGTTACGGTCAGATATGCATATCAAACATTGTTTTTCAGGCACCTTTGGAGGGGGGGGGGAGTATTGGAGAGGGGAGCCTATTTAAGAGGGGGCTTATTTTTTCTTCAGTAAAATGAAATGATAATTTTGTTTAAGCACAGTACAATATGTGAAGAAACCAAAAAGATCTTATCAAAACACTTGTTTTTTTTTGTGATAATGGGGGGGGGGTGGTTATTAGAGAGGTGGGCTTATTAGAGAGGGGGGCTATTAGAGAGGTGGGCCTATTAGAGAGGGGGGCTTATTAGAGAGGGGGATTATTAGAGAGATTATGGTATAAACAGAATGAAGCCATAATCATAAAGAAAATGGTGTAAAATTTCGTTACATATAAGCGCTCTAAATTTACACTGCACGCATGTTTGCAGGACACGACGAAAGAATTTGGAAAACATACCAAAGAAATAGAATACGGACGGCCATCCCCAAGAACTGCCAGCGAGAACACCGCTCAGTGAATTTGCAAATACAGTTCCCCATAGCAATCCTGGAAGAATAATGGATAAATTTCAGTCCAGGTAAAATAAAAGCAATAAATACTGTATTTGGGTACGAAATAATAAATAAAAATTATGAGAAATCGTACTTTTTTCTGTGGTAAATTCTGTCTCAAATACGGGTTGAAATATCTTGCTAACAAAAAGTCAAGTATATATATTATACGGCGGTTGACTGTTGTGTAAAACTACCTGAAATATACAATAATAATCATTGTATTTTTCAGGTAGTTTTACACAACAGTCAACCGCCGTATTTGTTATACTATCACACTGGCACCGCCACGTTCGAAGTATATATATTCGCGCATAAATTACGCAGCATTATAAATTATTTTACAAAGTCTGGAAAAGCAAGAAAAACTTTTCAATTATAACTTTCTCATGTATAGTATACCTGAATATACTACCATCATAGAAATACTTCTTTCGTAAACTGGAGACCATTTACTTATTAATGATATTCCTGAAGCAGCAACCAAACCCTTGATAAAAAGCAATTATATATTAAGAACGAAATTTGACACCATTGTGAAGAAAATTATAAATGACCAAATACGATATTATGTTGAACTTCCTTGATTACTTCGTTCTCACTTCATATTTAAATATGGAACAAAGTTACTAGTATCACATGTAGCATTGCATAATGAGTTTATAATGGCAAAACGTCAAGATCTTGGGACATTATGCATCATGAAAAATCATAGCCTGTATAAAAATCATAACGACATGCATGTGTGTAATAAAAGTGTTAAGTTATAAAGTGTTTTTTTCAGTATTTCATTATGGAATGTGACATCATAGTGTGATGGTCATTTGCATATAAAAAAAAAGGTTCGGCAAAAAAGTTTAAATAAATTTTTTGGCAAAATACCTTATTTAGGGATAATAAATTATTTTCACAATGCAATCGCACAAAAGTACTGTGAAATGTTGTTTCTGTAACACTTTAACAAATATTATTCTCATAGAATTATCACCGTAGCTTGCATAAATAGTAACTATAATACATGGTCACGGTTTTTCACGCACTGGTAGTATTATCCTGACCATGACTGACACAGAAACACTCAAATTCAACACTAACCAAAAAGGCTCCTTCCATGATACGCAAGAATATAAACGCATACACATTCTGTCGCACGATGAACGGTGTAAAAAGAGTAAGAACTGATGAACCAAATATTGCAATACCCAGTAGAAACGAACCACCATATTTGACACATAGCAGTCCAGCTGGTATTTGCAGAGCAGTGTAACTCCAGTATAACGACGCTAATATTGTGCCTAGGGGCGATAAAATTGTAAATTGCTATCAACAAAAATCATATTGTGATATACAATTTCAAAATTCAGATAACATATTCATCCCACTATTGGTACGTTTCAGGAAACGTTACAGGACAGCAGATGGTGGTCAACTTCAGAAATGTTGACACTTATAAATATGAGCAAGATATTTGAACTACATCTTTCGATTCTATTTATTTTCCACCAACTACAAGACTATACCACAAATAATGAAAGGAATTCACATTACTAAGATGTTGTTGTTATCGTGACGAATATTTTAAATGTTAGCGTATTCAAAAATACAAACTAATTGAACCTTGAAATTGTTTATCCCAGTGAAACTCTGGTTCCTGGAAAAGTAGAAAAAATACAACAATTATAGTTTATCCAGAACTGTTCTCATAGGTGTATGACCAAGCTAGTAGTAGCAACGTGGTCATGCTATGGGGCAAACTATTAATTATTTACATTACTCAAACGTTAAAAATGTTTTGTGTTTATACTATCTATATAAGTGGACGTATATTGGCATAGCATGTAGAGTTGTCTTCGCCTTATTTGAAATCATATTCAAACTCACCATGTCTCTAGATAAATGAGGTCCAGAACTATTATAATGCTTTCCTTCACCATTAGTCATTGCCACAATGGTAACATTTACACACATACGTACGCAGTACATATTAAAATTGGCCAACGTTATAAGAACGATAATTATATAACGTTTTGGAATTGCTGGAAATAAGCGAGGTTTGGATTCTTTAGCACTGGTGCAGATTGGACCATTCTTGTCTATTTCACTGTTCACATTCAGAGGTTGTGTTTTTTCACTATATAAAATAACATGTTCATATTATAAAAGTTTTGCAACACGGAATGTTTGTTTGTTTGTTTGTTTTCATGTTTATTTGTTTGTTTGTTCATTTGTTCATTTGTTTGTTCATTTGTTCATTTGTTTGTTCATTTGTTTGTTTGTTTGTTTGTTTGTTTGTTTGTTTGTTTGTTTGTTTGTTTGTTTGTTTGTTTGTTTGTTTGTTTGTTGTTTGTTTGTTTGTTTGTTTGTTTGTTTGTTTGTTTGTTTGTTTGTTTGTTTGTTTGTTTGTTTGTTTGTTTGTTTGTTTGTTTGTTTGTTTGTTTGTTTGTTTGTTTGTTTGTTTGTTTGTTTGTTAATCTTAGCATACTTCATAGAACCTGACAGAACTCACAATTATTCACTTTATTCTTTCTTTCTTTTTTTTCTTTACCAACTGACTTGTTTCCTTACTATCTCAGTCATGTATTTATTTGATATGTCTTTATGTGTATTTTATGCAAATCAATTTTAGTTAATATAAATATAACATACCATAGCTCAATATCACCATGATTTATTTCACTATCCGAGTGTGGATAAATATATCTGCCCATTTCACCATGAAGCTTTCGTGTTGGTTCATTGGAGCCTTCTGAGAGTAGATTGGTTCGATCATTTTGATATTCCTCGATCTCCTCGTCACTAATCATTGTTATTTCCTGTAGATAAACATTAATTTAACCGGAAGTATTTACATTCATTGATATTAATAGTAACGACACTATAGCATGAAATTGACATTTTATAAATAAGAAGAGTTGTTATGGGAGTTTGGTGTAAACATAAGCGTAAAATATAGAAATAAATTGATACAAAAGACAGAAGATTAATCAAATATTATACATGGTCCTTCGAGATTCGGATTAAACGATTGTGAGATGTCTGCCGTGACGAAAAAGAAGAAAATACGCCAAGGACACCGAGCTTACGCTTCGAAAATACTGGGAAATGTGAAAAGCGTAATACAGAATTATGAACCGTCGAATGAGAACCGATTGAGACAACTCAAGATTTCCTTAGAAGAGAGGCTAAAGAAACTGAAAACCTTACACGAAGAAATACTTGAAGTTATTGAAGATGACAGCGAAATTACGAGCGAAATAGAAGAGTCCGGAGAGTTTACCGAGAATATTTATGGAGCTATTGTAGAGATCGACAGTGTGTTGTCGGCGCAAATTACACCAACAACTAGAAAACAACGGAGACAGTTTAATCGCAGAGACACAGAGTTTAACGCAGAGCAATGAATCGAAGAATAAACACGCGAAATTACCGAAACTTGTATTAAATACCTTTTACGGAGAACTAACTCAATGGCTGTCGTTTTGGAATTGTTTTGAAAGCGCTGTTCATAAGAACGATGAACTGTCTATAGTGGACAAATTTAATTATCTCAAGAGTCTTTTGAAAGGTTCAGCAGCGTCGACAATCGCAGGTCTACAATGCAAAGTTGTCACCAACGTAGAAGCGAGAAAACAAATTTTAATGAAACAAGGACGGTGTTTTAGATGCCTTCAACGAAACCACATCGCCCGAGATTGCCAAACGAAAACAACTTGTCAAAAGTGCTCCAGAAAACACTACGTTAGTATATGCGAAAGAGAACAACAACAAAAACGAGACAACCTTGGAAAATCGCCAGAAGAAAAGTCCAACCAGTCCAGCACACTATACATTAGCTCACGAAACTCCATTTTACTGCAAACCGCGCAAGCTTTCGTTGGATTAAGAGAGCCAAAATCGGGGGTTCATGTTAGAGTTATCTTCGACTCGGGAAGTCAGAAGAGTTTCATTAAAAGAAGTGTGCGAGATCAACTGAAATTAGCAGCAATAGCCAAGGAGTCGTTGGTAATAAAACATTCGAAAGTAATGAGATCTATCGTACGGAAACTTGTGATAAAGTTCAATTCGCCGTCGGAGATATTGGAGGACATTCCTCGACCAGAATGGAAGCCTACGTTGTGTCTGATATTTGTGCGCCAATTTCTAGTCAAGAAATCGACCGAGCGAAACGTTGTTATGCTCACTCAAGGAAAATCGACTTGGCTGATTGTAACAACGGTAACGAAGAGATGGAAATCCAGTTGCTGATCGGAGCAGATTGCAAGAGGAGAGAAGGAGATTGGTCCAGTGGCGAGCAAAACCAATCTCGGACGAGTACTATCGGGTCCAATTTCAGCTACGAAGAAACAAAAACTGTCTAACGTAAATTTTGTTTCAGCACATGTTCTAAAGATCGCAGGAGATTACCAAGAGAAGCCCGCAGCAGAAGAATTACTTCACCAATTGTGGGATATCGAGTCCATTCGTATACGAGATAAAGAATCGTTTTTGAAGAACGTCACCTTTGAAGATGGAAGATACTCCGTTAGTTTACCATTAAAGGAACAGCATGAACTTTTACCAGACAACTATGACCTGAGCTTAGCGAGATTGAATACCTTAGTTAAACGTCTGCATAAAGACCCACCAATCCTTCGAGAGTACAACGGAATTATCGAGGAACAGCTTCACAAAGGAATAGTTGAAAGAGTTGAAGAGTCACAAGAACAACAAGTCAGTCAGACCTATGGTCAGATACATTATTTACCACATCAAGCGGTAATCAGAAAAGACGCATTAACCACGAAGACGCGAGTGGTTTTCGATGCCAGTGCGAAGGTCAGCAAGAGTTATCCTTCTTTGAACGACTGCATTTATACCGACCCGTCTCTAACAGCCGGAATCTTTGACATACTACTACGCTTCAGACGAAACAAAGTAGGACTAGTTGCCGACATAGAAAAGGCATTTTTGAACATAGCTATTGACGAGGAGCAAATTCCTATGACTGGACGATTCCTATGGCTGGACGACATCAACAGCGAAGACCCAAATGTCGAAGTTTATCGATTTGCCAGAGTTATTTTTGGAATGAACTGTTCCCCTTTCCTCTTAAATGCTACGTTGCAGCATCACGTTTCTGAGCATTACGTTAAGGATCCAGCTTTTGCTAAAGCCCTGTTAGATGCTTTGTACGTGGATGACTGGACATCAGGCGAAGAAGATGAAAGTCGAGCGTATGAACTGTATCGTGAAACCAACGGATGTTTTGCTTCAGGAAGTTTTCAAATTGCGAAAATGGGCATCGAACAACAAAGCAGTCATCGAGAAAATTACCAAGAATAGAGAAAAAAGAGAAGTAAAAAGAACTCGGACATCGCCGCAGAGGGAGACGAATCGTATGCCAAAACCACTGTAGGTGGTCTGGATGAAATCGACCCTGCTACGGAGCACAAGGTCTTGGGACTTAACTGGAACCTGGAAAGCGATACATTCACTTTGAAACTGAACAAGATCTCTAATCTTGGAAAGAGTCTTGAACCAACTTAACGGAACGTTTTGAAAGTTACTGCCAAATTGTTTGATCCTTTGGGCTTTATTTCGCCAGTGACAGTGCAACTTCGCATGCTACTGCAAGATCTGTGTGCCAAGAAATATGACTGGGAAAATATCATTTCCCAATCAAGTACCAAGTTCGAAAGTGGCTGGATGATGCAGAGAAAGTTGACCATATTGATATTCAACGTTATTACTTCCCAACTACGACGAAGAGAATAGAATCGGTCACTCTTCATGGATTTGGCGACGCGTCAAAAGGAGCTTACTGTGCGGTGGTTTATCTGTGCGTAGAAACTGAGGACGGCTACGTGACAAGTCTTGTGGCTTCAAAGAGCAGAGTAGCACCCTTGACACCTATGACGATACCAAGACTTGAACTGATCGCTGCACTCATTATATTCTTGCACGTCTGATTTCCACAGTAAAGGAAATTTCTGTTGGACAGATAGCATCACGGTCTACTATTGGATTCAATCAAATAGAGAATTCAAGCAATTTGTTCAGAATAGAATCGATAAAATCCTGAAACTGACAAACGCAAAAAACTGGCGACATTGCGCAGGAAAGACTAATCCAGCAGACATTGATTCCAGAGGATGTCTACCAACAGAACTTGTAAACAATGACTTGTGGTGGAACGGTCCTACATGGTTAAAGGAGTCACCACAGAGTTATCCAATGTCAGAGAAGATAAAAGAAACCGTAGTCTAAAGGAACTACGAGTTAAAGCAACATCGACCACTACAGAGACACTTGGATTCGAGATTGTCAGAGAGAACTTGAACAGCAGCCGAACTACGAAACCTTGAAACAACAACTTGGGATATACAAGGATACAGAACACATCCTGAGATGCAAAGGAAGATTGGATCACGCGTCACTGCCAGAGGAAACCAGACATCCAGTGTTACTACCACGAAACCACAAACTTTCCAGTCTTGTTGTTGAA
This sequence comes from Trachythela sp. YZ-2020, assembly GCA_016169945.1. NCBI lineage: Eukaryota > Metazoa > Cnidaria > Anthozoa > Malacalcyonacea > Clavulariidae > Trachythela > Trachythela sp. YZ-2020. The sequence goes on from JADLSH010000369.1 coordinate 5,284,399, forward strand.
TCGTGTCACGAGAAAGTACATCATGGTAGCATAAAGGAAACGCTAGCAGAAGTTAGAAGTGTTTATTGGATCCCAAAGGGAAGACAGTTCGTGCGAAAAATTCTGCAACGGTGTGCAATATGTAAGAAGATTCAAGGTACTACTTTTCGACCACCCCAACCAGCTCACATACCCGAAATCAGAGTTACAGAAACAGCTGCATTAACCCACGTTTGCGTAAACATAAGCGTAAAATATAGAAATAAATTGATACAAAAGACAGAAGATTAATCAAATATTATACATTCCCTGTACTTATAATTGTGTAATCTAAGCAAAGGATAAAAACATTTGTAGAATATAACGTTGAAAGGTTTTTGTAGATGGAAAGTTCGAGCAGAAAATTATATACATTATTACATATTTTAGACCTAATCAGGAGCAGGTGCGTAAAGTGCAACTATGGATGCCAATGTATCACTTTGGTCACTACCTGAAAAAAGCAGATAAAGAAAGACTTTCGTCGGGAAGTTAAGGCCATGACGCCATGTTACACGGGGCAATTTGACACAGAGTGCTGTTATGTAAAAAGTGTATTCGCAGAGAAATTGTGAGCATGAATCTATTGAATCTCGTTTTACTTTGCCAATATTTTTCTTGCTATTCATGCCCAGAAGGCCACAAAGAAATGAACCAGAATGATAGTATCGGTGGAGTGAAACGGGGTAATTTTCTGTACTGATGTACATTTCTACATAACATCGCTCTCGGCGCTATAACCGGAATGTTGTTTAGCCAGAGTTTATTGTAGAATACTACCGAGATTAGACCCCCGCGCATGAGATATCAATTATTCATATACCCATTGGCATTGAACAGTGGCGCTGCCAGGATTTATTTTTGGGGGGGCAAACAAATTCTAGGGGGGTCTGGGGGCATGATCCCCCGGGAAAATTTTGGGTGTCTAAAATGGCATTTCCTGCGTTTTGGAGGCACTTGGAGAGAAATATAAAGGTTTTAATAAATCACTTTTTAGGAGCATCCGGATTAGAAACCCATTCTGTAAAATATTGGGGGGGCGGCCGCCCCCCTCGCCCCCCCCCCCTTGCCGGCGCCACTGGCATTGAACGGTAACTGTCTAACGCCAGAAAATTATACTGTCAAGGGAGGACTACCTATTATAGGACTACCTATTATAGAAATAAAAAATCACAATATAAAATCACTATAAATACCGCATGGCGCAAAAAAAAGTACGACTGTTTGATTTAGTATAACTTAGAAACTAAAAGAGCTATTACACTTAAACAAGTTCAAGTCTGTGCATTCAGCGATGTCTAACTTAAATTTTGATATATGTGCATAGTTTCATGCAATATTGACTGAGATAGCTGCGTTTAAACTTGAGTAAACATTTTTGGAACTGTCGAGAATTAGCTAATAACGGCCTATTAAGTATTATTTCTAAAGGTGATGTAAAGTCCCGATGTAAACAAACCGGTAAACGTCCGTTTGTTTACATTTTAAACACGCTATATTTAAAAAATTATGATGTGTTCTGGTTCGCTATGCTTTAAATAAATACAGATTCGAGTTTCTGATTTAGAAGATGTCGAATTTTAGTCGAAACAACGCAAAATTTGGGCATTGTTTACATATCGCGGGACCCTCCATAGCATGTCGAGAATTAGCTAAAAATGGCCTATGAAATAATTTGATAACCATTAGCATTTTACGTAAATATTCGTTTCAATGAAGTGAAGTTGAAGTTAGAAATGTTTCTTGAATAGATATGCTCTTTTATTCTAACATTTGGTATATTTACGTAATTTACGTAAAATGCTAATGGTTATCAAATTATTTAATAGGCCATTTTTAGCTAATTCTCGACATTTCCAAAAATGTTTACTCAAGTTTAAACGCAGCTATCTCGGTCAAAATTTAAGTTAGACGTAGCTGAATGCAAAGAAACTTGTTTTAGTGTAATAGCTCTTTTAGTTTTTAAGTTATACTAAATCAAACAGCGTACTATAAATAATATGACAAGAATAATATCAATAAATATTGTCAATATTGATTAATACTCGGTCAATCGTTGATTAAATATAGACTATACATTAAACCACAAATCATCAGTCACAAAATGTAGCAAAGTGTGAAAGTGAAATAAGTTCGTTCTACTTTTAATACTTAGAAATAGCTACGGGTCATGACTTCAGTTAACATCTTTGATTCAAATCTGACTATATATAGCATATACACAAGCGGATACGAACAAGTGCTTGTCAATAAAAGATCTATTCGCCTAATTTATTTCTTAAGAATATTGAATATATAGATCTGCCAACGTATCAACAATGTATATCAGTTTACCTTATATCGATGAAGTTAAGTTTAGGTACAATATTACTCTTCGTCGTCGATTCAAAACAAGACACGAATATTCATCCAATAATAATATTCATCCAATAATATTGATCCATTAATGACATCCATCTTTCAATATGGTGTTATCGAAATCGGTAAACGTAAATACTCAATTTTGCTAGCACAACAGCGTTTTTATATGACAACTGGTAATGTAGACTTTTTTCTTTCTTATATAACTAAATTTTTTACTAATAAGGATAAAATACCGATTCTGTAACGGGCTAAATCATCGATTCTTATGAAATATAAATAATAACATATAAAAGACATAACACGAAGCAAAATTGCAAATTAGTATAAATTTGGTATTCTAATATTCAAATTTGGTATTCTAATTGAGAAAGCATGCGAGATCTATGAATGATGTTTTTAAGATCAAATATCAAAATTACCACAAATATCGAGACAAATATCATCCATATAACAAATTTTTCATTCTTCGAATAGAGGTACTGAAGAACACTATACCTGTTACTCGCGGGACTAATGGACTATTCGCGAATATCCTTAAACAGAAATTTTGCATAGTTTTAACGATTTTGTAATTAAATTCTCAAAGTTTTGAGGATTTTTTACATGTAAGAGAATACGAACGATTTCATGCAAGACCTAATATTATTCTTGTAGACTGATTTATGTACTTGATATTAATTTTCGAGTTTTTATGTAGGCCCTTCGTCTGGAAGTTGGTGGTGTCTATGGTAGAATCATATGCTTTTATACTGTATACAAAAGCGATAAAAAATAGACCAATCAGAGAATTTAGTCAAAACAAACTAGAAACAATATAAATTATGGAAATCACATTTACTGGCATCGTCCACGGCGCGTTCAAGTTCTTTTTACTCCAAGGAATTTTTGGGAAAATTAAGGAATGTCAGGGCTCAATCCCTGAACACGCGAGTGTCCCGCGTGACGAAAATATAAAATCAAAATAAACAAAAGTCAAATGTCAATATATAGACATATAGTTGCTGTTGAGTTTTCTGTACATGTTCATATTTTGTCATTTTTATAATAAAGCACAATATTTTTGTGTGTTTTTTTCCAAATTGCTTGCTGCAGTTTTGAGAAGAAAGAAGGATCCTTCTTTCCGATGGCTGATTTAGAAACGAGATTTCGCGAAGCAGGCCGCGGTTGTGGGGCATTGTATGTCCGTTTGAAACCTGTGTTTGAGTATGTTTTTTATTTCTTAATGATTGCGTATCAATGTTATGATTGTGTTAGTGATGGAATTAACGTCAAAAACTACTATTTGGGCAATTCCTTGGACGTTAGCAGCTATGATGAACGCGTTTATCGAGCCTTTTTGTTCAGCCTTGTTGTCAGCTGTGTATGTGCCTTGACAAGTATTATAGGTTATGGTTTATTAGTCTTTGGCTTGTCAAAGAAATTATACAAACATCAAGAGAACAAGAACAACACTTATAAACTTGGCCGGTTGATTGTATTCATCAGCCTGTTTTGTCAAGTTAGTTTCGAAGAGACGATACAATGCATCATCATGTACTATTACATTGTCCGATGTTCAGTCATATTTAGCTTTTGGAAGACAAGTTTATTTGTATGTACGACATTCAGTTTGGTTATATCTGGCTATACTTTCTTCAAAGCAGCATATCTTTGGTTCAAGAAACAAGATTCTCTTCCTCTGAAGTACCCATCATGCCTCGCATCTTGTTACAACTTGGAAGTGTCACATATTGGGTGTGTTGCCTTGTGCTTGTTTGCCAGTCTCCTGACCTTAGCACTGTTTGTATTAAACATTGTAACACTTGCAGATATAATTAAATACTCAGAAGTTGACATACCGCATGTGTTAGCCCAGAACAAATTTGGAAACCATGCACCTATAAAAATTACACAGGTTAAAAACCTCGTGAAATCACATGATCAAAAAGTCATTGAGAAAATACCTTGTTCAAGTTTAGACCTTGAATCGAGTCATTTTCTTGGGGATCAACTGTCTTTGAATTGTACCACAGCAGTTTTTACCTTGCAGTTATCTGCAAAACCAACAAAGAGGCTTGAATACAAACTGCACTATTGCTATAAAAATGACAACAGTTGTATAGCAGTGAAAGCAACTAACATTACATTGGAATATAGTCATGATCTGTGTTCATCATTGTTGCCTGTCTTGGACTATCTAGGTGATCCTAGGCAAGTTGTCAAAACAACTAGTGCTACTAAACAATCACCGTTGAACAGCAGTAGAACTTGATCGTATATTCAGAGACTAAGACTTGAATCTATATTTGCTGTACATATACAGTTTACATTATAAGATAATTATTCTAATTAATATAATTATGTAAGGGTGCACTCAAGCATGATTCTAATTGTTATACATATAAAGTAAGCAACCCTAAAAATTGAAATTGCAATTTCGGATCAGTTGCAAGCACTAGTAAGCACGCATTCCAAATATCATGTTTCCTATGACTGTATATATGCTGACAAAGTCATGCAGCCGTCTGCATGGTGTCACAGCAAGACCCAACATGGAAACACGAACGAACAACAATTAAATTCTGCTGAGAAGAACTGGATTGGGGTTGGCACTTAAGACGTGTACAGGTCAGCATTTAGGTCGGCATTGCCGAATGCCATCCTCGTTTTTCGAGGACTGAGTAAGAGTTATATACCAATAAATAATTATATTTTAACAATTTGTCAGGGGGGCCATCAAGGAAAATGGACCTAACCAGAAGCACAGAATAAGATTCTGTGCCAGACAGGGGCGTGGCGATCGGGGGTGGGGGTGTGAAGCCCCCCAATAATTCTAAATATTAAAAAGTTGGTCAAAAAATGGTTTGTTGTTGGTCAACTGTGCTGAAAGAGACTGTGCTGAAATTATAAAATGTGCAATGCAAGTACAATAATTCTAAGTTGGTTAAAATATATTAAGAAACAATACGTTTTATTTTCAAATATTATGCGCTCCTGAGTACGTAAGCAGTTGGTCAATGGACTAGTGCAGAATTACTGGAGTGTAGCATGCATGCATTGTCTCAACATCATTCTCAGGGTTGCCAACTGTAAATGTGTGAAATTCCCAACTAAGCTTCCCAAATATCCCGAGATTCCCCCAAAAATCCCAATGTTCCCACTTTCGTTCCCAGTCCCCAAAGACCCCAACCTGCGAACGGGCATACTCTGAAAAAGAGATTTAGAGATCGCGCCGGTTCTCTAAATATGCGTAATACATCATGTTGTATAAATGAAACATACTTCAGTTGGATAAACTGATCTAGTATAACATTTGTAACATAAAGTTCAATAGGATGCCAGCAGACGAACGCTGGATTTTTTGAAAATTGTTATTATATTATTGTTTATTTCAATTTAAAATAATTTTACAATTTTTAATTCTCGAACTTTCTGTTCTCAAAAATCCCCAAAAAATCCCGAGCATGAATTTTTAAAACAAAAATCCCAAAAAGTTCCCAACTGCTTTTTAAAATCCCGAGATCTCGGGACAAAATCCCGAACTTGGCAACCCTGATCATTCTTTGATCCTCTATCTTATAAAAAGTTTAAAAATGCTTGCATTTGAAAAACTTACTAAAAACAAGATGGACAACAAAGGCATGCAAATGAAAGTTGTTTGGGCCAGTTACGAAGAAATTTCATTGTTAAATTCTCATTCTTATCTCTAACTCTGGGATTCTGGATTTTTCCAGGTTTTTCGAGATTCCCCCAAAAATCCCAATGTTCCCACTTTCGTTCCCAGTCCCCAAAGACCCCAACCTGCGAACGGGCATACTCTGAAAAAGAGATTTAGAGATCGCGCCGGTTTCTCGAAATATGCGTAATACTTCATGTTGTATAAATGAAACATACTTCAGTTGGATAAACCAGTGAACTCTAAGTAAGTTTATTTATAGTTCAATGGGATAAACTGATCTAGTATAACATTTGTAACATAAAGTTCAATAGGATGCCAGCAGACAAACGCTGGATTTTTTGAAAATTGTTATTATATTATTGTTTATTTTAATTTAAAATAATTTTACCAATTCTCGAACTTTCTGTTCTCAAAAATCCCAAAACAATCCCGAGCATCAATTTTTAAAGCAAAAATCACAAAAAGTTCCCAACTGCTTTTTAAAATCCCGAGATCTCGGGATAAAATCCCGAACTTGGAAACCCTGAAACCAAGAGGCAAAAAGTTACTAAATCTGACTAAAAATTACTAAAACCATAATTGCAATCATAACTTGCCCCCACCCCCAAAAAAAATATAGGCTGCATGAAGGATTGAAGGGCAGCTGCATGAAGGTTTATTTTGAAGACCCTAGCTTCGAAATAGCACTCTTTTCACAAATTGTGTGAGAATGAAAATGTGGGAGTTGAAATATCTCCAACTTTCAAGTTATTGGAAAACAGGAGTAAATATTCCCTAGCAAATTTTCAAAAAAATTACTATAGTAATTACTAAAAATTTCTAATTACTAAAAAGTGCTTTAAAATTGCGAAAAATTACCAAAAGTAATCTGCGGGCTCATGCTCTCTCCAGATATATTTAGCTCAGTGGCAAAGCAGGGCTTGAAACGTCGCCACTTGTTTCCATCTACCAAACTGACGTTGAAGTAAAGTGACTTTGAAGTAAAGTTAAAAACTTCTGGTGCTAATGTTTTTAAGACGATATCGTCTTAAATTTTGCAGGTTCATATCTTCGGTTCAGTGCATGCTATGTAGATGAAAATACCACCGTTCGATTCAGCGTTTTACGATGTCTTTAGAGAAGTAAAATGTGTTTGTTTACAAAGCTACGCGGCCAATTTAGGCCCCGTTTACACTATACCGGATTACATCGGAGCGTAGCGATTTTCATACCGGATTCGGCTGCTGTTTACACTACGCCACAGTAATCCGGTACGCGAAGCGGAGCAAAAATCACTCCGCTTTGGAGGTGATATGAAAAGTAATCCGGTATGTGCCGGAGCAGTGTAAACAGGCGAATCCGGTACACAACTAATTTTGGCGCGAAATTTGTAATATATTACAAGACGAATTAAAAATGGTCGCCTTCAAACAATTGATTATACTTACTTTTACGGCAGCAAGCGTCCTTCAAATAATGGCTAGTTTATTTTGTCTGTCGACTAGCTATTATTCATCAAAGCGACGACTCCGGCAAACACTGGTAACTTCAACTTTTCGTGCAAAACGAAAGGGCAAAAGAGAACGTAAAAAACGAAGATTTTGGGTAAGTCCATGTAAAATTTGGCTCTTTTTGTTTTGTGTTGGACATTCTTGCGTTCATTTGTCTAGCAAAGCCAGCTCGTGATTTTATTTAGCGGGAAACTGGTTCTGTTTCCATGGCAACATCAAAAAGTGTTGAGCTGGCAACAAAGCGAAGCGGTGCAATGCGGCGTAGTGTAAACACCCTTGTTTTTTACTTCGGAGTGAAAATTAATCCGGTATGAAAAGTAATCCGGTATAGTGTAAACGGGGTATTAGCCCCTTTCAAACACCTCTGAACTTTGTATTGTTTACAAATTAACAATAATACAAACTAATTATATATTCATTTCGCTTTCCTACCTTTGGTTTACACGCTACAAACTCCTAAGTGTGACCATTGGATAGCTCTTGAAAATCCTGTTCGAAAGGATGTATTTAAATATCCATACTAAATAAACTAGCCATTTTATGACAATTCTCGACTTTTCTCGTGAAAATGCCGTCTTTATTGCGAAATCCCGGTTTTGTCGGCGCACGCTCGGGCAACTTCGGAAGCTAAATCTCCACGGCTTTGCATCCTAGCGTATTGAAATTACCGGCAATCGATTCCGCGTGATGTAATTGCCTAGATGGCGGATTTTCATTGGTTTATAGCAATCAACACTGACCTTATATGGCATTTCGTAATTAATTTGCGCGTGCGGGAATCAAATTTCAACGATCTCGGCATTTTGTACTTCTACTTCTTCAAATACAATGAAACTTTCCAATAATATTCCTTTTTACATGAGCTACAATTTTGGGATTAGAATTGCTAACATTTGCTCGAAAATTCTAAATCCTGTTCTGGCAATTCAGGTTTATTTCAACAATAATTGTAAAATGTTTAGATAATTTATGAACATGTATGCAAATTAATTTGGATATGTAATATGAACCGGGACAAACTAAATATAATTTTAAAGAGGAAGTCATAAGCTATCGAATGACGCGTGTCCTGTTGCCAGAGAATAAACACGTCTGGCGATATTTACATTTGAAACAACCGATTGTAATTACGGCGCAAGGCGAATGACGATAAAGAGACCCTAACCCTAAAACCTACCCTAAACCTGACCCTAACCACAGATTAAGTATGAACAGGGGCCGGTTGTTCGAAAGGTGGATAACTTATCCACTGGATAAGTCCTATCCACTGGATAAATCTGCTATCCAGTGGATAGCTATCCGCAGGATAAAAACGCGTTGCACGAAGCATGGATAGTGGGGTGGATAGCTATCCGTCGGATAAGCTTAAATTTAACCGGGAAAAACCGGATTTTCTTGAAATTTCTTACCTCAACGTCAGAGCTCAACGTCAGCTGTTGCTGAGCTTTTGTGAACTTTATAATTTAACTTGTATAAAATCCATTCATATATCTTGAATTAACTTGCGATAAATTTCCCGTATTGTTCTTTTTCAGTCGGTCGTCACTATAGTATTAATATAGTCAGACTTGTATGATTTTGTTGTACATATTCATAGTACGTGAAATACGTGTATTCCGGCTAGCTAGCATTTCTCGATCTTTGTTTATGCGAAGACAACAGCAGAGGCAGAAACTGTTTAGTATATGAGTTGAGTATACTAAATATTTTGTTCCTTGACCTTGCACACATTTCATAACAATTTTAAGAACATTTTCTCTCAAGTTTTGATTGGCTAATCAAAGCGAACGAACAAAAATTACAAAATTCGCCGTCTTGTTGTCTATTGCCTAATTTTGTTTGGTTTTCCAAGTTGGTACTATCTTCGGTACGTTCATCGTGTTTTTAAACTGACTAAAAGTGAGAAATTCACCGCTTGTTTTCAAACTATATAAAAGAGAAGGATATTCTGCCACCGACATGGGATATTCTGTCAAAAAAATATACAAAACTACAAAAGTGAGTACTTTATATGTTTATTGCATTATTATAAAGGATGTTGACTTATAAACAGAATTATTGCATTTCTGTCTCAATCCGACCCTCTTTCATCCGAAATATTTACTAGTTTGTCTTGGAACTTCGAGTTTATCCACTGGATAGCGATTTAAACTACCTTCGGACCACGGATAAATTTATCCAATGGATAGCGATTTTTATCCGCCGGATAAAGTTATCCAAGCTTCGTGCAACGCAAATTATACACTGGATAAAATTTATCCGTTGGATAGCGAGTTATCCACTGGATAGTGAGTTATCCACCTTTCGAACAACCGGCCCCAGATGTCTATCTTCTGTAAAAAGCTCGTCCCGCGGTCGCCATCTTACTGGCAAGTTGTGATGGCGTGTGCATGACGTGATATTCGTCATTTGTTATTACGTCATTGCTTTCATGCCCTTTGACCACTGACCTATACTAAATGGACTGAGTGCTCGAGGTAAAAAAGTGTCCTCACCGTTGCTGACGTCATATAGGTCCTCGCATCGATGAAAATTACCGCATACCGATATTTTACTAATGTTATTTGTGCTCGCGGGCGAATTTGTGTTTTTGAAATTTAACGAAGTTTGTTTTTAATTTTTTTTCAATTCTGTGTTATTTTTTTTGCAAACTTTGCTGTTTTTGGTAAATATTTACTACCCTCGAGTTGAGAACAACCTTTTCCAAAATAGGAGTATATTTTCCTGTTGCAAGTTTGAAAACAAACATTTTAATTTTAAATAAAACGATGGCTTCGGTATGTTTTTATACACGACCACAACAAGAGCTTCGGGCCATCGATAATTGCTGGTATTTATGCTATAGTTTTTCCATAAAATTTGTCGTGTTATGTAACCTTCTGTTGACATGAAATTTTTTTGCCGACAATCTTTCCTGGTATTATACTGAGTAAAAGACTGTTTTTGTGGAGTTTTCTACGGCTATTTAAGATTTTTTCTAAACATGTACACGGCTTTAATTGAGAGTTGAAAACATACTTGACAGCCCGCCAATTTCATAAAGATCACATTTAGTATAAACTGACTTACTTTCTACAATGATTTCGCAGCAATTTCTCGCCTCAAAAACACAAAATTAACAATTTTTTTGAGTTTGAAACATATAAAAATATAGAACCGAGCCGTTCATCAACGCATTTGTAAGTCAGCGAATTTACACATGAGAGCAAAGACCTATATGACGTGAGCAGTGGTGAGGACACCGAGCTCCTGATAAAATAGATTGCGCGCTCAGTCCATTTAGTATAGGTCAGTGCCTTTGACCAGTGTTGCCACGCCTTGGGATTTCTCCCAAGATCTTGGGATTTTAGACTAAGCTTGGGACCTTGGGAGTTTTTTTCGAAATTTCGTGAAATCTTGGGATATTTTGTATGAATGATTTTTTTAGGTTTTATCTATCATTATTTGTAAATCGTCAGCCAAGTTTGCGAAAAAACCCCGAACAATTGAACTGCAAATAGAATACGCGACACAAAGGCTGTCCATATTTTATAATATTTTAATTTAAATCATCAACATGACGTACTTCATTTTCTAAGTGTGTCCGCAGCGTAACACAACATGAAAATTAAAAATGGATGACGAAGACAGGGAGTCAAGTAATAGTGATATAAAAAATGAGCGTCATTCTTTGGCAAAATCAGAAACCAAAAAATGGTACAAGCAATCGTTTAACGATGCATGGCTAAAAGATCCAGAATTAGCAGATTGGATTTCAAAAGACCCTGGAAATAAGTGTATTGTGAGATGTAAAGTGTGTGAGATCACATTCAAAGGCGCCAACAAGTCTGCTTTGATGAAACACAAAGCCACGAAAAAACATGCTGATGCATTTAAAGCAAAACAAACGCGGCTTGGGATTTTTTAACCGATCTTGGGACTTTTATACCCTAGATATTGGGATTTTCGAAAATCTTAAGTGGCAACACTGCCTTTGACCATGCCTTGACATTTGCGGAAATGAAAAAAACCATTGGCCTTGCAATGTATGTCAATTAGTTAAACAAATTACTACTAAAATGGCAGAAAAGGCCGCGAGAAAATGCAAAACACTGATAGAAAAGTTGTTCGTGCTGACGCTATCAAACGTCGCCATCTTACAAGCAAGCACGATGGCGTGTGCATGACGTGTACATTTTGGGAAATTTGAGGACACGAAAGCCCTATGAAGTTACACTTCTGGGGCCGGTTGTATCAAAGGTGGATAAGTTATCCGGTGGATAAGTCCTATCCGATGGATAAATCTTCTATCCGATGGATAGTTATCCGTTGGATAAAAATGCGTTGTATGAAGCACGGATAGCAGGGTGGATAGCTATCCGTCGGATAAGCTTAAATTTAACCGGGAAAAACCGGATTTTCCTGAAATTTCTTACCTCAACGTCAGCTGTTGCTGAGCTTTTGTGAACTTTATAATTTAATTTGCGCGTGCGGGAATCAAATTTCAACGATCTCGGCATTTTGTATGCGACTTTCAAAAAATAAAAAAAAATACTTCTACTTCTTCAAATACAATGAAACTTTCCAATAATATTCCTTTTTACATGAGCTACAATTTTGGGATTAGAATTGCTAACATTTGCTCGAAAATTCTAAATCAGGTTTATTTCAACAATAATTGTAAAATGTTTAGATAATTTATGAACATGTAATTTGGATATGTAATATGAACCGGGACAAACTAAATATAATTTTAAAGAGGAAGTCATAAGCTATCGAATGACGCGTGTCCTGTTGCCAGAGAATAAACATTAAACACGTCTGGCGATATTTACATTTGAAACAACCGATTGTAATTACGGCGCAAGGCGAATGACGATAAAGAGACCCTAACCCTAAAACCTACCCTAAACCTGACCCTAACCACAGAGTAGACACTATAAAGAGGCCTCACTGTGTATCAAATCCTAATGTTTTGAGCGTAACCGATGCTTAGCCAGTGCGCAAAGGAGAGGCTCACCCCCCCCCCGAAAACATTCAAAATGGCGGGCATTTTTAGACGTAAAAATACAGCAAAAATTCGAGTTAACTATTTAATGTTGTTAATCACAACTTCAGTCAAGGTAAACCGTTATAAAGAAAATAACAAGGGTCTCTTATGCCGGTTATTTTCCGAAAATATCGGCCGCCATCTTGTTCGGGGGGGTGAATGCCTCTCGTTACCGCACTGGCTAGCCATGGCGGCCGGCCAATAATTTAAGAAAATAAAGAAAAAAAACAAATTCCGGAGAATAATGTCACTTTGAAATTCAAAATATGAATAAAACAAGACGAGTTTGAGAGACTGTAAATTTTCCACTCTATTTTAAAGTCATCATCAGACAGAATAGCGGCCGGTTACGCATTTTGCCTGAAGTGAAACCTCTGTATATATCTACTCTGTGCCCTAACCCTAAAACCTACCCTACCGTCAGTTTGATAGATGGAAACAAGTGAAAACCGGCTTGAAATATCTGGATTCTAAAAGCGAGGTTACTAAGGAGAACAACATGGCGGAACAAGGGGAGCGAAAACCACAGTTTGGAAATAGATTTTTGGTTGACAACTCGAAAGTATTTGAACACAATGCTTGGTAAATGTAACTTTGTTTAATAAAATAACGTATTGATAGCTATTGATGCATAGTTATTGTCTTTTATGTCATCAAAACGCAATAATTCAATTAAGATCTCGCTACAAGTGACAAATCAAATGCATCCGGGATCATGCCCAGTGGCGTGCTGGGTACTATTTTTCTGGGGGGGGCCAGTGGGCTATCAATCAATTATGCGCCCCTATAATGTAACGCTTGGTGAACAAGGGCCGAAAGCCCGAGCCAAGCGACACAGGTGCAGTGAGGTGCGAGGTTGTTCTAGGGGGGTCCGGCATGCTCCCCCGGAAAATTTTTAAATTTAGAGTCTGAAATGCCATTTCCTGGACTTTGGGGGAAGATTTGACAGAAATCTGATGGTCAGGAAACGGCATTATAACGTGTCGAAATTTGCAATTTGGTTAGAATTTAGTAGTAGTACTTAAATTAGTACGGTATCGGTTTTACCATAAATCTTTATTTTATATTAATTTACTAGCAGTCCTCGCAATTTTCGGCGGCAAAAGGCAATTGCCGCCGATAATGCCGCCGAAGATTAAATTATCGGCGGCAATTTTTTGCCGCCGACGAATTTTTGTGTCACTGATGATGCTTCACTGCCTTCTCAATTCGATTAATTCTTCCAAGTATGAACATATGATTATGATTTTAATTATTTGTAGTTCACTTCACAGAAAATAATTTGGGAAAGTGAACTATTCTTTTGTGAACACTTTTATTTTTGTGGCTTATTTTAAAATACATCGAAAGTAGTTCTGATATACTTCATGTAACTTCAAGTTCCACCAAACATACACACCGCTGGCCACGTGTAACGACGGGTTTGGTTTCGTCCATGTGCAACAATTTTAGAACAACGTCCGTAGTGTAACAAAGTTAAAACTAAAAGATTGATAGCTGGTCTCAATGTTATTGTGTGTGAAACAACGTTTCTTCGAATATCAAACACTTTTAATCAGTAGAGTCAAGAGAATACTATAAAATAATTTGGTGTCAGTAAGGGAGCTTCGGCTGCATTCTGGATAAACAGTCTCTGATGGCCAGGTTGCATTCCATGTAAACAATATGCCAAATATGTCACCAAGGCAAACTTGCATTATGCCAAGAAAAACAACACTATCATACCACCAAACAGTTAATTAAACAACAAAAATGTCTCCAACAGTTGAAAACATAAGAAAGCATGCTGAAAGTAAACATGCCAATACGGACATGCAGCAACTTCAAGCCTATCTACATGGCCGGGACAAGAGCTGAGCTGGTGGTAGGAGTAGGGAATCTAACATTTAAATTTTGTCAGAACATTTTTGAAAAATAAGGATGCCTAGATGGTCGTGGGCCTAATAATAGCTATTGCCTATTGGATTTGGTAAGGACCAACATAATTGCACCCCACCTTGGCCAAGATTAGAGGTGTATGCACCCCCCCCCCCCTCCCAGTAAATCCATCTATGATTTTGATGTGTCCAAAATAGTATTCCTAGAATATTTCATGTTACAGTTCCTTTGATATTGAATTATTGTTTTGTATCCACTCACAGGGATAATGTTGACTGGGATAAAGAACAGGAAGAAGCAGCAATAAAAGTTGTGCAAGAAAATACATCCATTAAACTTCCAACAGACATGCAGGGTACCATTCTCGTCAAATGTGATAATATTAATAATAGATTACATTTACTGGCACATTTAAAACAATGTACAGTATTGTAAAAGACATCAGTTATTTGAAATTATAAATTTTTCTCTAATATATCATTTTCATTATTAACTATATTTTACCCCTGGTAAAATACACACACAAGTCAGCAAATGACTTTATTTCTGTCCTTAGAAAAGTATAATTGTGAGGCTGATCAGTATTGGAATTCGTTCTACATGCAGCATAACAATAGGTTAGTACAAAAACATTACATTTTATTATTAATACTTTGACCAATTGCTCAGTAAGACCATAGGTAAGACTCATAAACTTGCATCTACTCTAGCCACTCGATTGCCATTCATCTGTATAGTTAAACATTAAAAAACCCATAAACTGTACACTGTACATAAAGTTATTGAAACAAAAGTAGAAGTTCAGGACAAGGTGAACAATAGTCAATACCTTTCAGAGGGCACATGAACAATTAGCATAACAAAGTTATGAGTATGTTTATCAAACTTTAACCAGAGTAATAAATTTGCTAAAATAATTTCTGTGTCCTACAGATTTTTCAAAGATAGACATTGGTTATTTACAGAATTTCCTGAGCTTGCAGTGACAACTACAACCAGCTGTGATGAACATTGTCATGATAGTAAAAATGATGATGAAAATAAAGTAATTGATCATGGTACTAATGCTGAAAATGTGGAATACCCTGGTTGGGAGGCTAAGAAAAGGATTTTAGAGGTGTGTTGAGAAAACCTTTTACACATTTCTTCCAAAAATGATTAATCGGTCTAGTGCATCCATGCATCAGATCGATTTCATTGGTACTTTATTCAAATAATGCCACTTGAGAAATGCATGGTATTCATAATCTAACGACATCACAAACTGGAAATATTCGTTATTAACAGTTAACATTATATAAAAAAAAGCCGGCTAAAAAATGCATGCAAACGTACAGTCATAAATTTTTTTCGGTTTACATTCCCATGTTGACCATTTTCTCGTATATATACATTCCAATCTTTGCCGTCTTTCGCTACACAGTCCTATGTTAACCCGCGTTTTGGATATAAATTGGTGCTAAAAATGGCCACACATGACCCCAAATCGCATCACACGAACTATTTTGAGCATGCATGCATTGTTCTGAGAGATATTCAATATAAATCTTAATGATTGCAAGCTAAAACTCTAGACTGTTTTTAGGTAGGATGTGGTGTTGGAAACACGGTTTTTCCCATTCTTGAAACTAACAAGTAAGTTGCAGTGACGAAGGAACGGAAGGTAAAAAAATTGGGTTGGTTGAACCAAACTGTCATTTATAATTTAAGAAAGCAGAACGGCAACGCGAAAACAATGAATATGGTGATCCATTATATTGTATGTTTTCTGCGCCTTTTAGCGATCCTGAACTGTTTGTTTACTGCTGTGACTTCTCCGATGTGGCAATTGATCTTGTCAAGGTAAAATGTAATATTTAATTCAACAAAAAATGTAACACTTTCTCGTCGTACTCCAACTAAGATCAGAAAATTTAACTTCGTCGACAGACTTTGCTCTGTAGCTTATACTCGCTATGAATCCAGCGGTTAATTTCATGGAAAAACTTGACCCTTTTAGCAAACATTATGGATTTCCTGAAAAAAGCAGTGGCAAAGCTACTAATATTACTTTCTAATATTTAAACCTTTGGCAGCATAGCCATAAAAGCATATCTTATTCTGTCCGTTATTAACTTTAGTGTCTGTAACGGGCTGCTCTCGGGATCTGGGACTGAATTAGCCCTTGTCTTTACAGCAGGGCCACCCCGAAGATAAGAGACAGGAATCGGGTGATTGCTGTTCTTTTATAATATAGTTTTAGCGTGATATATTTACTGTATAGCTATCTCACTCAGTTTTGACTGAAACTAATAAAGTGTTGTTCAAGTATAACTTAACATGGTACCAGGAGTGAATTAAGCCATATTTGTGAGCTGAAGACCGTGATTAACAGCAGGAAAAATCCAAGTCAACGTAAGTGTAAACACGTTTGAATCGCGTAAAATATATGAAAATATGTCGGACCAGGACGAACCTGGGGCTGGGGAATCTCCAGAAGTTAGAGTGATATAAATTCCCGTGAATTTACCGATGCCATCACAACTGAATATGAGTGGTAATCTGGCTACTAACTGGAAACGTTTCTACAGAGCATGGAATAAGTATGAAATCGCTGCTCGTTTGAAAGACCCGAGCGATCCGGGTATGAATAAAGAGTTGAGAACAGCGACCCTGTTAACCTGTATTGGCGCTGGTGCACTAGATGTTTTTGACAGGCTAGACTTTGAAACTGATGACCAGAGGAAAGATATCGATATTGTGTTAAAGAAGTTGGAAAAGTACTGTATTGGCGAGACAAATGAAACGTACGAAAGGTACCGTTTTAATAAGCGTGAGCAAGAGCCAAATGAGACAGTCGATGCCTATGTTACAGCCCTTCGCGCTCTGGCTAAAACGTGCAATTTTGGGCAACTTGAGGACAATCTGATAAGGGATCGAATCGTGATCGGTGTCAGGGATGACTCTACCCGTAAGAAGCTGCTTCAAAGTTCAAACCTTACACTACACCAAAGTATTGATATCGTCTGAGAAAACGACAAATCAACTCCAATCGATGAAAACCGAAGACGAAGATGTACTGGCAGTTGACCGAGAAACCCGCAAAGAACACGAGTCGCGTAAGAAAGTGAAAGATGATAGCATAATCAAGTGTAAGTTTTGCAGCAAAAGTCATGTCAGAGATAAGTTTCAGTGTCCAGCTTGGGGAAAACATGCTCATCATGCAAAAAGAAGAATCACTTCGCAGTTGTGTGCGGTGCCAAACCGAATCAGAGAAGATCATTTGGCAGTAGAAAATCGGTTTCCCAGGTGGATGATGATACCGATTCCTCGCAAGAGTTCATAGCCACATTAGAAATCAAGGAAGAAGTGAGTAAAGTTGGTTCACCGCAGTACTCCCGCAAGCGCAGTGTCACACTGATGATTAATGGCAGATTAGAAGCGTTTCAACTTGACAGTGGGGCTACAGTCAATGTGTTGTCCAAGAGAACACTGGCGAGATTCTTTAGAAAACCAGTGGAGGAAAAGATAGAGAAAACAACACTACCCTAGTCATGTATAATGGGTCCGAAGTGAAACCAGTTGGAAAATCAAGAATACAAGTCATTAATCCTAAGAACTTGAAGAAGTATAGCGTCGAATTCATGGTTGTCAAAGATAACTGCAGGTCGATAATTGGGGCAAAAGCTAGTCAGCAGATGAGCTACTTCTGGTTAGCAAAGAGAACATCTTCAGAGCGGACACAAGAGCTGAAGTATCGTCAGTCAGCTCAGAACCTCTCACGACAGCGAAGCTTATTGAAGAGTATCCAGACGTTTTTCATGGGAAAGGTGCTGTACCAGACATGTTGCATTTAGAGATTGACAAAACGGTTCCTCCAGTTCAGCTACCAACACGAAGAATCCCAATTGCTGTAAAAGATGAGCTCAAAAAGGAACTCGATCGCCTCGTTCAATTAGACATCATCACACAGGTTGATGTTCCCAAGGACTGGATCTCAACTACCGTAGTAACCGTAAAGAAAAACGGCAACATTAGACTATGCATTGACCCCAAGCCCTTGAACAAAGCTCTCAAGAGAAATCACTACCCGTTACCCACCATCGACAACGTCTTGCCAGATCTTGCTAATGCCCGCTGTTTCTCAGTCCTCGATGCCAAGAATGGTTTCTGGCATGTTCAACTTGATGAACCTAGTTCATTTGCCACCACTTTTGGCTCTCCCTAGAGTAGATATCGTTGGCTAAGGATGCCTTTTGGTTTGTCACCAGCACCGGAGGAGTTTCAACGTCGAGTTAATGCTATCTTGGTGGTATTCTTGTCATCTTGTGTTTGGCAGTGGCAAAACCGATTTAGAAGCAACGCAAGACCATGACAAGAACCTCAGGGTCTTGATGGAACGTTGTAAGGACAAAGGTCTGAAGGTGAATGTGGAGAAGATGCAACTACAGCTGAAAGAAGTTATCTACATGGGACATCGAGTTACTGCCGACGGGTTAAAGGTGGATCCCGAGAATACAAAAGCCATTCGAGACATGCTGACTCCCACGGATAAATTGTGAGTACAACGTCTACTTGGCATGGTGAACTATGTTCAGAGGTTTGCCCCTAAACTTTCTCAAGTCACCACACCTCTTCGTGAGCTGATCAAGAAAGGCAACGAATTCGTCTGGGATGAGCATACGCATGGAAAAGCCTTAGAAGAAGTTCGAGAAATTCTGTCGCAGCCGCCAGTCTTACGATTTTTTGACCCAACTATCACGCCTGTGTTACAGTGTGATGCCTCCATGAAGGGGTTGGGTGCGAGTCTTTTACAGAATAATCAACCTGTGGCATATTCATACAGATCCTTAACTCCTACTGAAGTCCACTACGCTCAAATTGAGAAAGAAATGCTGGCCATAGTGTTTGGAATGGCAAAGTTTGAAAGTTATCTATATGGTCGGAAAGTGACGGTTGAGTCAGACCACAATCCCTTGGAAACTATTCTCAAGAAGAGTCTACTCAGTTCTCCGAAACGGTTACAACGAATGATGCTGCGGCTCCAGAAGTTTGACCTCGAAGTTGTTTACAAACAGGGTCCACTTATGTACATGGCTGAAGTGCCGAAAGACATCAAGAGACCGAAGATGTGATGCTTGTACGGGACACAAGATCAGTTACTGAAAAGGAGGTAGAAGAAATTGATATGTTAAAACACTTGTCTGTCTCACCAAGCACGCTGACTAAACTTCAACAACAGACGGCAGTCAACAACAACCTCAACACCCTGATGACCGCCATCAAAGAAGGATGGCCAAATAGGATCAATGCTCTTCAGCCAGCACTTCGTCCATACTGTTCCTTTCGTGACGAGTTAGTGGTTCAAGATGGAATCATATTCAAGGGCGAAAGGTTGATCGTGCCTGAAGGAATGAGAGCGGATATTAAGGAAAAGCTACACTGCAACCACGGCGAGATTCAAGCAACTCTGCGAAGAGCAAGAGACGTTTTCTACTGGCCAGGTATGAATAGAGACATCGAACAGTTCGTTGCCAGTTGCACCATCTGTTCAGCTTACCAGACAGCAAACCAGAAAGAGCCTCTCATGAGTCATCCTGTTCCCACACGACCATGGGAGGTCATCGCGACTGATTTGTTCCAACTACGAGGTAAAGACTATCAGGTCACTGTGGACTACTATTCCAATTTTATTGAAGTCGATCGATTATATGCAATAACCAGCACGGAAGTCATACACAAAATGAAAGCACACATGGCGCGACACGGAATTCCTGATAGAGTAGTAAGCGACAATGGCCCGCAATACAGTTCCGAAGAGTTTCGAGCATTTGCTACAACATATGAATTTGAACATGTGACCTCATCACCAAGGTATCCCCAATCCAACGGGAAAGCGGAGAGTGCAGTCAAGACGGCAAAACGAATCCTGGAAAAGGCCGTAGCCTCTGGATTGGATCCGTATCTAGTACTGTTAGAACACAGAAATACACCATCAGATGGGATGAGTAGTTCTCCAGCACAGCGGTTGTTTGGACGACGAACAAGAACCATGCTATCTGTGCGACGTCAGCAAAACAAGAACTGGAGAAAGCTAAAGTGAAACAGGCATACTACTGCTACAAGGCCCTTCCAATCCTCAAGGTGGGTGATATAGTCCGTATGAAGCCCAACCAAGGCGAGAAAATATGGAGAAAAGCAAAAGTGAAGGAGCTAATCAGTCCACGAACATATATTGTTACAACTGGAGATGGAGTCCAGTACAGAAGAGACCGCAGACACCTCAGAAGATCGTCAGAGCCAGAAGACGATGTTGCAGATTTTTATGTGCCACGTGGAGAAAGCGAAGAACCAGTACAGGACAAAGAGTCTAGGCAAGCACTGGATCAAGAAACTCCATCACAGATCGGGAACAATGTGGTTATGGCTGATACTGACCCCAACATTCCCACAGGCAGAACTTCTAGTGGGAGACAGACACGTAAGCCAACATACCTAAAGGACTATGTGACTGAAACTTAAAACGTTAATATAAAAACCCGTTTGAACAAACTCTGAACTCTGAAGGAGAGAAATGTAACGGGGTGCTCTCGGGATCTGGGACTGAATTAGCCCTTGCCTTTACAGCAGGGCCACCCCGAAGATAAAAGACAGGAATCTGTTGTTCTTGTACGAGGATTTGAACTCTCAACATCCGAATCAAAGGAAGTTGTAGGCGCACGCCAGCCTCGTACCCAGGCGCTTTTAGGTAAAAGAAAATAAATTGCGTTCAGCTAATTTATAGAGATCAGTGGCTAAGATGAGCGAGCGCGCGGGGGTGCTTGGGGAGGACGCTGATCTCTATAAATTAGCTGAACGTGATTTCTTTTCTTTTACCTAAAAGCGCCTGGGTACGAGGCTGGGCGCACGCCCTAACCATTGAGCTACGAAGAAACACATTGCAAAATATGTGCAAAAACAGTTCTTATACTGGAGAATGATTATTTATTATTGTGACGTCAGTGCTAGACTAGACGGGGCACCGCACTTCAGCACTGTGTCTGGTTTACTGTATATCTCACTCAGTTTTGACTGAAACAAGTGTTGTTCAAGTATAACTTAACAGTGTCAGTACTATTTGGAGATCTTGAAAACATAATAAGCGTAAAGCTTCATGCAATTACAGTAACTCATCTCTTCCTAAATTTATCTTTTAGGATCATGCGGAATATGAAAATGGTCGCTGTCATGGTTTTGTTTGTGATATTACTCAAGACAAAGATTTTCCTTTTCCGTTTCAAAGTTTAGATGTAATTCTCTTGATATTTGTGCTGTCAGCTATTCATCCTGACAAGTAAGTATATTAGTCCATATAGGAAACATTTATTGGAGAAATACACACGGCTAAGAAATTGTATATACAGTATAAAGTAGCTATTTCATACACTCGTGCAGTCGTGCTATAAGAAAGCGTTTGGAAACAAAGGCAGATTTTGTTGGCAAAAGTAACATGTTGGTCGACAGGGGAACTGAACACTCAAGAAATTCCAAATATTTTATATACTTTCAGGTATAGGAATGCTGCGGCTCAAAACAGCATAAACGTTATTCGAAAAGGAATAGCGAGTTAAAAATATTATTTGTGTTCATGCATCTTTGCTTACATAATTGATATTTTCAACATTTATTTTCTTATTGTAAAACAAGACTTATAACGTTGCTGTTCCACAGGTTTCAAGGAACTATTCAAAGACTAGTCAAGGTATCTTTAATTCGATTTTTACTTATTTGTTATTTGATTGAATCAACTCTTTATCAGAAATGAATTATTAAATTTTTCGAAAATTCTAACTGAAATGTTATATTTCAGTATCTGAAACCTGGTGGCAGGATTCTTTTCCGCGATTACGGGCGCTATGATATGGCTCAACTACGGTTTAAGAAAGGTGAGATTACTGAGCTTTATGTATATAACTGTAGTAATATCTTACTGTGAAATATACCTTCGCATTAAGAGCTACATGTATTAAATGCTACAAGTCAAAGGTAATGTTATATGCTTTCCTAAATAAAAATGTCTTTAATTGAGTTAAAACAGTTCACAGTTTCACATTGCTTGATATACAATGGAAACGAATTCCAAATTGTCGGCGCAGCATGCGCAAATGCTCTGTCCCCAAGAGTCTTAGCGTTTGTTTTAGGGATCTGTAACAAACAGCGATCATCTGACCTTAAATGATGGTGTCCTTCAGGTTTAGATGACAACAGATCCATAACATAACGAGGTGCCATACCATGAATGGGATTTATACACTAGAAGTGCAATCTTGAAATCTACTCGAAACTTAATCGGCAGTCAATGAAGGTGCATTAAAACTGGAGTAATACGAGCAGTTCTAGGTGTAAAGCGTGTCATCCTTGCGGCAGCATTTAAAACTCTCTGTAAACGTTGAAGCTGGTATTGCGGATCCCAAACAAAAAGAGAATTGTAGTAATCTAGATGTGACGTTACGAATGCACGCACAAGAGTTTTAGTCCATTCCAAAGAAAGGAACTTCCTTATTTGTCTAATGTTATATAAGCCTCTAAACGCTTTGCTGGACACGTTTACCACGTGAACCTCCATGGACATGTGTCTGTCGAACCAGGCACCCAAGTTCCGAACGCTTTCAACAGGTTTAATGTCAACGTCTTGCACAGAGTCAATTTCGATCTTTCTTAGTTGTTGACGAGTTCCAATTATTAAAAATTCTGTTTTTAAATAATTACATTAGTTTCTGTAAGACCAGCCAAGCGCAAACATCATCTATGCATGCCTCAATGGCCTTGACAGCTTCATTTTGACATGTGAGTGATTCAGGACGTGAAGATACGTTAGATATAACTGAGTATCATCCGCATATCTGTGTGAAGATGGTAAGTGTTTCTTAATAGTTTCGAACAATTTGGACACATAAAATAAGAACATCTCCACAACTCATAGAAAAACTGCTAGAGAGCACTTGGTTAATGTGAACAAACTGTTTTCTGCCCGATAGAAAGGACTTAATCCATTCAAGTGCATTTCCACTGACACCAAAATCCAATTCCAGTATTTCAAACATAATCTCGTGGTCGACCGTATCAAAGGCAGCACTCAAATCCAGCAGCACCAGTAGAGTTACTTCCCGTTGATCCATGCTCATTAAAATGTCATTTTGAAGAGCAGTTTCCGTTGAGTGGAACTTGCGATATGATGATCGGTTGGTAGGAAGAGGTGCATTCTCGTCACAATGTTTAAATAACTGACTTACAACTCCTCTTGCCGCAATTTTTGACACAAATGAAAGATTGTTGACCGGTCTAAAATTATCAAGCTGTGCATCAAGGCCAAGTTTCTTTAGAATAGGTACAAGAACAGCAATTTTCCATGCCTCTGGAACATAAGCATGATGCAATGACAAGTTGATCATCTTTGTGATTACCAGTTTTATTAATTCATCAACGTATAGATTCAGCAACCATGTTGGAATTGGATCCAAATTGCGAAGAGGAATTGGAAGAGTTGATAATGATACTACGAATCTCTTCTTCAGATAGATGATGGAATGATGCTAGTTTAATTTCAGGTGACCGGTATTCAACAGATGGAGGGTCCACTGTAATGCCATCAATCTCAGCTATAATTAATTCCACCTTTCGGCAGAAGAACTCACCAAATTCATTCGCCAGTTGAGCTAAGTCATTATGCGGACGCAGGGGGTTTTCATGACGAACTTTAGAAAGAGGAGACACTACTTTGAAAAGTTTCCTTGAATCACCTGAACACTGATCAATAAGTTCAGAATAGTATAATCGCATGTTTATCTAGCTATTAAACAGCACTCCAGTACCACCACCTCTTCTGTCCGATTGCCTTGGAAAGCTTTTAAAAGCATAACCAGGTGGAGATAACGCCCCTATACTTATAGAGTCTAAATATTTTAGCCAAGTATCAGTGATCACGCAGATGTCAATTTTGTTACCCAATATATGATCAACGTCTGACGTTTTATTTCTAACAGATCTTGCATTAACATTGGCAAAACGTATTAAATTCTGATAACGAGACGAACCATTTGCGTTTTGTTCATTTTAATTCTAATACAAATTTCAATATTTGCCCGTGTATTTTTGCTTTCATTAGCATTAGAAATATGTCTATTGTTTAATATATTTCTTGTTTATTCTATTTTCTGGGTTTGGGTACCCTGTTCTTTCCTAATACCGACAGTTTCCCGAGTTATTAGGAAAGAACAGGTACCCAAACCCAGAAAATAAAATAAACAAGAAATATATTAAATAAGAGAGAAAACAAACATAATTTTAACGTGTTCCCGTGTGTCAATCACCCACTTGTAATTCCCAAACCTTGTAATTCCTTACACTTTGTTTTTCTTGAATTTATTAGGAAAATGTTTGGCAGACAATTTCTATGTTCGTGGAGATGGCACCAGATGTTATTTCTTTACCCAAGGTAAGAGTAAAGCTTTTTCCAGTTGAGATTGATTTAATTATACTTTTACCTTAACTTATATACTGTAAAGATCCCAGCTGACAATGCTAGTGCAGGTATTACATTTTAACAAAGCTCCCAAAATGTATTATTATTTAATATACTTAT
The DNA here is from genome assembly GCA_016169945.1 of Trachythela sp. YZ-2020. Classification (NCBI taxonomy): domain Eukaryota; kingdom Metazoa; phylum Cnidaria; class Anthozoa; order Malacalcyonacea; family Clavulariidae; genus Trachythela; species Trachythela sp. YZ-2020. The sequence continues at coordinate 5,309,436 of JADLSH010000369.1, forward strand.
ATTTATCAAAGAGTCTGTCTTATTCACTCTGTTTAATAATTATTGTTTGCCCTGTCTAACACTTAAATTATCCCTCCATTATTTCAATAATATCCCGGGCTTGTGCTGTTGTGCATTATCGTGTACATACATTTTCACGGTGTCTTGGAGCTGGCCGCGTAGATCATAAACTCGGCTTAATACCCGTACTTCCGAGCTAGGCCATTGTCCTTTCAATGCCTCATTTCCATGATCGCAGCTGTCGTGACCAAATCATGTTCGAGGATGGGAAATAGTTTAGATCTTTCGTGTGTTTTGTGTATTGTAAGCGAATCAAAAAGGGAATCAGCCTTATTAACTGATTGCGGAGATATACCGACTGACGACACTCTATTACATCGGCCACCTTGATATGGTCGCGACGGTTACGACCAAATGGAAACCAGGCATGATCTGTATTGATGTGATGTTTTAGAGGAAATAAAGACGTTGTTTACGCAAGAAGGTTTAGTGGAGGAACAAAATTATGTTGACAGACGTTTGCAAGTGAACCGCGGACGACAACTGAAGATGTATAGAATATGGATACAAGGAAAATATAGAAAACCAGAACAAGTAAGAAATTCTGAGAATGTTGACACATGATGTACATCGATCTAAGATCACTGCAAGACCGAGAGACGACAAAACGTGGAGATAAGGTCTGTTCAATAAGGAGTAAACTTTTCTGCATGCCCTTATCGGGAGTAGAAGCGGAACAGATCATTGTGATTCAATTATTCATATTTCCAAATTTGTGTATTTTTGGAGATATTCATTCATTTTTTGGAACCATTATTCTTTATTCCATTCAGCCATAAAACCGTTATTCATGGTTCCGGATTTTAAAACTCAAATATTCATAATTCATTTCTTGCACGAACCTATTATTCATTCCCCTTCCACCCCGGATTATAGAATCCGCAATATTGTGGTGAAAATTAGAGACCGTTCATTTTCGTTCGGGGGGGGTGTGTGGTGGGGGAGCTGGTGGAATTTAGTGTGCCCTCTTAAATCTTTAGCATGGCCCACCCCTTCATACTCAACTTTTTCCCAGTGGCCCACCCCTAAGTAATGATACTTTTTTCAGATGACCCCCCTCACCTACTCTCTTAAAAATTCCAAAGTACATGTAACCTTAAAAAGCTCGTTTTGTGAGTAAAAAAGCTTTGTGACCATTGGCTGACTTTTCATACTGTTAATATATTTTCAAGTTAAACCTATAAACAGATATAACAAGTTGCCGAACTATGTTGTAAATATCTTAGATTTGTCAGGATTTCTGTAAGCGGCAGTTGCAAGGCTCAGCCCAATTGCTTAGTCATTAGTTTGGGTCTTGCATAGGTAGGGGGGCAGGGCATACTCCCCCGGAAAATTTTGAATTTTAGCAGCCCTGAATGGCCATTTCGTGCACTTTCAGTGTGTCATTCTTGCAAACAGAACAACAAAACATTGTATCGTTTTTTTGCGTGCCTCCCCAATTTGCCAATATTTTTTGGGGCCCCCCCCCCCCCCCCCGCCCGCTCCCAGATAAAACATGAACGGTCCCTTAGTAGCAAATATACATTTATTATACGAGAGGATGGTGTTAAAAACCTACAAGTTGAAGTTATTATTCTTTCTCACATTTTTCTTTAAGTCAATTAATTAAATATTTCTGATTGTTTATCTTATTAAAAATCCACATATTTATTTATGCCTTATTGTTTGTAAATTGTAATTTTTAATGTAATTTTGATATTCAAATCTACGCCCCTCTTGGAAATCAGCTCTTGCTGTAGTAATTCGAGCTTCGTATTTAATGTTTTTAAAATCTCTTCCATCGCCGGTTATATTTAACAAAATATCCCGTCGGAAGGTGCCACTTTGTTGGGAATTCGCCTCCCTTTTGTTGTTTTACCCAACAACCCCAAAAATCACTCACAAACACAAGTTTTTAGTCTATATTTTTACATATAAACCCGCCCAAAAATCACAGATTGGAATAATAATTTTGTGTGATCGATGTTCCAAAAGCACGAGGCCGTGACGTCACTGGTCGTTAATCAATAATTAATTATTTGTGTCCAGGGCCTAGACCCGTTGCACTAAAAATAACAATCTATAATACATAATAATATATATTAATATAAACCGTAACATTCAACAAGCGTAGTCAAATAAAGTTTTACCATACCGTACCATACTATACCATACCATTTTGAGGGCCACAAGTTTATCAGCTATTCTGCAGCTGTTCAGTGTTACCCTACTTAAATAGAGTATTCTATTCCATTCTACCCTACCCTACCATTATACCTACAATAATCAACTCTAGCTGGTGTTATTTCCCCCAGAAATATCAGTTGTAGGACAATATTCTTTGAGTACAACTGCTTCTTTTTTACTCTCCGTTGTCTCCTCAGGATAATAAGGCATAAATGGTAGATACTTTGATATTTTCCAGCTGTTGCCAATTCCAAACGGTAAGTCGTAAACCCTAAGGTCTTTCATTGCAGTATAATTTGTTTCTGTCGGCTTGATTCCTTGCCATTTTATCAATCCGCGCTCTTCTGGAGTCCCGGGAACAAGATTATCCAAGAGTACACTTAGTATCCCGCCAACTGCCATACTGGTCTTGAAGAGAACTGTAAGAATCTGATCAATTTCAGCGACACCTTAATACGAAAAAACTTGTCATTGGTTACGTAAAGATTAGGGGTGGAATGGATCGGATTTCAAGACTCGTAGGTGTCCTCGTAGTTTGTTCAGGCTTCGGATTTACGACAAATTAAAACTATCTGCTTGGCCTTAACGTTATCATTTTTGGACTTGAAATATTAATGAAAAAATTCCACACAACGAAACAATTAATACAACAATTACAGATGAGCATCGCCAATAGATGCTACACATAGTGGTCAACTTCAAATGTACCCAGTCATGTAAGCAATTACCATTATATATATGTATTAGGTGTATTTTCCTACTGCAAGCACAAGTATAGTGATGTACTCATCCCGATAGCTACTAATAGTGTTGATATTGTCACGCTTACTGAAATTCACCTGTGTAATACAGTAAATAAAAACCTGACTTGATATGACTTAATCATTCATAGACGTTTCTTACCTGTGTTAATAGCGTTCTCATTCTTATTGAAATAATCTGGCACTGCAAAACCCATGAGAAAAGCAAATCCAATAATAAACAAATTCCGTACGGAATTAAGATCCACATATTGTAGATTTGAAATCCCAACAGCTGTAATCATACCAAACATACAACAAAATACACCACCAACAACAGGATCAGGAATGGTAGAAAATAACGCACCAAACTTCCCTAGAATCCCTAGTGTAATCATACATATAGCTCCTATCTGTACCACACGACGACTACCGACCTAAATATTGACAGTTAAATTTAAATTAGAATTTAGATGCATGGTTTCCAGTCGTTTAAGGTTTAAGGTGGCATTCAAAGTCATTTGCATATAAAGAGAGTATTGATTTTCAACAAGTTTAGCTCACAAGAATCTAAAGTGAGATGCAACTTTACAGGCAAATTTTGAAGTTTATCGTAAATTTCTCTCCTAGACACAAAAAAACTAATAATGAGCCCTGCTAATGTTCAGATCAATTGGCACAGGGGAAGTGAGATATGACTGTTGTTGCAAAATGTGTAGATCAATATATGTATACCCACGATATAGATAATACATTAAAGTATTACTTTTGTACGCCGGTGAGCCTAACCTACTTGTACCAAACTTGCATCACGGTATCTAAATATACTTATGTTGTTGATCAAACATGACTGTAAACACACAATTTTCTGTTTATTTTCTATTTTACTGTTGTTAGAAACGCATGAGTTGGAAAAGACATGATTGTACTAACCCTGGTAATTCCAATAGCACCAACATTCTCACTAAACGAAGTAGTGCCATTTCCTGTTCCAATGGAGCCCGCAAACAGGCAAGTCAAGCCCTCAACACCAATCCCCCGGTTTACCGCGTGTGCAGGAGGAGGTGGAGCACCGCATAGGTTTGCGCATGCGTAGTAATCACCGACTGATTCAATAATACCCGCTATGACACCAGCAAACATTCCAAATACACCGGCCACACTCACTGTTGGTATACCCCATTGACCTAGAGTAACATAAAATTTACCATAAATTGAATACTCATCCAATATGGCAGGACGGCGGACGGGAGCTAGTCCCCAATTCTAGATTTCTCAGAGGCTTCGAGCACGTCTGCTGTCGTTCGAATTCCACTCTAACAAACTAAAGTAAACTTTCTTTATACTGGATGCTCGATCAGTTCTAAACTGTTCTCCCTAGCGGTTTAGTAAAGGTCATCCCTAAATGGTCCAATGTTAGTACATGAGGAAATCAGACAGTACAGTGGCAGGCGAATATTGGGGTTGGTTCGAATTATGGTCGCCAACATATTGCCACTCTTTCGTTGCTACAAACTTCAGTCCTAAATTTAATGAAAATTTGATTAAATAATAGTCTTTCAAGGTTTTCATGGTTGTAAAATCAATGTTACAGCTTTGTAACACAGTTAATCAGCAATCATTCAAAGGCTTTTAGAAATTATTGAGAGGGCGTCGCCACCCCCCTAGTGTCCGCCACTGGAGGAAGTGTGCAAAGGAAACCTGGGGTGTTTGGTAGAGCCAATCTGGAATCACTTATCTGACATGCTACTAAGGCGAAATTTGAATCAGAAAAGTTTATATATGGAGCCCTGTCGCAGAGTTGAAAGGCACATGCACTAATCCCACTAACTACACGCAACCAACAACACTGTGTCCCCAACAACCCATAGCCACAACACTGGTCTTAGAAGTGTCAGATGCCTACCTGGATAAGGTATTCTAAACCAAGGTGAATCAGACAAGACGGCAGAACGAGCATCAGTCCTGGCTTTAGAACCTTCATCAAATGCTCCTGCTGCTGTGAGAATGAGACAGAATAACCAGGCCGTAGCAATCGCAATCACAACCTAAATAGAAAAAATATCCAAAGCTTGCAATATTTCGCAGTACACGTGCACAATGCGATTGTGTCAGCCTTTCTTCCGCGTGTTTTCTACTTCAGGACCTGTACACAATCCTTTGTGTTCATGATTATAAGCTCACACCAGGATTATAAACAACCCCCATGTTTATCGTTAACATTCTATCCAAAGTTTTTACAGTCTCGGTCAAAAGTAAGACGACTGCTTGAGTGATCCAAATAATCGTGATGATAATCGTGGTACACTGTGGGAGCGCGCGCTATTGCAAGAGCCACCAAGCTGCGCCCACCCCCTTTCATCATTACGGCAGATCCAAGCTAGGTTGCACTAATCACAATTGACAGGCTTGTTTCCTAATCATGTTTCAGAAGATGGAAAACCATGAAACATTGTTTCTAAACCATGTTTCCCGAAGGTGGGAAAACCATGAAAAATTGTATCTAGTCAGGTTTGCCAAATGTAACTCCAGGAAACATTTTTCTAGCCATGTTTCCCATAGGTGGGCAAAACCAATAATCATTGTTTCCCAGCCAGGTGTGCCGAGGTGGGCAAACCAGGAAGCATTGTTTCCTAGCCAGGTGTGCCGAGGGGGGCAAACCAGGAAACATTGTTTCCTAGCCAGGTTTCCAGGAGCTGGGCAAACCACGAAGCAATGTCTCCGTCACACTTGGGAAACAAAGTATGTATCTGAAATTCTTTCGGGAAACGTTTTTGTTTTCTGGAAAGAAAATTCATCGCAGATATTGCCAAAGGTGGGTAAACAGAGAAACAACCCTACAAAACGTTCTACATAATGTTTCCTAGAACTTGCCTGCAAAATCAGCGCTTGCTCCATATAAGGACAAGCCAACGAGACTGATTGTCGGAGCTACAGTCAGAGGTCCAATAAAACGTAACAAGAAACCCATCAAGCCACTGAAGCCAATAAATATTTGAAACAGAGACGATACCATGACAGCTCCCTGAAGCTAGAAATAAGCGTATCAAAGACAAAGTTTAGGCTTCAAGGGACGCAATTAATGTCATCAGTAGTTTTGCACTTCGCACTTTTATTGTGCATCTGATAATGAACTTCCCTAATATACTTTAACATGTTATAACAAAGATTAAAAGTGAAGTGCAATACGAGGAAGGAATTGCTGCAACTTCAACGCATGTTAAGGGAAAATATACACCTCAACAGGTTACAACACATTCAGTAACTCATAAGCAATGATTGCACACGAATACCGACATATTAGAGAACAACACAATCTTTTAGTATCTTTATATGAAGACAGGCTTTTTATTGCGTTATTGGAGAAACTATTGGAAGGGACATTGCTGTTAAGTACAAAACAAAAGTTTAATAACATCAAACGATTTACCTCGAGCATGCGTTTTTTCCAAATTCCATCAAAAGTACTGTTTGAAGGATCTGTAAGAATGACATATGGTAAACGATTTCTGTATCGACACCTTCGCCAACGGTGAAACCGAAGGTTAAATATGTACTGTATGTTGTGTATATTTAACCATACCCTAATTGAGTGATTCCATACCCTGATTGAGTCATTGAGTGTAGATAGCCGGATATATGCGGGTTCTATTGAATGTAAACTTACTTTCTTTGAAACCATCTGGGCAAGTAAACTCTGGCAAGGCTAAAATTGAAAACGCTGGAACTAAATAGGAAAATGTTCCTCCTTGAACAATGGGTAATCTGTAGTGAAAGAAGAAGAAAATATCAAAGTTCAATTTATATACGTTTCCTTGGGGTTCATCCCGGGTTCCTATACCCTTCCGGAGTCAAGTCAGACCGAGAGTGTATCACTCGAAAACGTTTTTGAACATGCACTTTGCAGATAATTCGACAGAATAAAATGTTAACAGTTTTTCGTGAATGAAACGTTCGGGTTAGATTGAGATACTATATACTGTGCATTTGTGAGTGAGATCTTCATGCATGGGAAGACCTGCGTGTAATCCAAAAGAGGCGCATTTGGAATTTTGTCAAATGCGTCTAGAAGAGAACACAAAATGTTGTAAATATCTTGATATTTTGTCAGTATTGTAACCCTGACATATTTGCTCATGACGTCATGCAGTTATTAGTCCATAGTGAATGTGATATGGAGAAGCCTCGGATTTGTTACACAACGAAATCAACAAAGTATTGCCATTGGTTTCCAAAGTTGTATGGACTATGAGCCTTACATTAAAGGAATACAGTAAATCACAGTTATGCACCTGTTACCAAATATAGTTTGAAGCAAAGTTGCAATTCCACTCATAAAGAAAATAGTACTGATAAGTTTTCCTTTGACGACGTTGTCATTAATGCACAGCGGTGCAGCGAGGATCAAAGGTATGGATATGTTGGAGCCAAACATGGTCAGATAATGCTAAAAAGAAGACAAACTAACGTTTATATGGAGAAAAAGATGATCTTTTTATTTGTTATCATGCTATTTTTTTGCAACTTGATAGTAATTCGTTTGTTTTGCTTCTAAGAAAGTGTTAAAGCTCAGGTAAATTCCTGGGACACACAGCTGGGGGCTTGAACCCGTTACTTCGCGATTGCTAGCCTGACACTCTGCCAGTTGAACTATAGACTTTTGGTGTGCAAATCACATGACAACTGTTGCGTGCAGTGTAAAATAGACTTTTAACTAGTTGTAGTCGTCATATTAGGTATGAACCAGATGTATTACTCGGTGTCGATCCCTTTGATGTCCTCGCTTTTTCGATTAAGAACATTTATTACGATCTCTTGTGTGTTTATTTACACGCTCATTAATAGTATCGTGCCAGATCATCGGCAAAACGTTACATATTACATTTGGTGGCAGCGGTGGCAAATAGATATTGTTGATTTCATCATATACCGATGAATAAATACATTGAAATTGCAGAAAAGAATGAAATTTTATTTGAGTACCTGAAAACCAAGAAGTATCCCAAGATACCATGGTGGATTTTCTTCAATTGAGTAACTTAACTTGCCGTGGGATTTTTCCTCTTTATTCACATTTTTCTTAAAAATATTTTAGGAATTTATTTCTCAAATGATATTGTATCGTAAAAACCCGAGTCATGATGCAAGAAAAAGAATTGTATGTCTCAATGTTTGTGCTTCGCACCAGGATACAAATTAAAGTGCTTTATACTTTATCCGGACAAAATCTAGAACGAAATTTGATACTGCTATATTTTACTTTTGCGCTCGTAATATTAGTAATATAAAGCACGGACCACTGATATAAATATGGACTACTGATATATATATGGACCCCCTTCCGCGGAAATGATCCCCCTATGAAATCATAGGCAGACGAGAACTTTATAAACAATAAGTATATTACTGTTTACAAAGTTCTCGCCAAAAGTCTACAAGTATTTTTGAGCTCCATATTGGCGTATAAAATTAAATATCTGACGTTTTGATTAAGAACGGCAACAAACATTTACGAAAGTTAAGTAGTAAAAAACTTTATTTAAACGCGCTGACTGTCACCATGTCAACCTAAGCTGTTTTTCACAAGGGCACGATTCAATGGTCGCGCGTATTTATATGTATTCAGATCACCATTTTTATCTTATGAGTCATCACCTATTGTTTCTGATTGCAATAAAATCTACTTCTCGTATTGGCAGTGAAATATATTTTTGGCAGTGAAATGTAGTTTTGGTTGCAGTAAAATATAGTTCCTGCAGTCGAAAAGCGCGAGAAAATTTACAGGAACATTTTAATCCAAAAAATCTTCGTACACTTTTTCTCTGTTAGATGTAAAGATGATTCAAAACGTTTTCATTCGATATTTAATATGCCATACGATAGATTCGCGAGGGGGTCCAAATCCGCGAGAGGGATAATCCGCATAGATTAAACTGACAGAAACACAACATTAAGCACGCAACTGTAGCTATCAAAATATAAATGTTTCAATGTTTGAAAAAAATAGTAAGCCCTTGAACTTTATAACGTAATAAAGAACATAGAGTGCAAGCCCCCCCCCCGGATTGTTTACTCGATCCATCGATCTATCTCTATATGAGTCACTTGTGTGAATTTTTGCCTCATACCCCAATATACCCAAAGAGGTCGATATGCGCTTGCGTGCTGCGCATGGCTGCCAAATTTAAAACAACATCGGAATCAGCTTACAAGGTCTGCAAGCCTGGACGATGAATATATACATGAAATGAAACCTCTGAAATGAAACAGTACTACATAGGTGGGTTTTCACACTGCAATATCTGTACTGGGTATAGACTTCGGATTCGCTCTTAAAGGGATATGGCAATACAAATTTAGTTTGTCTCATTTGAAAGAACTTTTAAAATTATATATAAATCTCCCTTGCCGATTTTTTGTATCTTTCTTAGTTCTGGAGATATTTTGACAGAAATAATCATAATCAGCGAGCTGTCCGCCATCTTGGATTTTTGTGGATATGCATGTTACGTCACAAGCACGGTCACGCAAGTATTTTATCCAGAAAGCCAATGGTCATTATAAGCCCAAAATTATACTTCGGTCACTATTTCAAATAACAAATTGACTGACAACTTTTTAAACATCTACTAATTGTTATTTGGTCTCCTAGGAGTAGTTTTATATGGCTAACCCTGCTTGTGACGTCACTAAAATTACCGTTAATGAGATCAAAAAATAATCCAAGATGGCGGACAGCTCATTGTTTTAAGTCAAAATATTTCAAGAACTAAGCAAAATAAGCAAAATCGGTAAGGGAGATTTATATATAATTTTAAAAGTTATTTCAAATGAGATAAACTAAATTTTACACTATACAAGGTGTGTAAAAAATGGTAATTCAACTTTAGCATGTCTGTGTGCGTTTGATATCGAGTTTATCGATACAAATTTTAAACAGCAACAAAAACCAGGCTTTTAGCTGTCCAATGATACCTTTTTTGTATTATTGTCAGGGAATATGACCAAGTACGAATGGAATAAAGATTGCCGGTCGGTGAAATCGCATTTTTCCACCGTTGGGAGTTGCGTGCAAAAGTATTGGAAATATATCCCATTTGGATCTAAGATCATGAATTTTAAATTTTAATTTAAAAGCTCTAACATATGGAATAAAATTATATCTCGAATTATATAATTTTTCATAAATGTTGTAACAGTTGTTTTAAGCATATTGTTTGGCAAGACACATTAATAATGTACTTTACACCGGCAATTTTTAACCGGCTCGTATTTGGTCATTTTGCTTGAATGATACAATCAAAAGCTAAAACACTAATCTTTGGTAGTATGAAAAATCAAATTTTTTCACGCAATATTGAACACACAAGAGCAAGCTAAATTTGAATTACCATTTTTTATACATCCTGTACATCTATACAACATATTAATTATAGAGTGACATTATTGACATACTAGGCTACAAAGCAAATCCGTCTTATTAAGATCATCTGACCAGAAGGTTCCTCTAAATTGAAGTATGCGACCCTCTGTCAGTTAGCGTTGAGAACTGCCTCGTTCTTTAAAAAAATCCCTTTTATCTTTTTGTACTGCGAAAGTCCAATTCATGAACTAAAGTTACCTTGATTATCCTGGATAAATAGGATGGGGGTTTGTCATGGGATTTATTAAAGGCATTTCAATACAGCCCTAATTTATTGGGGGTCGTAAACTTCAATTGATCCGACCATTGTATAGGAATAATAGGACACTGTTCACACTATGGTTCACATTAACACATACCTGCGACATGTTATACATTGGTTATTGCTGCCGAGCGTCAGCAAGGCAGCACCATATTCTTGACACATGTTGTAACGCGTTTGAATTTCCCCGCTACGACTTATGCATGCATATTGAACTGTATCTCGATTTGGTTTGTCGTACACTCTGTCTGTCGACTTCTCTGACGTCATATTATGATGTGGAGTAAGGAATTTACATCATACGATTAACACATCCCAGGAGTTTACGATGGCAAAACGATTTATATTACCGAAACTTTGTCCTAAGACGATTAAGCGCTGTAGCGCGACTATATATTCGGCGGTTGACTGTTGACTGTGTAAAAATACCTGAAAAATACAATAAGAACTTCGACTTTGTTACACTCTACCCACACTGGCACCGTACGTTCTGACTATATATGATATGATATTTTATTACCTTTCCCCAAAGTTGAGGCTTTTCAAAGATAATTACATTACATGAATTAATATTATATAATTATATATGTATGATAACTATAACTGCTAAAAATAACTAATTGATCAACTAATATTACAAATATAAAATAATTAATGTATCAGTAGAAAAACTACTTGTTCAAAAACTCTTTCAGTAACTTTTGTCTCAAACAACGTTTGAAGGAATGAACTGACTGACTAAGTTTTAAATTAGTGTCTAAAGAGTTCCACATGCTGACAATCTTGTAATAAAAAGGTCGTTGCCCAGTGGCCGTTTTGAATAGCGGAATATTAAGTTTTTGAGCGTTCCTAGTGGTGCGGTTGGATACATCCTGACGTTTAATAAATTGGGAGGAAATATATGTGGGGACAAGGCCAGTCATACACTTGAAAGCCATAGTTGCGCTACGGTAGTACAGTTGAGCGGTTACAGGCAGCCAGTTTAAAACTTTTAAGATTGGCATAGGCGTACGGGCACATTTTTTTGGGGGGGGGCTGGGCTGAATTTGCCCGAATGACATGACGTCATAGATTTCGTGACGTCATCATAAAATTATATAATCTGAGAAGACTACAAATGAAAGGCTTTCCTTTGAAGATTGACAAACGTGATATAAAAAGAAATATGTCGTCCCTAGCCATTTCAATTATAAGCTAAATATATTCATTACGATTTACAAAGAAAGAGAAAGTTACTAACGTAACAACATTTTATTTGATATATGAAATTCTCTCATGTATAGCACTAGACGTGCAAGGAATTTAGTTTGGCAAAATGATAAATTAGTTAAGATTGCTACGATCTAGACTAGAAGAATTAAGATTTACGATTACGTCGCTGTCCAAAAATGTCAATTATCTTTTCCATATCGTTCTTGAAAGTACTATTTGCATAAGCTCTCTCAACATTGATAAGGGCAATGCTGTTTAACCGTTTTTGGCCCATTGTACTTCGAAGATAGGTTTTTAAGCGGCGAAGAGCGCTGAAAGATCTCTCAGCAGAGCAGGATAACCGGAACCCTCGATTTAGGGGTTCCGGTTGCCTATTATCCCAGAGTGTATCAAACGCTAACCGCGAACAGGATACACTCTGGGTACGAGATTGTGACTGCTGTGTCATAGCCGCGGTGCCGCCCAAGGCCTGAGACTGTATTTACGCAACCAATGCTATCAAAGGAGATAAACATTACTGATCCGATTGTTACTACGCACACTTATGATACCACACCTTCGCAATATGTGTAGCTATATACTATATACTTATATAGTTTAATAGTTGTATAGCCTACATTATGCTAGGTAAACTGCTGAATATAGGCTGAATACAGTAGTGACATTTTATTAGTAGCCATAGCAATTGTTCCTTCGTTCTAGCCGTTTCTGTGGGGATTTACGTCTGTGGTATGTGCGTAAAAATCAAAACCAAATCCGATTAAGTTGGAGCACTTGACCTTTAATAAAGGTTAACCTGACTCAACATGCTTGAATCCAGCTATGCGATCTATGGTATTAATAAATATACACAAACGTTGCCATTACAGATTTACAGTGCATGATTGAACTTGTAAAAGTTGAACTTGTTGAAATAATACTTCTGTTCCGCTTTATGGATCAATATATTCGTCTAATCACCAGACCGTCGTTGCCCGAATGACAAGACAATTTTTGTCCGAATAGATAAATTCTCAAAAAATTGGGGGGGCTGCAGCCCCCGCCCCCCCCGCCTGAAGAGAAGATTGGTGTAACATGGTCGTTTCGTAGCAGCTCCACTAATACGACGAGAAGTTTTGAACTGAAACTGATTTATTAATATTAAGATTCTTTATTGTGTGTCCAGACATTGCTGTCAGACATAACTTGCTAATCTAAATACGTTTATTACTACAGTGGTATTGATGATTATCTTACTACTGAGTGTGTTGTCGTGTTTAACACGATTTTTTTGACATGCAGAGAAGAGAGAAGAGACTGTCTTTGTTGTGTTCATCATAAGATAGGAGGGGTGTTCATCTTAATTTACAAGACGCATATAGTATAAAGCTTTAGCTAGCTAAAAGATTTATACAAACAGAGATAACTAGACAGATGAGAAGACACAGAAACAGAATCTAATATATAAATTTGCTGTATCATTTTTTTGCTTGCTACCTAAAACTAAAATGCTTTATACCCTAAAAATAAACATATATAGTGCACTTTCTAAACGTTTCAAATATTGATTTTGCGCAAATGTTTTCTGAATATTATACGCTAAAACGGCAAATATAATTCTATAGTTTGGCTATTAAACTTTGGCGTATTGTAAACACGCATATCGTGTCTTTAAATTGTTGGGTTTTCCAGGCTTTTGCTACTGTGATGCTTTATACCGCTATTAAAAAGAGCGTAAACGTCAGTTCAACATATTTGAATTATTACACAACTGCATGTCACAAGCGTTTGTAGTATTACTTACCATTGCCGTCTCGGTACCAGGGACACAATCCTGTTCGATTTCGGTGTCCATCACTTGTCTTAATAAGCGGCTCAGATATACATGTATTTATTCACTTAAGTCTTAGTCACGCGAATGGTAGCGTGTTGTCTGTAGTTCATATTATATTAATTAATCTGTGTATTGTAATATGATCAATTCCATGCTTTCGGACAAGGTTAGCCTTAGCCTGCGTGGCAGGCGTTCTATTGTTGGGGATGGAGTTTTGTTTAGAGCGCCGAGCGCGCGCTAGGTGAGCGTTCTATTGTTGGGGAGGGAGTTTTGTTTTGAGCAGGCTAGGTTAGCCTGCGTAGCTGGCGGTTTCAAGGGTTGGGGGTTGAGGCAAAGGCAGTTGAGGCGCGTGCAGAGAAAAATAAAGGAAGCGAGGGAAAGGAGAAAATGCAGGTTTTTCTCGCCCGCATTTCCTCCTTTCCTCGCCTCGCCTAAAAATACGCTATAAGGTCACGCAATTTAACCACACCTTTATCGATCATATATGAATGATTTTCAACGGTAGGCTATTACTTGTTAAGTATTCAAGTGAATCGCCGAAAATAGGAATATTTTACAGGTGCGTGAATGGATGGTTTTTAATAGATTTTACAAAGTTTTCCGACGGGCCTGAAAGGTAATCAAACCACACAAGGTAAGAGAGAGGGGTCCTGTCATGTCCAGACTGTGATTGGTCAAGCCTTACCCTAACCCTTGACAAGATAGTGTCTATTTACATCGCTTGGATTGCAAAATGATTAAATGATGATATATAAACAATACTTTAATTGCTTCTTTTTTCCTCTACATTTATATTACCAGTCACAGTGAACGAACACTGTAAACAAGGTTACTATACATGAAAATCACCCGTTCCGCCAATGTGAAAAGCACAGAGGACTCGTAATCTGGTATTTTCGACGTAAATTAACTCTAATCTCTATACTTTAAAATGTTCTTCAATTTTCATTTCGAGATATTGATATTTGTTTTGCAAAATTTCCTCTACTCTAGACTTCATGCACCTTTGTAGTTGACGTTAAAATGTGTTCATGCATGACATCAGGGGCAGTTGTTCGAAAACCGGTTAGCCTAATCCTGGGTTAAAGAATAACTTCAGTGCAAAATTAGCTTGTTTATATAAACTTGAAATTTTTCCAGAAATATTGTCTGGATCAATAATCAATGCACAAACCAAAACAGCAGGTTAAATATTAATCCAGGGTTAGCGCTTATCGGGCTTTATTGAACAAATGGCCCGGAATAATAGTGGGAAGGAATAACGAACTCCAGTTTCTTTCATTATAAGCAAATTTTTGCTATGGGTCAATATATATATACTTTTTGCACTATATAATATATAATATATTATATAGCGCAAAAAGTCTAAATTTTAGCTCAGACCAGCTAAACAAAACATTTTGTATATACTATGTGGAGAGTGATCTATTCTAAAACTACACCCGAATGACAGACGAGTAACAGACGAGTAACAGACGAGTACAGACGACTAACAGACGACTACAGACGAGTAACAGACGACTACAGACGAGTGATAGACGAGTAACAGACGACTATAGACGAGTAACAGACGAGTCTAGACGACTACAGACGAGTAAATTTTCGAAATACGACTGACATTCAGGTACATACAAGTTCATACGATCATAGGCGGCCCAAAAATTCGGGTTTTTAATCTTTTTTGATATATTCGCACTTTTTCAAAAGTATAAAGATATTCGTAACAAAGTTAATTTTCAAATTTACAAGGCTAAAAAAGCTATTTCTGCAATAAAATTGAGAACTGTTCCCAGATTAAAGACCCGAAGAAAAGCTGGCAATTAATTAACGAGCTTTTGGGTAAAAATAATAAAACAAACAACATTTTCCAACTAAAAATAGATGAGGTCGTAATTTCTGACCCTATAACGATGGATGAACTTTTAACGACTATTTCGTGAACATTGGCCTAAAATTAGCCGCCGACATTGAACATTTATCCGAGCACTTAAACCCCCAGAAAACTTCAGCTCAACTCCTAATGTACAGTTTTCATTGTCTGAAATCAACGTGTGTGAAGTATTCCTTCAGCTACAAAATCTCAAAACATCTAAATCAACAGGCATTGATACTATTCCAGCAAAGGCACTCAAAATTTCAGCAGAAATAATTAGCCCATCACTAAACGTGGATATTTAATCTATCGATTAAAACTGGAATTTATGCGGACGAATGGAAATTAAATGGCATGGGTACGACCGATATATATATCTGAAGTAGGCAAAAATGTGAAAATTATCGCCCAAATTCGATTCCACCCATAGTCAGTAAAATTTTTGAAAGAGCTGTTTTTAATCAATTGTATAAATTTCTGAATGATAACTTTTTGCTTTCTAAATATCAATCTGGTTTCCGCCCCAAGCACTCGTATAGCCTTTGATTCAATTAATCACAATATTTTGTTACGCAAAATGAAGGAACAATTTGGAATTTCAGACATTGAATTAAAATGGTTTGAATCATACCTTTCTGCGGATAGGGAACAAGTGTGCATTGTCAACGGCTCAATGTCAACCTCAAAAATATATAGTTTGTGGGGTTCCTCAAGGATCCATCTTAGGCCCGTTATTGTTCTTATTATATATTAATGATCTACCTGAATGTCTCGAAGAAACTACCCCATGCTTATATGCTGATGATACACATATGTTGTCGTCAGCTAAGGATATTGCGGAACTAACGGCTAATTTAAAAATGACTTGGAAAAAATAAGTCATTGGCTGATTAACAACAAATTGCAGCTCCATCCAACTAAAATAGAATTAATGTATGTTGGATCGAGGCATAATCTTGGCAAAATTAATGATGATTTTCCTGTAATGATAAATAACCAACCGATTCCCAGAGTACATTCAATCCCATGTCTAGGCGTCACTCTTGATGAAACACTTAGTTGGGATGAACACATTGAATTGATTTGCAAAAAAGTTGGGGCCGGTATAGGAACTCTGAAACGCATTAAGCCCTACGTCCCTGCAAATAAGTTACAGTCGATTTATAATGCCCTGATACAGCCTTATTTCGACTACTGTTCTTCCCTTTGGGGAGTCTGTGGCAAGGTTCTAAAAAGTAAATTACAAAAGTTCCAAAATCGCGCAGCTAGAATATTAGCTGGTGCTGGCTATGAGATTAGGTCCATTGACGTTCTTCGATTCCTCGGTTGGGATAATTTAGACACAAGAAGATACAATACCAAATCAATCTTATTGCATAAAGTCCTAAGTAATAGTTCAGCACAAAATTTAAAATAACTATTAACTAGAAGGAATTTTCTACAAACTAATTATGATCTCAGAAATTGTCACACTGATCTGACTCTTCCTAAACCGAAACGACAATTTCTCAAAAATAGCTTTAAATACAGTGGTGCTAAACTCTGGAACAGTCTTCCTACTGAGGCCAAGGAAGCGCAATCTATTTACTCTTTCAAAAGTATTATTGATAAAAAAATATTGATGCAGCTAGTAACGAGATTATGTAAATTCAAGGGTCACACCAATTTCTCCTTTTTGTAAATAATCTATTTTGTTCTTTTTATCTTCTTGTAAATAGTTCTAATTAATATATTGACGCCCCTCGTGGAAATCAACTACTCTGTTGACGAGGCCAGCGTCATTAAATAAAATTTTACAACAACAACTACTACTTGATAAAGCTTGAAATCACGCGCGCGTGAAAATCTTTCATGCTCGCGTGACGCGCACACAAGTCTATTCGGTCTAATATATTGACAACTCAAACTCATCTACAACTTTTACAAATGCAAAATATTCCACAAATTACAAACAAAAACTCTATAGTTAGTATAGTTATATGTATAGTTATGTATGTACTATTTAAAGTTATGTATGTACTATCTAAGCCGAGAAAATCAAAGCTAAAGTTTATGTAAATTAACATGATTTTTTATCGCATATAAAACCACTGACACGGTAGTGCTTTCCTTTGTCTTTCCTCGTGAATTATTATTAATATATTAATTTAATTTATAATATAGTTATGTGTTATGTTAAGTTTAAGTTTTTTTTTCGCCGCCCCCGCCGCCTGCCTGTGTAAAAACGTTATGTAAAGTAGCCAATCGACGCCTTTCAAAATTAAAAAAAAAAACGTATGCATAGGTAGGTGGGTGTCAGCATAGTTTTGTTTGTTAAACTTAAAAACCCGACGAAACGATATTAAATTTTTAATTACATGCTTAGAAATTACATTTGAAGTTAAAACTTTGTGGAAATGTGTAAAATCACTAGTGTTTAAAGTGATGTAGTTTTTGTAGAGTTTTTGTTTGTAATTTGTGGGAAATTTTGCATTTGTAAAAGTTGTAGATGAGTTTGAGTTGAAAAAACTTGCCGGCCAACCTTGTCAATATATTAGACCGAATAGACTTGTGTGCACGCGCGCGAGCGTCACGCGAGCATGAAAGATTTTCACACGCGCGTGTTTTCAAGCTTTATCAAGTGAATATATCAAAGAAAAGCTTTCAGAAAAGATTAGAAACCCGAATTTTTGGGCCGCCTATGGTCGTATGAACTTGTATGTACCTGAATGTCAGTCGAAATTTACTCGTCTGTAGTCGTCTAGACTCGTCTGTTACTCGTCTGTAGTCGTCTGTTACTCGTCTGTAGTCGTCTGTCACTCGTCTGTAGTCGTCTGTTACTCGTCTGTCATTCGACTGTAGTTTTAGAATAGATCTGTGGAGAGTAACCGAAATGCACAGCCTTCGTTGCCTCTTAGTCTTATTACCATTTGCGTTCAAGCTTGCGGCGTGCGGTTTCAAAACGTACGTTTGGCGTTTCAAAACGTACGTTTAGCGTTTCAAAACGTACGTTTTGCCACGCCCCAGGTCATGTTTGGGCAATGAAACTGACATGTTTTGGGGCTTCGAACGGCATGTTTTGCTACGCACTAGAAAGGTTTTAAAAGTAATTCGCACGTTTAAGAGCGAGGTTTAATATTGGACGATGAAATCCGCGGACCAAATTCTCTTAAATTTAAGAACTCCAGTCAGAGATACCATTTTGATTATTCAAAAGCCGACTACAATACAATGAATGAGCAATTTACTATGCTACCATTGAGTAGTGGAGTAGACAATGTTAAGTCCCAAGAGGAATTCGATTCACTCTGGGAATTTTGGAATGATCTCGTGTTCTCTACAATAAACGATTGTATACCAAAAGTTAAACGTCGAAGTCCTAATTTTCCACCCTGGATTCGGAAAGACTTGGCCAAGGCAATCAGAAAAAAGCGGACTCTATGGAAAAAAGTCAGAACTTCAAACGACAGCAATTTAAAAGAAAGATTTCGTAAAGAACGGCAGAGGATAAAAAATTGGATTCGTTCAGAGAGAAAGAGATATTTGGCTGACATAGCTAAGGAAGCATACCTAAATCCAAAACGGTTCTGGTCCTTCTTTTCATTTAAACATCGTCAAAATTCAATCCCCGACAAAGTCTCTTACAATGGAGTGAGTGTTACTGATAACTATGCTAAAGCAGAGACGTTTCTTCGTTTCTTTCAATCGGTATATACTGACCATGAGTCATGTTTTCCGGAAAAGGTTGAAAGTAGTGCAACAAATTCAAGTACTAAATATCTTAATTCCATTCAAGTATCAACAAATGAAGTCGAAGAAATGCTACTTTCACTTGATTGTTCCAAGGCTATTGGCCCAGATAACCTTCCTTCTACTATTTTAAAAAATTGCTTATTCAACAAGCAACATGGTTTTACGAAAGGCTTATCATGCACTACCCAATTAATTGAAGTTTTCCACGAAATCGGCTGCGCCCTTGACAAAGGCCTTGAGATTGACCTTATCTACTTGGACTTTTCTAAGGCCTTCGATTCCGTTTGCCATGCGAAGTTACTATATCAAAGCTCAATTCTTTTGGAATTACTGGTTCATTATTAAAGTGGTTTGCCAGCTATTTAACCAACAGAAAGCAACGTGTAGTGATAAATGGTAGTTTTTCCTCATGGGCAGCAGTTCAGTCTGGAGTACCTCAAGGTTCTGTACTTGGACCCATACTTTTTCTCCTGTTTGTCAATGACATGCCTCAAGTTTTAAATTCTGCTAAATTGGCAATGTTTGCTGACGACTCCAAGTGCTATAAAATAATCAAATCCTTGGCTGATATTACTACCCTTCAAGTTGACCTAACGTTACTTCATTCATGGTCAATTGCGAACGAACTTCGCTTTCAACCATCCAAATGCCACAATTTACGCATTAGCAGGAAGAAGAACTATACGTTTTGAAACGTAAAACGTACGTTTTGAAACCGCACGCCGCAAGCTTGAACGCAAATGGTAATAAGCCTCGTACAGACAAGCAAGCTTGTTCGTGTGCACGGCAAACAAGGTTTTTCGATCAATTTTCAAATGCTGGCATGACTAGCTTTTAAACAAGGCTCCTTGTCAAGGAAAACTTGTCAACTTTTTGTCATACACACGAGCAAATAAAACTTGTCAATGAAAACTTGTTCGTCTGTACGGGGCTTAAAGGTGGAGTAATATGAGCAACAAAATTGCTGCAACTTGTCAACAAACTGCAACACCTGAGAGATATGGTTGACCATACTTAACATGCGTTGATTTCAACTTTTCTTGCAGTTGCAACAATTCTGTTGCTCGCATATTCACCTTCACAATCTTTTTCATGTTTTCCAGGTGGGGGTGTATGGACTTTTTGAAACTCATTCTCCATGCTATAAACATTTAGAAATATTTTAGATATTAACTTTCATACATATAAGGAACTATTTTAAAACCGCAGTCTGTAAAATTCTAGAGCAGGGAAGGGTTCAATTTCTACCAATAAATACGTGCTATAAAAATTTCTAAGAATTCACTCCAACAAGCTTCACTCCGAAGGGCTTTGTTTCCATTATAAAAGTTATTTTTACATTCGTTAGCAACTATGACTAGTGATATAAAATTGTTTATTGGTGTCTTCTAATTGTCTTGGCTTGTGGAAGTTTCTTCTAGCTTCTCGCAAGAGTCCACCAGTAAACGTTTGGCCTCGGTGACATTCCTGCAGAAGATTAAGAAATCCTAGTTCGTGTGTTGGTCACCATTAAGTCATTATTAGAGAACTTTAACTTTGAGTACGACTTCGAGTGCAACATTCTAAGATTATATCGTAACGTATACATGTCTTTTGTCTCGAAAACAGCCTTAAACATTTTAGCTCGTAAGGTAAAAATTAAATCCTTTTATTATATAAAGTATAGTGCTTTATAGAGATTTCGAGGACTGATAAAACTGATAATCTCACATGTGATAAATTTTATAAGTTTCAAAAATAAATTAATAACTACTTATTAACCGAAAGTGAGGTCTTTACGGTAAAATACGGCAAGACCGAGGTTTAATATTTTACCGTAAAGGCCAAACGTTTGAGGTTAATAAGTAGTTTATTATATGGCACAACCATGCATAAGTAGTAAAATAAGTAGTTTATTATATTATATGGTTTGTTTTTGTTGTAGGGCATTAAAAATTTGATTTTCCGGACCGCTGATTAGCCAATCATATCGCGTAAACTACAGGAACTAGCGCTTGCCATATAATAAATATATTTAATGAATCCAGAAAGGATTTGTAGAAAAATACAAAGTACGCTGTAATGCATAATGTTAAATATGGTGCTTTACAATTAACATACCGAGAAATCTCGTCATTTTCATTCTCCAATCCTTCAAGAGCTTTCTGTAATTCTGTTATACATGGTTTCATGTTTTCAACACAATTTCCATCTAAAATAAAAATAAAAAACCTTTACAGTTTATCATGAGGTATGGTGTAGGTGAGTACAGTATAATTGTCAGCTTGACAAAATCCGACATTTCGAACAAGATCCTTTGTCAGAGATTTAGTATTGAGAAAGTAAATGTAATGAAAAATTACTTTCTAACAATTACAAAGGGCCTTTGCTGATGTATGGTTTAATTTAGCCAAACAAACTAAGCAAAGCTATACAATAACTTAAAAAAATAACTTACTATTGATGACAACCCACAATATATATGCTGCTGCTTCGTACTCCATTTCTTTAAGAATTCCATTTTTAACACATTTTATTATCTCTTCTATCCAAACCCTTTGAATAACCAAATGAAAACATATTATAAACCTAATTTACCACGAGAAGGTTTCACGCATCATGTCTGGTATATACTGGTATATTCTTTGAGGATAAAATTTCAAAAGACATGATCTTATTCCCTATTAAAAGCACCTAAACGTTCCGCATTCTAATTTATCATATAAGAATATGAACTATATGAGAACGACAAAAATTACCGTATCAAGTGTTTAGACTTGAGAATTATATCTAACAGAAGACTGCAAGTGTCTGGCAGATTATCCATTTTACTTTCATTCGTCAATGATGGATTCTATAAGAAAGAAACACCGCTTAAGCAAGTTGAAATGTTTAAATATAGTAAAGGAGGACAGAAGAATAGTGGCATTGGCATGGACGAAATGGAAGCAAGTGAGTGGTGTGACAGAAAAATGAGCATGCATCAGATTGAGATAGTAAACTGTTTTCATTTTGGTCGTAACTTCCTGAAAGGGATAAAGAAAGCCCTTCGTCTGGAAGTTAGAAGCGAACTGGCATTAGGCCAATTATGCTGTATGGAGCTAAAATGTGGGCATTGAAGGAGGACGAAGAGAGGGCATTATATTGGGCTGAGATCAACGCATATTTTAACATATATACTGGGGGGCCACTTGGCCCCCCAGGCCCTCTTGATGGTCCCCCACTCACACAAAATTGGCCCCCCACTTCCTGGGCCCTTTATACATTGGGTCGTTTACAGAGTAAATGATTTGTCTGTGTTTAAATTTTTAGTTAAAACATTGCAATTTCAGAGCTCCAGATTTCAAAATTTTCCTGGGAAAAAACTCCCCCGGACCCCTACAGGGCTCGCGCCTTCAGCACTCAGATTAAGGGCCCTTTTTCACAAATGGTCCCCCACTTAGAAATCCTTAAAATATGCTCTGGCTAAGATGAGAATGTTATGATGGATACAAGAAATATCACTCTGAGAACATGGAGTGGAAAGCACAGTCAAGAAATTAGAAGCAAGAATGAGAAGAAGACAACGGATATGGCGGAGTGATGGGAGAGATTGGCCATATGGACGATGATGACAGAGACTATGGAAACTTTACACAAGATTGCTCGAGCCATAATTGAAGGGAAAATGGTAAGAAGACTTATTGATCTATTATTGCCTGTCCCTATATTCAGGTATTTTCACTCCCACATTCCCACTCCACAAACCTGTTCTATAGCAGACACCAAATCTTTCAACATGGTGTCTACAATTACGTAAAGAAGAGTTTCTTTGACATCTGCCGGCGTCATACGATTATTTTGGAGAAACATTTTAAAGAGTTCCATCAAAACTGCGCGAAGAGACATTAAAATCTAAAATGAAAGTTAAGCTTACTAGTTAAGCTCATCTTAAAATATTTGAAAGCTCTACTCTTTAGAAATTTTTCACACGTTGCTTTTATATTTTAAGGTTGAGAAGTTAGTTCAAACATTTTGGTGCAGTTTAATACGGGACCAATGTTTCATTTGGCGTGTCAGAGATTTGAGCAGTTTAATTTGCAAAAGCACTCGGACATTCAACTCTAGCTCGAGATCTATGTTTCGTATTTACAAACATTTAAATACATAAAATAGCTTGGCCGAGCAATTATTTTATACATACTTAAAGTATGACAACAACAACTGACATTATAAAATACCATAACAGAGAATAAGTTACGATATGTTATTTACAATACCTGTTGTTTTTCAAGATGACAATAAGCTAAGGCTGCATTAAAAATATTCTCAAGGATTATCTTGATAGGGTTAAAATCTACATTTGCATTATCTAAAGAAAGGAAATTTTGTTACATAGTTTATAACATATCACACATGTTAACAAAAAACACTAAAGTGTTAATGAACCGAATGAATAGAATCATAGTTAATATTAACTATGATAGAATATATAAATGGATAAAATAGAAACACTGTACAAGCCAATAAGTAAAATAGGTACATTGCGAAATAAACTTCGAATATTCTGGACCTTCTAGTCGTGCCAACAGAAGAGTTTCGAAAAATGCACTTTGGCCAATCCCTGTAAAATGTCGGCCATTGTTGTTAAACTTTGTTTATTAATATAGTAAATTAATGTAATTATTGTATTTTCTATCCCAATTACATGTGGCCCACCAGGATCGAAAATGATCTAATGCAAAACTTTCTTACATACAGTATTACAGTTACAGTACCATCAGAATAAGTGATGCCTTGAGCAATTTGGTACACCAACTTTCCAATTTCGGGCAACAACACAATGGTTTTTTCTACAAAACAAATTATTTCGAGATTTATTCCTACACCATGGAAAGTTATATTGGTGGAAGCCTCATGGTCGATGCCTTATTATAAAATAACATGTTTACTACGCGACCTGTGATTGGTCAATACCCGTGCAGGATGAGACAATCATGCACAGAAAATTTTAGGCGCTTCGCGGGGTTTTTAAAATGTCCGTTGTTTCTCGACTTTCCGGCTGAAAGCTAAAAAATACTCGCCTATCGGCTCGTATTTTTTACGCTTTCAGAAAGTCTCGCAACATCCCGCGTGTTAGGATCACGCAATCCTGCACAGAGAACCATTCGGTAATCCTTTATTAAGGTATTCGTGGATACCAGATTGGTGGGACGTTTAGTGCAGAACGTGCCTTTCACCTCCATGCATGCAGAGTTAGATTCCTGCATTATGCAGTTTTCCCCCCTAAAATTTCACCTCATTTGCTTGTGAGAAGAGTTCATTTTGAGTCTATCAACTACCACTCTCTGGGCACTCCTCCTGTAGTAACACTGGAACAATAAGGGATGAACTCATACCGCTATCAAGTTTAAATAACGTTAGTTTAGTTTTTCAGTTGCTACTTGGAACTGGACTAAAATACATTACAAATTAACATTTGAAATATGACTGCATTATTACACACCAAACTTTAGTAAAGATGAGGTAAATGCCGCCAATGATATGTTGAGTTCATGTTTGCTAATTCCGATCGCCACGAGCTCAGCAAATAACGTCAACAAGTTCTATGGGAGAAACAAATGCGCGAGTGTAAACTAATATTTCTATATTTAAAACCTCGAGGATGGGTGGGGGTATGGTAAGTGGGCGCAGGCGAAGGAGCAGGGTGCGACAGGGGTGGTACATCATCACTGAAGGAGTTCCAGTGATGTCTTGAAGAAACGGCCCTCGGCATGGTCAAAGGCCTGAGTAAGTGGTGGGGAAGGTGGATCTTAGATTTTAAGCTTGTCAAAAAAATGTGACAATTATTGTCATCAAGATGGTCAGAGGTCACCAAAATAGTTATTGGATTTGACAAGGCCCAAAATTTACATTCGATAAAGAAACCATACCTTTAAAATAGAAATGACGAACTCATCTGGTTGGGATTCATTATATATACTTCTTCGTCCGGATTCTTGCTCATCCTGACTGTGTAAAATTAAAAACTTCTGTTGTTGCGAGTGGATTGTATATATATGTAGAAAGTAATACTAAATATATAACCGAATACAAACTAAATATAAATTCTATTCAACATCAGCTCAACTGGCGGGACGTCAGGCTATCAATCTTGGGTTCAAGTCCCGTGTGGGACCAGGAATTTTTCCTGAGCTGTAACAGCTTGTACAAGCAAATCAAACAAATTACTACATGCTACAACTATAGAAAACTTAAATATTTATGTATAGTCGTACCTAGATCTTTCATCAAGGAAACGTAGTAACACACCATCACACCAGTTCAATATTTTCTTGTACGAAGCGATAATGTCGTTATCACAAACCCTTTCTTCTTCACTCGTATCCAGACCTTGGACTTCCTGATAAGATATAGATTTTATTTTTAATTATTACAACGGTACCACTGAGAAAATATAAATGAACAATAGGCCTTCTCATCTTCATATACGCAAATCACCAATTTTTGTTTATGTGATATAAGCATCTATTATCACTCTTCGTCTTTATGCATCATTCATTCACACGAAGAGTTCATGATAAAAGATGCAAATATCACATGATTTGAAATAAGTAAATTGCATACAAGCTGGGGGGTCCATTCTTTCCTTGCAGTACGACAGTGCAAGATTAGTTATCGTAAACCTCCAAATGTTGGCCCGACCGCATGTAAACCCACCAGTATAGTAACACTTTGGCCCTTCTAAACATAAGCCCCGTGCCCACCTTCGACAAGGAATATAAGCCACGTGTTTATACATGATTAGAATATCTATTTTGACGATGCAAGAAGAAACGTTGAAAGATGCGGTACAGTCCGTTCGCACGTGTCAGTTTTGTTTACATTTTTGTATCCAAAAAATTTGAACTTTATAAAAGGTGACAACTATATATACCGGGTGTCCCAAAACAGAGTATCGCTGTTTGATTTAATATCTCGTAAAAACTACAACAGGTATTTTACTCAAATAAATTTCATTATATTTAAAAAGGGCTAACTTAAATTTTGGTGCAATATTGACCGAGCTACAGATGTTTGAAATTGAATAAGCATTTTTGAAATTGCCAAAAATTATCATAAAACGGCCCGATCAAATATTTAACTTGATAAATATTTCTATTTTGGTCAAAAGAACCCATGTACAACGTTATTGTTCCAAAGATCAAGATTTGATCATCTGGAAAAGCTTGTCTTTGAGCATGAATACATCATCCTGCTCTGGAAACCATGCCATCAAATGAATTTTGGATCAGTTCTTCATCCAAAGTTTCACATGCCAAAACAATTGCCTCACGAAGCTGTCTTCAATGTTTTCAACTAAATTTTCTGTCAATGTGTATTATTATTCCATTTTTATTCCCAAGGGTAACAAAAGACTAACAAAATAGTAAATCTACTAGGAAATAATCTGAAGTTAAAGTTAACTTCATTGAAATTGACAATAATCGTGATAAAATGACAACTGTTTTTAATAAGCCGTTTTTTCTCGTTTTTTTAATTAATTTTTAATTAACGTACCGCAACTTCAAACATCTGTATCTCGGTCAATATTGCATCAACATTCAAGTGTTTTATATACCAAAATTTTTGCGCTACATTAAATCAAATAGCGACACTTTTTTGGGGGACACCCGGCGTATATGGTCAAAGTTTTGCAAGAACATACAAGCTAGTTAAATAGTTTGTATGACGAGCTGGAGACTCCAATGTTCGACGCATCTTTAACGTCACAGGGCGTTCAAAATAAGCCGGCGGCTGGCGGGTGCTACGAGGTTTACCGCCGGTTACTTTATCTAATATTTAGAAAAATATATTCTGATCTGACTCCTTTTTCCACTTCACGCTTTCAAAGAGCTAGTTTTCCCTATCCTGGTTTACTTCCTATTCTCGAAAACGATGCACTTTTTGTAGTCTATAAGGATGCATATAACCATTGGATGCATATAAATCTACTGTACATCTGATGCAGCTGCTGTTATACAAGTGGACCTACTGCAAGGTCAACCTCTAGATAATGAAACGTCACCAGAAGATTATGAAATGCGAAATGTCAGTTAGAGAATAGTGTCTGTGAAGGCAACCAAGAAATCGAGTCTATTATCACATATATGAACCTTTCTAAAGACTGTGACTTAGATTCTGACGGGTCTCAGGATACAGATAGTGACTCAGATTGCGATTTTCTATGATTAAAATATAAACTGACTATCTGCAGCAACTTGCAATTTGGTTAGTCAAACTCATGACTCAGACTGTCACGAATAACAATTGTTAATATAAGTAATTTACATTAATATTGGGAATTTGTAACTTGATGTAAACTTTTGAAACTCTTGACTTAGAATAGAGTAGTATTAGTATATTGAAAATTCTTCGAGTTGTAACTTTTCTTGCTATCCAATCAATATGAGTTTGGGTTTTGGTCGAGGGTGGAAGGTCGAGGTCGAGGGTGGAAGGTCGAGGGTCGAAAGTCGAGGTCGAGGGTCGAATGTCGAGGTCCGAAAGTCGAAAAATTGATTTCATTGGTACTGTTGAATTTGAGTAGAATGCTGAATGGTGTAAAAACTTTTAAAACTATACTTTTGTCAATTTACAGAACTTCTTTTCGTAAATATTAACACGAAATATTGATTAGTATATTAAATTAATGATACTAAATTTAGATTTTATAATTGTTGTTAAATTGACAAGGTCGCGGTCATAACTATTTTTGAACTATTTTCATAACTATTTTTAGTTTACACCATTCAGCATTCTACTCAAATTCAACATATGAGTCACGATTTAGGAACAGTTACTATTTGTAGACTTTTAGGGTTAGGATTAGGATTAGGGTTAAAATACAAAAGAATACAAAATTACAAAAGTCTAGAAATAGTAACTCTTCCTAAAACGTGACAGGTATAAAATTCAACAGTACCAATGAAATCAATTTTTCGACCTCGACATTCGACCCTCGACCTCGACTTTCGACCCTCGACTTTCGACCTCGACCTTCCACCCTCGACCTCTGACCCTCGACCAAAACCCAAACTCAATCAATATACATTAGTTCATTGCGACGACTTCAAGACTCCGCGGAACCCCCCCCCCCCTCCACACCAACAGCCGCCTACTTTTTCAAACAGCCGCCTACTCAAAATGATTCTGAAAGCCCTGCGTCATTCCAGTCATATCTTAATTTACACTCGACTATGATGAATGTAACATGATGTTCGAAGGGGCAAGAGAAATAAATATGTAAAGCCAGATTGCTGCTCACGTACGTATGCATAAAGATGAATTTGCAGCCGACAGTAGCTGTCAAAAGCTTTGCTCAGGAAGTCTCTTCTTTCCGTGCTGTCTGTATACGTCGTATAGTCGGTGAGATATCTCTCGATACACCTCTGAAAAAATGGAAACGATGTTATTAGGACGTGCAATTCATATTGTATTTGATTCACATTTTATTCCACATTGTCCTGTACATTTTCTGATTGTTCTTTACTGTACCGCGAAACTCAACTGTATATTTGAAAATAAACATCGCTAATTCAATTGGACATTTTTTTCATTGAAGTGATATGCAGAGAAGACACTTTCGAATTTAAAAAAATATCTGTATAGCTTATCCATTTCTCTAAGAGCTGTCATGGCTTTCAGGTTCAACAATTTTAAAGTAGTTAGGTTGGATTACGGAATCTGGGGCTCATGAATATTTTCTGAGTATACTTATATGAAGAACAAAGTTATACTAAATTTGCAAATCGTGTGCTTGACAAAACTAACATTCCGCTGTTAAGTTGAAATTAGGCAAGGCAAAATAAGCAAAGTGTCTCGACCAGAGCAACGGTCATAAGGCGCGAAGAACCCCATAACTGATGCGACGTCATGGACTCCCCTCTAACGGAAGTCAGCGTGCATGCATAATATATCTGCCGTTAACCTTGCTTAAATCAGGGCGCTGTTGACCTTGCTTAAATCTATTTAACTACATGAAGAATATTTTACCAAAGAATTCTTCAGAGTTTCAGATAAAATTTGAACATCTTCTTTAGCATCAAATATGTAAGAACGGCATCTTGGACTTGCCTATATAATCGAATTATAAATGTATTGAATAAACTAACATTACCATTGTTATTTTATGATTTATAAACATGTTGGTGAACTGGTTTAAAATTGGAACGAGCTGAGTAAGCCTAATATAATATCAGATGGTAATACCGTATTTGCCTTCTCACAAAGATAAAGAGAATAGTATTGGGATGTTTTGGAATCGCCTAATAAGCTGTCTTATGAAGTTTAAAACCACTTGCAGCCTACATTTGTATCAAATGTCTGTTGGTATAAATACATAAGAAACTCCAGATCATTATTACCATTATCCAGTCAAGAAAATCCAGGCCAACGGATGATTTTGTTTGAGGTATCGAAAAACTGACACTCCTTCGCCTTCTTTTTGTCGCATTTGACTACAAGATATCAAATAGAACAAGTCCATGAGCTATAAACAGCAATACAGCTTTATTTAAACTCTGTATACATTATTTTACAAATACATAAAAGCAATTAACACAATCTCAGTCCTTGAAACTCCCGAAATTTCAGGTCGGCAAGAAATTGCCGACCTAAAAGCGATAATTCTCAATCTAGGTCGGCAAATATTTTCAAAACAAATAGACAATATCCAAATGAAAATTTAATTTGCTTGCTGCAAATACGCGTATTTATAAAGGGCAATTAATTGCAATCAATGCCAATAGCAAACAAAACAACTAACAAAATGTATGAACTCCAATCGAACAGTGCATGTACATATAGCATGACCATGACTGAGCAAGCAAATTCCATTGACAGCCAATGACAAGATCGTGAGCGCTAAAATATTTGCCTATTCACGGGAAATATATGCCTAGCTATTTGCACGGAAAATATTTGCCTAGCTAAGGTCTTGTACTCTTGTTGCTGTATATTTAGTCATTACATGTTAAGATTACAGTACTTTTACATAATACTTCAAGTGTCAATGGCCAATGTCTGCATGATACTCAACACTTGCAATTACAAGATACTCACTAGACACTATTATAATTAAGCATTTTTTTACAAAAACAATGCTTGTTTTAAACCTGTAGACTATAAATACGCAAAAACCGTTGCGCCTGAAAATGGGAAAAACCCCTGCACGAAAATATGTATTTGCTTGTGCCTTAAATCCGTCCCTAAATTCATATTCAGACAGGTTTTCACAGACGAGTTCCCTAAAATGAATTCGGCTAATTAAAACATCATCGTTGAAAATGCGTTTGTGAAAGATGCGTTCGCGGAAAAAAATGCCGAGACGTATTTGAAAGTAGGTCGGCAAAATTTTGCCGACCTAAATCTACACATATCGCTTTGCAGGTCGGCATTTAGGTCGGCATTGCCGAATGCCGACCTGAGTTTCAAGGACTGCAATCTACAATGGCGACCGGGAACAACCTTTTGATAAATTAAAATCGACCTATATTGGAAACAGACAACATAACCATTCATTTTCTCATACAGTATATTCTGTTATTCTTCAACCTTACACTTCATTACCTTCGCTGGGCTTTCTTGTAAACCAGATTGTAATCTGTCATTAATTAATTCAATAACATCTTTTGCCTGGCCCCAAGAACACACACATTCAAATAATGGACCGTACACTTCACGAGGTGTTTCATCGTTCATTGAAGAGAGAACTGAGATGAAATGACGTCTAGAACGCAAAAACAAGAAATATTTCGACTTCTTCATGTATACAGTACAGTTGAAATATTTGGAAAGGCTTAACTCAGGTTATCATCTGCACACTTCGCTTTTAAATCGCTTCGCCCTTTTCCACCCTTCCTTATTTGTTTAATGTCTATTTTGGTAGAATTGTCATGGCTGACTCATGTTGCTGCTATTGCTACTGTTTTTCTGCTGTCAATGTTGTTGCTCATGTGCTATATGGCAATACCAATGTGGCAATATGTCTTGCCATCAAGGTTAGTGGCAGCCTAGGGCGGCACCTGTTTCCAAACACCACACTAATAACCTGCCGTTAATTTACAGAAAGGAAAAACTACTTCCTTGATAATTACATGAAGCAAATACTTTTGTAAACATCATTTACTCTTATCTTCTATTTTTATTTTATCAGCTTTATTGGACACATAAAACATAGATTACAAGATTTAGGTCCAAAGAGGCTAGTGCGAACGAGACCCATGCAAGGCACCGCCCCTAAACAAAATATATGACTAGGTTAGAAATATTGAACTATATATGTATATATATCCCTTCTTAGCCCGGGAGCCTCGTTCTTATGAATCGTGAGCCAATAGCCTTTCGTCTTGATTCATGAGAGCGAGGCTTCCAGGCCAAGGAGGTATTTGTGACGTAATTATCGAAAGAGTGTATTTGAGAAAGGTGGCGGGAGCAATCTCTTTTAAGCGACAAGGTGCATGGCATATCTACATTGAAAGTACTTTTGACCAAGGCAGTGTACGTCGTGTGTAGGAAACTAGACTGGCAAACCTTTCTGGAGAGGCTATTTTACAAACATAGTTCCAAGGCTTAACTATTTGGCTAAAAACGAAGCCCTGAAATGTGGATTACTACAAATAGTACATTGTATATCAAACCTTAAAGATGGAACAAGTTTTGGAGACAGATGAGCAGCCAATAAAGTGAGTGAAGATTGACATCGATCATCCTGAAACACAAAACGTATCGTTATAACTGTAATTATTTCTTATTAACAAAACATGAACAACAGAAAGAGATAATTTAATTGTTTTTACCTCAATAGATTTGAATAGTTTCGGAATTGCTTTTGCAAATTGTTTATTGAGATTTAAATTTAGTGTTTCTTGAGATGGCTAAAAACAGGATTAAAGAACTAGTGATTTAATTATTTTCGTTTGGACAGGGATGTGCAAGGGGTGCGCACACCTCAGGTCTTAGCCGAGGGGATACAGGGGTGTGTGTAAATGTCTTGTCAATTATTTTTTACTGTATTCGACACGATTACGATAATACTGTAATAAGCCACTGAGACAAAATAAGACCTAGCATGATGAAGAGGAACAAGAGAGTGTCTAGTGTTGGTTAGTATTCTTCAATAAGCTGCCATGGTTTGTGTTTGAACTACCTGAAAAACATTAAAAACACTTCGGCGTTTCGATGGCAGTTAAATGGTGTAACTTTGTTATTTCGGTCGACCGACTGTCATACCGTAGGCTAACAATGACAATTGCTCTCAACATCTCCACACTGCCTCTCACTTTACTCGCTCAGCACCCTTCACCCCAGATCAAGCCAAATCTATTACTTAAACAAACCTTGTCAAGTTGATCTTTGATTCCTTCCCATACAATAACACATGTCTCCAAAAGACCTGCAATTGTTGCAGTGTCAATGTCATTATCCTCGTACTCAGTTTCCTCTGGGTCGCCTTGAGAACTCGCATCATTTTCTTTATCAATGTCGTCTAAACACATAGCAATCAATATCAACAAACTTTATTGAAGGTAACACAATTACAAATTATATTTTATATTCTTTCTTGTGGCCCTCGAGTTTTAAAAATATTATTACTGATGTCAGCATTATGTTTTACATACAATATAGTGTAAAAATGCTTCTTAAGGTTAAGAAGTGACATCTAATCCAACCTTAAAATCAATCCAAAAATTCTGGCTCGCCCTTATATGAGCACTTGCTTTTTGGCCGCTATATTGGTGTACTAATTCAACGCAATCCCATTGTCGAAGCAATGTGATCCTACTTAAGTAATAGTTAAGTCACAGCCTCGATCCCAAATCGGGAAATGTCTATCAAACACGTATTGTTTACACACACTAAGATAAGTGTTTTTGTTTGATTCTCATGCGTTTTCTTTATTTTAATGTATGTCTGAAAGAGCAAGTGTAAACAATCGAAACTGATCTTATGCATTCACATTTCTCCATGCATTACTGTACCATAAAAACCCAGACATCCTGCTAGAATTCTCAATTCATTGTAATTGCCAGTAATCGGACAGACCTGTGCAAAAACCGTTATCTGCTTTATTCGTTGATATTCCAGGGGAACAAACAAACCTACCTTGGGTTTCATCATTCATTTCTCCATCAGCAGTGTTGTTATCATCACAAGTTGAAGATCTTACAAGATACTTGCACAGGAGAAGAAGAAACTTTACTGGAGAAAAAAGGGAAATATGGTCGTGGAAATTTCGTGCGTAAACTAGTAATTGAAGGGTTTTGTAGATGGAAAATTATTGAGTGTAAATTATATACATTTATTAGACCTAACCAGGAATAGCTGCGAAAAATGCAACTATAGGTCCCTGGCAGGAATCGAACCTGCGACCCTGCGATTCTGGTGCAGCGCTCTAACCAACTGAGCTACAGAGTCCAGTTGTCGAGCTCTAACCACAAGTTCATGTATATATACTAGGGTACTGCCAATCTAGATATATAAGACGTAACCTAGAGCAGTTACGAAAAACTGCAACCTCCAAGCTCAATGATCAGAGCGCTGTACCGGAATCGCAGGACCGCAGCTTCGCCAATAATTACATTCTTCACAACTGCTTCCCATTAGGTCTAAAATGGTTTTTCGTTCGAGATTTCCATCCATAACTTTCAACATAGTGTTCTCTCGAAAAGAATTTAGAACAAAATACCTGCTGTTGTTAATGACATCTGTAAGTGAGCGTATTGATAAAATTTCCTCGCAGCTTGAGCATTTGCTTTCCATAATCCAATACAACGATTTAGCTGGGAAATAATACATCATCATGTCAAAGGCAAGAACAGAGAAGAGGAAGCAAGGTTTCAAAGTTGTCACAAATCATAATACTAGGTTGTACTGGTAATTAACAAAACATAATAAAGTCATAATACTAGGTTGTACTGGTAATTACTAAAATTCGGGCTTCGATTCCTACAATATGCAATTTTCTGGTTAAAATTTCACCTCAGTTTTATGTACAGGTGTAAGAAGAATGCTTCCCATTTGGCTTTACCAAACACTTCATGTTCGCTCATAGAACCGATAGAGCTATCCAGTATAAATAAAGTTAGTTTCAGTTTAGTGTTGGGGACGTCAAGGTCGGAATTTATGAATTGAATAGCTTAGTGTACCCCGGCCAACTGCTGTATTCAAATTATTTATATAGCAGAAATACAAATCTGTGGTTTCACTTGTTAAAGCTTCACATGTAATACAAAATATGTTCTTACCAGGTCATCACTTTCTTTATTGGCAGGATGAAATGAATTCATCAACAGTTTAACAATCCGTCGTATGGCAGGTGCTGATTGCTCCACTTCTAGACGACTTAACAAATGTTCCATGGGCGTGATGGACCAAAACTGAAATAATGGAACGAAAAACATATTCATGTGTAAATGAGTAGTTATTAGGAGGGTATTAATGCGATGTCACTTGCTAGCTAAAATTCCAGCCGATGTCAGCTTTCAGTTCCAAATATTTGTGTTTCATCGTATGTCAGCTCTGGTATGTCAACTATCGGTTTATTCGGTTGAGATATTTGTCAGTTGTCAGGGGTGGAATAATAATTTTCTTTACGTGAGAGGAACCTGAAGATAAACATTTCCTGCAGACTTGCAGAGTATTCTTGTGCTAAATCAAAGTCCCCATAAGTAATGTCTGGTTTAAGAGTGATGCCTGTCAAGTGATGAGTTGTTGGGTCGATAGTGGGGGGCATGTCTTAGGCCTTTCTTCAAATTTTCAAGTTTTAAGTCTACAATCTAGTAAATTTCCTGCAACACGCGTGCTCGACTTGCCTGCAAATTTTAGTAGTCATGCAGGTTTTTGTTTTGTTTTAACAAATTTATTTGGATCAATAATGCTTACAATATGATTAACATTTCTATAAGAGATAACATAACAAATAAAATAGGATAATTTTTAAATCTAAGATCCAAAAAGGCAAGGTACGAACGGGACTCTTGGAAAAGGACTCATGCAAGGCACCTGCCAGCAAAGATTAACCATGAAAAGTGCTTAAATGTTAAATATATTAGTACATGCAGTATATTATCAAATGATATAGATGAATGAATGAGGAAATTAAGGTTACGTCACATGATGTACGTGCGTTATGGTAGATTGGACATTGTGCAACGAATTTTAGGTGTAGTTCTACCAAATTTTCAGTGAAAGAAGACAGAAAAATGCTGATTTCGAAGAACTTCGTTTGATGGATGTTTAGGTAAAACCTTTCAAGTTTTGTCTGACTAGACAAAATTATAGGTACTCCATAAAAACAAGAAAATAAGTGTACAGTTTACCTCAAACTTTGTCTAGATGTCGCAATTTGAATCTTCATAAGTAAAGTAAAAATAACCTGTGCGGAAACTTTCTCTTCTTTAATGTTCATTTTGATATGCCGTGTTGTTTTATGGCTTTGTGAACTATCATGACAAGATCAATTAAGATCACAATAAAAAATGAACCATTAAAGAAGAGAAAGTTTCCGCACACGTTTTTTTACTTTACTATGAAGATTCAGATTGCGATATCTAGACAAAATTTGGGGTAAACTGTACACTTATTTTCTTGTTTTTATGGAGTACCTATCAGACAAAACTAGAAAGGTTTTACCTAAACATCCATCAAACGAAGTTCTTCGAAATAATTTTTCTGGCTATTTTCACTGAACATTTGGTAGAACTACACCTAAAATTCGTTGCGCAATGTCCAATCTACCATTACGCACGTCTATCGTGTGACGTAACCGTAAGGAAGAAAGGAAGAAAGTTTAGAGATATAGCCAGACTACATCTAGACAGACACACGGGGGAGAGTAGACAGATAAATAGACAAAAACCTGACGGACCAACAAACAGATACAGACAGACAGACAGACAGACAGACAGACAGACAGACAGACAGACAGACAGACAGACAGACAGACAGACAGACAGACAGACAGACAGACAGACAGACAGACAAGCCGACATAGCTATGCCCTGTGGCAAGGACAGTCACGCGCCAACGATCACGTGCAAGACGATTCAGCATCATCAGTGTCTGCCTGTCTGTCTATCTAACCTCATTCAGACCCTCTATTAGGTTTCGGTTCAATTTAGTATCACAGATTTTTGCAACAATATCATAGAGATTAGAAAATATTGCCAAGTTATAATAAATGACACTTTTCAGCCGGGTAAAAGACAATTGCCTTCAATACAACAAACATTATGACGTGCGATAATCAAAAATTTAGTTATCATCTTGAACAGATATTCGTACAAGACATATTCTTGCACTCCCATTCCCTGCATTTTCATCTTATGTCTAGTTACTGTACGTCTATTTAGTCCCAAAGGTGGTTATAAATTACAGTGCAAACCTTTATCGATCTCATTCCTTTCACTTTCAATAATAGATCAAGAAACGCAATTCTGACTTTCTCTGAGTTATCATGTAGTAAGTTCTTCAAATTTGGTAACAGAGATTTGAGTAAAGGATGACAGAGGCGGTTATTCAACACATACTTCACGCCCTAAAAATGAATGCATGAATATACAGTTTAACAAACCAAAGCTAATGACAAGGTAACCATGCATGATTATGAAGTCACTGTTGAGGATGCCTTGGGTAAATGCGCTGCTTGCGTAACATATATGGTCATTCCCAGGGATTATTCACAATGTTTCCAAAAAATTTAATTTACTCCTTGCTCCATTCCTCATTTAAACAGAGGTAAGCACATTCATTTACCACGAATTGCATTGGTGGATGGGTGCAACCTGCCCGAATGTGGTTGGGCAGTTCAAGATACAGTACCATTTCCATGCCCATTGGATATTTTCCTAAGCCAAGTACCTCGGCTAGTTTCCAAGCCACCTCGATCCATACCATGCACCTTAACCTTAATCTGGCGTACTGAGAACCAACGAGAGGTCGGGCGAAATCTGGCCCTAGGTTTACACATAACCTTTCAAAATGGTAAAGATTAGCAAAAATACCGATACAATTGCGTTATGGTTGTCAACCCATGTCAAAATGATAGCATACCTGGAAGACAGCCACTCTGACAGCAGTTGATGACACATCATAAGCTGACGTTTCTAACTAAAGCAATATTACCAAATAATTAGGAGAATTGACAGATACAGCAATTTACTTGTTTACTTTTTACTTGTACAAATTGGACACGGAGCTTGAACCCGTAACCTCAGATTGCTAGACTGACGCTGTGTGAGTTGAACTAATGGCATTCATTCATTTCATTGACCGCCAGGTATTTAAACGCGGTGGCCTTGGAGAGAGAAAGTGTTATGTTATGTTATGTTATGTTATGTTATGTTATGTTATGTTATGTTATGTTATGTTATGTTATGTTATGTTATGTTATGTTATGTTATGTTATGTTATGTTATGTTATGTTATGTTATGTGGTGGCATCTCACTCGATTGAATAATAATTGAAAGGTTTTGTAGATGGAATATTATTGAGTGAAAATTATATACATTTATTAGACCTAACCAGGAACAGCTGTTCCTGGTTAGGTCTAATAAATGTATATAATTTTCACTCAATAATTTTCCATCTACAAAACCTTTCAATTATGTTACGCTACGTTACGTTACGTTATGTTATGTCTGTAATGTACTTTTTGGTCTACAATGCGCCATATCAGTCAGTGTGTTTAGTCA
The DNA here is from genome assembly GCA_016169945.1 of Trachythela sp. YZ-2020. NCBI lineage: Eukaryota > Metazoa > Cnidaria > Anthozoa > Malacalcyonacea > Clavulariidae > Trachythela > Trachythela sp. YZ-2020. The sequence goes on from JADLSH010000369.1 coordinate 5,347,407, forward strand.
ATGATTTTATCTTTCTTGTTACATAATCTATTTTATTATAAAAATACTATGCTTTTCCTAGTAACTTACTATCTTGCGAACAAGTTCTTTGACAACATGTGCGGGTATCACCTCCCAAAACAATGCAACGATATGAAATACACCATGAACTGCAGTAGCTCGGACAGTTGGTGACGGATCATTCAAAAAATCCTAAAATTTGCAGAGGTTGTAGTTAGGAAATGGTAGCGTTTTTTAAAAAAAATCACTGCAGTTTTAGTCAGATTAATCAAGCAACAACCTTGGGCAAACGTCCTTGGGAGAGCAAAAACTTGTATTTTTAAGGTTTTTCAACAAAGGATGTGAGGACTGATATTCTATTATCCCCACTCCCTACCTCACTGGTGGATCCCCGAGAGTACTAGGGTGAATGTTTGGGGATATTTAACATTCGAGAAACTTTCCAAAGGGTTTTATTTTCAAATATATAGCCTCATTTTGCCAGCAAAAGACACTTCCAGTTACACCTTGCATGACTAGAGTATACTGTTCTACAACCACTAAGTCAGTCATAACTTGACTAAACAAGGCTAACGAGCACTATCATCTCCTGCGTGGCCTTCACATGAGATCTCATGTTCATCGACATATATCTGCGCATATGGTACATCAAAACTGATACGCTACTGATATTTTTAATAAATGGCTAACGGGCGTTGAAAATGTTGCAAATATACAGATATATGAACGCAGTGTTTCATGTCGAACCAAAAAGTAAATAAACTATCCTAATATTGAGAACTTACAATAAGCAACAATTGAGGAGAATGTTAATGGTGAAGAGTGATTTACAACTGTTGCTGAATACCATCAAATGAGCAACTGTGAGAGCCTTATGGGAACAATTTTCTCAGTTGGCAAATGAATGATGATGAAAGATGACTTACCGCAATAACATCAAACTGTCGTTGTAACAATTCATCTGATTGGGCAACATTTGCAGTTGAATCGTTCAGTGGAAATACATCAAACAAGATGGCGGCGGCATTAGCGCGAACACTGGGATTGGCAACCTGGGAAGTATAAATAAATATTCATAATTTATTACACTTTACAAGTTATTTGTTAACTAAAACTTTCTTAGGTCATTAATTATTCATGAGTAAAACACAAGGAATGCACACCGCATGATTATGGTTGTCTTGACATATCGTGGTAATAAACGTCCATACCACAATTTTTGGTTGAATTTCTCTTCAAATACTAATTCCTTTGAGAAGATATATTATACATTCGTATACATTCTCTAACCTTACAAGCTCTCCATATGATAGGTTCATAAAGTTTTAATAAAACTTTATCCACTCCAGGATGCTTCTTTTGTTGATGAAAAAATCCTAAAAGCTAAAATCATAAAAATGCACACTGCCGGTTAGGATAGTGTACGTACGTATATTGAACTAGAGAGGTTCCCATTTTTTTACTTTTTCGTACCGATTCTTCTTAGAAATACCAGATTGCATTGCCAGACATGAGAAACATGTGGAACTTCAATGTTTGTCAAGAGCATTTGACAGACTCACGTTGATTGGCTAATCTAAATGAAACTGCTTGTTATAAACATCGACGTTTCCCGTGACATAATCATGATAGTTTCCCGTGACATAATCATGATAATCGTGACATAATCATGATAATCGTGACATAATCATGTGGTTTTAGCTTTTATCTGCGACTATTCATCCTTGATGCAAATGACAGTAATTTTGAAATTTTATGTAACGAAGACTTAAGTTGTGAATGCAGCTAAATTGCACATTTTACTTAAGATAAATAATCATCGATACAATGACATAATCTAAGCCAGAGCAACTCAACCGATAAAAAGAAAGAATATATACAGTAACATTACTTACGGATATAAGGAACATATAAGGAAGAGTAAAGGAGATATAAAGAAGGTGGTTAAGCTGAGAGAGAAAATACGAGAAAGTAGACTGAGATAGTATGGCCACGTGAAGAGAGGAAAACTAGTTTGTGAGATGGGCAGCCGAGCGCAGGAAAGTAGGAACAAGGAAGAGAGAACGATCGAGAAAGCGTTGGATGGATTGTGCCCAGGGATGGTAAGGTGGTGGATCTGAACAATGTTAATGACAGAATAGAGTGGAGAAAGGTGTCAAGACGACACGACCCCCCCCCCACTTCCCTTGAGGGGACAAACGGGGTGATGATGATTAAATATTATTTCCTGCAAACCTTTTTAAGTCTAGAGGCCATTGAGTTCCTTCCTGTTCGCTGAGCATGAATAGCATGAAACATCAAATCTTGAAGGCAAAACATCTCAATTTTCTATGGGAAAAAGCACAATCTTTAATTCATAAAAATGTTCATTTCCATTTACCAATTCCGCCTTATCTGCGCACCCCATCGGAGTCTCCTGTACAACCTGTGAAACACAGAACATTTTGTTCAAGGGGAAATGCTTTTGGAAATTTGCACATTTCACTGAAGCAGTAGAAAATATAATAGTCCCTCAGATCAAAATCTTCCTCCACCTCCATATTCAATACTTGATCAGCATTTCCCAACATCTCAGAATCAAGAATTTATACAACAGCCCATTCTATATAACAGCACTCTGCAGTGCATGGTACTATATATTGTGGGTATGCTATATGTGTCCATTACCATTGATCAAGATTTTATTATTATTGTGATTTTTTATTTTTAAATATTTTTGTGATACCTCAAGATATACGTCCTTTGCAGCACGCCATGCTTTGAAATAAATCTCGCCGTATGCAACCAGTGTTCCACTATAAAAATACAAAAGAGAAAGAATGCATTATATTGGCATGTGCTAGAATTACTTGACTAGCTGCTTAGCGTTCCTGAAAGAAGGGGAGGGGACGGAGCTGTATAGTGACGTGACCCAAATCTACTGAGTTGGAGTAACATTTATAAATATTTACACACATACGTAAGCTTATACATGTACTATATAGTATTGTGTGTGTCTTCTGCTCATTCACGACCCATCTGTAATAATTGTGATTTTGCACCGCTTTTCAAAATCACAAACTAAAAATTTCAGGTTAATGTAAAAGCAGGGTTTCGTGTGTAAAAGATACTGTGAACTATCCAATACCGCAATTTTACTAGCTCCTTTTCAAAAACGAGTAAGAAAAAGTAGGAAATAAATATTGCTTGACGAGGGATACTGAATCGATTTAATCTATTGAAAAAACTTAATCTATTGAAAAACTCGTAAAACTGTGATGCTTAAGCCTGATAAATTACATTTTCGAGGTTTGTCCTCGGTTCGTCTCATATGTTAAATAAGATGACGTCAATGGTAGGTAAAATTACCACAGCCAAAATTGATTGCAATTCATGATTTTTCTATTTCAAATAGTAATACTCATGATTACATATATTTACTCTTTGATTCGAAAGTCTATTTGCTTTTGAATAACCACTTTCAATACTGTCAGTATGTTTCAAGATTTCAAAGTCTTTACCGTGTGAATGACGTCATAGATTCAGTTCATGTAACATGAATTACAGTTCATCAACTTGAAACGATTGGTGATGTCCTTTGAACCAAACCATTTGTTGTGTAAAAACCACATGCTCTACCCATAATCATGACTATGTCGTTTATGTCGCTATGTCTTCAATCAAGTCTTTCACAGTTTAATTTACTAATGTTTTGTGTTTGTATTTTGTTATTCTTGCTGTTGTTGTTGTCATATTGTTGTTGTTGTTTTGTTTTGTTTTGTGTTTTTTTCTGTGTTTTTCTTTGTTCAATTAGATAATATTTACGTTATTTTATATAGCAGTAAATCTGTTCTACATTTTAATATATACATATATGTGTTAATTAGTTAAATCCTCCTAGTATAGTTTAATACTGTTTTAGGAGTAATTCATTAAAGCATTAAAGCATGACTAAACACTTAATTGGGTAAGTAACACGTATACAGTAGAATTTACCCTAATGGAAGAGGCGCGAACGGGGTCTGAATAGATTACACTACCCTTGCAAGGCGGCTCTCCAACAAAGTTCATGCAAATATAGAATGAACTTGATACAATAAAAATTAGAATATTGATAACGAGTTCATACAATCAGACAGTTAACTCGTGTGACAGGGACATCCACGCGATATTGATCAAGTACATAACACGTTTACATCAAATACAGTTGAAACTAACATAGAATAATAATTAAAAACGTAATGTTTAATATTGGAGAAAAAGGGTAAATGTGGCGGGTGTTAATCATCCATTCTTGGAAACCAACCAAAATTCTACTTACAAGAGTTTTCAAGGCATTAAAAGAATATTCCGTAATTTCCCGAGTCAACAGTACTGGAGTAACAGGGCCGCCAAAGATTGCAATGTAAATTTACAGAGACTGTTTTGCCCAGAAAACTGTATTTTTCGGTAAAAGCGGCTGGTTGCTCAGAAAAAGTACTGTACATTAATAGATACGACCAATATATAAACACTTGTTGATAAATTATATTCAACTTTAAATGATAAGAATGAGACAAAGACATGCTTTGAGTTCCTTTGACCACGCACTCTCTCCTCCGCAGAGGCTTTTGAGCGAGCGCTACACGCAAGATTAGCATGTAAGCGCTCGTCTTGCTCTCCCCAATTAATCTTTGCTATAATCTTAATCTTTGCTAATCTTGCGTGCAGCGCTCGCTCAAAAGCCTCTGCGAAGGAGAGAGGCCCACGCACGTTACATTAGCTTTCAAATTCCTGTTATATATTAATTATTTACTTCCGTCTCAGAGAACAGTTAATAGACTGACTTCAGACTGAGGTCAACATAAATATGTCGATGTTTGATGCACCACGTTATATACCTGTGTTTGTTATTCTGATTTTCAACGTAATCAAACTTGAAGCAACTGAACGTAATTGCTATTCGGTTTTTGACTGTGGTGGCAGACCTTGCTGTAAGGTTAGTTTCAACCCTTTGATCAGAGTTTGCGGTAATAACTGTGTTGGCAAGGCATGTCTACATGATCACGACTGTGGTGGATATCGAGAGTGCTGTGATAATAACGTTTGCACGAAAGATATAGAAATTTGTGGTTGCAAATATGTTCGTGACCCTTTATGCAGACGTGACGACAAATTCTGCTGTAATGCACACCACAAGAATCAAAACAGATTTTGCAGAAACCACTGTGAATATCATCCATGTAATGTAGACTATCATTGTGCTAAGGATGAATGTTGTAATCACAATATGTGTTCGTCAAAATGTCGTCGTCTTCGGCTTCGAGAGTGTGCCATTGACTCAGATTGTTCCAATACATTCAAATGTTGTGACTACACAAACCCTATAAAAGCCTGTATGTATACATGTACTTATAAGCGTTGTTTAACAGATGACGACTGTGCCAACCTTGCTCAATGCTGCGGAAGTGATAAACTATGTACAGATTGTATCAATTCAGCGCATTCTTGGACGACGTTTATAATCATATCTTGTGTTATAATGTTGGTCATTATTTGTACAGCTATTATTGTCACCTGCTACTGTAGACGGAGAGGACGGTGTGTTCTTTTTAAACCCAGGATGCAAGAAGAGCCATTGGAGCTACGCAGTGAAACTGAGGCAGTAGAAAATCTTTCACCTGCGCAAAATAGTCCCTCAGATCAAAATATTCCTCCACCTCCATATTCAATTCTTGACCAGCCTTTCCCAACATCTCAGAATCAAGAATTTCCACCAATATACCAATCTCGTACCCAGAGCCATCGTTAGCCAATATACAGGCCACAAGAAACTTAATACAGTCATATATACATCACATTAAAGGAACATAATATATACAACAGCCATCGAAATATACATTTCTGCAGAGAGACTACTGTATGTCGTAGATTATAGGAATTTAAATAGAGCAAAACTTGTTTAAAATCACTAATGATATTCCAACAATTTTATCCTTTTATTGCTGTAATAATTTTACCACTATGTAATCATTTATATGGATCATTATATTTTTATAGGAAGTTAACCTCTAAGGTCAAGCGAGTATCCTGTATAAAACATTCTTATACTTACGGAGTAAACACATTAAGAAGGGCAAATATAGAATTGGTTGTGTTATCACAACAATATTCCAATTAAGTTCGTTGTACAGAATGGAATATTTTGAACGGGAGAGATGATCCTAATGATGCCAGATTGATGACATTAGGGTAAACTTTCGCAATTTAAATTAGAACTGTTGAGCCTTTAGCCATGATGCACTGTCGACTTATGGTTTTAGACATCTTTTTAATAGATTAGTATGTATATAGATAGATAGATAAATAGAATGGTTATTATAGAAGAGTAGTGTATTTGTACATTCATTTCATTTTGTCAGCAATGCCATTCTGAAAATCAAACCAGGCATAAATCACATGCTTCTTGATCATGACCACTTCAAATTCCATCGAGTTTTATATCACGTGATGGAGCATTCCAGTGACATTATAGGCCAGTGGCATATTTTTCTTGTTGTACCGAGTACCGACATCAACATCGACATCAACTCGATGAACTGATGTTGACATTCAAACAACGGTATGTTTATTTACTACCGTTTCTTATTCTTTCCATGATGAAACATATCAGACTTGAAGCTACTGTACAGAATTGTTCCTCACATAATGACTGCACACACAATAAGTACTGCTGTACGATAAGTTTTAGTCCTTTGTGGAAAATCTGCCATGAAAATTGTGTTGATAAACTGTGTAGATCGAAGGATGAATGTGGCCAGGAATGCTGTAGTTATTCAAACAAATGTAGCCGTTGGAAGCCAGATTGTGATTGTCGACTAAACAATGTTTGTAAGAAGATGGGTCTATATTGTTGTAAACAAAGACGTCTAAAGGACAAGAGCGTTTGTAGAGCAGATTGTACTGATCAAGCATGTCATGAAGATCAGGACTGTGCTCCCAAGGAATGCTGTAGTAGATCATACAAATGTACGAGAGATAAACAGACTTGTTTAGACGTTTGTAACACTAATTCAGGTTGTTTGGACAGTATTCGGCCATACTGCTGTGGACATCGTTATAAGAGAAGATATTGTTCAAACACTTGCGTAGGTTGGGAATGCAGGTCAGATAGTGACTGTGGCGAGCCACAACAATGTTGTATTGACAATAACTGTACAAATTCCAAATGCTTGGATGAATTTTCCACTTTGAATATAGTTATAATCTCAGTAGGCGTTGTAGTGATTGCAATTCTTTGTACAGTTGTTACTGTGATATGCTACCGTAGAAGAAGAGGAAGATGTGTACTTTTGCAACCTAGGACTCGAGCGGAAACTGTAGAACTACGTACAGACCCTCAGCATGAATCAACACAAAATCTCCCTCCACCGCCATATTCAATACATGATCAACCTTTCCCAGCATCAAGGAATCAAGAATTTCCACCAATATATCAACCACAGGACTTGCCAACGTGATATACAGTACAGCATCGTGATATACAACATTGTATATAAATGCGCTAACTCCTATACTGTAGATATGATTGAGGAGTTTAGAAATTTATACAATTTTTACAGAAGTTTAAACAAAAGGCCTAATGAACAATTAACAATAATCTTACAAGGTCATTTGTTTAAAAGGTTGAATTTCTGATTTAATCTTATCCTTACAATAGCCCAATAGCGAGAATCTACAGTGTGTAAATGTGTATGTCAAGTCAGTACGCGAGTGCACTGAGGACAAACAACGAATTTATTAACATTCAGTGGTATGTGATGCAAAAGCGTTCATTTCGTGTGTAATTTTACTTCTATTTTTAGACTAACTCTCCATCTCCGGAATTCCTAGCGCTAATTGCATTTGTCTAAGACACGGTAATTAAAGATAAGAACTGCAGCCACAATAAATTGATTCATAAATTGAATGACGTTGTTCTAGAAGATCAATTATGCAAATTTTGGCAATATATAGTAGCAATAATACTCTAGAATAGTCTCGAACGTGCGGTGCCAGTGTGGGTAGAGTATAGCAAATACGGCGGTTGACTGTTGTGTAAAACTACCTGTACCTGACAAATACAATTGTATTTTTCAGGTAGTTTTACACAACAGTCAACCGCCCTCTAGAATAGTCTAATTGTTTTGAATACACTTATGTCCTCTTACCAAAATAATGCCCTCTATTAAAAAGCACTGCATGCATGTATTTGTACTGTATGACCGAATGCTAACAGAGCCTCGAACATTGCATTCTAGAATATATTTACTATATACATGCACGTACTATTCTCAATTCCGACTTTGGTCTCAAACTGCAGTGAAAACAAATAAACAATCCAAACTGCCGTGAAACATTGTAAAAACAAAGAAATTCCATAGATTATCTGCTCTATCACGTGTGACGTCAAACCGGACACAGAATATTACTCATGCCTTTGATCGACATACCCCGTTGATTACGTTTTTAAGAAACATTATTGGGGGAATTTTGGTAATTTTTGTTAAGGAACTGTAAATGCTTAATTGTACAAGCTATATCATATATGATTATTGTTCATTAGTTGTGTGACAATATTTTATTATGCCACAGAAGACTGTATATGCACTAACAGATGTCTAAAACGGGTATCTATAAATCTGTCCGTTTGCTTTCAAAATCGAGCGTTTTCTTACTCGATAAGATACAAATAAACAAAAGTATGTTCGGTTAAGTGGAATTTTATTTCTGTGGAAAAAACAGCCTTCAAATTTTTCTGGATTATCGTTTTGAATGTTTTCCTCTATAAGTCGTTCCCAACCCCCTCTCACATTTTGCTAATTATACTGAGCTGCGGTTTTCCGCTTTTGCGCGTTTTTATTCTGCAAGCGCGTGAAAAATACCTTTGGCACCAAAGGTACACAATTAACACATTTACCTTTAAACATTAAAAAAACTTACATTGGGCATAATGGAATTTGTTCTTTGATGGTCTTGTGAATTTCTTCAGTAAATTTTGGATGCATTCCAAACAGGTAACTCAAAAACCTCCGACCCTACGTGAGAACATTAAAATAGAAAATGAAAATAATAATTGAGCAAATCCAAGGAAGAAGTTTAAAGGTTTTGTAGATGGAAAATTGTTGAGTGAAAATTATATACATTTATTAGACCTAACCAGGAACAGCTACGAAAAATGCAACTATAGGTCCCTGGCAGGAATCGAACCTGCGGCCCTGTGATTCAATTATTATTCAATCGAGTGAGATGCCACCAAAATCTTGATATTTACCGACAACTTAACTTGGCAGTACCCTAGTATTTTTACATGAACTTGTGGTTAGAGCTCGACAACTGGACTCTGTAGCTCAGTTGGTTAGAGCGCTGCACTGGAATCGCAGGGGCGCAGATTCGATTCCTGCCAGGGACTTATAGTTGCATTTTTCTTAGCTGTTCTTTTATTTTCCATCTACAAAAATCTTTCAATTATTATTCAATCGAGTAAGATGCCAACAAAATCTAGAGGTTTAAAGGCCATGTTACACGAGGCAATTTTTCCTGCGACTTGCAACGCAATTTCTGACACAGAGCGATGTTAAGTAAACAGTAGAGACTTTACGCAACGACGACGGGAGACGTGGACGACGGCGATCAATACAAATTAATAGTCTTACGGGTTGTTTTAGACGTCGTCCAGGCTATGTTTAAGGAGGCTCCCTACAGTTTTAATTCTGTAGCACGCAAATGTGCTCTAAGGTCCATTATTTGCTCATTTTGCAAGGTATGGTCACGAGACTTCGCCATCAGATTGCCACAATATTGCGGATTACGAAAAACAAAAAATGTTTCTAAATATTTACGTTGCCATGGTAACAACGCGATTTAGAAATTGTCGTATTTTTTATCTTCTTTCTTAATTTTTTGGATATTCCTTCCGTAAAACTTTTTTATTTTTGCACACGAGCACCTAAAGTACAAATTCGGCTCCGAGGAATTCGGCTCCGGAGAATTCGGCTCCGAGGAATTTTTTTAAAATCGCATATTTCAATACTTTGTACTTTAGGTGCTCGTGTGCAAAAAATAAAAAAGTTTTACCGAAGGAAAATCCAAAAAATTAAGAAAGAAGATAAAAATACGACAATCTCTAAATCGCGTTGTTACCATGGCAACGTAAATATTTAGAAACATTTTTTGTTCTTCGTAATCCGCAATATTGTGGCAATCTGATGGCCAAGTCTCGTGACCATACCTTGCAAAATGAGCAAATAATGAACCTTAGAGCACATTTGCGTGCTACAGAATTAAAAGTGTAGAGAGCCTCCTTAAGGCTGCTTTCCAGTCATGCGTTTTTTATACGTACGTACACGCACGGAAAAGTTTAAATCCTTCCAAGTTTTTAATATTTTACAAATAAGTTAACAAATGGCATGCATACCAAAACTTACGAAACACTAAATTCTGTACATTTATTCATTTCGTTTTTTCATAAGTAACATTTAAATGGTTGAACTTTTCCGTGCGTGTACGTGCGTACGAAAAACGCGTAACTGGAATGCAGCCTTAACAACAGCAAAATACATACTTTCACGTCTCTTATACAACTCTAGACTGCAAGACGTGACAGGTAGTTCTTTTACCAGAGTTGATTAAAATTGTTTTGAATGGTAAAGCCCGGTTTTAATCTTTCGAAATTGTATTAAATTCATGCGGTAGTAAATATACGACAAGATTTCCATACAATCTTATATTTGAAGGAGTTTGTTTGGTCGCCGTCCTCGCGTTACCGTCTTACAGTATACATGCGTAAAGTCGCTATAGTATATATGTATATTCGCAGAGAAATTGTGAGCATTGGTCGCGTTTACTCCGACGACGTTTTCTTCACATTACATACCCAAGATGTAACAAAGAAATGAACGAGAATGAATAATATCGATGGCATGAAACGTGGGCCATGCTCATATATTTTCTGTAATATTTTTCTACATACTACGTGGACATAACTTGTTAACAAAATTCTAAGGGGTCTTTGTCCGAGTTTAAATTGTACTATAATTCCTGTATCTTTAATATACCTAAATATCCCCCCTTCCCCCTAGACAATGTTGTTACTTTGCGTTTTAGTTCTTTTATCATTTGAATATTTCCATTTATTGCAACCATTTTGACAATTTAATCCCAATTTAATGGTCAGTTATTTTATTATTTGAATGTCCATTAGTATTCATTCATCACAATGTTCAAGGTTGATTTAATTTAAAAATATTTTCCAACATACACAGGGAATAGTGACCAATCAACAGTATTTTGTTTCTTCCATCCTCAGAAGAGAATAAATAGACAAACATTAAAGGAATAACTATATTCTTCCTTTTTCTTTTTGATATTGTGGCAAATGAAATAATCTGACCAATCAGAATGATTATCACCATTTGAAGTGTGGGGAAAATGACAGCAAATATATAGTTTCTTTCTTATATTTGTAATTGTAATATTTTGGGCGAATTAGTAAATAAAAGAAAATAGAAAAATAGCCATTGGATGGGGGAGTGGGGCGAAAGCCTAATGAAGATAGTTGAATGTATTTCCCTAAAATTTCGATCAATATAATTAACTGTTTTGTCCATGATTATAAGTCTTCAAAAACCAATACCTTGAACAAATGAGAAATAAGTAAGTATGACCGCTTTAGGTTCTCCCATAAACTATGGATTTTTTGGTTAGTGAACGTCGCTACTCATAAAATTGAAAATGTTCCTCTTCGTTACAAGGCAAATGATCCGAGATCTCATTTTTCCACTTCTGATAAACTTGCATGGAGGTAGAGAATCAAGACAACATATTGTTTAGAATCTAATAATAAATAGTTTCCTTACTTCTTCTACTTTTAAGACAACAGGATGAATGAGACATTGCAGAAGTGAAGCTTTAAGTGAACATGAACTTTCATCTTCGAAATCCATTAACAACAAAGTTTGACGTAAACTCCACAGACGTTTAACATCGACCACCTGAAATAACACAATTCATCTGATCAGTTATTTTTCACTCACGTGACAAGCATCGTGTTTATCTCCATCTTCCTACTAACTATCTCGATTAAAACCTTCGCTCAACTTTGAAGTGTTTATAGTCTTTTGAGGTTGATCAACTCCACGGTTTTCAAGTGCACATGAAATGAAAGTCAGTTCTTATTGGAGGTTATTGGCTATTCATTAACTCTTAAGCTCTAATCGGCAATGTTAATTGTTTTGAAGATTTCTGTAGTTTGCTTACAAAAACATATGCGAAAAAAATATAATACATGCACGCAATAATCGTACAGTACGCTCAAACGTTTTGCAATACATTCGACACAACTCATGTGCACTCAGTCAACAACCACACGAACTCACGAAGCATAGTACAAATATAACAAAAGATTATTTGAATTACACACAGCTATGCCTATGGAGAAAATATAAATCCTCTTTCATCCTATATAGTTGTACAATTACTCCCCTCCCGCTATCCATTCCAACCATATACCGTCGGGAACGCAGTAGCGTGTTTCTTTGTTTCTTGGGCACTAGCTCGCGCATGGACTTGCGACTTTGACAGAAAAGAAAATGTTACGGTATACGTTACGTTATGGTGGAACTGGAAAACAGGCTGAAACCCCAGAGAGAAACTTTGAACTTTTCTTATCATGCTTAAGACTTGAAAAAATGTTCACACAAGATCGTACGAATTCGGGACTGTGTAACGTGTATACAATATGTAATGTGAAACCGATGTGGTTTCCGGACAGTGGATGATCTAGACAATGACTTGAGCCGATGACGAGGGAGTAAACGCGCACCTCAGAGCGAGAGGGTCGCACATGAAAGGCTATAGCCTCTGTAATATAACTGGGAAATAAAGAGTTTAAAACCGAGTTCGTGAAGTCTATTGAGTATCGGCACGCTACAATTGGTGGCAGCGGTAAAACAAAAAACGAAATCATGTCAACGAGCATTCTGCCAACCGAAAATTCGACGGAGACGACGTTGTCGCCTGGCTAAGAGAGTTTGATGCATGTGCTGTAGCCAATGGTTGGAAAGACGACGACAAGATCAAGAAATTACCTGCGTTTCTCCGTGGCCGCGCGTCTAGTCATTTCTACGCCATTCCTGCCGAGGAGAGAGCCACATACGACGCCGCGACGAAGCGCTTGAAACAAGCCCTGTGCCCACCAGTCGAGAGGGAAAATTATTATGCCAAGTTTGAGGCCCGAATGCTTCGGAGCGGTGAAGACCCATCAGTTTTCAAGTGGGAGCTGGAACAACTTCTGGAAAAAGCCGACCCAACGCTCGGTGACGAAGCCACATCTGCACTTTTGTCGCGCCAATTTATGCGTGGTCTACCCAAACCAATGAGAGGGAAGCTTTTGGCTCATAACCCCACACCAAACGTGAACGAAATGCTAGGCTTTGTTCAGCGTTATCGTGCGATTGAAGAACACGACTCATCCTTTACAACCAACGCCAGCTCCGCAACACCCAAACCGAACGCCGACATGGACCAACTCGTGGGTCTCATGAACGAACTTGCCACTCGACAGAAGGCGCTCGAAGATCAGATGGCCACTTCAGAACAGTTCTATGCCGCCGCAGTTAACCAACCTATAAATCGACAGCGATCGAAAGCTACATGTTTTCAATGTGGAAACTGGAAAACCAGGTCACCTTGCTCGTGATTGCCGCAGTCCACGCCAACGTCAAAACCATTCCAATGTACGGTGCTATGAATGTCAAAGATATGGACATTTTGCTCGCGATTGTGGAAACTATGCACCTTTAAACTTCCAAGGGGCGTCTCGAGGAACTACAGGCCGGTAGACAGCCCCGAAACAAGTAAGCACTGTGACTCTCTTAATGCTAATAGTACTAATGTTTGTAATGAGAGCTTGCCTGCACACCCATAACCATTCGTAACATGTTTCATTGACGGTGTACCGGTCAATGCTCTTCTAGATACTGGATCAATGAAGTCTTTTATTAATGATAACATTCATAATATTCTCGATTTTGACTGTATTCTATTAGATAAATCGCAATCACAGCGTTGCACTTCAATTACAGGTGGGGAATTAGATATTCAAGGCAACATTGTGACAAGTGTCACTTTTCCTCATTCTCAACGTAAATATAATAGTTGTTTTCTTGTAAGTAGTAATATACCCTACGATTGTGTTTTGGGATGGGACTTTATTACGCAGCACAAATTAGGTATTCAAGGGGATTTTCGGGGAGGTCGAAGTAGTTTTCAGTTAGTGGGGCCCTATGGGAAATTCCCATTACATGCGGAGCATCCAACAATGAAGGTACAGTCGAGCGGAGTTGTGATCACAGAGGCAAATCCGCCTGTTGCTTCCCCCGATGACTCGAGTAAAACCACTGAAACAAGCATGCTTCTTGTCCAATCTCAGTTGAAAGGTGTTAACAAAGTTATTCTTCCTAAGGGCATTGCAATTCCGGCTCGATCGGAAATAATAATTGACGGTAAGGTGCTGGTGAAAAACATTTCACAGGTTGGTATGATATCAGGTAGTCAATCAGATAGTGTTAGACATTTAAAAGGCTTGCATGTAGCTCATTTAGTTGTTACTCCTGTAGGTAAAATAGTGCCAATTCGAATAGCTAACACTACGGACAACGAAATTGAATTACCACAAGGTTGTAAATTGGCGGAATTTTGTCCTCTAGTCGAGAAAGAGACCGTTGCTAACAACAACGATCCGGTTAACTGTAATGCCGTCAAAGCAGATCACGTGGCGTCAAAAATTGATTCTAGTCTAGACCCGGGTTTAAGTAATTATTAAAAACAACAAGTGAAACGAGTGTTAGAAGAGTTTGAGGAACTTTTTAGCGGTGAAATTAGCAAAACAAACGTAGCGCAGCACAAAATTGACACCGGTGACAATTCTCCAATTAGGCAGCGAGCCAGACGAATGCCATACGCATTTCGCGAAGAGTCAAACAAACAAATTTCGGACATGTTAGATCAAGGAATTATAAGTCCTAGCACCAGCCCATGGGCTAGCCCAATTGTTTTAGTGCGAAAAAAATCAGGTGATATTCGCTTTTGCATTGATTACCGGCAACTTAATCAGATTACTCGTCATGACGCACATCCCTTGCCAAGGGTAGACGATTTACTCGACTCGGTGGGAAACGCGAAGTATTTTTCCACTTTGGACCTAAAAAGCGGCTATTGGCAAATTCCAGTTCATCCTGACGATCGTGAAAAACCGCTTTTATCACGCATAGCGGCTTATACGAGTTCAACCGAATGCTTTTGGCCTCGCAACTGCGCCCGCAACGTTCCAGCGAGCCATGGAACTAGTTTTAGCTGGTCTTACTTATAGTATATGTCTTTGCTATTTGGACGACATAATTATATTTAGTAACAGCGTTACCGAACACTGTGATAGGTTAAGAACGGTTTTAACTCGTTTCCAGCAGCAAAATCTGCGGTTAAATGTGTCAAAATGTACTTTTGCGGCAAAGAAGGTTCACTATTTAGGACATATGATATCCGAAGACGGTATAAGCCCGGTTCCGTCAAAGGTCGAAGCAATCAAGCAAATTCCGGTGCCAAAGACAGTCAAGGAAGTCCGAAGTTTCCTAGGTTTATCGGGGTATTATCGCCGTTTTATTAAGAATTACGCAGCCATTTCGGCACCTCTGACTAAATTGACCTCAACAACCAGTACAAAACAGTTTGAATGGAACCAAGATTGTGAAAATGCTTTTACAACGCTTCAGACATGTCTGTGCAATTCGCCGGTACTAGTCCATCCCAAATTTGACCGAGAATTTATCCTACAAACAGACGCATCGGATATAGGACTAGGTGCGGTATTGTCACAGATTGATGACAATGGCGAAGAACGACCCATAGCATATGCGTCTAAAATTTTGTCCGCCCGGGAGCGAAAATACTGCACAACAGAAAAAGAAGCATTCGCGATTGTATTTGGTATCCGCACTTTTCGGACGTACTTATTAGGCCGCCCGTTCAAGGTTATAACAGACCATAGTGCCTTAAAATGGCTACATAGTATACGTCTTAAAGGACGGTTAGAAAGGTGGGTAATGGAGTTACAAGAATTTCAATTTTCAGTCATTCATAAGCCAGGTAAACTCCACAATAATGCCGATGCTCTGTCTCGTCTTGTAGCACCTATTCCTAGCGAATCTCACATGCATGAAAACACAGTCCAAGAATGCCAAACTGATACCACTGCGACATCGTATTTACAGGACTCTGTCGAAGATAAACCTAATTGTGCAATAAGCGTTAATCCAACAATTAACTTACGGACTGCGCAACAAGAAGACCTGATTATTTCTCAAATTATCCAACTTAAAATTAGCGGCACACCAAAACAGAAGCTTGCGACATGGCGACATGACCGTCACTTAGTAACATTTTGGCATCATTACAAAAAGTTGTTTGTTCGAGATGGGTTGCTTTATCGGTCACTTAAGACACGAAATACGCATCCCGATCCGGTTGTAGTTGTACCCAAAGCACTAGAAAACGAAATACTTAAGGGTACCCATGATAGCCCATTTACCGGACACCTAGGCGTCACACGAACACTAGACCGTATTAGGAAACGTTTCTTTTGGCCACATATGCGAAAATCTGTTGAAGATTATATCCGCCATTGCGACGTATGCATCAAAAGAAAAGCGCCAGCGCCGACGGCAAATAGTGGAACTGCCCCATTGCAAAGTTTAGAAGTGAGCACACCATTTACATTTTGGGCTTTAGACTATATGGGCCCTTGCCTGAAACTAGTCGTGGCAATCGCCACATATTGGTTTTAATGGACCACTTTACAAAATGGTGTGAAGCGTTTCCACTGCAGATCAAAAGCGTCCACAGTAGCTAAAATACTTGTCGATAAAGTTTTCAGTCGATTTGGGCCCCAGTTGTCTTACACTCTGATCAAGGGGCGAACTTCGAAAGTAATTTAATGCACGAAGTGTGCGATTTAATGGGAATCACCAAGACGCGAACAACGGCGTATCATCCTCAATGCGACGGCCAAGTAGAGCGGCAAAATAGGACACTGCAAGATATGTTAGCGGCATTTTGTACAAAACACGATAACGATTGGGATTTATGGCTAGACGCAGTAGTTTTCGCCTACAACACGAGTCGACAAGAGTCATTGCAAACATCTCCATATGAGATAGTTTTTGGTCGTACGCCGAGATTGCCCTTAGAATTAGAGCTAGGCCTCCCACTGAAAGACCCTAGCACACAATCCGAATACACACAGTCTCTTAGGAAGATATTTAAGGAGGTGAGAGAGGTAGCAAAGGTAAACTTAGAGAGAGCAAGGGAGAAACAAATGAAAGGTAATGAAGAGAGAATGCAAAAGTGGCGCCCATTCGGGTCAGGTGAAACAGTTTACTTGCGTAGACCAAAAGGATGGAAATTTGGGGCCAAGTGGATCGGGCCGTTTGAAGTTGTTTGTCGGTTAGGCGTTGATTATAAAATCAAATCGATCGAAGGTAAGATTACGGTGGTACATCATGATCGATTGA
This sequence comes from Trachythela sp. YZ-2020, assembly GCA_016169945.1. Taxonomy (NCBI): domain Eukaryota; kingdom Metazoa; phylum Cnidaria; class Anthozoa; order Malacalcyonacea; family Clavulariidae; genus Trachythela; species Trachythela sp. YZ-2020. The sequence goes on from JADLSH010000369.1 coordinate 5,364,971, forward strand.
AGCGTGGTTATGCACCATTAAACTGTGGAGACATTGTCTGCCCTGCGCGAGAAATTGGGGGCGATCAGGTGGTTTACAATGTTCCCGCAAACAACGTTCAACCTAATTGCGAAAATGCTCCACATGTCCCTCGGGTTAGGCCTAGGAATCTCAGGCAAGATGTCCATGCGCCTGATCGGTATGGGTTTGCTGCGTAATAAGACTCCCAGAACAAACTCTGTTGTAGTAATTTATATAATTCATAATTCTGTAAATGTACAATTCTTGTGGGCAAGAATTTTATGTAGGGAGATGGTGTAACGTGTATACAATATGTAATGTGAAACCGATGTGGTTTCCGGACAGTGGATGATCTAGACAATGACTTGAGCCGATGACGAGGGAGTAAACGCGCACCTCAGAGCGAGAGGGTCGCACATGAAAGGCTATAGCCTCTGTAATATAACTGGGAAATAAAGAGTTTAAAACCGAGTTCGTGAAGTCTATTGAGTATCGGCACGCTACAACTGTACACAAATTCATCCTGCATGTTCAATCATGTTCCATTTTTTAACATGGGAATTCATCAGTACTAAAGGATTACCGAATGGTTTTCCGTGCAGGATTGCGTGATCCTAACACGCGGGATGTTGCGAGACTTTCTGAAAGCGTAAAAAAATACGAGCCGATAGGCGAGTATTTTTTAGCTTTCAGAAAGTCGAGCAACATCCCAAGTGTTAGGATCACACAATCCTGCACGGAAAACCATTTGGCAATTATTTTATAAAATAACGACAAAGAAACAACGGGCATTTTAAAAACCCCGCGAAGCGCCTAAAATTTTCCGTGCATGATTGTCTCATCCTGCACGGGTATTGACCAATCACAGCTCGCGTAGTAAACATGTTATTTTATAATAGCTGTTCTCGAATTCGTCCGGTTTCGCGTCCCGTGTGAACGCAGTAATGATTTTCATGAATACAAATGAATCATATAAATAATTTTTGAAAGAGGTTTTTAAACGCTACCTACCATGCCCTGTGCGAGAGCCTTTATAATAAAAAATGGCAACATAGAGGTAACAAGCTCGTCTTTTCCTTCCAAGCCAGCAAGAAACCTAAATTTTATACAATGTTTAAATTAAGCCAAGTTATCATTAATACTGGCTCGCGAGCTATAAGAATTTGCACAGACCCTGTGTGTTAAAACCAAGCATAAATTTGGATGCAATTACAGTAAATTCCGCAACAAACTGTGTTAAGGCCTAGATTGGCAAGGCACAGATAAAAATGGTACCCGTACCAAATTTACCCATGCTAGGACGACCTAAACAAGTAAAGAGGCGAGACATAAATGGTTATGTATCACATATTAAATTGTATCTCATATTATAAGCAGGGATCACAATTTTTTTTGTTTCTGCATCACGTCGTAGAGTAAATCCCAGTGAGAATTAGAAAGCAAAAGGGCCTTTTAGAAAGGGCCTTTTAGAAAGGGCCTTTGTGCAGGTCTCAGGTGTCCTAATAAATCTTTATGCAAGTCCCAGGTGTCCTAATAAATCTATGTTACCTATCTTGTGTATGGTCGTTTTTGGCAACTAAGAAAATCTGAATTAACAATCTCTTTTAATAGAGAATCTCACCATGTTTCACAAAGATGAGCAATTGATAATTGTAATTTACCACAACTATCAGGAAGAGCTAACAGAATACCTAAAGCAAGGTAAAAATATTATCAAATGTGTGAAAATAGGATAAACACAAAGTCTCTGTATTCATCTGTATTCGGGAATAATACCATACCATGTAACATAAGTGCTACTTGTATTAATGGAGCAATTATATTTGGCTCTTCAGTGGTTATAGAACATAAAGCCATTGTATTGATTCCAGCAAGAACTTCATCATGACATCCAATACCCTAGCATGGAGGACAACAATGTCAGTTTATAACCCAAATGTAGGGTTCCAGTGCAGGTATAGTGTTACATAAGCTACAGTAATTTATGTCTGAAAAGGAAAGGATTAGAATCACATTGACATTTTGGGTGTGGACCCTTTGTCAGGAGGCAATTTATATACTTTGTTATATTTCTTGAAGACTTCCAGAGTTGTTAGCTGCCATTTGCTTTAGTTGTTGCATACATTTCGATGCCTTTTTGTCGAAAACACGCTGAATTATCAGCATCTGACAATTGATTTCAAGCACCATGTATTTTACGACCGCCACAGAAATTGGTAGCCACACCCACAATATTTATCACATTATTATAACATTAACATACACAGGGATTTTCTTCTGACACCAAATTCCAATGTGTAAAAGCTATTCTTCCAATGCAATTATATTTTCCTCATTCTTCCAATATGCTGACATCAAAGCACATAAATTTCAACTGATTTCAAGTATATGCTTAGTAGGGGTGCCTCTACGCTGTGTTGACCCGTATGGTCACAGTTTGAATTGTACGTTTGAATAAAATGCATTAATTGGAGTAAAAATACTCCTGCTAATATGTTAGGATGAGGGACTATGGTAAGGGTTGGGCTAGGTTGTATGTACGCATGTGTAATATTGTGTCGGAAGAATACTAGCATTTACACATTGAGTTCCAATGTCAGAAGAATATCCATGGACCATGGTGAAGATTATATAATATTTAATACCCCTGATGCATTACTATCAGTATCTTCTTGATCAAGATCAAAAGATGTCAAGACTTCAGTACATATTTCACTCAAACCACACCACATATCTTCATACTGTTTACGAGACAGAGACTGAATAATCTCGGCCAAGTTAAATGGATCATTTCGAGAATTCTTGAAAGTAGAAAATTAGGATCAATTGAGGTATACAACCACCAATAAATTTGTGCTGTATATATAAATCCAGTTTATCCAGGGCAACTTTAATTCATGAATTGAACTATCATAAATGGATTTTTAAAGAACGAGGCACGTGTATACAACGCTTTATGCACTTATCAATGTAAACCCTGTGGGGAGGGGGGGGGAGGCCGGGACAAAGCAGGGGATTTGACATCCCCTCCCTGGGAAATTTGACAGCTTTCTTGTCCCAGGGATGGGGTGGTTTGAATTCCACCCAGCCTGCTCGAAAGTTGAACTTGCATGTACAGTGTAGCGTAGAATAGTATTCCTGGCTCAGAATACGGTGTGCTTGCTAACTTTGGGGCACAGGGTAAATCTATCATTTTGAGAAGTTGTGTTCATGTCCGTCAATATATTCACTAAAAGTTCTGTTTTCCGTTCTTGGCTCCTTGTTTACAATTGGCATTCTTAGCAATTTCAAGATACAAAACTTTTCTGATATTCCTTGGGTGGGAAAAGGTGTCTTTATTTGACCGGAGTTTTTATCCCCACCTACAGGAATTTGACTATTTACATTGATAGGTGCATTATTATATACACAAGCTCTGGATATGAGGTATTCTGTAATCTGATTGGTTCTCTACTAGCAGGATATTAAGTTTTACTTGAAAAAAGTACGCCAAAATGTTCTGTTCATATCCAGAGCTTGTGTATATAATAAAACAGTTATTCTACTCACTCTCGTTGTATACGACTGATAGCCGACTCGGCGCTATCGCGCATCGTCGGCTATCAGCTCATATACGACTCGAGTTCGTAGAATAACTGTTAAATAGTCGCCATAATCTCAATTATGAAACGACAATATTAAATTTATAAATTATCATTATGTGATGAGACAATATAGCTGTGATACATGCACATACGGATAATCTACACAAGAAATCATTTAACTCTCAGCTTAATACATACATGTAGTTTGATAAACGTAAGGAAATCATCATGTTTACTCTCCTTTATCACATCCAAGAGTTCTTCTCTTCGGTTAGTCATCTTTGTTTAATGTTTTCAACCATTTCCCGCCAAAACTGTTGCCACTTCGGAAATACTTCATGAAATATAATTTTTGTGACTTTACTCGAAAAGGCGCACTCCGGATTCCCGAACAATTACGGGCATTTCCGATATAAAAACGCAATTCTGCATTTTTGCCCATCAATCAAACTCCAACGCAAATTTGTAACATGTACAGTTCTGGCCGAAATCCAGTGGCGTAGGAACGGGGGCACGTGCCCCCCCCCCCCAAGTTTTCTTCAAAGTGCCCTTTTCTCCAGCTAAAACAATGGAAAAAGTGCCCTTTTCTAATAGAATAGGTGCCTTAAGACAAAGTGCCCCCCCAACTTGAAGTTGCTTCCTACGCCTATGCCGAAATCAGAGGTGTATTGCCACCAAAACGAATATTGTATGTTGTCTTTATTCTGCACTTTGTAAGGCCCGTTCACACTACACACGAATTTTTGGCACGGCACGGATAAACGCGTACCAATTAACATTTTTATCCGTCCAAATTTTCTATACGAGATTGCCAACCTCACTGAACCTCGTATCCTGAATATAAAAAGATCAGTACAACATTTCAAGAGATTACATGATAATATAAGTTTGCTTTATTGAACTAAAGGAGAAGCGTTGATGAATGCATGTAATGAATGTACGTCATGTGAATGATAAATTTAAGATTATTCGTCCAAAAACCACGACCTGACAATTTAAAAAAAATACAAAAGAAACAAGAATAAGGTCATCTTGACCTGAACTAAATGAGATAAAAAACTCGTCTTGTTTAGTTCATATATGTTGAATTTCAATTTTCAAGATGAGCTTTCTTTTCGTAATCTGTCGCTTTTCGATAAATTTAAGGAGTTCCGAACTGCGCCCGCATTTCTTGCCGCCAATTTGGCTGTGAAATTGAAATGTACCGTCATGAAATCATGTACTATCAAATACTATCATGTACATATTTTTGCTGTGAAATGTTCAAGCGTGTATTCGAAGACGCTCGTTTAATTTAAGCATAGGTCAGAGTTGGGCTTCTGTGATGAGCATGCCTTTCCTATATCTGATGATGTCATATACAGGGTAATTAGAGCCCATTGTTAACAAGAAAAGTCATTATATTATTATATGATCAACCAAATTGAAAAGAACAGAGAAACCAATATCCGGTGTCATGGCAAACCCAAAGAATATTAATCATTAACTGTTTCTAAAATAAAATCAGGCGAGGCGAAGGCGAAAATTTGTATTGCTCGAAAACAAACAAAAGTTTTTACTGTATAAATAAACGAAGGAGTGCACGTGTGGACCAGTTTTATTTTTCATACATGAAAAGAAGCACGTAGAACTATACTTCAAAGCTCATTTGCAATAAATGATTAAACGTCATACTATTCAAATTCAAATAAGCATTTAACCTGGTGTTACTGTTGACAATGCATTGAAATACAATGTGAATGTTCCGTAACGAGATTTAACATATACTACGAGGCATAACTCGATGTTATGAAGAGATTTTCATTGAAAGGTTTTCTGAAAGAAGAAAATGAAAACCAAGAGTATCTGGTTAAAGTTTTAGGAAGTGTGTTATGTTCTCATCCAGGTGCTGAAGAGATATGTCGCGCTATGGGAGAGAAGTACACGGCGAGTCGAGAAAGAATTGATAAGATTCCTTCTCAAAATATGACTGTAACTTCAAAAGGAATTCAACTTGAAAAGGGTCTGACTGGAAGTGAAGGTTCAGTAAAGAAATTTGTGATGGAGAGAATCGTGTATTGCGGTGTGAACAAACAACATCAAAAGATTTTTGCTTTCTTCTACAAAGCTCCTGATAATCTATATGGCGGCCTGGATTGCCACGTTGTTGAATGTCGCTCAAAGCGAGATGCTAAACACATCGCTTTAAAATTTTCTGAAACATTTCACCAAATGGCAGAAGAAAAGCAACAGGAAAGAGGGGAAACCTCTTTAAATCAACTGAACATTGTTCGTGAAAGAACAAAATCTGTGTCAATGACACAACTGCATTCGTCAATTGAAAGTTTGTCAGAACACGACAGCTGCCCTGCTTCACCTAAAATTGAACATCGTTCAAACTCTCGTAAACTGAATTATTCTGAATTACAGTTACATGCGACTAAATGTGAAAACAGTTCAGGTTATGGCGACTCTTCAGATGATTTACCAAACAAAATAAGCTCTAAAACAAAACGAAGGAAACACAAAGCTTCGCCTTCGGGCAAGGCAGTTCAATTAAGGGATAATAACCGGAAAACTTCAGAAATAGGCCAGGTGAAAATGGATTATGTAAATGCTGAAGTGGCTTGGTCTAGTCATATTTACAGAAATAATAGTTCGTCTAGTTATAATCCAAATATTGAACATGAAACACTCCTCTCGAAGGAAATGAAGGAATGGAGTACGCCAAGAAAGGACAAAAATGACAATTCATATCAAAGCAAATTCACGATAAACCAGGAATACATGAATATGAAAAAAATCGTACCTTCAACGAAATAAGCTATGGGCATTTCAGCATTTTTGTTTTACAACTTATCATTTACAACTACAAAGTTTACTTAGACTATAACGCTAAAATGAATATTTTAGAAAGAAATTATATTACAAATGTATGTAAAGTGATAAGGTGTATATACATATATATATATAGAAGAGACATTAAATCAAATGAAAATTTAAAATGACTGCTACTCAGAGTTTCACGTTTACACGATCTTCAGGCAGTGACTGTGAAGTTTCATAAACGTTTTAATTTGATTTAATGTCTCTTCTTTGATTCATATTATATTATGTCAAGCTCTGCTTAGGCATTGAGCACTGTTGGACCAGTACAATAATCAAAACATTTATATATATATATATTATATGGATCGTGTTCAAAACACACAAAGTATATGTTTTGCTTTCTGCATGTATAACTAAAGACATGAGCGAATGAAAATTCCAAGACCAAGTAGACTATAGTAAAAGAACAGTATTTTGTCGTCTGTTTTTTTTTTCAGACTTTTTGAAATTTTCCGTTTCCGCGGCAACTTATTTAAACTATTGACTGAATATTTCTCTTTTACTTCTATGCCTATGGTATGAGGTCCTGCGTGGCAGAGCATAACAATTATATAACTTTTTGAAGCCTAAAACCCGGGCTTCCGAAATAATTTTGATCGAAAGATTTTTCATTGAATTGGTACCGGTACAAGTGAATCCATATCACCATTTCAACCTTTATCAGCATGTTGCTTGCAAAATGTCTTTAAATTGCTGTTGGAGAGAACTCCATCCAAACTTTGAAATATCAATCTAAAAAGATAAAAAGATCAGCATGTTACAAAACTATCACTATTATAGAGAACCTTAGTCCACCGCTCCAGGGGGATCGGCTGAGATCAGTCTGCTATCGCAGACTAAGAGAACCTTTGATCCACCCCCCTACCAGATCAAGCTGCATCCCTGTAACGAAAATATAATTACGGTCCCTATTAAGCGACTACAGATTTTAGGACAAGGTCGCATACTACGACTACCTGATACTCTGCGAATATAGCTGTCACGCAAGCTAAATCCCGTATTGATGAATTTTGTCACATTTGACGTTTCAAGTTCACGTTTGAATTATACCCAACGTTTAAACGCGTGGAGCGGAAAACAAACAAAAATCCAATCTTCGTTTGCCATTCTGCGTAAACTTCTGCGTTACTTTTCTGAAAAACAAAATGTATCATATTTCAAAAACATGACGATTCTACCAACCTGTACTCCAGTTTGACGTACTAATGTTGGCTTGGAAATAAACTGTTTTAGTCTTTTAAAAAGTTGCACTTGGGTATTATACAGACATTCCTCTATAACGAAAAATAGAATGATAAAACGAATTATTCGTGTTACATACACTCAGAAGAAATCCCCGAGTTCTACACAGGGCTTCAACAGTTGAACTAATACTGCAACCTCCAGATTGCTACAATTTAGGACAAAACTATAGTTGAGAGTTGAGATCCGGTGTAATTTTCAAGCCAAAACTGTATGCTGTTGCTTCCTCTCTTTATATCATGGGTTTCTTTTTTATGTAATGCCCCCTTCCACAGTCTACGAGGGTGGTAAAGGGGGGGGGGGGGCACTGATCACATTTCACGTGAGGTAAAACAGCCATTTCATGTTTCACTCACATGTAAAAAATTAGCCATTTCAAATGTGTAAATTATATTTTATAGAGTGAGTATTTAATGCCGTTCTTAACTTTTTGCCCAATTTCTACGTTTTCGAAACCAATTTCAGCAATTTTTTAAAACACAACCGATAGATCTAATACAAAATCAAGAAAATACATGCAGTAAAATTGTTACATCCATAGCATTGCTCTTCTTGACGTTCTCACTTCTCGTTCAGTCTTTGTTCTAAAGGCCTCAAATACATTCACGTTTCGCGGACAAATATTATCGACAATCACGGCTAGGGATATAAATCACGTTTCACGACACAAAAATCCGTCATTTCACATTTCACGGGAACAAATATTGGCAATTCACTGCTTACGAAAATACCCTTTACCACCCTCTCTAATGTTGATGGTATTTCATGGTCTCATATTCCAAGTAAATGTTACATCCAAACAGCATTGAATCGGAGGGTGAGAAGGATCAATAGAGGCATATTTGCGCAGCTCATAAAAATGACATTTAATCTCAGGGATTGTAGCATGTGGTTATAAAAATCGTTGGCTAAACAGTCTGACTGATATAGCTACTTCAGCCTACTTGTAGATGAACTGCACGTATACAGTATGTCCGACCACTGGTCAGACTAACATCACACTCCCCAGGGCACGGCTTGAATTTATCTCAGCTGGTCATTGGATTCCATAAACTCAAAGGGCAGAGCGTCAGGCTAGCAATCTGGTACTTACGGTACAAATCCCGTGGGGGACTCTTTCTTAGATTTAATATTTTGTACAAATGTACATATCAACAATTTACGTAATTGAAATGAAAATTTCAAATATTTTCAACGGCTACCATGACTAGCTGACTTGATTTCGTTAGCTGACTTGAAATATTGTTGTGCAAGCGCAAGATATTGTACTCACTTGGAAAAATCTCAGGATATACCAATCTGTTTGGACACAATGGGACACATTCACAGCATACCGCTTCTAACCTGCAAAATCAGGACAACCGACAAACATGCAGCCAAATTCGCAAACTGATGAAAAAAGATATGCTTTTATCGTAAAGAGTTTCATCCTCGTCATCAACCAGTTAAGCTTGCTCGGACCCTTGCTCTTGCTCTCCATCCAGGTCAGCTATTGCTACAGGTACTGTTGCTTATTAAAGAGCAAGTGTAGTCAGTCTCCAAAAAATGCGTGCGAGGCATGTGCACTCTCATTTTCAGTAGTTGCTGTTTATTTTTAAATTGTCTTCAAGTAGAGAACACATTATAATGGAGGGCAACCATTGTACTCAAACCTGGGATACAGCGTGTCGTTCGAACAACAATTAAGAATATGAAACACATGACATGGAAACCAAGAAGAATCATATAAGAAAAGCAGACAAAAGAAAGATACAATGACTAGACGATAAAGACGACAACACGAACCATTTGTCCATATTTCTGCACGGTCGTCTGCATGCACTATCTTTCGTTTTCTATATACTTACATTGATACACCAAAAAACTCGTGTTTTGCAGTAGAGACGACAACATCAGCATGTTTTAAAACATTTAGATAATCTTCTCGTGATTCTTGATATCCCCAATGAACGATGTGTTGAGCAAGCCTGTCTTTTGCCACAGAAAAACTTTCTAAAATTTAATAGTAATATATCGTTCAGTTACACTAAATACACAATTTATGAAACCATATACACCTTATAAGACAAAAATATTTTACACATTTTTAACATTGGTAGATTCCGGTGGAACATAGTTAATAGAAATATATATTTCTATCAACTATGGGTGGAATAAATCGATGTACAAACCGAAATATGAAATTAAGTACTCCGACAATAAATATATACACGAATAAAAAAAATTGTTGCCAATATCCTTTAAGGTGGCTCCCTACAAAGGCTATAATTTTTTGAAATGTGTAAAATTTACGATTTAGATTAAACTTTTTGAATAATTTTTACTTGTTAGAAAACCAAAAATTGTACGACTTATATTGAGCAACATTCTAAGAGCTGAAAATTGTTCACTGAGATCTGAGCTGAACTACGAAGGACGCAGCTCGACTTGATCGAGTCGAATGCTTATTAAAGGCGCCTCTGGCTGCCACCGTATGACTCATGTCTGATCATGGAGCACAGCTACGATGGAAGGGTTAGTTTGGGGCTTATTCAAACCCACCCTGTCAAAATTCCCTGTGGGAGGAATCAGGAGTATACAGAGAAAACCCACGACTTTCGGTAGAGCGTTGACTGACTCTTTTCACATAAGTGTCATGAGTCCCCTGCGAGAATCGAACCCACGATCTCAGAGGTGAAAGGCGCTTGCTCTGACCACAGGCGGCCCAATCTTGGGTAGAGTTGTATTTATAGTATACTATATAAAGATTGTATTATGGTAAAAATATGTGATGAAAATATATATTTTAAATAAAATTTACTTGCCTAACTTGTTGTTTGTGTTCTCCTTTTATCCCTACTTTGTTGAGCTATGAATTCATCGAAAGTTTTTGCTTCATGCCTGCGGTCGACGCCGAATACTTAATAGGAGTTAAAGGCTAATTATTCGCAGCCCCGGATCCGTCGAGACAAACATGCCAATACGAATATTCTCCCTCTTAAATTGCTTTATTCTCCAAGAAAATTCGCCAGCATGTAGAACAAACACCGATCTTTTCATATATAACGATACTTTAACATCTCGGGCAATTTTTAAACCAATTTTTGATCAATAGCAATCAAAATCCCCACTCTGTTGAACTGACAACGACCGAAAATGGACACATCGGCAACTTGGCCACCTGGCCTCCTCTACCGTTGAGATTTGCAGGGGGGTGCTATGCCAATCAGCGCACAGCATGCAAATACCAAACAGATATTTCCGGTTACAGCCAGCCAATCGCGACCGCACTTGCAATTGTTTACATTTTTCAAAATCTGATATTCAAAAAGACTACATATCAAGATGTTGTCGTCGCACCCCCCTGCAAATCTCAACGATAGAGGAGGCCAGGTGGCCAAGTTGCCGATGTGTCCATTTTCGGTCGTTGTCAGTTCAACAGAGTGGGGATTTTGATTGCTATTGATCAAAAATTGGTTTAAAAATTGCCCGAGATGTTAAAGTATCGTTATATATGAAAAGATCGGTGTTTGTTCTACATGCTGGCGAATTTTCTTGGAGAATAAAGCAATTTAAGAGGGAGAATATTCGTATTGGCATGTTTGTCTCGACGGATGCGGGGCTGGGAATAGTTAGCCTTTAACTCCTATTAAGTATTCGGCGTCGACTGCAGGCATCAAGCAAAAACTTTCGATGAATTCATAGCTCAACAAAGTAGGGATAAAAGGAGAACACAAACAACAAGTTAGGCAAGTAAATTTTATTTAAAATATATATTTTCATCACATTTTTACCATAATACAATCTTTATATAGTATACTATAAATACAACTCTACCCAAGATTGGGCCGCCTGTGCTCTGACGACTGCGCCAGCGAAGCCCCAAGCGGGTACCAAATTTAAAAGCTATTTTCTTTTTTGAAAGTTTCCCTGTCGATTGCCATGCGATTCCCCGTGTAATTCATATCCCCACTCCCATTCCCATTCCTTGCCCCCAATCCCGTTCCTCATTATGAAGTTAGCCTAAATACTCAGGTATATACCTGGGACGTCTTTGAACACCTGCCCAATAACTGAAAGATGAAACGTCACCCCAAGCTCACTCAGTTGAAACATTGTGTTAAAAAATATGTCTGGATCTTTATCGTGTTCCCTGCAACAAAGAATATTAAGAACAATCCATAAGCATTGTTCTCATGTGTCGCCGATGGTCAGCTATTAGCTATGCACTCATAAACCATTGCTAGTAATCATTGAAGAAGGAGCCGGTTGTATACAAAAATTGATTAAATTAACTATAGTTATCACGCAAGCAAGCAAGCAAGCAAGCAAGCAAGCAAGCAAGCAAGCAAAATCGGCTTCATTGAGTCGAAGGCTTATTAAAGGCGCCTCTGGCTGCCACCGTATGACTCATGTCTGATCAGGGAGCACAGCTACGATGGAAGGGTTAGTTTGGGGCTTGTCCAAACCCACCCTGTCGAATCGAACCCACGATCTCAGTGGTGAAAGGCGCTTGCTCTGATGACTGCGCCACCGAAGCCCTCAACGTATCAATCAGAATCACGTATTTTAGAGTCAACTACCATTAAACTGCAAAATGGGTAGTTAAGAAGTAGTTGAGAGTTTTATACAGCCAGTCCCAGGCAGACAAAGGATTTTACTCATCAATGATCCAAAACAATAGCACTGACATATGAGAACCAGGCTTTATGTATTACTCTCTAATAAATGTAAGTGCTTGTAGCACGCACAGGCGTTGTTTACAACATGTAATTAGCACAAACATGACTGGACTGATCAAGAAGAGGCAAAAGTATAAGCATTCTTACAGTATAGATCTGTTATTTCCAAGGTAAATGTTTGATTTATGCACCGGTGAACAAAATACAATAGAGGTCGCACTTTTCAGAGAAATTTTCAAATAAGTGTTTGAAGTCAGTTCAAACCAGTCCAACATGTCAATCCACATAATGAAACATTGAGCTAGCAACTTACAATAACGCCTGATCGCAGGTTATTGAACTAGCAGTACGTTTAGTAGTGGCAAGGAAATAATATGGAATAAAGATGAAACTTACTGTAAGACATACTGATACATACCAGCGATGAGGCCATACAATATGAAGTGGTTCTTCTGCAGGAACCTCTCCATTCTGTAAAAATATATCTCATTCTTGAATAACTAATGAGGAAATTAACAAACGAAATTGATCTATTTCAAACATGTGATGCTCAAGTGGTAGGTCAAGTATACTGAAATAAAGTGAAGTATGACGCGTAAAATTTAGGCCCGCCTTAATAGCAAAATGCTTCTGGCGGAATTCTGAGTTGATGGAGTGGGTGCCAATTTGACTTAAATTAATGAGTTACTGTGAACAACAATATACCTCATCCCCTCTGCCTGCTCCAGGCCACTCAATGTGTAGCCTGCAAAGAAGGCGCTTGCCGGTTGGGAGAGGAAGGAGTTGCAGGCCACTCACTATCTGAAACGGCGATTTTTTTCACCCTTGTAATTACCTCGTTTTTCTTAGCGCCTTTCGTATGTTCTTCTTTCAAGAAAATATTTTCATCTATTAAAGCGACAGGATAGTAAAGCACTTCGCTTTTTGATCTTATTGTATCCTGAATATTCCTCGGACGAAAATCAGGCATTAACTTGAGGAACGATTCAATGGAAGTGAGAAATGACTCCATGTTAAACTTTGAATTAAACAGAACCGTATCTGCAACAAGACTATAAGCAATAATTAAAACAATTTTAACAAGAATGCTTTTAATCTATATCACGTAATGCCTTAGCCTTGAGTATAATTTATATTTCGTGTCCATAGTTGCCACACTATCATTATTATAAAGATGACAAGGAGGGGGGAAGGGGGGCGAACGCCTGAAAAGCTAGTTAATCAACAAAGTAACTAAGTCGTGACAAGGTTTTTTCAACCACAAAAGCCTGATATCCTTTTAATTAGACTATATTATAATTGTATTCGAGCAAAAAGGTTTAAGGAGTGAAATGTGCGTTAACAAGCTAAGGGGGGTTGGAATATATTGGTAACCTGAATTCGCACCCCCAATATTTCGCCAATGATTGTATACTGCAATGTTTTGTGGTTACGGTATACATGTATCAAGACGATAGTGAAGAAAGACCCATGTAAATCAGATGTTGGAATCCATAGTAGCCCTGAGTGATGTTTTCTATTGCCAACATTGACTTTCACAGGCCAGAATTTCTCAAACAATTCCCCCCAGACCCCACTGTAATTGAACCTCTTGCTTGCAAGTCACAAACGTCCTGCTTGCTTAGCTCGTGGTTATCAAACTAGACTGATGTGGCAATGAAGTTCCAGAGATGAATAAAATTCACTAATTAGGAGAATAAGATTTCATTTCAAACAGCACGACTTAAAATAAAGTCAATATTAGAATTTCGTTTCACGGCTGTCAAATGAATGCAGTAGCAATCTATATTATTGGCTTCTTTCCATGACCATGTGTTCTATTTGTCTTTCTAACTAAATTATTTAGGTATTACTGTAAGTTGTCGGCTGGCCGTAGTTTTTGGCTTTGCTTTGCCTTTGGTATATAGTTTTGACACCCATATAATAAACATGCTTGGTTTCAGAAACTATACTGATTCTCTATCTAGGTTACTTTGAATTTAATATTAACAGCAAACGTGTCTGGTAGAATGGATTATCCATTGGATTATCTTTCAAGACCATAAGAATAATATATATCATAGAAATATCTGCTATTTCTATGGAGTCAAGACTCGATCATAATACATCTTACAGATCATCCGTCTTAGTGTAAACTCAAGACAAACTATCCAGACAAACTGGCTAGAATTGCGCGATCTATTCTCAAGGAATTGTTCTGCATGGGGACAAATTATGCGAGGATATGTACATTTATTATATACACAAGCTCTGGATATGAGGTATCTGATTGGTTCTCTACCAGCAGGATATTAGCTCATATCCTGCTAGTAGAGAAAAGTAGAAAAATGGCTGGCAGATTTTGACAATTAAATGAAGAGGAAATTCAAGTTTTACTTGAAAAAAGTAAATATCCAGATCCAGAGCTTGTGTATATAATAAAACAGTTATTCTACTCACTCTCGTCGTATATGACTGATAGCCGACTCGGCGATATCGCGCCTCGTCGGCTATCAGCTCATATACGACTCGAGTTCGTAGAATAACTGTTAAATAGTCGGATGATCCGTCAAGACAAACTACCGCAGACACGTTCGTCTGAGTAGACGAAATATGCAGCCAGATTCCAGATACAGTAGTTCGTTTTGACGGATGATCTGCATGTTTGCCGCATTTACACATAATTATTATTGCAATTATATTATTGAATATTTGAATATTGAAAATTAACAAGCAAACAAAGAAAAGTTTGCGATTTTGTGTCTGTCTTACTCTTTCAACACACTCTTTAATTACAATAAAAAATTAAAAGACCTAAGTTAAAACATTAAAATCCTACTTGTCCAAATAACAATTGGCGATTTAGATCGATTTCGCTGTAACCACATGCAGTCTCTCCAGTAATACGCCACAAAGAAAAGAAATCTATTAGTTCTCACTACCTACCATGATATTATTTGATTGTATCCATATTGAAAATCCCTATCTTGCTGTTTCCGTACAGGATAGACAAGCTGGTTCTCGTGAAAATACAAAACTTTCTTTATTGAAGCTAAATCTTGTCTCAAAGCAATCAGTTCTGCTAGGTTCAGAACCGAACTGGAAAATATAATCCTAAAAAAAACGATGAACAAACTTTAATATTTGTGAATGGCTAACATTAATATTAGGCAATAGCTTTCTTTATGAAGCTTCGTAGTGGTACTGAGATGCAGTCCACAGTAAGTCATATGTCAATCATAATATATTTTACATCAAAGCTTTAATTACATAAAAACTTACTAATAGTTATAACGAACACTGCAGATCCCACAATCTCTTTACATTTATTTATTTATTACGCTTCGCCAATAATATACAAACATTTACAAACAGACAAAAAAACAATTTACATCTCTCAAACACATGCATATTCACAGAGAAAGGCGGGGACACCAGAACAGTTTAACACCAATTACTGTGGGCCCTTAAACATATATAAAAACTGAACAAATTTAACAAACACAAAAATTTACCAATAACTGCACATTAATATGGCTGTATAAGTCTATGTATTGTGACGTGTTGCATTTTAAGCACTGTTTTCCATGTTCTAACGTCGTCCATATCATATAAATTTTGTACAGCGTCCTATTAATATTCAAGTAGAAAGTTCTTGAATTGAGCCAGCGATAGATATTTTAGTCTTAGATTCTCTGGCATGGAGTTGTACATTCTGGTTGTCCTAATAAAGAATGAGCGTTGGTGTTCGCAGAGGCTCTAGTAAGCCTTAATAGAATAATAGGCTCCGGCAGGACATCTTTCAAGACAGGTATAATACTATTTATGGCTTTGAAGAAGAATATTAAGTCTAAGTACTCATGCCAGTAAGATTGGTAGTAACTCAAGGGAAGTCAGTCTGTCTTTGTAAGTTTCTACGCAGGCGAAGGGTAACTTTAAGATGAATTTGGTAGCGCTGTTGGATGCGCTCTGTCCTTCTTATTAACTCTATCAACTGAGGGGACCAGACTTGAGTGGCGTAACCTAGCACTGATCCTTAAATTGCCAGGTACAGTGTGCGGCGTATGTTCACAATGTCTGTAGCAGACCTGTTCAGAAAACCCACCATTCTGTTTGCTTTCATACAGCGGTCATGGGTATGCTCCGACTATGTCAATGTGTTTGTGATCAATATACCAAGGTATTTTTCCTTTTTCGTCACTACCAGAGACTTGCCCTTTATGTGGTATTCTTGCATAATGGGATTCACTTTTTTTTTAATACGTTGGCAAATACATTTATCCTGATTGAAGACTAGACCCGAAGATGTTGACCATTTCTCCAAGCTACTGAGATCACTTTGTAACAGGTGAGTGTCTGCAGTGGAAACAACTTTCTTAAACACTTTGGTGTCGTCAGCGAAGGAGGCAACGTTGGAATGTTTTACTACGTCAGGCAGGTCGTTTACGTATACAATAGAAAAAGTATAGGACCCAATATTGATCCCTGTGGAACCCCAGAGAGGACAGGTCTAGTGGATGACGTAGCTCCTAAGACAGTGATGCCAAGATCTGCCAAGATCTTGCAATGATCTTGCAGGATTTAGACAACATCTTGATAAGATATGGGCATTTAATCATGCCAAGATAATTCAATATAGATCTGCTCATCTGCAATCATGGGTGAATGAAATCAACAATTAATCCAATTCCACAATAGGATTTTGAAAAATGCTTATAAAACGCCAAGCGACGAAAAACAAACTTCTATTTCACAACGTCTATTTTGATCGTCCAATCAGAATCTCTGATATAAAAGCGTGATTCTTGTGAAAATGCATAAATTAATTATAACAATTTGCTCACAGCTTCGTTGAACTCCATATTGAATTTAAAATTATGCTAATTATGCTGAATATACTGCAAAACGTCACTTTCCAGAATTCGGAAGCAGGCTAATATTAGTCAATCTTACACAGTCTTACCATAAAAATTTCATATTACATACTGCATTTGAATTTATGAATTTGATATATTTATAAAGGCTTTGTTTCATCTAGTTTCAAGTGCAGTAACTATATTTAGCTGTTAGACCAACAAGAAGATCATACAATCATCCATGGTAAGATCTTGCCAAGATTTTGGCTTGCATGACAAGATCCAGTCATCTTGGCAAGATTGTGTTAATATCTTACCAAGATCCTGCCATCACTATGATTTTCTAAGATGACATAAGATCTTGTACACTCTTGGCAAGATCTTTAACCTGGGCCACCATCCTGGTAGCCTAGTTTCAATTTTGGACACCAAATATCAAAACTGATTGGGGACATCCGGAATATAATGATGGACATGCAAAGCCAAAGATGCCTGCATCATTCCCTGAAAGGGGTTTGTTATAACCTGGGCAATGATAGAGGATTAATACACTGACCAGAAAGGTATGCATTGGCTCATCCTCAATTCCTCGATCATTGCTTGGAGTTACGGCAAAGCCTTTCAGTTTCTGGTGGAAGCCTACCAGATGCAGGATCAATACCAGATACTGGGATCCTTTCACATTTTAGTGGGTTACCTGTAAGAAGGATTAGCTGGGATATTTTGTGCAAAATACAAAGCACTTGTCCTCATTCTCCAGTGCCATTTCTTTGCAGGCAATGTAAACAAAACACAGCCAGGAATTTCCTTCAATAATAAATCTACTAACTGTTTATGAGAGCCTCCATAAAATGGTTCAACTAACACAGTGTTTGGCTGTTGTATATGTTCTTGATGGTCACTGTCCATTCAGAGATTTAGAAATAAATTTCATGCCATTAAATTTCTATATTTGTTTACAGATTTTAGTAAACAATAATTTACAGTAATAATATCAAAAATAATATCAGTATATTACATTTCCCACACTTCTACAAGTGCGCAATGCGCATGCCTGAATGCGCACTTGAGGCAAAATGGCGGCTTGAAATTGTTGAAAAGAATCAGAATAAGAAATGACTTCATCACAACAAGAACTAGAGTTTCCTTTTGATTCAGAGGAGGAATATGAATTAATTCTCGGGGAAAGTTTTCATTCAAGCCGTCCCAATACAGGCTTCCATACGATACGATGTAAGACATGTTTTGCTTGCTATTTCAGGTCGAATATTTCGTGATTGATTGTAGAGGGATATTTTATGTGACGTCACAAAATATTAAAAATCAAAATACACCTTTTTGAAAAGTATACTATCCTCTTTACTCTTTAGATCTTTTTATACTGTTATTGTTGACATAATTATATAAGGGCTTTTATATACATTATCTTACCATATGAGGGTACGCCAGCACTCGAACAAGGTCACGCCAAGACATGAGACAGATTTTCAAATGCAATGCCAAGCATTGAAAATGCTACGCCAAGCTTAGCATGGGCACAAGCTACCGTCATTGAAATATTTCCAGTGTGTCAATAAATCGCACCATAGCTTGAAATTTAGTATTTTCAACCATATTCTGTATGCCAGTATGCCAAAAAGTATAGGATCATACGAGAGTACACCAAGAATTTCTGAAGTCCATGTTGAAGAACTTAGGCGTCTTGCACTTAAAATGTACCTTGGCATATGATTTTGTAAATATGTAAGGGACGGTCGGCAAATAGATTTTGTCTAGCTTCTTTCAGAATTGCTTTGACTCCTTACCCTATTGTGGACCTTTTAATGTCTCGTTTGCACAGAAAAGTCAGTTTTTGTTCCAATTATTTAATAATCACAGATTCTGAACTTAGTCTCCCCCCATTCATGGAACAAGTCTACAAAGCGGGATTAAATATATTCGTCGATGGGCCCTAACCAATTATAACTGGCTGAACAAGATAAACCGTCCGAAAGCCATGGTCTCAATCATGAAAACAAGGCTCTGTAGCCCAGGTGTATTACGAAGTCTGTAAAGCAGGTTGTTTAATATGTGACAACTACAGTAGTTGTAGACCAGGGTGCATTCTGTGTACAAAATTTCAAAGATCTCTGGCATAAAGTTACAATACAGTTGTAATGGATTAAAATTTAATTCTCTTTGCATGCCAAAATTTTGCCTTGATGTATCCAGCATATCGTTTACATGAAATCATTGAAATGCACCCTGCAACACAGATTTATGAGTTCTACAGTACTCTTCCATGAAGTTTTATTACTTATTCAATAATCTGTGCTACTGTAGATGATTTCAAACCAGCATCAGTTGATACATCACAATCAGGAAATCTTGACGTTGGTGAAAATGGTGAAGTAAATGTTTCACTTCCTAACACACAGGTATTATGTGGAATGAGTTTTTTCACTTTTAATTGCTTGCAGTGGTAGACACTTCTCAGAATATTAGGGTTGTAACATAACATACTGTATCCCCCTGTATGGTACAGCAACTTCCAAATTATCCTTCCAAGTTTTTTAGCTCAAATTTTCTTAAATAGGAAGTAAGTAAGTTGAGAATAATTAAATATCAAGATTTTTTCTTGGCATCTCGTTCGATAGGACTAATAGTAGAAGGTGTTTGTAGATGGAATACTCGAATGACAATTTATACACATTTTGTAGACCTAGCCAGGAGCAGTTGCAAAAAATGCAACTTAGGCCCTCTGGCAGGAAATGAACTTGCGGCCCTGAGATTCCTGTGCAATGCTCTAACCAACTGAGCTACAGAGTCCAGTTGCTGAGCATTAAACACCAGTTCGGTATATATGATGTGGGTGATGCCAGTATTTAAGGTATGGCTAGGTCTAAAAAATGTATATAAATTTCCGTTTGAGTATTCCATCTACAAACACCTTCTACTATTAGTCCTATCAAACGAGATGCTGAGAAAAAATCTTGATATTTATTCATGAGTTACTGTAGCCCCCTTTGCCCCCTAGTGTTCGCCACTGTCACTGATTGTTTGGTAATGAACAGTAGTTTGATTAATTACATGGCTGTGGGAGTCAGAAAGAAATTAGAAATATTCTTTATCCAAAGGTAGCATAACTCTTTGGTTTATATCACCTTTTGATAAAATGAAACTACAACATTTGGAGTCTCCAGCTTGTGATACCAACTGAGTTAACTACTGTATGCTCTATGTTCTTGCAAAGCAGAAACATAGATATAGTTGTCACCACTTCATGTATAAAGTTCATTATTTGAATACAAAAATGCAAACAAAGCTGACACGTACATCTTTAATATATGATTGTGTTTGCTGTAGGACTCAGGCACAACTGTATACAGAGGATCTAAAAAACCGTGTCCAAAGGAATGCGTTCTGGTTGTTGATAGAGGAAAGAGAGTAAGGACGTGATGTTCAAAATAATTTCAAAACTTTTGAGTTAGCTCAGTACATATATATATTGTGTGTGTAATTCTCTTTTAGTTGGAAGGCAGTGTAAATAACGATATGATCATTGGTCTCTTTTCTTAGACTATTACGTTAGAACGCCTGGCCAGCACAGTCCAACTGAAGAAAATAAGGTATTTGGTTAACTATATTTTGTTATCTGTCAGTTGATGATGAGTTAAAGTATTATTCAATAGTCTATTACTCTATTAAAGGGAAAGGAAAAGGGTTAAAGCAGACTGCAAGGCCACGGTATCATGCTATGGTATCATGCATGTTTTCAACTTAATGTTCAGAAATCAATGCTCATGTTTAAATATGTATTACTGTAAGGTGTTGCAGCTGCGTATGTATATTTGAATTTTTATATTTCAATAATACTTCAGATATATCACTTCAGGTACGAGTGCATTACACTACATGCAGCTGTAACCTATTTACTGAATAACATCTTATAGATCAGCATCTGGCAGCAGTGCAAAACTTTCATCGAGTCAGGGGTCTCAACAAAGCGAAACTTCACACTCTCAAGAAGATACAAAGGTAACAACTATATTGCAACACAATTTCTGCAAAGAGCCATGTTATGTGGAAATGTATGCACAGAAAAACAGTGAACATCGCTCTGTATCCGAGATTGCGTTGCAAGTTGCAGTAAAAAATTACCTCATGTAACGTGACCTTATAATAAATCATTAAGCCATTAATAGACAAGACTCTCCTGTTAAACAGTAAAGTCCTATCGAATTACTCCATTCGGCACTAGATAGGTACAGTATATTGTCCATGGGACGTCCGTGAGTTCAATTAGAGTAGTTCAAAACGAATAGATTACAATATGCAAAGTCATTTTCGACATTTTACTCAATATCAAAATTTAAGTTAACCCTTTCTGAATACAATAAAATAACTGTTCTAGTCTTTCCATTTCTTCGTTGTCCATAACTCCATATTTCATTGCCATTACTATAAACTACGTTTCAATGAATGATGTGATTTTGCAGGCCTCAACAAAACCCGTTGACTCTAGTGTTAACGCAGAGTCAGGAGGATCTAGCAACAGTTCTAGTTCAGAATCAGACTCAGATCGTGAAGATGTTGATGAGGAAGTAGCTCGGTTGAATGCATCATTGATTGAACAGACAACTGAACAAAACAAAGCAGTCAACATTAGACCTGAATCTTCTTCATCGTTCAATTTATGTGAGTATGAATTCATTATTGCGCGTTTTCCACGTTAATCGTTAATAGTCTTGTGTGAACTTAGTCTTAAATAATAGAGCTTTGCCGTTCTACACTGGTTTAGTCTGGTTACGTCTAAGTTTTCCACTGACACTTATCTGGTTATCTCTCTCCTTCATTTGTACAGGTGAAGATCTGGAGTTGAGCGAATCTGGAAGTGATAGCGATTGAAAACCAGAATTTTAACAGTGCAGAATTTCATGTTGTACAATATTTAAATCCGAATGAGTACAGTACAGTAGAACTTCACTACCAAGAAATTCCACCAGGTTCCGTGTACACACGCCATGATTTGCCATTGGAACATTTGAGAATTAGAAAGAAATACAATATATCTTACTGGGGCCGGTTGTATAAAAGTCTTAACTACATTTTAACTACCCGTTTTGTAGTTAAATGGTAGTTAACTGTAAAATTCGCGATTCTGATTGGTTAACTTTCGCACTAACTATAGTTAACTTTAACTACTTTTTTATACAACCGGCCCCTGGTTGTCAATTTGCGGGATGTATGTGACGTCACTGAATTGTATTATGTATAGGTCTGGGGCCGGTTGTATAAAACTCTTAACTACATTTTAACTACCCGTTTTGTAGTTAAATAGTAGTTAAGTCTGAAATAAGCGATTCTGATTGGTTAACTTTCGCACTAACTATAGTTAACTTTAACTACTTTTTTATACAACCGGCCCCTGGAAATTAACTAGACTTGCTCCAAGTCTCTCTTTTATTGTATTTCTGTATCGATCCACTATAGTGTAAATCATGTTATTAACACGATAGTAGTCCACACGGAATGAGAAAGACAATGGAAGAGACTTGGAGCAAGTCTAGAGATTAACTGGACGTTGTTAGCTTACATAATTATATTGCCTTTCTTAAAATGTTTCAACTATTGCAAATAAGTAGAATTTCAAGTCATGAGTTGACCGTAGGTAATAAGATTGTGTATAGAATATTATGTAAATAGGTATTGGATATACAGAATATAAATAAATAAAGATATGAAATACAATATGAATAAAATTTACCACATTCCATTAAAGATTTCCACTCGATTCTATAAACTAAGGCTCTTTTCCACTCGTCGCAAAAACCAACTCGCAAGCTCGCTGCGAGTACTTTCATCCAATCACAATGCTCGACAGGGTATTTTAATTACATGCAAGAACTCGCAGCGAGTTTTATTAGTTTTATTAGTTTCGAAAATCGGTAACATATACTGCAATTCTGATAGGATCGAATTTTACATTAGATTTTACATTAGATATTATAAGAATTATGTAGCAAGGAAGAACTTGAAAATCATATATACTAAAAGTACAAACAGCGAGTAGTTAAATTAGTATAATATAATAATGACCAATCATTATTTTCGGAGAACCTGTTTCGTCTATTATTTCTGCAACCGCATCTCGCTTTTTAATGATACCGTAGTGAATAATAGTCGATGCCGATGGAATTTAAGTTTTCGAGCAAGTTTTCTATGACAAGTTTTTATATGACAAGTTTTATTTGCCAATTGCACGTGTGTACGTACAACAAATTTTCTATGACAAGATTTTGGCTTTCTGACTGCAATGATAGCTATTAAATACAACAATAGATTGCAGACCAACCGCACTTAGGTGCTCAAACTACTTTGACAAGTTTTGATTCCTCAGTTGTTGACCCATTGCATACAGACGAGCGAAATTTGTACTTTGGCAATTTTTCTATGACAAGTATACACTTGTTCAAAAGCTAGCATGCTAGCTGCTAGCTTTTGAACAAGTGTACTTGTCATAGAAAAAATTGCCAAAGTTGCGTATACAGACGAGTCATATAAAAACTTGTCATAGAAAATCCGGGTGTGACTAAAAGAGTTAAAATTGGAGAGTTAAATCGGAGAGTTAAGATTTCGGAGAGTTAAGTTCGAGCCACGCCCACTTTTGTGAACGACCACGCCCACTTTCTTAACTCTCCCGATGGTATATTTGAACTAACGTCAGAGAGTTAATTTTGATTTAACTCTATTGCTTAAAAAAATAAAAAGGAAGAGAGAGTTAACTTTGTCGTAACTCTCAAAATGCTAAGCGAGAGAGTTAAGTTAGTTTTTCGAATAAAATGGTGATATACTGATGTGACAATCAAAATCAAGGATTTTAATAATTATTTTTCAAATATTGGCCCTGATCTAGCTAGCAAAATAGATTCTTCAAATTGCAATTTTGAAACATATGTCAAAAATGCTAAATCAGAGTTTGCTGCATTCCAGCCTGTTACTGTCAGTCATGTTTCTCGTCTTTTACATGGACTTTTTGGCAATAAAGCCACTGGCATTGATAATATTTCTTGCAAAATTATTAAATTAGCTGCACCTGTCATCTCAGATTCACTGACACTTATTTTTAATCAGGCTATTACTCTATCTTCTTTTCCTGATGAATGGAAAGTAGCTAGAGTAATGCCTCTGTATAAAAATGGCCAACGTAGTTTTCCTGGAAACTACAGACCAATATCAGTTTTACCGGCCATTAGTAAAATTAGGAAACGAATATTATATGATCAACTGTATAATTATTTAACAAAATTTGAGCTTCTCAGTGATTCCCAATTTGGATTTCGAAAATTTCACTCCACAGCTAGTGCATTACTAGACTGTACTAATGAATGGTATGTGAATCTAGACAGAAAAATGTTTAACCTAGTAGTTTTAATGATTTGAAGAAAGCCTTTGATACTGTTGATCATAAAATTCTGTTGAGCAAATTGGAGCTATATGGAATAAAAGGGCAAGCTCTAACTTTTCTCAAATCTTATCTCACAAACCGAAACCAGAAGTGCCAAATAAAAAACTCCTTTTCATCTGACCGTTTGGTCAAATGTGGTGTGCCACAAGGCTCTATCTTAGGGCCATTATTCTTTTTGTTGTACATCAATCATATGCCTCATTGTCTAAGCAAAACAAAACCAAGGTTATTTGCTGATGACACAAATTTGACTGCTTCAGCAAATTCTTTGACTGACCTAGAGACTGCAGTAAATTCTGATTTAGAGAACCTAAGAAAATGGTTAATAGCCAATAAACGTAGCCTCAATGTAGCTAAGACAGAGTTTATGTTAGTTGGCTCAAAACCTATGATAAAAAATATTTCTGACCATCATCCGAATGTTCTTATTGAAAATAAATTAATTAAACAAGTTCATGAATGCAAAACTCTGGGAGTGACAATTGACCAGCATTTATCTTGGAAAAGTAACACTGAAAATATTTGCAAAAAGGTAACAGCAGGAATCTCTGCTATTCGTCGAATCAAACCATTTGTTGACCAAGATACACTTATTTTGATTTATAACGCTATTGTTCGTCCATACTTTGACTACCGCTGTGAAGTATGGGATGTATTTGGCAAAACTCAATCAAAACGACTCCAAAAACTGCAAAATAGAATTATTCTGAATGTAAGCAATGACGTAGATCATACGATTGCTTTGGGTGCTTTGAGCTGGGAGCCACTCCAAACAGAAAGGAAAAAAGCTAAAGCAAAAATGATGTATAAGTTATTAAACAAAATGGGTCCCAAATCACTCACAAATCTATTTTCGTACAAGAGTGAGAAAACTAATTATCACCTTCGGGACATTTCAAGTGCAGGTCTTTGTTTACCAAAACCGCGTACAAATAACATGAAAAATAGTTTTATGTACGACGGAGCACACCTTTGGAATTCTATTCCAAAAGAAATTAGGGAAAGCAAATCACTTCCTTCCTTTCGTAATAAAATCGCTGCTCACATCAGTGCGTAAAAAACTATTGTATTAAATAATTTACATGTAAATAGTCTAAAACCTTTATTCATTTGTTAATTACTCCATATCTCTTAAAACTTATATATTTTGTAAATAGCTTCTCATTTTCCACATGTAAAATTATTTTTTGGCACACGCACCACGTGGAAATCAGCTACGGTTGACGGGGTTAGCGTGTATAAATAATGTTATACTACTACTACTACTACTTAAAAAAAAAAAGGAAGAGAGAGTTAACTTTGTCGTAACTCTGAAAATGCCAAAAAATGCTAAGCGAGAGAGTTAAGTTAGTTTTTCGAATGAAATGGTGTCCCACACCGGATATCTTGTCAGGATGATCACAAACGATTCATAATTGTCATAACTTATCTAACGACGACACATAACTTATCTAACGACGATAAAATATTGCCTATTTTTGAATGTCCTAAATTATTTGCGTTGTCGCACTGGAAGGGCTTCTATAGCATAGTCGGTTATTATATACGGTCGTGATATACATCTGTTATATTCTAGGACTATGAGTAGTACTATGTACAAGTTATTGTCAAGTTTCATGTGCCTGTGGCAGTACCGGCTCTCACATTCTTCCGCAAAGTCAAACAAAGCAGTTAAACACGAGCAAGTTTTACTTTGACATTTTTATTTGCGGCAATGCCCTGCCTGTTTGTTGAAAAGTCGAATATAATGCTGAAAGGTAATTCGATAGGCTTTCAAAAGAGGTATAGCATGTTTTATAATTGTAAATATTTATTGAGATACGAGTCGAATTTTTACGGGCGGTCTGCAAAGATTAATGGGTAGCGAAATTGTTTATATATACTATGCTCTCTTTGTAGTATATCACCATTTTAGCATTTTTTTGCATTTTGAGAGTTACGACAAAGTTAACTCTCTCTTCCTTTTTATTTCTTTAAGCAATAGAGTTAAATCAAAATTAACTCTCTGACGTTAGTTCAAATATACCATCGGGAGAGTTAAGAAAGTGGGCGTGGTCGTTCACAAAAGTGGGCGTGGCTCGAACTTAACTTTTCGAAATCTTAACTCTCCGATTTAACTCTCCAATTTTAACTCTCCTTTTAGTCACACCCGCCGCAAATAAAACATGTCAAAGTAAAACTTGCTCATGTTTAACTGCTTTGTTTGACTTTGCGGAAGAATGTGAGAGCCGGTACTGCCACAGGCACATGAAACTTGACAATAACTTGTACATAGTCATACTCATAGTCCTAGAATATAACAGATGTATATCACAACCGTATATAATAACCGACTATACTATAGAAGCCCTTCCAGTGCGACAACGCAAATAATTTAGGACATATTGCCTAACGGACATTCAAAAATAGGCAATATTTTATCGTCGTTAGATAAGTTATGTGTCGTCGTTAGATAAGTTATGACAATTATGAATTGTTTGTGATCATCCTGACAAGATATCCGGTATGGGACACCATTTTATTCGAAAAACTAACTTAACTTTCTCGCTTAGCATTTTTTGGCATTTTGAGAGTTATGACAAAGTTAACTCTCTCTTCCTTTTTATTTTTTTAAACAATAGAGTTAAATCAAAATTAACTCTCTGACGTTAGTTCAAATATACCATCGGGAGAGTTAAGAAAGTGGGCGTGGTCGTTCACAAAAGTGGGCGTGGCTCGAACTTAACTGTCCGAAATCTTAACTCTCCGATTTAACTCTCCAATTTTAACTCTCCTTTTAGTCGTTCCCAGAAAATCCATGCGTATGAAGTTGATTGTAACTGGGGTTGAACATTTTCTTTCTTACCCAACATGCACTACTAATTTTAGATGTATTAACGTTTGAGAAAAGAGCCATGCAGAGAGCTCTGACTATATTTGGCTGAGCTGAAGAGAATCTAATTTCTCATGTGACTTTGTCAACGCAGCTAACGTTGCGAGCACCAAGTAATTTTAAAGCACCAGTTTGATCAGTGGTTGAAGCCTATCAAGAACACTGCCACTGGTATAGTCGGATTACACGGCGATTCGGGAAGAAACGCATGAGATATTTAAATTTCTTTTTTCGCTTGCGAATCGTTTATAACAAACGGCATATCAATATATTAGCATTTTAATTTGACGCCATTGTTATGCAAAGCTGACAGGAAGCATTGACGGTAGGTGCTCAACAGGAGTAGCGTTCCGTGCGAGATCAGAGTCAAGTATCAAGCGTATTTCAATTACGACTTACAAGATTTATTAAAGAACTTAAAATGAAGGACAATCGTCGAATTTCATCGCAGCACAATACTCAGTCTTTAAGACGTAAAGCACAAGAGTTCTTTCTTATGGATACAATTGAGAATATCCTCAGATCAAAACCTACTGATGTGATCGTTGGAGCTTTCATTGCTATATCCATTACGGCACTGACATTTATTATTGCCCTGTTTTGGGGGAATTATACAGTCGCTATGTTGGTGATATTTATATGGATTATGTCGCCTTGAACAGTATAGTTAGGGGATATTTTAACCGCATATTTCAAACCGCAAGATATATCACAACGCGGGATTATAATTCTGACACAGCTGTTAATCTATTTTCAAGATACGCCGGGGTCGGGGAATTGGCAGTCGACGGCGAAGTGGACGAGAACTATGTCTATGTCTATGAATTACTACATTTAATTTTATTGTACAATGACAATGTCAATGTGTGTTCTGTTACTCAAGTGAGAACAAAACTTTGAAAATAGCCATGAATGTTATAAAGGCAGTTTGTATATTAAGACTAAAGTTTGTGTAAATATATATTACATGGCGAAGGCTATCATAATTTATAAAGCATGTCTACATCATAGGCACTGTCAGTACGCATGCAAATCGAATTACTATAATAAACTGTGCAATGTGCAGAACTCTGACTCTGCTACTCTCAAATGAGAACAAAACTTCGGAATCAGCCGAGAACTTTACTCAGTTTGTTTTGTGTAAATATTACGTGGCGAGATCGAAGCATAAGCTAATATCCAATTAAGAAGCATTCGTAAATCGTAATTTTCGTATGTAACTGTTAGGGAAGTGGCAATTCTACATTGTGTGATTTGTGTCTCTTTCTACAGATCAAGATGCTGACAAAATTGATAGTTGGTCAATGGTCACCTCACATTCACTGATTCAGTCACAACAACACATGACGTCTAAGCTACACGTCACGGACCGACTAAAAGTCTTTCTCAACTATGCAATAGACCACTTTCATAAAATAATTCAGCCTCGTTTCTGTGACTGAAATTGAATAGAATTTATTAATCTGGACGAGGTCAATGAGGCTTATTCATCTGAATTATGAAAGTGGTCTATTGCACGTTAGAAAATCATTCTCGTATTTGTATTCAGAGAACGCAATAACTATAAGGAGATTCGGCTATATGGACCTATGGAGCGTTGAGCTGAATAGATATCTTGGAGATAATAACTAAATCCAATAGTGCTAAAAGTAAAGCTCTTTGTGTTGTTACGCCGTAACCGCCGTTTGGTGACGACCGCGTGGGACAACCACAACGCGCTGGAGGTAAAACCAAAGCGAAACTGCATCCTACGCGCCACGGAGGGTGACGGAGCGGCGTTCAATTAACCAAAGCGCAAGCATACTTTGTCGTTGTCCTCGTTTTGTTTTATACAACACGATTTTCATAATTATTTAATTACAGATATTCACGTCTATCATATTTTCGTCTTTATTTGACTTCCGCACACACAGTCACATACCTAGCGCAATTCCGAAATTTATTCAGTGACCCTCTAGCGCAATTGCGAAATATATTCAATGAATTTTAATTTGAAAGCCTCGATCTGTGGAGGAGAGAGGTCACATACTGATTAATAGTCAGCAAATACCACTGTCTGTATAATATCACAGGGTGTATAAAAAAAAGGAGACCTTTAGAAATTCACCTTATTGTTATAATTTTAATGCCTGAGTACTATACTGAACCCAGGGACGCCGGAGAGGGGGGGCGCGGGGGGGCAAGCGCCCCTCCTGCCCTTTCCTAAGGGGGGCAAAAGTGCTGTTGGAAACGATCGAAATCGCTGTTTTGAGTGCCTTATTTAAAATATATTTAATCACAAATCACAGATACAATCACAGAATCACAGTTGTTTTTCTCTTTTGGTTTTAACACCCGATTCAACGTGCACGCTATCTCGCGTGACTTCCGGTTAATATAGTCCACTATATAAATATAAAATGAAGTCTCCGACACTCTCCCCACCATAAGCTATTAAATCGTTTATGTTCCTTGAGGAGACTAGTCCCTAAACAAACAACAACAGTTATATGAATCAATGTATCTAAAGTTTGAGCTTAAAACTCATCTTCATCTTCCAGAATCTGATTGATTCTATCTTGAGCCATGATCGCCGCTGGTCTCTTCGGTCGGAATTCTTTTGCGTCCGCTTTCAAGGCGCTGGGTTGATTCGTATTCAGTCTGTCAACGGACAACTCGAGTGGGTATAGATGTTGTATTGGCCTCTCGAGAAAGCTTTTGCCTGCTCGCAGTTTGACTGCTCTCACCACTCTGTCTCGGCCTGGAAACAGTTCCACCACAATGCCCAAGGGCCACTTCCCCCGATTCTTCTCGTCGCTCTTTTGCCTCTTTATTATCACTACATCCCCGACTGATAAGTTGGACTGTTTTCCTTTATGGCTAAGGTTATGTCTTTCTCGTAATCCACGCAAATATTCCTTTGACCATCTCTCCCACATCGCGTCCTTGCATTTCCGTAGGTATCTCGCTCTCCTCCGTAGGTCGATCTCTTCGCAATGATGTGGCTGTGCTTCTGGTATGGTATTGATCTGATGGAACATCAAGCTGTTCGGTGTAAGAATAGGAAATTGCACGTTGTCTTCCACGTAACTCAATGGTCTATCATTCAAGCACACCTCTACGTCAAGTAGTACTTCCTCGAGTTCTTTCCAGGACAGAAGACCATTTCCTATGGTTTTGTGCAGGGCGTTCTTCATGAGACCAACCATTCGCTCGAACTGACCGCCCCACCAGGGGGCGCGACTCAGATTGAACTGCCAAACGATCTTATTCTCTGCAAGGTAGTGGTTAAGTTTCTCGTCGTTGCTCACTTTCCTTAGCCAGTTAGCTACGCCAACAAATGTGGTTCCATTGTCGGAATATATTTTCTGTGGTCTTCCTTTCCGGGCAATAAATCTCTTTAAGCTTAGTAGGAACTCTTGTGTTTCCAGAGATGCCACCAAATCTAGGTACAATGCACGACACAACGAACAGGTGTATAAAGACTACGTAGGCTTTCCCTTCGACTTTCGCTCGTTTCTTATAACGAATTGGCCCAGCATAGTCTACGCCAATAACTTGGAATGGGTATTTCCCTTGTGTTCGGTCTTCAGGCAGGTTGCCAGGAGGGGGGTCTGCTACTGCTCTGGCTTGGAACCTTCGACATCCATGACACTCTTTTACAGTTCTCTTGACAAGTCTCCGCAGACGCGGAACCCAATGGTCCTTTCTCACGCTCGTCATCGTTAGCTGGACTCCCCCATGAAGAGTGCGCAAATGCTCTCGTTGCACCAGTTTCTTCGTGTATGGGTGAGAATCCGGGAGATAAATTGGGTATTCTCCTTGAACCCGCCCTCGACATTGAAGAATCCCTTGTTCGTTAGGCTGAAGGTTGAGTCGCAACCGATCTTGCTCATTTTCGCTGCTTTGCTGTGCTCGTTTAATCCAAACGACATGCTGGGACATTAGCTCGCTGGTCGTCAGAGGACCTCGACTGACGTCGTTGGGATTTTGGCAGTTGTAAATGAATCTCGCTACCCATGCCATGATTCTTATTACTTTAGTCAGTTCGTACTTCTCAAGGATAAGATCCAACTGGTCGGTGGTTTCCATAGCTCCTGCGAAAATCTCCTTGGTTACTCTTGCTTCTGCCTGGCTTTCTGCAGATGCTAGACTGACGATCTCCGGCGGCCAATCTAACGTGTTGGCCATCCATTCTGGACCATTCCACCACAGCTCCTTGTGTTGAACATCACCCCCCCTGCTCGCCAGATCTGCTGGGTTTTCCTCTGTGGGGACATGTCTCCACTTGATCATTGGTTTCGCTTGAATTTTCCTGATCCGATTCTCGACAAATTGCTTGTACTGACCTCCACCTCTAATCCAGTGAAGGACCACTGAACTGTCCGTCCACCCATAATGACCGTCCACCCATACATTTGACATTCGTAAGTAGGTTTGTAACCATATGAGCTGCCACTAATTCCAATCGTGGAATAGTAAGCCCCTTCTTCGCCAACCTCGCTTTCGCTGCCACAAGGCGCTGGGTAACACCTGTTTCTTGTGTTACAACTGCATATGCTGTTGCTCCTACGCCGTCACCACTTGCATCCCCAAAGCCATGCAACTGAATGGACTGTATAGGCTGTTTATATGCCGCTAAGGATCTAGGCACGTTAATTTGCCGGGGAAGACGACCTTCCCACTTCTTCCATACACGTTTCAACTCGGTCGGTAACTGCTTATCCCAGGGAAGCTTTTGGTCACAGATGGCTCGGTACAACAGTTTCCCTTGCAAGGTAAGGGGGGAAACTAGTCCGAGGGGGTCGTATATACTTGCAAGCTTGCGCAGCACACCCCGTTTCGTTTCTTCGACTTTCTCTTCTGGAAAGGAGACACTTATCTCGTCATGCTTCTTGTTCCAGCCAAGACCCAACAGACTCGACTCTGCCCCAACTGGTCTTCCTAGTTGCTGCTTTGCAAACGTCTCTTCCTCCCTGGTCGACAAAACCAGATGATGTTCAAGTTCAGCTTCATTTGAATGCCACTTATGGAGAGTAAATGTGGCGTCCTCGAAGATTTCAACGGCTTGCTGCTTGACCTCCTTGGCTTCTCCTACTGTAGCTCCACCACTCAAGAGATCGTCTACATAAAGACTCTTGCGCAACTCTGCAACAGCCTCTGGCATACGAGATTCCCAGCTATCTAGATGATGCTCAATCACCCCTCCTAACAAGAAGGGTGATGGTGTTAGCCCAAACATAACTCGCGTAAATCTTAAAGTCTCAAGTTCAGAGTGTTCTCCAGGTTGCCAGTGGAACCTCAAAGCATCACGGTCTTCCTCCTTTACTCGCACTTGCAAAAATGCTTTCTTTAGGTCTCCATTGACTGCTACAGGATGAACTCTCGATCTGACCAGAACGTTCCACATGTTGTTTTGTAGTGCTGGACCAGGATTTAGACAGTCGTTGAGGGAGACAGCATCTGCGTGGGCTTTGGCACTGGCATCATACACTATGCGGAGTTTGGTTGTCTCCGCATTCTCCTTTACCACCGGCTTATGCGGTATATAGAATTCCACTCCCTTCACTTCTTCATTTGCTGATTCCACCACTCCCTCCGACTTTTGCTCTTCGATCTTTGCACCATATGCTTCGTCCAGTCCTGATCTCGCTAACTTGCGCTTCAGGTTTCGCAGTCGACACAAACTACCCTGTTCGTTAGTTGGTAAGGTCGGGTGATTACCCTTCCAGGGCAGTCCAGTTTCATACCAACCCGCCTCATTACGGGTCAGTTGCTCTCGGAACTCAGCATACACTTCCTTTTGATCTTGTTGTGGTGAATCAGCTAGTCCCAAAACATCAAGTCGGCATAACTCATCATATTCCACATAGCTAGTTTGGGTTAGAAGTACTCGAGAAGTTACCGATTCTTCGCCGGGTGATAGAATAAACCATCCAAGTTTTGTATGCTCTGCCACTGGGTCTCCTTGTTTCCCGATACGAGGTCTGGAATCGGTTTTGATCTTTGCGAAAACTCCTGCTCCTAATATCACGTGAACTGGGAGATAGGGCTTAGTGTCATAGTCGTCCATTTTCACACCTCTCAAATGGGAGTAGGATTCAATGAGTTTCTTGTACTGCGGGTTTTCCACTTCGAGTAATTTTTCCTTATTCACTTTGATTAGATCAACTTCTAACTCGTAATCACCTGGGGCCGGTTGTATCAAAGGTGGATAAGTTATCCGGTGATTGTCCTCCTATCCGGATAAATCTTCTTCTCCGATGGATAGTTATTATTTAGCGGATACAAATGCGTTGTGCGAAGCACGGATAGCAAGGTGGATAGCTATCCGTCGGATAAACCATTTAACCGGAAAAAACCGGATTTTTTCCAATTTTCTTACCTCAACACGTCAGCTTGCTGAAGCTTTGTGAACTTTATTATAAACTTAAATAAATCCCATATCTTGAATTTGAAAAAAATTGATTTCCGTTGTGTTTTGTTTGTTTTTTGTTTCAGTCTCGTCACTAGTCACTATAGTATAATAGACCTTCGCCAAACCAGTAAACCAGTGCATCATGGGTGCATCAGGAAGAAATAGAAAAACGATCGAGAAAATCAGTAACAAATTAAAGTTCAAAACATTAAATTTTAACGTTTTTTTTTTTTATTATTTAGTACAAAGTAAAAATTTTTTTATTTTTTGTTTTTTATAATTTTAATAAATAAATAAATTCTGTAAAATTAGCAAATAGCTTGTTATCAATTGTGTGTTTAAAATTATCGAAGGTCAAATATTTTGATATTTTTTTGATTTTTTGATTTTGATTTTTTGATATTTTGATATTTATTGACACAATATATGATAGCTGTAAACACTTGGCTAAATTCCTACAGATTTTAAATTAAATTAAATTCATATTTAAAATAATAAAAAAACTAACTTTGCACTAAAAAAATATTAAAAAATATAAAAAAACATTAAAACTAACTGTCTTCTCTTCTTTTTTACTTGTTCTTCTCTTCTCTTTTGTCTGATCTTCGAAAATATATTTGAATCTATATTTTTGCTGAAACATGATCATAGTTGTACATTTGCATGTGTTTTTGTTCACGTTCATACATTTCACGATACGTGTTTTTCACTAGCTAGCATTTCACGATCTTTCTTTGTTATGCGAAGACAATAGCAGATGAAGAAATTTTAGTATATTGAAGACTTTGTACTACTTATTACTTTTTGTTACTTACCCTTTGCTTTTGATTTGACTATGACCCCTTCTCATCATTTTTTAATTTTTTTTTTAAGAAGCTTAAATTAAAAGTGGCTAATCAAAAAAATAAAAATTAAAAAGACATTTAAAAATTTTTGGTTCTTGTTTGTGTTTCTTGTGTTAATTTTGTTGTATTTCTTGTTAACGTTCAAGAGGCTTTTGTTTTTAAAAAAGTGAGATTAAAACTAATCAAAGGATATAAAAGAGAAGGATCAAAAGACACTGCCACCGACACAGGATACACCAATATATTTTATTGAATATTTAGGATAAACAGTCAAAAATATATACAAAAACAAAAATTTTATATATATAAAGGATGTTGACTTATAAACATAATTATTGCATTTATAATAATTAATGCTTATAAACATAAATCCGACCATCCATTTTTTGTCTTGATTCTTGTCTCGGAAACATTTTATATTTTATTTAACTAACTCGGATTTTAAACTTAATTTATCCGTCGGATAAATTTTTGTCCGCCGCTGGATACTTCTCCAGCGGTTAGTAATAATTTTTTTTACTCTGGATAAAATTTATCCGACTAAATAACGACAATTTATCCGACGGATAGCGACTTTTTTTGATAATACTTATCCCAGATTTGGATGAGATGGTTGAATTGTATATCTCCATTCTCGTTGTAGTCGAAGCCATGAGCATTTCCACTCTTTTGTATTTAACTTCCGTTGGTTTCTTCCCCAATGAATCTAGCAGCTTTGCAGAGGCATAAGAGCTTGCAGCCCCGGAGTCAACCAAGGCACGACACTCAACACCGTCCACCTTTACCACAACAATAGGGTGAATTACCTTGTCGCCATCACAGGTAGACATCATATTCTCTCCATCCGGTTTCTTTGCTTCGCAAATAGAAGTATGATGGCGCTTGGAACACAACTGGCAACCGGTAGTACTCTTACAGTCAGATGCCCTATGTCTCGGGCCTGTTGTTCTCGCCTTTTCCGCCGCAATTCCCAACGCTTGTAATGCATCCTTTTGTCTCTCGATACGACTTTTAATTCCGCTTGATCCCACGTCTTTTGTTTTGTCCCTCGTTATTTTTAATTGAGTTAATTTGGTCGAAAGATTTCGCGTCGCATCCTCCATAATATTACCGTATAATATTCGCACAATAAACTTGTAAACACGATACCTCAAAACAGCCGATTTCCTGAATGGTTCTTGCTCTTGTTCGAGCTAAAAAGTCACCAATTATCCTGCCGGGGTCGCCAAATGTTGGAAACGATCGAAATCGCTGTTTTGAGTGCCTTATTTAAAATATATTTAATCACAGATACAATCACATTTTGGTTTTAACACCCGATTCAACGTGCACGCTCTCTCGCGTGACTTCCGGTTAATATAGTCCAATATATATATATAAAATGAAGTCTCCGACAGTGCCCTTATAATATAAATGAAACAATAATAATACTGGCAAAGAAGAGAGAATACAGCTGTAAATTAGACGATCAGTGCATAATGGAAAGCTATTGTTTTCGTTCCATACTTCTTTAGATCTATATTTGTACATAGAAATAACAATTAAATGAGTTGAAATCCCATCGAATTAAAGGGCGTGGCAGCTAAAATTTTTTTCGACTGCCCTTACGTTCGCATTGCCCCCCCCCCCCTACCCTACTATCGCTCCGGCGTCCCTGACTGAACCCATGGGTGCGTAAACACAATTGAATCGAATTTTATGCACGGAGAAGTTAATTAAAAGTCAATAGGATAATTTCTAAAGGTCTCCTTTTTTTATACACCCTGTAGATAGAGGAAGCCCCACATATCGATTTCGCCCATGAGTAACGTCATACGGACGTTGGGGGGTGGGGGGTTTGGCGGCTGTGACGTTTCTCTGTATAACGTCGTGGAAAAAATCGATAGTTTTTCGAAAATCTTGATATTTCGGAATCATCGCCATTGCCCCACCCATTAGCAAAGTATAATTAATAACAACTTGGTACAAACGCCATCGCCGGTCCATTTATTCTATACATTATATTGTTTGTATATATTTTCCACGATATTTTCAAAATCATTTCATGTCTGATATACTTGATTGAGAAGGGAAACAAGCCCAAAATTTTCTGGAGAAATAGTTATGTACAAAACCACAAACAACAGTACAGTCAAAATATAATACTAGAACCTTACCACTTCCGCTTTTGTTTGTAATTTATAGATTTATACTATGTTTTGTTCTTTATTTAATTGTTAATACTGGAGCGGCTACAAAATTATGGGGAAATACAGCGAGAATATGTAAGTTAAATTTATGTGTTATCAGGGACGTAGCCAGAACGTTCAAAGGGGGGGAGCCCTGGGGGGATTAAAGCAAGCCCGTAGCTGGCCCTCCATACTTAAGCGGACACTTTTCCATTTCACTAAGTATTCTTCCATTTTTCTTGTCGACGGGGGGGGAGGAAGAGGTTAAAAAAAATTTTCCCGGACATTGTTCACTATTAAGTATGTTTTAACGTCCAAAACCTGAACATTTTACGTATAAGCCAAACGTTTGTGACCAAAAAACGTCAATTCTTTGGATTTAAAGTAGTCGTGCCAACATGTTGGGCATAATTCATGGTTTTGCAGTAAGTATTAGCACTAGATATAACCTGCCTACGTCCCTGTGTGTTATACTTGCAGTGAATATAACGAAAAATGCATCTTTTGTTACAAAATTATCATATATAAAAACAAACAAAACTACGTCACAGAATAGGAAATGACCAGAAGGGTCACTCGTGACCCCCTATTTTTATGCCGTTTTCTGGCCAGAATAATGGCGGACCAGCCAGTTCAGCGTGTTTATTGGCCAGAAAATACAACAAATGAACTTGCGTAATGCGACATGCGCAGCGTCAAAAACTTCAAAGGTTCCGCCCCAAGTGGCCCTTCTAGTCATTTCCTATTCTAACTAAATTCATTAACCACTATATACAGAAATACACTAATACAGAAAAGGGGAAGTTGGAAGGTTCTAGTATTTTGACTGTAAGGTCTTCTAGTTCTCTGAAGACGTCAGGATTTTACAGTAGTTTTGCAGTGTTTAAGTATAGAATTAGCCTGTGCCACAGCCCACAGGTATACAATAAAATGTCGAAAAATATTTGTGACGTTTCTAAGGGGGGGGATCTTCAGAGAAACGTCCATATGACGTTTCTCGTGGGCGAAATCAATATGTGAGGCTTTCCTAGATCAGTGGCAAATACGCATGTTGATTGGTTATAGATTCATATCTCGCTGTTTGTGATTTCCCAATCGCTGAACCTAACCCATAAACAGCGAGACAGGAATCTATATCAAATACACAGTACACTACAATACAACATTGTACAACACAGTACATTTTAATTGTTTTTCGTTGTTATCTCCTTTTTGAAACTGAAACGTTTTTGCGGCCGCTGGTAGACACTATCACTATGCGGTCCGAAATATATAATTTCTGTTTATGTTTTAACGATCGATGTTTAGAAAGATGCATACATAATTAATTACGTTAAATACGACATATTTCCAACTTATTTGCATTTTCCTGCACTCTGTGTAAAACGTTATCAATATTCATGAGAAAGAACAGAAAAAAAATTAACTAATGTTACGTTAATAATATAAAGAGAAGTACCGAAGTATATATATTATATAATTTATTATTTAGCATTTTCATTTCAATTTTGAAAAAGTGCATAGGATGAATCCCGCACAGTAAAAAGTCTGGGATCGCTTTCACGGTTCCCGACGTCCATGTCCATGATCATGCATGTAAAATATATATAATTAAGCTAAAATGTTATAACACTGATGTTTAATGTACTGTACAGTAAAGCTGCCTATAATAAACTGTATAATCACTATTTATCATCGGACAAAAAGGCTACAAAAGTATCTTATTCGTTTGCCAAATGACTTTACAAGATCTCATGAAGCTGAATGTTTTATCAAGGACTGAGAAACCACACTGCTGGAACAATTATTGCCAAAGTAATATCTTTTGTCAAGACAGCGACTAAGATAACAAACACATTCAAAGCAATAATTATGCTAGTTGCTCTCTGTCGGTATTTCTCCTTGTTAGGATCAATCATTTGATAAATAGCGGCATCCATTTTGTCTACTTTACTCAGTTTTTGTTTTTTGCCTGTTTTTGATGATTTACCTGCTCCAGCTGCTGTCCCATATGTTTGTGATAATTTGTCAATAGAATCCAACATATTAACGAAAATTTACTCAACTAGAAAGTACACACAACAAGGAACAGTTCGAAAATGATAATTGATCCAAAGATTATTGCAGGGTTATTCTCCGTGACCAAAGGTGAGGATTCTTCTTTTGGAAACAATATGTGTCAAAGTTTGAAACGTTTATCAAGAAAATTGCAACAAGTCACTGAATTTGTAGCTTTTCGGTGACTAATACGCAGCTTTGAGCCTTTGTCTTTGATCTTTGACTTGGTCAATATTTTAGCAATGTAATTCCAGCTGTCTTCAACGAACCCAAAACACACTTGACTTTGCATCTTCTTAATCATTAATGAGTCTATAAAAGCTACTTGGTTATTCTACTTTAAAATATAATTCTATAATATATAATGTAAACCCTGCATATATGTTGATGCTATAAGAAACACTTATTTAGAAGCTAATCACAGAGTTAAGATTAGAATCGTCTATAAAATAGTTACTAAAGAAATAAGATTGTAACGTTTACTATTTAGCATTGTGTAGTTCGTATGATGTTAAATACAACAACAACAACAATAAGCCGTACATTTAACTATGAATATAATAAGCAAACATCTTAAATAAATAATGAGTATATATAACTCACATCGTGCATGAAAATACTTCATTTACATCTTTCACAATACGAAATCAATATTTAAGCAGGGATAACAAAATCAATTTTACGCACGTTTTCCAGTGCCGTTTTCCGATTATAAAGGCCTCACTCGATGCAACAAAGAGCTTATACAATTCGAAATTTATAGAACATATGCAAATGTTTAAAATATTAAATACAACTGAAGAGTCAAAAAAGATAAGTATGACGCCAATAGCGGAACATTTTAAGTGTGTATAGAATAGAATATGCCAGGAATAAATAAAATACCCATTGAACTAAATATGAAAATATTTAAAATACCCAGTCCTCACCGGTGCGCTGGTCAACGGTCAGCCACAGGCGATATGCTGAAGTGGAAATCGGGCGAGCATTTAGCCTGCAGTGCTGCAAGTGCAGGCGCAACCCACATAACGCCAGCGCTGCAGGCGAGTTATCATCCTGTGCATGGTTAGAAGGAAATACGGTTGCCTTTGTTAAAGAACAGTGAGCCAGTATGGACGTTCTCGATTCAATAGACACAGCCAAAGAAGGTTGTTACAATCTGATTGCTGACCAAATACTTTATTTGGTTTACATTAGTCAAATCCAGGCGTAACCATCCCTTCGGGCCACCGTGGGGCATTTGACACTTTAACTCCTCCCTGGGGTGGTGGTTTGAAACATGTTTGCCCCGGGGCGGGGCATTAGATAAATAGAGTACGTATATCTTTAGGAATTAATAGTATTTGTTTTGTGGTTGTTTTACCTTCAGTAACACCATCAAATGTTGATGTTTGATATCCTCTTTCAAATGTAATTGAAAGTGGAATAATGGTTCCCCATTGTGGGGAATTTAATTTCCACTCACTTGTGGCGCAACCGTGGGACATTTTCACCTGTTTTGATCCCCACCGTGGGGCAATAGCACCATTTTCACAAAATTTGTCAAATTCCTAGGCTTGGCCTGGGCGGGATGAGCCAAGACTTTGCATTAAAATATGCAGTACAACATTAAATAGTAAATGGCCCATGAGGAAAGATGCGAACGAGACGATAAATCCCATGCAAGGTACTTTCCTTTATTAGAGGGCCTAAGTTGCATTTTTCGCAACTGCTCCTGGCTAGGTCTAAAAAAGGTATATAAATTTCCGTTCGAGTATTCCATCTACTAACACCTTCTACTATTTATCCTATCGAACGAGATATTCATCCATACACCATATACTGGCATCACTCCCATCTGACATACCAAACTTGCGATTAATGCTCAGCAACGTACTGAACTCTGTAGCTCAGTTAGTTGGTTAGAGCGCTGCACCGGAATCGCAGGCCAGGGCCGCATGTTCAATTCCTGCCAGAGGGCCTAAGTTGCATTTTTCGCAACTGCTCCTGGCTAGGTCTAAAAATGTATATAAATTTCCGTTCGAGTATTCCATCTGCTAACACCTTCTACTATAGTTCATGCATGTAGAACATATAAAACATTATATAATACTAATTAATAAAAATATTAAAACGATCAAACAGAAGCGAAAGATGAATAGTAGATATTATAACAGCTTCACATAGCAGATATAGAGACAATGATTTGTCACAAACCATCATAAGTCGCCTCTGCATGTTTGAACGTTTTACTTGAACGTTCATATACTACGTCCTATGACAAGCACAGTCCCGCACAGGCGCACAATACTCCGTGTGCACGACAACGAAAGGTCAAAAGTTCTGTTCAACTCCAATGTAGAGAAGTCTTTTAGTAACTTTTTAAAGAGTGATAAACTAGAAAAACTATTTGAAGGAGCAGTGAATATTATTTTGTTCCAGAGCTTGACGATGCGGTTGAAATATGAACCTTGAAAAGTGCTGGTTCGACAGTATGGTGTTTTTAGCGTTCTCGCTTGACTTGACTTATAAAAGAACATCAAATCCTTCAGTTCTCTGTCGTACCATAGTGGCAGAAGATTTAAAGACACAAGCCGATCTTTGTATGACCGTTTCCCTTTTCTTTGCTGCAGCTATCGTATGATCGCTCTTCTTCGAACATTTTCAATTTTGGTTTTAAGTGAAATATGTGCCGGAGACCAGACTTCAGGTGGCACTTAACCAGCGATAGATAGATCGTCTTACTCAAGAGTCAGTGAGTAATGGGCAAGATCTACGTAGGAGACCGAGCATTTTATTGGCTTTACAAACAACTGCTAGAACTTGCTGGTCCCAAGTAAGGCGGTCGCTATTAGGACACCGAGATATTTTTCCTTTTCGACATGAGCCAATGTTTTATTCCCAAGGTGGTATTCCAAACCGACTGGATTCAATTTTCTGAATTTGTCTGTATTGTCTGTATTTGACTGATCAATGCATTAGGATTATAACAGTCACCAAAATTATAATGTCAACCAGCATGTTTAAAATAAAAAACCACGTTTTGCAAGCTGGTGACAAGTTGCAATTAAAAGCAATCAGAATATGGTTAAAGAGGGGTCTGTACCGGTTTTGCGGGATGGGCCAAAATTTTAAGTGGGATTCGGGATTTTAAGAAAAATACGAAGCGGGAAGCGGGATTTAATATCATCGCGAGAAGCGGGATTGATAAAAAATATCATGGCGAGATGCGGGAAAGTAGCTTGTGATTTAGCGGGATACGTGATTTATTACAAAAAATTCTAGCCGTTTTTTTTCATTTTCAATCTGTTGGTAATTGTTTCAAAAAGCAATCTTCCGGTATCAATGTATTTGAAGCACTCTATTGCTTCACGCCATCGCCTATCCATCCTGTTTCTCTGTTCCCTTAATATGCATACCATTGTCTATCAGTATCGCACTCTATCCTATTGCTGTTGCCATGGAATGGTCCACATGCCGGAATGGTCCACGTATAAGTGGTGGAGAAAGGTTACGCAAACAAACATACGACAAATAATTAGCGAGCGAAAATGAAGGGAAAATTATGCTTCCGAGGCTGAAATCTACGATTTTAAGAACGATTATTGCGATTTAGACGCATTTACTGTTTTTGGACTCTAGTGTAGACCGTGTAGTCAGGGGCGTAACTAAAGGAGGGGGGTTTGGGTGTGGTAAACACCCACAATGTTTAACAATTGCACTTTTGTAGGGCAACTTTTGCCATGTTGGTCGGGCAAAAATATGTTCAAATCATGTTAAGTAACCGTGAAGATCGGACCATGCAGTTTAGGCAATTTGAAAAAATTGCTAATCTAATATACAACATTTTCTGACCTATCAGAATTCTATAAAATCTTCCCCCAAACTCCATGAAATGGCGTTTCAGAGACTCGACATTTCAGAGTGTGGTCAATT
Source organism: Trachythela sp. YZ-2020 (assembly GCA_016169945.1). Classification (NCBI taxonomy): domain Eukaryota; kingdom Metazoa; phylum Cnidaria; class Anthozoa; order Malacalcyonacea; family Clavulariidae; genus Trachythela; species Trachythela sp. YZ-2020. The sequence continues at coordinate 5,407,863 of JADLSH010000369.1, forward strand.
GTACTATGTATAGTGTTGCCATGTTCGTTGAAAACATTGCTAACTGGTTTGAAGCAGTATGAAAAAATGGCGGGATTGGTAAATCGCGATCAGTCATGGCGGGATAACGCAATTTGAAGTGAAAATTGGTCGGGATGGCGGGATTTCTGAATCCGGTACAGGGCCGTCGTTAAACAGCACTGTAGGTATCTGTCATGTTTAAAGGTAGCAGCAGGAACTATAGGGATGATGTCAAGAAATTAATCTTTACTTCTATTTAGTTATTAATTAGCATTAATCATATAAATGACTGTCTAAATTTTGCATGGTGTACAATTATAGTGTTGCATTCATCCTATAGACTAATAATTATTATCTGTTCATTAGACATTACAATCTGTATTACAGTACATCCTTGTGCACTCTATATTACTGGTGTGTTATACAGCACCACATTGGATTATCCTAACAGAAAAACTTACAACAATGAGAATGAACTTTAATCCTGAAATCATATAATATATTCACCAACCATACTTAATTGATAATTTGATTATTATCTAATACTTGTCACAATTTGCTGAGGTGTATTGAGTGCATTCACTGCTGTCTGTTACCTCCTTGTAACCAGGTTGTTTATCCAAACCAGAACCTAATACAAAAGGTAGTGGTAGTTCAGTGCCAGATTTTAACAATATGGCAAAAGCAGCATATACTATGGGCCCATGTAATTTCTTCCTGTGCCATAGGCCCACATGACCTTAATCCAGCCCAGTATAGTATCAATTTATCAATTATTCCTATCAATTAATTAAAATCTAGTCTGATGAGAGGGTTGTTGATGTTATATGTAAACAACTTTTTTAGTAGTCATCAGGGGATCCAAACACGAAAACGTATGAATGAAACAAACACGGCGCGAGTTTTATTGTTTTGTTTTTCAGTGTTTCCCCCCCTGATGATGAAACGACATTGTTTACACTACAACATCAAAAAACAAAACAGTATTTAAAAGAAAAAGAGAAATTGAAAGTCGTTTTATTATTGTGGTGTTTATTGGTGTGGTATGGTAATTTCCTTTTGATTTTTGATTTGAATTTTGTGTTTTGCTTATGAATTATTAATGAGTTTGAGATCAAATGGTCATATTCAATTACCTGTGATAAGATTGTGCAAGTTACAGTAATTTGTACCATCATCCAATACAGCATACCATACTTCTGATGTTGAATAGCCCTACAGGTATCGTCACAATAATATGCAAATAGTATATAATTTTTTCAAAAACAGGAAAGAATACATGGAGTAAAATAAGTCATTGACTCAACCACTCAACTTCAAAATTACTGACACAAATAGTCACAGTATTGGCCTCCAAATACAAGACTACTAGATATAAGGAAGATAATTAACAATGACACTTTTTCACTCTATGAACTACCAGTGAGACAAGTTGACCACTATCTGATGCACAATACTTACTGAAATCCACCTAGTATATGCATTTCAAAATTTGCATAAACTTAAGTAAAAATTAGAATAGAAAACTGAAACTCTTACATGGACTGCACAGTTGCCTTCAGAAGGAGTAGTGAAGGAAAATGTCAGATCATCAACATAATGCTTTACAGGAGTTTTATGTGTTGCTTTTATTTCTGTTGCTGTGTAACTGGTGAGCTGAAACAACAAGTAAAAAATTGCTAACAGTTATTGCTCTGTCTGAAATTTTAATAATACATGAGGTGTATGTTTAGTGGGGCTTCCCCTAACCCTTCAAAAGTGGTCCAGATAATGGTGCTCATCTAACTTCAACGCATGGTGCCAGTGTAGGTAGAGTCTAACGAAGATTCGGCAGTGTACTTTTCAGGTAGTTCGGCAGTGTACTTTTCAGGTAGAATCCTTATCTAACTAGTTGGGCTTTTCTTAATTATAATCAGTGGTGGATCCAGCCAGCATTTTTTAGGGGGGTGCAGCCGAACCCTGCACTGATCAGCAGTGTGCCGCCACACCATGCAGTGGGAAAATTTGTAAAATCATGGGTATTTTGAACTAGTGATGACTTGAATGAAAAAAATTAAGTTGGTCTAAGACTAACAAATTTTGAATACCTCAAACATTTTAAAAGTATAAATATATATTTTTTGCACCCCCCTTCCAACAGTTGCACCCCCCTGTGCACCCCCCTATAAAGCCATGTTGGCTCTAGTCCAACTGACATATAGTACATTTAAAGCTGTGTGTAAATTGCAAGCCCTGAGTTTGGCTTCTGCTTATCAAAGCAGAGAAGGTGCATGCTGATATTGGTTGATTCAACTAAGGCCAGGCCTGAGCTTGTACTGTAAACATGTCTATAGGCATTAGGCAGTGGCAGAAATTTTGTCTGCCCCCTGAATTAGAATACCAGAAAAGGTACTCTAATTTGTATTTTTGGATCAACATACCGTGTATAGACATTTTTCACCTCCATTCTTACAATTCTCATCACTAGTCCAATTCTTTATCTGACTCACAATTTTAGTGTTTACTGTTGTGCAATTTATACCAAATGACCTGGCAAAGCCAAAGAGGAAGATATTTCAAACATTGTATATTAGAACTCTGCCATTGTAGGTCACTGGCACAGATTAAATAATGTAAAGTGATCTAAAGTGCCTGTAACACGCATATTAAAAAGCTTGTTCTTATCATTTTGATTTTTATGTAGACATTATCTTTGTTTATTTATGCCTATATTTATAGTGGAACGTTTATAAAATTAATAATATAGTTACTCACCAGTCAATTTTACAAGACGCATGTAAGCTGCATTCTGAAGTTTGTATCAAAAGAAATACGAGATGTAATATAGCCAAGACAGCCTTCATCCTGTTTTGTTTGAATGAATAGTATTCGTGCCTATTCGGTATAGAAGTTGTTTATATTAAAATTTTGTTCAAGATCGACAAGCATAGACAAGCCCCTCTGAGACAAGCCTGTATATGGCTGTATTGGTATTACGCACTGATCTGAATATAGGCTGGATAACGCATCTCAAACAGGAATTAAATAGGTTATTAACTTAATATGTGTTCATTTCAGTACGTGAATATTGAACCAGTGTAGCACTGTTCCTAATTCCTGTTTTAAAAGCCATTCACGCTTTGTTCATACTGCAGCTGAGCTGGTTCATTTCATCAAATTATATCATAAACAAAACATCATCTTTGTGATAGTAAAACTGGCCCGGCCAGAAACGTTTAAAAGGCAAAACTAGGATTCTGTAATACTATCTTTTCCATCAAATTATTAAGAGATGCGTTATCCAGCCTATATTCAGATCAGTGGTATTACGTAATACCTGGAGAAATAATTAAATCACATGATCGATACTTCATTAGTCATTTGCAGGAATTGCAGGATTAATGGAGGCAGTGGGCCCCAGGGTGCCTCTCAACTGGGTGGACCCCCATGATTTTTGCGTGACGCGTGTTTAGCAGTTAACAGATCCACGGTTAATAGATAGACCTCACTGTTATTCACTTTTGACCCGATGGCCTCGTTTCCATGTTTACCTGTTTTGGCAATTGGCAATTGGCATGGCAGACGCATATGAAGGTTATATACCCATGTTTCCTGCACGAATTTGTTTCTCGTTGATCTTTTTATTCTTAACTCTATTGTGCACGAAACATGAGTAAATACCACACGAAAACGAGGCCATTGGCCATTGGGCTAAAGGCAAAGTGAATAAACAGTAAGGTCTATTCAGGCGACAGGCGTTATCGCGAGATTTGGATATATTTGATGCGTGAAATGAAACACTAGCGAGAGGCGGGAATAGGCGGATTTCGCGATTTCATTAATAATAATAATAATAATTTATTTCTTCAATGCGCATTTACAAAAGTTTCTCAATGCTCATTACAATATAATTACTATACAAGATATATGTTAAAAAAATTATGCTAAAAATCGAAAGTTCTAGTCTTAAGTTTATTTTTACAAATATCAACAGATGTCTCTATAATTCTCAATTCATCAGGCAGGCTATTCCAAACCGCTGATGCAGCCTTCCTAAATGTTCTATCTCCGTATGTTTTCGTGATTGTCAGATCACTGGTTAACAGATAATTACGTGATTTGATGAACCGGAATTAGGATGAACATTGACAAAATCTTAATTATCGCGCTTATCACAGAAAATGGCGAGGATTGTTTCGCTGACTTGTTTGTCTATATACGTTATTAGTTAGGGGTGGACCATTAGATATTTGATGGGGGGTGGGGTGGTTGCGCAAATCCCAAAAAATATCGAGCAAAGCAAATATGATTAAAAATTATCGAATAAGCATCGATATCCATGTTCACAACCTTATTCTGTGGGAATATGACTGCAGCTCTCATATTCGAATTGGGATAAAACGTTTGCTGAAAACACAGGAAATCGCATTGCCTGGGACCTAAATTTCAGAATTTTCGGGGGATGATGACCCCGGACGCATCTACAAACGTGTGGTCTAGTACATCAGTCTGCTGAATCTGTCCCTGCCATAACGTACTTCGCAAATTGTGGGCTCCTGTGCGCTGTCTACAAAGCAAACACATCTCACCTATTTTGACAGTGCATTTGCAAATTCACTTTTGACTCTAAAAGTTATCAAAAAAAAATATCCTGCAAGGATACAGAGATGAAAACCAAAATCCTACACAGCCGAAGGACTGACTGCAAAAAATATTGAGCATCATAAATTCACGCAAACCCCCTCCCATAAAAAATCTAATTGTCCACCCTTTAAGTAGCGATTACACTGACAGTGAAAAGGCTGCAAAAAATTGCATCAGAAAATTCGGCGAAATTTCGATTCGTCCGGTAATGCGATATTGTTTTATGTTGGATGTAATCAGCCTATTCAATTATTCGAAACAACTTGAGGATGAGCTAAATAAGCAGAGGATAAATTTTCAGCTTCATAAGATATGGGAGTTCCCTCAAAGTGTATTGGAAAACCATGAGTGAACGAACCCAGAAATTTAACATCCGCATAGTCGTATCCTTCTAAAATATATGCCAAGTGTCTAACTTTTATTGGGGTTGGTAAGAAAGGGCTGCCCCTGCCTTTGGCTTTAGGCTGACGTGGATTGGAGGCACGAAAATTGCGTGCAGAACCCCGATGTGCACCCTCACCCACACAACATGTATGCTTATGAGCACATCCAGAACAATTACCACCTCTGTAGAATATGAAGCAATAACCCTGAGGTATTGGAATTTGCTGTTGGCGACTCTGACCAAAAGGTGGCAACACCTTCCTGGTATGTGACTGTTGAGAGGGCAACCACAACTCCCAATGAATCTCACTCCAGGAAAGCATTGCTCCCCTGGACTGGCGTAAATTCTCATCATATAGTTGCCAATTGTGACCTCTTGTTGCTAGGTCCATAACGATGTCCCCATATTTCATTAACTGGGGAGCCTCAGTAGGGTATTTACTAGTATAAATACTGACAATTATTATATACACAAGCTCTGGATATGAGGTATTCTGCAATCTGATTGGTTCTCTACTAGCAGGATATTAGCTCATATCCTACTAGTAGAGAAAAGTAGAAAAATGGCTGGCAGATTTGGACAATTTAATGAAGAGGAAATTCAAGTTTTACTTGAACAAAGTACGCCAAAATGTTCTGTTCATATCCAGAGCTTGTGTATATAATAAAACAGTTATTTATTATACTCACTCTCGTCGTGTATGACTGATAGCCGACTCGGCGCTATCACGCCTCGTCAGCTATCAGCTCATATACGCGACTCGAGTTCGTAGAATAACTGTTAAATATATGGTATGCCTGCATGTATACGACTCGAGTTCGTAGAATAACTGTTAAATATATGGTATGCCTGCATGTAGCCAAGTGTCAATGGAGACTATCTTTCTGGGCTTTGTGCTAGGTTCCAAACATGATGGTGAACGATCACTGAAACTGGATATGCCGAGCTGGTACTTGCCTCTGCTGTAGGTCCAGCCAGTAGTGCATGTACCAAACTCAACAAATTCATTGTTCCAAATTTTTTACCGGACTTTATCTGGGACTCAGGCATCCAAGGGTAAAGACAATTTGTCGGAAATTTTTTACGAAAAAGGTTAAAAGATGCTAAATTTGAGTGTAAATGGTGGTTATGCCGGAAACTCAGGAGGATTTGAATTTCCGCCACTGTTGTTAGCATCACTAAATATTATTTTACTACCGATTATTTCTATTATGTTATTGTGTTGTAGAAGTTGGAAATATAATCCAAAATAGATGCACTGTATATTGCAAGAAGCTTCAAGATAAAAAGTGGTAGATTTTTTACTCTTTAATTTAAAAGAAGGTATGATTGCAAATTCTATTTTACATAAATTTAAATGCAAGTGCTCTAAGAGCCATTTAACAATATTAAAATTATTGAATTAGCTCTAAGAGCCAACGACTCATCTAGAGAAGTATACATATTACGCTAATAATCTATAGTTCCGACGTGCAAAATCATGAATATTAATTATGTGCTACCTATAATCAGATTACATACATTACTACGAATTTAGTCTACAGGTATATGTACCTCCAATGCCAAGGTACCCCAAAAACCACAAGCTTAGTTTAAATGCGTTTATACACGGGTCTTTCTGCATGGAAAACTCGAATGGTATTACACATTTCTGATGAACCACTACCACTGCTGCTTAACTGGTAACTTTGTTTGATTCACGTAACTGTATGTGGCTTTTGCATGGGGTGCATATTTGCTAGGGAAGGGAAATGGGTAAAGAGCACAATTTTTAGTAATTGTAAGACGTTTCTGGTGGAAAATTGATTTATTACAAGCTTTTGACTGCCAGCCAGTCTACAGTCTTCGATGGTTAGGGACCGGTCATTAAATATGGAGAAGAGGGGGAGGGAGGCTGGCTGAGGAGAAACTGATTATTTTGGGGAAATGTTCTAGGCCCCCCACTAAAATGAAAATAAATTTTAAAAGCCCCCCCTGCTTTAAACTTTTAACAATTTCAACCCCCCCCCCACAAATATCCTCAAATTTTGAAAAGCAAAAAAAACCTTCACAATGCAAAAAAATCTCAAGAACCCCCCTACTTTCTCCTCTAGCCCCCCCTCCCTCTCCATATTTAATGACCGGTCCCTTAGAAGGTATATTTTTGTTACTTCTACCTTTGTCTGTTATTGTTTAAATATTGTAATTGTAAACAGTTGTCTCATTTCTAATTCTATGCCCATTGTTTGTTAGCTGTCGAAGAATGCTGCAGATTAGCAGTTAAAGGCTTGTGATAAATAACTTACTTACGACCAGAGAACGTCTCACAAATACTAATCTAAAAATTGTGTTGTTTTTGTTAATGTGGGCCAGTTTGGATATTTGGTGTACGCACAGCTAAAAACACTGTCTGATGAAATTTCACCACGTCATGTCAATCACAAGCAATAAATGAAACCTACTTGGCTACTAGGAAAAGTTGATTTTAGTTTTTGGTGGACTAAAATACGAATCAATTTTTAATTAAATTTTAAAATATTATTGCGATGTGCTTTTTGTGGGTACATACACCTGTACGTGATTTGATATTTACATTGTGATTATAACAAGTTTACAGAATAATTCTGTACTAGTCTTGATACTAGTCTTGATACTAGTCTTGATACTATAGTCTTGATACTAGTCTTGATCAGCACCCATGCATCCATTTCATTTTTCTGCCTTCCGCGTGAAAATCACAGAGTCAGAGGGCTGTGAAAATTTATATAGGAAATATGAAATTCATTTGGTGAATTTGATGCAATGATAGATAGATATTTATTTCAGTAATAATACGAGCAGTCGGCGCTGTGGAAAATAAACGAAGGAAAATAAAGGGACTGCATGCTCGCAGTCTAAATACATATGATATGTATATATATATATACATGTAATTTGATTGGCTTTAATCTCTACATAACCATTCTTTTACTGTAGTGATGAATAGCCTCAGTAACCATGGAAATGCAATAAAAAATCATACATGATCTGTTTCCATGCAAATCCATTGGCATTGCCAAGTAATTTAAAGATCAGTAGATCACGCTACTCTAGCGAGATCGTTCTGTGTTCACATTATACATGATAGGACGGATGATTCAGTAGACGTATGATGCGTCACGGGTTTCTCTTGTAGTAACACTGGACCATCAACAAAGAGTGTTAGAAACTTACAGTGCAAGATTTTTTCTTCAACAGCATCTCCACCATCATCTAGTGTTGTTGTCGAAAACGCCAAATTAATATAATCAACATCCTGAACCTCCTGTGCACTAGGAATTACTGGTCTCATAAGCAGCTGAATATCCACTAGTACTTCTTGCAAAACGTCGTCTAAAACAGACTCTGTAAAATATAAAATTAAAGGTTATTAGACTTTATAGAATTCTGAAGCCGACTTACTCCTGTAAGGTATATAAGCCTGGCTAACAGGAAAATTCACGTTATAGTTAATAGTTATACAGTTATATTTGTGCCTTCAACCTATATTCGCGTTATCACTTACCTGCACTAATTTCAATTCTGATTGGCTGAGAGCAAAGCAATCTTATTTAAACCGAGCTTAAATGGTTGAACAAAATCTATTACGGTTTTATACAGTCATTCAGTTAACATAGAAAATTCCTTTAAAAATATTTTTCAGTCCTTCGGCGTCCCTGTAAGTTTTTCTTTGCAGTCCATCATTGCTTGATAGACTTCATTAAACAAGTTACCTTGAGTATCGGAGAATATGGGGTGAAGTAGCAGAAGTTCCTTCGCAGTTGGGCGTTCTTTGTGATCAGGATGCACCATATTTTTCAGCAATATTTTCATTTCCTGTGAGCAATAATTCGGTATTTCTGGAATTTCCCCAGAACCAACCTATCAAAAAAGATCAAATCACTTAGTATTGTTGGGCTGCAAAACCGCTGTTTGCAACAAAGGATGAACGGTCGCATCTTGCTTGATATGATTAAACAGAGCTGTCTGGTCGAATTAACAAACTATAGAATAGGGGGACACACAATGCAATTACCTGATTAGAATTGACCCAGTTCTGCTTACCACCCATGCAGGCCGGGTTACGCAGAAGACATCGGTTAAGTCCGTGGCAGTGCCTGATGGACCTGGATACTGGCATGGACTAAGAGGGTGTTATACAGATGATCTTACTCACTAGACAATGGATGAGACCCGACTACTCCGAGTAAGCAGAAGACTGCGGAGGCATATGGAGCAGCGCCCTATGTTTCTAGACAATGCGCGACCGAAACCATAATGTATATAGGTGTGAAATATAGCATTCGTCTTCTAACCAACCTTGAATATAATAGTATCCCGTGCATAACCTTCCCACGGAAGGGCACCACTCAACAAATGTATCATCTCACACCCAGCTGCATATATGTCAACACTTGCTCTATATTCATCACCACAAAATGACTCCTTGGGCATGTAAGGCACAGTACCACGAATGCCAATATTTTTGGTCGATTCCCTGAGATCTACTGCCAGTCCAAAGTCGCCGAGTTTTATGTTGGTATTACCAATAAAGGTGTTTTCAGCTACAAATAACAATAATTGATATTAATTTTGTTAAAAATATTATAGCACATATAACTATTTTAAAAAGGAACCATACAAATTTGGTTGTTTTAGAAATCTATTTAAGCTTACGTTTCGTTGCTTCAGAACGATATGGAAATATACTAAATGTGTACAACGTCAACGGCAGACCTGGAAAAAGTATTCAATGTTCCTCGGATCCTGAATTTGCCTTTTTCAAATGTTCCTCAAATTCGGCTCAAGAGTGCGTGCAACAATAAAGTTGTGATAGTTTGTGTTATTTAATATTTGATAATCGTTTGGATGTGCGGACGTGTAATTTCTTTAGAGAAAATAATTGAAATTTGTTAAAGCGTACAGAATAATTTCCCCGTCCAATTATATTGAGACGCCATCTTTAATTTTTATTTAATAACACAATTATACACAGAAGAAAGCCAGGAAAGTCCATTGTAAAATGGGGAACTGAACATATCTCAATCTTCAGTGCAAAAACACTTTCCAAACAACACAAGTGAAGTTCCACGGTGCACTTCCATGTTGTCTGGATAATTGAGTTTCTTCACTTACATAAGAAGGTTCCAAACCAAAAATATGTTCTTCACAGCATAAGCCATAAGCAGGGACGTAGCCAGGGGGGGAGCCTTGGGAGCCGCGGCTCCCCCCCTTTGGTAATATTTAGTGCAAATACTTACTGCAAAACCAGGAATTATGCCCCACATATAGCCACAACTACCTTTAATCCAAAGAATGTAAGTTTTGGTGTGGAATAGATTATTATTTGGAGTCATTAGTGAAATACAAAAGTGCCCCCCCAAGGAATGAAGGCCAGCTACGGGCTTGCTTTAATCCCCGCAGGGCTCCCCCCCTTTGAAAGTTCTGGCTACGTCCCTGGCCATAAGACTACATGTTATTTATCTAATACACTGTCGCACTGATAGCCAGAAGACAAGTTCCTCAGACAATAATATTTCAGCTGAGGAAGTTCCTCGGATGAAATATTGAGGAACAATATTCTTCTCGCTTCTCACGAGTAGAATCTGGAACTCAATAATATTGGTTGGAAAATAGCTGAGGAAACAAAAACAAAGTTGAAATTCTATTAACAGGATATGAAGAACACTTCGCAATCTCAAAATAGGCTCAAATGGCAGATAATTAAATATGATTCCTTGACATTCTCCCGTAAAGAACGCGTGAAAAATGTATAGAATATTCCTCAATCTTGTTGCAGGATCTAGGATCCCAAGATCCCACTTTTTTCCAGGCGTGTAACGGCTTTTATATACACAGCGTTTATTTTACAAAGATATAAAATTACATAAACGTAATCTTATTTAAACGTAAATTACATAAACATTAGAAAATTTTAATTTGACTGATCGGTGATGAGAGAAATTTAGAGAGAAGTAAACTCTCTTTTAACAAGAGTTCAGAAGAAATTAAGAGGAACAAGAGATCAAGATAGAGAAATCATCAGGAGAGATAGGATGGCCAGTAGACTGGTGATGAGTGAGAATGTTTGAGAAAGGTGGTTTTTGAAAGAGGTTTGCCATGAAGCAGTACAGGCCGAAATTTCCATATGTTCCGAAATGCGCCTAAGAGTACAATGGCGAATGGTTTCACCAAAGCATTGACACTTATATTTATACGCAATGCGCGGTTTTAAACAAGGAGGAATGCGGTCTTTGAAGCGAAAACAACGAGGAAAGTCTTTGTACAGATAGATCGAAAAATACACCGAATTTGAATATGTGGATAAGCTGAAGCGAATAAATTGGTAATCGAAAGAAGCGAATTTGAGTAATGGAAGTAAAAAGACACCTAGTAAATAAAAATATTTTAAATATTCGAGATAAATTATTAAATTTAACAGTTTGGTAAAGACACCTCAAATTTGTCTTTGACCGTCTACACGATCATCATGAAAAAAAGCTTACGTTTTACGTCAGCATGGACATATCCTTCACCATGAATATCACGAAGAGACTCCAAAACTGGTTTCATCAGGGCAGCCACTTTTTTCTCAGTCAGATTTAATTCTTCACGATTATCAATGATGTAATTGAATGTACCTGTTTTAATGACAAGAATCATGTCCTGGTTAATTGTAAATGTTGAAGAAGAACAAGCATACATCCTGTCAACCTGACAAATTAGCATGCAATGATTCTGGAATGCTTGACAACTTATACATAGTCGAATTTGACTACTATTTGACATAAGTGCCTGAGGAGGAAAACTATGGTGCTCTTCCATAAATTCTTAGGCAATTATTGAGTTAAACTTGGGGCTTCAGAGCTTCGGTACGTGCAGATACAAACGACGTCAGCTTCAGTTTCATTAAATGGAACCTAGTATGTTTTATGTAAATTAACGATTACCCCCTAATATTTATTAACTATCACGAACCATTCATAAGCTCCATAAAGATGTGAACATGGTCGCCATCATCATACGCGCCTAGTAGTGTGACCACATGGGTTGGCGAGATCTTTGACCAGATTTTCAGTTCAATAGGGTGAAATTTTTTACACAGAATCTAAATGGAAGATAGAACGGTTTAAGAAAATGAACGCAAATAGCTTTGAGAAAGAAGTTCTAAAATTTTCTACTGGATGATAAAATTTCTATCATATTTGTATAACCCATTGATAATTGCATGACTGCATGATCAAAATAGCCAACCGCGAAAATTACTGCTCAAAAAGGAATAATTAAAATTACAATTACAATTACTTGCTTGAAAAGGTAATTCATTCCTAATTACAATTACCTCATTTCAAAAGTAATTAATGACAATTACAAAATTATCCCCCCCCCCCCCCATAGAAAGTAATTAATCACAGATTACAATTTGTAATGTTGAGCTTGTGCCAAACAAACGTAGTTAACACACCAGAAATGAAAATAAGCCAGGTTTAATGAAGTAATTTAAGTTCTATTTCAATGATCTTTAACCAAATCGCCACTTCTACAGAGAAAATTACTGTTGTAAAGCCGAATTCCGAAAAGGGGAAGCACTGAGACACGATGGTCATAACAATCACGGAGATTCTTGTTTTTGCATTTTGATGGTATATTTCTTTTTTCTCGATGATAAAGAACGTTTTATTCCATTTATAAAAGATTTAAGCAACGGAATTTGTAATTTTCCTCAGCTAAAATAATGCGTTCCTTCGTTTAATTAATTACCTTTTCCCGTTCCTTTTCAAAAAAGTTATTCAAAAGTGTCAAAATTACTACAAACTATATGTAACGAGTAGTCGGTAACGCGTGCAATTGTAACGAGTAATCACAGCACTGTTAAGGTGCATGGGATTTGCAAAGTTATGGCCAACTATCTACTCTAAAACTGATGGTTTGTGGTGCACTAATATCAGTGGTGGCGGAAGATAGGTTTGGTTGGGGGGCAAGACAAACTGTAGGGCTGTCCGGGGCATGCTCCCCCGGAAAATGGCGGGCATTTTTTAGGACACCCTGCACATGAAACGATAATTTCACTTCAATTAGTCATAATACCAGGGCGCGAAATAACGGCCGGTCAACGGACAATGTCCGGCCAAAATGAGTACTGAGTATAGTTGTCCGGTCAAACTCTCGCATGACCGGTAATTTTGACCGGCTACTTTTTAAAGTTTACATGTAATTGAGTTATTACAAACTATTTTCATGCAATTTTCTCATGGATTAAGTTTCGAAGTTGCTGACAAGTGAAAATAGCCGGCACGCAGTGGCTGAAACTGTCAAAACTTATGTTCTTTGTTAATTTCGTCTGATGTTGCGTTTACTTTGAATAATATTTACTGTATGGACTTTACAATAAAACTCAGAAGTGATAAACGGAGTTATTTTTTCTTCCAAAGGATCCTAGTTCATGCAAATATATTTCAAGAACTAAGATAATCATATACCTTCTTCACTGCGAACTTTTTCCCAGAGCGCAAGTCCAATATTTCGAAACATACTCCAAACATCCCACGATCAATTTCACGCAGGATAATGAAATCACGGTTGAGCATATACAGACCATCATGAGCGCCAACATTTAACACAGTCTAGGAAGCACAAAAGTAGTACTGATTCAATGAAAATATATAAATAAAATAACAATCAAAATGTAGTTAAAACTGTATGTTTATTTTATTTTATTTTAACAACTTTATTGGATAACAAGAACCCAAGCGGCAAGAGTGCGAACGGGACCCAAAGACCCATGCGAGGCACTTTCCCGTAACTAATAGTAATATAAGTGAACATGAGAGTATGAAAAACTTTATCTTAGTAGGGTAAACCATCCAGCGTTACAAGTAATGCTGCATGTTATCAACAGGTGCCCTACATTCCAATAAGTTAAAATATTTACAAAGTTAGAATACTAATATAAAAGAACAAGACACCTACAATTATATTTACATTTATAAAATTTATCTTTACATTATATTTATACTAAAGTGTATTTAAAGTCATAGTTAAGTGTCAGTAACATCTGAGAATTTATTAAAAACAACGCAGCCGTTATAGTAGAACGGCTTCTTTGCAGCTTCCAATTTTACCCTAGGTACGTACAATTCATTGCTCTGTCTTGTACGCCGTGACACCCTATCACGATTAAATTTAAAATAGTTCATTAAAAACTGAGGTACAATGCCCTTTAAGCATTTGTTAACTACAGTAGCTTATAAACATGCATGTCCCGTTTTTCAACTAAAGTAGTCCAGCGTAGGAATTCGAGAGCAACGTCACTATGGGTGGATTTATATACAATTATAGCTACTCTACGCTGCACTCGTTCCAAAGAATCAGCGTCAGTCTCGTTGCAACATGTCCATACACGAACATAGACATAAACAAATTGCCCAAACTACAATGCATGCCACCTTGCACGTGCAGAGAAAACTCCTTATCACATTAGTAACTCCTTCAATTTTAAGGATATAGCAATGAAAACATTGAAAATAAGCAAAAAGCTAGGACATAGACAAAGTAGTATCTATGTTGAATTGTACCATGCGCATATTACATATCATGAACGCAATCATGTATTAATAGACTCGAAATAGAAATTAGCAGGTGACTCAGTAAGTACACTTTAAGTAAGGATTTATGAGTATGAGATGTCCTCGGCTTTGGCACGCATTGGAACAAATTAGCTGCTCGGACTTAACATCCAGTCCAGTCTTTCGGACCTTTCGGATTTAAAATATTACATAAACATGAAATTATCCACAAACAAAACAATCAGATATTTTTTCACCCTGCAAAACTACAAGGAACTTATAACTGCAAGTTCATAGCCAACGAGATAACATGTATAGTATTAACAACAGACTGTAATGTATACTAACTTGGAATATTTCAAATTACCTATGCTTTTATTGCTTACCTGAAATGGATACAATATTTTATAAGGTGATCTTGTCTCGTTTTCATTGTGGGTGAATGTTCGAATGCGTTCAGGATAGCGTTGCTCGTTATCAGAGACTTCACAGTTATCATTCCTGTCATCTGATAGGGACATGTTGTCCAAGGGCGAGGAGGTATTGACTTGCGCGGTGCTTGATCCAATTTCATTCATGGCGCTTGATACATTTTCAATCATCGACATCGCACCTGGTCCATTTTCATTTTGGTTATCAGAAGCTTCACAGTGTGCATTCTTGTCATCTGACAAAGACATGTTGTCCAAGCCCAAGGAGGTCGATCCATCTTCGTTCTTTGCGCTTGATCTATCTTCATTCGCTTTTGATTCAATGCTTTCTGAATATGGCACTGGAACCACCGACATTTGTGGTAATTCATCTAAATTACAAAACAAAGCAAAAATTTTCGTTTGAAAACGAAAGTACATCTTATACCGTAGTGAATACCTCCAGTCGTATGTCATTCGTATATAAGAACTGCTTCCAAGAAAAATGGATATTCAAGTATACCTTTGTTCTTTTGAGGCACAGCAGATTCACGATAATGTCCCTTGAGGAAACTAGGATTGTTCGTGGGTGGGCCATTGCCGTCATCACCAAATCCTCCGTCATTATTTCCAGTGTATCCATTCCCGCTCGGGTTAGCTGTGGCTTGATTGCACTCGCTTTCTCTCATTGTCGCTTGATTCTTCGAAGGTGAGTCGTTGCCATCCCCACCAGAACACTGCAACATTTTCGGACCTTCGTTTTCATGACTTCTCCTCTTTAAGGAACTTTCCTGCTGTTTGGACTCCTGAACTTTTTCATCATTCAAACAGTTTTCAACTGCCTTTTTGACTTCCTGTCTTCGTTTCTTAAAATCACAGTCCTGTTCCTTCGTCGGTTTCTTTAATTCATGTCTAGATCTATAGTTTAAAAATAAAAATATGGAAAATCATTAAAATTCGCATCAAATTTATTGTGCTAAACGTTTCTGTGTATTGTTTTCCAAGTATTGGATCTTAACTTAAAACACCACCATTTTACGTACAGTGGGATGATGGTTTTATATCAACAGGCTGATAGAATAATAATGGTTCTTCAATATCTACGAAACGTCAACGATAGTAAATAACTTGACGGTACGGAGATGTCTAGAGACAGATGGTCCTTAGACCATTTTAGGCATACGAACTTACTTAAAGAAAAGATATTTCATATGTGTATACAAAACGCAGCAAACCATTGATTCCCAGTCGCTTATCCAGCGTTGTGTTCCCATAATAGAGTTTCCATAGGAAATTTATTCCTCTTAGATTTTGGCCTATTCCTATAGGAACTCCTATACGATTTTTTTGTAAATCGGTTAGAGAAATCCCATGGGCATGGATCGTTGCACGAGCTTTTTTCGGAGCGAGCGAGTGAGGGACTGTGAAGAGTCAGATCAGAAATAGGTACGAACTATCTGTATGTAGTTCAGCATAAAGAAACTTGCGTGCGTAGCTTATCTTGACGGATGACCTGTCTGACGTCTGTGTGTCAGTATAAATACGGCTGGATGAGCTCTGCCGGGATGTATAGATATTCTTGCACTTAATGAGACCTGTTTAGATTCGGCCCCCCCAATATTATATGAGGGGGGGCCGAATATCTTTCGGCCCCCCAAAAAATCAAATAATTTTCATGAAAATGATGGAAACAGCTTAGTTCCCTGAACAAGCTTACTAAAAGAGGTAGATAAGACTCTGAAACGGCCGTTTCCGGCGATCTGGGGGCTTCAAATTTTAAACAAATTTTCACTCTTCGCCAACCATGGTGGCGCCTCGTGAGCTTGGGCCCCCGAATATTGAATATGTTCCTACGCCCCTGGTCCTAGGATAATTAATAGCAGACAATTTAGAGACTTCAATGCCAATTCATTTAGATATGATCTTAGTTTAGCTCCTTGGCACATAATTGAGGAGTATGAAAATGATCCAAGTCTTGCTTGGGATGCTTGGAAATCTATTTTCCTAAAAATTTCTTATCATAATTACTGTAGAAACAATTTTGGTAACATTAAAAACACATAGAAATGTGTGAATGAAATTATGGGTAAAAATCCCCATACCAATGTAATAAGCAGTATTAAAGTTGGTGAATGCAATTACACTAGTTAACGAAGCTCCCACCTCAAGCTCTCATTTTGAGGAATTCATTACCCCTACTGATAATCGTTTCTCTCTCACAGCTGACAAATAATACAATCGTATCTGAGATATCTTGTAGGCATTAAAGGAAACTTTGCCAATGATTGGAAAATAACTAGGGTAATGCCAATCCATAAAGAAGATACCAAATCAGATCCTGATAAATAAAATAATTTAAAAAACCCCGTTTTTCCCCAGTTTTACGAATATCTAATTGATAATAATCTATTGGCTAATTCCCAACATGGATTTATACCACTACACTTGACACTTATAACTCTTCTAATATCCACCAACAATTGGTACCAGTCTACCAGAATATCGATCAAGGTTTATTTAATGGAGTTCTACTATTAGACTTAACTTAAAAGCATTTGCATGAGTTTTTCTACCGTGAACCTCTAATACTATTAAAGAAGCTAGAATTGTATGGTGTAGATTCTAACTCTATCAACTGGTTTAGGTCGTATCTAATAGGTCGTAAACAATGTACAAGCATTAATGGCACTCTGTCAAGCTTGTTGCCTGTCACATGTGGGGTTCCCCAAGGGTTAGTTCTTGGACCCCTACTATTTATAATTCATATCAATGATCTTCAAGCCTGCCTATCTTCCTCATCTCTTATGATGTATACCGATGATACTGTCTGACTGTTTGTTCTAAAGATCCAAAAGAATTAGAGCTTAAACAACTACGAGCTAATAAGCTTACTTTGAATGTAAAAAAGACAAAGTTTTTATCCTAGGTAACCAAGTAAGATTAAATAACCTGAATTGTCACTTTAACATTCAAATTGATGGCCAGTCTATTCGAAGGATGCATTCTTATAGGTATCTGGGACTTGAAAAGTTGAAATAGATGAAATCTTAAATTGGCAAGTACATATTGATACTATTTGTACAAAGATAAGTGCAAGTCTTGGGGCCTTAAAGCGGATTCGCAATTTTGTGCCCCAATACATATTGATCTCAATGTACAAGGATTTGGGGTTGCCTTACTTAGACTATTGTAGTGAGGTTTGGGGTTGCTTAGATTAAACACTTTCTGACAAACTCCAAAAACTACAAAACAGAGCAGGTAGGATAATAACCTTACGTCACCTAGCCTAAACCTAAATACCGAGAAGAATCACGGTTTGAGCAGAGGTTGATTGAAGGATGCAACTTCCTGATGTAATATTTTAATCTGTAAATGAGGACTGGACAGGAAGTTCGAGCAGTTTTGTCCAGGGCACTTATATACTATAGCACTATATATAGTATATAAGAACTCTGGTTTTATCCGGCCATCTCATCTCATAAATCATTATTTAAAGTGAAGTGAATTAATTTTGATTAGGGCCTTTGTTCAAAATGTGGAGGTTTTTTCTTGTGAAACATCATAATGCATATAATTAAAGGTCTGTTGAGGATGGGGAGTGGTGCTTCTTTTGTTAGATTTTCACCAATCCCTTACATTTCCCTGTAGCCAACCCATCATGGCCCCAGTGGCTTGCTCTGCCAAATAATATAAGAATGCAGTAATGCAGTCCACTTTATTATTCAATTTACTTTGTCTTATGCCAGACATTTTAACTGTCAGTTAGGGGAATTCCTTGAGGGGCTCTTTATGTGTTATGTGGGGAATTTGCCAAAACAAAGAATTAACTTGAATCACTAGGCATGGAAAATGCAATACTTTACATGGAAAATTGTTTGCCACCAAAGTTATATACATGTCTATTGGTAAAGAATTTGCAATTCTTGAATTTTTAATGTTAATAATCAGTTGATTAAAAATGAGCAACATTGACATATAATTCAAAATACCTGCATAATTTAATTTTATAATTTCCCATATATAAAGTAGAACAGGTGTTCCAGCTAATTCGATTATGCAGATGGTGATGCAATATCAGAATTTTACCAAATCTGTTATCTATATTTATTTATATTCTATATATCAATTATCAAAATAATTAGACACTTTTGGTCATTAAAATATTGCAGTAATCAGCTAACTTATGTTGGATTACTCCAATATATAAACAAACATTAAGTATTTCAACCTACTCCATGAGCACTTACTGATTTCCTTGTAAAATTAGCCACTTGTCTACACCATCGTTTAGCTCTATTAAAATATGAGAAGTTTAACAAAACACAATATAATTAAAATAAAAATGGTGTTTTCTAGTATATAATCGGCATTTCAGAAATTTAATACGCATTAAATAAAAATTCGTTACGAATATTCGCAAATGTCACAAATTAGTTTTAAAACTGTAATTATTGCACAAATGTAACAGTTTATCGAAGGTATTGTTATAAAGTACATTATCTAGTGCGATTTCATACTGTAATAATTTCGGTGCTTCCCCTTCATCACTTCATGTTATAAAACCTACATACTTGCAGAGAAAGCTTCGATTTCAGCTTCGGATTCTTGTTGTAAGTCTTTACCAAACTGTTCTACTTTGTCTTGCACATCTTTGCCAAGTCGCCGAAATCGAGTTTTCAAATTCGTGTTAGAATTGGATACATTCTTATTTGCTTCAAAATAATCATCAAATATTATCTGACTCCTATCATTTTCCTTCGTATCTATTGGGTCTGTTTTGCCCCAATCGAAACAATTACATATATAGTTAAACACTTGCCAAATAAACACGGTAAAGTAACTTAGGATAGCAAGGACCTTTCCTGAATTGCTTTTCTTTTCTTTGACACAAGGTGCCTTCCTGGGTGCCATCTCTATCTCTACTCTGCTTCGTCTTCAAGACCTTCAAGACACAAATGATTCTGGGAAGTCTCTGATGTGCCCCAATGGATGACGGGACGCTCTCAAAGACGCTCTGATAAAAACCTGGAACCGCAAATCCGGGTTCAATGTCTCCACTGAATGTCTCCTATATCTATGGTTCAATACAATTTGATTTTCTACGAATGGGAACAGGAAATCTGGAACGAAAACAAGTCCAGCGAGAGCCAGTCAGGGCAGATTTGGTGAACGCGGGCCTCCCTCAGACCCTCACTCTCTCAGTCCAGTAGCGTAGCCAGGGTTTGACTTTGGGAGGGCAAAACAAACATAGATTCGATTTTGAATTTCTGGGGTCTCTAGAACAGCATTTGACGGCGAAAAATCATAACCACGAAAAAAGCCATTTTTATTGTTATTCCAGACAATGCACTTACCCCCCACTTTCTGCCCAGATTTCAACTTTTCACAAAGCCATGGTGTTTGGCTGACATGCAGTTATGGTTCTATTATGCCATTTATTTCAGAAATGTGTAATATATTAAATAAATAGCGCCCATAAATCTTTACATGTGACGCGATTACGCGAACATCCTTACTGTAAGCCCCGGTCAAACGAGGATGAGAGTTGATGAGAGTTGACATTGGCGAGTTTGCATGAGAGTTTGTTCAACTCTCAAGGCCCAGACACCGCGGACGCGACTCCAGTGGCGGATTACCAAGTAGGCAGAGCAGGCTGAAACCTACAGGCCCGGGCTTTCAAGAGGCCCATTATTAGAATCATTAGTATTTTTTTACAGTAGTTCAGCAAAACAGCCTGGGAAAGCGGGAAATAGCATTTCCCAGACCTTAAATTTCCAAATATTTAGGCGAAACATGGCCCGGACCTCGCTAGAAGATGTGTCACCGTTTATAGGCGTGACTGAAATATCATTCCCAAGGCCCGCAAATTTTACTTAGCCTACAGGCCCCGTAACTCGTAATCCGCCACTGCGCGACTCGGCAACGCAACACGATTTTTTAGTTTTTAAAAGTAAATAAAACCGTCTATGGAAGAAAATTTTAAAAGATATGCAGACCAAATAACTCAAAATGTTATAGCGCTTCTGAATATATGAAAAACATAAAACAGGATCAAAGTTATATGTCAGTGAAAATCGAAAAATCGCGCCGCGTTGTAGAACAGCGTTCAGTCTGTCTGGGCCTTAATACCACGGTCAAACGAGAACAAGAGTTGCACGAGATTCGCGACAGAAATAATTTAGCGCACGAAACGGAGCCCTGAGAGACCTGAGAATAACTCTAAAATTTTTGTAAACAAAGTGTTCAGACTTTCTTCTTAGCTTTTCTTGTTATAGACACAGTCCTCAAACGATCAAGAGGCAGATCAAGGACAACTCTTATGAAACGGTTGATGATAAAGTCAAATGGAGAGGTTTGAGTTATTAGCAACTATGCACTATATAAGAGAATGGCAGATGCTAATTTAATCTTAAAGATGCACACCTGATCTTACTAGTTGTGCTAATATAAAAACTGGAAAACAAGTGTTTCTATAATAGGCCGTGGAAGCATTTCAGGGAAGAGGGGCATTGCTCAAAAGAGTACCTTTCATTTCCACGGTCAAAACCTCGGTTTTTCAATATAGGAAGGAGGTTTGGTACAAGGAACAAGCGTTGCAGAGGGGTGTAGAGGCATGGTACCCCGAATGAGAAATTTGGATTTTGAATGGTCTGCATTACCATTTCCTAAGACCTGAAAGAGGAATGATCTTCCCTTGAATGTTCAATAACCAAAAACAGGCCAATGCCTGGGAGGTTACAGTTTTCGAAGTGGATATCCGACACCGGATCCCAATACAATACAATATGTAAACGTTATTCGTTTAATTATATTGTTATTCTTTTATTCGTTACGCGTTGATTAGTTTCCATGCAAACCCTCGGTAGCCGAGTGGATAGGGCTGATCGAAAGTTAGGATGCGGGTTAGAGTTAAGGTTAGAGTTAGGGTTGGATGCGGGCAAGGTGCAGGTTATTTTATTGTCTAAAACAACGTCAATGCTGTATGTACACATGCGCAATATTGTGCCGGACCTGTATCCACAGCGTAAATTAATCTGTATTTGTTCTCTTGGCCTCTTGGAACGAGATTTACTGTTTGGAGAAAGCCCATGAGAATTTTGTCGCGGAATTGGAGAATTGTCCCTAAAGAGAGATGTCCGTAATAGAGAAGTGTGCTTTTTAGAGAGGTGTTCTTGAAAAGGAGTCCATCAAATGCATGAAAATGATGAGCGTACCAGGCACTTCTGTCAAGTACTTTTCAATTACATATTGGTCCGTCATAAAATATAGAAACTCTTTCTTGAAAAGAAAAATTCCATCTTCAGAATTCAACATATGAATAAAGGAAAGAAGACGAGCTAAATTTTCGACTCTATTTCAAGTCATCATCAGTCAGTCATTACTCATCAGAGATGATTTGTCTGATGATCACTTGTGTTTAATCTGGCATTTATTGAATTATTCCGTTTGAATCTGCTCTTGCTTATTATTTGAATTGGCTGCTTGCCGTGGTTTTATGTTCTTACTTCTCGCCATGAAATTTGGCTATTACAACATGTCTCAGTTTTATAAAATACACATAAAAGTGCAACAATAAAGTTGTGAAAAATTATTTATTAAAAAACAAAGCAATGACAATGTGCATGAAATTACATACTCTACAACAAGTTGTGAGCTGTTCTTAAAAATATTTGTAAAAGTAAGTTATTATTAAAAACATTAATTAAAAACTAGCTGTCCCTACAATGTTAGTAAAAATATATATTTCTGAATGAAGTGCAGTTCCTTAAAACTGTGCAGTAAAATGTTTTCAATCCCTCGAAGTTCACAAATTGGTATCAGGCTAAAAGACACAAAAAAAAATTAGTTAGGTCTTAGGACGTGAAGTCTTGATTTTCTCATTCAATATCACTAATTGTTCATCAAATGACTTGAACAATTGACATTTCCAAATTTGTTTGAGTGTACACAAGACATGAGGTGGAGGCTGATAATGACTTAACATATAATAGAGTTCCCATATTTTGTTTATACTTTGTTTTGACTATAAAATCCATCTGATTGGTTTATTTTTTATCACGTGATCGCTTTTCTATTCACTATAAAAGTACATTTTTTCCCCGACCTACGCCAATAACTCCCAGACGAAGGGCCTTCGCTTGAAACGTCGAATGCATTCAATCGAATTTAATAGGGAGTTTCTATACATGCTTTTTCCTCTAAGAAACTAAGCCGAATGAAAGTATTATTTAAGGTCGTTTTAGCATATTATACTGCCTAATTGTTCATGTTAAAGGTGTAATACTTAAAGTTCAAAGATGAAACTGCAAGAATATGCTATTTTTGATCATATATTACAAATGGTTTTGAAGAACGAGGCAGTTGTAAATGACCGATATTTTGGGGAAATTGTTAATGGCTACAAGTGAGAATAATTATATGGTATGATATTCCCTTGACGATGACTCTGAAAATATCTTGTTATATACTTACTTATAGTTTAACTTACAGGAGGGCTGGTAGATGGCGAGTCATCGCCGTTGGTTGTAGAATGATAAGCACTCTCAGTCTCAGATTTCACAGAACCTTTGGCGGTAGTCACAGAACTGTAACTCTTCTCAGTTCTCATTGTTCCTCCCTTGTTATCATCGTAAATGGGGTTGATTTCATAAAAGCCAGACTTGTTATCCCGTGGAGTCTTGTAAGCGATCACCTCATCTCCCATATACTCATTTTGTACTTTGTAGCTCTTTGGATCTCCAGGAGCGACTTCATCGTCTATACGTACGTCATGATGGTAGCCATGGTGACCACTATTTAACTCGTATTGACTGTGCACTAAGTACCTGAAAACATAATTTATGTTGACTGAATGGCACATCAAGACAAGAAAATATGAAATTATTATGTTCCTTTTCTGCTTGTGAATCCTCAATTATAAAAACTGCCTGCACTTGTGAAATAACAAGCTGTGCGAATACTACACACGTAAAAAACGCACAACTTGTAACAAACCTGCAGCAGACTTTTACCAATGCAGTTTCAACAACTTGTTATTAGGATGTGTTCGCACTGCTTGTTCCCACCTTGTTGACAAGTTGTCAACGGCTTGTTGACAACTTGCTTCAAGGTTGTTTAATCAACAGACTTGATTACAAGTTGTTCCAACAACTTGTTATCGTCGTGCAATTCAACAGCTTGTTAACAAGTAGTAAAATGACAGCATTGTTGCAACTTGTTGACAAGCTTGCTACAAGTCTGTTGCGAACGCATCTTGTTGACAAGATGTGAGAATTTTACGTATATAATCCTAGAATATTATGATTCGCACTGATGATGTACATCGGGACCTACGGATCGCAATCTTTGGTAATTTAAGGCACATGATTTTGCACATGACAAAATGTATTAAGGAAATATTTGTCTACATTTTTCCTATGAGTACAGGCAATTCTGGTAAGTTTCAGTTCGATATTATTCACTGCATTCTTTAGTGGCGTCAGCCTGATATCATACAGAAGATGCCTTGCAATGACCAATGACCGAGTGTAGGTTCGGTGCAGAGTAACAAACATAAAACTCAGATAATATATATAGGTTAATACACACGAATTATCTTGGATTTAGTGTTTATCGTCAAGTAATGTGAATTCTGTTATAATTGTATTTAATTATGTATATATCATTAGTAGTAGCATTAGTTAGTCATATTATTGTCATTAATAGAATAAACTTAGTCACACGACCACATCAGCTTTGCTGTAATATTACCATCGTGTTTAAATAAATGCTATTATTATTAATAATAATTCTGCATCAAAAATAATAATAATAATAATAATTCCGCACCAAACATTCTGCATCAAACGAATGACCACGATTGCGATCAGAAGAACATATTATATATTTTGTTGTCGAAATAAGGAATGGACAAATTCAGAATTTTTAACATTTTTAAATTTGTGCTGTGTATTTGTTACATGTTATGTGTATATAGAGTATTGTATATAGTCATTATTGATTCAAGTAGCCGGTTGTAAATTACCTTATATAAGTGAGATTTCCATTATTATTATTATTATCAGGTAAATATACAACTGAATTTCAACCCTGTGTTTTACGTTTTTTTAGTAAATTGTCCCATATATTTGCCAATAAAGATGATAATTGTTATACTATCAACCTATTCTCGATCATCGATGGTTGATTGCATTGCTGTTATTTCCAGCCCTTCCATTAAGTTTTAATACGATCATGAACATTTACCTTTCTTTGTTCGATCCACCTGAACACTCAATACAACACAAGGCAATCATAAGAAGGAATATTATGACGAACAATATTCCAAACACCACAGCATATACAACCCACCATTTACCTAGAAAAAACACAAATGGATTAAATCTTCGTTTACACGCTGCAATTTGCCGGGCCGATTTCAGATACACGTGCGTTAATGATATGTGAAAAATACGTGGCAAATGTCATCTGACAACATCGTCAACTGAAAATATTTGTCATTAACATTCAGCAAAACCTAAAATCGGCCCGACAAATCGCAGCTTGTGAACGTACCTTAATCATTCTGTGTATTTAATACATTACAAAAAGGCATATGATTACGAGATAACATATAGCATGGAATAACTAACAAATGCTTATAGTTGCATACATGATGTCCTCGGCGTTAGGCCTTGCTAGGGGAGAGCAGTTATCTTTTTCTCTTGCAATCTAAGAGCAGGCAATATACCGCGAAAAGGGTCACTAGTATACGTAATCCAATAACCAACAAAACAAACAAGAAAGTCGGAAGGTTAGTGTTGTTTTCCACTTCAACCGTTTTATTTTGTTGAAATATAATTAGTGGTGCCCGAGTGTTCACAAAACGACGACATACGCTTTGCTTCGGTACGATACCGTTTAAAGTCTATTTCAGAAAGAGTATTTTTACTTACTATCATCTGCTTCCTCTGGCACCTTTTTCAGAATATCATTTGCACTAACGGGTTCAACACATGCTCCACTTTGTAGATTAACATCACCCTGACAGTGACATCTGTAAGAGCCAACAACGTTCACACAATCTCCAAATCCGCATTGAGCACGCGCACCGGCCAGGCTAGTACCCTGGAAATCACACTCGTTGTGATCTACAAAAAAGAAATATAGCTATAGATTATAGGAACTTCGCATCAATGCTAATATAGGTCAAAATAATGGGTGATTGAAAAATAAAGAAAGACAGTGGAAATTCCTATCACTGAATCGTGACTGGATGGCACGATTCGGATATACAAAGGATCATTGTATGTGGTATAGAAGTTTGGTGTTACACTGATCATGATGCATGTCTGTTTTGTCAAATTAAAAGTGGAGATCGAGTGTTGGCAGTAGTCTTCAACTCAGAGATCCCAAGGATAGTGCAAAGTTCATGGGGTAAAGTACTGATCATATAGGCAAATGAATACGGTATGGATTAGGCAATATGCACGTTTAGCACAGAATATCTGATCAGCATCATTTTTACCCTACAGAGTCATTTTTATACTCGAATTTAAATGCAAAATATTTATAGTTATAGAGCTTAATAGAGGTAACACAGCTGTAATTTCTTGCAACTCTTAAATATAAATTATTTGAATGACTGAATTATTCGCGCTTGTAATTCATTGTTCAGTGTGTAATTGTACCAAATGACTTTCTTCCAATACTTAATTCGATGATTTCGATCCTTGAATTTTTCAAAATTTCATTCGAAAGGACATTTCCTTTAAAGTGGAAGCATTTGCATGAGTCTATCATGTAGCTTGATTGTGCATGCAAATATTCAATTTATTATATAAACATAAGTGTTATATAGAGTTTTATGCCACTGAGAAGAATAAAAAATCTATTACTATTTGTGTACTATTTACATATTTGTTTTGAGTTTCTATATGAATTGTCGTTTGTTTATAATTTGTTTATTTACGCTCACTCGTGAGCAATATTCTCTTCAACACTCGAAATAAATTCCATATTTCCGCGCAACCATGTAATATTCTCTATATATTTCATACAGATTTATGGAGTAGTCTCTATAAATGTACGCCAGGAACACGTCAGTAATAGATGTTTTTAAAGTGTAGAAAACTTACCAAGTCTAATAGTGCCGACAAAATCACGCACAACATTTTCGATAGGTCTTGTTGTATATTTTGAAATCGTCAACATCAATATTGGGACATGTTTATGGCGAAACTCGTGCCTCAGATTAATTGAGCATAGCCATAGACCATAGTCGTACACTGAAATAGAATATCGTTACAACTGCAACCCAAATAATATATGCCAATCCTAAATCTCTTGTCCAAAAATTCAATTTTCGTCATACAGACATACACTCATACGTCGCCATGTTTATTTTATTATGCGCATTGATTTGCAGTCCTCACAAAAATTCGTGCTACGGGGGGGTGAAATTGCCCGAATCCTCATCGGCGAAAGGAAAATTCATTACGATATGAAATATATTATAAGGCCGATTAGGCGGGCAATTTATCAACCTTTCCCAACGTTTCCATTAAACAGACAGAAAAACAATATGAAACGCGCAACTGTAGCTAAAAATAATAATTTTTCAATGTTTGAAAAAGTAATAATAAGCCCTTGAATTACATACAACCTAATAGAAAACATCAAGTGTAAGCTCCCCCCGGATTGTTTACTCTATACATCTATGCCTATCTGAGTCACTTATGTGAATTTTTGCCCTGTAATCACAATAGTTGCAAAGTGAAACATTGCAAGTGAAACATAAACTGTCAATATTTTGGTCGAACAACCTGAAAAAATCTTAATTGTAACTCGATCTTTTTAGGTGCAGTCAGACCTCTTATACGAACACTGAAAGCACACAGCAAAGTGTCTGTATTCGAGAGGTATCCGTTTTATAAAGGTTTCTTAAAATAAAATATATCTGTAGGTAGGACATTGGACGTTTCGAGGTGTCCGTATTTGAGAAGCGTCCGCAAAAAAGGTTCGATTGCAGTTCGAAGACGTCGACAATATATTTGTCAAATAAAGCAGCTTGCTTACCAACAACACTAAATGTTCGTATCACGTATTGTCCACCCAGCACTTGATTGCCGTTAACCCAAGGAATAGTGTTGTTAAGGAACACTTCTATATGTTGCATGTTTATCCCGCTGCTCTGTCTCACATAAAACAACAGTCGCACTATCACACTTCCTTGCCTGAAAAAACACAAACGGAAACTACAATTAAACTTTGGTTATATCTATCGTTTTAATCGTTGATAGGGAAAAACATGTAGGTAGGTATACAGTGCTCGACCAACGAACAAGGCAAGATAGTGTTAACTTAAGATAACTTCAGTATCATCTGATCATCTAGGTCAAAGCACGTTGCACATTATCTGTCAACTGTGTCTTTTCTTTTTCCTCTACTATAATTAGCAAGACTTCCCTTGCTACTGTATAACCATAAGTTTTTGACAATGACAATATTTAGAATATGACAATAATTAGAATATTACAAAAAGAAGCGCTACTTACGAAAAGCCAAATACTTGTACACCAACAATTGCTGCTGCTGTTGGATTATTACTTGGTGCATTCACCAGCATCATGATCTTTGATAAAAATAGAGATAACCAGTTAGTATTATGATATTCTATGAAATAATAAACTGCAGAGTATTGTGCTTGGAAGTAAGTGGCATTCGTGGTCAAGGAGGATTATAGGTGGAACAATTTGAAGCAATGTAATTAACTAGAGGATAAGCAAAGTAAGGAACAATAGAGAAAAAGGAACATAAAGTGGGCAAAATACCCCAGCTTAACTAACTTCATTACGACTGGATATCTCTACCATTTCTAAACTGTTCTCCCTAAAGGTACAATCAGGGCTATTCTTATTGCTCCAGTGTTGCTACATGCAGGAGGACTCTTCTCACAGACACATCAAAGACAACTGCATATTGCAGGAATCAATCTCCGATGGAAGAGGTCAAAGACACATTGTCCCACCAATATGCACCACCTTAGTGTTGTTTCCTAGAACCACCCCCCCCCCCCCACCTACCCGCCCTTATAGGAAATTAATGGCCCAAAAAATGCCAATTTAATGAAATTTGCCTAATTCCTAATTACATTTAAACTATAAAGACAGAATGTAAACATAAAAAATTGGTTACCTCGTCCTCAATATCTTGTGAAACACTGCCATACATGACGCTCTGTGGGTTATTTAGATTATCATTGAAGGTCAAGCCTCCCACGATTGTGATTGTTCCTTCATACACATTTGTTTCTGGAAACAAAATTTGGTATATTAGTTAAACCCGTGACAAGCATCTTGCAAATTTACACAACAGATTCAGATTCTTTGAACAAACTAATCTATTAATTGAAGATCTGCATGCACAGCACAAGTTCATAAAACTCAAATGTGTCTATCATCAAACGAGGTGATGCTCTGATACATTGTAAGGCATACTGAAGTGTTAATTATGGAATATGGCCAGCCTTTCGTCATGCAGACAGGTTATACGCATCCTGTTTGTAGTTAAAAATATTTAGAAAATAGGCAAAGGCTTTTTTAATAGTAATTGGTTGACACTGTTGTGGTGACCCTGCACGCCGCCACTCAAATATAAATTAACAAGTACTAAATAAATATGAGTAGTACATACCAACACAGATACCATTTTCAACAACATGGTTTGCATCTTTACAATAACATCTGTATGAGCCATCTTGGTTAACACAGGTTTGATCAACTGGGCACACAGAAGGAGTTTGGGCGCATTCATCGTAATCTCCTGCAATAAAACAACATTTTCTCGTCATCATTAAAAACATCAAAACTATACTAACAAATTTGAGATGCTCAAAAAGTCTAAGGTAAATAAGGAAAGTAATAAACATAGTGGATAAAAATACGACTATCCATGTGACTGAGAGTACCTATGAAAAGGAACAAAACAATGAAAATAGCTGCGGAATGCGAAAAACTACTTACCCACTGAAGATACCGTGACTTTAATACCACCAAACGTGTCATCGGCATTAACGCCACTTTCCACTGCAATCTTTACGTCAGCTGCAGGGGTATGAGAATTCTTCTTGAGTAGAATTGAAACATGAGCCTTCACTTTGCCGTCTTTGTCACTAGATTAAAAATAACAAAACATTAGTATGAACGATTGAATATTCCAAACATTTAGCAAGCAAGAAAGCAAGCAAGCAAGCGAGCAAGCGAGCAAGCGAGCAAGCGAGCAAGCGAGCAAGCAAGTTAGTTAGGTAGTAAGTTACTTACGTTACTTTCGTAAGTACGACGCCCACTGTGTCATTAACAAGTGGACTGTCTTCCAAAATACGTTTCACCTACACGGTCGTAATGTTAAAAGAAAAAGTAAAATGAATGATACAATTTAATAAAATATTGATATCTATTAAACATGCCATGTAATGAGACACCTAGCTGGGAATTGGAAAATATGTTTCTGAATTTATTGGGAAACAAATTTTGTTTTCGCAACAATGTTGACAATGTTTCCTAGTGGTACCCAAGGTATTCAGATAATCACTGTTTGATGGTCAGCCTTTTGATGTATAGTTCTAGCCTGGAATAACGAGTGGTAGTGCGCTACACTGCATTACATCCTTTCGATAATTACGTCACGAATACTTCCTTGGCCTGGAGCCTCGCCAAGGATAGATTGTGACGTAATTTTCAAAAGTGCGCTACACTGCATTACATCCTTTCGATAATAACGTCACGAATACTTCCTTGGCCTGGAGCCTCGCCAAGGATAGATTGTGACGTAATTTTCGAAAGAGTGCATTCTCTTGTCAAGAGCTTCATTTCACTGTCCCATATTTTCCCAATGTTTACGAAACGAACATCTTACATAATCTTCAATAGGTCCAGCTAGTGTGCCAAATTCTTGAGAGTTTGGATCTGCGTGACCGGGTTTATAATCTACGTTAGTGTCGAACTCCACGTTGTAAATCAAAACATCTGTGAAACAGAAGAGAAGAAATCAGAATTTTATATTCTTTTATATATATAGTAGTTTACTTTATATATATAATCATGATAGATAGATATGTAGCTAGTCATTAGATGGATGGATACATACACATAGATAGATGGATAAATAGATAGATGCAACTTCAGTTCTGAAGAGTACATTACGCAAATTACATAATTATGTTGTTTGAAAGATAGATGGATAAATGGACAAATTGAAGGTTGAAAAAGTGGGGTAACCAATCATCGACGGCGAGGCATGGGTTTTTCAAAAATTTAGACCTCAGTTTTTGCACTACAATTGCGATTGCGTGACGACACCTCAGAAATGAATGGAATGTATGTTGATTTAAATAATAATAAAAACAACAAATTCTAAGCAAAATCGAGAAATCTTCTGGGCACGAATGTTTACACACAAAACAGAAAATGAATGAGAGAAATATGGAATATTCAAGTCATTACTCTTTAAATTGTTTTTTCTTAATTGTATAAAACACCATGATGTATATTTGTTCGGCAAAGCTTTTGATTCGTAAGCCCAGGTCTTCATCACTGAAATCTTTGCCAAGTGAATAAACGTGGTGTTTTCTACAAAATAATATTATCGCCACAAAGAACTAATAATAATAAAACGCACTTACCAACACACATGCCGCGGTATACAGCTTGTTTAGCTGGGCATACACATCTGTAAGATCCGTATCTATTACTGCATAGAGATCCACTTGGACAGTTGTGGTTTCCATCACATTCATTCACGTCTATAAGACAGAAGATATTCATGATTAATTGAGTTGAAATATCATGAGGACTGAATAACCATATTGCCCTAAATGCTATTTCCTATTTTTAACCTTGTTATAACAACTGTATGCTTCTTCAAACAGAAATAGGGCATATATTTTCTTACCAACACATTCTCCGTTCACAGTCAAGTTAGTATTTCCAATACACTGTTTACAAATGTGAGATCCTATTATGTTAACACACGTCTTTCCACCAGTACAAAGACTGTTGTTACTACATTCATCCACATCTGCAAAGGAAACAAGAATGTTCCACCTTTTAACTTACATATAGTAAACCACCTTCAAGATGGCATTAGTATAATTCATGTCTATGTAACCAAATCAACTATACGTCTACTTCTCATTCGCTTGAGTCAGCAAACTTGCATTGTGTATATATAACACCACCACCTATCCTCCACCTCTTTTTCCATCCACCTTTTTGTTTTTATATATCATATATTTACTTTCAGAATTTCGTTGTAAAATTCAGGTACAATTCCCTTTGCATAACGTCACAAATACACCAAAACAATGAGTGACTGGATGGCAAGGAGAACAGTGGGATTTTGAAAACAAAAAATACTGACAATGGAACATCCGGATAACTGGATGCAGAGGACAGCTCTGACAATCGAAATATAACATACGAGAATGATTATACGATCTACTCACCATTACAGTTAACAATGCCATCACCATAGTAACCTTTAAGACATGCACAACTATAAGATCCAACAATATTGGTGCAATTTGCATTTCTGTCACATTTCGAAGTTGCACTTGAGCATTCATCGATGTCTAATAAGAAATAAACCATCAGGTGCGTAAAACACTCTCTATTCAAACATAAAATTTAGGTTTATAACAATTATTAATTTTATTGTAGATTACACAGGATGTGGTTGCTCTATTCACCTGAGCTATAGAGGCTCGACATCTAAGGTCTAAATGTTAGTTTTTGGTGTGGGAGGAAAGCTGGAAGACTGGGAGAAAACGCCGTATAAGTTCAGTTTTAATCGTGAATTTTCAATCACAGGGCAGTCACTTAATCTAAGCAAACACCAAATCGAATCATAATTGATATATTTCAATGTACTTACCAACACAACTTGTGTTTCCATCTCCAGAGTATCCACTCTTACACGTGCAGTTATATGAACCATCAGTATTCACACACTCAGCATTAGCATGACAAGAATATAGGTTCCGATCACATTCATCAACGTCTGGTAAAAAAGTGCAAGTATTATGTTCAATTTTTGCAATATGCAACACCACTAAAATCCTGTTTTAGAATCTGGGGTTATTCCCCCCACTCTCATTTTGGAAGCGAGAATTTCTTATCCTCCTCCCTTACGGCGCAAATGCTAATTATACGCACACTTTGCATCCGTCCATGTTTTCATTAAATAAATAACTTATTTGTTGGATTAGTATAGCCCTTACCTTTGCATAGATTGTTTTGGTAATCATATTCTTTTCCAACCGCACATTGACATCGATAACTACCAACTGTGTTTAGACAAGAGGCATTATCCTTACATGGTTTTGCACCACACTCATCAAGATCTAAAAATATATCAAACTATGGATCAGTACCTTACACAAAGACCTTTAACGTCATTATATAGATTTACAACATATGTAGTATTTAACATTTTATTAGTCTAAATAATGCGTTGGTTGATTGCTATTTTAAAAAGCTAAATATAGATGCATGGGTTTCAGCACTATCGTGCGAAAGATGGTTACCCGAGTTATCAGAGAGAGAGAGCATTTTATGCAATAGAGAGAGAGAGAGAGAGAGAGAGAGAGAGAGACATCTAGAGAGACTTTTTCTCCTAAAAGTGTCAACACGTCTGACGTTGACCAGCATCTGCAGCCCTGTTAAGCTTACTGGAATCCATCAAATAAACACAAATTCAAACACAAACTCGTAACTTTTGAATAACCCCTTTCCTTGCAGTATAAAACGCTGCATGGCTTGTTATCAATATTATGGGCCATGCATGTTGGGGGAATACACGTTTTTAATACTATAACTGTTCATGGCATTATCTTACTAAGGCTCCTCCAAAATAGCCATCAGAACATGAATTTCTAAGCCAAAGTATAAAATTTCTCCCGTGTATTATAAACCATGCTGAAGTTACGAACACCTATTATCTCCACGCCTCTACTCAATTGTTTAAATAAAATATTCAACATTCTGTAAAGTACTGACCAACACAGGTAAGTCCGTCTCCACTATGTCCTTCAACACAGTGACATGTGAACGATTCTTCAGTATTCATACAAGTTGCATTTTCATGGCATGGGCTGTATAAATCACATTCATTTGGAGCTAGAAAAGAGAAAAATATACAATTTTTATAATGACAATATATTATTTGCATTTTTGATGTACATGGGACAGATGTTGAGATATTTTATAACTTTTTGTCTTTATGCGTCATCGTTTTGAACATTATGAATGAAAGATATATCGAGTGATAAAAGGATGTGAACATAAACTATAATACTAGTACTAATGTATAAACAATTTGATGGTTTAAGATGAATGTAATGAGGAGCAATTTTACAAGGCACTGCTGTCGGGTGCTCTCTTCATACCGCTATTCAATTACTTCATCTGCTTACTATAATCTGCTTACTATAATCTGCTTACTATAATCTGTTTACTATAAGCCAAGTTTTTTGGCTTCCAGCGAACAAAAACGAAGAAGACGTCAAATAACTACTCTAAAGGTACGTTTACACGCTGCGATTTGTCGGGCCGATTTCAGATGCACGTTAATGATATTTGAAAAATACGTGGCAAACGTCATCTGACAACATCACCAACTGAAAATATTCGTCATTAACATTCAGAGAAACCTAAAATCGGGTCGACAAATCGCAGCGTGTAAACGTACCTTAAGGTGATTGAAATGTTTCAGTAGTTAAGGTCTTTGGATTGGCATTTGGCAATACAATTCTGATATGTATTAGGATTTCTCAGAAACCAATTATCTTTCTTAAAACATGTATATTGCTATATATATTCAATAATTTCTTCATGCCTACATTTTTGAATTTACATATGTTCAGGACTCGTTTACATATATGGTCTTGCTTAACCAGGACGAGATAAAAGTTGAATAATTTTGATGTATTGAAATCCTTAAAATAAGCCATAGTTTACGATTTAGCAAAATTGCATTATTTTCATACTATGGTTTGCTGAATAATTGGAAAGGAATGGCAATGAAAAACAGCCATAATAATTTCGTTAAACTATACAAGATCTAATTAACAACATTTCAAATACGTTAATCGCCGTTTGTCTTGTCGTTTATACCTAGTGATCTATTCCTAGCAAAGCAGGATCATGTAAACAGTCGCTCGGTCTGCTCACCTCGGCATGAACGTTCAATCAAAGTGTCCGTCTTATTTCTCAATAGAGCAAAGTCATCAATTTCGATAACGTTGTGGGCAACACCTTGGGCAATATCGACTAATTCTACAGGATTTACTCCAGAACCAATACCAACACTTATTATAACAACTCCTTTCTTCTTCAGATTTTCAGCAAGTTGTACAAGACTGGCAGATTGACTACCTCGTGGTGTTTGCTGACCATCAGTTATAACAACAAGCACCTGGAAAGAAGTGCGAATTGTAGATGAATATGCTGTATAGAAGTGATATCTCATATGTGGGGTCTAGTTTAGGTAGTATATTGTTGAGGTTTTGCTTGAACTACTTGGACAGGATAAGAAAACTTCGGCATTCCGAGCTAAGGCCCTTCATCTGGAAGTTAGTACCATGCTCGAAACTTGTATCTTTTCTAGGTAGTTCAACCAAATGACTTCAACAGTTTATACTGTATAGAGCAGGGCGCTTGGCATAGAGGGCCCACAATAGCGTTGGAGGGATGTGCGACAACGTTTATTTTGGTGGCGGATTCGGGACTGTAAGAGGTGATGCGGATTTTAAAAAACCTTGCTTAAAAGGCTGTCTCCGTCGTTTTTTGCAGCAGCTTTCAAACGGTCGCCACTTGTTTCCATCTTCCATTCTGACGTGACGTCATTTTCCCAAGTTTGAAGAAATGTAAAATAGCCTTGTAACTGATCCTAACCCTAAAACCTACCCCAACCCTAAACATAACCCTAACCAAATTGATGAAGAAAAATCAAGAAAAACGAATTTGAAGAACGGGGAAATTGCGTAACATCAGTTTGGTAGATGGAAACAAGTGAAAACCCTTTCAAACGTTTAAATTCTTTATTACCCCATGCATTACCTCGAACTAACTATCGTAGTAACCCAATACGCAATAAAAAATAACTTACTAACTACTTATTAACCTCAAACGTTCGGTCTTTACGGTAAAATATTAAACCTCGGCCTTGCCGTACTGACCTCGCTATCGCTCGGTCAATACGGCAAGACTTCGGTTTAATATTTTACCGTAAAGACCTCACTTTCGGTTGATAAGTAGTTATTATTACACTAACCTTAGGCACTTTCTGTGCTGGTCTCCAACCACCAGCGCTTGAAAAGACTTGTGAGTCAGCAATATCTAATGCCAGGTCAATGCTAGTCTCACCACCTTGGTATGGTAACATTCTGATTAAAGCATTTACATTTGCCGCTGTTAGATCTGCACCTTGAAGTCTGTCGAAATTAAACAACACCGAAGCGTTGTCACTGAAATGAATCACAGAGAAGTGAGCAACGTCCTGTCCAACATCGTGTTCACGAACGACTGTGTACAAGAATTCTTTTATTTGACGGAAATTCGTCAAGCCAATAGATCCAGATGTGTCGACTGCAAATGCCATATCGATAGCTCGTTTACATTGGCCTAAAATAGAACAAAAAAAAGTAAACTTAGTAAGTTAAGGGTTAAAATACCTTAATAAATTATTATAACGTACTGTAAAAGTTTCCATTATCGTCAGTTAAAAACCATTTTCACACACATTAATCAAATTGTATACTTGGTAAATAAACTCTGGTAAAGCAATCCAATCTTTAGACGAAGCGAAGCTTATGATTACGTTTGACGTTGTAATATGAAATCATACGATGTTATGTAACTGCATGGTGACATCCAAATGGGTAGAATCACTTTTCTGAATGTCCTATACACAGGAGTTGAAACCATGAAGGTTCCTGGTGTAATATCTGGAGACCTTTTACTGATTCGATTCCTGGTTGCGACATCGAAAAATAAGTTTTTCAGTAAGTGTTTCGACTCCATTTGTACAACAAAAGTTACCCTTCCTTGTTCCTACACTCGGCTGTGGACAACAGACATGCAATTGTAGTATGACACGATATATGTAAAACATCGTGTTAGATGGTGACTGTTTGTCAAGAAAATCTAGCAACCATCTTTCGGGAGTTAAGTACCTTTACCGGCTTACCTAAGCATTTATATGATCCCATATTGTTGATGCAGTTAAATCCAAACGGACATGGGCTAGTTAGACATTCATCAATATCTGAATTAGAGAATATATAATAGATTATATATAATAGAATATATAATAGATGTTCTATATAATAATTAATTGATTCTTATACTTCTAACAACTCGATAATGGTCCTAATAGTTATGATAATAATATACACACGAACAAATCTTAATTCTGATTGGCTAAGAGCAGTGCAATTTTATAGTAAAACAGTGCCAAAAATGTAACACGGCGCCACAAATGAATTAGGTGCAAATTTTATTATTTTGTTTTAACTTTGTGAAAAATGATTCCAATGGATGAAAATATTTTTTGTCCATAAATTTCTATAATTCTGGTATATACACAAAATATTTTGATGAAAAGATTGTCTACAACATTTATCTTATTATTTTTTCTTCATATTTATTAATAATTTATAGCAGGACTTCTCGAGAAATATGACAAAAAAATACGCACTCGAGAGTTTTTCAAGACCTGAAATTTGTCTTGTCCTGTGGAGCAATAATATGTTTTCCTGCAAAAATATAACATGGTTTAAACATTTCATACCTTGACAAGACTGACCATTGTATGCAAATCCAGCATCACACTGACACTCGTACGATCCAATTGTGTTTTCACACGCAGATCCACTTGGACATGGGTTGGCTGCACATTCGTTGATATCTTAAAGTCAAAATACAAACTGAATTAGCGTTGACACTTTGAGGTGACTTTGTGTGTAAATACTTCAACATTATGTACTTTAGTACCGGTAAAAAACTTCACGACCAGGAACGGTTTAGGGGAAGGATTATAATAGGATTATAATAACATTAACGGCAAGAATTCGCCATAAGATCGCGAGCGTTGATGGAAACAGCTCCCCATATATTAAAAACGACATCAATTATATATGTTAAGCTAGATACATTCATCTGAACATAATAATACCGCAAACTCAAAATATACAATGTGGGTGATCTGGAAACAAGGAAAAGGGCTGGGACTAGTTGTCAAATAGAAATCGATTTTCAGATTGCTCAATATCTCGTGAAATGTATTATTTTGTTCTCAAATTTGGTAAGGACTTGTGTTTTCTATCAGTAAACATATTTACAAAGTTTCAAATGATTTCACAAAGGAAACACGCGATTAAATACAGAAATACGGATTTCTTCGGAAAACCCACCTTGACAGGAAATGACGCCATCGCCTTGGAAACCTTCTTGACAGCTGCAGGCATAGGTACCAGGTTGATTATTACAGGCAGCAAGTTGATGACATGGACTGCAGGACTGTTTACTACATTCATTGATATCTAAAGATAAAATAATGTTAGTCGCTAAGAGTTCATTTTTTGAGGAGAAAAAATTGGGGATTCATAGTCAAATTATATTCATAGTAAAAGTCAAATACTACATTGTTAAGGGAATATGATATTGTTGATATGCTGGCAATACACTCCAATTAAATATGAAGTAAACTAGGAAGTTAAGTTGCTCTCATCATTATTGAAATATAACATATTTTCAGTGGCGGAAATTCACTTTTTCCGGTGGGAGGGGGGGGGGGGAAGCCTTCTAAATTTCCAACAAATCCCCAATTTACACTAAAAATAGGCTGTTTTTAGCCCTTTTTAGGTCAAAATATCCGACAAACCGCCACTGCATATTTTGTCCATAGTACAACCACATGAAAGTTTAGTATAACCTATGCTCTCTTTGTCCTTCAATTTACCTCTTCATTACCTTAATCTGCAGTGATACTTTATTGAGCATACTGTACACAAATATTAAAACGTAATGCATGGCAATTGGTAATAGTCTAGAAATTTTGTAAGCTTCAGGTTCATGATGAATAGGGAACCACTACTTCCTGCGCCGCATGAGTACTCAGGTACTCGGCGAAACAATTTCTCGATCTGAACAAAGCTATGATGTGTAAAAGCTTGAGAACAATCTTTGCCTCACTACTTAACAAATTAAACATATTTATAAATAAAATATCCTATAATGTGCATGCTTATCCATATAATTATACTAAGCTAAGTTACTGTACCTGAAGCATCTATCTTATCTTTGACAATCACAAAGCTGTCGACTTTTCCAAATTTAAGTTCATTAGGATCACTAGTAGTCTCAGATGAATCTTCAACAGCATCCGCTAATTTTTTAGCTGTCAGTCCAGTGGTGTTCATGTAGTGGTACACAATAAAGCAGGATTTCAATACCATTTTACTATTGTACACCTCAGGACTATTGAAAAATTGGAAAAAAAGAACGTATGAGAATACCTATAGTAGGTGTGTCTGTTAAAAAGGTATAAGTAGTGAGCCTTTTTATCATTGGCGACGCCATATTGAAATCGCGATGGATTGTGGTCTATTTAACAATTAGATTATGAGCTCAAGATTTCTATGAGGTGATAGTTGATGAGGGCGAAGCCCGAATGAACTATCATCTCATAGAAATCGAGAGCAAATTATCTAATTGTTTTACTTCTAATTTCTAATTGTTTTACTTCTAATGTTTCTAATTATCTAAACAGTATTTCAAAACGTTTTCATAATTTATTGAAATAAATTCGTCAAAAATCGCGCCGAGGAGATGGCTGTTTCGCTACTCGCTATCTATCGACAATTAGTATAAACTTAGTAATAGACTATCACTTTTCCAGTGATAGTCTACTAGTAGCAAAATTAAAACAATGGCGTGAAAATTCACGTTTAAAATTAATATTAATACTTTTGGTTCTCAATAAATGCTATAGTTTATACTAAAACAATTAGACAATAATTGTTAATTAGATAGCGAGTAGCGTAGCCAATCAAATTACAGCATTTGCAATAGTATACTAATATGATTCTACTAACTAGGGTTAGTGGACGTTTTGTGTCTGTATAACATAATAGGACTAAAATGAATCTATTTTTGTTGCAAAAATCAAATAATCTACAATTTCGTCAAGGCTATACCTGCTTCATCGTTATTGTTGTCAAAAAATGTTCTGCATGGTATCTTTTTACGACAAAAACAGTTTTTCTGACATTTTAGTCCGGCTATTGTCATGAACGAATAATGGCTCTTGGGATTCCACTCAAGTCTTCATAATTTCATCTTACACATACCTGAAACTATACAGCGTGGTTCCAATGAAGTAATTCTTCACGTCAGAATTCCAGAAAACGTAATTCATCTAAAATGGAAATATGATCTTTAAATTTGTTTGTTGTGCTCTTTGTTAGAGAATTAACTTCCTTGAATGGAACTGCACTATCTGAATGCAGTCCTTGTACTTTAGGTTAGACTAAGTGAACGACTGATCGACCGAGTCAAATACTCGTACGTTACCCAGAGTGACCGTGGTGCATGCACATTGGGAAACACAATTACCTCAGCAGTGAGATTTGCTTTGAGTGATTTGTATTCGTCGGAGCTATTATCATGAAGAGCGGGCGAGTACACTACACCTTCGGCGATCACCAAACATACATGATAACGGAATGGTTCTAATGAAAGAAAGAAATACATTTATTTAGTTGTGCCATACTTAATATATACTGGGTTGTGTTTATGTACCATATCTATACAAACAACAAGAATTTGTACGGTGGTGCCGGTGCGCCGATAGGGTATTAGGAGGTAGATTTTGTCCAACGGGTAATCACTGGTTTAACTAAAATGCTATATATTGTTAGTTAACATCACGAGAGATCAGATTCAGAGTTATCTGAAATCGACCTTTCAAAATCCCTGTGTGCGAAACACCTTCGTACCTTATGCAAACATCCTAAACTATCACAAAAACCATACGCTTTTTGTAATTATTTGATAGGTTGTTTGTAAGAAGTGCGAATTGTTTTGCACTAAAACAATGTTATTGCTTAGAATATTCTATAACGTATGGGTAAAATATCATCAATATAATCTACTAGTGCAGGTGTATTTAGCTTGCGTGGCAAGCTCATTGTTCGGGTGATCGCACACTTAAGGAGAGATCACCCTAATCATGAACCTGCCACGCAGGCTTTTTATCAGAAAACATCAATAAGCTTCCACTTACTGACACACACAGAGCGAACTCTGATATCACCACATGGACATTTTTCAACTGGATCACAATGATAGCTACCAAGAGTATTAACACAGGTCGTTCCAAGACTGCATGGATTACTTGAACATTCATTCATATCTAGTAAAGTATTTGACAATTGATATAGGTAATGCAATAATATATATTTATATAAGACTAATTATGATAGAACACTCAACAACTTTTGAACTGAAATTATTACAGTATCCTGGTTAAATGATTTTTATTTCATTTGATGTGTCAGCATGAAATAAAATTCGAGGGTTAACAGCTTTTAATTCGAAAATTGCGAGAAAATTTGAGAATATATCTTCTTCAATGAATAGGCATTTTTTGTTTATTTTTCTATAGGATGTGTAAAACGGAGAATATGGCTTAGAATGAAATTAGTACCAAAGCCGACATTGTCGAGTGAACCAAAGTGAACCAACATCTCAAAATCTACATTTCCTCAAAATTTCTCTTAAACGTTCAAGGAAATTTGGGAATTGATTTTTTCTTCTGTAATTCGAAGCCATCATGGAAGTTGAAAGAAATACTCACCAGAACATCTTCCAGTACTGAAGTCAAACAAAAATCCACTAGGACAAGAACAACGATACGATCCTGCAGTGTTGGTACACAATCTTCCTGATGGGCAAGGGTTCGCGACACATTCGTTTATATCTGAGTGAAAAAAATACAGTTTTTTACAGTTTAATACTTATTTATTTAGTTATCTATGTAGCTTTGCCAATTAAATATATTCACACTACAATCATACACAAACAATACAGATAAATGACAGGGTAGACGCAACAGCTCTCGCCAATTATGGCAGTCCTTTGCGCAGTACTATCATTACAACACGAACAAACATCACAGATAACTAAAACAACACGATTTTGAACAGGACAAGCTAGCTACGAGATTTGCTACAAGTCAAACATATTTGGCTTGTGCAAGTGACGTCACGACTCGAAATTGTGTGGCTTCCGGGTTGTTTTTTTTTGGGGGGGGGAAATTCCATTCAAGATGGCTGACAATTTTTGACATCAATACGTACGATAACGTTCCTGAATAACTCGAGTTCTAGACATGGTAAAGCAACAAACTATACACCAAAATATTCATCGTTGGTCACGGATTCTAGAGAGGTATAGATTATCTTATAACTCTCAGTATTTCGCAAGATATAAACGAAAACGGCACTTCGATGAAATCCACGATATGCCACCCAAATTGCCGGTTATATAGCATGACGTAATATTCTCGCGTGACTGAATAGGTTTCCAATATAACGTCCCAAATGATCCGGAGGGA
This sequence comes from Trachythela sp. YZ-2020, assembly GCA_016169945.1. Lineage (NCBI taxonomy): Eukaryota > Metazoa > Cnidaria > Anthozoa > Malacalcyonacea > Clavulariidae > Trachythela > Trachythela sp. YZ-2020. The sequence continues at coordinate 5,450,498 of JADLSH010000369.1, forward strand.
CGATAGCTACAACTAAATGGAAACCAGGCTTATATAAATTTTTAGGCCCTATATATTACCTATACATTGTTTTCCATTTCCAGTGAAGCCGACGGGACATTTACATTCATAAGAACCAACGGTGTTGTTACACTGAGCCAATTCATGGCATGGATTAGTTAGACATTCATTTACATCTATAAAGACCAGAAAATATATTTTTATACTCAACCTGCATGTATTAATTGTGTCAAACTATTCAGATAAAAGGGCAGTAGAAAAATATACATCAAATCAGAAATAGAAGTGTTTTAGACCGACATAATTCATGATATCCAATTGAATATTAGAAATGCATAATGTTTTATGATATTAATTGACAATTCCATATTCTAGGTTCCTGCATTGTACCTTAATATGCCAAAAAAATTGTTGATATAGGTAGAAATTATTAACAACTGATATTCAATCAATATTACAGTGCATGTACATGGAAGGTAGTTGTATAAGGATTTTAGGATAAAAGATCCGCTGCAGCACAGCCTAAAATGAGCTTACAACGAAGCCTAAAATAAGGTGCAACGGTCATCACAAGATTTATTAATGAATAATTAAATCATAATTATAATGACATGATAGTTTTCTTTTTCAAAATTAAGGAGGTAAATAATTGAAGAAGGTACAAACCGACACAAGTTTTTCCGTCTCCAGAGAAACCAGCCTTGCAACTGCAGAAAGTTTGGTTATTTGAGTATGCGCACACAGCGTTTACATCGCAGACACTAGCATCAGGGCACACACCAATTTCTAGATAGGACGAAATGTAAAGCTTAATATATTGTATCCTAGGTGTCTTATAAAATTTATTGGTATATGGTGAAGACATTACAAAAATATCAACGAGTCACTAGGGCACAATCTTATTTGTTAACGTTTTTTATATAAAGTAATGTTCTTCAGTATATCTCCACCATCAATTTTTTAAACAAGGTACGACGCAAGATGGTAACACATGCACCATTAATTAAACTATGATAATAAGTATTGTAATGATACTATTTCTGGGGTCCAGTGTCTTAACATTATAGTTCCGCAGTGCAAAAATTGGATAAGTTAAATAGTGATAGATATTGTCCTTACCGATACAGGATTTTCCATCTCCAGTGAATCCACCTTTACAAACACATTGATGAGATCCCGGAGAGTTTATACAGTTGCCATGAATATGACATGGTTGGCTTGAACATTCGTTGATGTCTTAAGAAAGAAAATTATAATGTAGTAAAATATATTCGCAAACGTACTGGTAGATAATGAGCAAAACACAAATAGATTAGCATTGTATCATTGTCTTGATACCACGGTAATAAACGAGCAGTGTCTCATTTTCAAGACGTGCTTTGAATGGAAATTCAAAGCACGTCTTGAATCCCCTAAATTTAGGGATAGACACTAGAAAGTTAGGTTTTAGAAGCACGTGGTGACACAAAAGAACACAGGGGACGGTTGTGTGAAACTTTTAAGTACTTTTTTGCTAACCGTTGACGTTGTGTAGTTAAATAGTAGTTAACACTAAATAAGGGATTATAGTTGGCAACTTTCACACTGACTAGTTAAGTTACTTAACTTAAACAACCGGTCCCAGAAGTCTAAATATAGTAAATGGCTCTAAATCGTGACTCATAAACTCTTCCCCATGTACGATATAACTTATACATTTAATCGAAATATTTAAACAACAAGAAGTTTTGCACATGAAAAAGATTAAATTCTTACCATTACAAATTGTTCCGTTTCCAAAGTAACCATCTCGGCAACCACACCTGTATGAACCTTCCAAATCTGTACAGAGTGCCAAGTCTGGGCAGACCTGTTTGTTATTAATATATTCAACACACTCGTCAATATCTAGAACAGAATTTACATAATTGTTACATACATGTCACATACTTGTTCAATAAGTGTTACATGCATAATTTTTACACACTGGTGATTGTTGAAGATACTTAATACATTTGTCACGTTTCTTTAACCCATGTTAGCGATACTGTTTTAGTGTTTCTATTTTCTGTATTGACGCACTATATCTTTGTGTTACATCTAATGCATGGAGTAGATTCTTTCAGTATATATAAATCACAAGCAAAAGTATACCAACGACCTGTTTTATAAATGCTTTTTTATCTTTCACGGCTTCTAACTTGAACTGCACAGTATTTGCGTTAGATATATATTTTATCGCAATCCAATCCTTGCTTGCAAGTGACGTCACAACAGTACACATGTGATGTTTGTTTGTTAATTAAAACTAATTAAGAACAAACGTTGCGTCAAATGCCGTCAATTAGCCGTCAAATCAAGGCTGCAGTTGTTGCTTTTGTGTGAGAATTTAGAAAGGCTACATTCTGCCTAATTCTATTAGGCATTATCGCTGCTGTCGGGAGTGCTCGCGATGACTTTGGCCACCTAAAATGGCGGATTATCTAGCGTGACGTAATATTCTCGCGTGATCTGAATGTTAAGTGTGATTCTGTAAATTCTCCAATAAAGTATAACATGTATGAAAAAGTTAAAATGTTCATCAATCTGGTTGCTAAAGCAAATTTTCTTCAGGATCCAGAATCTCAGGTTTGATACACAGAGGATGACAAGGTTTTCTTACCTCGACACCAGACACCAGGCCCAGTATAACCAGATTTACATACACACTCGAAGCCACCAACAAAGTTGACACAATAAGCTCGAACGTGGCATGGGAATGTCGCACATTCATCAATATCTAAGAAAAAACAAAATGTAAATAATTCATTCAAATTCTTCCTAATTTAACAACGATGGTCGATGCTAAGAATTGGACGAAACTATACAGGTATTAATAATATACATAAAAATATTACTCGACTGTGATTGGTTGATTTCAGTGCAGTCAATCCCAAACAGCAGTGAAAAAATCTGTAATCACAGTGCAATTTTCTGTTATCACAGTGCAATTTTTTGTAACACAGCGCAATTTTCTGTAACACAGTGCAATTTTCTGTAACACAGTGCAAAAATCTGTAATCACTGAGAACCAATCAAATTTGAGCTAGGTTCTGTGCAAATTGCTCAAAACAAAACAACATGGCGCCCGCTCACATATACTTAATTTGGATTTTCGGGACGAAAATGACGACTTAAAAGTTATTTAAAATGTAGAAAATTTAGTTTACATGAAATTTATAAGAAATCCACATAGTTCAGTTCACTTTCAAATGCTTGGCAATTCATACAGATAATAATAAATGGAGCGAAAACTTTATATCAGTGGACTGTTCGCCGAAGGCCCGAAGCTAGTAAGTTGAAAGTATAATTGTCTCGAACATTTTTATGCATATTGAGTGAGTTTTTCATAGTGAGTTTTTTAAATACCTCAAATAGCACGCGTCCTTCGGACTCGTGCTATTTTGAGGTCTTTGAAAAACTCACTTGTGCATGTTATATCCAAATTGCACTCGAAACCATACTATTACCTATAGATATATTTCATTACCCAGCCTCGTGGATCTCAGCTCAATTATAGAAAATTACGTATACGGTATATATTGATAATCGCGGGCCATAAAAAATTAGATATACGTGCATGGAATAATATTTGTACTTCGAAACGTTCTCTACACACCTGTGCATTGGAAACCATCTCCAGCGAAGAAGGCGTTACATCTGCATACGAATGATCCAGGGAAGTCGGTGCAGGTTGCATTCACATGACAAGGTGATCGCAGGCATTCGTTAATATCTAAGGGAATAAAGCAGTCGTAAATAATTAGTATTCTATACACAATTGATATAATTTAGATACTAGCAATTCTTTGTACCACTTCATTAATGAGATTTGTAATGGGGTTATAAGCACTGAAGCGGATTCCCGTTGTTGCATTCACAGAGTAGAATACAATGATGCACTTTGCGGAATTTTGTCTATTGCGGCAATTGCTTATTCAAAAAGTAGTTAACTATATAATTAGTAATTCCGATAAGACAATTAACCGGCAGTTGTATTTTTAGTTTTAATCAACAAGCATAGCGTGTTAGTTACAGTACTTGTTAGCACTCAAAAGCAAATTCTGTAATGGGCATTTTCTGTTTTTTTTATTTTTGTTTAACCTCGAACTATAAGAATACATACTATCACATCTGACTTGACCATCTCCATCATACCCTTGTTGACAGGCGCATGCGTATGATCCTGGACTGTTGCTACAAATACCGTTAACATGGCAAGGTCGTGAAAGACATTCATTAATATCTGAAGAAGAAATATACAAACAGTTGTCAATCTTTGAAATTATATTTTCGTACAGTAATTTTAGAAAAATGCTGCTGTAATGAATCTTTAAATAATTGCCCCCAGTAAACGATTTCCCACAACGTTACCTCTTTGTGGATATTTCCTATGGAAAATTGTACATATGACATAAAGAGAATATATACATGACATACCGACGCAGCTGAAACCATCGCCTGTGTAACCAGTTCTACATACACATTGGAACGATCCTTCAGTATCGATACAATTAGCCAGTTGATGACATGGATTTTGCAGACATTCATTGATATCTTTAAAACACAAATACAGTCAGCCATTACGCACATGGATAACCAAGCATATTTAGGAATTAAACGTATAGATTGAAGTAGTTCATGAGATTCAATCAAAATCTCAACAGTTCATTGAATCGTACTAATTGCATTGAAGAGCAACCTTACTAATCAAACAAGGATTTGCATCAGTAATTATTGAACTGTACAGTATGGACGTATAATGACTACAATACTACAATATTATGCGTTCTTTGTATCTCCATAAAAGTTGCACTAACTGTGAATCATATCACAATATATCCTAGTATGGTAAGCATGCAAACAATTTCACTTACTGACACAAGTGAGACCGTCACCAGTATAGCCTTGTTTACAAGCACATGCATATGAGCCAGGGAAATTGTTGCAATCGGCGTTCACGTGGCAGCTTACAGTTAAACATTCGTTAATATCTATGAAGAATAAATAGTGAAAGACATTAACTAACCTAATTCATTAATACACATTTACTAAAACATAATGAGCATATAATATAAAGTCGAGATGGGAAATGAGAAGATCAGAAGATGTGAGGTGGTAGACCAGAGAATGTGAGGGTAACAAGGTGCAGAGAAGGTGAGAGAAGCAAGGCTGAGATGGTATGGATACGTAATAAGAAGGGATAAAGAACAGCTGCTCAAAGACTTACGGAATGAAGGGATCAAAAGAAGACGTTAGCGACCCATTTTACGTGGTAGCTAAACACAGCACTAGTTGTGTAATATCGAATATTTTGTTGCTTACCTTCACAAATTAAGCCATCACCAGTAAAACCAGGCTTGCATTGACACTGATAACTTCCAACCGTATTGGTACAGTCTGCATGTTGGTGACATGGACTTGATACTAAACATTCGTTGATGTCTTAACAGAATTAAAAGATATAACTAATATGAGAAAATATCACAATTGATCATGCGCGAGACAGTATCTATGGTAAATAGACAAGCATATTGCACGCAATCTCTTTTTCTTATTTAGAGAGCAAGTGTAGAGAGAACATGTTCAATGCATTAACAAACTAGCCTTTTTAAAGAATTACACGGAAAACAAGTTTATGCTGATACGTTTCTCAGACAAAAACAGTAGGGTGGGTAAAAAGTTTTCTTCACGTCACTGTCTCTGTAGCTAAACCAGTGAACTCTAAGTAAACTGGAACGCTAACTCCTATGATCAAGTCCTATGATTCGTTGAAGCCAAGCTAGTTTTTCTGAGGTTTGAGTTGAAATACTTAACGCCGAACATTGGGCTGTATATGAAATTGAAGCTATTAAAAAGTTCTATTTGACATAAAAACTTCAAGACTTTAGGCAAAATGGAAATACTTAAAAAATACAAAAACAACTGCAATTTTGTAGAATACGACAAATTTTCCCTCAAAGTTTTAAGTATTTCCTTTTTACCTAAAGTCTTGAAGTTTTTATATCAAATAGAACTTTTTAATAGCTTCAATTTCATATACAGCTGAATTAAGCTGGCATCAATTTCCCCCCCTGAGTTATCGTTCCAGTTTATTTATAGTTCAATGAGCTAAACTGTAAAATTTATCTGTGTCTTCCCACTAACTCTCATGACGAAGGACCTTAGCTCGAAACATCAAGAAGTGTTGGCTGACGAGAACCATTATATACCAGGGTTGTCTATATTCATACCACAGCAAACGCTGAACCACATATTTTGAAGATTTTTATGCATGTGTAAGACATTTTAAAAAGACACTCTTCCCTTAATTTAAATATCTCCTGATAAACAGATTTATATGACAAACAGAACATTAAATTCCTATTGACTGAATATTTCCGAAAGAGGGATTGAGGGAGGAGTACATTTTAGCATGTAGTAATACAGTGATAAAAGCAGTTGAAATAAAGTCTAGTACCGTTGCAAGTAAAGCCATCTCCTTGATATCCTGGTCTGCAAATACATTTATACGATCCTGGGAAATTGCTGCATTCTGCGTTTATATTGCAAGGATTCGTGGGGCATTCATCAATATCTAAACAGAATGGTAAAATAGATTTTTTTTTTATTTTTTTTTATTCAACTTCGCCTCAATGGCAGGGAGTCCACAACAGCGTCAGCCAATTACTGTGGCCCCATTGTTAGTTCCTAAGGGTTAACATTAATCACTAAAATAGACGATGACAACAACAACAACACCAACAACAACAACAACAACAACAACAACAACAATAACAATGAATTAATGAACGAAAACCGTTATTTAAAGTCCAGAGTAACTCTTTTAGATGTTAAAACTTCTACCTATTCTATATCAAGCTTCTGTTAACAACAAAAATCACAATCCGTGGCTTCGTTGCCATAGTGACCTTATTCTGCTGTTGTTCATCTCACTGATATTTGACTGAGCTTTTTGTTTATAGGACACCCTTCCTAAACTAATAGAAGACAAGTAAACTACATACCAATACATTCTTCTCCATTTCGTAAGATATAACCTGCGCTGCAAGTACAGTAGTAGGATCCTGGCGTATTAGTACAGTTTCCTCTCACATGACATGGTCCAGCCAGGCATTCATTTACGTCTAAGTAAGAAAAACAAAGTTCAGATCGTAACTAAAGTACCAGTCAAGACAAATCATATATTGTCCAGACCGTGACCAGACTAACTTTAAACAAACTTAATTTAAACTAGTATATCTTGAAGTTTAAAAATCTTCTGACTAAAGGTCCAGCAAGGGCCATCCCTTTTTCGCTAGTGGTGCTACAGAAGGAATCCGGAGTACCCGGAGAGAACCTGCAGTGTTTGGTACAGTCAAACTGGAAGCACTCTTCTCACTTGCGACTGAAGCAAAAGGCACACATTTTGTATACACACTTATCTATGGTACCCGTGTATGGTACCACAGATGGGTACCATAGACGGGTACTATAGATAAGTATGTATACAAAAGTTTGATTCATACTCACCGACACAATCCCGACCATCACCTCGCCATCCAGGTAAACAGGTACAGAAGTAAGATCCAGCAGTATTATTACAGGTAGCACGTTCATGACATGGCTTGTCAACAATGCACTCATTGATGTCTGCAGAAAAAAAAAATTTTTCAGCTTCATACAGTTTAAAAAAACCCATCAAAAGAACAGGGAAGTAATCTTGATCTATAGTTAAAAGATTGAGATTGTATGCCAAACACATTACTTTTATCAAACTCATTGATAATTCATAAAGAATATTCAAATTAATGAATGTTTAACCAATGTCCGTAAATCTGATACAGATTTTGTCTTGACCAACATAACTTTTTGGCTCGATTTTTTCCAGCTAAACCTTGTATCTTCAAAATAGTTGAACATTCTTATGTATGCATGTTTGATAAGTATACGTACCATAAAGCATTCGCGTCTGATATGTGATGGGACCTAATACTAGCTACTGCCTTTGGCTATTGTTTGTAAATCCCATACAGTCACAGATCGACCGCTCATACTTTGTCTATTACTTAAAAACAACACTAACACTCGTGACTCGCGTGTATCGTCTGTTTCATCGCACCATTCATACACAGAAGGGAAACAGGACAAATTTATCAATTATTTACCTCTGCAAGTGAATCCGTCACCAAAGAATCCTGTCCTACATGTGCATGTAAACGTGCCAGGTTCATTGGTACATATTCCATAACTTGCATCACATGGTCTGCTATTACATTCGTTAATGTCTGAAAAATATATCATAATTTGTTAATTTCTTTATTATTTTCCGCTAATTAACATCTGAAATCTCTTTCTATATATACGGTATGGGGGCAAGAAGGATGGTTAAATACGAGAAGGAAGCTTATATTGACATCAATTGCTGTTTTGAAGTTATATTGTTGGCAATATTTTTGAATTACGTACTGCTAAATATTAACTACACTAGATAGCTGAGGTACGTTTGTATTGTGTATGTTGCTATAATATACGTTTATAATGATTGCTTACAATTAAGAAATTCACTGAGTGCATGTAGATTTTCCTCATTTTCTAATTGTATGCGCTTCATGATCACTTGATACAATTAACAGATGTATGCAATAGGAGTGCAAAAATGGGTTGAAAGTTGGTCTTAGAAAACTTAGTGTACCGTGTACGAGTTCTATATCAATGTCCTTACATAAATAAAATAGGTTACATAAATAAAATAGTCTGACAGTTAATTTACCTCTACAAAGCTTCCCATTTCCTTCATAACCGCTTTTACAGACACACGTGTAAGATCCTTCAGTATTCGTACAAGTGGCCGCAGAGTGACATGGATTTGTTAAGCATTCATCGATATCTGAGCAAGAATACAGAGATTACTTAGCATATTTAATATCACTAACAATGTTCATTATCTACCATAAGCTAATTGCACAATCAAACCTTTCGCTTTACACACTTGCATTATTGTATACTTGTTTACCCACATCTCATCCGAAAATAATCCGCCTAAAATGTTTTTCATATGTAATTTCCCTCAATCCTTTACGTGAACGCTCTTACAGCTTGTCAACAAGAAGCGTAGGAAACAAGTTACAAGCTCAGATAATTGGAGGATATTTTCTCAAGAGCTGAGGACCGACACATCAACTCTGTTGAGTAATCTACTTTGTATGGCAACTTTTTAACAAGTATTTGAGGACTTAAATCTTTGAATGTTTGCAAGGTAAAAAATATTTATTTAAAAAACTTGCCGGCGCACCATGTACTGTATTTAATCAAAATATTCATAAATAAATCATAAGAAAATTCAAAAGAAAATAATATTTAATCAATATCTGTAAATTGGATACAGATTTCGTCCTGATTTTCTCGACTAAAACGAACCATATCGCCAAAATAGTTGGTAAATTAGGTGCATTTGTATTTTAACAAGTATAAAGTATTCGCGTTGGAAAAGCATTTGTCAAATTCATCCAACATGGCGGCGATGACGTAACTTGCACACCAATATATCACCTTGTTCGAATAGGAGTATTTCATATTACGTTGACGTACCTCCACAGAAGAAGCCATCTCCGGAAAATCCAACTTTACAGGAACATCGAAATGAACCAGGTGTGTTCGTGCATATTCCGTCAGTATGACAGGGGTTAGTGAGGCATTCGTTAATGTCTAAAAATATAAGATGTGTCAAATCAGCATTTCCCTACATTGTTTTGAATTTTCTAAAAAATGTATTTATCCTACCAATAAAATACAAAAAAAAGGAAACTCCAAACAATTCTATTTTGAATAAAAAAGTGACATTTCATTTGAAATTGGAAACTTACATTGTTCAGAGTTCCATTTTTGTGGTAACCAAAAACTGTGGCTTACTTTTATCCCACTAAGATGTTATATATAACCCAGGAACACTTTATCGACACCAGAACGAGACCGGTACCGCATAACTCTTATGTATAAATGCACCTTAACATTTCCTCGAAATGTGGAACATTTCGCTCATGACACATGCTAGATGTCGAGATGATGAGTTATGTGGCACTTTGCTCGGCTGCATTTGTAAATGTTGTACATGTTCAATTTGTACTTCTTAGGTCAACAGTAAAGACGCAACAAAGAAGACAAACTGCAATTTTTGTATACATTTTCTCAATACTTTCGATAATTTTACCCCGATAAATTCTTTATTTTCCATGAAGGAAGAATTAGTATCAGAATATATTGTTCTGCATTCATTCTTCATACAAAAATGTCATGACAAAAACTTTAGTGCAAGCTAACCATAACAACCCGAAAGTTACACAAGAAGATGTGTAGTTGCACTATACCTGTGCAGACAAGTCCGTTTCCAGAATAACCGGTGTTACAGGTACAGAAAAATGAGCCTTCAGTATTGGTGCACACAGCATTACGGTCACATGGATTTGAATCGCACTCATTGATATCTAAAATACAACAAACATTTGCACTGATTAGATAAAAGAAGAAGCTAAAAAATATTCAATAACTACAGTATAGGTGGGTTTTATTAAGTACTTTTGTGCAGATGGTGGTCAACCTTGGCGGTTTTTGGAATAAGGAAATAATGTGAATACTTTTCATTATCCATGTATGTAATAGTCTTGTATTTGCTGGTCAGAATTGAGATATGTACTTTAAAATTGGTGTCCAAATTTCTGAAGTTGACCACCGTCCGTTGTCCCATAACGTCTATTAAAACCCACTAATACCGTACAAAGATAAATTGCTTCCTTACCAATACATCCCGAAGGTCTGAGAGTGTAACCTGTAGCACATTGACATGTAAAACTACCAGGAATGTTTGTACATGCAGAGTTATCTCCACATGGGTTCGTCAAACATTCGTTAATATCTAATAAAAAAGAATAAAGCAGCGATCAGTTTAAGTAACATACGAAAGCTTTGGTATGACATATTTGCTCCGTTCATTAATCTAACATCTACTTAACTATATCTATCACTATATATTCATTCATGAAGGATTTTGAATCACAGTCTTACCAACACAGTGAGTTCCATTTCCCTGGTAGCCTGTATTGCAAGTACAGAAATAGTTCCCAGCAGTATTCGTACATTTAGCCAAGGAGTGGCAGGGACTTCTCAGACATTCGTTGATATCTGCATAAAAATAATATATGTGTGTCAGAGAAATTAAAATCTCGTATTAATAAGTAAAAAATAAGGGAGATAGCCAATCACATTTTACTATTTTGGATGATATTTGAAACCTGGTTTTTCTTCATGATATATGTTCATGCTAAGCTTAAAAGGAGGGAAGGAAACCTCGTATATTTTTTGTGCAAATCTCATTATTGTGTTTCTATACTGGTAGCATCCAAACAAACCATTGGATTTATTTTTGTAAAATTATATACGCGTGAAGAACTGTCGGGGTGTACATAAATCTTAAATGTTTTAAGTATACAGTGTTTTATGATCTCAAGGTAATGACATTTACCAGGTTGGTTTGATATAACATACCTCAACAGCCAAAAGGTCAGATATACCTGATTTTTATCATTACCAGTAACATATTAGCTTATATATTTCCTATAAATTGACAATACTGCCTATTTTATAAGATATGATAATTTATTCCACTTACCAATACATTGGAAACCATTTCCAGAATAACCAGGATCACAGACACAGAGGAATGAACCATCTGTATTGGTACACTGTGCATTGGTATGACATGGTGCCAGGAGACATTCGTTAATATCTGGATATGAGAATCAACATTTAAGAAAAGTTCACAACAAATTTCAGAATTACAAATAATTATACGATAATACGATGTAAATTGGTAAAGAGTAAAGGTTAATTATAATCTTTCCTTGCAGCCGAGAGCTGAATCACGAAGGACGAAGCTCAAACGTAACAGAGTCTAAGGCTGACTATATAGGACGCCTCTGGGTGCCACCAAAGATGGATGGGTATAAACGGTGGTGAGGGGTTTAATACCGGAGTACACGAAGCACAAGAGAGAAATTACATGACAAGACAAGACAAAGAATACCCTACTCTTGACTTTCAGTATCATTCAGCGATAAGGGCACGATGCTAACCGTATCTGCCACACATGAAATTAGATTACATAACCGACTGTATAGTTTTCATTATTTCATGATTCAACTGACCTGTGCAATTCTTTCCATTGCCTGAGTAGCCAACGTCGCATGCACACGAATAAGATCCATGTGTGTTAGTACATGTTGCTTGATCGTGACAGATATCTGCTTGTAAACATTCGTCGATGTCTAAAACAGAACAACGGTTATATTAATTTATCCAACATAAAAAAACAAGACCAGAACGGTATCCTGGTGGGTCAAGCCGCCCCCGAAGAAAAGAGCGAACGTACCATTACACAAGAGACCATTTCCAGAAAATCCTGTGTTGCACACACAGTTAAAACTACCAACGGTGTTGCTGCAGATACCATTCACGTGACACGGATCACCGTCACATTCATTGATGTCTAGTAAAGAAAAGTTTGAACAATATTGGTGACAAATAGTGGTTATATGAATAGCGGTTATTTTACTGGTTATATGAATTCTATTATATTTATAGCTAAAACTATAGGGGTCTTAAATAAAAGCCTCTGTAGGTTTCTAATGGCCCATAGCCCTCTGTAATATAAAAAAGAAGAAATTATTGTATATAATTATTTAATTTGGGCGAAGTTAACAAAAATTAAAATTATATTCTATGACGTATGAAATAATTTTCCAATTTGACCACCCCACAACGGCAAGGATTTTTGACCGGTATACTTTTCAAGCAGTGGTATAACAACAAATGACAGCTGGAAAAAATTGATGGAGAAAAGAACCCTTGTAAAAATTGATTATGCAAATTTTGCTCACTGTATATTTGGTATAAATGCAACAAATTAGGTAAATTTGGCAATTTCCTGAAACTGAATATTAATAATGCTGTCTTAGCCAGAACTTTTAAATCTCAGAAGGTATTAGATACATGCAGGGAAAGAAAGAGCATGCGTTGAAAAACCTACCAACACAAATCTTTCCATCACCAGTGTATCCTGGGTTACAAGTACAAATATAACTTCCAACTGTATTGGTACATGTTCCAGATGGTGCATCTGCACAGTCGTCTGTGTTGGCAGCACATTCATCAATGTCTAAATATCAACCAAAGACAAGAGATCTAGTTAGTGTCTGTGAACTTGTCCATTTTTTAAACAGAAATTGTTCAACTTACTGAACATATTAAAAGAAAATGTCTGACTGTCCGAGAAAGGTGTGGGCGTAAGGATATTTTCCAGAATAAAAAAACAAATCATTAAATCTAATTGCTGAAAACCTACAAATAATTTATGTACACCCTTATAGTAAAAATACTAAAGGGAAATATATATTAACTTATAAATACACTTTACATGCAAGGAGTTAAATCATTCGCTAAGAATAATCTGGCTAAATTAAACGAGTGCATATGAAACTTCATTGAAAGGGTTAATAGAATAATTTAACTTGCGGTTTAATGAGTGAACAAAATCTCTTGGCTGTCTGACTAAGTAATCATTTTATCACCACCACAAAATTATATTCCTGAGTATGGAGAAAAGAAAAAAATCACGGTATACATACCAACACAATTAACTCCATTTCCGGAGAAACCAACATTACAGGCACACTGATAGGTCCCCGGTTGGTTTGTGCAGGTGGCAAATCGGTGACATGGGCTAGCATCGCATTCGTTGATGTCTATGTAACACATACGACAATAAATAACATGTAACTAACCTTCTTGCAGAATATTGAAGTAATTATTGTATACATTTACCTGTGCACTGCAGTCCATCTCCTCTATAACCATTTTTGCAAGTACAATAGTGACTACCAATTGTATTAGTACACGTGGCATCTACGTGGCAGGGATTAGTTAAACATTCGTTGATATCTAGGAAATCAAAATTGGGAAATTAACTGAGCTCAGTTCAGTTCAGCTCAGTTCTGCTGTCTTCCGTTCTGATTGACTGGGTTATTTCATTATATTGTTATACTAAATGTAACAGTACCAATGCAGGACTGTCCATTTCCACTAAATCCAGGTTTGCAGTAACAACGGTGGGTGCCATCTCTGTTTTCGCATGTGGCATTCACGTGACATGGATTATCTAAACATTCGTCTTTATCTATATTGAAAAAAAGTCGAATGAATTAGGAACTATTTTATTAATGATAAAGTGCAATATTGCACGTAATCTAACACAAGATTATAGTGTTGGTTCACCTATATAGTATAATTTGGTGCTTTTCTCTACACCAGAGATTATCTACTATATTGATAAGTTGCTCATTTTGATTTTTTGACAATATTGTGTATATACACACCAGAGATAGAAGTTAGTATTATGTTATTCACTTTACTTTTATTGATAATATTGTGTATATACAAACCTGCGCAGTTAATACCATCACCGACATAACCTGCTTTACAAGCACACTCAAACGATCCGTCTGTATTTGTACAATTAGCATTGATGTGACAAGCAGTTCCAGTAACACATTCGTTGATGTCTAAAATAAATATATAATATAAAGCGTTAATAAGTTAGTTAAAAACCAATTTCCCCGCATTTACTTGCATATTCATTAGTGGTTTAGTTCGCCTGACAACTGGTTTAAAGCATTAAGGAGCAGAGGATGCATCATCACCTAGCTGAGTGAGTAAATCATCTGGCCTTATAAATACTCTCTACCCTGGACCCCCTATATATTTGATATATTTTAACTGTACTTTGTCCATACTATTTCGGACTTTTCATACATACCTACACACTGAAATCCATTTCCTGTGTATCCAACCTTACATCGACACTGATATGAACCAGGGATGTTCAAACAGTCAGCATTTTGATGACATGCATTTAATGTTGCATTATTGCATTCATTAATGTCTTAAAACATAAACATATAGATTGGTTGATATAGACTCGCAACTACAGTGAGATTTATGGCAGAGTTTTATATATTTAAAAATCATTTTGTCTTTCTATTTCCTGACATTATTCATATCTATCACATCAATGGTTTTATATACATCAATGGATGGAACCAGGATGGAACGAACTTGTTCTGTGAAAGGGCGGGACTCTGGTCATGGGACTGGGCCCCACTGTTGACTGAGGCAGGGTGTATCATGACTTGCGGAGCTACGGCCAATGTTATGGGAAACAGCTCCCTGTAGAGTCCAGGGACGAGCTAGTGGCAGCGCAGGGGGAACTTAGACTCTAAGTTTGTCAGAAAATGTTTGAAAATTACTGTTGGCTGGATAGTCAGAGAAACTCCCAAAGCTAAAAAAATATCTATTGGATATAATAAGGCCCAAAAGATTGATTTGATAAGAACATTGGCACTCATCGCACCTCCAGTAGATCCATGACCCTGTGTGCACCATATATTACTTAAAGTAAGAAACTTACCAGTACACAAAAATCCTGAGCCCTGATAACCCGAATTACATTGGCATAGGAAAGATCCATCAGTATTTGTACATTGAGCATTGGCATGGCATGGATTGCCATTACATTCGTTGATATCTGACAAAAAATTGCAAAATTAGACAACATTATGACACAGTGAATGAGGGCAACAAATGTTTTGCAAAAACCTTGAACAGTTCAGTTAGAGTCTTAAGAACCATATTGTACATCACACCATAATTTTTCCAATTATCCCATTATTGGGATAATTGTTTTTTTGGGAGTAATCTAATCTATGTTTGTTATTAATGGATATATCAATTACTCTTGTGTACTCGAATCTTCCTAAATAGAACTGCCAAATTTCCATCCCTTCTTATATCATCCTTCCTATCCATACTTATTGACTATTTCCATCCACTTTCCACCCCAAATTCAGGACTAAAAAAGATTATTCTTATGTATCCTCTCTCGTCCTAAAGTATCCATTTGGTTTGAAAACGCTCTCAAAAAGTAGCTTTTCTTTATTGATGTTAACAGTGAAACGGTCGCAAAATTTAGCTTTTCCGTAACGGTGTCCAAATGGTAAAACTTTTAGCAATACATCCAGCAACACTGCTCTAGATCATATTCTGGGATTTTAACTCGCCTTAAATCGCAGCTAAAAGTTGGTTCAGTTTATCTCAAGTCGCCTTAACTCGCTTGAAACGAACTAAATTCGCCTTAAATCGTTTCACCTCGCAGCAAGTTACCATCCCAGAATATACCTATTAAAGTTGCATTACTCACCAACACAACTGGAGCCATCTCCAGAGTAACCCACTTTGCATGTACATGTAAAGCTTCCCGGAATATTTTGACATACAGCATTAGCGTGACATGGATTAGTGAGGCATTCGTCAATATCTGAAAAATAGATATCACAGAATGAGCATGAGGAAATAGAAAATGCAACTCGACCAGGCATTACATTCGATTACTTAAACTACATAAGAGTTCGAAAACATTTCTGATATTAAACCTGCATGCGGTTTAACCGTCAAATCTAAATGGTTAATTGTCTCACAGAATAATTGAAAAACTTGCACATTTTGTAGAAAGAGCATATACAAACATAATTTAAATTACTCATTCCGAAAGAACATGGTATTAAATCTACCATACATACATACTAACTAACCCATTTAATTTCATAGATATACAGGCAAAAATCTATGGGGGTACACTGCTTTGCCCGATGAAGACGAAAATCTGCCTTAGATACACCTTATATGCCTATTGCCTTTTATTGCAATTTAAAACACATTACTTGTTTGTTCATTTCAAAATCCACATTATCCACTTGCAATAAGCAAGACGAACTGTCAAAAACAAAATGCCCGAATCTCAAGTAGAAACTGCACGAAATACCATTTCTGTCGAAATTGGTTTATCTTTCCTTGTGGTTACTGGTTAAGAAATCTCATAACTTAAATTGTGTACTATGTATTAAAAAGTTTGTTCTGTAAAAGGTATGTTTATATAAAATACGCAGTCAGGACGCAGTACGCACCTGTACAGAGAAAACCATCTCCCGTGTAGCCAGTTTTACACTGGCAAATGAAAGATCCAAATGTGTCTGTACAATTTGCATTTGTATGACACGGAGCATTCACTACGCATTCATTGATGTCTAGAATATGATAGAAATAAATGAATAAGAAAAATGCCTGGCAGGTTTAATCGGGCACAAATTTAATTCAGAATAATATCTAAATATATTTGGTGATTATAATTTGTGGGCGGCAATTAAAAAACTCTTTAGTCGTATTGGGTAGACTATTCTTAGTATAATAATGGAATACGTACTATTACATATAAAGCCATTTCCAGAGAATCCTGTTTTACATTCACAAACGAATGAACCTTTGTTGTTAGTGCATTCACCATTAGGAGAACATGGATTTGACAAACATTCGTTGATATCTAAAAAACAAAATAATCACAAAACAGATTTATAATGTTTGAAATTGTACAATTGCTGCGCACATTCAGTGCCTTAAACAAAGCATTGATGTTGGGAAATATATTACCCAAAACATTAATAATTAATGAGCAAAATAGAAAAGAAATCAGCGCAAAAATGTTTGCGACTTTCCATATTACCATCCCGAAATCACGTCACCGGGATTAGGATTAGGGTAAGAGTTAGGGTTAGAGTTAGAGCCTAACCCTGGGTTAACGAAAATTTTCAAATCAAACTTCCCAACAGCTTGTTTATAAAGTTAAATATGTTTTTCCAGAAATCTTTTCTGGATCAATAGAAGTTCTATTTTCTAAAGTTTTGAAATTAACCGCCATGCAGAAATACATAACCCAATACAGTGGGTTAAAATTTAACCGAGGGTTAGCGCTAATCGAGCTTTGAACAACCGGCCCAAGGTTAGGATCACAGCTAAGATTAAGGTTCCATGTATGGTTAGGATTGGAATTAGGATTGTATTTAATTGAGGTTGTTAATGTTGAACTCGAACCGAAAAATTTAGACAGAGTAAATAGAGAAAATGTTTATTACTTACCAATACAACTTGTTCTACCATCACCAGTATGACCAGCATTACAAGCACACGAGAAGGAACCCGGAGTATTTGTACACGTGGCGTCCGCGTGGCAGAAGTTGAACAAAACACATTCATTTATATCTGAAAATACAATATATTTGTAAACTGAAATGATGGTAGAAATAATGTATAGTTATCGCATACTTTTACAGTTTGCAAGACGTTTCAAAAAGAAGTAGAGACACTTTAGCCGCATATGTTTTATTGTTTACGTTATCCAGTCTACTTTACAGATCAGTGGATACATTACCTACACAGGTCCTTCCATCTCCAGTGTACCCTGGCTTGCAAGTACATTCATAAGATCCAGGAGTGTCTGTACATGTAGCAAACTGACTACAACCATGGGTTCCAGTGGCACACTCGTCAATGTCTAAAAAACACAACACAATGAATCAGATTTTTAATAGACCAATTGCAGTTCACCTTAAAGAGAGCTTATTCATGACATCTTGAGGACAACTTGAAACGAACCGCTACTCAGTGGAGGGAATAGCGAAAGTTTCTTTCAATATAAGCAATTTTTTAGGTCAATAGCCCAATCGTTAAAAAAAATAACAAATGAATACTCTTATTCGTATAAGTTAGTAGGGAAAATCGTTCATATTTAAAACAAAATAATACATTCATTGTATATTTAATAGACACGAGTATCACTTTACAGAATTGATGCTTGCCATTACGTTATTGATGTTACCATGCAGTATATGGCACTGAGTAGCCTAAAGGTCGGAAATCAGCAGGATACAATGATTTGGTGTCTATATGTGTTACACCTATATGTTAATAGTTGATACATATTTTTCATAACTAAAACTTATTATGTGAACCGTGATGGCTGCGGAAACGTGTTTATAGAAACAATCGACACAACACAACACAACACAACACAACACAACACAACACAACACGACACGACAGAACACATATAACAATAGGCCAATCACTATCCACTAATCGGAATGTTCATTGGTTTTTCAATGCTTTAAAAATCCCACTATTGGATTGAAGATGCCATTCAGTCATAGTTTTGACTTACCTTAGCATTTAGCATTTACTTTAAGTGAATAATAATAATAAAAACTATACTATTTATACGTACTGAGACAAACGAAGCCATTTCCAGAGTATCCTGGTTTACATGCGCATTGGAAAGTTCCTGCAGTGTTGGTACAAGTACCGTCAGAATGACATGGTGATCCGAGACATTCATCAATATCTGAAGATTAAAAAACAATCTTTCACTAAATATCATCAACAAAAAGGTACCACGGAGCAAATATGAAAATCAAGTACAATATAATTCTCTGTGCTGAAAGAACTTATCGAAAATTGATGACTAAGACTAACATGTAAAAGTGATCAGGGTCAATTCCGGGTAGTTCAGACACAACCCAAAGCAGAATATGACTGTTGATATCAATTATTGTGGAATATGAGTTACAGCTGGACCGCCCACATTATAGAAAAACTGATTTCGTTTGTTTAAAGAAAACTTGTGCCCTTCCAGACGATTCAGAACATTCAGAATAGAACTGTACCAAAATATTCAAAATTGGTTGTGCTTTTATGCTTGTGGTTACATGATGATCAACAAACCGTTTAACCTTAAAGTTTAATCTTACCAGAACAACTTAACCCGCTTCCAGAATATCCAGTATTACAAGAGCAGTCAAATGACCCAGGTGTGTTGGAACAGGCAGCATTTTGATGACAGGGGGCTCCCAAACATTCGTTGATATCTGTATAACATAGAACAATATAATATGAAGGAACGTGGATAAACACCTAAATCATGTGGTTACTCCACAGGTACATAGTACGTAACACACATATATCCTTTCTTTTCCTGATTATAGAAAAGCATTGGCCACCCATCACAAACTAGATCTCGTTCATCTAATTATCAAGTTATGTGCAGTTGCAGTTGAGTTGGTAAACTCAAATCAACTTGTTAACTACTGTACAACTGCAAATATAGCTGCAATATATACTTTCCAAATTTGCTTATTTGCAAACGAAACAATAGCTTGAACTCGAGCCCGACAATATGATCCTATTTAAGTCATTGTCAGTGTCGACCTTTGTCTTATGCGCTCTTAAATCAGCGGATCACGTGATCTTGTTACAGTCAAAACGGGTGTTCTGTTCCGAGGAATATTGCAATATTGTCACTGTTGATTGGCTTCTTTGTTTTCTAGTAGCCAACCAGAGGCTTTGTTTACAAACCTGCTTGTGAATTTCAATTTGCAATTTGTTTGCATCGGTTGCAAATTGCTCACAGCAATCTCCACATCAAAATTGCAATATTGCATGACAATATTGCAATATTCCTCGGAACAGAACACCCGTTTTGACTGTAAACGATGAATGTGATTGGTTAATTTTGAAGAATGTCCGACGTTTTCTCTGTCTGACCTTCTACAACAGTCAATCAAATCAATCCACGCATTATCCACGCACTTCGTGCGATCTCTAAGTGTCTATTGCAATAAACAGTACTAGTAATACAAAGTATACTAGTACTGTATAAAAGTAACTTTAATAATAACAACAATATTTGTAGCTGTAAGTGGAACCGCAAAAATTGCAACTGCTTATGTTTCATTGCCAACACAGCTCCACAAAATCATCATATAAATGAAATATTAAACTTACCAACGCACTGCAAACCATTTCCAGAATATCCTGTCTGACAACCGCATTGATAAGAACCAATTGTATTGATGCAGTTGGCCAGAGAGTTGCAAGGTCTAGTTACATTACATTCATTGATATCTGAAAGTGAATTAAAAAATAAACACCTTGATTTCAGTTCATTTGATATCAAGTACAATACTAAAAGTCAGTTCAGGCCTCAGGGTATCGTTGTAAGCCCACCTTTCAAATTTAAAAACTTGAGGAAACGTACATATTCAATATTTGCATCGTATAAATAGTGGTTCCCTTTAAAATATTCTTTTACATGCATATAAGCTAGCCTTTCTGGCCTCCCAAGTCAGCTAAGATACTTTTGAATTGCTGACATAGAGACGAGGCTAACTTTCTCTTCATTAATGGTTATCTTGATATGTTGTGTTGTTTTACGTCTGCGTTAACTATCATGACAAGATCAATTAAGATCACTATAAAAAATGAACCATTAAAGAGAAAATTTCCGCACACGTTTTTCTTACTTTACTTATGAAGATTCAAATTGCGATATCTAGACAAAATTCGGGGTAAACTGTACACTTATTTTTTTGTTTTTATGGAGTACCTATGTTTTTGTTTAGTCAGACAATTCTTGAAAGGTTTTACCTAAACACCAATCAAACGAAATTTTTCGAAATCAGCATTTTTTCTGGCTTTTTTCACTGAATATTTGGTAAAACTACACCTAAAATTCGTTGCGCAATGTCCAATCTACCATAACGCGCGTCTATCACGTGATGTAATCTTAAACTGGTTCACATTTTGAAAGTGGTGCATAGGATGTGTATATTTGTTCTTTTTTGAATTTGACTCATAATTTTAAATAACGTCCCCTGTCTGACCAAACCTTTCCCCATGGTCCCTTTGCATAACACAGTATTGCATGACACAGTATAACAAAAGTGGTGATACAGTGGTCGGTTCAGTGCTAAATATTTCAAACAACTACTGTAAATTTAGATCAAAAGGACTCCACAATACTGGATGCGTTTCAATTATACTTGAATTTAGAATTGAATGACGTACTTACCATTACAAATAAATCCATTTCCTTCAAAGCCGGTACTACAGCGACAAAGGAATGATCCAGGGCTGTTTGTACAGTTGGCGTTATTGTTGGGATCACATGGTCTGCCTGGACACTCGTTAATGTCTGAACAACAAGAAATTAAAAATATGAAATTTGAAGACAATTCTTAAATGAACTAAAATAAAGACAAAATAGGTGTTATTTCGACTTCATTTCAAAGTCTTCTTCAGACCAACTGACTATGATTTTTAAATATATAAAGAATGTAAAAATTCATTATATCTAGTCAGTGGCATAGGTCAGTTGGTTTGAAGAAGATTTTGCCTTTGGACAAAGTTGAAATATCGTCTAAGTTCATTTTCGTTCATTTATGATTTTGCAAGACACTCTATTCAGAATTCATTTCGTTTATAACAAAGAATAATATATGAATATTTTTTATCATACTATAAAAATTGTTACAATTGAACATACCTACACAGCTTTTACCATTTCCGGCGTAACCTGTATTACATGCACATGTGAACGTTCCTATTGTGTTCGTGCACGTGGCTTGGGAATGACACGAGCTTGTTAGTTTACATTCATCGATGTCTAAAAATAATATTATACAAAAATTTTTAACATATATTTAATTTAACAAGCTAATGTCGATGGCCTGAAAAGTGTTTGATGCTCCTCGGATATATTGTAAATAATATATATTGACAATTGGGTATTGGTCAGTAATAGGCCACAATCCTATCGTAGCGTATAAATATGCAAAGTGACAATCTATCATGATCTTTTTTCTACCAACTTCGCTAATTAACTTCGCTAAATATGGGTGGCTTGTTCTTAGTTCAAATAATATATAAACCTGGAGGTAATCTAATTATTATATTGTCTGTGTTCAGTAAAACTGAGTTTAGTTGAATATGGATTTAAGCATGGTTTCCTTTTGGTCGTAAATTTCGTGACCAAGTTATGTCCGACGATGTAAATCTAGGTTTGCCGTCGTGTGCTGTATGCAAATCAGTCTTTTCTGATTGCATAGGTAATCGGCACTCTATTACATCGGCAACATTGATATGTTCATGACCATTACAACAAAATGGAAAATAGGCTTTAATATGCAGTACGAATAGAAAGTTCTTGCAGGGTAAAAAGCTTAGGAACATGTAATTCGATAAAAATTAAAATACTATACCTGCACAATTAAATCCATCACCAAAGAATCCTGTCTTACAAGTACAGAGGAAGGAGCCAATCGTGTCTGAACATTCTGCGTTGCTATCACAAGGATTTTGTAGACATTCATTAATATCTACACAAAGAAATCACAATTTTTCACCTAGTTTCTGTTTGTCCTCTCACCTTACATTTCATGCAAATTTGCTTAATTTATAGCTTACCAAATGAATGCTTTCATGGTTGTATAATTGTTACAGCTTTGCTACACAGTCATTCAGCCACCATTCAAAGGCTTTCAGAAATTATTGGGAGGGAGGCGGTTGCCCTCCTCCCCCCGCCTCAATAAAACATACAAAATATCAAAAAATATAACAAAATGTCTCACTACTTACTGACACAGATAACCCCATTTCCAGTGTAGCCAGTGGTGCAGTTACACATGAATGAACCAATTAGATTTGTACAAGTAGCTCGACCGACAGCGCAGGGGAACGGGCTCTGCTCGCATTCATTGATGTCTAAAGAAACAATTCATAGTAGTAGTTAAAATGTTATATCTTATATTAGGATGAATTAATACCAGTATAGATTTAACTACTCTACAGCCAAAATAACTAGCTGAAAAGGGGAAGCACAAACGGAGACGAAATGTAAGGACAACGGAAAGTACAGTTAGTATCTGCATTCAAATCTTTATGACAAAACTGATTAATGAAGTTTTGATAAAGTGATCGTAATTTGTACATATGAGTGTTTATATACCAGAGTGGCGATTAACAGAGTATACAAGGCAGTTGTCAATAAATAGTTTCCACTCTGAGACAGGCCTTCACAATTGTGGCAGGGAATTATAACAATTTTGGCAGTTAACTTTAACTGAACAATTTTAATAAATATTAGGTCACATATTACAAACCTGAGCAAAAGAATCCATTTCCAACGAAGCCAGTTCTACAGACACATTGATATGATCCAAAAGTGTTCGTACATTCAGCATGGACGCTGCATGGGTTACCCAAACATTCGTTGATATCTACAATGACAAACACGGAAATTCCTAGTCTCCCACACATCGTACAATCATGTACGCCATAAGAATATATTTGAGTACAACTGCTCATTTCTCACTGCTCAAAATGTAACACTCTCAGCAGGAACAGCTATAAAGTTACATGCATGTAAAAATATGGCTTGTCAATTATAAACAAACTTCGGGTTTGCATAAAACAATAATGCTAACTCACCATCACAAGCAAGCTTTCCTTCCCCGGAGAAACCTGGGTTACAAGTACAGAAATAGGATCCTTGCGTATTGGTACAGGTAGCTCTAGCATGGCATGGGCTAGAGGTGGTACATTCATTGATGTCTAAAAGTTGTAAGAACAAAATATATTTACTACTATAATAATTAATATTATATTTACTACTTAAAAAAGAGTTACGATTCTATGTTGGGACGTAAACAAACGGTTGAGCAATTCGACTAGATGCATGGCGCCATTGGATGTTTGTTTCATTATACTAATGAATACCTTCACCATGCATTAACAAGATTGCATAAACATGAACATGAAGAAAAAGATAGAACAGAAAGCAAAGCCGAGTTTCAAGGCCATATATCGCGATTGACTATGCAAGGTGCCAAGGTTAGAGCACGAGTTTTAGTCATTTGGATAATAATTGAAATTTTCATTAGTTGAATAATTATGATTAGAGGTTTTGTGTATTTGTTTACCTTCACAGAGAAAACCATTTCCAGCATATCCCAGGTTACAAGCACAAGTATAGGAGCCAACTGTATCCGTGCACGTTGCTTGCGGGTGGCATGGAGTATTTCTGCATTCATTTATATCTACACAAATTATAACACCAATTGAGGACTTGATATATAATAGTTTATGCTTATTATGTGGTTTATGAATTCAAATAAAAATGGTTTTTAAATTATACGTGGTTCAACCTCCCTCCCTATCACATGTATAGCTTTCCCTTCTCGGTATCTTTCACGCAGTATACAGGAACGATGCTGATTTCAGTATCTTAACTAATGATTCATGTGTAGACATATTCTTGCACAGCAAGGATTTAACATGAAGCCAAATTATCGCTTTCACCCTTTCACCTTCATTTTATTATATACGAAAGATGTATAAGAACGATAACCGCTGGTAACGGTCGATGACCAGCCAAATATTTAACACGACAGGTCAATAAATGAGCGAAAAGTCATAATTGAATGCTGTTATAGTGACATCTCACATTTTGGTGCACGCACGACACTTGTTTTTAGTCACGTTCTAATTGTTTTTGAAGGGGAACAGTTTAAGACTAGTAACAAATCATGTTCGACTTGAACTGTCAGTTACCTGTACCTACGTGTACCAATTCATGTCACAGAAAAGAAATCAAGTAAAAGAGAAAAGGTTTACTTACTGACGCAGGTAAATCCGTTTCCTGCGAATCCAGAGTTACAATTACAGACGTAAGACCCACGTGTGTTTGTACATTGAGCATTTGAATCACAAGGATCATTGAGACATTCATTGACATCTAAATTAAAGAAAAATGAAAGAAAAGTTAAATAGTAAACATTTCGAAGTTCGAACAAACGCTCAATACTTTGTAACTACAAGTTGAAAAACCTATATTAATAATAACGTAAACGCCATACTAAGCGCCCCTCTTAGCCAAGCTCTTCCCAGGATTCGAACAGGTCAGGATGAATAGAATTCAAGGACTTTTTAAGGACTTTCCAGGCTATGTATCAGGAAATTCAGTAAAAAGTGCTGTTAAACGGTTCAAATTACAACTTTAACAAGTTTCAAAGAATCAGCAGCGTGCAAGCTTGTACAATACCGACAAATTTCAGAAAATACAGCATTGATTAAAAAACTAAAGCAAGAAGAATTCAAGAACTTTCAAGCAACTCTTTAACAAATTCAAGGACTTTCAAGGACTTACAAGTTTCGTACGAACTCTGTCTTCCTTTTAAAGAAAGAAACTTATCAAACTCCCATCTCTCGGATAAGCACCACTCATCGTTCACATCAAAGAAAAACATGTGTATACTGCATTGGACTGTTACAGTCTTTACTGCATTTCGGCTACACGAATAAACACTTCCTCTCTATTAAACTTGTCTCTCGAAAATATAGAAATCTCCAACCTCCACAACTCCATGAAATAGAAAGCCCCCGGCGGCTGACTTACTACAGTAATGTACTTCAGTTTTTCGTTTACTGCATTTCAAAAGAAATTAGTAACTTTCTGATATACGTTCTTACTAACTGGGTGTCACATAAATGCAAGAAAAACAAAACAATAACTCACCTGCACAGGTAAGTCCATCCCCAGTGAAGCCTGTGTTACAGGTACACGTGAATGAACCAGGGGTATCAGCACATGTTGCATCTGGACTGCAAGGACTCAATGTCAAACATTCGTTGATATCTGAAATAATTACAAACTCATTACATATAAAAAATTTTAACATTTAATGGGTTCATCCTTCAAAGAAGATGAAATTCAAGCGTTTTTTAGGACCCTTAAGAACATTTTCGTCGAGACTTAGTGTAACCCTTACTATACTATATTTAGGGTTAGGGATTAGTGTCTATATATATGGATAAGGGTTACATGAAGTCCCTACCAACATTTTTCAGTAAATTAAAAGACTGAACTTCATGAAATATGACATGACTATACACCACCAACAAGTACTACATTCCACTAAAAATCTGTAATTAAACATGTTGTATTATCAACACAGCTGGAAGGAAAATCCAGGACTTGCAAGGACCTCTATCAGCTTTTAAAGAGTTTCCAGGTTTTTGGAATTTGTAGACTTTTCAATGACCATAGGAGATCTGATTAAAATTTCTCTACATCTAAGATGATTGTGCATGGTCGTTCAATGTAGTGTTTTAAAAAGTATTTTGGGAGTGTTGTTAAGCTTCTGTAGAGTTCCAGTATAGAAGAAAGAAAATATTTGCGTATTTGCTGTGCTTTACAGTGTTTTGAACAGTTATGATTGGATACTTACTTGTACAAGTAAATCCATTTCCAGCATAGCCTGTGTTACAGGTACACGTAAAAGAACCAGGAGTATCCACACATTGAGCATTTGGATCACAAGGATTTGTCAAACACTCGTTGATATCTGTTGACAATGAAAGTAATTAGTTCAAAGCAATTTCCAAGTAATACTAAACTTACAGACATCGGTTGTTGTGACGTGTTTAAACTTTGGGTCCGCCTAACATCAACAACTTTAGTTAATTAAAATTTAGTGCCTACAAAATATGCAGAAGGAAGGAGTATAAAGGAACTAAATGAATCATATTGATCTATTCCGCGAAAAATGCCGATCGAACAATCGTATTAGCAATTTCAAAAATACAAACAAAAGATTAAACTTGATGTGATAGTTGGGGTGAGCCTAAGCGAGCCCCATAGTTTGATGGCTAACCGAGTTCTAGCGCAGTGCATTATGGTGTGCATACGGTGCGTACGTCTCGGAATAGCGCAGTTTATTAGGTGCGTATGCGGTGCGTATGTCTTGGAACTTTTATCATAGTTATTAAAAACCCACCGGCATTTCGCCGCGTCTTATTATGCAATTTATAATTCCCACCAGTTTTCGCCTTGTTTTCATGGGAAAATTACAATTTTACATGCAATGAAATATATTCTTGCATGCGATCGAAAATATAGCCACATTTCTGCAAAAGAAAAGCAAAAGGAGCCTATTGGTCGGACAAATAACAAATGAAAATGCTGATGAATGATATAACCAAAGAAATTGGACTAAAGATGTTTCTTTAGATTGTAAATTTGTATAAAGTACCATACACATGTCAACAACAGTGTGCAAAAATTTAAAAACCTTCCAAATATTTACACCCGTTTTCAAATTACGCAAACAGTCTACATGCAGGTTTTATATCAATCCGAAAAGTGCATGTTTGGCAATAATAATAAGTCTCGAGTTGTGTGTTTCATTGTAATGATATTAGCTTTGTAACATTCATATAAAGAGTTTGAGAAACAAGAGATTTTACAATAAAATTATACTATGACCGCAATAGTCTAGCGGCAACAACCTCGTTCCCAGGCTCTTCCCTCTTGTAGCAGAAGCAGGTTTGACACACAATTAATGAATTAGATTATGATTAGTCATTGACGAGATAGATTCTGTTGTCCTTCTTTTAGTTTCTATATCTAACTATATTTTGGTTTAATATGTTAGGCATTAAATATGGTTTCAAATGTCTTTTGCGTTTTGTTTACATCTGCTATTGTTAGATCGATCGCGTGACAAAAACTGACATGTTAATTATTTATTTATCAAATTTTCGATGCTATGTTATTTCCATTGCTATTGTGTTTCATTCTAATTTCATTTACAGTTCAGACTTCTAGCAGTGTTATTGGCAAATTTTCGGCAGCCTACAGGCACAGAATTCTGTGCTACAGTTGCAATGTCAATATTGCCACCATTGTATAGCATAAAAGTCAACATAGAAGTAAATATTACAGCTTTATAAACCCCATTTTCATCTCATATCAAGTGCTTGAACTCTTGTCAATGTAAACATGGGAATCAAATCAGTGTTGGAGAGGTTAAACGTATTCCAGTTCAGGTATCGAGATCAGTGTCGGACGTGGCAGAACCTAATTGACTCAAATGAAAAACATTACAATACATCTACTTTGACTTTGTATCGAAATTTGCTATACTTACTAACACAAGTGAATCCATCGCCAGAATACCCTATATTACATTGACATGTAAATAATCCAATAGTATTATTGCACGTTGCAGAATTATGACATCTGTTTGGATCCAAACATTCATTTATATCTAGAAAAAATAGCAAAAAAATCGTGTTAAAAACAAAAGCACATAAAACGGATTCATTACACAGCCCGGAGAAGCAAGAAAACGTTTCGTATTGTCTCTTCGATACTTTTTGAGTTTCCTGCAGACAACAAACAAAAAAAGCCAACTCGTGAAAACATAACCTTCCCTAGGTGGGAAACACGTTGTGTCGAATCGGTTACTGCAAGTAACCTATTCAATTCAAGTAATTACCTTGACAGATGAAACCATCTCCAGCGAAACCAACATTACAAGTACATGTATAAGAACCATCAGTGTTGACACACGTGGCGAATTGGTGACAAGGATTATCATTGCATTCATTAATATCTACACAAAATGAATATATTATATATACATTGTCTACCTTTGTACCCTAAGATTTAACATATATAGCTACGATATGTTAATGAAAGCTGTATAGCTATACATTGGACATACATTCTTAGTTATTTTTGCAGTTTTACATGAAGTACAGTACATACTGTAGGTAAATATTATAGAATTATGAAAGGATGCCTTATAGTATGTCTTTTGATGGGCCTAAAACGGTAGTAAAACAAACTTTGTAATAAGACACAATAACGTAGTGCCAAATGAAAGTGTTAGTATTTCTTTTTACCTTACTCAAGGTTATTTTAGTGCATTATATACATTGTTTATAATTCGCGCCATTGCCCCTCCTCCCTCTGGTAAGGCCCAAGGGCACACTGGTTTTCCTCCATTCATCTCTGGATCTAAACGAGCGTATTTTCTTATTTATATACATCTTGCAACTAACAATAATCGTACTCACCGTTACACGTTGTTAACCCGTTTCCAATATAACCAGGTTTGCACGTACAGTTAAAACCACCAAATGTATTTGTACATAATGCGTTGACATGACAAGGGTTACTCTTGCATTCTCCGATATCTGGAAAGAAGAATTTCAATTATATATAACAAATACATCGCTTAAACTGCTGTTCAATCAGGTGCAAAATGACTCGAGACAACTTCTCCCGCAAAGAAAGGACTATTCACAATGATCGATATTCTATGTTCCAACCTCTCCCCCGTATGAAATTTGCCGAAGTAAAATTATATGAATGGGGATTTTTTATTCCTAGTTAATTGTCAGATATATAAAATTTTGGCTAAATCTCAGAAGGGTATAACACAGTTGATATATACAGACTGACGTTACACTTACCGGTACAGTTGACCCCGTCTCCATTGAAACCTGCTTTACATTTACACTCGAATGATCCAGCTGTGTTAGTACAGGTGGCTAACGTGGGGTGACAATTGTGAGTTCCAAGTGTACATTCATCAATGTCTATATATGCAAGCAGAACAGAGAGTATAATTATGTTACCCCACATAGCATATTTGATCCAATGAGACATAAAGGGATTGTGGGAAATCATGCAGGATTTTTTGCCTTTTTTGTGTCAATACCATGCACAATGGAAATATATTTCTATGAGTCCCACACAGGGCAGAAAACAAGCAAGTACGGACTGTCATTTTGCAACCTAAGTTTAATCCCACTGAACTTTGCCACACCGAATGACTTCACATCTCCTATTCGACACGCAAATCTTACTGCACTAAACATTTTACAAATAATTTTCCTAAAATAAAAAGTTGCCTTTTTGTATTTTTCTTGAATAATGAAATTATCTTTAAATATAGTGATCTTTATTCTAACCATGCTTTGGTTTGTTGGTCTATTTATATTTTACCCAACCATTTCCTTACATAAAATTTTGTTTACCCAACCATTTTCTCTTCGATGCCTCCACTTAGCCATAAATAATGACCGGTACCTAAATTCGCGCATTTAAACCGTGTCCGACCTGGGGAGAGTAGTCGGTGTGTTTAGGTTTATTGTGTTTACCACTCTGAGGTGGACGGAAAGTCTTAACAGGTTTTGCAACCCAATTGACAAAGGTTCCGAGGGTTAGTTAGTTAAGGTTTAGTGCTTAAGGGTTAGTTTTTGGTGAGGGAGGAAAACCGGAGTACCCGGAGAAAAACCCTCGAAGCACAGGAGAGAACCAACCAATCTCAACTTACATGAGTTCATCAAGCACACCGACGTTACCCAATCTGAGTAAATCCATGCCCTCGACCTGCTGTATAGCAGCTTAACTCAGAGGTAAGAGACAGCGCGCTAACCGCATCTGCCACATCGCTACTGTATATCAGTCAGAATGTTTCCAAGTTAGGTTATACGATAAATAATTTCCAATTAAAAGACGTCCATGGGGAGGACTATTTCCTGTATGATAGTAAAATAGAACACAACTTGAAGAACTACCACAGGAAATGACTTACCAACACATTGACGTCCATTTCCAGCGTATCCAACAATACAAGCACAGGTATATGATCCTTCAGTATTGGTACACGTTGCAATACCCACAGCACAGTCATCAAGATTATTTAAGCATTCATCAACATCTAAATGATGTGTCACAGTTAATCAATCATAAAAGTTAAAACAATGTAAATGCAATGCTGGCACTTTGATTCGCGATTTATTAAACTTGATAACTTTTGATCTGAAGATGTTACATGTATATATAGGAGCTACACGGTAAAACAACTAGCATGAGACAACCCATCAAAACGCATCAAGTTGTTACTCCTTACGGTGATAGCTGGTGTCACTTATCTGATTTGCAAGAATGAATTTGGTAAAATATTCGAATATGCTCAGGGAATCGAAGGGAATCTAAACGCTATCATCTATCACCTTTCTTTTTCTTGTTCATTACTAGCATGCATGCATGCTCGATGTTATGTTATGTTAAGTTAATATAAACGTATCGTATTAATCTTCTATAAGTGAGTTTACTACTCTTGTGCAAAAGTTACTAATAAAGTAAGTATTAATGAAAAAAAGAACAAAACGATTCTGCGAAGAACAAAAACGTAGTGCGCATGTGTAGTAGTACGAAGGCCGTACGTCTGAATCGCAAACCTCGTTTTCATGTGAAAAATTCTCGAGAAACAATACATACCTCGACAATTCACGCCATCTCCTTCATATCCTAGATTACATCGGCATTCAAATGAACCGAGAGTGTTGGTGCAGGTCGCAAATTGATGACAGTCATCAATATTCAGGATGCACTCGTCAATATCTACAGTAAGAAATTATAATATATAACATACACCATACACAATTCTAGCCTCTTTGAATGCTACGCAGTCTTCTATTTTAAATCAGTAAAATAATTCTGTTTTTAAATCTAAACACGACAGTGCTAAATGAATGACATGATTTTAAAAATAAACTTGAATTGTAAGATACGTAGTTCAAAACTCATTAATACCGCATGAGTAATCAAATCATTCATAATAATTATTTCATGTGCAGTTATTTTATACTTGATAACACATTTCGTTAATTTATAAACAGCATGTTAAGTACACTCGCTTTTCATTGCACTAAAACTCACATAACTACCTTTAAGTTCATCTCCGCATGTCTTACCTACTTATTAAAAAAGAAATAAATAGTGATGTAACATACCAATACAGGATACTCCTGTTCCAGTGTAGCCAGCGTTACAGATGCACATGAAGGATCCTTGTGTGTTGGTACACTGTGCGTTGGCATGGCAATTGTCTCTGCCTAATGTACACTCATCAATATCTACATTTAAATCACAAACAGGTGACATATATTCAGTACGATAATTTTTCTGTCACTATATGGGAGAGAAATGGTTTTAATGCTATTCGACATATGAAAATTTGACTTCACTTCACGTTTTGGTTATAAAGTGCTTCAATAATATTAAGTTCGATTCAGTAAATGTTCACTTTGCAAATGTAACTGTAACTGTAACTGTAACTGTAACTGTAACTGTAAATGTAAATATATAATAACCCAGCAAATGACGTTAAAGAAAATAATAGATTTTATTTGCTTACGTTTCGATTTTGAACAGAATACATTAATATATATATAATATATATTTATAACATTAATATATATCTTAGTTTCCATATACCTGCACAAGTGACGCCGTTTCCAGCGTATCCTGTTAAGCAAGTACATTGGAATGTTCCTTCTGTGTTGGTACATGCGGCGTTGGTATGACAATTGTCTGTATTTCTAGTACACTCATCAATATCTAAAAAGAAATGCATTGACCGTTTATAGATTTAATAATGACTATCACAAATCTTTAGTATTTTTAGGTAATGTTCCTCTGAAAAACGTCAATGCTCACAAAATAATGCATAAATCAGCACCTTATAAGGAAAGCATATAAAGTGTATACAGCCGTAACCTTCGCGAAAAATTATGGCTGTGTAACATGCCTGGATGCAAAAAGGATCATGCATGGGAAATTTTGTACTTTTGTAGCTCTTCCAAACTGGTTGAGACAACTTAGGAACAGTACTACAATATTTGTTTAAAACAATGTTTAAACACATTTGTAACAGGAATACAAACGTAACCGTGCTGGTTTTGGCATACCGTTCTGAATTCGTCCGAACCAATGCATATGTAGTATGTACCCTGAGAATGTGGGTTAAGAATTAGGGTTTTGAGGTTCAATAAAATGAGAAATATTTATTTAGCACACCAACAGCTTGAACGCGTATGATTCTTAACCGAGTGTGGGAAATTCTTAAAATAATGATGCTGTGCAGGTTGTTAAATATTACATTGTTTAGCCTTCACTTACCAACACAATGGGTACCATTTCCTTCATACCCCACGTGACATTGACAGGTGTAAGAACCCATGGTGTTTGAACAATCAGCTTTCACGTGACACTTATCAATATTTTGTGTACACTCATCGATGTCTATGAAACATGATACAAGGTAAGAATTTACTTTGCGAAGCAGGCGTAGTTATTGAAATTGGGTGGACTAGCCAGGCTGGGTGGTAGCAATGACACCTTCTAACTGTCACCTACACATATACGCAAGTGACGATTACAACAACGACAACACTACCGCTATCACGAACAATAAAAACACAAATAACAACAAGGACAACCGAAGAGCAAAAGCATCAACGACAAAACAACAAGAACAACATTAACAACTTTTTGCCAACGACATAATTCTACGCAGGTGACAATGCCAACGACAACAACGACGACCATAACACCACCATCATCACCAACAGCAGCATGCAACAACAAAATACAAAAACAACAGCAAATAACATTCTCATAACAACAACAACAACAACAACAACAACAACAACAACAACAACAACAAACAACAACATACAACAACGACATAAAACATACAACAACGACATACAACAACATGCAACCAAAATGTGAAACAACCACGATATTAAATACAACAGAAATACAATAAAAATAACAAATAGCATTTTGTTTCTTTACTCACCTTGACAGTGCGTGCCGTTCCCAGCATATCCAGTTTTACAGACACAAGAAAACGACCCAAAGGTGTTGAAACAGTTGGCAAACAAATGGCAGTTATGTAAACCAGAGTCGCATTCGTTGATATCTGAAAGATAAAACCAGGAGCAATTTGATACAGGTACAGTATACATACAACAATACAGTAACATTGTATTTTTACATTGCAAAACCTGGAATTTCCAATTTTTTTGTGAATCTGGAGGTATTTCTTACACTCAACATTTTGTGAGACCACATTTTAGATTAGTTCAACCACATATTACACGTAACTATCAATATTGCATAATTCTCTTTACTTACCTACACAAATACCGTTAGCGAGTCTTAAGCCTACCCCACACTGACAAATGAATGATCCTTGGGTATTAACACAAGTTGAGAAGCCTGGACAGTTGTGTGTTCCCCGTGTACACTCATCAATGTCTATATAAACCAGAAGAATAAGTAAAATAGACTAAAGATTATAGGTTAGCCATATAAGATTCGGCGGTTGAGTTGTGTAAAACTACCTGAAAAATACAATAAGAACTTCGATGTTTTGAGCGAAGGCCCTTCGTCTGGAAGTTAGTAGAATGGGTTGGGGAAAAACATGTGCTTTTATAGTGAATACAAAAGCGATCACGTGATAAAAAATAAACCAATCAGATGGATTTAATCAAAACAAACTATATATAAAATATGGAAATCACATTACAAAACATATTAGCATGTAAAAAGAAGCGAACGGTTTATGCCAGCTATCAGCAGATATTTTACATCTCACCTCATCTCATAGTTCCATAATTTCTCACTTTCTTGTTTTGTTCGCTTCTGCTTACATGCTAATATATTTTATAATGTGATTGGTTTATTTTTTATCACGTGATCGCTTTTGTATTCACTACAAAAACACATGTTTTCCCCCGACCCACTCTACTGACTTCCAGACGAAGAGCCTTCGCTCGAAACGTCGAAGTTCTTATTGTATTTTTCAGGTAGTTTTACACAACTCAACCGCCGAATCTTCGTTATACTCTACCTACACTGGCACCGCACGTTAGCCATATGAACCTACCTATCTAAACCTTGACGGTATAACTAATTCCTGATTATACACAAATTAGGTTTACATATACCTATACGTTGTTTGTTTGTAGCATATAAAGTTATATGTTCTCATACTGCCATTTGTTCGGTTTAGCGAAATGTTTCCCGCGCTTATTTTACTATCACAATGGTGCATCTAAATAAAAGGGCCTGACAGCTGAATACACATATTAAGTACATTGTATAAGAGCAAAGTGTACGAGTCAACGTATTGTCGACAAGAGAACAAATAAATTACCTGAATGAACAAGGCTCTATCGTATTCAAAACTTTGTTCGGTTTAGATAAAGGGCTAAACCAAAACTACATTTTCTATCTAAATATGTATGATAAACAGGACGACGTTGAAAACATCCATGCATGTGATTTTTAATTATATATATATTTTAATTATCCTCGTTTATGATAAATGTCATTAACACAGAAGCCATACCTATACAAGTGACACCGTTTCCTTCGTAACCAGTCTTACACGTACAAGTATAAGATCCTCTTGTATTTAAACAGTTTGCGTTTACATGACAGTTGTGTGTTCCTAAAATGCACTCGTCGATATCTGTAAATTGAGAAATAGAATTTAATCACTAGTTTTAAACGTACTATATTAATCGTACTTTACACGAGCAAGTTCTATTTGCAAATTAGACTTGTTGAAAAAACGTACTTGTTGAAAAACTTGTCTGTCAGCTTCACAACGAATAGAGTAGTTAAAGAAACCTCGTTTGTTTGTTTGTTTGTTTGTTTGTTTGTTTGTTTGTTTGTTTGTTTGTTTGTTTGTTTGTTTGTTTGTTTGTTTGTTTGTTTGTTTGTTTGTTTGTTTGTTTGTTTGTTTGTTTGTTTGTTTGTTTGTTTGTTTGTTTGTTTGTTTGTTTGTTTGTTTGTTTGTTTGTTTTCGGTACCTCGAGTTACAACGAAAACATTTATTATTAACATAAATAAAAATTTAAAAACTATACCAGTGCATGTCCTTCCATCTCCACTGAATCCAACTTTACATCTACAAGTATAACTTCCGATTGTATTGTCACAAATACCATCTGAACTACATGAGTGGGTACCCAAAGCACATTCATTAATGTCTAAAAGGAGAAAAAACGATTTGATATAAAAATATATCATACCTTTGAACTTACTAATATATAACCACCATGAAATTAGGTAATGGCATTTGGGACTTTTTTGGTTTAATCATGTATCCAATTCAAAAAAATACAATGATATACTTCAAATTGCAAAACTTTAGTATCTTTATGGTTAACGTGCAAAATGCTAAACGAGGTTATAGAAAATATAGGCATTAAAGTTATTTTACCTGTACAAGATACTCCATTGCCTATGAATCCAGTATTGCACTGGCATGAAAATGAACCAATGGTATCTGTACACGTGGCGTTCACATGACAATTGTGAGTCCCAAGAGTACATTCGTTGATGTCTATAAGCAAGAGGTAAGATGATAAATTTTTCGAAATCCAAAATCAAAATTATATACTGACAAAATTAACGGGATAGGTCTAACTTTTGTTCTATCTAAACTATTCTCCAGCGATACAACAGGAAAATCTAGACCTTTTCCCCGAGAAAATGCAAAGAACTATGCAGAAGAGTCAACCTGAAAGATGTTTTCACAAAATGCGACTTTCGAGGCAAATCCTTTTATTCAGATACCGGCACAATGCACGAATCGAACCCTTGTCGCACATGAACTGAATTATGTGCATTGCTCTAATACCCCATAGTAGGGTAGGAGCAATGAAATAAAAGCTATAATATGATCAACTTTAATTTAACCTAATAATATCTATAGATAATAGATTTACGTAATCTCGGTGACCTGGCGACCAAATTTCCCGCAGGAAAAGTTGGATATACTTAAAGGTTGAAAAGAATTAACAATTTGACTAAACTTACTGACACAAATGACTCCATCTCCAGCAAAGCCATTATTACAAGCACAGGTAAAATTACCAGGACGGTTTGTACACTGAGCGTTATCATCACAATTATCAATTTGTTCTGCGCATTCATCAATGTCTAAATTGGAATCAATCGATCCATTAAGTAATCAGCCAAGAAAAACATTTGTGTGAATCAATTTAAGGTGGCTCAATACAATTTTCTATAAAATGGAAAATTCACGATTTAGATCCGAATTTTTGGACAAGTATTACTTGTTAAAAAACAAAAAGTATCTTATTGATGTAAAACAACATCTGAAGGGTTTGAATTTTTTCACAAAAGTTACGCAACTGACGTTGCTATGGCAACAATGACGTTTCAAGATGGCGGATATTTTGGCTTTAAAGTAATTTAACTCGAAAACGACATCGGCGACCCCCAAATTTTATTTAATGAAATGATTTCCCTTAGTATACTCAATAATTTTGACAATTTAAAAAAAATTCTGTTGAGCGAGGAAAAAATTATTACGAATAATCACAATTACTTAATTTGAAAAATTTTTGGCTCGACAGAATTGTTTTAAACTTGTCAAAATAATTGAGTATACTAAGAGAAATCATTTTATGAAATAAAATTTGGGGGTCACCGATGTCGTTTTCGAATTAAATTACTTTAAAGCCAAAATATCCGCCATCTTGAAACGTCATTGTTGCCATTGCAACGGCAGTTGCGTAACTTTTGTGAAAAAATTCAAACCCTTCAGATGTTGTTTTATATCAATATAATACTTTTTGTTTTTTAACAAGTAATACTTGTCCAAAAATTCGGATCTAAATCGTGAATTTCCCAATTTATAAAAAACTGTATTGAGTCACCTTACCCTTTCAGAAAATTTGGTACTTATTACTCTCGGTTTCAGTTTGCTTTTCAAAACGCGATTCCAATTTTAGTTCAAAATTACGTAACGTTGTTTACTAATTAGCCAACTCCAATAAAATTACACAACAAATGTTCCAAATTTGCAACCTAAGTTCGAAATTAGGTTGCTAAGTTCAAAACACTTTCCAAAGTACGAATTACAATTTACATTGACATTATTGTTCTGTAATGTATGTCTCAATTTCAATATAATAATACCTAAACCAATGATGCACTTAAATTAATGTGAAAACATGACATGTTTTCACACAATTTTCGACAGATTTAAAGTCTGAAAAATATTTCACTAAGCACCTTCGTGCAACAGATAGTGGTCAGTTATTACAGCAAGAACATGTTAATTCTATATGTAGCAGTCTAGTATTCGGTGGAAAATTGAGAGATGTAGTAGGTTACAATTTTATTGCTGTCATTAGTGTAAACAATTTTGACATTAACTCTCATCTGCTGTTCTGAAACGCTTACTGAAACCTGCCAATAATAATATTTATAAATATAATCCATACTTCATACGGATATCACAACTTCTCCCAATCCTCTTATCAGTTCGCTTTATATCTTACTTACCTACGCAGGTCCTTCCGTTTCCACGGTAGCCATCGTTACATGTACACGTGTAAGATCCTTTGACATTGAAACAACGTCCATTCACTCTATCACAGAGATCAATGCCCAATGCGCACTCGTCAATATCTGTACAAGATAAATCACGTTTACTCAAACAATCTGGAATTTGGGTGTCAAAACTTGGGAATTGGCTTACGACTTAATATATACATTATGTGGTGAATCTCTTTGGGTGCTGTAGGTGCACCTAGCAATCTTGCATGTTATTACAGTGTTGGCCGAACAGGCAATTTATCGTAATTGCTCTCAAATTTCGGTGTCATTGATTAAATAACTTTGGAAAAAACAAGACCCTCAGACACACGACCAAGAAATAAGACGTTCAATTGTAAAATGCGAAGACGTACTACGTCTCGTGTATCGCCGCTACGTCTTTTTGCCAATTGAAGCCTATGCACAGAATGCACAGATTCTCACAAGCTGTTCAAGGGCGTCAACATGATAATCGGTCATCTAAAAGTGGTCGTCAAAATTTGACATTCCAAAAACCGGTATTGTTGAACCTACCTATACATGAGACACCATCCCCAGTAAAACCCGGTCGACAAGTACAGAAGAATGATCCTTGAGTATTTGTACATGTCGCATTTAAATGACAGTTGTCTAAGTTGAGCTGACATTCATTGATGTCTATAAAACAAAAAAAGAAAATTTGTTTTTATATAAATACTCTTCAAATATCTCAAGAGTACAAAACAATATACATATGATGTTACCAATACTACAGTACGTGACTATGTGGTACATAGATATATAATTGACCAAACGCAGTGGATACAGGTCCGGCACCAGATCTCAATGTGTTACCTCTATTCGTACACCTTGCCCGCACCCAACCCCACCCTAACCCGAACCCTAACCGGCCCGCATCCTATTTAACTTTCGATCAGGCATTAGATTCCGCATGCGAACGATTACAAGGCAGACGCATTAACCACTGAGCTACCAACACGTCCGAGGGCTTGCTTTTTGAAAATTAACTAAATTGACGTGGTATCATTTTAGCATGTTTCAAGAACGAGGGAAACAATTGTGTCGGACGAATAACGTTTCAATATTGGGATCCGGTGTCGGACCGTACTAAAACACTCATTATATAGGTATTTTCGGCATGTTGGATGAATTAAAATTGCAAACTTGTAAGAAAAATACAGTAAATGGTGGTCAACCTGCAGTTATCAAAGTGAGAAAATAATAATTATTATTTTCATTGTACATAGTAGTCTTGTATTTGAAGGAAAATAGATAGAATTGAGAGATGTAGTTCAATTTTCTTGCTCCTACAAGTGTCACCATTTCTGAAGTTGACCACCATCTGTTCCTGTAACACGTGGTGAAACCCACCAATAGTCAGAGCTACGAAAAACATATTAATAGAACTGAAACCAAAATTTTCCACCAAAATATATGTTCAGTAAACATTCCAGGAATATTTATGTAGGCGTAAGGTAACTTACATACCTACACACGTGACACCATCTCCTGTATAACCTACGTCACAGCCACAGGTAAATGCTCCAATGGTATTAACACACGTTGCTTGACCGTCACAGTTGTGAATGCCGAGTGTGCATTCGTCAATATCTTAAAAGATAACAAACAAATATTATTATACATTGTATTTATTTCGTGTCTCCTGATAATAGCTGGAGAATAGCTTACGGTTAATGAATGAGTTATCTTGATTGTGCTGGTATATGATATCAACGATAAAAAATGAACTGTGAAGTACTCACCGACACAAGTAATTCCGTTTCCACTATATCCAGAATTACAAGCGCATGTGAAGGATCCAGGAGTGTTAGTACATGTAGCTCGCGTATCATGACAATTATCTGCATTGGTAGCACATTCATCGATGTCTATATAGCGATAAAATTGTTTTTAGATATAATTCTCAACCTACAATTTTTTACGAAAGCAACTGTTTATAAGTGCACACATCTAGGGATCTTCCACTGAAGAGTAAATATATTTGGCGTGGGACAGAGTTTGATTCATATAGTGTGAATTACATGCAACTGCCAATCACCAAACATGCATGTATTGTATTTAAAGCTTTGCTTTATGGGCATTTTTGAAACAATAGAAAACAAGACAATTTGGATAATTTTACCTGCAGGAGTAATACCCCTCGTCGATACCAACTCATCTATCTCATTCGATAATAGTCCAAAATTAGGAAAGATTTATTTACAACTATCGAACGAACGAAAATGTGAAAAGTACCAGACCAAAATTGTTCGGCCATATATATGTTCTACTAAATATACTAGGTGTAAAGACATCGCGATGAAAGCTGTAAACGTCGGTTATCATATTCTGCGAATGGACCACGCCTACCTTATTTCGACAAAATTGCAGTGTTACTTAAAATATTCCATATTTCTTATTACAGTTTTCAAGTCTTTTTTCTATCTTAATTAAAAGTGTATTATTTGTCCTACAACAGAAGAGTTGCCGGTCTTGAAGTGAAAGACTATTTCATAACTTCTACTTACCTACGCAAGAAACTCCATCTCCAGTCCAGCCTGTGTTACACGCACATGTGTATGATCCTTGGTTGTTTGTGCACGTGGCTTGAGCATGACAGTTGTGAAGATTCAGAATGCATTCATCAATATCTAAAGATGAAGAGGATTCGTAGTTATGTGTCAGAATTTCAAACAATTGAATTAATAAATTAACGAATTATCTCAATTCAACCCTTAGTATTGCCGTTAAGCGTAAATTAGAAAGCTAAAGGAGCACCCAGGGAAAACTTATATGGTGAATCCGTAAGTAGGCAAAATTATTTTAATTCAAAACCTCCTAAAGTGCCCTACATTTGATTTTAATACACCACTTTAATTTTTCGTGCAGCTACATTATAGAAATTCAGATAGGCGAGCGTCATTCTGTCTCCTGCACGTCATTCACGAATTGAATCGTTTCTTTGCTTCGAATAGAAATTCTATGTTATAAATTGGTTCAAAACTGGGGCCGGTTGTTCAAAAGCCGGTTAACTTAACCCTGGGTTAACAGGTGGTTAACTCATGACATTCCATGCTACTTTTTTACATCTTGTGTTTATTTTAAATTTTAACTGTGATTTTAAAAAATATGGAGATATATTACGGGTTATCTCACAATAATAAATCCCATACAAACCTGTACACGTTTTTCCGTCTCCTGTATAACCAGTTTTACACGCGCACGTGAATGATCCAATCGTATTCGTACAACTGGCCTCATTAACATTAGGATGACAGTCATGAGTACCGATTGTACATTCGTCAATATCTGAGAAAAAGATAACTCACTATGAACACCAAATTATTACATATAGCATTCCGAAAGTAATATTCCCTTTACTTTCAGACTTAGGATCTCTATAGGGTCACATTTATGCTTTTGGGGTGTTTAATATGCAAATATATATGACAGAAATGAGATGTTTGTGGGGGAAAACCTTGTCAAATAAAACATAAGGAAATTTGAAAATTAACAAATCCACACGTTTGAATACTGCAGAAAATTAAGTACTGTATTCCACAAAAACAAAATCTATGTATCTTACCAACACAAATTACCCCGCTTCCATCAAAACCAACATTACATTGACAAGTAAA
The DNA here is from genome assembly GCA_016169945.1 of Trachythela sp. YZ-2020. Taxonomy (NCBI): domain Eukaryota; kingdom Metazoa; phylum Cnidaria; class Anthozoa; order Malacalcyonacea; family Clavulariidae; genus Trachythela; species Trachythela sp. YZ-2020. The sequence goes on from JADLSH010000369.1 coordinate 5,492,972, forward strand.
CGAGCCAACAGTGTTAGTACATGCAGCATTAACATTGCAATTATCTAGATCGAGGTCACACTCGTCAATGTCTAAAACAAAAATAAAACGTCATTCAAATTATTGAATTTAATTACTTCTATTGTTCAATAATTACATGAAGTGATTGATAATCATTATTTGAATTATAAATAAGGAGCTGCATACGTCATGTAATACATAAACGGTCGTATATCTGATTTAGTATCAAATTACATGGTAAATTGTCAGCTTTGATCCGAGATTTCCAGGGTCCCATTCCTCAAAAGTATTTTTAAATACCCCCATATCCGAAAAGATCAGCACCAACCAGTCTAGCTGGCATTTCCATGCATGATTTATAGCATTTTTGACAGAAGAGGTTCACCCCGGCAGAATCAGCACCGAGATTTCTGCAAATTTTATAGTTAGCTTATGTTTACCATACGCTCAAAACCCAATTTCCTCAGCAGCCGGGCTGAAAATCTCCATATATCTACGCCCCTAACACTACCCATTATACAGAGTTTGTGTTTCACGCGTTCATGTGGATTCATTACTGTTGTAGTCATTACTAAATAATTTGTCGACCTACCAGTACAAGACAGGCCATCTCCAGTAAAACCTGGGTTACAAGCACAAGTGAAACTTCCTTGTGTATTTGTACACGCAGCGTTCTGACCACAGTTATCAATATTCAACAAGCATTCGTCGATATCTTTAGAAGAGAAAAGTATATAAGGTTTTGTTAACACATGTAATGAGAATACCTGTAATGTAAATAATACCGTGCATTTTCAATATTAAATGTTGGAAACATTTAAAGGTGGTGTTGTGTAGGTTTGGTTAGGGGCGGTGTAAAACAAGAGCATAATGTTCATTAGTTAGGATGGAAACAGCTGCTTACTTTACTTGGAATCGCTTTCAATGAGAGCGTGAACCACCGAATGTCTTCGAAGGCAATAGAGGCGCATATTTTAGAAAATATGATTTGATAGAAAATTGATTATATTCAACAACGTTCAAATGTAGAAACGGTTTCAAAATAACCATACCTGTGCAAGTAAATCCGTTTCCAGTATAGCCTGTCTTACATTGACACGTGTAAGACCCAATAGTGTTTGTACAGTCACCATTCGCACTACAACCATGAGTCCCGATTGCGCATTCATCAATATCTAGAAAATAATGAACAAATCGTTCCCTCTTTGAGATTTGTGTTGGACAGGATAAGCAGTGTAGGGAATATAGCATTGAGATGAGTGAAGTATAGGGTTAAAAGGGTAAACATAGATAAACGGAGAGTATAGTAGAATGGGAGAGATAGCGTATACACACTTAAACGAAAGTGAATATAGTGCAAGAATTAAGTTGATCGCATGAGTTGAGCGTCTTACCGATGCAAACGAGCCCACTTCCAGTGAAACCAGTATGACAAGTACAGATATATGAACCAACTGTGTTAGTACAGTTTGCATTGGCATCACAAGGATTGGTCGAACATAATTCTTTAAAAACAAAATATTTAAAACTATTAATACAAAATAAAATATAACAGCTCAAATTCACCTGCATACTTCTAACTTGGTTTATATTCAACATTGGAAATTAATTCCATCGTTTTCAATAAAGGATATAAAACTCTGCAGTCATATAGACAAATGAGATCATAGATATTTTCTAAAAAGGTTTTATCTATCTATTCATGACAAACGGATTAACATGAGTATGAAACAAGAAGTTGTAACACCAGGAAACACGAGGAGTATAAACAAAAATTCATTTCCAATTTAGTACAGTCCTAATTGAAACTTTGTGAAATAAACCGTAATTTGCACCAACAAAGTGCCTCTGTACAGTGCCCACAACAAACAAGCATCTACTTGACATGACCGCAGTAATTTACAGGGGCAAACGAAACCTCTGGCTGTGCGATGTATAGATCGCTTTATATATATAATATATACGTGCCGATGTAAATTACTAATGTTTTCTTTAATATCATGGCACTTAGCATGCAAAATAGATTGTTCAACCAACGTTTTATAATTATTTTGATGCTGTAATTAAGAGCCTAAAAGATATATTTCTACTTACCACACACTGTAGGCGTAGAATACATTAATGCCAGAGCAATCCTATGAAGAGGCCAAGAGGTAAAATCACCACAAAGGCGGAATGAGCTAACATTTCCCCACGTTATGCCAAATAGGAAAGATGTAAATTCAGATGACCAGCCATACACGCACCGCAACTGCTCTGCTGTCAGTCCAACACGATTCTGAATTGTTTGACCAACTGTTTCACTATTCTTGATACTTTCAAATGTAACTCCAAGTCGGGCTAGCAAATCATCAAACTTTTCTGTTTCCAAAACAATCTTCTTATTCATGAGATCTACAGCGGAGCCTCGATACAATGTTTGGTAGCCAGACATGGTTCTCTGGTATATTTCTGATACTGTGGTACCTAAGCACGACGCCAAACGAGTGACTGAGATAACAAAGCTGCTGGGCGCGCTCCCAGATTGAATTTGAATTGAAGATGTTCCATCTGCTAGAGTAACAACTGTAACGCCACCAGTTCCTGCTGTAAGGTTCGTTGAGAAAGCGATTGCTAGTCGATCAAACGAACTCTCAATGGCTGCTCTTACCAGTCTGTACCATTCAAACGAAGGAAGATTAATAGCTACATAATTGTCCACGCCTGCTACATTAAGTTTGCTCAGAAACTCAACGATATTATATCGTATATATAATGCTTCAAATACAAGATTATGAGCTTCTTGTATCGTTAAAGTGTCAATTTGAACTTCAGTTCGTCCAGTTAGAGAGGCAAGACTAGATTTAGAAAAGCCATACGTTTGCAGCAAGAGTGAAAGATACTGTTGATAATTGTTCGTCATAATCACACTCAAATCACCAGATCCATTTAAGGTTCTGATTGCGTACGCAATTTGTGGAACTGAATAAGTAATTATTTGAGCATTAGTGAGACTTTGGGCCGTTTGCACCTGGGTAACAAGAGGAGTTTCCATCCAAATACCTTCCGAAATGGCAAAAAGTAATTGATAAAAATTAAACCAGCTGTTGATACCACTTGCATTTCTTATAATGTTTAAAATATTTCTGTCTGTGATAGTAGCAAGATTGAATCTGACCTCATCTTCACCCAAAGATCGAGACAAGACAAAGGCGACATTACAGGAGGGAAGAGTAGTTTGATATCCAAAAATAGTCTGGGATAGATTAAAGGCAGAACCAGCAGTTGAAAGAGAGTTGCAATTAAAAAAATAGCTGGACAACGGGATATTTTCTATGGCGAAAAGCTGTGCTGATTCCCATCTGTATAATATCTCGAGATGACGAACTGAAAACTTGCTTATCGTATTTGCATAGTACGCCACAGTTTGAGATTGCCACTGAGAAGTGGTCATTCCAGATGTAGCAATAGAGAATGCTTGAGTTTCGAATAGGTTCTTACGTGCAACCAAGTCATCAAATGCAGGGAAAAAGATGTCTTCAATCTGATTCATATTATAGCCATACAACGTAGTGGTATTTGTGTTCAAAAGTTCTGCCAGTTCGGAGACCGTTACACCCAGTTGATCAGCACGGCACTTTATAGCTGCTGCGACGATATCAGGTACAAACAAAGCCCATTCATCATTGATCACACGTAACGACGAAAGATTAAGTTTTTGTTCCAAGACTGTCATGTTGAAACAAAATAATTTCTCCATTGCTGCAACAGAAAACTCGTGAAGTTGTCTTATGGTATATTCTTGAACATTTTCCAAATTGAATAGAGTAAGATCAGTCGCAGCAACGATATCTGCATCCTTCACGGTGTAACATACATCTGGGCAATCATATAACTTTTTCTGCTCAAGAATCGGTATTGAAAGTTGATCACGATCCAACAGCACTCTAGCGTCGAAAAACATTGTAAGCATGGAAGACTCCACAATAACATCGAACCCACTTATATCTCCTCCTGCGCTTCTAGGTGTTTTCCAAACATCATAAGAAGTAACTTTATTGTAATAATCGGGACTTAGAGATATGAAACCTTGTAACAAAGGTAAATTTAAAGAAGCTATTGGTGCAGTGAAAATGGGGACACGAATATCACCACAGACATTGCCCAAAACGCTCAGCATCAGAAATGCAGAGAGCAACATCATTTCTAAAAAAATAGAAAAAATGAACTTAGTGCATAGACGTACGGGCCGTGGGGGTACCTGCCCCCCACACAAAAAAAATATTGAAGAATTAAGCCATTCGGGCAAATGGGTCACGAATATTCGGGCAAAATAGAATTATGTCGTCTGAACATCTCATACAACAACAGAATTTGAAAATTTACACTATATATTATTTATCCTGTTTGTGTATTGTTGGAAAACGACAGAATTTTGAACATTTAATTTCTGTAATTCAGTTGCACGTCACCAAATATTATGTAACATGAAGTATATATATCAAATCTGTCTATTTTGTATATATATCAAAAAGTATATATAGCACTCTGGCCCCAAGACACTTCACGCATGTCTGGATGCGCATGTGTATATATATATATATATAGTCAAATCTGCAGACATGCATGTTTCGCCGTTCAACGGCTCGTCAGTGCAGCTTGTAACGCAGTCTAGATGCGAGTGACTTCGTATTTATACACCATACTCTTGCCCTCACCAAGCGCATGTGGTACAATACTCAGACACATGCGCATCCAGACATGCGTGAAGTGTCTTGGGGCCAGAGTGCTCAAACGACCACAAGGGAAGTGAGCTTTTTGCATTATAGCTTATAGCCATATACGTGTAGGTTTAGGTCTACGAAACGCAAAGAGTGCTCGACAACATATAGTTAGAGCAAATTATAGATTTTCGCTTACCTCAAAACTTGTCTGCAACAGGCTGTTTCATCTGTAAAAGAATCATCAGGCAGTCTTTTACAGATGAAACAGCCTGTTGTCGTTTGAGCACTCTGGCAGTCTTTTACAGATGAAACACCTTGTGGTCGTTTGAGCACTCTGGCCCCAAGACACTTCACGCATGTCTGGATGCGCATGTGTCTGAGTATTGTGCCACATGCGCTTGGTGAGGGCAAGAGTATGGTGTATAAATGCGAAGTCACTCGCATCTTGAGACTGCGTTACAAGCTGCACTGACGAGCCGTTGAACGGCGAAACATGCATGTCTGCAGATTTGACTATATATGCTCCTTCACTTGTGTTGTTGAGCACTCTGTGAGGTTAATTGGTGGCTATAAGCTATAATGCAAAAAGCTCACTTCCCTTGTGGTCGTTTGAGCACTCTGGCCCCAAGACACTTCACGCATGTCTGGATGCGCATGTGTCTGAGTATTGTACCACATGCGCTTGGTGAGGGCAAGAGTATGGTGTATAAATGCGAAGTCACTCGCATCTAGACTGCGTTACAAGCTGCACTGACGAGCCGTTGAACGGCAAAACATGCATGTCTGCAGATTTGACCATATATGCTCCTTCACTTGTGTTGTTGAGCACTCTGTGAGGTTAATTGGTGGCTATAAGCTATAATGCAAAAAGCTCACTTCCCTTGTGGTCGTTTGAGCACTCTCGCCCCAAGACACTTCACACATGTCTGGATGCGCATGTGTCTGAGTATTGTACCACATGCGCTTGGTGAGGGCAAGAGTATGGTGTATAAATGCGAAGTCACTCGCATCTAGACTGCGTTACAAGCTGCACTGACGAGCCGTTGAACGGCGAAACATGCATGTCTGCAGATTTGACTATATATATCAGACAAAATGATCTAAAGAGTACCACACATACGTGTGTAGCACGAAACTAACTAGTAATAAAATGTCTATTCAAAACTGTTGAATCTCTGAATTTTAACTATATTATGCTCTGGTTCTCCATTGAGCACTCTGCAAACGGTTTTTACTATATCGTCTATAGTCTATATATATATAAGCTATAATGCAAAAGCTCACTTCCCTTGTGGTCGTTTGAGCACTCTGGCCCCAAGACACTTCACGCATGTCTGGATGCGCATGTGTCTGAGTATTGTACCACATGCGCTTGGTGAGGGCAAGAGTATGGTGTATAAATACGAAGTCACTCGCATCTAGACTGCGTTACAAGCTGCACTGACGAGCCGTTGAACGGCGAAACATGCATGTCTGCAGATTTGACTATATATATATATATATATATATATATCATGTCCGAGATAGTTTGCTTACAGAATTTATATAGTTCAAATTATTACAGCGCATATTATATATTCAATATTCTTCGTGTTATGTTCAATACAAGTCTCGGATAACATTAGTTTGGTTTGGTTTGCGACTTTATTTAAAGAGGGTAACACTTTGACAGTAATATAATAAAACTGATAAACTAGTGGCCCTCCCTAGTTACAATATATAAACGTACATTTAGTATATAAATAGTATAAGCAATACCTAGAATATATTTACAGAAACTATGTTATATAGAATACTAATACATATTAAAAATTTACAATTTTTCAAAATTTCTTGTCTCCTTCTGTTTCTCAATTTTTAAATTATACAAGTTCTTCTTAAAGTTCTTTACATTAGTGCTTTTTTTAATATCTAATGGAAGTTGGTTCCAGTCCTTGATTGTTCTAACACTAAATGTTCGTCCTCCTTCAGTGTTTTTCTTATAATGGGGACATAAGAAATTTAAGTTTGAGAATCGAGTAGATCTCGTGTGAATATCTGAGTTTGTTTTTAGAATAGTTTTTATATACGTAGGTGTTGACACGTTGAGCCTCTTGTAGGCCAGCGAGCATCTATTAATGTATGCCTCAGTATAAAAAGGAATCCAATGTAGTTCATTGAACGTAGTTATTGTTCTAGCTGTCTTCTCAGCACTCAATATAATGCGCGCCGCTCTCTTCTGAATTCTAAGTACCCTCTCTAGCATCTCTTTGCTGCAAGATGACCATACAGAGCTCGAGTACAGCATTAGTGGTTTTATCACCGCAAGATAAAAAGTTTCTCTTTGACTTCGTTTCAAGTATGGGCTTATGTGCCGTAACAAGCCAAGTCGTTTAGATAATTTCTTGCAGAGTTCATTTACATGTATTTCATACGTAAGGTCCTGGTCCATGTGTAAGCCTAATAATTTGTGGCTTGTAACTTGCTCAATCTTTGTATTTCCTAAATGGATCTTCAGATCTAGATTATAGCTCTGCTCGAGGCGTCGTCGTGAACGCTTCCCAACAGCCAATAGTGACTTTGTTTTTTCGATGTTAATGTGCATTTTGTTTCCTCTAGACCAGTTTTCAATATCACCCAGATCCTTTGAAAGACGAGCGCTTAGTGTAGAGATTTCATTCCAGTTTGAGCTCAACGATAGAGTTGTATCGTCTGCATAAATATCAGCAGTAGTCGTGGTGGTAAGATAAAGGGGCATGTCATTTACGAATAAGAGAAATAGCAGTGGTCCGAGAATAGATCCCTGTGGAACCCCCTGCTTTACAAGTAACTTATCAGATGTAATTATGACCATTGACCTACAGGCTATAGATATTATATATATGCTTCGTATTGTATATTCATAATTTATTTAATTTACGCTTACATGTCACGGTTTAGTTGTCTTATAGTATACTATACATTCTTGCTTGATATATCATACATAGACTCGACATAATATTGTTTTACACTTTCTGTTTATATGTATTTTGCGCGACCTAACATTGACCCTCTCTCCCCCGCAGAGGCTTAAGCATTACTTAAAACTTGAAAGTTAACATAGATAATCTACTTTCTACCTATAAATTAACTTTTCCAAAACAAAAATTACGTGATGGTGCTGGTGTTTGGGGGGGGGGGGGGTTACAATTTCACTTTTATTACAGCCCCCCTTTAGCTACGGGCTTGCTGCCTCTTTAAGGAATCCATGCACTTCCTGCTTGGTAGTTTATATATATAAGTTCTATCTATCATGAATGCTTATGAATATACTGACATTCTATATACGAGATAGCAACCATTCTGGCATCGATTCCTGCTACGTCATGTTCTGCCGAAATTAAAGGTCTTTTAGTGGATTACGGCGCGTGACAACTTATCTGCGTTCAACAATGGGCCAATAACGCTTGGATTCAATCGCTTTGATTAACATTGAACGAGCGTATGCTAACACAGTTATTAAGAATGACATGACTAATATTCGCACATACGAAAATTCAGCATATTACTCAGTATTAGTTTGTAAAATACAATCAAAAATTTTTTACTATTGTTATAATTTATTATCCAAACTCGGGCATTTTGGGCCGACTTCAAAATTCGGGCAAATTTTGGCCTGCCCTCCAAATTGAAGTCGAGCCCGTACGCCTATGTTTAATTCAGTGCACTGATTAATTCGCTTGGTGTAGTACGTGTAAAATAACGACATTAGCACCTAACTTAGAGATGCGAGGCAACGTCCTTGCCAGTTAGCCATTTGAACTACTTTTTGTTTAGTTTTTATTAATTTTTCATTTTTAAAGATAGTATTACTGAAGCAGCATCTTTTGATATTTCTGAATACATGTTAGTTTCGTAATGTCTAATTTGTACAACATCTCTTATACTAAGCGATCGTCTTCAAATGAAATTGGCAAGCACAATACTGCCCAAGACAAAGTGAGTGTCGGGTAGCTGCTGGCCCGGAAGCATGCTACTCCTGCCAACTTTTCATATTTAATGGTCATAAGATAATTCAATCTGGCTTTGGATGGATATTGATTTTCATAAAGTTACTGGTAGCCAATACTGCATGCGGTGTGTTGTTAAATTACATCAAAAAATCATTAATAATATTGTTTACATAAGCAAAATCCACTATCGAGGTTTCCTTACCACATATTTGATACTTTTTTAGTGCTGGGCACTGTCGCCCGGTGCCACCCACTGTGGGCAGAACCCTGTACTTATACACATGTTCCACAATGACGTTGAAGCCCACATGTCAAGGTCATCCCCAGTCTCTATATTCATGACTAGCTAAGTCACTTAAAAATTCTAGAGTATTCTCTTGCTGATTTTTTTCAAAGGCGTCTTTGTCTTTTCTAATGATATGGAAGGAGTGAATGGCATAAAAATGCCCAAAAATATAAACAATATACCTGGTTGTCGTGAACCCATAAACTTTAGTTAATATTCACAACAAACTTGATAATAGTAGAAAGTATATCAGACACCCTTTTCAAGGAAAAGTGAGAGACAAAAGGGAGTGGTGTTGATGCAAATTTTTTTGCCAACAGTCACATCTCTTTTTCCGATCCTGTATTCGTAACTCGAATTAGGAAAGATGTATTCTATGGATACTTATCAAAAGAAAGTTTCTATGAAGTTAGTGTTTCAGGTACTTGTGTCTAATACATTAACAATGACCATGACATCTCAACCAGTAAAAATCGATATTGCTTAAAGCGAATGATGAAAGAATGGAAAAGCTGTGATGTAAGTGTATGAGGTGGAAGTGGTAATTATAATGTTATTGAATGAGAAAAAAATATTTTTATAACTAATATTTCAATATTAGTCATCATGTGGTTGTTGCCGTTGTTCAGGATTTAGGTTAATTACTTGGACATATTATACAAATACCCAACATGGCAACTTGTTCCAACCAATTTTGGAGTCGAGTTATACAAAGGTAAAGAGAGATAGTGTATGTTGATACACCCCCTCCCCACCCCCAGTGTAATTAAATCGTGACATTTATAGAAGCAGTGTTTTCTACACTTCTGTAAATCTAAAATTTGAACAAGCCCATCTTAAGTAAATGAAAAGAATAAAATTTCAATATTTCTCACTAAGCAAATGTGCTTTCGGTACCATGCCACCGTAAGAGCCTTGTGCCCCTTAAACAGCCTTCCAGCGCCCCTCTCACTCCCACCCAGGTAATTATTTTTACATTGCACTATAATCGATGTATACATTTATAAACAACGAAATATATATAAACGAAGGAGGAGGGATGCATCCTCTGTAATCATACCGAAATGGAGGAAATTCGCGCCCCCATCTATATAACTCTGATACAGGTATAATTTATACATGATTAACCATGATAATTTATTCAATGGAAGGAAGTTTATTCCATTTGCTGTTCCATTTTCCTTAAGCGTGTTATGGGAAAACAGCGCGGATCTTAATATGAAACTAAAGACACAGCTGTTCTTGCTCAAAGTTATAGGCATGGCAGTTTAACTAAGTTATACATTCTCGTTCAAATCATATTTCACATAAAACATTTCAATTTAAGTTTTATGTTTAAGCCTTATTACCAATGGTAACTCGTGCATAATGATCTTGACTATAATGAACTGTATCTCTCTTAAAATCTAAATAGAATAAAAGCTCAGTCTTATCGACCTGATCTTCCCTATAGTTTACTCTTGTTGTAAAGCAAGTTACTCTTAATCTCAAGAGTTTTGTTTTCATTCACACAGAATAAGCATAACCATAAGTAAGTTATGGCGAACGTATTGTCATGCAGATAATTTCATTCGGTATTTCTAGCACTATACTTAGTCGAAGTATCGAAGTATTGTCCCTGACACGCAGATCGGATACTGTCATACTGATGCATGTTATGTGCTCATATGTGCTCATATTAACCAGTTTTCCCAAAAACAATGTACCAGCGCCCAATACTATATAGGCAATAAACTAGGCACTTGGTATATTTCACGGTAAGATGGATTCTTTACCGTCTGATCAAAAATATTTGTCATTGAAATTTAGAAATACCTTCATATTGTTAAATACAATGAGCGTTTTTCTAGCATTGCCGAAATTTAACAGTATGTATGGTTAATTGTAATGCCACAGTGGGTGATCGAAAACCTTTCTTACAAAAAAGCATTCCAATCAAGTGACTCACGCAAATATTTTCAACAACAAATCTAAACTGAAAGTTCCCCAGTTTCTAATGAAAGCTGCAAAGATTATATATTTTCTATGTCAGCAATACTGCCAATAGCATAATGAGAAAGACTGAACCATGATATAATACATCTATAACTAATTTATTATTCAATTACGCAATAGAAATGTAGGAATAATTTATGCAAATAGCATAATCTAGAATGTTCTCGAAATATCATTGACATTGAAAATTACTTCAACGTTTTCTTCACTTTTGTTTCACACCAAATTTGTTTCAGATCTAATACTGAAATATGGAAAATGACCAAATCTTCACTATTATTGATTAGCAGCCAAAAATGATAATTAAAGTAAATAGCCGCGTTTACTAATTTCACGTCATGCATGCATGGTTAAAGTACAAAATTATAAAAATTAATACCTGAAGTGAAATGTTACTCCTGGCAAATCAGGAACGGTGAAAGACTGATGAATGTTAAAGTCGAACAAAGAGCACACGTCTAAAACAAGGAAAAGTCTAGTATATTTAAGTAGCTCAAAATTCAACACTTCACTGCAATTATTTCTTAATAGCCTTATAATATATTAACATTGGTATGTGCAATATAGTTATTTTAAAATACGTTTCATCATGATTAGTAATTCGAAGGTTTGCATTATGATGTCTGATGAGTTTTCTTTCTAATTCGAGAAATACAATGTGTATTTCCGCAATCTTTAACGAAAAAGCAGGTCTGCAGGATAATCTCAAATATCATATAACGGATTTTGTATAGAAAATTAATATTTCAAAATTATTTATCAAAAAGTAAGTCTATCAGTGGAACACTATTCAAGAAGAGTAGAACTGACTAGTGACTGTACGTCCATTTCGCAATAGGCTCATGATAGACATGAATGTTTAAACTAAATCCTACCTCGCGCCCTAGAAAGCTGAAGAAGATAAGGCGCCTCAAATATATGTCGGAAATAATTCCTGATGAAGCTAAATTCGCATGCTTGCCCTTGGTGTATGAATTGATTTAACGTGTGATCGGCTGATATGCGGCGCAAGTTTAACAAACAATGTCGCATTTAAGAATTTGAAACAATAACGCTCATTAAGAGTTGGCAGTCACACGATAGATTTTCCCACAAATTTTGAAACGTAATATGGTATCTTTTATTCACTTTTCCTCTATATAAACTTATTTTAACGGTACGAAAAAGGTTAATGCACAACACTATCAAAATTTTATTAAAATGACAGGGCAAAAATTTCCACGTAAGCCAAATTACCATACAGTCAGAGGCTAGCTCTTTTAGCTTACTTGAATATCCCCCCTATATCTTAAAATTTAAAAATAGTGTTCCAAATGTGTAATAAATGCCATGAGCACATGCAGTGAGGCATTCGAAATGTGGTTTCACACTAAGTCGTTATATACATTGGTAAAACAATGTATCATGCAATTGAAATCGAAATTTGGGTTTGCGTGCAACGATGGACTGGTAGGTCACGCATCAAAGGTAGCGTTCTTAACTTAAAGTTCATTTTATTAACGTTTATACTTCAAATAGTTTATTACTTCGTTGTCTACAGCTGAGCGTAGCTTTCAACCGGCTAAGTTAAAGTAATAAAGACTACCCCTTCAGCTAACAGTTCAGCGAGTACTCCAACTTGACATTGGTCATCTGTATAAGTACTTTACAATACATGTGCTACATTAACAACTTCATCTACTTACTTCGTTTGGTCTTGTGTAGAGTTCTAGCCACCAAAATATAAGTGCGAGAAGAGTTCGCACGAACAGCAGTGTCTTCGCCTCTGTAGGATACAAGACTGAAAGGGTGTGACTTACAATATGAAAATATGTAATAATAATATCTGGGACTCCAACTGTGAGTATGTGGGTGCATCTTTGTTGCATTGGAATGCATTCCAGAATGGTCAAACTATACTTCTCACACAATCTAGATTTAAATAATTTTTAACTTTTGTAATAATTCTGATCTTGCAACCTATACGTTCCAATCACGCCATACATTTTCTGGATCTTATACAGCCTGTAGTGTAGAGCAAAACGAAAATATGTTCCATTCTACAATGAAACTACGTTGCAAATTGCATGCATTAAAAAAATTTAAAAAGTTAAACACTGTAGATTTAATAATATCTGAAAATTTCATGTTTTCGTACGATTATTGTAGGATAATTAATTGTTGCATAAATTCGGCATAATCTTTGAAAACTCTTGGTTTTCATCAAATAGGTAAATTTACACTATAAATCTGTAGACCAAAACGTGAAAATGTTTTGTTGCCTCATATGATAATCATGCATGACTAAATTGTAGTCAAAACCTATTAGAATGTTCAATATACAAGTTCAATTCCTGTTTGTAGCTTTTGCTAGCCATGTTGGTTATCTTAAGTTTCCGTGGCATGACTGTTTTCAAGTAGAGGATCCAGGTATTTATTCGACCTGTAGTTTCTGAGTCAATAATCTGGCATGAGATAAGGTGGTGCGTGTTAAACTAGCAACCTATTCTCTTGCAATTTTGTTCCAAACACACATTGCAGCAGCAATTGCACGGGCTAAAACCTGCAATTGTCGCAACATTTTTGTTGCTGCAAGAATTGCACATGAAACATTGTAGATTTTCAGCGCACCAATTGCTACAACACAGTCACAGTAGCATATTTTTGAAACATTGAAACGTGTAAAATATCTTTCTTGCAAACTGCATTTTCAAGTCAAATTTCATGCAGTGAATGACCACATTGAAACATATTTTCGTAAAACTCCATTGTTACAAATTCAACCACTGCAAATCTTTTACATTGGTAAAACAACGCAACGACGTTCTCGCGAATTGTATAGTCTTTGAGACAAACATAGCACTAGTGCTCCGCCTGGAATTGGAAAAGTACTAAAGAGATGCAGTGGATTAAAGAATGGCATGGAAAGACATTATTCATTTTACTTCTATTTATTTAAAAGACTTATTTTCAAAATAAAAGACGTCATTCAAACCAGTTTGAGAACTTTGAGAATACTAATAGCAAGCCTGCCGCCTATGAGTCGCATTTTTTATTTGTCTATTCTTTAAATTCAAGTGGCATATCAATTGCACATACTTAACTCTAATATAAAATACTAAAATAATGAAAGAGTGCAGATAGTCGTCTCTGTTCAGTAAAGAAAATTGGAACTCTTACTTTAGGACACATAATTATAAGGAAAGACGACTGAAGTACTCTCTAAAGTCATGATTTAGTTGCACTGCATAATGATTTGCATGACATGTATACAGTAGCAACAATTATGAAATTGCGCATAAAGTTAATTAACATCTATGGTTAGAAACCGGAAATGTATTGTTTGGTGTATACACTAATTAGCATGTGATTAATAAACTGAAGGTCAAACAACAAATCTGAAGACACAACATGCAAACTGCGAATCATGAATTGAAATCAATCATTTCATATTTGTCTGTTAAAATCTACGTTTATAATACTCAGGATATACATGTGTATATAACACGGTTTCAAAAGGGTCATAATTAAGTAGTCAACGTCTAAATTATTTACCAACACTCAACAGTTGTTAGGAAACATAAACATTATCGACCTTGTATGCCTTATGTCGTTATGATTCGTCATGTTTAAATTTCATTATGATTCGTCATGTCTCACTAGTCCCGAGCACGCGGCTGGATATAAAATTCAACACCCACTATGCAATATTAGTTGACAACTAAAAAATCTCTCTTTTTTGCACTGCGCATATAACACATAGCATTTTTCACGAAGGTTTATGTTCATACGGGCTACGACCGTAACATAACAGTAAGGTCAAATTCCAAGTTTCCTTTTACGAGATATTATGAACTTTCAAATTTGAATGTAAAAATTGAAAACAAAATTCAATTTTTCAGGTTTAACCTTATCTACATATATAGCCATGGAAATCTGTAATATATACTCGCTTCATAGTCTATTTTGCGAAGTGTAAAAAATATATAGTCGATGATATATGGTAAAAATGTTCTTGAACGTTTCAATTTTCTGAAGTGTGAAGAAAAAGTTAGAAAGAGGAAAATACAGCATGAAGAAGAGTAGGACAAGTGTTGAGAAAAATGTACAGCAATCAGCGAGGACGGCCTGCCGATATTTTCATTTTTGTTCCTTTCTTTCATTTATCAAGAAATAGTAAAACCCAGACGGGGTAAAACGTAGGCAATCATGGTTACTGTAGTGATTACGTCACTAGAGACTAAGAACTAAAAGAGGACCATGCGAAACGTTTAGACATTTATATTACAACATTGAAATATTAAACAGCACTGGGTATGATTAGCGATTGTGTGGTTAATTTGAAAATTATTTCCCGTGTTTCTATGCATGCAGTTATACAGAAACACGCGGGGGGAGTTTTGGAGAACGAGGAATAATCACGTTATTTCGAGTAATACTAAATAGCGTATTATATTTCGTGCTTTGTGATTGTACTGAGACAAATAATGAGTCTAGTTCTCCACTAATTAAACCGAGAAACCGCTTTTTGTCTGTGGTTCCTCAGTCGTCGAGACTATAGTATTATTGAAACATTTTTTCGATTATAGCGCGTATTGAAATAGTAATCACTGGTAATAGTATTAAACACTAAATTTTGTCAATTCATTATTTATAGTAGTTTTCGTTGCTAGGCAACAAACGATTGCGGCATATATTGGACTCACTCATAATTGTTTTTCCCTTGGCCTTACCAATCATACATTTTTGTGGTCAATAACTTTTTGTAAATACATATACTGACTATGGTATAATAAGAATAAGTATAAGTATGATCATAAATATACTCTCTAAAAAATGTAATGTCAGTGGACGACTGCTCTTAGAAAAAGTGCCCACAGCTTCTGTATGTAAACGTACGGGTTTTTTAGGTCAATCGGATTGATGTATAGGATTATAGTGATTATGGATTCCAAGAATTCTTTGTTTTGTGCTATTTGCATAGATTTTTCTGGCTTGCACTTACACAAACTTATAATTACACTCTAGAAAGATTAAATGTCAAGAATAGAATTTAATAATGATTACGTATAACAAGATACAATTTAGAGAGCGTTTTCTAAAATAAACTTGACGATCGTGTGTGTATATATATTGCATGTTGTTGCCACCGACAGTCGACGCAGAGACTGTATTCAGCACTATATTACGCCAATTAACGCCTTTGCAAGTCGGTACCTCTGAAATTTTAAAACAAATTCAGTGTAGTTCACCCCATGCAGTTCTAACGAAAACCTAAAGAAAGACATTCTGTCTTTGTTGGAAACGTCTGATATGTTGCATTCCTTCAAATAGTTATTTTCAGGCATATTTTGTAGAGTGGTTAAAGTATTCAGATATAATGTGTAAATTTCTATCACCAACATCTATATATCATAATAAACGGCGATTTCATGTCATTTCAAGACGCCAGTTGACTCATGTACGCTATGGCGTACCTATTCTTACATTAGTGAATACCGTGATATAACTCTAGTACCTACAAGATAAAAAAGCTCTGCTCTGAGCGGTTTTTTAAAAACCCTATCAGTGCAATTTGGCGCACATACAAATGTTAGTTATAAAATCCGAAGTCTTCTGTGCCAAAATTAGGGTAATTTAATATTCCTTGGCAAAGGTTCCTCACTTCTGGTCTAATTCAATATGGTGGATTTATAAAATGGCATGGTCTATATATAAATGGCATATATTTCTATGTTTTTTTTTTGTTTTTCTCGGCATCTCGTTCGATAGGACTAATAGTATAGAAGGTGTTTGTAGATGGAATATTCCAACGAAAATTATATACATTTTTAGACCTAGCCAGGCATGCCCTTCCTGCCAGAGGGCCTAAGTTGCATTTTTCGAGTATTCCATCTACAAACACCTTCTTCATATATTTCTATGGTATACTTAAAAGCAAGATTACCTCTAACTTGCATATATATACAAGTACAGTATCACTACGATATGGCATATATCAGGTCATCAATAATCTTATAAAAATGTAATGATTGGTTATAAAACAATGTCAATGTATCTATTATTGATTTATTGACTGCAGACGAATCCTGGTGATGTCGAATACAAATTCTGATGATCCATGTTACTGAGACGTCGGGCTCAGTGGGATACTTTTAATTTTTAAAATGTTGTTGTAAAATTTTTACTCTCTCTCTGCACTCCGTACGTATCATTAAATAAACGGAATAAGACTTTATATGAGTCAATAACTGCATGTGACTATTTATTAATTTATTCTATTTTCAATAAATCAAAAGTATATAACCGGGATTGCATAATATGCATGTACAGGCCTTACCGAGCTAAAAATATAGTAATTATATTTAATCTATACAAACGATGAAGCATTCTATTTGTATGACAAAAGAAGGTTGTTCTTATGGAATGTCACGACTTGCATTGACGTATATGAAATTGAGCATGCAGAAGCTTCCAGTCGTAATTTGCCTGCTACTTATGCCGTTGATGAGTTTAAGTCTTTTGTGTCGGAGTTTGTAAAGCATTCCATTCACCAGCGATTCTATGCAATTTATACACAACTGTTTCTTTTTATATAACCAATTATAGATTAATGATACAAAGTAATGACAATTGACTTTAGTAGAGACTCTCACGACTTGCACTTGTAGGCTTTATCACGGAATATGTTAAAAGAGTCACATTTGTATCGCTCTAATATAGAAATGCCAAGTTCGGCTTTTTGATTTTGAAGCAGAGCTTTCGGAACTTTAGCGCATAGCAGCATGCAATAAAGATTTGGTGGAACAGAGATGTGACTAATAATTACGGGAGACACTGTCACTGAGTTTTTTATCAGTAAAATTCACAATATTAACTACAAATTGTTTGATTTGATGATTAACTGAAATAGCCTGCATGTATTACACACATTTCACTTGCAGGCTATATAACAGAACATGCATGATTGATTTCTGATGATGACTAAAACATGGTCGAAACATTGAAATATAATATTGTGCTTATTAGGATTTACCTGCATTATTTTACGAAAAGTCTCAGTGAATCCGCAGTTATATTGGTCACATCTCCGTAGCACCGATTCTTTATTATATATGGTGTTGTAGAATGTCAAGCATCAAGGCCATGCGATATATAGACAGAACACCGGGATAACTATTTTGCAGATTTTCTGAGCTATGTTTTTTTGGGTGTGTTTTTGCTGTCTCCCCGTAGGGAGGCAGCACACTATTCTTGACATGCTAAGGTTTCTCCAGAGTTCACTCGACCCAGTCTTTTGCGCGGATCTATGTATTGTCGAGAAGAATTGTCGAGAAGTCGACTTCGTCTCGGTTTGGATGTCGCTTTTCCGGGCAAAAGGTCGAGCTTGAAGTAATTTTTAAAATTTAGGGGGAGTGAACGAGATATTGTAATTGGTTGCGCACGCATGCATTTCTCTTTCCATGTGCTCGATCAAGATTTTGAAAACGTCAGTTATATACCGATGCGAGGTAAGTATGGCTCTGTTTCTTTCTACTTACATACATCAAGGTGATGAACTATTTAGTGTTCAATCTAGAGGGAATTAAGCAATGTGCTTTCATGAGTTTATCAGCTATTTTAACAGACCAAAATAACCCGCTGAAGGAGACAAAATGTACTTAAAAGCACTAGATAATGGCTTAATTGTACTAGACCCAGGTGGTGTAGAACTTTTGTCTATAGATAACTTACCAACAGTTGTCAGTGTTCATGTGGTAAGAACATGTTTTCTTACGAGATCTGTGGATCTGTGATATCGCCTGTACAGGCAAAAACAGCTGCATTATCTGTGATGGCGACAAATTATTAGTGATCTACCTGTTGTAGAGTCGGCTGAGGCACTAAAAGGCATTGATTTGCCCGTTGAGGCACAGAATAACATCGACTTGCCCGTTGAGGCACAGAATAACATTGATCTGCACATTGTGGCGGAAAGTACCATTAATCTGCGGCTGCCCATTGTGGCGGAAAGTAACATTGATCTGCCCATTGTGGCAGAGGGGTTGGGATAAAACACGGATACGGATGGCACGGATACGGATGAGGGGATAAAACACGGATATGGGGATAAAACACGGGATGAGGGGATAAAACACGGACGCGAGGGGATAAAACACGGATGGGGGGATAAAACACGGACGGGGGGATAAAACACGGATGAGGGGATAAAACACGGATGGGAGGATAAAACACGGATGAGGGGATAAAACACGGATGAGGAGATAAAACACGGATGGGGGATAAAGCACGGATGGGGGGATAAAACACGGATGGGGGGATAAAACACGGAAATGGGGATAAAACACGGATGAGGGGATAAAACACGGATGGGGATAAAACACGGATAAGGGGATAAAACACGGATGGGGATAAAACACGGATGGGGGGATAAAACACGGATGGGGATAAAACACGGATGAGGGATAAAACACGGATGAGGGGATAAAACACGGATAAGGGGATAAAACACGGATGAGGGATAAAACACGGATGGGGATAAAACACGGATGAGGATAAAACACGGATGGGGATAAAACACGGATGGGGATAAACACGGATGAGGATAAAACACGGATGAGGGGATAAAACACGGATGATGGGATAAAACACGGATGAGGGGATAAAACACGGATGAGAGGATAAAACACGGATGAGGGGATAAAACACGGATCAGGCGATAAAACACGGCTGTGGGGATAAAACACGGATGGGGATAAAACACGGACGAGGGGATAAAACACGGATGGGGGGATAAAACACGGATGGGGGAATAAAACACGGATGAGGGGATAAAACACGGATGAAGGGATAAAACACGGATGAGGGATAAAACACGGATCGGGGGATAAAACACGGATATGGGGATAAAACACGGATGAGGGGATAAAACACGGATGGGGGGATAAAACACGGATATGGGGATAAAACACGGATGAGGGGATAAAACACGGATGGGGGGATAAAACACGGATGAGGGGATAAAACACGGATGAGGGGCTAAAACACGGATGAGGATAAAACACGGATGAGGGATAAAACACGGATGGGGATAAAACACGGATGAGGGGATAAAACACGGATGAGAGGATAAAACACGGATGAGGGGATAAAACACGGATGAGGGATAAAACACGGATGAGGGATAAAACACGGATGGGGGATAAAACACGGACGAGGATAAAACACGGATGGGGATAAAACACGGATGGGGAATAAAACACGGATGAGGGGATAAAACACGGATGAGGGATAAAACACGGATGAGGATAAAACACGGATGGGGATAAAACACGGATAAGGGGATAAAACACGGATGAGGGATAAAACACGGATGGGGATAAAACACGGATATGGGGATAAAACACGGATGAGATGAGGATAAAACACGGATGAGGGGATAAAACACGGATGAGGGGATAAAACACGGATGGGGGGATAAAACACGGATGGGGGGATAAAACACGGATGAGGCACAGAATAGAGAATAGTATTCAGAAATCTCGCTTCTTTGATGAGTTTGCGCTCCGTGTCGATGTCATCGTCAAAAAACTTTTTCACGACAATCGTTTCACCGTTCGGTAATTCTGCCGTGAAGACGGTCGAATAGTCCCCTCGACCAATCTCGTCTTTATTCCTTAGCTCGCCAAATTTAATAACTGCCACACCAGCTAACTCAGAAGATATAGTTGTTTTGCCCTTTTCAATGATTCTCAAGCCACATTGATATTTTGGTAAGAATAAGCTGCGATATTACATTTTTGGTAAGCAGACAATAAATGCCGACCGCGTCAGTTTAAACCAAGCGCAACAAAACAACTGTCAGGTAGAACATGAGAAGACTTTGCAACACTTGTCATGAGAAGCCTTTGCAACACTTCCCAAGTCTTGGCATTTATTCAAAATCACCTTATTCTAGCTAAGATTTGTATCAAAATATCTTGTCATATATATTAAACTGTATGCAAAAAACATTCAACTTAACATAAATGACAACGCGTTATCAAACTATAAATTCGCCTTGAAATCTAAATGAGAAGCCTTTGCAACACTTGTCATGTCGCTTCCCATGTTTTGGCATTTATTCAAAATTACCTTATTTTAAGATTTGTATCAAAATTCATTACAAAATATCTTGTCATAGACATTAAACTATTTGTAAAAGAAAACATTTAACCCGGTATCATAAATTAAATGACAAACGCGTACTTTTTGTGGTTATCAAACTATAAATTCGCCTTGTAATCTGCCGGCGTGTTATGGCGTAGATTATTATGCTGTATATATAAGCGTGGGAATACAACCTCATAATACAACAGCGTGGGAATACAACAAATCTCCATCGGTATATCTGGTATTCTCAAAAGTATATGAAATAAAAAGTATTACCTTATCTTCTTCCAACAAATGTCCGCAGAAGTTCGCACTTATTGAATGCGCAGTCTACGTTTATCAGCCTTTAGAAACATTGCGATTTGCGCTAAGTTCTATGGTAATCAACAAATCAACAATTTGTCAGTACATTTAAATACTAAAAAATGTTGGGCAATTATTATCTCATCCACAGAATAGGGAACTCCCTACCCTATTCTGTGCCTCATCCGTGTTTTATCCCCTCATCCGTGTTTTATCCCCTCATCCGTGTTTTATCCCCTTATCCGTGTTTTACCCCCATATCCGTGTTTTATGACTTTTATCCCCTCATCCGTGTTTTATCCCCCCATCCGTGTTTTATCCCCTTATCCGTGTTTTATCCCCTCGTCCGTGTTTTATCCCCCCATTCGTGTTTTATCCCCCCATCCGTGTTTTATCCCCTCATCCGTGTTTTATCCCCATATCCGTGTTTTATCCCCTCATCCGTATCCGTATCCGTGCCATCCGTATCCGTGTTTTATCCCAACCCGTGGCAGAGTCCATTGAGGCACAAAATAATATTGATCTGCCCATTGTGGTAGAACCTGTTGAAAACGAAAATGAAAACCAAATTTGGTTTATAAATTATCAAAACCAAATTTGGTTTATAAATTATCAAAAAGAGCTTCAAGGTCTTGTTTATAACTGATCGAGAAATTGAGTCTCACTACTATGATATTCATACAGCACTTTTGAATACTTTTTTGAATGGTAGTCATGCTATTTTAATATTAGAAGGTTATACGATGGCCTATTGATATATGAAATAAAAAAGATAGGTCACCGACTTCGTTTTTAAGTTACAGACAATTTTAAGCGTATAATTGGCATGTTTAATGATGTCGTCATGTTGCCATGGCAACACTGACATTGAAACCAAGTTCTAAATATTCCATAGATGTTGAATATTGCTGCCGAGTAGAAAAAATGCGTGATCAGCGTGAATAGGCCTCTAAGGCTCTATTTTAGAGATGTTAAGCAAATAAGCCAACTATAGGGAGCCACCTTAAGTAGAGTTAAATATCTTTGTTTAATAACATGCATTAAGGCATGAACAGTATTAAGGACAAAAACTATTTTGTAGATCGACTGAGCTTAACCTGAAATCTTACTTATACTTATAGTTTGGGAATTGTTGCTTAAGGTGCTCTGAAAACTCAGCAGTGGTATTTGGAATTAATATAAATATACACAGGACAGTATATACTAGCTGGGACAAAAATTATTATGCAAACTTCCTAAACTAACAACATTACATTCAGTACAAACCTAATATACTTCTAGTTTGCAGGTGCAACGGCTGTTGTCCGAGGTGCACTGTAAACCTTCAGCGTTGCATGGTGTTTGGAACATTTCATACACAGAACAATATAGGAAAAACCTATTTCGCAGATCTTCATAGGAAAAACCTATTTTGCAGATCTTCAGAGATTAACCAGACAACATTTACATGCATGTGTTAAGGGTTACAAAATTTTATAGGTTGCTGAAGGAGGGTTACCTTGGGAAAATAGTTTTGATATTTAATAGGGGAAATAATTGCACTGAAACATAATATATCGCCTTATTGCCAGGCAATGCTATACAATATTAAAATAACCTAAAGTGTATATATTGTATATTAAGTTGGTCTTATCTTCTTCAGCTAATCATTAGAAGATTTTTCATTTCAATTTTAACTTTCCATAATTCATATTACTCACATAATTCACATTACGATAATTAATATCGCTATTTGATTTTATGTTCAGATGGTATATGAAAACTGTGATATTAAGATCTCCTTGAGGAGTAGTCTACGAATACAGGAGTGGTTGAAATCTTTTTCGAACGGCATCTGAAGAAGAGGTTATGAAGTGCTCAAAAGAGGGATTATGGAATTTTAATTAGTTTGTGGCCAAAGTTTGTGGTCAGTCTTAACTCTTTTAAAACCGCTGGCCCTGATAACATCCCGCCTCGCATCCTTAAATAATTTGCTTATGAATTGTCCGACCCACTTGCAGATATTTTCAACCTCTCTTTATCTTCGGCTACCGTCCCTTCCCACTGGAAATCCGCAAATATTTCCCCGATTCCAAAAGAGACACCTCCCAAAGAAAACTAGTGATCCAAGGATAGTGCAAAGTTTCACTTTCAAAGGGAAAAAATCTATGTCACATTATATCGACTAACTGGAGGACAAGCGTGGTCTGTACATGCGTAATTGCTGTGCATGTATGTCGCGGCGGTTCATAAAACTGTTGAAATGAAATTATATAGCTATTATATAAAGTCAGCAAACACTGCATAGTTGAATGGAAGTATGTCAAGTTGTCAACACTGTAGACAGCCAAATACATTTTGTTCAATCGTAGATCACAATTTTTTTGAATTCTTTATTTCCCCTTTTAATATTTGTAATCAGTATTTAACATCTATAGACTATACCATCGTATAAAATGCATGCATGAACGGCGAGTCATCATGCGTTTTTATTTAACATCTATAGACTTGTAAGATGTCTTGTTTGATTGCTTGTAAGATTGCTTGTAAGATTGCTTGTAAGATTGCTTGTAAGATTGCTCGTAAGATTGCTCGTTAGTTGCTTCGATCAAGAGATCACAATTTTGCACCCAACTGATGCTAGACTTGCGATCAAAGTCTGTGTCGATAACGCGTGGGTTATCTCCTCGTCTTTCGCTTTTAAATAAAGCTCCATCACCTCCTTGACGAGTGAAGGGATTGTCGTCAATCTCACATGAATATATAAGATCGACACAAATATTACACTTGATAAAATATTTGTAAAGTGAAACCAAGAATTGCTTAGCTGCGCATTAATATAAAATAAACAATGGCTGATGCAACACTTTAACATAAACCTGGAATCTTACTACCGGAATCTGTGCAGAATGTATAGTTGTGAGAATTTTAGCGTCGAAGCTTGTTTTATTAATTATTTGCCTAATTCAGGGATTTCAATGTTATTGTATGTATAAGAATGTATAAGTAAAAATCAGGCTCAGCGACAGCGTGAACAAAACATTTTGGCTGGCCTCATATTGAATTACTGAATATATTTTTGCATCAAATAATTACTACTTATACGAGGTATTATTTTGGTATTATGTTGTTCAAGCTGGTTTGAGATTCCTTGTTCAGCCCTGTTTAATGTTTGTTTGTTTAACATTATAAATATTTACTACCGTCTACGTACTCTACGGAATACATGCAGGCAGTCCGCACGGCAGTTATTTATAGTCAATATTAGTCAATATTTATATCAAATCGGCAAAATGAATACAAGAAAAAAATATTGCAATAATGAATATTCGACCCATTCAGTATTGTCTATTGAATATATAAATGACAAAACGCACTACTAATCCAAAAGGCCAAAATGAAAACGTTTATTTATAAATTTGATCGCATTTCCATCACATTCCCACTCCCTGCTGCCACCATTGTGCGGTAAATATTTCGAAATTTCGTATTTTCGTTCCGTGATATTATTAGATCAGTGGACTTGAACGCACGTGTTCATAGCTACCGGGGGAGTTAGCACCCAATATTATATATAAAACGATTGTTATGATGTAGACGTTTAATACCACAACCCAAATGGTGTTCGTAAATCTAATTAAACACTGCATGAATACAACCGAATTGAGCTATAAGATAACTTGAAAGTGCTTAAAAAAGTTTCAACCCCAAAGTTTAACAACTTTAACAGATACCGTATTAATAGAGAATCTTCGCAAACCCCCCCCGGAAAGTTTACACTATGATGTATCTATCTATGTATGTATCTATGTATGTATCTATGTATGTATCTATGTATCGCTCGTGTGAATTTTCGCCCCTCATCACAATACTGCAAAGTTAAAAACTTTGCACTAAAAACGATCTACGTCCAATCTCATTAACGTCGTGTATATCAAAAGTCCTAGAGGAATTCGTCGTTGAATGGATCTTGGAAGATATCGGACATCAAATTGATCCTAAGCAATTTGGATGCCTCCGCGGTTCATCCACTACTTTATGCCTACTTGATATGTTCCATTCTTGGTTATCCAAACTTGATGCTAATGGATGTTCGTTACGGATTATCTTGCTGGATTTTAGCAAGGCCTTTGACAGAATTAATTTGAACGTGCTGATTGCTAAGCTGATCGATATGGGACTTCGTAGATCTATTATTCCATGGTTATGCTTTTTGTCCGATCGCAGACAGAGGGTCAAACTTGGGGAATCATTCTCCGATTGGGCACAAGTAAATGCCGGTGTTCCCCAGGGAACAAAATTAGGTCCCATTTTATTTTTGGTAATGGTCAATGACTTAAAAACATTAGAGTCAGACCAATGGAAGTATGTAGACGATCTTACTATCTCCGAAGTCATCCCAAATCATGGCCAATCCAACATGCAATACGAACTGGACCATATTTCAACCTGGTCCGACGAAAATTTTATGAAACTCAATCCAAAAAAGTGCAAAGAATTGAGAGTTAATTTCCTACGTGATGTGCCTGATTTACCACAGCTTACCATCAATAGAATACCACTCGAAACGATTAGTAGCCATAAATTGTTAGGTCTTCAAATCCAAGACGACTTAAAATGGAATGATCACGTAGATATTATTACGAAAAAAGCCGCAAGACGTTTATATATTATTCGTACTTTGAAGCGTAATGGAGTGCCTGAAGATGACCTAATAAGTATATATACATCTCTTATCCGCTCCATTTTGGAGTATGGCTGCGCTGTGTGGCATACATGCCTCCCTTCTTTTCTTGGTGAGAAGATCGAACGCATACAGAAGCGATTTTTCCGCATTATATTTCCACATTTATCCTACCGCGAAGGTTTAGCTCTTACTGGATGTCCAAGACTTGATGACAACCGTCAACGTTTGTGTTTGAAACTTTTTAATAAACTTAAAACCCAGCCAAGTTCGAAACTTTCCTACCTTATACCTCGTACGAGGTATGAATCGCATGGACGATCGGTGCGTAGTGGAAATAATTTGTCTTTATATAAATGTAGAACAGATAGATTCAAAAATAGTTTTTTTCCGACTATGACGGTGGTTTATAATCAGCAATAACTGAGATCCTTTAAAATTTTAACTATATATTATTGCATGCTATATTTTAACTAAGATTTTTTAATAGTTTTAACTACATACCAATTGAATGTAATATATCATTTTACATCCTGTAATATATAATGTAATTCACCTTACCGATGGTGCGAATTTATAAAATTAAAAAAAACAATCAAAAAAAAACAAAAAAACAAAAAAACAAAAAAACAACATCCACCCCATGTGTCGAAGGTTCCCTGAAAACTACGCAGGCACGCTATTTGGAATAATTATGCAAAATATCTGCATGTGTAAAAATAATGCATGGTTATCTTGAACTGCCAATTCGGCACATCAAAATAACCATGGGACAATTGATTTCTTTTGTTTAGAAAACACGACGCTTACTTACTGTAAACAGTATATTCATATACAGTAATAGGTTGGCATGGTGGTAAATATAATTGTTTTGTTTTGCGGAAAACACCATGTATCTTCATCATTATTATTTATCAGTGTTATATCATCAGTCGTTCTTTGGAGCCCCTCCCACTGATCTGAAAAGTAGAATGGATAGCGAAATCCATTGTCACTGGTGCAGAAAATTGAGCCATGTAAACCTGGTTAAACATTGTTAGGCAATAGAAATCCACCATTGCTAAGGGATCTTTTTCTTAAAACGTCTTCACACATTAAACTTTTTTGAACTTGATCAGGTCTTCATCCACATCAACGTGAATCTGCCTGCTCATTGCTTTGAAAACGTTCTTTTGGTTTCATTAGGAATTTTGTCCAACCTGGTTTTTCGGCGGCCCAAGCTATTCCATTTTGCAGTGTTTCCCTCCTACAAATGTTTCCAGATTTTTCTCGATGCAGTGCATAATTGTGACAATGCATAGTTGTGACATATAAAGAATTTCAAACAAGATAATACGTTCCCGGAATCGCGTTTTCAATTCTACAGTTCAATATAACCTGTGAATGTATAATTTTCTAATACTGTGCGTATTCCGAATATATGAGCCCATAGTCTCGCAGTTGGAACAATCGAACATACTATTAATATTGGGAGGTTTACGGTACAAGCTATATGCGGAATTCTTAATCTTAGTATGCAAGTTACGTCATCGTCGCCATGTTGGGTGAATTTGACGAAGGATTTTGCTTCTTTGCAATACTGCCAATACATATTTCATTAGAGTTGTTGCATACAACCACATTATTATACGCAAATCCTCGGTCTTATTCTTTAAGTTCGTTAAATTTTATAGAGTCTTGTATGTTTAAATTGCCTGTTTTGACTACAGAAAAATATATTATGTTTGTAAAACTCATTAATTGTAAAAGCGTGCTAATGGCGTTACCAACACCCTCCCCCCCCTCCCTAAGTTATGGCATTGACTACGCCAAAGAACGTCACACATATTGGGTGGCATCCAATAATGTGGGCAAAACTGGACTCAGAGTGGGGCAATTGGTTGAGCACTTAACCTCGTTTATAGTTGTAACGCACAAACAAGTAATATGCCTTTGTATTACACGCATAGAGTGTGTTGGGTAAAGACTAATGTGTACGTTGTTGGATATTAAATTTCTGCCTTCGTCAGACAAGTGTCCGCCTCTTTAATTGACCTATGCACACATATGTCTAGCTTCATCGCAATCATGTGCCATATTTTTGAGATATGTCCAAACGTGTCCTCTCTTTATGCGGAAGTAGCCTGTACATTGAAAAAATAAAAGATTGAATATTTCACAAATGCCATGCACCTTGAAAATTCTTAAACTATGTTCTGCTTTCGAAAAACTATAAAACTAGGGAATGAAATAATTAGATACATTACAAAACATACCGGTATCATACTGTGAGTGGTCACGAGGTTATTAATTTACTCTACAGGGAGAAATATTGCGCAAGGTAGACATGTTGTATACATTATTTGACATATATTTTAGGCTTGTGTTATGGTTTTACTTAACCGCCTTTCCAAAATGTTCTGCGGAATCGTGTTAGCAGCAGGTTTCGTACTTCATATTCAAGCTAACCTACTTCAGATATCGGTCGACCCAGAAACTCAGCGTCTTGTCGATACACTAGGTCGTGAAGTTCTAATTCATGGTACGAATATTGTTATCAAGGAATTTCCATGGCATCCAAAAACTAAAGGTTTTGCCCAAGATACATTTTCAGAAGAAGATATGAAATTTATGCAATCTCTTGGGTTGAATGGTGTTCGTCTTGGCATGATGTGGCCTGGTTTAGTTCCAAACAAAGGACAATTCAACGAAACTTATTTAAACACAATGGTGGATTTGGTAACAAAAGCGGCAGAATATGGTATCTACATTTTATTGGACATGCATCAGGATGTGATGTCTCATCGTTTTTGTGTTGAAGGTTTTCCTGACTGGACTATTGATCCAGAAATAGCTAAGAGCTTTCCATCTCCGTTACACGAACCTTATCAACTCGACCCCAAGACTAATTTACCAAGTTCTGACGACTGTAGTCGTTTTCCATGGGCAACGTATTACCTAACAGAGGCGGTAGGACAATCGTTTGAAAATCTCTATACGAATGGCAATGGATTAAGAGATGAATGGGCAAAGTTTTGGGTTAAAACTGCACAAACATTTAAAAATCATACTAACGTGATGGGTTATGAATTGATTAACGAACCCTGGGCAGGCAATGTTTACAGAAATCCTATATTATTGGTACCAACTGTGGCTGATAAACGGAACTTGGCGCCAGCTTACGATGCCTTGGCGAAGGAAATCCGAGCAGTCGACGATGAACATTGTATCTTCTTTGAACCTGTTACATGGGATGACTTTGGTGTAGGCTTCGAAACGGTACCGGGGGGTGATTCGTATCAAAATAGAAGTGTATTAAGTTATCATTATTACATTCCCCCTGATTTTAATGCGAATCTAAACTTTGATGTCCGCATACGTGATTTAGAGAAGCTAAAATGTGGAGGGATGTTGACAGAGTTTGCGACCCACACAGAGTCTTCAGCTGATGAAATGTTTAAAGTATTGAGAGATGCTGATTTGACATACCAGTCTTGGTTAGGATGGGAGTATTATGGTTCAAAACGAACCACTCAGGAAAGTCCTATAGCCCGAATATACAACACAAGTCGTGCATATCCGCAGGCAGTTGCAGGTCATGTCCTGGATCTCAATTTTGACCACCATACCAATACTTTCCGCGTACTTTATGAAATTTCCGAGAAATGTCGTAGTGATACTACGGTGATTTATATCAATGAAAATCTTCATTATCCTCACGGTTATGACGTCATAATCGAGTCTACAGGTCATGTCACGTGGTCTTCAAAAGTGACTAACTATGTTGTAGTTCAACACAGTGCAGCCTTGAAGCCCGGGGATAACGTAATGGTACATATCATACCCAAATCGCATAATAAGCATGCATAAGACTAGCAATAGTGAATTGTATGCATAGTTCATTTATAATTACTAATAATCATTAATCGATTATGCACTAATTAGAAGATCATTAAACACAGAAATCCAAAGTCAGAACGAAAAAGTAATCAATCGACTCTTTCAGGATAATGAGAATAAATGTTTTGGGGAAATTCTTATTGAGGAACAGATTAAGTACGCCCAGTGGAAAACTGGCTTAAAGTAACACAAATTTGCGCTTTGTGATAACAGCTAACACTAAACATATTTCTAACCCCCAATTCTTATACGTTAATCCTAACTCTAACCCTGACCGTATCTCTAATTCTACTTCGTCATCTTTATCCTTACCCTGACGTTAATCCTATAATCCTTACTCTCCTCTTAACCCTAATCCCGATCTTCACCATAATCCTAATCAAAACCCTAATCCTAACGGAATGTAAGTAATTAAGTTTTGGTAAAATTGTGTCCCAATATAGAATTATAGTGACGTCATTTGGAAATATAAAAATGAGAGTTACACCTTTTGTTTGAGGTGAGTATTTATCGCTGTCAAATGTACGAAATATAGTTTAAATCGAGGCCTGATGCGTGATCAGAATTAATAACTATGGGTCAGACGCTTTCTGATCGGAAAATTGTAGTTACCGAAGCTTTCCACTGCCTGCCCTTAGCCTCAACAGATTTTTTAACTCTTCCATACAACGATAGAATGTTTCTGAAAAAATCATATTGCCCCAATTAAAAATATTGGCCCTTCAACATTGAGAAGATGAGATTTTAATGGTGTACTAGAAGTTACTATCGCAAGGAAAGCGCTGCCGAAGCCTGGCATCACCAATAATTCGACTATGTTGTACTGACGTTTACGCTCTTTTAGCGGTATAAAGCATTGCTAGCATTATAGTAGCAAAAGCCTGGAAAACCCAACTGAATTTAAGCACAATTTAGAGACATAATTATTCTAAGCTATATAATTACATTTGCCGCCTAGCGTATAGCTAATATTCAGAAAATATTTGGGCTATTTGCGCAATATCAATTCAAAAATTGCTTAGATTGCTTAGAGACTCGATTATGCAGTACAGATATTTATGCTAGTTTTAGCGGTATAAAGCCTATAGAAAATGTGATATTTTATGATATATTCAAAGTACAATTTTGCGTCTGTTCACTTTGAGGTTCATTTCTGATCTTGTCAGAGTTGTCGGTATTCATGAAACAATTTGCGTAAAATCTACTTACACGATTCCTTAGAAATTAGACTACTTCGTACAGATTTCTATTTTTACGCTCTTTTGGCTGTATGGAGGTATATATAGCTACATTACGCGTCTTGTAAATTAATATATCAACGATATATAAACTATATAAACACAGCGCTTAATCGCTTTAAATACTCCTTCCCTTGCCGAAAAAAGTATTCGGTAACAAGATACAATATAATTATGACTGTCATATTAAACTATTTCATGCATATCATGAATTCGTTTACAATAGTCCATCAACCGGTTTTCATATTAGGTCTTCGATTGTTCAAATCAAAACACGTGGTCATAGAGCGAATTACTGTATATATATGAATGTAGTGAATGAAAGTTTGTAATATTTTGAGCACATGGATAAAAAGAAACATGCGTGCGCATGAATTACAATATATTGTTCAATCCCCCTAATTTTAAAAGTGACTTGAAGCTCGACTTTCCCCCCGGAAAAGCGACATCCAAACCGAGACGAAATGACTTCTCGACAATACATAGTTCCGCGCAAAAGACTGGGTCGAGTGAACTCTGGAGAACCTTAGCACGTCAAGAACAGTGTGCTGCCTCGCTGACGCTCGGCAGCAACAAGTTTTTATTCCACTGAAAATAATGACTGAAATTCTGTAGATCAATATACGCTCAGATCAAATCTTTGTATGCGTTGTACAGTTCCGTAGAGCTCAGTTTATGCCCGGCGACACTCGATGGATAGACAACTTATTCTTTTATATATTGGAATAGTAATATTTAGCTTACTTGTTGCAATCTTGTTAACCTTCAAATACCGCTATGAACCGAGGAGAATTCATGTTGCAAGGTACTGTTAGGATATGTTATTTACAGTTAGGGTAAAAGGATACTCTCTCTGAGTGTTGATACATTGTATCGATCGTTTAAGAAATCCAAAATCTTTATAGATCCTAGCCTAGTTTCTGGCATTCCAGACGCATTGGAATGTTGTACAAGTTGGAACTTGTACACTTCAGTAAAGTAGGAAATTGCATACAAAATAATGTGTACAAGCTAACGCATATATGGCCAACAATAACTTTTAAATATCGCCTATATTGTGGCGTCAAAATAATTCGAAAAAACTATGACGACTTTCAAATCGGATTTTATTGATTGTTTT
Organism: Trachythela sp. YZ-2020; assembly: GCA_016169945.1. Classification (NCBI taxonomy): domain Eukaryota; kingdom Metazoa; phylum Cnidaria; class Anthozoa; order Malacalcyonacea; family Clavulariidae; genus Trachythela; species Trachythela sp. YZ-2020. The sequence goes on from JADLSH010000369.1 coordinate 5,525,261, forward strand.
CTTTGCTATGGGACAATTTATAGCAGTCATAAAGTGGCATAAATTAGGCATTCAGTAATAATTTCCGTAGCAACGATAGCTACGTCAATTTTGCGAACAATGGCGGACACTTCACAAAATATTGGGGATGCAAATTTAGGTTGTCAATATACTCCCGCCAAGTTGTTTCTGTAAATTTCAGTCCTCAAAACTTTTGTGGCTAAAATTTAAGGCAAATTTGCTTAATAATAGGTAATCAGACTTTCATGGTCGATATTGTTACAGCTAAGTTACTCAGTTAATTTGGTATAATTTAAAGGCAATTAAATTCTCCCCCCGCCCTTTCCCCCCGCCCTTCTCTCCCCCCCCCAGTGTCCGCTACTGATTTTTAACTCTAGCAAGTAATTGCGGTCTAGGGAATTGAGCTAGAGCAATCTTAACCTTAGATTTATCTTTATTCAACAGTCATATGACAGATCCATACCAGAATTTCAAAGAAGATGTGAAAGTACATCAGTTATATAAAGCTCTTAAACGGATGTCGATTATTGCACTTCTTCAAGATATCGAGGAAGAAACAATGGCAAGCACTTCTTAACTAATTTAATAGTTTATTGATTATTTCCACATTTAGTCATTTCAACTATATAATTCTTAATTACATTGTTGCAGCGAATTCCACATTGTTATATTTAGCAATAGATATTTAATTCACGTTTTAGTATTATGCTGAAAATCGTTGTTGGTATAGTTACTGAATATCCAGTTAACTGGGAGCAATGAATTTATAAATGCCTGTCAAATAAGACTAATCTGACATCCATAAATTAACAGTATTTACATATGCTGCATGTATACAGATCAGGATTACCGATGATACCATGCTTTCATATCATGCCAGTAATAATACTGTGTTGTGTTCCTAATTAATATCATAGCGTTTCAAAAATATCATGTAAATGTTCAAGTATAAGAATACATATAATAAAAATACCTTACCAAGTCACTTTAATTTGACCTACATATATAGACGGTTTAAATTCACGTATAATAGACCTATATGAAGTTCGTATTGACCAAACCAAATTATCCACCAACATAGAAGGACGGTTATATATGCATGATAAAGGACGGATATTCTTTAAAACCAAAACAAAAAAGGAAATAAATAAAAAAATAAAACAAAACAAAGCAACGCAAAACAAAGCAAAATCTAATAAAGGGAAGGAAAACGAGACAAAGCAAAAAGTACAAAACAAAAATTCCAATTAGAAAATGCGACAATCAAAACCAATAACAAATATATTGAGAAAGGGTAGACATGCATCTTAACGCGATATCTGCGTGTTCGACCAAACGCTTTAATAACTTTCGTCAAGTTATAAAAAATACCACCCGTTTCACCTATTATAAGTTATAAACTTTCTACTCGCGAATTCGCATGTGGCATGGGGATAAGTAAATCTTGCACGGTAAACAATCTGGTAGATTTGCTGGCTTTTCTTCTTGACCTATTTTAGTGTGAATAACAAATAGTCAAGTTTGAAATATTTAGTCCATTTCAAGTAATTCAAAACTTGAAATGTATATTTTAGCAAAAAGACTTATTACGCTTGGTAGAAGGTGTTAGTAGATGGAATACTCGAACGGAAATTTATATACATTTTTTAGACCTAGCCATGCAAGAGCAGTTGCGAAAAATGCAACTTAGGACCTCTGGCAAGAATTGAACCTGCGGCCCTGCGATTCCGGTGCAGCGCTCTAACCAACTGAGCTACAGAGTAAGTTGCTGAGCATTAAGTTCGGTACATAAGATGGGAGTGATGCTAGTATCTGTATGGGTAAATATCAAGATTTTCTCGGCATGCTCAGCAACTGGACTCTGTAGCTCAGTTGGTTAGAGCGCTGCACCGGAATCGCAGGGTCGCAGGTTCAATTCCTGCCAGAGGGCCTAAGAGTAAGTTGCATTTTTCGCAACTGCTCCTGGTTAGGTCTAAAAAATATATATAAATTTCCGTTCGAGTATTCCATCTACTAACACCTTCTACTATTAATCCTATCGAACGAGATGCCGAGAAAATCTTGATTATTACGCTTACCTTAACTTCTTGAAGGTGAGAAAAATCCTCCCTACAAAGAAGAAAGCATAAATCTAAGTACATATGTACAGTAAGTACAGCCAATAGCATGGCTTCGAGTGCAATTTGGAAAAAGCGCTTCCAATAACGGTTATTCTTGTAAAATGACAGAGTTTTCTGCATATTTGATATGTCATAATTTGAACGTGCTAGTTCAAGAACTCATCGGCGACAAAAATGGATTACTAGGCAAAACGTTAACCCTAAGGATGAGCGGAAATTGCACAGAAAAACAGTCATATCGCTGAGGATTCATTGCATAGCATCGTAAGCTCAGTCAAGAATTTTTGGCGTGCTTTTTGTTTTTCAAAATTTAAAGCCCAGCATAAGAGTACAACGGCATTTTAAAAGAAAATTTTATAACGAAACGTAAGACATGTAAATAAACTTTTTCTTTTAAAATGCCGTTGTTTAAAATTTTATTCTGGCCTTTAATTTTCATAACAAGAAATCACTCGCTTTTTGTTTTGGTTTGTTTTGACGTATTTTTAATGAATCAAGGTTTAATTAATTTACGTAAGTTTAACGTGATTTTATATATGTTCGCGAGCCTCGTAATATTGTTTGAAGGCCTTTAGCCTTTTCTTTACGTTATATTTTTTACTAATAAATCAAAAACTTTGCCGACAATAAATCTTTAATATTCAGAACAGCTCAAGATCATCTACAATCTCCGCTCAGTTAAGAATAATTGATCTATACAAATGTAAAAACGCACAACTTGTAACAAACCTGCAGCAGACTTGTACCAATGCTGTTTGAACAACTTGTGATCAGGATGCTGTTCGCACTGCTTGTTCCCAGCTTGTTGACAAGTTGTCAACGGCTTATAGACCTTGCTACAAGGTTGTTGACTCAACAGACTTGTTACAAGTTGTTCCAACAAATGTAACAAGTTGTGAGTGACAACCTTGAATAGCAACTTGATAAAATGACAACATTGTTACAACTGTTAACAAGATGTGAGTTTTTTTACGTGTACCGATCATGAAGGGTTGACACTGCAAATTATGGGGTATTTACCTGTGACACCTCCAGTTCTTGTTCTTTCTGCATTATTTGTTGATATTGAGATGGTGTAAAACGAACAATAGTAGCAAGGACTTTGGAAAGTTGCTAAAATTAAATTAACAATCATTGTAATATACGCCATGAATTGTCAGACAAACTGTCTTGTAGGTTGTGATACCGCCAGAATTAGTCAATGGGCATCAATTTAGATAAATAGAAATCCTGTCTACGCTAAATAATAACGAAACACCAAGATTTATATTTTCTGGACAACACAACATAACACACAACCGTATCCAGCTAAGGATGCCTAAAAATGCGGTCACAGATAAAAACCTTGTCATTTCAGCGCGTGCAGTCACGCGAGAATATTACGTCATGCTAAATAATCCGCCATTTTGGGTGCCATTATCCTGGATTTCATCGAAGTGCCGTTTTCGCTTATATCTTGCGAAATACTGCTCAAGTAATAAAACAAGCTATATCTAGAATCCTTGAACAACGAAGAGTATTTTGGTGTATAAGGAAAGTTGGCGTACGTATTAATGTCAGCCATGTTGGATTTCATTTTAATTAGTTTGCATTTGCCACACAAAATGGTGGAAGCCAAGCAATTATGAGTTGTGACGTCACTGGCAAGGGCTGAATACTGGTCTATACCTCAGTGGTCTATATTCACGTGAAACCTTAGTGTCTGTCAAAAGTAATTCACAATTTGACAGGTTCCAGTCAGATCAGTCAATCGTCGACTGGCTGAGCTGAAACCTTCAAATGCTCGTCATAAACATTGGCGTTTCACGTGAGAATGGAAAATGTTTTCATGAAAATAGACAATGTTTTTATCTGCGAGTGTTCATCCTTAAGCCTGGTTCACACAAGCAATTTTGTCACCGATTTCTCTCTTCCTGATCGATGTGATCGAGTGAATGACATATGAACGTAAGCCTTTGTAAAACTGATTCCATATGGTCACAAACTTTTGTTCGCGACTCCACTTATTTGCATGCATCAGGAGGAGAATGATCGCCGACAAAATTGCTAGTGTGAACTAGGCTTAAGTCGCAAACGACGGTATTTGCAAAGTGATAATTTTAATTTTACGTGAATACTGTAAAATCTACAAGTACAATACAAACCAAAAGCAACCTACCTTACGTTGCTTTCCCATCATATATTGGAATAGAATATTTCTTAAGTACTGAAAAAATATATATAACAATACCAACTTCAATTATAATCACATGAAAAATCACGAATATGCAAAAAAGAACAAAATATTTCACTCACAAATAGAGTGATGAAGATCATTTACTGATAGACCTAATCGACTAACGCATGTTTATGCTCGTTACCACCCTGCAATTCAGACTTAAACTAAACTGAACTGAACTGATTTGATCTGAACTAAACTGAACCATCGTTCTGATAATGTAAGCATATAGATTGGTTAGCATGCAACGGGCATAAGTATAAGCCGGTAAGGTATACTGGGCCAATCGTTTGTACCACATACCATTACATGTACTAACTTTATATACTTATGCAGAATAGACATGCTAACGTGCTCACCTCGTATTCCGTTTCGCCAGGATTCGAGGAGGGACTTTCTGGACCACCAGGTGAAAACGGATTAGAAGTCACATGTAATTGAGTTGGTCGTTCTGGTGTTTGAGCAGGGCCATTCTGAGCACGATGTTCGACATCACTCTACAATCATATATAATACAATATATAAGATTAATGCAAGAATTGTCTGTGTTGATATAAAGGCTTTTTTTCAGTATAAGTGTTACAATCTACATCATGTAAAGCATAAACGTCGTCTATTTTCAAAGTAAGATGGCCCGTTAAACGGACATGATAGCATAATTATCAAATATCCCCACGAAAGAGAAACAGATATTTCCCCGCAAAAAATCACTATAATATTGGATTGGTCAAACGATTTGACTAAACGCACCACTAATTGCTGTTGTGTATTGATGGTTTGTTCTAAGTAGGTACTGGTACGCCGCTCGTGATATAGAATAACAGGTCGCATGAATTGCCACATTTAACAATGAAATCTGTACCTTTAATAGTTGCTCTCTTTCGCGTAACAAATCCATTTCTCTGTTAAGGCGCTCTATCGTCGCCTAAAACAAGAAGGCAAAAAGAGACAGTTTAATTACGAGGTGCCTGGTGGCTTGTGTCTTTCGAGCAATTTGAGCTGTACGAAGTTGACTGGTCTGCAGGAAAAGTGCATTATCACCACTAAGTGCTGTACGAATTTGACATGAACTGACATAATTTGACATTAGGTATGCTAACCTTCGGGTGACGTCCGTGTTGACAAAAACGTCGCTCGCTTAAGCTCCCTATTTTGTCAAGACGGACGTCAAGGGGTTCATACCATCTTAAACGGCTCGATTGCGTATACGTGACCTCCGTGTTGCCAAAACGTCACTTGTTTAAGCTCTCTCATTTGTGAAAACCTCCTTTTTTTCCTAGGTTTGTAACCCAAACCTCTAAACAGAAGAAAACAAGTAACAAACCTTTAAAATATTAACTTGTTCATTCCCATCTTCTGCTTCTCCCTGGAAATGAGAAACAAATATAAATTGAAGGACGATATTTTTTTGAATGCAAATATTTAATCAGGGATGTCCGATTCAGCATAGCTGGTTTAAACGGAGCCCTGGCGGAAAACTGAAATGTTACAAATTCTGAATGATGTTGAATTATCTTAAATAATTTTTACCCTTTCACTTAAGTTGTAGATAAACTAAAAAGACTATTTATTGATCCGCAAGCCTTGAACATCATTAGTGAAAGCTTTGAGGAATAAACATGATGTTTTCCGCAAAAAGACCAACTAACCATGGAAATCTTAAAACACGTAAATAAGTAAATTGATAAATGCCGAATTTCATGTCAGCTGGGAAATAAAAAGCCTCGCGGGTTACAATGGTGGCGAATGAATTACAGAAACATGATATCTTCTTGTAACAGTTTACTGTACCTGCTGATGGTAACGCTAGATCTCATTAACACTTAGCTTTCGTAAACTTCAAAGATTTTTTTGCACTTCACTTGGTTGAACTAGAATACTGGGTTTGGTGGATAATCCAAGTGAGTAGATATATACACAATTTAAGACCCAACTAACCAACGGTTTTGCAAAAAAAATGCACTAGGTCCTCTGGCAGGAATTGAACCCACGGCCCTGCGATTCCGGTGCAGCGCTCTAACCACTTGGATTATCCACCAAACCCAGTATCTTAGCTTTCGTTCACTCGGCAGTGAATTTACCACCCAGTTGTTTAGGGGAAATGAGATATCAGGTAAGATTTTTGTTGAAAATAACTTACGAAAGTTGTGATGGGAAGGGGACAGATCAGTGGAAGGGGACTTATAGACGAGTGTTTCTCGTTCGCGTAAAATAAAATCAATATACTTACATTAGTTTGAGCAACAGGACTTCTTCTCTTTTCAAACTCGGCTTCTTTTGCATTAAGCAATTTCTTCATATCTGTTTGGTTCTTCTTCATTTGATTTTTGAGTTTCTTTTCAAGGGCAAGTAATTCAGATGAATGTCCTTTCTGTGTTTGGGCTAGTTCAGCCTCATACTTTCTCTCAATTTCAAGATGTTGTTCACTATTATTGAGTTTCATCAAATCCTCCTCATGTTTCGTATTAAGTCCTGAAATTTTACTTTCATATTCCTCTTCAACGCTTTTCAAAGCTTTCTCGTGTTCACGAACCAATCCCGACATCATTCCTTCTTTCTCATTCAACCTTTCCTCGTTCTCTTTACGTAGCTGTAACATTTCATCTTCTCGATATTTAAGTTCTTTTTTCAATTCAATAATTTCTTCTTCAAACTTCACAACAGATTGTTGTTCCTCTTTCTGTCTGTTTGCGATAGTCTGCGCTAGAGTATCTTGGATTTCATGATCCTTGTCACCAAGCTTCGCCTGGAATTCTTTTATGACCTGTTTTAATTTAGCATTATATTCAAAATCTTTTTCTTCAACTTTTGCCACCAAACGTTTTTCCAAAACGTCCAAAGTTTTCTGATGTTCATCTTTAAGTTTCTCTGTTTCCAGTCTATGGTCTTCTTTCAAAGATAACGCTTGTTCACGTAACGCGTCCATTTTCTCAACGCGAAGATTTTCAACAGTTTCAACTAAAGAGTTTTCACTTGCTTCAAATTGCGCAATCTGTTCAGTCAGTAATTTAGTATTATTTTCCATAGCTCCTTTTTGGGACTCCACTTCCTCCACCTTACTTTTCACTATTACTCCATGTTCTACCGCCATTTGTTGAACTTTTTCTGTATGGGTGACATTAATGTTCTCCAATTGTTGTACTAAACCTTGAACATTTTGTTTTGCTAAAGAAAGTTCCTTCCCTTGTTCTTCAAGTTGCCTTGATAGTTCTTTCCTCACACTAGCTATCTTAGCTTCCGCCTTCTTCTTCATTTCCAAAACTTTCTTCTTATTTTCAACAGCAAGTGTTTCTTTAAGACTTTCTAATGCTTCTCGTTTCTCTTTTTCATGTTCAGACATTTTTATATTCAATTCTTCCTGTTTGCTTAACAAGTCACGTTCATTCTTGGTCAATGCATCTTGTAATTTTTCTTCTGCTTCTTGTATGTCGTGACGATGGGTTTCTTCTGTCTTCGTCAAAAGTGTTTGTAGTTCTTGTTTTTCTGCTAGAATTTTCTTGATTTGTTCGTCAATAGTCCGAGAATCATGTTGACTAGAAGCAATCTCCATCTTTAGATTCTCTTCTCGTTGTTTGATTTCTAAAATCGTCTTCTCGTATTCATCAGTCACCTCACTTAATTTTAAATCTTTTTTCTTACATTCTTCTGACAATGCTTTAACTTTCTTCTTCAGAGTGACCGAAGTCTTTTTGTGACCATCCACTTCTCTTTGCTGTTCCTGTACCATTTCATTCATTTTAACTTCCAGAGATGCAATATTTTCTTTTAAATCGTTTATTTCAACTTGAGTATCATTCTGAATTCGATTTAATAGATCTTCTAATTCTTGATTACGATCACTAAGTCGTTTATGCACCAAACACTTTGAATCAAACTGCTCTGCGAAATTCTTTCTCTCTTTCTCGTAAAGGTTAGACATTTCGCTTGATTTTGTTTCCATTGTCTTCACGGTTTCTCCGCTATCCAGTAATTGCTGCTCTAACTCCACTTGTGCCTTTTTCAAGACTTCGACTTCCTCACTCAAACCTGCTGCTATCTGTGCATGATTTGTTTGTTCAGCGTGGAGCGTATCTTGAAGCTGAACACAAACCGTAATCCTGGCATCACGTTCAGATTTAATTAAATTCAGCTCATCGGTAAGTTTGTTTAGCCCTACACAACTCTTGTTATATTCATCAGTAATATCATCAAACTTCTTTTGAAGGGCTTCATATGCAACAGTTTGATTTATTCTTTCTTTCTCGGACTCGACCTGTTCTTTTTCTAAGATTTCTTTCAGTTGCGTGTTTTCATCTTGTAATTTTTTCACAACATCGTGATACTTAGCATTATAACCGTCTTTAACCTCTTGCAGCTGTATGGAATGATCTTTCTCTAAATTATTAAATTTAGCGGTTAGTACTTCCATAGTCTTGGCCAATTCACTGGCCTGAATGTTGAGGACGTTTGCATGTTCTGAAGACATCTCATCCATCTTCTGCTCAGATTCTCGCTGAACATCATTCAACTCGCGACGGTGGTTCTCTATAAGTTCCATAAGTTTGTCATCCATCTTTTGTTGAAGTGATGTCTTTTCGTCTTGATGTGTTAATACTAAACCCTCTAGTTCACTAACCTTACTATTGCTTGATTCTAGTTCTTTACTTAACTCAGTGACTTTATCCATTAGTTCTTCGTTCTGTCCTTCAAACCCAGATCTCACTTTATCAAAATTAGTTCGAAGTTCATCGTTTTGTCTTAAAAGTTGTTCCTCTCTTTCTTTAGCTTCTGAAGCTAACCTTTCATACGATTCATTCGCCCCTTTTCTTGAGAACGCTAACGACCTTTCATGTTGATTATTCAATTCAGTAATCTGTTCTTGATGCCGCTCTTGTAAAGATCTTAGTTGTTCATCTCTAATCGCATCATAATTGTTAGCAATGTCATCCACATTTAATTCATTTTCTTTAGTTAACTGTTCAATAGTATTGTTTAAAAATTCATCTTTTTCTTTCATTCGTTCATTAAATCTATCTTTCATTTCTTTCATCCATTGCACTTTTTCAGCTTCTTTATCTTTGAAAGCCTCTTCACGATCTTGAGTTAAAGCAGTAATCTGAGTTTTTAAATCCGATACCTTGTCCTCATAATCTTGTAAACTTACAGCAGATTGCTGTAAAGCTTCCTCTTTATCATATAAATGTTTTTCTAAATCTTTCCGGCTCTTTTTCTCTCCCTCCATGCTTTCCTTAAGACTTTCCTCACGTGCTTCAGTTTCTGAAAGATTGTTTCGCAATTCATTGACAATTTTCTTCATTTCTTTAATTTTTTGTTCAGCATCTTTCGACATCCGGATTTGTTGATTATTTTTCTCTTCTTCAAGACTCTTCTTGTACTCATTTAATTTTCTTTCAAAAGCTATATTCAATTCATCTAGTTGTTTTCTATTTGTCTCTTTCAACTCAGACAACTTCTTTTCACTGTCAAAATTCAGGTTTTCAATGTTTCCTTCCAGTTCTGCGCAATGTCTCATTTTCTCATCAAGTTTCGCCATTAAATCCTTACACATTATATCTTTTTCATTTAAAACCTTATCATGCTCGCCCATTAATTGTTTCTGTTCTTCTATCTTTTGTTCACTCAAAACCGACAATTGCGAACTCATGCTATTCACATCACCATCCTTCTCGTTCAATTTAACTTTTAAATTCTTAATCAAGTGTTTCATTTTTGCATTCTGTGTCTCTGTTCCTTTTGCTAGTTCATTGAGTTCCTTATCCTTCTTTAAAATCATATCGTTCATCTCCTCCCGTACTTTTTGTAGCTGGTTTTCTTTTTCTGTTAACTTAGTACGTAATTCCTTTACAACTTTCTTCATTTCTGAAATTTTATTATCATTTTTTTTCGAGGCAACAGCTAACTCACTTTGTTTCTTTGTTTCAATATCCTTCACAGCATCTTGAAATTCTTTCTGACGTTTTTCTTCCCCCGATTTCCAAATTGTTTCTCGCTCTACCGATGCTTCTTCACTCTTCGTAATTTCAGCTTTAATTTTTAACATTTCATTCTCCAGATTTTCGCATTTTATCGAAAGACTTTTGTTTTCTTCTCCATGTTCTTGTATCGCATTGCCTTGATTTTGCTAAAAGACACAACAAAACTAAGCATTACGCTGCCCTATTTTTAAGGGAAGTTTGAAGAGCATCATTGGTATGAATTAAAGCTGACTGGCTTCATGCCAACCAGCCCAAGATTTACTGGTGAAATTGTGATTTTCAATTCCTTCAACTTAAGCCCCACACAGACGAGCAAGTTTTGTTTGACAAGTTCTATTTGCTCGTGTGTGTATGACAAAAAATTGACGAGTTTTACTTGACAAGGAGCCTTGTCATCCCAGACAAGGAAAAATTGATCGAAATAACACACGAACAAAGGAAAGCTAGCTCGTCTGTACGGGACTTTACTGTACATAGTTTACTCTGGGGTCTGAATCACCCTAAGGCATGAACGGGTTAATAAGTAGATTATCCTTGTGTTGATCTGGTCTCACTGTTATTGTGCATATGGCTCAGCTATAACGGTTCAATTATACTGTAACAATACATACTTTATATTCTTCATATTTTCCCTCAGCATCTTTGAGTTTCTTTTCTGATTCTATAGAAGAAAAAAATCATACATTATGAATGGTAAAGACTTCAGCAATACATTTTGTCTTTGGAAATACTTAGGTATGAATCCGATTTAACCTACAAATATATGGAAAATCTAATAAATTTGGAGGTGTTGGAAAGTGGCTGTTTGCATGCGAAAGTCAGAACTACATTTATTAGACTCAATTTTTGCCGTAGCTGGCAAACAATTTAACACAAAAACGAATAAATATATATACTGACTCGAGGTAGTTAATCAGATCACTACCAAATACAGGAATAACATACACAACTTACCAATCAATTCCTGTCTACATTTCTGCAGATCCTGCGACAATGTTTCTTTTTCCACAAGTTGTGCTTCTAATTCCTGAATGCGTGCTTCCAGTTTGCAGATTTCTTCAAATTTTCTTTTCACAACGGCATGTTTCTGTAATTCTTGTTCTTCCACTGCTAGCTCGACTTCTTTCACCTGCGAAAACAAAGATCTTTGTAACATAAGCCTACCAAGTGTGTAGGCTTAAATGACAATTAGTAACGTTTCCCAACAATCTTTATTTCCCAAGACACGATATCGATTGTATTGAATAACGACGTTTCGATGCCACTTGATGCATTGTTTTCATTGAGCGTCGTTATTGAATAAAACTGATATCGCTTTGTTTGACTCAAGATTTTCCCAAGACCATAACTATAGTATAAATCAACAATATTATAATCACTGCGATATTTAATATATATATTTTTTATTTTTAATCATAAATTTTAATAATTAAAATCAACGAAACTATAATTTAATCACATTCAATTATTAGAATCACAATTATTATCAATTTATCTGAGTGTACAATTTATTGATTTCAGAATTATCTAATTAAAAATTTAACTACTATGATAAGGATGATTCCAAAAGATTTCTTACAGTACATTCATCAAACGTACAAGTACAGTGTAGGTAAACTTCTTTAGTCTTTTAATACTTTAGAGAAGCTACAATTAGCAACTGTAGAGGTATCAAAAGCAGACCACGTTGTCTAGCTTCAGTAACTATCTTTTTCACGTTGGAAAACTTAGAATGCTTCTATCAGTTACAGGTATTTTTATCTCATTTTTACAACAGAACAACTTATTTGGCATTTTCAATGTACACTGAGCTTTATTTAAACTATATATCTATATCTATATATATACAGTAATATATGAACATTCACCTTTTCCGAATAAGAAGCTTTCGTCATTTCTTCTTTTTGTGACATAATTTTCAACTTATTATCTTTTTCTCCAAGTGCTTGCTTGTGTTCTTCATCGTTTGCTGCAAGTACGTCTGACATTCGCTTTGTATGTTGTTTCTTAATCAACTCAATCGCTTCTACTTTACTCCGTTTCAAATCATCCACGATATTTGAGTGATCTTTCACCATTGAGTCAACTAGAGTCTTATGCTCACTGCGTAATTTTTTTACCGTCTTCCTTCCACTTGACTCGCGTTCCTCTAACGCTTTGCCCATCTTTTGGATAATATCCTCCTTTTCTACTTTAAGGTCTTCGAAAAGTACCTTTGTTGCCTTTAGTTCAACATTTAAGTTCTTTATTTCTGTGTTATATCGGTTATTTTCCTCCATAATATTTTCAACGTTTTTCATCATTTCTTGAATAGCAGTTTGTTTTTCCATTTGTGTACGTTCCATGTTACGAAGAAGTTCTTGACGTTCCACTCGCTTTGTCGTTTCTTGTTCCTATTTAACATTAGACCTTAACATTTTCACTTTAAAATGGACACGTTTTGAAGAAAATACGAAAAACACGCCCAACTGATAATTTGCAAATGAATGAAACCAAAACAATAAACCGGAGATAATTACATACAGTATCTTATAAATACTTAAAAATACGAGTTTTTACAAGAAGATTACAGTAAGAAATTGTAAGAGATATAACGATTGATTTAAATTCTTTCTTGTTTTTTACTCATATCTTCAGTTTTCCCAAATAATGCTCTTCAGTTTATGCCTTGTTTTATTCAATTACAATGCCTTGACAGCATAATAATTATACATTAATCATATGGCTAAAGAATATAGTATGACTTCAGCTTGAGATGTACATGTAGGCAAGGAATATGCACAGTATATGCCCCGACGTTCAGCATATTTTACAATCGTAAAACGTTACCTTCAGTTTTTCAATCTCCTGAGCCTGAGCATCCACAGTGCTCTCCAGTGTTTTTATCTACAGTACGTGTACAAAGAATAAAATTACTGTTCCAGAACCTTCCAGACAGAATACCCAAAAAATTGTTTATTTATGAATCCTTGTACCAACCTTGTCAAATAGCTTTTGTTTCTCGTCGTCAGATAAAGGACCTTGAAAATTATAAATAGTATATACAGTATTTAATGAGGGCCGCGATAAAAAACCTGATATGTCCACAACTTAATAAGAGCTTGTCATTTTTTTATCCTTAAAAAAAAATTGATGAGTTCGTTTCATAATTTTGGCAGAAAGAATTGCTCATGTTCCTGCATACAATACATATTATATAATAATACTTGAAATATATAAACCTGTTTTATTGTCTACATGATCATTTCCTTCACCATCATCATCTTCTCTACCTTTTAAAAAATCAACCTAAAACAACCACCAAAACGATATATTGGAAAAGACAAGAGTCCGAAAATGGCATGTTGCCTAATGTGACAATATACATAAACTTGTTTCAGAAACTTGCACCGTACCTGCGTTTTTAACACACTGATAAGATCATCCTTTTCCTCCATAGCAACTCGCAATGAATCTGCAATGTGCATCTTTGCTTTTTTCTCAAGTTCAATGGTCTACAAAAAACCCCCAAAAAAACACTGCACTATAGCTACAGTCGTTTAAACCAACCATTAAATTGCAATGCACCCTAATTTGTTATTATACTCTGTCTACATCAGGGGATTTTACTCATAAATGAGAAAGTGCTATCCCTTGTAACCCATTACGCTGGCATCCTTTGTTATTTTACTCTAATGCAAGAGGATTTCACTTTGCAAGAGAAATGTGTTGGGCGTTAATGGATTAACAATCTGTATTGTGTAAATATGAAAAACAACAGCACACATATTGTACCTCCTTTAACTCTGAGATTTTTCTTATTTGCTTATCTTGACTTTGGGCAAGATTATGCTAAACAAAATACAGAGAGAATGGGTCACAAAACAGAATATTTTAACAACTTAAATAAACAAACACAGAGAACGGCAGATTAACAGCTGTACTTATAGTGGTACCTATATTTTGGGGTAAGTGTAATAAGAAATACAGTACCTGTAACTTCTCGTTTTCTTTCTGCAAGTTTTTGTATGCATCAACAACCTAAGCAAAGAACCAAGAAGGTTGTTGGTTTAATTCCAATTTCAGCAGTAAGAAGACTAGGAGAAAATAACCAACGACCAACACTGTATGTTACATAGCTTTTCTAACGTACTGTATGTACTTTAAGACATTTACCATTACGTCATTTGTATGTTAGCGCCAAAATAGAAACATTCTCAGCTCTCTACATGTGTATACTTAAAGTGAATAGAACATGGTGTCAAAAAGTGGGATTTTTGCTATTAAAATCGTTTATAACAAAGTTCTAACATTGCATGTAAATTGTGTGACCTTTATATGTAGGTATTGTATCTCGTTTTATTTTAAAATTTGGAGGAATTTTGCTTGAAATTTACCGTCGTTTATGGATAGCGCTAGCCTTAAGGCTGATTTCCATTCAGTGCAAAATGTCGCGCGATCGACCTTTTGCGATCGTTTTCTTTTGAATTATGAGCCCTCGACTGGAACGGATCCGGTCGAGGGCTCATAATTCAAAAGAAAACGATCGCAAAAGGTCGATCGCGCAACATTTTGCACTGAATGGAAATCAGCCTTTAGACTGCCGCCGGCATTTTCCTTTGAAGGAAACATATCTCACGGATGGAAAATATGGGAAAAGCACTTTCTCACTGCTACAGAATCAAATTCAAAGAGCGATAAAATCAAAACCTCCATTCTCTTAACATGCATTGGACCCAAAGGTCATGAAATTTACGATACATTCTCCTTTATTCAACATATACTTCACCATCAATTCTTTACATACAAGCAACATGAAGGTCAGTTCTTTAATGATTTCGTCACCGAACTTAAGAAACGAGATTCTGAATGTGAATTTGGAAGTGAAAGACTCTCTTGCGAAAGCCATTGATGCTGGTATTGCTGCGGAAGAAACGAAGAGTCATGCAAAAGAACTTGAAAAACATCAACGATCGTTTCATCGAGTTCGGCATCAAAGAGAAAGAAATTTCCAAGAATCTGATGACAAACTGAGGATACTGGGCTTTCAAAATAAGCCACCGGAGTTCCGCCGGTTCCTTTAAGTTTTACCGCCGGCTACTTTTCATCTGGTCAGAGCAAAAATAACAGCAAATCGATGTAACACACGAAATTTAGCCAAACACGGTCTGTTCACCCTTAAATCTGGAAGATTAATTCAAATTTAAAGTAACAAATAGAAGAGTTAGTTTTCAGCTACCTTAATTACCTTAATTTCGTTTGTTTGCTGTCGAAAAAGCGATAATATTAAATTTGCTGCAGAGTTTTATATCTCCGCGCGTTTTTTAAACTTCCATGCGAGAGCATGCACCCAGACCCGTCTAGATGTTTTACATTTTTTGACTCTCGATCACTATTAGTCACAGACGGCTACATTTTTGGGGCAGCTGCCTACTTCAAATTATTCTGAAAGCCCTGACTGGATATGCCTAGACCCACGACCCCTTAATAAAGCAATCAAAAGACAGCGAAACAGTCTACCACCACTGAAGAAATCATCTCAGAAATGTCTGGTGGACAATATTTTTTCCAAACTTGATGCTGCATCTGGACACTGGCAAATAAAAGTGGATGAAGAAAGCAGAGGTGGAAAAAGTTTTTTCTTTCTGGGAACCTGGATTTCAGACTCAAAATTAATGAGGTTCAATGATCATCGATTGATTTTGACATTGAACTGATTGGAGTGTTCTTTCTTGATATTCAGTGGTGTTCAATTTGATATAGTGAATACAAAATGCATTACAATTACCAGTCTAGACTAGAGCATACTCTAGTTTTGTTATTACTCATCAGTTAATTATTAACTTTATAAATTTCTGTTAAAAATTTTCTGCAAAAGTTCAGATCCAAAAATATTTCTGGGAACTAGGTTCCAGGCTCCGATACTTTTTCCACCTCTGGAAGAAAGTGCAGACTTACTGACTTTTGGAACTCCACTTGGACGTTTTCGGTTTAAGCGCCTCCCATTTGGAATACACTCTGGCAGTGAAGTGTTTCAACAAAAGGTTGCCTCAATTATAGCTATCTCCCAGGATGTGGCAACTCCCAAGACAACATTGTATAAGAAACGACCAAGCAAGAACGTGACCGCCGCCTTAGAGATGTACTCATTCGAAACCGAGCCAGTGGATTAAAGTTCAACCAAACCAAATGTGTCTTTGCTGCAGAACCTCTTACATTCTTGGGACACACTCTACACTGTCACTGTATCTGCTGATTCTACGATTCTTGGGTATGGTCAATTATCTACAGTTGGCAAAATTGTCCCCAACCTATCCCAGATCACCGCTCCACTTCGTGACACACTCAAATCGAAAAATAAATCGTCTCAATTGTGTTTGGAACTGAAAGTTTTCACGAGTATCTCTACGGTCATCATTTTACTGTGTTCAACGGGCATCAACCACTCAAGTCAATCTTCGGTAAATCCATCACTCAATGCCCACCAAGAATACAGCGATTCTTTATGAAGCTTCAGAAGTAAGACTTCGACATCGAATACTCTCGTGGCAAAACCAAGGTTGCCTCAGATGCCCTCAGCAGAGCCTACCTCAACAATACCGACTGTTCGACTTAAGGTGGCTCCCTACAGTTAGTACAGTTTGAAACACGATCTATATAGATCAGATGGCATCCTCGCGTCTCACGCGTGGAATCTTCGTGACCCGGTAAAACTTTGAAACAAGCCGCGGGAAGTTATTTTCGAGATTTTTCTGCGAAGAAACCACAACCTTTTCATTATAATCGTAAATCTTTGAAATTCAAGCAGTACGTATGTTGTTAACCAGTTTCTAAGCTTTCTTTTAGTATGTTTTTTACGTATTTACGTTCAGTATTATCTTTTATAATGTTCAAAATCTTCGGCTTGTGGCAGACTAAAAATTCTAAAATGATATTTTATACTCTGCTCAAGGCAGTCTAGAATAGCCAGAGTAATATAATTCTTTAAAACAATCAAAAGTTTAAAAACTACTGCATACAACTACAGTACAGACAGTTACGACTTACGAGTTGTCTTACGAAAATTTGGAATTGTTTGAATATTTTGAAAAGTTTTCATACCGATTTCAACAATAAAACAAATTTAAGAGACGTTGGATTAATTCAATGGGTAAATCACTGACAAACCAGACCAGAAAAAGACCACCAACAAACAATATTGGGTCCAACAAGCCAAGGGTAACGAAAACGAAGAGAATTTTGCTCGCAATTGTACACCATTTCGGAAAAAAACAGCCTGTTTTACAGCCAGCGAGTCACGCGAAACGGCGAAAGACAAGGACATGCGCAGATGCCGTTCTTGTCGAATTGAAATTCTGTTTGCCCGCGTAAGTTTTGTGCGCGGTTTAATCGCTTTAGTTTTAATTTCCTTCGGTGAAATTTTAAAATTTTTGTATAGTGAACTTACAAGTCGCCTTTTTTTATATATCCAAATTTTGGAAAAATTTACAGATAAGTTTTCTCAGAACAAAAATTTGCAAATATCTAAAAAACTTATCCTACAACCTACCTTGATATAATGTTCCGCTTAGTATTCCAAATTTTCTTGAAAATTTAAAAAAACATTCACCGAAGGAAATTCAAGTAATTTTATTTTTTGTCCAATTTATAGGATACGACTACTGTCTACTATAGTTCATACGCTGTTGTTACCATAGCAACGTGACTGTGGTATATTTAGAACCCATAGGTTGGACACATAACAGTTATATTAATAGTTATTACCCAAAAAGCAACTGTATATGTCACAAACATGAAAATATGTGTTTTTATAATAACTGTAGGGAGCCACCTTAAATTGATGAAGCCGATCTAATCCACTGTGTTCAGTTCGCTATTGTCTGTTGATTATGAGGGGTGATCAGGGCCAAAATTAATCAGTTCAGTTATGCAGTTCAGATACAAGCTCTCTAATGAGTCGCCAGCCACGGGTCTTTTCGGTCGTCAACCTCGCTCCACATTACCTTCCTTAATACAACCTGCCTCTACTCCACGTTCTCTCAAGAACAACCACGCAAAAACAAAAGAAATGTATGATAAACACGCCAAAGATTTGCCTGATATGCAACCAGGAACCGTTGTTCGCATTCGTGCGAAAGAAGATAAGAAATGGAATCAATTGATTATTGAAAAGTGTGCAGAGCAACGTTCTTGCCGCGTCCTCAATGACAAAGGCAACATAGTAAGACGTAATCGCCGCCACCTTCTACTTTGCAAAGACAAGTTTCAGATCCACAAAGATTATGACGACCCCATCGATCCAACTGTCAGTACCTGTCAACCACCCAGACACAAATCCAGCTCATCAACACCTTCAAATGTTGTGTTAACAAGATCTGGACGAGTTGTTAGGAAACCCACAAGATATAGCTGAACAGACTATATAAGTGAACACTTAAAAAATACACTTGTTAAGACTTTTATTTAATTTAAATTTCGTTTTATCTCCAAGGGGAGACGTTACATAGTTGTTAAATGTTATTCTGACGTATGTATTTTAAGACATTTACCATTACGTCATTTGTATGTTCGCGCCAAAATAAAAACATTCTCAACTCTCTACATGTGCTACCTCCTCCTCAGGCCCTTTTTCCCGCGGGCGGGTGATATTTTGCTTCAGGGGAAAGAGTAGACGAAGGGCCTGCCAATTAATGGTCGAAAATCAGGCATAAATGTCGACAATCGGGAATCCAATTGTTTCCATCTTAGATGGGTATATTTTAAAAGTTATTGCTGAAATATGATCCATATTAATCGAAATATGAAACGTTGAATCAAAGTGTTTTTGTCCTCAGTCTCGATGGGCGACAACACCGAAAAATGCACTCAAAATGCGAAGGGTTCAATTGACTTCAGTGATAGTGATGTCGACATCATTAATGTGTCATTCAGTATGTAGTATGAGTATGTATCTGACTACGAATATGTATAACTTGAAAGGAAAATTATATGCAAAATAATAACAAATATGTATAACAAATCTAAAAGTATATATGCGCATTTATTTTGCCATCAGAAGCGTGACAGTTAGGGCAAAGTACTTTCCCACCTTCCTTAGCCTTTTGTAAGAGCCTACGTTCATAAGAATCATTAACAAACTCTTTCTCCGGACGATTATAGTCAAATAAGTGGTGAATAGCTTCTGCCATCTTGAGAACATTAGTCAGCAGGCGGCGGGCGCTTCCCTTTGCCTTACCCTCATTTTTTATGCCGCCCGTGCGTCCCTTCCTTAATTTGCCAAGCCCGCTCCAATTAATAAAGCGCCTGTGGAGGAGGTAGCTACATGTGTATAATTAAAGTGAATAGAACACTGTACCTCAGAAAATTTGGTTTTGTAACGTGTCAGGGCTTTTTCTTGTTTCTTTGCAAGTTGTAAAAGTTCCTCTTTTGTTGCCACATCAAACTTTTTCCCAGCCTCGGAGTCATCAGACTTATAATCCGATTTTTCTGGGCTCGGTGGTACGGCAGATGATGTCTTATTTGGTGTTGTATTTGGAGTCTCAACTTCAGATGGTTCAATAGAGTCATCCTTAGGTGTTGATGTTGCATCATTTTGTGCACGACCAGCCTGGAAAACATAGAAATAATTTAAGCAAATCATTGCACAACTTGTCACTCTGCATGTATCAGGTACAACTATCAGGTACAAATAGCATTTGACATGAGAGTTAGGCCCCATTTATACAAGCCCGGGTTGGCTTGCCTACTAATAGATTTCTATTACTTGTATTAGGATTTACACAATAGCAGGGTCAACCCTTTCACATCTCCTCAACCTGGGTAACCTGGAAGGCGTGATAATTGTGATTATTTCTTCATGTAAACCCGGGTTGGCTTGACCCATGCTCGTGTAAAGCCAACGTCCCCTAATATGTCCAAATGAGTAGGTGACAGATATTTAACATAAAAATAATGATTTTCCTGGAGCTATGGCCTCCACGAACTCTAACACTCATCAATGCAATATTCATTATCCCGCATATAAGCGCACTGCAAATAACAGCGCATGCGCTTATATCCGAATATAGGCGCACGCGCCTTTAAACCGTCAAAATTTGCGAGTTAGACAGACATAAACAGAATACTTTAAATTATAATAAATTGTAGTTATATGGTTATAATGATATAAATAGTTGTTTCTGGTTTATTCGTCTGAGGTATTCTTTTATTACACACTCAGCTTGAACCGCCGATGTTGATCTTTAAAAATTTTTAAAAAGGCACCAAAAGGAAAATGTCCTCCAGGAATGGCTGTGCTTGGATCGAAAGGGGAACCATGAAGCAGAATTTCATGGTTAACACATTCATCCCAAAAATTTGTAAAAGAAGACCGGGAGGGTTCTTTAATACCAGACAGTCGCTGCTATTGATGGATTCTGCAACCTGTGATCTGAATGGAGGTATACCCACTGATGGTATACATCGACACAGGAATGACACTACTTGTACAGTTTCTAGACAGTCATTTCAACAAACCTTTCAAAGATGGATTGAAGAATGGATAGACTCGGGCGAACGTGAATATACAATAGCTGGAAATCGTCGCAGAGCGTCCTACACTATGGTCGCAGAGTGGGTCTTCGATGTATGGAGAAAGGTGGCAACAGATGACCTGATTCTACGAGGTTTCCGTCAGTGTGGATACATCGGCTGGAATGGAGATGTAATATGAAGCACTCTCCATTCAAAAGTCAGCGCGACAGTCGAGAGTAGGGAGGTACCTGCTGAAGTGATCGAAGAAATTAACAAATTTCTTGAAGAAATGAGAATGGCTGAAGCCGAAGAAATTGTTGACGAGGCCGAAGTCGAAGACAGTGAAGAGCAAGGTGATGAACAAGAGGCAGGAGAGGAACGAGGCATGGTCGAGATGGAAGAGGATGAACTTGAGGATGAAGAACACATTGACATTTGTTTTAAAATTGTAAACTTAATTTTTGTTTGAAAATTCTGTTAAGTTGGAAAGTTTTTAAAAAAATAATAAATTTGAATTTATCCTTTATAATACCATTGATATTTTGCAATATTAAAAGGATTGGCCAATTCTTGTACCCAGACCCCATGTGCGTAGGTCTGGGTACGAGAGTCGGGTGCACCTATAAGCGCTTATATGCGGGGTAATAGGGTATGTTAAAATGTGAAACATAGGTCTTGGTGGATCACCTTACAACAAGTACTGTACACAATTTTTGCTAAAATAAGGTTGATGGTAGAAAGGTTGGAAACATGTGTATCAGCAAACTGGTGTGTAATGACAGAGTTATGAACAGAAAAATACCACAACCTCAATTGAATGTCAATACGGGTTGGCTCAAGCTGATCCGGATTGAAAATAAATGTCTATTATTGCAGCAAACCCGGGTTAGTGTGAATGCAATAAAAACAAGCCCCATGGGGTCTTTCACCCCGGGTTAAAATCAACCCAGGCTTGTGTAAACAGGGCCTTAAATTATCAATGGAGAACACATAGGTACATTGGGTGTTATACATTAAAATATAAACATGAGAAATCAACATCACAAAACTGTGTAATCCAGTATAATAGTATATGTCTCTCTCCTAGGCATGGAGTTACAATATGATACATAGCAGCATGATATTTTTTCTAGCCATCTTGTGTATTTGGCTTATGTACTTTTCATGCATGGTGCCAGTGTAGGCAGAGTCTAACGAAGATTTGGCAGTTGAGTAGATAAATCTACCTGAAAAATGATGCTAAACAACCTGTTGCCAGACATTTTAACACTGGCAATGATTGAATATTTGATTTGAATCAAAATACTGCCATTTTGGTAAATATGAGTCCACAGTCATGCTGACAATGCTTGTCAGCGGTCGCTAATCACAGTTTACTTTATATTATTTTATGTTTAACAACACCCCAGGGCATAGTTAACTTTATTAAGTGTTAACTTAACTGCACTTTACGCTAACTACATTTTTATACAACTGACTTAGCTACGTGATTAAAGTTAACAACTATTTAATCACAAAACAGGTAGTTATAGAAGAGTTAAGAGTTTTATACAACCAGCCCCTGTTGTTTGCCTTGGTGTAGCAAAAGTTTGCCTTGGTGTAGCAAAAGTTTGCCTTAGTGTAAGTCTGGCATATTGTTTACATGGAATGCATCAGAACAATGTCTGATGTTAGACAATGTAAAATACGATTTGGCACACTGAGCATACTAGCCTAAAAAAAATGACCAAATCTCTGAAGTGCACTCAAGCACATAAAAAATTTCATTCAAGATTTTTAAAACGTTGTTTATACACTTATAAATACACTCAGAATTGCTTATCAACAGGGAGCTTATCCTAGGAAGGACAATAACAATTATCAATTAAGACTGTCTTTATCAAAGAGCATTAGAAATCTAGGGTCCTGGTTCGAAGAAAAATTCACCATGGAAACACACATTAACAAATTATGCAAAACAGCTTTCTATCATTTGCACAATATAAGAATTAGAAAATACCTGTCTCGTGATTCAGCGGAGATTCTGGTTCACACATTTATTAACACACGATTGGATTACGGCAATAGTTTATTGTTTGCCACATTATCAGCTAGCCAAATTACAACGAGTACAGAACGCAGCAAAGTAAAAAAGTGCTCTAGGTATAACCTACGTAATAATGATGAGATATTATTACTATCACCACCATTGCATTTGCATTTGCAGCTCCAAAGCTATGGAACTTACTGCCTAAGGATATTAGAAACATTAACTTTTAAGAGTCACATTAATACCTTTCTTTTTAAACATGCTTTTAACTTATAGTTATGCTCTACACACTTGTAATATTTTATAATGACAGTAGTATTTTACTGTCACCGGTTTGTAATGTGCCTTTGATCATTTTTATGTAATTGTAGCAAATACAAATGTCACTTATTATATATATATTTATGATGAGTAGTAAGCTTCGCTTACCTGCCTTACCATATGAAACAATTTTGTAGTCGTTTGAGCACTCTGGCCCCAAGACACTTCGCGCATGTCTGGATGCGCATGTGTCTGATTATTGTACCACATGCGCTTGGTGAGAGCAAGAGTATGGTGTATAAATACGAAGTCACTCACATCTGGACTGCGTTACAAGCTGCACTGACGAGCCGTTGAACGGCGAAACATGCATGTCTGCAGATTTGACTATATATATATATATACACCCGTTTACAAAAAGGTTGTCGCATGGAGATATATAGATAGATAGATTGCTTGCTTAATTAGCATATCAAATGTATGCAAGGCGAAATTAAACTTTTTATTATATTCATTTTGAAATCAATGGCATTTCTTGCAATCTGATTGGTCAAAAATAGTGCGATTAATTCCCAAATCGCATCATCTTGAGTATTAATCGCATCATTTTTAAACCAATCAGATTGAAGCTCTGCACCACAACAACCAATCAGATTGAATGATAGAATTTAACTAGCCAATCAATTTAAAGAAAAATGTGCTCTGGCAAATGACCAAATCTGTTCACCATAAATTGTCAATACTCTAGACTGCATTTACTGCAGTTTTTTTCATAAAAATCAACATAAAGGCAAGTCAAACTTAAAAGAATATCAAATAATTTTTCACAAATACAGGCCAAATTACAAACAAAATTTTGAATGAAACATTGTCAAAATGTCAACAAAAACAAGTTTCATTTGAGCAACAGCCAAAACTGGACACAAAGCTGTCAAAGGCACAAGGTATTAAAATATGGAATGATCGATTGTAGTGTCAATGTTTGAATGCACAAAATCACAAGAAACGTTTATCAATTTACATGTAAAGTCTACGATATCTTTACACTTACTTTTTCGGTCTTTATTTCTAGAAATTCTCTATCATAATCACATTTTGCTTGTTCATACTGAGTCAATTTGTCAAATTACAATTCATGTTGTTGCTATGCTACGGCATTTCAGGGAGTATCGCGGGTGTGTAAATTGTAAACAAAGACTAATAAAATACCGCTTCCGGTTTAAAAAATTATTTAGATTTCAAAAGGAATATAATAAAGTGGAAATTTTGGTCTGAAATCAAACTTGTGATTACAAATCGCACTCCTGCTTTGCGGTCGCCAATTCTTCCCATTTATCAAACAAAAATATAACATCGGGCCATTGATGAGCCTTTTTGACTATCTAGGCAATCTTATTTTTGAAAAGGTTTCTGACAAGATAACCCCCTTGACCCTGTAGGGGTTCCTCAGTGGCGATTCATCCTTCCTCGGCCAACCACCCCTCTGCTTCATGACCAAAGCCCACTTAGCACCCCCCCTATCAAATCAAGCTGGATCCATCCCTGATTACCATTATGGATAAACAATCAATGAATTTAAATTTAATTCTTTTATTTAGAATTTAATTCTTTTATCCTGTGATCACCAGTTGCAGCCACTCAAGCATATTAAGAAATGTGCTGATTTTTACAGATTTAAAATAATTGAGCATTTGACATCATGTCCTGTGATTTGATATTCATGACATTTACATCAATGAAAATATTTAAATCAAGATAATCATATCATATTCAATGCCACGTAATGTTAGTACCCTATATGGAAGTGAATATTTCATGGACATCAGGCTATTAGGGCATTGAGAACGGTTTAATATATAATCAGAGAAATAACCTGAAATAAGGAAGTTATTGTTAATAAGCAATGTTTACCTCAAGAAGTTGGTGAACACGAGCGATCACATGTTGTGATGTTGGTGTTTGCTGTTCAACACTACCAGAAAGATCAGGTGTTGCACTTAGTTCACTTTGCTTTTCAGGAGAAACCAAAGGCGATTCTTCCGATTTTGTGACAGAGGAAGCTCCCTTGATAATGATCAAACATATATATGTAGGATAAAGGCAAGATCAATATTTACTGAAGATAATAAATGGATCACATTTGTAATAATTTCAAAATTGTAAACAATCGTATTCTTGATCAGTTCATCGTACGGTCGTACCTCATTCGAACGTCTCTTTGGTCTCTCATTTCTTGATACTGGACTTTGTTCTCCTTCAGATTCACTTTCAATCTTCTGTTTTAATTTTTTAAACATTCTGTACTAAAATTTTCCACATACACTCACGATTTATCAACTTTTTGTGTTGTATTTATACGCCACTTGCTTGAAGCCATCTTTGTTTGCCACGGTCACGTCGGTCAGCCAGACAGCCAGGGTTGGTAGGCTTCAGCGCATGCTCGGAGCCAAATACCATGCAAAAAGTATCCAAAATTTACCAAAAGAGGCCAAACATCGTCATGGTTCGGTCACAGAATGACCAGAAGGGCCACTCAGCAGTGCAACGTGACCATAGATGAACGTGACCCCCTATTTTTATGCAGTGTAATGACATGCGCAGCGTCAAAAACTTCAAAGGTTCGGCTTCAAGTGGTCCTTCTAGTCATTTCCTATTCTATGGTTCGGTCAAGAAGCCAGTTCGGACGTCTGCAGTGCTATGCTGAATTATGATTGGTTAGGTTTATCAACGTTACAATTGACTGAATTTCATCAATTCTGATTGGCTAGAATTACAACCAGGTTCTTTCTGACAATGACATTACTTGAAAATGCAATCGATTTTTTTACAATTTTCACAAAATTCTTGCAAACTGTGAAGAGGCCAAAAGAAAAATAAAGAAGCTAAATTCGAGTTATTTAGCCTCCAAGAGGCCAATCTACCAACCCTGCAGACAGGCGACAGCCACGGAACGGTGCATATTTCCCCGGAGTCTTATATCGTACATACATCGGGGATAGTTACCCAGAACTGGCAGAACAAGATTCTATTATGTTTTCCATGAATGGCAGGGCTGTTGCGAAGAGCTATAACACAGAAATAACAAAATCACAACATCCGATGCCTTTATTTCAACGCCCAAAGCTTAAACAACAAGACGACTGAATTTCAAACACTAATGACTGACTTTGATATTGTTGCAATAACGGAGACTTGGCCAGGGCCTTTTTTAACTAATGTACTGGAGGGGCCAAAGCCCCCCCAGCCCCCATGTTGGCCCCCCCAGTAAGTTATTTTGGTCCCCCCAGTGAAGGTCCCTTTTGTCCAAAATATAAGCAAAAAGGGGGGGAAACTGAGTTTAAACGAAAGTTATGGTATTCTCACAACAAAACCTGGCTCCGTTTAGATGGGATATATCAAAAATTGTCTCTGAAAATGCAGGAAATCAAGCCACAGAGACTCAAGAATACAAAAATTTTCTGGGGGAGGACCCCCTTCACATACCCACACCTGTAATACACCACCTACTTGTTACGTCCCCTTTCGATGATGCCCCCCCTCCCCCACTAACGATTTCTTAAAAATGGCCCTGGACTTGGCTTATATCGCGAATTGTGAAGTCTTACCCGGAAATGATTTTATAATCCATCGAAAGGACCGGATTGACAGAATTGGCGGTGGGGTCGAGAACGATCAACGGACAACGACAACGCAACTATTGGAAGTATATCATTCCATTCTAGACTCTGTTGCGTCGGGTAAAGAAGTTGATATCATCTACCTAGATCTATCGAAAGCTTTCGATAAGGTGCCGCATAACTTACTACTATTAAAGCTATACACTAGCCCCAAGGTTCCATACTTGGTCCTCTGCTGTTTCTTGTCTACGTTAACGATGTCCCAAACTAGATCCATTCCCAATCCACAATTGCTCTTTTTGCCGATGACTCGAAACTTTGTCCATTGACCTTCCTGACTCAAGCAACCACCTGCAAAACGACTTCGACAGCTTACATAAATGGAGTCTTGACTGGGCAATGGATTTTAACAAATCTAAATGTCAAGTGCTTCGGATCTCGAGAAAGAAAGAAAGAAAGAAAGCAAAGAGTAATGTATACAACCTGGATGGTCAACCACTAGAATGTGTCCCATACGTCAACGATCTCGGAGTGACGGTGTGTAGTGATTTGTCTTGGTCGAGGCACATAGAAGAGACCGTGGCCAAAGTTAATAAAACTTTGGGACCAATCAAACGGGTTTGCAAGGATTTCACTGATCCGAGAGTTAGGAAAATACTTTACTGCGCCATCGTGAGGCCCATACTGGAGTATGCCAGCAACCAATGGTCACCTTACACCACGAAACACCGGAAACTAGTTGAAAATGTCCAGCGGAGGGCAACAAAATATATTCTCAACTATCCACAAGATTCATCGTATGCGGACAGACTTTCTAAGATTAACATTCTCCCCCTTGAGTTTAGAAGAGATATTTCAGACTTATGCCTACTTTTAAAATCTAGAATTGGTGCAGTTACTAACTTACTACGGATGTGAACAATTATATACATACTTTTGAACCTGGATATCAATCAAGAAATTACGATACAAATAACTATAACATTCTAATTAAACACAAGAAGGACTTAGTTTTAGAAATTCATTTTTCATTAGATCAGTTGAACTTTGAACACTCTACCTTCGCATGTCAAATCTTCCAACTCATTAGCTAGTTTTAAATCTTCTCTTCATGGTCTGTATTTTAGTAGGTTGTCGCAATACGTGCCTCCCGGCTCCGCATAAACACATTGCGATTTGTCAGACCATTCTCCGGCCACTTTCATTATATTTATAAATATTTTCATTTATATAATTTATCTGATGATCTCAAAATTAATCATGGGTATATGTAAGAATTAATATCCGAATAGTTGATATCTGCATAGTTGGTGAGTCGCGATGTGTAAACGTATCTTAAGATTATAACTAATATTTTTATTGTTCGTTATATATATTAACGTCTTTAGGGGTTAGGTGTCAATTGGGATGAAAATTCTGTTCCTTTCTCCTGTCACAATTTGTCCATGTCTTTGTAAATTTATTGTATTGTCAATATATAGTTGTTCTGTAAATAACATGTAAATGGTGACAATTTTATTATATTATATATATGATGCATCATTTGACTACATTTTTGACGACATTTACAATCAAGAATTTCTCCCTTTAAACGTATCGTTCATCTATGGTGATATTTTTAGTTTTGCGAAAATGCATGTCTCTATTTTAATCACTCCAGGGACTGAAAGCTCACTAGAGTCTAGAGCGTTTGTTGATTACCAAACCCACGTCCTCACGATCCTTCTTTCGCGCGCTTTGGCTAATTAATGCGTAAAACAGTGACGTCATCAATTAAGAACAACCACTTACAAGATCCAGTGGCGACCACCATGGCAGAACTGAAGCAAAATGTATCATTTGAAGAAATTGCTGAATTTCGCTCAAAATTCGACAAATATACCTTGCCTGATTCGGAGAAAATAAGCATCGAAAATTTTGACGAGCTGATTAAGGAATGCGATGAACAAATACCGCAATTTAAGTTGCGAAAAATAGTTTGCGATCGTAGAGCTGCCGGAGAAAGTGACGAGTTGGATTTCGGTGAATTTCTTGATATTTTCAGTAAATTGAGCACCAAAACAATTGGCGCAAGTTTCAAGCAAGCGGTTGAAAAAAGAGAAAATCTTACTACTATCTCAACTTCGTCAGCGTCAGCACAAGGCACGAAGCATTCGTTTCTTGATGCAGAGAAAGGAATGTTTTCATCATGGATAAACACTTGCTTGAGGGATGACAAATCTTTGAAAGGTACATAATGTGTTGGGGGAAATTTACATTTGACCGTACTTGGGTAATCACTTTAGTAGCTACCTTAAGCGACCGGGCGCACACGCTACGATTTTAGTCGGCCGATTCATGGTTAAAATGCATGGTATATTTAGTGAAGTCATTCAGCCAGAGGAGCGAGTATAATGACCCCACAGATCATACCACTGACTGTTTCTCGTTTTAACATGATGTTTGCAAACATCTAACCCATAAATCGGCCGACCAAAATCGAAGGCCGTCTGGCTATAAGCAATGTTTAATCTATCTATCTTTGTCTGGGTCTCGTGTAAATTCGTCATTCGGGCATAAAATTAAAATATTTGACATCCCCACATTTTAATGATGTTAAGTAATAAGGCTGTGATATTCAAGAAACACTTCCACGAAACACACGACGTTTACTGCCTGCACAATACCCGAAATATAGAAGCCCGAAGTTGTTGACCATTTAATTTGACTTTGACCGTAAATATAATGACTTTGACCGTAAATGTAATATGACTTTGACCGAGTAATGAGACTAACGCTATTCGATGATCGGAAATTTCGTTCAGATTATTTACCAATTGACGCTAAGAAACCCAATTCAATTTTCGCTGCCTTAAAAGATGGGATTGTCCTATGCAAATTTATAAACTGGGCAGTTGCAAATACAATTGATGAACGAGTTATGAATACGAAGAAGTTGACAGTTTATACGATCCATGAAAACCAAACATTGGTTCTGAACTCTGCCATGGCAATTGGATGTAACATCGTGAATATTGGAGCTGAAGATTTGATTGATGGCAAACCACATCTTGTTCTTGGTTTACTCTGGCAAATTATAAGGGTAAGCTAGAGAGGATGGAAACGTATTCTCTTAGTCGGGTTAGTATTCAACTCCTGACGAAGGATCTTCGCTCGAAGTAGTTTATATATGATACAGGCCAAGTATATTGTAAGGGATAACATCCTGGGTGCGAGTAGAAGGCCTGGGACTTGCAACACAATTGATAGATATTGAATCTTTTTCATTTAATCACTTACTTCTTTCAAAACTTTGTTACTACGTTTATGTGAAAGAGAACACAAGCCCATGTCAATATCGGGAACAAAACCAAATACTTTTTTTGAGATGTCGAGTAATTTTAATCAGAAAATGGATTTCCACTATTTTGTCAACGGCTAGTCACATGATATCCTCTTACGTGTTACCAGATCAACTGGAGGTTGATATATGGCAGATTTTTCCTCATGCAAATGGAAAAAGAACAGAGAATGCTTTAACTGTCCTGTACAATTGTACAAACTATGAATCATTGTTGTAGAAACATTTGAAACTCGATGTTTCCCGTTTGCTCAGCCTTGAAAACGTTGTGATGCAAATATCGTGTGAAATTATCGAGACACAACCAAATACAATTGTTTTATTTTGTTATGTTGTTTTGTCTGCAGCGTGATAGTATTTTTTTGCTGTTAAGTTCAGGAAAAATTCTTGAGGCTGAGATTACGCCGGGCTTACGGGTTCAACGCGGTGTGTGTGACGTTAAAGATAGGATATTTCTTATCTTTAACAGTTCGCTCAAATAAAACACACAAGTTATTGACCAAATACAATCTTTTTAATGTGTGTCTAGATTGGTCTCTTCAACAGAATTAATATCAAACACTGTCCCGGTATCTCTGCGTTGTTGGAAGGTGACGAGAGCATTGCTGATGTCAATAAACTTTCCCCAGAGGAGATTGTGTTGCGCTGGGTGAATTACCATATCCGAGAGACTGGGTATAACAGAACGGTTAAGAATTTCTCAGAGGATATCAAGGATTCAGAAGTCTACAGCGTCCTCATGAAGAAGGTTCGTTTAGTTGAGAGCAGGGGTTCATGGCACTCTGAAGCAGTATCACCTAGAGGTGTAAGAAATACATATTAAATCACACTTAGTGAATAAAACAGCAAGGATGCTAGTGACTGTTCATATAAATATCCAGAAGTTATATCACAATAATTCTGGTACACAATCTTTCAAAAGCTTCACTGTTGGCGTAGGGTTAGAAATAAGATTAACAAATAGGGTTGCCAATGGGAGGCTATATAGTTCTAGCAAGAAATAGTACAAATGCTACAAATTCCTATTTTTGACACAATGAATAGCATTTCATATATTTAATAGAAATATATTTATGAAAAATCTTCCAACGTACACTTTAGAACATTACAGTATTTCCTAAATCAGACCTTAAATAAGCTATATAGCTAAGATGAATATCGAGACGAAATGTTGCGCTTCCGAGTCGAATCCATTAGTATAATTTTATATAGTTCAGTGGAGTCGATGGTGGACATACTCGCGGTAATTTAGCATTGTTCATAACCAGATATAATTAAATTACCCAAAATCATCAGTATCATCGATGACAGCGCATCGCGATGTGACTTATATGGAAAATATATGGAAGAATTTATATTACATAATGATTTATATATACATTTGCTATATTATATATTTTTCATTTTCTAAATCAGATTTCTCCGCCAACAGTGGACCTGGATGAACCTCATATAACGGAACAGGACTTGGTCAAGCGGGCAGAAAAAATTCTGGAGAACGCCAAGAAACTTGATTGTGATTCTTTTGTTCGTCCAAATGACATCGTTGAAGGAAATCCCAAGTTAAATCTTGCTTTCATGTGTCATCTCTTCAACTCTCATCCATCTTTGGTGTTTGATGAAAGTGAAATGATTGATATTGAAGAGACAAGAGAAGAGAAAACGTTAAGAAATTGGATCAATAGTCTTGGTGTGAAGCCACAAATTCATCATCTTTTTTCTGATTTGTCTGATGGCATTGCTTTGGCTCAGTTATTTAAACAGGTAGATCAATATGAATATTTGTTATGTATGTTTGTGATGAGTACCAATCAGGGGAGCTGGAATCACGGGGGAAACAGCCCCACTGCCCTTAACTCACAGAGAACAGCGCGGACTAGCTATTTGTATAGTGACCTTGCCTATACTGAAGATTCATTGATGCGTCTATAGAGCTATCACTCACTCGATGGCCTTCGTCTCAACATAGCCAAATTATTCCCCGGGTAGCTCCTAGCTTCTTGATGGTTTGAACCCAAAATATCGACGGTTTGTGGCTCTTCGTGCGAACATTCTTCGGTCATGTTTGAGGTTGCTTTAACCCCAAAAACAAGAACAAAATGTTTCAAAACATTTTACCATAATTCGGCCTTTAATTCCCTCATATCTAAGCGTTTTATGTAGCTCAACAATGTTCGGTCGAGGCGATATTTGTCTCAGGAATCACCAGACAAAAGAATTAATGCAATATTATCCAAAAATCATATCAGAAAACGCAATAAATGTAATCCTATCATCCTAATTATTCAAATTAGTCCCAACATAACATGTCCTTGGCAATAAAGCTACACATCATATAAACGTTTTTATCTACACGAGTTAGTGTAAATATCTCTTCCCGGAGGAACTACTTCCCCGCCCAGCCGCAATTTGCCGCTTCGTAAACGGTTGTTGCCATCAGTGACCGCCGGGTCGATGCTACCATTTCACCGGCGCTAATTGCGTCACATCCTGTCTGTATAGAACTCATATATGCTTACGCCACGCGTTTGCTTACGCCACGCGTTCTCGCCAGGCGGGCTGGAAGTATAACTTTAAACAGAAAGGGAAAAAGCAAAACTATATTTAAGCTACTAAATAAAATGATATTTTCACTCATAGAACTGAGATAACAAACTATGAATGTATGACGGGTCATAATTATGATGGAATTCACCGAAAGAATGAGGATTGAGGGAAAGCAAATCTCTCTCCTAATGTAAAAATAAATTTTCTACTCACATCTTTGATATATGGACTAAAAGATAAGAAAACATATTGATTTTCATATAGACAGGATGTGACGCAATTAGTGCCGGTGAAAATGGTGGCAACGACCCTCACTTGTGGCAACGACCGTTTACGAAACGGCAAATTGCTCCGCCGCCCTGAACATCCTTCGACGCATTTGCTGTGTTTTCGCTTTGTAATATGATTCTTATACATTTTTGTTTTATACCCTATACAGATCAAACCAGGAGTTGTAAAATGGAAATGCATGACAATGCCACCGTTTCCAAAACTCTCGGGCAAAATGAAAAAATTGGAAAACTGCAACTACGTTGTCACAGTCGCAGATGAACTGAAATTATCTGTTGTCGGAATTGGTGGTCAAGATATCTATGAAGGGAACAAGAAATTAATTCTTGGTCTTGTCAGTCAAGCAATGCATTTTTACACCTTGTCTCTGTTGCAGTCTATAGCTGGTTCTGATAAACCTGTCAAGGATGACCAGATTATCACTTGGGTCAATGAGAAACTTCAACAACACGAGAAAGCATCAAAGATTACAAATTTCAAGGATCCTACAATTGCTTCTTCACAAGCAATAATTGATCTCATCGACAGCATTAAACCCAAGTCTGTGTACTACCCAGCAGTGCAAACCACGGACACAGATGAAGATAAATTTTCCAATGCAAAGTTTGCTATCTCAATGGCTCGGAAAATTGGTGCCCGCATTTATGCTCTGCCCGAAGATATTGTGGAGGTCAACCCGAAAATGGTAATGACTATATTCGCCTGTCTGATGGCAAGTGGACTGAAATGCGAATCATAATATGAATATTTCAAAGTATTCCAACTAACTCCTTGCAAACTACTTGCCTGAAATGCGGTTCAACATCTATAAATATAAATGTTCCAACTAACTTCTGACAAAGACCAACAGCTCTGGGAATATATATATTCTTCATATTTCTTTGTAAAAAAGATCACTGCTCGAATATGAAAGAACTAACGGATAACATTGCAACATTTCCAATTTCTTGTAATTTTCGTGGAAACAAATTATAAAGTAAAGGACTTAAGCAAATAAAAAAGGTGCCATAAATGTTTCATTATTTCAAACGTTATTATTATAACGGTCAATCGGTATAACTATATAATTCGATAAAAGAACACACAATCAGCTAGCCTATCTATACATACAAGTTTTGCAGCTGGGACTCTTTAACTTCCAGTCTTCCACATCTAAACTACCTTTGAATGTAATCCTGTACTGTATATATTTACCGAAATTTCCCAACGGATCATATATCCCTCCTTATACAATTGAATTTAACCTGTTTGCATTGCTTTGTGCATGGAGTTGGATTAGTTTTCATAGTGAACATTCTATTTCATGAACGGGAAAAACTAGTAATGATTTAATATCCTTCCCCAGCCTTACTAGACTATAAAAGTGCAACGCCAGAGGAGATCGAGTCTTGTACCCGGAGTACTAGGGAAATTTTAAGAGCTTCTGTCAATATCATGTCCTAATCATGTTCTTCCTGCATGCTAGAAAACAGTTGCTTGACGCGCAACACGATTACCTCATATTATAGTGAACATGCATGCACGGTCTTTCCGGGAATATTCTCTAAGGGTGACGCTCCTTAGACAGGAATATTTGCAGACGCCTTGGAGACTGCGCAGCGCTCTAATATTGATATCTCAGTGGCTTTCTGATATTTAACGGTTACAATCCGTCACTATATCCTAATAACGTACATCCTGTTTGCTCTTGTGAAATTATATTTACGCAATAACCATTGATTACTCAAGCAAAGCATTATCTTATACTTGTGACATGCACCAGTATAAAATTTTCAATCTTTTCGTATCTGGCTGGGCGAGACAGTCGTTTCTTTCATTTATACATCGTCATCGCCCCATCGGGGTGCACGATTATGCACGAGGCACGATTTCCATTTCCATACAGGGTTATATGTTTGCTAAAACCGCTCTTTTACATCATTATTCATGAAACTATGTCGAAAACCGTGTTCCTCCATACTAGACCTACAAAACATTTTTTCAAATCTGATTACACACTAATTGATGTCACAACTACAATGTCATAAACTTAAACTGTCATGCAAAACTAAGTATATTTACATCTTGAGACTTGAGAATGATGATGACGATTATAATAATGATAATAATCTTTATTTCTAAATTCTTTCTTATTCTTTCTCAATAAAAAAGGTACAAATGGATTACATGTAGAAAATAATTGGAATATAATTTTAGGTACAGTTATATAGATTGTTTCGTTAAAAGTAAAAATACAAATACATATACAAAAACCACATCTCTATACTTATCACAAAATAGTTACGAAATTCCCGCATGTTCAAGCGCATATAAATATCGAATAAGTTATATATTTGTAAAGCAGCCATCGGTCTTGCAGTCGCAGATAAAATTGAACTTGTATGTTTCGGAATGATGCATTAATTAATGATGATGAAAACGATACAAATTTTCAAAACTTCATTCAGCGAAAACGTTTTGAGACGCGAGGAGGCTTTGGCTCTTCGAAACAGAACAAGAAGCACCCTTACCTTTCTCTTTCAAACGAAGAAGAAACTAAAGAACAGTCAGCTATTATACACAAGTGTTACAAAGCAGATTTAGTACTTTGGTGTAAAGGCTGGTTCACACGATCCGATTTGTCGGATTCTCCTTTTAACGCATGTGATTTACTGGATTTGCTGACAAGAGTAAGGCCATTGGCTCATATATGGCGAAAAGTGTAGTTGTTGCTGTATTGGGTGAAACCACATACGTCAGGAGGAGAATCGGATCCGACAAACCGGATCGTGTGAACAGGCCTTAAGAATACATTATTAAAAAGAAAATAAACAGGGGGGGAAATTAGCACGAGAATTGCGCGAATATTTCCATGATACGAAACAGAATTTTCTTTTGAACTGAGTTGCATTAAATATATTATTGGTGCAATATAGTGATGAAATGTAATAGATCGATGTCACTGCTTCATTAAAAGACAAATACTGTAAGTCAAAGCAGTTCAAAGTTTGAAAGGCCGATAAAAATACTTGTATTAAACTATTATTATAATGAAGATCATGCTAACAGATCGGAAGCTTCGGGAAATAGATAATCCAGGGACGCCGGAACGACGAGAGGGCAAGGGGGGCACATTTTCATCGAAGCCGAAGGGCAATTTTGAATTGATATATACTAAGGGGCGTTTGCGAAACATCGGGAGTCAGAATAATCACGTTTCTGATTTGTAGAAAAAAATAGCCGCCCCTCCCCCCCCAGTTCCGCCGTCCCTGAGATAGTCCATGAAAATATCAATAAAATATCAACCCATGTTTAGTATATGTTTCAATTTATAACACTTTTTCATTTCTCCATTTCCTCGCTTTGTTATAATCATCATAATGCAATTTACAATTAACATTCTCTCTTCACAAAAAATTAAGCATCTCATTACAAGAAAAATAGATTATCTTTCTATTTAGGAATATTTATAATATAATGCTTCTCGAAAATTTGTTGCAGCATTTATCGCTTTTTTGCATGGTAATGGTCAGTGTCCTTAATGCAGACAGTATATAACAGGTTTATATGAAGTTCTCGGAGGGCCAAAGATGGAAATCAATTTGTATTAAATTATTTAAAAAAAAATCTAATCATTTAAACAAATATCATTAGACCTCACTGAAAAAAGGTTCAAAAAACGATAAATGCGTTCCAACAAGCCCTTCGTCGAGAGGTTAAACTTTCTATCCTGTCTTACGCCAAGCGATCTTACATTTTTCAAGGCAATTGTCAATGGGAGGACAGGAAAAAAGTTTAAATAGAGTACATAATCAATGGACACTCCGAAAACGGTAAACATTTGATACAAAGTTTCGAAGTCTTTCGAGTAAAACGTTAGTACAGTGTTTGCTCTGTATACAAAAGTAGCAAAATCTCCCCAGCAGGAAATCGAGTTGTAGCGGCAGTATAATATCCTAGGAGTATGTAACTTCACCGATCACGTAGGAGTATACAGGGATTTCGCCAATATACGCATGCTATACTATATATTATACCAAAATACCTTATCACAAGATCCCGACTTGCCGCATATTTATGTTCTTAAAAAAAGGGAACTTTATATTTACAGTAGAAAGTACAATACTAGATTCTATGAGATCGTTAAGAAAAAGGTCTCTGGTTCAACCAAACTTGAGCGCTTTTTAGTCTATATTTGCATTGATAATGAGGATCGTTGATCTATAGTTAAGATATACTCGCCCAATGCCAATGATATTGCACATTTTACAGGAACACATCTGTTGTATTGTACACATAACTGCCGCACAATTCTAGTTTATTTAGTCAAACAAACAGAATGGCTTCGCAAAGTTTGAAAAAATAATTCTTAAGCTTATATCTATTGTTATACAGAATGAGTCCAATATTTTTTGATTAAAATCTTTTCGGGACATATGCACAGTATGTAGCTTAACTTTCGAAACAAATTAAGACGAATATCCATCAAGAAAGATTTTTTGGACATTTTTCTTCTTAAAGTTTTGTACAGATTTGTTATTGCATCATGTAATTTCTAATTTCAAATTATAATTTCGCCTAAGTTCTCTCCATGCACGCGAGAAGAGTGATTCCAGGTTGACTTTAATACCAAAGATCGCAGATTATATCTAGTTATTCCAATTTCTTCCTGTAGTAACACACGACCAACACTTAAGGGGTGACCCATCCTGGAACACTATAGGGGAAATAGTTTAGTCAAAAACTGGTCAAAGCTTTGCTGTGTTAATAAATTATTACCTCATTTTGCCCATCCATGTAAATTAAAATTTAACCTGAATCAACGATTTTTAGAAATAATTGGAAGGTAATAATATTGATAGTGCTATTAACATTACTGAAGGTTTAAATAGAACTTAACTCTAACACTTTCTCTTGTACTGTTTTTTGAAATTTTTGCTGTACTTTCTGATGTTTTAGCTGCTTTAACGGTGCATGTTTTAAGATTGTTCGGCAAACGCTTACATGTATTGAGACAAAACTCAATTAGTCACTTTGCTTTCAGCACCTATATCAGGTATATTTAGATGAAGAATGGAAATGAAAATCTTTGCACCTGATTTTAATTGAATATTTTATTCATGAAGTCAAAATTCTGTTATAGATGCTTTTTAAACAACCTCCAGTGTTTAATTTATTTTCCTATAGCTCTCATGCACCTGCTTCTTTCTATATCGAGGAGGCCAAAGTAACCCTTGGCCAATGCATATACAGATAGAAAGTAGTGTATATGTAGAATTTTCTTCACCAAAATCATTTCAATTTTAGCCCCTACTGTTATCTACTTATCCAATCACTTTTGCTTGAATGTACATGAAAACAGAGAAATCATTAGCATACCCCCACGCAAGTTTGAATGTGACTTTATTTATTAAGTTCAAAAACTAATTTCCCTTATATCCCTCATAAATAATTATCGTTCACTTCAGAGTACTATTTTGTATATCTCATTTCTACCTAGTTTCAGTAATGCAATCTTTTCACTTATGTTCCCTAATTATTGATTTATTTTCGATAACTGCAGTTTTTAGTAATTTCTATATCTCGGCATATTGCAAGGACAATAAGAACTCGTCAAGTTTTTAGCTTTACGTAAAATACTTGATAATTATTTATGTTTAGTTGAGAGCCAATTGAGCAGAAATCACTCATTGGGGCATTGATGCTTACGGATCCAGGCCAAGACACCCAGTTTAGCCAGTGGTATGCCAATATAAAATTTTAAGCAAATGTGTTGACTGTTTATTTACTATAAGTTTTGCCCAACTTTTGAGCAGTTTACAGCTGTTAAGCTGCTTAGCATCATATCCAAATTACTTTAACATGTTAGGTTAAAATGAGATGAAGCAGGCAATCAAATGCACGAAGCTCATCAACACAAAAACCTTAATGTGCTTTCAAAGTGATATGTCTATTTCATTTACAGCTCATTATGTACAAAACACAATACAGGAAATAACAGTCCGGACGATCAGTTTAAGATAACAACAAATACGACAAATAAATTGAGACGATAGTTTAGGTTTTCCTGTTGCACGCTAAAATATATGCCTAGTCAAGTACCTGATCCTGTGACAGCCATGTAAATATTTTAAAAATGCTAAATTTGTAAATGCGTGGACGTCCAGACGTAAATTGCCTCCACCCAAGCGGAAGTCAATAAACTGGATCAAAGAATCTTTCTTTCTTTTTTCTTCTGCCTTAGTTATTTTTGTTATGAGGAAATATATCAGAAATATACTCGTGTGCGAGCTTTTAGCTATATTTTCTAATGATATAGTAAGTAACTTAAGCAGGGAATTGAAATTAACCTTGATATTAAGATATGAGTAAGCGAGAGGAAGTATAATTGCAATTATAACTAGATGAAGATTAATTGCTGTGTTTTTCTGCGAAGATATATCGTAGGCGAGCTTTGTGGCTGAGAATCTTACCCGAAATATGCACTTGGCCTGATGTGAAATAATAATCTGATTCGAGGTTTCAGTTCTCATTTTATGCCACCAAAATGCATGAATTCACTAGAATTTCGCCTTATCTAAAATATATTTCAATAAGGCTGTATTCATGCATGCAGGAAAGTAAACTTATTTATTTTGATATAATGACTCTTACAATGTCCGGTAATTTCACTATAACTTCTCGAGGAAACATATTTTCGCAATTTTGGCTGGCATAATAGACTATGGCTGTTTAACACGCTCTTAAGAAGCATAAACGCATATAATGAGAGCAATTTTAAGTTCCATATTGATAAAAATATGCATATACAGAAGCAAGCCAAATCACTATATCATATGACTATAACATGCATGATACTTTACGCACACAGTACTCAGCAGAAAGAACGATCGTTTCAAGACTAAAATAACTTGACGCATGCTTACGTAATATAAACATAGGAAGCACAGTGTAAAAGATTAAGTGCAAAACATCGCTAATGTTTCGTTAATTGACGAAACACGAGTCACTAAAGTAAGTGTAAACCGCGCAATTTAGAATGAAAAATGTCATTATGGCAAGCGCGTAGACAGTATAAGACAATTTTCTTTTAAGAAACAAATGTAAAATAATGTAAAATACTTATTATAAATGATTGAAACGGGCAAATTTAGAAGGAGGTATAACTGCTTTGAAGTAGAAAGAAAACCGAAATTTTAACAGCACGACAATTTATTTGTCGAAAACAACTTTGGTGATATTTTGTAAACAACCCCAATCTTTATGGCAGAGAATGAATCAGCGAAAAAATATCCGAAGTCACCATGCAATAACAGTGTATATTATACTGTCAGCGCAGTACTTCATGTTTGCTTAACGAATGTTTGCTTAACAAAAAATACCTCGGGCAATCCACAACAATCCTTCAACAAGGAATAGGTGTATGTTAATTGCAGCCTATATATAGACAGCCATTAAAAGGTTCCCTTTTATATATTTCCCTTTTTGCCAAGGAATTCGTCTATGTTGCTAAATAGAGTATCCGTTTAGATGCAATGTTGGGCCCTAGACTCTCAGATAAGAGGAAAATTATTGCAGTTCAGGTGCTAAAAATTAAACATTGCTCTAAAAGTTCTTCTATAATAGACATGAGTGATAATTTGAACGTATTGGAGCAAATTTGTTTCAAAAGTCTT
Organism: Trachythela sp. YZ-2020; assembly: GCA_016169945.1. NCBI lineage: Eukaryota > Metazoa > Cnidaria > Anthozoa > Malacalcyonacea > Clavulariidae > Trachythela > Trachythela sp. YZ-2020. The sequence continues at coordinate 5,565,805 of JADLSH010000369.1, forward strand.
CTCAACTTTAGCATATACTTGACACATTAGTGTGGTTTGAAGTTAGGGGTACATGCATCTTAACAATTTTGTACATTTGTGCAACACAGATTCAAGTTTTACCAAAGACTGCTTTTTGAAACACTTGAGAATTATTTCGCAATTTTGAAATAGATGTATTTCATTTTGAAAAGTGTCACAGGTGCATATGTTGCCTACTTTGTACTAGGAGAGTCCTGGATCAGCCCCAGGTATTTTAGTTATACTAGAGAATCAAAAGAGCCGATGGTGAAAGAGCCTTTTCATAGGTTCAAACCTACGCACAAGAAATGGCCTTGCTTCTAGAGACGGCAAACTTCAGAGGGATGTTGAAGTTGTCTTATCCAACATATGGTTGAGAAAAGATTCTTTGTTTGCTGTGAATTTACTAATGGTTGCGAGGACACAATGCAATTAGCAAGTCATTATTCTAAGAGCCAATTAAAGCTATCATTTGCAAGCTGTTCAATTCTTCCTATGCATAAATTACAAGGAACAATAAAAAAGCTAGAGGTAACACATTTATACACTGGCGTGAGCTGACAGACACTCAAAACGTTCTCCTGGACAAGGAACACACTTCACTGTCAAATATCGATCTTGTCAACTCACAACAAGCATAACTCAAAGTATGAACTTCGCAATTGATCATCCCGAGTTACAAAAATCAGCATTTATGGATTTTCCAAATATGTCTCCACTAAGCCACCACTATGGTCCTTACTATCCACGCTGTGCTGTTGGAGCTCCGAGATCAGACTATAATCTTCCAAGTTACGGCAGTCGGATGAATTTTCCTCTACAAGTGAATCATCTTGGGCCTCCAGCACCACCGACTTCACATGCTTACATACCGTACGTTCCGCGTGAATTATATGAAGGTAAGATATGAAGAGGTTACTCTTAACTACCAGTTAATAACTCTCTTCTCCTAACTACTGTAAATATACCTAAATCATTCCCAATGTTTAACTTTCCTTACTTTGCACGTGGCGCTCAATCTGTATAGAGTGTTAGCGAGTAATCACAAAGGAAATGAAGCAGTGTAAATTACCGTATAATATTCGATATGGATGTGTTTACATAACTCTTGGAAAATGAGGGACTATTAGCGAGATCAATAAACGTACCTCTATGGCAAAATTTCAAAATGGTTAAGATGACAATCTATTGCTGTCAAGTTAGTCTTGGCATGGCGAACAGCCAGCATAGGTCAAGCAGGGAGTAATATTGGCTTATTCTCTTTGTCTGCATCACTCAGGTTTGACACAGTACGATAGCTTCAGCATGATCACGAATTTCATATTATTACTCTCCAATACTCGGGAAAAGGTTTTGGAGTTAGCAAAAAATGAAATTTAATATTGCCAAGTTAGATTTCGTACCTAAAATCAAAATAGATTTTCAAAAAATCCATTATACGGTAGATCACACAAAATTACCATGGTTGGGCATCAACTCTCACGCAGTGTGACTAACTCCTCATCACTGAAATATAAATGATATAATTGCCAGTATGACATAACGGCCTTGCTTTTCTACTTCAGAACACTGCCGACCTGAAACGAAACATAACATAACCATCAACTCTTCTTTAATCTGTACATAAGTGTAGGAAACTGTCACTTAAATGTTATTTGCTTTTTAGATCATTCAGATGAACCGCGATTGAACAGTAAAGGCAAAAGGCCTCGCAAACCGAGAACAATCTACACAAGTTATCAACTACGAGAACTAAACAGAAGATTTGAACGTACACAGTATCTTGCACTACCTGAACGAGCAGAATTGGCAGCGAGACTTGGCTTAACTCAAACACAAGTAAAGATTTGGTTTCAGAATAAAAGATCTAAAGTGAAAAAGCTCATGAAGAATGGTGGGGAAAGAACTTCTGATGAAAAGCCTTTACAGAATGTGGCCACAAAACATTGGGAGAGTACACTACAGAAAACTGAGAACGATGCATGCTCACCAACACCAGGAACACATGATAACCTAGCTGAACATTGGTCTCTATCAAATCCAACATCACTTGATTGTAGTTCACCATTTCAAACAAGGCACTAGCTAGGGCAGCTAGGGAATGCTGTATTTATGTATTTATGCCAGTTAAACATTCACGTCTTGGTCAAAGCCAAGAGATTATTTATTGATTGTAAATCATTCTTAAAAATACTTGAATCTGATGAACTTAAAAATTAAGACTCAGGTTCATTTTTTACAATTTGGTATATGCGTTTTGAGCAAATACACAGTAGAGATATTAGTTGTAAATATAAGTATATAGGGGATGTATAGACAGAACAGTTCAATATCATCGATATCGCTTTGTTTTTTAACGTGATGAGAGAACGCCTCTTATCAGTTAAGATAACACTAAGTTGTAAAGTAATTCACACATGATTGCATGAATGCTTGATAGTGTAAACACTGATATCTGACTGCGTGTCTCGACCTTTCGAAATTAAGAGGGCAACGCTCACGCAAACCCTATATAGAGAATGACAGTCTTCAAAACAAACTGTATTTAGACTGAGTTATATGTGTAAATAAGTAAATCTATAGTATAGTAATAGTTCGAATTATAAAAATTAGAAGTAAACTCCGGAAAGAGTTTTCTCATTTTAGTTTAAACTGCAAAGACGTGGGTTAAGATGACGCGCCTAGGCACATCCGTTGTTCGACGTTTCAGGTCACACGCACTTGATGCAAGAAAATGTAGTATTTTAAGACTAAATCAACAAGCTTTCGTCAATTTTTTATAACAAATAAAGAAACTATTTACCTAAACAAATAGACCAATAATCTGGTTAATTCCGAATACTAAACAAACGATTAAAAAACTTAGAATTATGTTGGCCAATAATATTATATAAAATATTTGGCTATTACGAAATATTCACTTGTTGAAAATGATAGTTGGGAAACTAGAGGAAACAGAAAGTTTGGCAAAGAAATAAAAAGTTTCGTGAACTTCCATGACTTGTGTGAGCATCCTTTAAGAATTGCCCCAAGCTCTAGCCATGGTGGTGCCGGTTTGAACAAAGATATAAAATACCTTGTGTTTCAAGCACAGCGGTATATCTTATGATAACGGTGAAAGCTTCATAAAAACACTAACTCTTAATGTGTTTATCCTAAGAAATATCGAAGACACCTGATGGGCTATTAAAGCTAACGAGGAAACATTTAAGATACCCTAACATATGTTGACCAACTAACTTTTTTATCAAACCGAAGCACATGCAACTACTACTCTATAGAATTGTAAGATATAATCATAGGTTATTTTGGAATTCGTTGAAATATTAGGTTGGTTAAGCAGAAGAAGCTAGACTATAGGCACAGCAGGCGAGTAGAGTTAACGATCAGTTGAAATATCCATTGCTGTGTTTACAAATTATGGTTATTATTATCATATTTACACGTCGAATTATCACAGTTGTTAAGGAAATAGTTCCCGCCCTTCAAACTACTGCGACTCTATCTGACCAAAATGAAGACATATTGAAAGTGCAAGGCAACTATACAATACATTCATAGTAGATATAGAAGATGTGTTTTGTTGGTAACAGAAAGAGAAATTATGGAAGCAACAATAAAAGTGCGTGGGTCGAAGTTAGCCATTAACTGATCATAGAAGTCTAGATGACGCCACTTGATGGAGCGTCAACAATAAGAAGCATGTACTTTAGGAAGAACATGATGTGCTGCAACCATTTATCTAATATTTACCCTCATTTAGGGTCTTAGTAATAGTTATTATAATCATAATGACTTCGTGTCTTTGTACCTGCTATAGTAAAGCCAACGACCCAAATTTTATGCCATTGCTTAATTAGTTAATAGACTGTTGTGGTGCAGTTAGTCGTAACTAACTAAAAGGAAAACATCAGGAAAACATCGAAGTTTCGAGCGAAGGTCCTTTGCCTGACTCGATCATATGGACTTCGATTTACTTATACTTTTGCCTTTGCCGACCGTCTTACAACGGAAATGGCTTTTTTCGTTTATTATTATTTTCGGTGCCTTGACTATATTAACACACAGGACTAATTTTAACGTTAGTGAATATAGATTATAGTGTGAAATTTAACAAGACTAAACTAAAAATGTTCACTATGTGAATGAGCATGCCGGGCAACGAGCAAAACACACATAATTTCCCTCCTAATAGTTTTCTAGCCAAAATTGGCACCATGGTATTTAAAAGCAATAATTGCAAATGGCCTTTTAAACACTATCATAATTAAAACATTAGTTTGTAAGCTGACTTTATGATGAAAACCTGAAATCATATATTAAGCCTTCACTCCCACGTTAGTCAAGAAGAAATTAAGCTTATCATATATCTTTACTTAACGTTTTTTATCGTTAAAACAGTTTATTGATGTTAATCGTCTGAAGTTGATTTGCACGTACAAAAGAAGCTTCGTGCGACAATATGGTCAGCAGGTTTAACACAAAACCACTAACTTTGAAGTAAACATAATAAAACTTGAAATTGAAATCTTGTCAAAAAATTCTACCTATGCAGTAATCAGTATTATATACTCAATCATATACGTTGTATCTTTGGTGTGTTGTGTTTTAGGTCTAACAGTGGCGCTATAACTACAAGCAGCTAAAACTAAGCTTAAAGAAACACTTTTGACTAAGAATATTCGTATTATTTTACAAAATGACACTAATTGATTTAAAATTGACCCATCTTTTACTACTTAATTATTTAACACGGTAAAATATAATTATGTCCGTTAATGCATCAAAACATGTAACGATGGGAAATAATGGAATATGAAAGCATATAATGCAATATGAAAAGCGATAATGACAAGCCGAGCAGTGACAACTTAAGGGGGAGGAGGCCATGAATGAATGCTCTAGAATAAAGACTAGGCAAGAGTAATTTTAACTTTAGTCTTTATAATTAAAGAGACTGCTCAAAATATTCATGCTCAATGGTCGAGACTTCACTATAAGTTACATGCATCTCGTACGATTTGCTATATTTGCACTATATGCATGACCTTAAAAATATGAATAACCAACTACAGAAGTGACATACTGATAATAAAACATATTTTTTCTTGAACATATACACTTTTTTTACTTGATGTATACAAGCCAAATTTGGACTTTGCATGTCTTTGGCAAAACAGTTGATGTAAATTCGAGCACAATCTACGGGAAACACGTGAAACCATCGAATATTTTTCATGACGACATGAGATAAAATGCCATGTTTCTTAATTTGTAGTTAGTAGCTAGAATTAATAGTTGGCGTTCACCTTCAGAAGAATGTTTTAACTGTGAGAAATATCTTAAATAGGAATTGTTGACTTAACCACGGAAATAATTATTCAGACAAGTTTCCAAAATGTGTGGGACATTGCCTTAGCAAAGTACTTCAATGTCGACATTGCCAATTTAAGTCAACAACTTATTCACTTGTGTCTACTTTGTACTACTTGAAGGACCATGGGAATACGTTCACAATTAAGAAGCTATGTTTAACAATGTGATTTTAAGTGAAAATTATTGACATAAAACACAAATGTTTGTGAATAGCCCCCGCCAAAATACACAATAATTTATTTGATTAAATCTTGAGTGTTGTCTGGTAATTTTAACCAGTAATTGTACGATTAACGTCTAAGATCAAAATTTCACAAGTTTAACTTTTTTCATCTTTTATGTTTATATACATATTTAAAATTTAGATAAAACAATCAGCCTTTGTTTTGGTTAGGCAACGGACTTGGACAGCTTTACACGAGCAAACCAGATGGTACAAAAATACATCGAAATCGTTTGAGAAAACTTAAGCACGCTCTCGAACGATTAGAGAGTAAAATTACGTTCCAAGGACTCAACCATAGTTATCGTAGTCTCATATTCATTACTGGCACTAAAACTACCAATTAATAAAATTAAAGACTATAATAGTTCCTAAATACACTTGCTTTCTTCTGCATGTATATATGCACGCAGTCATCTTTCAAAATCAGCATTTAACGCAAAGCCAAAGAAATAAAACTGAAATAGAACACGATCGAATAAATATATCATTATCTTTTGCGTGCACGAGTCTCATGTGATCACCTCTCTTGCGTTTCAGGAATTCGACAGTTTCTCGTAAAATATGATGAGAAGCTTAACTTTTTCTTATCATGCGAGTATACATATATAGTAAATGCGAATATACATAGTAAATTAAGACCGTTTTTGTTAAAAATGATAAAGTAGTTTTGAAAACACTAAATGAATTAATTATTGTCTGATAAGCTTATTGTTTCGCTTTCTCTTGACTTAAATAACTAAGAACTACAATAGTCACTACTTGTATTATGTTTTCAGAGGGGGTAAAACTTATCGAACAAGCTGCGAAATATCTAATCATTGTGATTGTTGTCGCTAAATCGAATTGCTTTCAGCTTGCTGCAGGAAACCACAATATGGCTACAGCCAGTTCTTCGAGTCTTGTTGGCATATAGTGATTATAAATTTAAATTAGTCTGCGAGGGACAAAGACGCTTTTCAATTTAACTATATAGTACGAATTAGCCCTTTGCCATTTCGTTATTGTGTGCACATTTGTCTAATAGCGTTTCAATTGTAAAGTTATATACTACGAAGATAAGTTGTTTAAAGTAATAAAGAAGATAAAACCTTTTGTATGTTCGTGACTTACTCCAAGTTTGTTTGACTATTTCGAATTCCTTTTACGCCCAACACGTTTTTCTTTGTTTATATTTCTATAAATATATTTATCCTAGTTGATGTTTTTGCAGTTTGTACTTGTTTAACATGACTTTGCCGCTACTGTGATATCAAAACAAATGATGTAATTATGTTTGAAGAGAAAATCCTTTCAAGCACATGTATGTTATATATATTCGTGTAGTCAGCAAGGCTCAAGGTTTTATACGGCATGTATATTAATAGAACCAGGATATCTATATGATTATGCTAAAAATATGGCTCACTTGATATTGATTCTATCTATAGTAGCCATTAAGAGAATGAACTATAGTATTTCCATGCATCTATATGTTTAAAATAGTTTTAGCATGATTGAGTGCTGTATAGATTGTGGAGAAAAATCTTACTATTTAAATCAGGGGTACGTCATGAAATGTAATGTCACTCATGTCAGTCCATAATTATGAGCCTGGAAATGGGAAACTTTTAATCTATCATTAAATGACAAACAACAGTAATTTCTTTCCGCCAAATTTGCTCGCAAATGGCGCAGTTCTACAGTATAGGGTTAATGCAATGACGACATTTCTTTACGTAAAATAGTTCATAATTGATCAAAATCAGAATGGTCTTATACCTATTAAATTCGTCGACGAGTTTAATTTTTCCTTCCAATGTTTTTAATAATCTTTTAAGGGCCAAGCTGGTAAGGTCATTTTCTAAAAAGGAAAAAAAATTAAACAAATTTCAAAGTTGGTACTATAGTCATACTCTCCAATCTCGTAACCAGGGCTTTTTGCTTTTTTGCCCTGGGTACGAGGTTGCCAACCCTCATGTACACAAATCTTACATTTTAGAGAACTATGAGCAGGTAAGGTGTGAGCAGGTAAGGTGTGAGCAGGTAAGGTGTGACCAAAGACTATTAAAGTATATGGATTCAAGAATGAAATAAGCACTTTTTAATCATTATATCATGTAAAAGAGAATCTATTTCAGTTTTAAAAATCCATTTCCAATTAATGGTAACAAGTCAAGAAGCAAAATCAAACTTGCTAGATTAGTCTCAAGATGTTGGTTTTGAACCTGATGAGTGATGAATCTTTTATCCGGCTTATACGTCAAACAAATTTTTGAATTTCTTGTACTAGGACATCAAATTTGTTTGTGCCCATCAATTAAGTAATAAAACTTAAGTTCGAGTTTAAAAGTTCAAACAATTATGTTACGTACGTTTTCCTGAATTATGTTTAACTGCAGGAAATGATTTGTGCTTATCAAATTGAAGTTCTTTAAGTAAATGAGGAATGATTTTGTAAATTATAATACAAGAACTGTTAACTAAAACTGTTTGCACCGTGCGCAGAAACACCTGCTACCCAGGCTAAGCATGCAGTGGTGCAGTCTATCGAACCTTATTATAGCCGGGTTCATTACCGAAAAGAAAAAAAAAGATTTTAAAACAGAACTTTTGATGTCGTGTATTTTAATTCGTACTTCTAAAAACTACAATATACTCAAAATTGTTCTCTAGGGAAACTAAAGTGAATTATTACCACCTAGACTCATAACAAAACTCAAAAGTATATTATCACCACTAACAACCGAACCTGTCTGGTAACAAAACCAGGATAAAGAATAGCAGAGTAAAATAGCTGTAATTATAGGACGTTCTTATCTGTAACATTTTAATGCGACGACAAACTGTCTCGGAATGTGAAACAACGACACGCGCGATACAGTCAGTAGGAAGCTATAGCTAAATCACGCCGCCAGATCATTAAAAATATATCAATTAAGTTTCTTAACTGAAGTATTATTATTTTATCAATTAAGTGCAGGACTGAACAGGGAAATTAAATGTGTTTTGATGTAAATTATAGAACGTTTAAACGCTTTCACAAAAACAGGATGTTTTAATTAACCTGAAATAGCTTTATAATTATATAATTATGTGCCAAGAGTGAAAGTATAAATATTCTAATAAGATGGTATCTAAATAGTACTGGTAATTAAATCAATTTTAACTTAGAATTGAAACTTAATATACTTATCAGGTTGCCAAAGAACACGTTATTTGTGCAAGGGATCTCTTTTTTATACAAAAACATCGGAACTATACAAACATTGTCGGGTTGAATGAGATAGATTGTTCACCCAACTGTACAGTATATATCACTAAAAGAGTTTACTGATTTAGCAGTAATTATAGGATTACAGTATATATCATACTATACATTAATCCAAGAATATTACTAAGAATTACGATTACTATATTGTCTTATTGATTTACCAAAATGTATATTAATAACAATTAACAAACATTTAAGTTCAAAGATATAGAAACTGTGTATTAAATAGATTACAAACTACAAACTACAAAGTTTAAGTATATAAAGGAAGTTTGATATATTCAACATGACATATTGCTACGTGGCATACACATGTTTTAGTTCTTTAGAAGTGCGTCATCCTGTTACTCCTGCAGCAATGGAACGTTTGACGCAGGAATTGACTCTAAGCACATAATTGTAATTGCGCTAATTGTGCGATTAAACTGAAAGGACGTGTGATCGTGTGAAAGATTCCTTCACGCAACTGTAAAACAGTGGAAAGTTGTTGTAACTAACACTTTGCAATCATTTCTGTTTTATTTTTTGAGGATTTTAATTAGTCTAACATGAAATTATGGAGCCAACGAGGTTACAGCGGCTCCCTTCAAAGGAGTTTGGACACTTTACACTCTTAATATGCACACATGAAGTTACAGTTTACATAACTACGGCCGGTTAGGTTTGCTGGCAGACCATGGAAGCAATAGACGCCAAATTGGCAGATAGTAACGACACATATAGGTGGATTAATAAAGATATTATAACTTGTGTTGTTTTTCCGTTTCAGGTCTATAATAAGACGCTATTTAAAAGATAATTATGTGTGGGTGGGCAAGGCACAAAGTTTCTTTATTTTCTCTAAGAGACCTTATATAGTTACCATAGCCTTAAGGTTTATAGATCAGTTTCTAGATCTTGAAATAAGGCCAAGGTGTGCAATCCTATTGCATCATGGGTATTTATACACTCCATGGTGTTCTATACATCCCACAAAACAAACCCTTTACATTGAGGATACCTGCATGTAAACTGGCTAGAAACATATTAAACGAAAAGTTGGATTATTATACTTCTAAGTTTTGACCAAAGACTATAGTGCACTATACCATCACAATAACAAGATTACAGCAATTATATAAATATTATATCTATACTATAGAGTATAGATATTAATTGCTGAAGCAAGCCAGAGTACTCACCTATACGCATACCCACGCAAAATGTTTGGAAGCAATTACATTCAAACTACTGCAACTTGAGTTCAAATTTAAATTGCTTGGATATAATAAACATTCAGTGAATTTAAAAATTGCATGATTCGTTTAATGACTGCATTAAAACATAATTATGTCTAAACCTACATCAGTTCAACTCAGATTATTATCTATCAGCCAAGCGGCTCAATTCATGAGCTTTAAATCGTATATCTTGCAAATAAATCGCATGCTGTTCCTGTCATTAAATAATACACTCTTATATCTCAAACTCGCCAATTTTTAACTGGTATTTTCGCGTTTTCCAATTACGGAATGACCGCGATAACTAGCGGTTGTTGCATGTATTCGCTGGCTACAACTTAACGAGCTTTAAATACAACACCATATATATAGGCTCAAGTCCTAATACCTTTTCATAAATTATATATATAAGGCATGATTGTACCATTATTTGAGACTCCAAGAACAGCGCAATGCGTTTACAAAAGATTTACTGACACAATTACTAAATTGTGGAGAATACATGAGTATATTTGTGTGCTATTTTTGATTTTTTAGAATACAAACACTTTTTGTGAGCCACGCTCACAGAAGAATAAAGAAATATCATGACCATGCACTGTCACTGACCTATACTAAAGTATAGTTTTGTATAGGTCAGTGATCATGACTCATCTACAACACTGATCTCACAATAGAAGTGGATTGAGGTAATTTTGGAATTTAATGTGCGAATTATCAAGTCTAAAATAATATTAAAAGAATGGAAATGAATTACTGCAAAAGCTTTCATTTTCTCAATAACGCAGATCACCGGATGCTGAAATTGCAATTATTGTCAATTAGGGAAATTTTTCTCTCTAGTTTTCCCTGAGATATGAGATATGCTCTAGTTTTCCCTCAATCCAGTTAATACTTTCCGAAATGTTTGAAGGCCCTGGATAATAGCTGAAGGGTATCAATGATATACCAGACTATATACTCATACAGACTGAAAATACTCTTTAAACCGTGCTATACATAAGTGGTTTTGCAAGGGTCACTAGGGAGAATACAATAATTTTTGTGATAATTTTATTGATTGATTGATCTAGCACATTTTATAGTTTAAATGGCACGAAAAAAAGATGACGCCACAAGCGAGTAAATATTGTCATAGTCCAGAAGGCTCTATGACTATGTGTTATTCGGTTTATGCATATACTAGGTTGGAATGATTTTATCAATTTTGAACAGTTAGTTTGGGATTTGGATTATTTACATATCAAACAAACAAAACGTTATTTTAACGATATCTTTTGGTAGAAACGATGCAAAATAGCGTAGATTTCGGTTCAAACACTGGATCAATAGGAGACATCCCTTTAAAGTAGAAATGTTCAGATACGAGTATAGCACTGAGTGATCTAGGAACTAAGTTGTTTTAATATTTTGTGCACAGTCTTTGTAGACGGACTCTTGAAAATGTACAACCTCGTTCCCAGGGCTTTCTAGGCGGGTTAGGCCCAGGGTAGGGTTACTAGAAAGCCCTGGGAACGAGGTTAGAAAATTCGATTCGGACGCATGCGCAGAGTGTAATTAGACCCAACTAGTGCAAAAATCCGAAGGACAAACTTTACCAATATGGTATGAAGGACCAAAGGCAAAGCCCAGCAGAAAAAATTTTTTACTTAACTCGAATAATACAAATTATATAGATAACTGCATATATTGTATGATACACCAGTACACCAGTAAAATCTTGTCAACTCCGATTTTTGCTTTGAACCTGAACCTTCGTAAATGACCATCCAATTAGTCAGGTGATTTTGTAGCATTCACAATCCAATTGCTTTAAATCACATGTAATTATATACAATTATTATATCTGAAGAAACAAAATGGGGAAAAATAAATTGCAAATGTGCTATTCAAACAAAACCACAAACAAAACCCTTTTGACTTGGCCTTGGGTACAAGCGGCTCTTATAATTATCTTGCCTATTAGTTTCGTTTGACAAACCAATTATAAACTTTCACTTTAATTATACTGAACACTTCTGGTGGATCAGAGTTTGCATTTAATTTTAATTGCTAAACGTAAATTATAGGCATACATATAAAAATTATGGTAGTTAATATTTTTACAGTTTAAGGATAAATAGGCGGATGTTCTTCATGTGTAAATCCTGTTGCCGCCCTATGCGGTATATGTCGTAGTTTCTACACCTTCCTTAGGATATTTTTGCGTCAGTTCAAAGAGTGCAGACAACAAACGCGTTTTTGTTCAGGAAAAACAGGATCTAAAAATACGAGCATGCAGTAAGTTGGCCTTACATGTATCTCTTAGGTATCATAAATACCAAAAGATATATGTAAGGTCAAGTGTTATACATATCAAAAAGTAATTCAAATTCTCCCCTTTGCAAACAATCATGCATGTATTGAGCAATAGATTTAGGTTCGCGAGTCATTTCGTGTCGGCAAGTGCTCAAGTTTTATCTCAAATATACTTCAATGTACTTGAGTTCTCAAGTTCCTCCATTAAAGAGTGTCAAGGCTACGGAAAACATACTTAACCGCAGTATCTTGAATGACGGCGAGAAAAAAGAGAAGAAAAGAGGTCTTACTTGAGTTTTCTCGTGACCTTTAGACAATAATTCCTGTGAAGTGTAAGGTGATACCGTGATACAGACGTTGGCGCCGCACTGGAAATATCTAGCACACAATAGTTTTGTTCTACTGTTGAAACTAATTTAAGATAAATATTGAGCTAGAAGAACTGCTATACAACGTATACAAGTATTAGAGTTACTCATGTGTGCACTGTCAAAAATGTTAATTTCTAGTTGTTGCCCCAATACATATAATACATAGTTTGTGTGGATCTTAATTGCAGTCAACTTGACCCTACAAATTTATCTATTTATTGAAAAGCAATTTGTTTCACTTTGAAGAGGATTGTGTGTATTGAGATTTCAAATAATCACATAATTATGTGATCCCGTACCCATGCAATTAAAGTATACATTATACTATAAAAGTTTTAAAATTAATTCTGTCGTGGGGTGCTGTAGTGTTTAATGTTCTATTATAGAATCATCCTCACAGACACTATGAAAACTTTTTCGTAGCTATATCCTGAGGTTATCAGTTGACGCGAGTTTCGAATCCCGTTCGAGACAACGAACATTTCGTTGCTCTTTGCACGTGTCAGAATGTGTAGGAAAAGACTTCAGACCAATCGAAGAGACCAATAATCAATTAGAATCAAGACCTGCGTACGATACAGTTCCTAAATTTGAAGCATGCGACATTACTAAGCTGATGTTACAAATAATGTAAACCAAATAGATGTCGAACGAAAATCTTGGCGAATTTTGACAGGATATAGTTTGGTATAAAGAAACTATTGGTCAAGCCAAGTTATATTGGTTATATTTTTAGCAACAAAGCTGTCGACCTTGACAACAACGACGACAAGAGCCAAGAGGAAGGGTGGTGGTTAGTAACTTTGAGATACAGGAGGTTCAAAGAAAATTACCCATGATGCTTTTCTTGCTCGCGAAAATATAATATATTTTGTATTCTATTTTCACACTTGTTAATTTGTTTTCACAAACTCACTCGCTCGTTGCACTCGCTCATTCGCTTTATGAAAACAAACTAAATTCGGGTTTGTGCCAAGGTTAGATACAAGGTTAGATCCATCATTCTATTCACAACCGGACAACACACCCTCCAGACACAACGGTCAACATTACGCCCAAATTATGTGTTTACGCCCAAAAATACAAGGCCTATTTAAAAAATATTCCCATGCAGGGTAAACCCAGTGGGCAGGCAACTCACATTTTATTAAGGACATTTCCTTAAACTGAGGAAATTTTGGCCTTTTTTGACCTTATTAAGGATTTTTTAAGGAAATGAAATTTTTAAGGAATTTCTAAGGAAATTTAAGATTTGGTCCAACATTTCAAAATATTCAAATAACATTTAAAAATTCAGTCAATTTAGGTGTTATTTATCCAAAAATGATTCTCAAAAACGCAGAAAAAGTAGTCTAAGGCAATAAAAACTGCAAACGTTTTCTACGGGAAATTACCCTCAACCCACATGTAGATCTTTCAATCTACTGCACTGGATCGCTTTCAATGACGTAATGATATTATGGCTCAAAACCCCAGTTCCGAAATGAGACAAAATTTCAGAGAACCTATAAACCTTGTAATTCTTAACCTAATTAGGGCATTAATTACTAAAAAACAGGCCCTGCGCTACGTTTATGGAAATTTTACTTAATCTAAGGAATTTTTGCCGAAAATCTAAGGAATTAATAGAAGTGGGATGTGAGAGCCTTGCCAGTGGGTAAACCATGCAACCGCCTCAGAATGGAATTATCTTTCTGAGCTGTTCTTAGCATGTATGCACGGCATGTACGTCGTTTTCGTATGGGATATAATAGCGGGTGTGCCGAATACAAAAAGCTATTCAAAAACCCTGGAAACAACAGTACAATCAAAATACTAAAATATCTCAATGCTCTTGGTTTTATCTTTAAAAGAACATTTCAAATGCAATAATTTAAAAGATACGTAATATGAAAGGCACTACAAGACCAAAGGTGCCGAAGTTTAATTAAGAGAAGTGAAACAAAACATAGTTTCATGATTTCACTCCTTTCAGCTTAGAACGTGGGAAGACAAGAAACAAATTATGTCCTTGAAATATGATAAATCAAAAATAGTATGTCTTACATTTTTAAGAAGATTCTGGTAAATAACATCATGCATCTCTGTTGTAAATAAAGCTTCAAGACAAAACTATATATAAAGTTTTTACATAATAATGCCACACACTTAACATTTTGACCAAGTTGGCAGTGTTTAGTGTAAGGTATACTTTTGAGGTTATTGGCATGCAAAGTTTATATTTGTTGCGTAGGAAGAGTTTTAAAAACAAACAGAAATGGATATAAATAGATTATAAGAAGTACTTCAAAAGACCAAAAGAATTCTTTACTCAATCTTTACCCTGAAAAAATATTTCTCAAATATTAAGAACACTGGACCTATGCAAATAAGATCTTAAAGAATAAATGTTCGTGCATGCATTGTTCCGGATAGGTTACTTTAATTATAGAAACAATGCAGCCTTGTGGAGTCATGCATGTTCTCAGAGAGTTCCATTGATACAACAGAGGCTTTTTAAGCATCTACAGGTTCTAAAGTTTAAATACATATATGTTATTTACCGGTTGCGAGGTCCGGATGAGAAAAACTGTGCTCTCGGTCTTGAAAACGTCCCGAGCCCGGAAAACGGCCCGAGCCCGAGGGACGTTTTCAAGACCGAGAGCACAGTTTTTCTCATCCGGACCGACGCTGCCGGTAAATAACGTGTTTATTTTTTATCACATGTAAAATTTAAGAATTTATTAAAATTGAAAATTCCAGTGCAGCGACATAATTTGAGGTCAGTGCAATTGTGAAATCAAAGCGAGGCTGACAAAACTTGAACGTTGAAAGAAAACACGAAGACAAAAACTCAAGAAAACTGGCAAGAAAATCACACAAAAAACATAGTTTCTGTAAAAATGTACACGATATTTTTTAAATATGGCAGCAGAAAAGCATAGGAATGAAAGGTTTTGGCCTGGTTTCTGGTGTTCAGTGTTGCTTCGACAAGGATATCTTCGTGTTTACTTGCTTGCCCGTATTAATGTCTCGATCAATTCCATGAGTGCCCATCCCCCCCCCGGGCATTTGTCGGGCATTTGACATTTAGGCGAAAAACCTTGCAAATGCCCCACCATGGAGTCAAAAAAGTGGCACAAAATCCCCACATAGGGGACTTGAAATTGATGCAAATGCCCCACCCTTGGGGACAAAATAATAGTTTTCGGGCTAGCAAATTTTTATAATATCTGTATTAATACGATATAAGAAAATCAATTTCCGAACCATAAAATCTGAATGCACGCTGCATTTCACCCTGTATCTCAATTGTCCCCAATTTGACCTCAAAGTGCTGTATATAAATAACAAAAGATGTATTAAATAGTCTTGCAGAATGAGGTATTTTGTGAAAATTGAGAAATAGAGCTGTTCCAAAAACTTAACAATTAACACGTTGTAATCATGTGAACAATAACAAGATAAAACACTCCAAAGTCAAGGTCTCAATCTGAATATTAATGCACTTGGTCATCAGTGTTATAATGCAGTATGCAGTAGTACAATGCAGTGTGAAACATAGTGTAAAACCATCTGTTATAATCGCGTACTAAAATACGGTTAAATGGCGAAAAAAGCAACAAACCTGCAACTTTTTAGCGCGTGCCTACGTTATATATTATACAGTGGATATTGAACGCCTCGACAAAAACCCACCCCCGGGACGACCTGAAGGAAGCAAATGCCCGACCCTGGGAACAGGTATAGCTGTATAATGCCCGACAAATGCCCGGGGGGGATGGGCACACATGGAATTGATCGAGACATAAAAACTCATAAAGTGAATCATGCAGTGAATGCATGTGTTTTGACTTCGATGAACGCTTTCTACTAAAACTGGACAATGAACAAGGTATGCTGTAATTTTTTTCTGGTCGTTTCACGATAAAAAACATATAGCCTCAACTTTGTTTGCCAAAGGCCAAGGCTTTAATTATTTTTGTTTACAATATGTATAGGAAAAGTACTTTAACAAATGGGCAGAAAAATCATGTTTTCACTACAGTTGCCAGTTAGCCAATCAGATTGCTTTATATTCATAGATAAAAAATAAATTATTTTAAATATGTAGTGTGGTATCTTGTGTTCCCTAATAATTGAGGTCTCGTAGTGTTTTTTTCGAGACTTAGCATAAAGCTCGCAGAGATATTAGAGTAAATTATATTAATTGATACTCCTTTTAAACTTCTTTTTGGAAATAATAATTTGAGATAAATTATGATTGATAATAGATCTATGTTTATAGCGTCGTTACAAAATGACTCTATTATCGTTATCAAGTATCTTTTTTATTTTAATCATCTCACTTTCGAAACTTTATGTATGTTACTGCTATGCAAGACAAAACAATATGAGTTTAGCAGCTAAATACTGTCTTAATAGTTGAATTATTTTCGGTGTTGTTAACAATCTTCCTTCCAGAAATTGCAGTTATTTCATATGAACATGTTTTCCTTTTTTCACCAGCCGCCCAAAAACATTAACCTAAAACACTCAAATTTATTTTTAGGAACTATTCCCATTATTGCAGTAGCTAGTTTCAATTGAACCACTTCTTGAATGTGTATATAATATAGTTACTAAATTTATATATACGACTGATCTGAATATCCATTTATTACATACTAGATATACTGAGTTTTACGAATGGATTAACTCATGTGAAAACTTGCTTCGAAATGAATATAAGCCGATCAGGAACGCAAGCAATTTTCTCACACGTGGGAAAAACATTTCGTCCAATCAAGTGATACATGCAGTCATGTGAATTTTCCCGCCTAACCGAAATATATTTTATTTTATCACTTTATTTCGGTTTTAGAGTTGTTTGAATGAATTGCATACTTTATATGTAAGACTGTGAGTATGTAAACTTTATTTTATTGAAATTGTGCCAATTTATATCGTTCACTATAAGTATAGCTATTTTTCAAAAGACAAGGACGACATTAAGTTAACCTGTACTATAACTTTAAAACATCTGGACGATGCAGTACTGATACATGCATGTTCCAATGGCACGAAAAATTTATATCAGTTTCTGTACTTGTCTACAAACAAATTTATTCATGGGAAGTGTTTTTGTATTGTATCATCGCATTTGTTAATTTGTTTTGACAAAACAGTCACTTGCTTGTTGCACTCACTCGTTCGTTTTGTGAAAACAAATTAACGCGTGCGTAATTACCATCTTCGTCAGCACTTCCCATGAAGAATCTCTATGTTCTTAGCTTTTTATACTTTGCCCACTCTATCTTTTCTCGTACTCATGGATTCATGGAATAAACTAGAATGACCCTAGTTCGTGCAGGGGCGTAGGAAGCTAATCAATTTTGGCTAATGATATTTCTTCCTAGTTTCTATAATTTTTCTTCAAATACTAGCTCTAATGATAAATTAAATAATGGTATATTCCAAGATTTCTGCCCCCTTGTTTAACGATTTCTGCCCCCTTGCTGACAAAAACGGCAATATATACAAAACAGAACATGCTTATTAATTTCTTGTATAACCACCTTCCTAATGGTGTGTAGGTTATCATAAAATCTCTATTTTTGGCCACTTGTAGTAAATTTAGATCTGACATCAAGCTGATCAAGCCAAGGATGCTTTTTAATAGATCATGTCTGACTTGTGTTTATACTAATACTGCATTATTATTTCTTCCTTTAGGAACCAGCACCTGCTTCCCAATGTGAAATCAAATAACATCCTGTAAACAGCAAATTGTAGGTCCCTGGCTATAGACATAGGATCTTTATTGTCAGGCAGTACTTGATTTGCAGGTTAATTCACTTTGAACATGAGGTTTGTAGGTGAATGTGCTCAATATCAACGCAGGGTTCCAAAACAGAAATAAGCCAAACCATAATTATATACAGCCTGTATCTTCCACACTATATTCCACAGACTACATGCCAGATGACATGAAGTTACAAAATTTGTTGGCATATATATTTATATACACCAGTCAGCCTTTTTTTAAAATATAAGCTAGGCCCCCCATGTTGGCCCCTCCAGTAAACTATTGCACCCCTCCCCCCAGTGAAGGTCCCTTTTGTCTAAAATATAAACCAAAAAGGGAAGAAGGAGAAAAGAGTGTTTTCATATTCCCATAACTGAACCTTGCTTTTATACTGAAAACCGAGTCTCTAGATGGAATGTATCAAATATTGTGTTTGAAAAAGTCAAGCTCCAGAGTCTACAAAATACCACAATTCAGATTCCCTACAGGTCACACTTTTCCAGTTCACTGCCTATAAGTTAGGTCCATTTCCTTGATGCTACCCCCACTCCACTAACAAATTCTTAAGAGAGGCTTGCTATGCATCCAATCATTCACTGGTGTACCTGAGATTGTCATATTACATGATCTGCATTTTTACAATTTATAATAGACCATATCACATTTTTAACCCTAAGGACTAACCCTAGCCCTGATCCCTTACCCTAACCTATTCCCAGCCCATACTGGAATCGGTGCTAGTCATCTGTCAGGCGCGGATGTAGGGGTGTAGTCAAAACAATGCATTTTGACTAATCTTCGTGGGGGTCTGACTCATCCAATGTAATTGGCTGGATAAAGAAATATTCTTCTCTCTCATTGGCTCAAATCGTTTGACTTATGCGTGGATCAATTCCTTCTGTTACCATCCCCCCCCGGGCCACCCCCGGGACAATGCTGAAAATTTAGTCCCGGGGGTGGGGAATTGTTTGAACAATTTTGTGTCCCGGGGGTTACCCCAAAAGCAAAGATGCAAACAATAAAATGCAGGAGTCAACCCAAAAATCGCCAATGCACTCAGGCACAGCTTTTTGGATCAAGCCGAGTGAAAGAAAAAAAAAAAAAATGCCTAATACAACTCTTTTTTTAAAAATTTTTTTTGGAAAATCGTCGTTTTTGCGGAAATTGGTTAGAAAAAACAAAAAACAAAAGTTGAAACCTATTTTTTTAGGTAGGAAGTTTATCAATTTAACAGAATATTATTTTTTGACGATTTTTGTCAACAGTATAATACACAGTTTTTTTTGAGAAGTTTTTTTTCAAACTTAACTTGTTTTTTAATTTTTTTAAACTAAAAAAATTTCTTTTCAAATCTTCATACTTTTTTTTTCACAAACAGTTTTCACAGTACAATTTCTAAAAACAATATATATATAATATATATAAAAATAAAAAAAATTATAATATATAGTCTCAGCTAATAGGTAGTCTAGCTAATTTTCTTGGAAATAAATTTTTGTTTTGTTGTGATTATTTAATTTTACATCTGTATATTAAAATAAAAATAACTTTTTGGTATGTGTTTTCTCAACATTTCGGTATGTGTATGTTTCATATGTTTCAATTTTTTCATATATTATCTTGACTCATATTTTTGCCAATATATATATCATCTGCCACATATTTTTGCCAATTAAATGAGTTGCAAATGCTGTATGCCAGCTAGCATTAATGAAGCTCATAAAGATTAGCACTGTATTGCCATACCATAGTTGATATTCGAGTCAATATAGAGTTAAAGTAACATTACGTAGTCGCCATATCACACTCTTATAATAGTCACAACGTATTCACTAGTTTAATGAGTTTTCTAAAGAGTCATCAACCAACATTTTATGTCTTTGATACTAGTAATATATGCCAGACGCCAGTGGATTTAACTGAGTCATCTCCGCACGCCATATATCTCATCAATGACTTGAAATGGGGACAGAATCTGTGTCGTTCAGTCAATATGCTGTTACCTTAGTATTTTGACCTAAATTTTGAAATCTCAAATCTTAGTTTGATAGATTGTATAAAACGTTGGCAAACTCGGATGATGTGTAGTACAGTCAGTACATGGAATGCGCCACCTATGCATCCCATCCTGACCATTCCTGGCTTGCAAAGCTGCGAATCCTGGTTTTATACTGTCATTGAGAAGGTATAAATATTTATATATTAAATTTCAATAATATATTATTAAAGGTTTGCTACTCAACATAAATATATCTTACCTACCTGTATATGACTCAATTACGTATTTCTCATCATTCAAATGTTCTTGACATCAGTTCTTTGTTGTTTGTTCTTTCAATACTTCTTTAATAATAGCTTTGAGAGAAAAATAGAAGAGCCCAAGACGCCATTTTGAATTTAGTGCGCATACTTCATGTTAAAATATTAAAAGAGTACGATTATTCATTGGTTGGTTTTCTTAAATTTTGATTGGCTAAGCGATCGACATTAATACTGCTGATTTTGACAATACCACAAAAATGAGCCCGTTCCTCCAGCTCTCCCAGCCCCCCCCCCCCCCCCCCCTAGCACCACCCCTGCCTGGACTGCTTTCCAAAATATCCTAGAATTAACATTGAGGGAAATAAACAAAAGGATCAAAACGTACACTAATATTTCATTAGTAATCCAGTAGTTCAATTTTATGTTCAGGAAACACGAAAGATATTATGTATATATAAGGAATAAAAATATTACTAAAAATTACAACGACCCTCAGTTTCTAGAATGTCCACAGAAGTGGCTTATATCATGCTGTCGCCGAAAGAGGTTGAGAATAGGTAGATCCATCTTGCAGAAAATGGTCAACAGGCAGTTATTGGAGATATAGAAAATGTTCATATCTTAATTTAGTGGTAACTTTAAATGGACCCATGCATAAGAAGCTTTGGAAGAACATAGATATGTACAAAACAGGTATACTATGCATTGCATAGCACTGAGGAGACGATTTTTACGCTTTATAAGTATTTTCAGGATACTGTATAACTTGGACTGCCCTAGCCAACTGAGAGATTGATACGTTCAAATTCAGACGTTGCATGCAGAACAGAAACCTGAGGGATAAGACGCTTCTTGATCTTCCGAAGGTGAACAGTGCAATAGGTCAATCAACATTCAAGTATGCTGGTGCAAAAGACTGGAACTCTTTACCTTTAAACATTAGAGAAATGATATCCTTCTCAAAATTTAAACGTACTGTTTATACGCATCTTTTAGAACTTGACAATAAGTCTCATATTTGTAGTGTATAAGAATATGCATGTTTATATTGTATATCAAGAATAAGTGTAACGTTGATAATTGTAATCACTGTTCTCCCGTTTATACCAGCAGCTTTGCTGATGGGATTTTTAACAGTTTAAATAAAGTCTTTATTGTTACTAATATTAATGTCATTCTCTGGTTTCGATCTAGTGCGGTAACAATTATGATAATACTGTCAATACTGTATTTAATATTCACTGTAAATTCCAGGCAGTGGACACAAAGAATAACGTACGTTTGTTTGAAAAGCGTTAAAAGAATAATTTTGTGGAAGAAACACACCAGGATTTCTTAATGAGCTGTGGATGGCATAATGTGATTGAGCCAGCGCCATCTCTCGGTCAGCGGCAAGCTTCCGTTTCCATTTAGTTCTCCTGTTTTGGAACCAAATTTTGATTTGAGTCTCTGATAGTTTGAGGCCAGCGGCAAGTTCCATTCTCCTGCAAACACTCAAATATCTGTTGTTCTCAAATTCCTGTTCAAGAACTTTGATTTGATGTGAAGAAAAGGCTGTTCTCTTTCGTTTCTTTGGACTGCTAGGTGTGATTTCTTCATCTCTTGCTTTGCTTGATGTTGAGAAGTCGTCGTGACATAATGAAACTAAATAAAAACAACATTTATCATAACTTATGTACAATAACTCTATCTGGGTCGAGGGTCCTTCTACGGCCACAAAAAATCGTCTAGTGTTAGCAGCAGAATGTAACACTGAAGCCTTTCGGGATCAGACTCAAGAAAAATATATAAATTCATCGTTTCCTGCATGATAGTGCCAGACAATATGATAGTGCCAGGCAATATGATAGTGCCAGACAATATGATAGTGCCAGACAATATGATAGTGCCAGACAATATGCTAGGCAGTGTAAGTAAACTTCCTTCCTTCTCATCATGTAGGATTTTACAAGATACATGCATAACTTGTCCCTCAGCTTAATAGCTTATTACATACACGTTATACGCATTTAAGTTTACTTTCTAATGAGGTTTCAAATACATTCAAAGGAATCAATATATACAGTTAGCTAAATCTAAGAAACCTAAAAAAGTCTTCCATTTAAATCACAACTCAGTCACTAAATCTTGTGCCACTTCCTTTTCCTTAATTTCTCAGGCAGTTGCATGGTCACTCAGACAGTATCAAAAGTTTACTGGCTAAAGTTTTCGCCGAATACTGACTTACTATGAGCTAATATACTTACAACATTTTCCTTGGGTTGATATATATTCTTTGCGGTCTTATTTGAGTCGCGGTAGTTTGGATTTTTCATAATCCTGTGGTTCAGGCAAACCGCGTCAATAATCTATTTCATATTTAATGATCCTATGATTAATGATTCACTCTCTCTTACCTTCATGTGTGTTGAGTCGATTGCTGATAACAGGGTACACTGTAGGAAGTATACCAAGCATTTGAGAAGTACTGCAGGAACCTGGATTTAACCAATCGTTCTCTTCGTGATCATTTAAATTCTGTTTTTCAGTTACTGTTCTAGGATCTCTAGTGCCTTCTTCTTCGGAAATTTTCTCAGATTTAGCCGACTTAGAATCTTTTAAGATGTTTTCTATGAAAAATCCCTTATTCGTCTCCATTTCTCAATAAAAATTTCTAACTGAGCAGTTTGCTGCTCTTATAGAGATAAAGAGTAAAGTGTGATGTTTCAGTTTGAGGACTTGGCTTTTAAAAGATAATCCAAGTACTTTAAATTGCTATCAGGTGTTAATCAGTCAAAAAGATAATGAAATATTGCAATTATCAGCCGAGATTGAGGTTTTGATTAGTATGGAACCGTAATGCGAAAGCGTTTCGGCACATCCTTTATGCCGTTTTATAAAAAAATGCATCAAATTAAGAAACTGTAAGCCTTGAAGGATTCAATTTATCGTCGCATATTTAAGTAAACTTTTGAAGTACTCAACAAATATTGATATCAACAAAAAATTGATATGAGAGAATTGACTTCTCTTCAAGTGTTGTGCTGAAGTGAACTTTGTGGTTTTTGTTTGTGGTTTATTTATTATCTAGGGCTGTCGTAGTGTCGTTGACCTAAATCATCGCAAGAAACCTATAAATGCACGATAGCATGATTGATATAAGAATAGAAGTACTTCATGTAGAGTACTTTTTAGTGTCTTCGCTACAGATTCATTGCAATAAAAATATATTTTCTTCAATATGATGCAATAATTAACAAACATTTTTTCTATTGTTGTATCGCAATGATCAGTTCAGCTGGGCGAACCCGCGATGTTAATTTGCCGACATTTAATTACCATTCTACATAAACTTAATCAGTAAACATGTATGCCGTTTTATGTTTGTGAAGCATAAAACTGCGTTCGCATTTTTTTTGCAATTTGTTGGGACGATTTTAGATCCACTTTACTGTTATTTGAACGCCAAACTTCATCTAAACTAAAGACATCACCAACTGACAATAATCGTCAAAAATACAAAATCACCCGACAAACTGAAGTATTTGGCCTAGGAAGCGATGTAAAGTTGGAGGTGGGGGCACTGCGTCTTTAGGGCACCATTTTTATTAGAAAAGGGCACTTTCCCATTGTTTTATTAGGAAAAAAGGGCAGTGAGAGGAAGACTTGGGGATGCCTCAGTTCTCACGCATGAGCTGTTGTAGTAAATGAAGACATTTATGACCACGTTCGGATTGTATTGAAATGTAAAACCGTGCTAATAAAGCAACAACTCAAGAAATAAAGTTAAGCCTGATGTGTTTCACTTTCAGGGAGTTCAACTGTCTCTCTTTTAGGCTACATGATATTCATTTCTTTTTTCCAGCTCAAGATATTTTCAATTTGCCATCAAATGCAAATCCGAGGGGCATATATACATTGAAACAAATGCGATCATTATATATGTGCTCAGATTATTGCTAAAGTTATTTTCTATTTAATAGTTTAGTGTGGGAAATATTATATATATAGGTATCGAAATGCCAAACAAATTCACTGTCAAACTCAAATTAACATATTACCAATCTGGCCGAGTATTGAAGTATTTTATCGCTTATATTCAATTAATTTCCATCGCAAATTGACGTTTTTAACATTCATTGAATAATCATGTTTGTTTCCTGTAATGCTGCACGATGTTATCAAATAAGAATAAATGTTTTAAGAATAAAAAGTCAAAATACATGTTTGATAATTCTCGTTTGGGGGTAGAATCCATTCCAAATGACCACAAAACGGAGATTTTTCTAATTACCTTAATATTAATTGAACCAGTGGGATGTCTGTGTTCTCAGATAACAATAATAAACAAATCATAGCGTTCACTCTAACATATGTGATGGGTAATCTGAAGTTGTTTAGCGTCTTCATCAAGTCTGCACATGGCTAGTAAAACAAACAATTGATTGTTTTCAACCGTTTCTGTGATATAGAATGTTTGTGAACTGATTTGATTATACGTTAATGTTATATCAAATATTGGAAAAACAAAAAATGTTCATTTACTATAATTCAGTAAATGGACATTTTTTATTAATTGTTTTACACAAATTTATTTCAAAAAGAAATTAGTTTACACTTACACTGCATGTTGATGAAATTCGCGATCAGATTTTTATGGGAATATAAATATAGAGGTATTTCTCTTTAAATGTGTATATAAACATTTCTGCTAATTTAAAAAAGATTTATTTTCTTGCTTTTCAATTACTGATTTTATCCTTTGCAGTACGCTGTATTCCTATGTACCGGTTATTATGTATGTCCTCCACTGAATAAGTTTAAATGAAAAATAGCTTCCACACAATTTTGCAAGAGAGCCGCTTAAATCTTAAACTCAATAATATTATATAGCTTAATACAGCAATAATTTTGTTGCTACTAAATTTGAAAATTGTTTGTACAATATGAAATATTGAAATTTCAACGGTTCCGTTTAAGTAGTAAAAAAATTACATAAAATAAAATATAATATAACTGATTTTATCATCTGGTTGTTTATTTCTGATATAGTTTATTTGTACCTATCATTAGAATTTTTCACTCCATTTTTTCGAGTGAGATTTTCAGGATTTCCGAGGGAGTGAAGATAATGTACTGTACGTTTGATTGCAGAACATTATGTTACAAGATGTTCACTTAGTGCTTGGTTTTAACGTATATAATTATTTAGAATAATGTTTCCATTTCGTCTCCATATGGAGCCCCTGACGACTTGTTTTTTTTAGAATATATAAATATACATAATTATCTGCAGACTGTCGCCAATAAATTGTTGTAGAACTGATTGCTCTTTTTCACTTAAGATTGATCCCAATATCTGTACGTGTAATGATTTCTTGAACAATGAACGTCTGAGATTTTTCATGCCGCATGTTTATGCATAATACATTTAACAGTGACAAACTGAACAGTTTTAATCTCAAATACTTCAAGCAGTACATACATACATACATACATACATATACATATATACATACAAACATCACCCCCCTCCCCCCCCCAGTGACTGATTATACATCAAGTATTTCACTTACCTATATTATAAACTTAGCCTATACTATATATATTTTTACAACAATTGTGATATTACTTTCCTAATCTATATATCCTAACCCACTCAGTCAACTTTCCCTATGGGAGGAAACCGGAGTGCCCGGAGAAAACCCACGACTTTCGGCAGAGCGCTGACTTACTCTTTTCACATGAGTAGAGTCCCCAGTGAGACAAAAGGCACTTGCTCTGGCGAGTGCGCCACCGAAGCCCCTTTTTATCAGTCACTGAATCAATTTTACAATTACAGACATACAGTGACTTAACGCATATACGATTTTGCATTGAGGTTGTAAATATTATATGGACGTTGGAGTTTTGAGCTGATTAATATTGTAGAAATTAATATGTACAGAATTGTTTATGTACAAGTATAGCTAACAGCTGTAAATATTAAATCACACACACAGCCAGAACTAAATACAACTTGATGACCGTATAAGTGTCAAAGAAAACAAAAATTAACTTCATCATGTATAATTAGAATCTCTAATTTGCTACATTTTATTATAATTCAAAAACGAGGATAAAATCATTTGCAAAGTTTTGGATTTCTCTATTTTGTTTTCATTAATTTAAGTGTTCATTTTGACATTTCTGCCACTGAAAAGAACTTTAAGAAACAGAAATTAAATGCCGTTCTATATATGTGTTATCATTTTCATGCATATAAAATTCATATGAAATGCTTATAAAATCTATTATCCGCACATTACCAGCTGCAGTAAGCCTGGTCTGCCTAAGTACTATCCACATATTTAACTAAATCTTACATGTTGCTTGGGTATCCATGTGTTGTCAGGATTTTCTGTACTATATTTTCGCGTATCGCATGTCTATTTTCTTTCTACAGTCTGAATTCTTATTGATCAAAATTCATGCTTGTTTGGTTCGCGAAAGTCTCATAACGATCCCTAGTATAATTTTCATCAGTACGAAAATCACATCATTCGAATTCAGAAAATAAACACTGACAGAAAAGATTAGATAATGATGAAATCTCAATGAGAGTTCGCCAACTACAGTTTATTCAAAGCCGAAATACGAGCCAAGGCAAATACATTTGTTTTGATAGAATAAGAATTGGAGCAATAATGCGAACTGTTTATCATCGTATGAAATTTTGAAGACCGAGGATGTCTCAAATATTACACTCTGTTCAACATCGATCTATTCCCGACAAGAGTTACTTATTAATTATATACTCTAGGAGATTATTCAATTGAAACGAATTCTTCAAACATATCAAATGGAATAATTATATAATCCAGAACTGGAAAATATCAGTGAAAATAGGGTGACACTTTATTTTAACTTACATGCACTTTAGACCCTCAAAACTTTAAGTAGCTCTTGATATGCGATAATGCGATATAATAAACTATCAAGGTTCACCCGAGTTAAATCCAAATGAATCATCAAACAATTCCCAAATTTCTTAAAAATAACATGCAATATTCAAGAATTTGTTTCAATTCGATTGCAGGATGTTGCATTTTTTGAAATATCTGTTATCACTCCTGAAGTGTACTTAAAATGATTCAAAAATTTATTCGTTCTATACATACGAAAATGTTTCTGTTCATAAGTTGTGGAAGCATTTTTAACTTTAAAGGCGTTGCCCAAATGGGAATCTTTTAAGTTTGTTTGCAAGATTCTCAGTTTTTTGAAGGACAAAATATCTCAATGATATACAAGCGTTCTTTTCTTCTTCTTTTCTTTTTAACTTTATTTACGGGTCGGTCCTTCTTGTGCATCTCATAACTACGATCCTCCGTAAGTCCAATCTCTTCCATTATCTTCTTAATCCCACAACACCATTTTTTCATTTGTTTTTCATTGGATCTTTTACCTCTTTAGTTACAAAAGTTACTTCCGTGCTCGTGTAGCTAATATTCCAGTGGCGTAGGGGCCGGGGGACACGTGCCCCCCCCCAAGTTTTCTTCAAAGTGCCCTTTTCTCCAGCAAAAACAATGGGAAAAGTGCCATTTTCTAATAGAAGATCACTACCCTTAAGACAAAGTGCACCTCCAACTTGAAGTTGCTTCCTACGCCTACGCCTATGTAATATTCTATCATTCACCAATCTACTCCATTTTTTCAGCGCCTGTACATTCATATTTCACCTCCATACAGTTGGGTCCAATTTAACGCAGGGCGAACATTGGTTAGGCGTGTTTACAGTTCATAAAACTAACCCACTCGGCAGGTTAAAGTTAACGCGTGTCAAACTCCGGTTAGTTCTCGTAGTGTAGATCGGGCTTATGTTTGAAACTCCACATTTAGATTCATTCTTTCGGAAAATATGTGGGAATGTAATGAAAATTTGGGTAATCCACAATTTTAGTTAAATACAACACAATATTCATACATAATACTATATCCTACAATCGTGCTATTGTGCTTTTCAGAATTGAGGGTGTTTTACCAGGGTGTTCTAATAGCCGATGGATGATAATGACAGCTACATGATGATGACGATGGTATAGTGATGGTAGATAACATTGATAATACTTATCATGATAAAAAATAACGGTCAAAAAATGATATTGGTGAGGATGATGATGATGATAATAATGATAATAATTGTGATAACGGTGAATATAATGGTGCTACGAAACGTTATACTTCGTCTGGTCCTTTTAATTCCGTTGGAGATTGCTATATACAAATAGTAATAGAATTGAAAACGAGTATAATGTAGCTATAAGGTGTTAGAACGACTCGGCGTTATCTGTTCCGTAACTCAGTATTTATACTGACAAATTTCATATCATAAATTCATGCAAGAAAACTAGTACGGCTAGTGCATGATTGAAAGCAAGTTTATACATAAGTGACGTCGTGACGACACTAGTATGCTAGAACACCGGCTAACTGCTCTTTACGCTCAAGGACTGTTCAATGTTCATATTAGTCGTGCTGGTCAAGAAGAAGTGGCATGCCAGTCAGAAAATCGTGTTACGACGCAGAATGGTTTAAGGTCATTTATTTATTAACTTCGCCAGTATCAAGAAAACGTATTCCTGTGCACTTGCACAATATTTAGGATGAATAGCTTGGCAGGGTTACCTCAACAGATATTGTACTGCGGGCTCAAGCAAGTGAGAAATTAACGAAATAAACATATTTTGTTTTCCGGTCAATATCGCAGGGGTATTTCCGAGTTGCTGGCGCTTGCCACGCTAGCCCCCCTCTTGTGAAGCATATACCACAAACTGGCCCAACAAGGATTACCGGCCAGCCCGACTCATATATATGAACACCCGCATAGTCTGCCACGTTTAAGACTAACTTAGGGCTGAATGGTTGATTCAATTCTATTATATAACCATAACGATAATTTTGACAAAGATAATTTTATTTCTCCAAATAGAACAGGCATTGTAGCTGAATCGGGGCGATTGTCGGACACTTCTTAATTGGCTTTGTTACAGCTACACAACAATAAATTTTATATAAAAAAGATAGCTATGCCATGTGGATATATCATTATATGATTTGATTGATTTCTTTGTATACACTGCAATAATGTTAATTCTATTGACAAATAATGAAAAACAAATTTTAGAGACAAGGTGATCAGAGATATACACAGTATCGTAGTCCATATACCGCAACAACTTGTCCTATATATACAGGAATTGACTTTGATATACCAGTCATTTTAATATTGCTATAAATTTGGGGGGAAGCACTTTACTTCTTTGCTTAAAGATTCATATATACAATGGCAAAGATTCAAGCAAGTATAAAAGGAGTTTGTGAAGGATTCAATTTTCACCTTGGTGCAAAGTGGATATATTTTACAACATTTGCACTTTAATTGTATGCATCTGTCACATGCATTGTTCTAACAAGTACACAAAGATATATTATGGAATATAATGATAAGTGAACACAATGAGAGCACGATGTATACATAATTTGATACATAAATAGCTTGCATATTCTTTGTATAAAGTGTAATGAGATTATGGGAACAAGATATAGCCTTATAGGTTTACTAAGATTATGCGAGTTCGAATCCCAGTCGAGACAACAAATTTTTCGTTGTTTTCTGCTCGACTGCAGTGTCAAGATTAGTAATACTATCCTAGTATATATATAATCGAAGCAGTGACGTCTTTCAAAACAACTAGTCAAGTTGTTACTTCAGGAAATGGATAACTAGATCTTTAGGTACAATTTACCAGAATTATATGAAATATTTTGATGCAAATAAACATGCATCTTCTTTGGAAAATTGAAAAGGTGTTTCATGCATATCGACAACAAAATTATATATTATCGAGACAGATGTTTACATACAAAAGGTTCTTTTACCCATGCATGGTTTGTTAACTTTTATACCCTTTAGTTTAAATTTTTGTTTTAATCCTGCACTTAATTGGACATCTTTAATTCATTCCCGCATTAGGTAAGATCGAAATACTAAAGTCCAGTCAGACAGACATTAGAACCAAATGGAAGGGAAACTCTAGTGTTCTGTTCGAGCACACTTCTACGTACCGAGTACCAAGTAAAATCATCTGCATGACGTAGACAGAAAGCTATACTGAAGTATCCACATGTTCTCCACATGAACAAAAACTAAGAACTCTTTGATAATCTTGGAGATTTTCCAGCAACGGATTCTTCTAAAGTTAAAAGCAAAATTTCTCTTTAATAAACAAACATGATCGGTCCACAATACGTTTCACAATAACTAGAAACGAATTGGAAGGGGAAATAATGAACACCGAGGGCGAAGATGTTAAGAAAAAGTGATACATTGAGTTGTGCATGGCAGTACATAAAACAGGATATACCACATGCATCTCACACTCTGCATCTCACAATTGTTCCTCAAAAAGTCAGTTTTCATTTCTACAGTAGGCTCCTAGCTCAATACTTTGCCTGATGGTGAAACATTCAAACACAGGGGTTTGACTGGCGCTTCGGTGGCGCAGTCGTCAGAGCAAGCGCCTTTCACCTCTGAGATCGTGGGTTCGATTCTCGCAGGGGACTCATGACACTTATGTGAAAAGAGTCTGTCAACGCTCTACCGAAAGTCGTGGGTTTTCTCCGGGTACTCCGGTTTCCTCCAACAGGGAATGTTGAAAGGGTTGGTTTGGATAAGCCCCAAACTAACCCTTCGATCGTAGCTGCATGTGCTCCCAGATCAGACGTGGGTCATACCATGGCAGCCAGAGGCGCCTTTAATAAGCCCTCGACTCGATCAAGTCGAGCTGCGTCCTTCGTAATTCAGCTCAGCTTTAGAAGAATGTCAGTTCTAATGACTTAGCACTAAATAGTATATCAGATGTTTGTTTGTGTAGCTATATACAGTTCCACTACAATTCCAAAACATTTGACACTGACGATAATATATTTGCACTTGATCAATATTATAGTGTACATTTAGTTAATAGAACAAACAACTGTATATTTTTATTGAAATAACATGTACCATAAGATGCCGATTATATAAATTCAGTTGGAGGATATTGGAAGCCTCGGATCTTGAGAAACGTCCAGCATTCTGGATCAGTGATATTTGCCTTCCCCTTTTAATTCTTCCGACGAAGGGTCTTAGCTCGATACGTCGATGTGTTTATCTTTTTGGGACGAAAATCAACAACCACGTTTTTGTACGACTTCTAATCTATCTATCGATATAATGTCGATATTATCGATATCTAAAGTGTTTAATCTCTTGGTTTTGCTACTTCGGAAACAAGTATAATACTGAAAATACTATTTTCATATCACTGAGATCAGAATGTATTAGTTGCCGCAAAATTTTGGGCGAGCTCCTCCCTTTCCTCCTCTGATTAGACATAAAGAACTGCATGTACAAATGATTGTACAAATATTTTAATAACAATACAAGTTTATTTTAATTTTACTTGGGTTTTATATAGTTTAAGTTACTAACATATAGTAAATTAAACTACTAGTCTATATTCACCATATATATCTGAATCTGGTATATTTCCAGAAAGATTTCAGTGGTCAGGGACAGACCACTGATCTGAGTGGGACAGACTGATTATAATTTTTTAATGGCGGAAAGATGGTTAATTAAGGAATCATTAGCAAATAATGATGTTATTAAAAATAAGATGTTTGTACATACTGGAATATACGTGTGTTGACCAAAGTCAGTCTACTAAGTATCTTAGATGGTCACATACGTAGGTTCAATTCTTGCATCATACATGCATTTCGTATTATAATATGTACACTACCTGTAGTTCAAGAACATTTTATGTCTAAAGACGATGTTTGAAAAGTTTGAGGCCACTTCGAATTAACAAACTTTACCGAGACTGGTATTGCTGAAGAGGATGCATAAATAAGTTGTCTAGTGCAAATTCCAAAATTTATGACGACATCAGCTGGAACTTTTGTAGCTGAGCTCTATAAACAACCTAACTCATAGACATTTGCAAATTGCAATACAAACATAACTATACATTATAAAATGGCATTTATAGGCGCAATGTTGACTCTGGGCTATATATAATATGGCCTCTCACAGCAAACATCAAACCGTCTTATAACACAAGCACAATACGAAGCACGTATAACATTATTCTCTGAATTTTTTTAATTCAGCAACAATATATAGAATTGCATCACTGCAAAGGGTATTTCATAATCAGATGACATTATTAAACAAGAGAACAAAATGACGCAGGAAGTGTACTGTACTGTACTGTACTGTACTGTACTGTACTGTACTGTACTGTACTGTACTGTACTGTACTGTACTGTACTGTACTGTACTGCACTGTACTGCACTGTACTGCACTGTACTGCACTGCACTGCATGCACTGCACTGCACTGCACTGCACTGCACTGCACTGCACTGCACTGCACTGCACTGCACTGCACTGCACTGCACTGCACTGCACTGCACTGTACTGCACTGCACTGTACTGCACTGCACTGCACTGCACTGCACTGCACTGCACTGCACTGCACTGTACTGCACTGCACTGCACTGCACTGTACTGCACTGCACTGCACTGCACTGCACTGCACTGCACTGCACTGCACTGCACTGCACTGCACTGCACTGCACTGCACTGCACTGCACTGCACCGCACTGCACCGCACCGCACCGCACCGCACTGCACTGCAC
Organism: Trachythela sp. YZ-2020; assembly: GCA_016169945.1. Taxonomy (NCBI): domain Eukaryota; kingdom Metazoa; phylum Cnidaria; class Anthozoa; order Malacalcyonacea; family Clavulariidae; genus Trachythela; species Trachythela sp. YZ-2020. The sequence continues at coordinate 5,599,279 of JADLSH010000369.1, forward strand.
TGCACTGCACTGCACTGCACTGCACTGCACTGCACTGCACTGCACTGCACTGCACTGCACTGCACTGCACTGCACTGCACTGCACTGCACTGCACTGCACTGCACTGCACTGCACTGCACTGCACTGCACTGCACTGCACTGCACTGCACTGCACTGCACTGCACTGCACTGCACTGCACTGCACTGCACTGCACTGCACTGCACTGCACTGTACTGTACTGTACTGTATGGACTATGGGTTGCATCTTGCAGTCAGTTTAGGGCCCGTTCAAACCAGTCCAACACCGTCCAATATTTTTTGGATGATATTGGATGAAAATGTTGAATAAAGACAAACCCGATCAAACATCTTCCAACATTACCAAACATAAGTATGGTGTTCTAACAGACCTAACAATGTTGTATCTAGCAATATAGGCTAACATCATGTTGGACTGGTTTGAATTTAACAGGCCTTTAGAAGAAGAAGAATTGAAAAATTGTTCCAGAGATTTGGGCGCGGTAAACATATCTCAGTTAACTCGCACGATTTACATTCTATCCCCTGATTCTATATACTATTCTACGCTATAATTACATATTTACACCGTAACGATAACAATTTAAAACTGAATTAAATGTACTCTTTACTCACAGAGGTGTTAAGTAAACACACTCTTTCGGAACAGTGAATATAATCAAGAACATTAATTTAAAAAAGAACAAAGGAATTTTTGGAATGCTTTGGTTAAATTAGTCAAGACGATTCGAGAATGAATGCCGCTGAAGTCTCATTACCGATAATATAGGGAGCATTCTTGGCGGCATAATTGAGTCAGCAAAACAACTAAACATTACAAGATATTCCTAACCTGAAAGAAGCTGTCATGTAGTACAGGCAAAATATATGCAGATGCAACAATTTTAATCACTTTATGAAAATATCTCGATCTTGCAGGCTTCTGCCTCTAATTAGAACAATCCTAGGAGCATTTTGAGTGGGGGCTACACTCTCAGCGAGTATGACAGCGAAACAAAGCACCAAAACAGCGAACTGAGGCGGGAAATGAAGCTATATAGAAACTGCGAAACAAAATATCGAAACATGCCACAGAAATATGAAAGAATAAACTTAGATAAGAGAATATATTACACAATGATACAAGTGAAATATTCAGCCTTTGTAACACTCCCATGGGCCTTTGCGACCTACTGTTCTGATTAAAGACGATTTCCTGAACCACTTAAGGTTTTCATTTTTGCGAGTCTTTTTCTTTACCAAGATAATAGTCCGCATATTTTACCCGTTATTCGTTAAAAGAGAGTTCATGTTATAAACTAAAGCGGCCTTAAATAATTTCCTTATTTGTTGTACAAAAAATACAGCTATATTTATACTTAAATTAAAATAATATTTATATCAGTACATGGCGGAAATTTTATCTCAGACTCAGCGTTCAATAATGATAGTAATATATCATGCAATTGCAGCCATAAGTCCTAAATATTATTATGACACATAACAAACGGCGAAAATAAAATCTATAATCAATGTAATTATTAAGGTAAACACTGATTTCGGCATGTATTGCAAAGATACAGCGAAGATGATAAATTTTTGCCCAAGTTCAGAAATCTTCTTTAATACCATTAAATATATTAATTTGCGACACACACCCGTAGCTTCTAAAGCTTCCGACAATAGATCTAGTTCCACTATGCCCCTCCCTCATGACACCATGTACGAATCCGACCACGTTTGTATCGGCAAAAAATAATATCACTAGCTTCCTGTTTTAATCAGCAATATAATTCGTGTAAACAATATATACCAGTAATCTATTCTTATACTTGGTTGAATAATCTAACTAAGTATACCTGAAAAATATATACATGTAAAAAGAATTTCGACCTCCTTATAGTTAGTAGCCCCTATAGTTAGTATAACTTCCATGCAGACGAAGGGCATTCGATCGAAACGTCGAAGTTATTTTCATGTTCTTCAGGTAGTTAAAATACTTCAGCCAAGCTCGCGAATTGTTCATCGCTACCTATAAACTGCAACCCCACATTCAATCTATTCCCATTTGGGAATGAAAAAATGACATTGGCATAATTTCCTGAATGAAAAAATGACATTGGTATAATGAAGCTTAATTCATTCCTACGAGATAAACAAAATCTGTATTTCAGTCTTTGAATTCGTATGAAAACTTTACCATTTTACTCCTTTGAAGCTTTTCATGTACATTTGCTCAATTTTCATAGTGGAGGAATTCTCAGGCAGACAAAATGGTAAGTTGTTAAAAACAATATTCAAAATGTTCGTTCAAGGATGTTACTACCTAAAAGTTTGTTAGTTTAATTTATTGTGTATAGCTATCACTCTGAAGTGGACGGAAACCTTATAACAGGTTTTACAACCCAATTGACAAACGTCTCCGAGTGATTTAATTTTAGTGAGTGAGACTAAGGGATAGTTTTTAGCGAGGGAGGAAAACCGGAGTACCCGGAGTAAAACCCTCGAAGTACAGCAGAGAATCTGCAACCAATCTCAACTTACATGAGTTTATCAAGCACAGGAAAATTACCCAACCTAAGTAAATCCCTGCCCTCGACCTGCTGTACCACATTAGAAATCGCTAAAATGATCTGTTAAAAACTTCAGTGTCTTTTACTATCTCTAATGCCACTACTTTTTGTTAGATGATTTACTTGTCAGTTGCAAAGTTCTGGACCTACGGACGCGGAACAATTAGAGTATACCGAGGATCTAGCTGTATATGGATAAATGAAGAAGACTATCCTCATTGGATGACATCACCATACAACACGTCATACGTCGTTTGATTACACACCAATTTTGATATTTTGAACATCTTAAATAGTTACACCTGACACAATTTACAATTTTTTTTTATAATGATAACTTATGTACATGAAAAACAACTATATAATAAACTTTACTTAGGTATTTAGACAAACTTCATGGGTCTAACTATATATATACATACTGCACGAGGTAAAGTTTATAGTATTGCTATAGTGTTGTCTGCCGCAGATCATTTGTTTGTGGAAAGTTCGATGTAGTTAGATTACATGGATATGTAAAAGGAAATGGTTGTCTTAATAAGTTATTTTGATGGCAGCAGTGTAGATGTCCTGTGTCAGTTGACGGTGTGTGATAGCCGTTATAATATTGTGTATTTCCTGGAGTACAACACGCTGCCATTCCCATGGGTTGACTAAATATACTCTGTGTATAAAGATTATGAGCGTATTCCATCTGGGCGGCCATCTTGCGCTTCCACTTGGTTCTTCTGTTCTGGAACCAAATTTTGATCTGAGTCTCGGTCAATTTCAAAGATTTGGACATTTCTACTCTTCGTGAAACTGTAAGATATTTATTCCTCTCGAATTCTTCCTCTAATTCCTTGATTTGATGAGCTGAGAAAGCCGTTCTTGGTCTCTTTCGATCATTTAGGTCAATCCTCTTGTCTTCACAACGCGTTGCATCGTTTACTGTCACATCTTAAAATTAAAAAAGGAGATCTTTCTAACGTAAGTTGTCTTTAATATACAAAACATATATCCTAAGTTTACCAATGAAAAATATTTTTATGGTAAATTTTCACCATATAATTTGCTCGTGATAAACAATAAAATGTTTTTACATGTATGACTTTGTTTATCATGGATCATGCTACTTACTGATATACTATGCATTTCCATACTCTCAGTATTTATATATATGACTCAGACATGGAAAGTTTTAACCAAAAATATGTCTGAATGCCAAAAAAGTTATCATTTTCCAAATGTCAAGTTACTCCGAATCGTTCAGCGCTGGCATTAGCTGAAATTTTGGAGTTAAGATATTTCTGTCAGATATCACAGTTACATTTAGTAAAATATCAATATTCAGTTTGACATCCATTCCGTCCTTCTTCAAGTGTCCTATATATTGGTGGTCCTGTTCAAATTGGGCTGATATCCTAGCAAGCTTGCAAACGGCAAGAAATAGAATGACTTGTCTAATGCCATGCTGCACCTGAGCCCCGGATATAACGCATCTTAAACTTGTTAATTTATATTTGCCAAACATTTTAGTTGTTCGAGGAGGAGTGATATATACAAAATACTGCGAAGAATTTTTACGTCTTACTTAAATACACAGTGAAAGAGAATGTATCATCGTAAGCATAAATGTTATTTCATATCGCAGGGTGCGCCTGTACGGTCAATCGGTCGTCATCAATTTTATCATCATTCCGCGAAAAAGAGATCGATTATAATTGATAATTGAACTCACCTTATGATATAAATGCTTCTATAAAATTGCTTCTATATATCAAGATACAAGATTAATGCATGCATGGTCGTTTTTCAAGTTCCTCATATAGCTAAGGTTTTTCCTAATTTTTCTGCATTGCATAGAATATCTTGAAAATGTTAAGATTTTATACTAAAACACGCAGATCGAAGGAGTAGAATATATTGCAATAGTTGTTTGCTCAAAGCCATGCAAAACTCATGAAGAAAAGTATTTGATGTACACAAGTAGAGTTCGTTTCTTTAACTATACATGCATGTGTGGTTATAATATACCATTGTTGCATGGCGTTGATAACTCATTAAATCGCATCTTCGATCTACATAACTTAAGATGACGCGGCGTTTTATTCATTATATTGATCTTTCAACCGATATAGTTTAAAACGAGACTAATCGTATCAAAAGAGCGTCACATTCGACCATTTGATATAATTCTTAAGAAGCTGAATTCGGAATACGCCTGCCAAATTATACCTTTATGGTTTAATTTTAAGCTAACCACTTCAATACCGCCTCAGAAATCTATATTTAATATAATTGGTTGTTCAATCACTCTTTTTCAATGCTACATAAAGTCTAACTTCAAACTTGACAGAAAACGCCTTTTTATCAGCTAAATCATCCGTTATTCATTATACATTCTTCTGAATAGAAAAGAAGACTCACTCTATTTTCCTATGCTATAATTTTTGGCAAACTGAGCGTTTCGTAAAAACGTCTTCGTATATATAGTTTAAGTTTGTCCTATAAAAAATTCCTGACAATGGAAATCTATCTACTGCATCTAAAGTTAGTCAGACAAAATATCTATACTATTCGGACGATTGCAACTTGATGTCCTGTATTTTATATATTGACAACAACCGGTTTATTTTTGTTCAACGTTTTGTTTGTTGCATGGAATGATTGTTGGAAGTAAACTAACTATTCAACCTTACACTAGGTAAATTTTTCAAGATTTTAATTGTTAGCTTATACTGTAAACTTCTAAATCTAATCCGATATAAAGCAAGTAAATAAGAATTCAAGATTTACAGTTAGAATCTACGGCAAGGCCAAGGGCAAGGATGGATCATCGACATTTCTATATCATATCAAAGACCTCCATGCAGTTATTATTTACATTCGTCTTTCTCAAATCAGCTGGAAAGTGTGTTTTTGAGCGGCTTTAGAGTGATTCGTTGCATGAAGTAGATTGAAAAACATACTATATGAATAGATCAGCATAAGATATAATCTTTGTTGTGGCAGAAAAATACCGCGACTATACCCCCAACTGCAGGCACAACCGTGAGAATCAGTGTAGCTACTTAGTTAAAATGATAAAATACGTGTTCAGATTTTTCAGCTTTTTCTTTATAACGGGAAAGTGATTTTCGTGGATGTTTTTTACCAAAACCAATAAGCTATGACAGAAACCGGTTTCCTCCTGAGACCATTTCATTCCTCGTCTTTGTGATCGGGAAATTGCTTAAAATTGGCTTATTGTTGAAGTTTTACTTAAGATTTGTACAATGGATAGAATATAAAAACGAATAAAGTTAATACTGACACATATGTGCTATTATCTACTTAAAAGTTAAAGCTTTTATCACTTTTGAAAACAAGGAATTGAAGCGTTTAACAATTTAAGATATAAATCACGATAGCTGCAATTGAGTAATGATCGATGACCAAGCCTTACCATTCAGGTTTTCTTTCTTTTTTGAAGTGTCGTTATTTTGGAACGAAGGGAGATCTTTAGAGGGAGTTGCCGTTCCTTTTAGCTGAGATTTTAAACTGTTATGTTCATTAATAGTTTGTATATTTGAAGAAGTCTGGCTGAGATTCAAAATACTCGCTATACTGTAGTTGCTGGAAGATCCAGTGACCTGGCGTGGATGACTGCTGTCTGACATCTTTCTGACTGCGGACCAATTTCCACTCATTGAGAACTCTTACCAAGACGATATTGAGTCGCAAGAAGTATTTAGTCAAACATTGGTTATTTATGGTTTTAATATCTCCGCCAAGCAGTTTTATTACCCATCCCGTTGGCGTTAATTACCACACGATCGTTGATTGGTTGCGGCTTTGTACAGGTTTATTAAATGAAGTATCTCAATATTTTGGTGTTAAGCTCTAATGTATAAAACAAATTCAATCAGACAAGAGATGTATGCAGATGATTATCTCTGTAATGAGCTGAAATAAATCGTGTAAATATGACCCAGTAAAAATGGCTGGGTAAACTTGCGAATGGGCTGTTGCAAAGAGTCGAGGAAGCAGTGTAACACATTGTCGCGCTGTAGATAGCATACAGAGACGGACACTGTGAGCTTTATTGTTGTTAAAGTGTTCATAGTGAACTATAGAAATACATCTATAATCATTGCTCCCCGCCGTAGTTTTAATAACATATCGCCGAACTCTCTATGAGTAGATTCAGACAATGAAAGCGATCAATAAAACCGGTGGGGTCATCAAACTCACAACGCTTTCGCTATCTGCTATCGCTACAAGTCTATAAACACATTCCCAAAAGCGTGCGCGCATTTAAGAATGTCGGCGGATTAGGAACTGCAAGCTATCCCGAGAGGCGGCATGTGTTTTAATTGATTTTATTATCTAGATAGAAGAAAAGAATCCTTATTTCTAATTTATCAAGATTTTCTCTGTTTTCCAATAAACACGAGGTGGCTAAATACTCGGTTCCAACGCTAATTGTGGTATTGATTATTCGATAAACACAACGAAAATAAGAAATTAACAAGCCATGCAATCCATCATCTGTCACACAGCGGTCCCCGTAAGAACTGCAGTCACATCGTCTTATGTTCAGACCGTTAAGGGAAATGCTACATTTTAGTTAGTCTCTTGAGAGCGTGTACGTGTTCGGAAATGTTGTGCATCTAACGGTATATACAGTAATGACGGAACCTTTGAAGTAGATTCGTTCAAAAAGACCGGCTTATAGGCGAACTGCTGGGTTCTTGAGCGCTCAACAGTTCAGTACGGCTTTGAATTAAGCGTAAGACAATGACGGATTTTCGGCAAAAGGATATTCTCTTAACCGAGTCGCAAAAATAATTACAAAATCCTGGAGTCCGTTATTATAGATGAAGTTCTCTTATAAAGTTTGTGGCAAGGTCGAACTCATTAAAATAGATAAGAAGTGTGAAATGTGTTGTTAAAATGATAAGATTGTACAATGATAATAGACGAGAGTTCAAAACACGCGAGTATGAAGAATATTGCCAATTATCCGTTTCGGTGCATCCATTGATATCTTCAAAGCAGCTCACTAATTATGGCAATTTACGTATTCTTTTGATGAGCTTGCTATAAAATAACCCTGTAATCTTTCTACCCTTGTCATTCTTAATAACAATAAAATTTAATAACTTTAGCCTAGGCGTCAAACAGAGATTTTATGTCCTCTTTCCGACCTCTCTAACGGAATTTCACGCTCCATAAAACCTCTTTTACAACGTATTGTTGCAAGATGAAAGCGCAATTACGAAAAGGCTGCTTGAAAACAACACAGACTGTGTGGAAATGATAGTAGTTTGCATAAAAATAACTGACTATATTTCTTATCTATGTTGGCATCAGTCAAATCAATTTTACAAACGAACAATTTATACAATCAATCAGTTTCGAGGGGAGATTTTAATTCAAGTGATGCGAAGTACGATTATATCTGACATTGAAGTCTGACAGAAAATCTCAGGCTAAGCCGTTCAAGATTACACCTATTCGTAATCGCCAGGTCTGCGCGTTGTTTTCCACTGCTAGGCGACAAGACGCGTCATTAATTTGAGAAGTTTTGTGGTAAATTTTATAAAATGCTCTTGGCAAATATTTAGTCGACTTCAAATAATGTTGCAAAACAATGTCTCCGCAAACCATATATATAAAATATTTCATGTCATGAGTTTATATTGGAAATGAAATATTTTTATTTGAAAATGAAAATATACATGTACAAACGTTTGTCATGAAGTGTACATTGTACTTTTCGGTACCCGAATAAAATTCGATCAAAGGTCCAAAAAATCCAATCACCGACAGTATTACCTCATATGAGTTAGATGCTTAGTATACTTACTGCATGAAACTATACTCTATATAGGCTCGAGACTCAAGTAAAAATAATTAAATCAGGTTTGAATTGGCGCAATAATGCCAAAAATAGGACGCAATCATTGCTGTCAAGGCTAAATATAATTTTTGAAGCGTCAGATTTTTTGCAACTAGCCTACATATCCTTTAACTGTTTTCTTTTATATAGACGATGTTAGTCACTTTCAAACAACCGAAAAATCGCGCTACATCAGTTGTCAATGAGATTTCAGAATCGCGTCCTCTGTACCACTTGGGCCTTTACCTCTATATCCAGATATGAGTGGCCTTAGAGACTATTACAACAAACAATAATGTCAAATAATTAATGAAAAACATTTGCTTCAACATTACGCGGTAACCGTACAAGCGCACGACATTCTATCGAAACTTGACTCATTTATGTATTTTAAAGTACCGTTTATAGTTAATGACAGAACAATTCCGCATTTCTGAGGCTGCTCAAGAACAAGTTGTTGTGAGCGTGCAGAGTCGAATATCTTTGCCTTCGTTTGAGATTTCGATCCGCCGCTCTAAACGTGAGGGGGTGGGGCAGTACGTGCAGGTTTTGTTCAAAAATAGGTTATACCTTGATTTAGGTCTCACCGGCCACCTGGTGAAAAAGAATAAAAACACTTGGATGCTTCAAGCGCCGGCCGTAGGTTCAGTAACGGACTAATCTACTATTGAAGGGCCTTCACTTGAAGTCTCCATATGTTTTGAACTCTATTTCAGGTAGTTCAGACACTAACAACGTCAACGGAAGCTCTATATACCTATAAAACTATTAAAGCCATACGGTGCAGGCGAATCAGTATACTATCTTCAGAACAACGTATCATTCGTTTTACATGCAGGATAATGAATTTTATGATGGTTTTTGGAAACAATTCTCAAACTGAATTTTCATACTTTGCATTAAAACTCGTCCCCAATCCCACTTGTTCTTAACAGCGCATGAAGAAAGTATACGACTCTTTAAATGCTAATATTACTTATATAGCTGCAGAGTACTTTAGTTTTGCACATATACACATATATAAATATTTCAGTTTCTCAATCTATACTACGTCAAACATATGTGAGACAAATGGTCGTTCAGACAGCATCACTGTTTCAGCAATGCAGTTAATATTCACGTCTACACCGCACCCCATGCTGACTAATAACAAATTTGAGGTTTTTATTCAAACCGTTGTGCTTTGGTTTTGTTTTATTTGAAACTAAGTGTTCCCGATTTGCTGGCGCTCTCGGTTTATTTCATCAATTATTTGCAATCAAACTTGTTGTTATGTGATTATTCACACATTAAACATCACAAATTTTTAACTCAAAAGAGTTACTCTTGACCGCTGAAGTAGTGATCATGTTTAGTTGTTTTCAGTTTAACTTAAGCAAAAGAAATCAGAAAAAATATTCATGATGCTACGAAGCTAGAAAATTACCCTATACATAAATGTTTCAGGTTTTTGATGAAATATAACCTTATTTAAAAGTAATCTCCGGGGTTAGGTGGGCTTTGATATAAAAAAAGAAAGAAAGCTTTCATCAAACGACCAAATAAAACAAACAATTGATTCGAAACGACATATCATAAGCCCGCAATTTAAATTTATCGAATGTGGCGCGAATTCCAGCAGTGTAAGCAGCGTTGAACAATATTCAAGAAGTACGTTGGTTGAAGGATGTACTACCTGCAAAATATACAAAAAACTTCAACGTTTTGAGCAGAGGTTGCAGAAGTTGTTTGAAGGAAATGGTTGCAGAATATTGAGTCAAAATTTTCATTTCTAAATTTTTGGAATAACCAAACTTTGTCCAAATGAAAATCACGGCCAAATGAAAATGAAAAGAACTTTTTAAAAGTAGAAAATGGATGAGGGGGAAGGGGGGGGGGGAGGGGGCTTCGTCCCTCTACTCATAGAAGTCACGTATATCATATTTTGGTGATTACTATAGATTTCCGCTATTTTTAGGAAAATTACTGTATATATTAGCCTAGTTCCTGGCCTTTCACTTCCGCAATGCTATGTATATATATAGTTAAAGTTTTCACAAAAGTGGAAAATTTATAGTCTGACTTTGTGTCTGAGGGTTTCGCGAAATAGAGGTGTAAAGCAAGCTGTGTATGTGCTAAAAACCCGCATACTGATAAGAGTTTTATGAAAACGTCCCTCAAAATGAAGGAAATGGTTGCAGAAGTCACTGAATTTCCGGTGGAAGCAGCTCCTTGACATCACTATGCATCCATGACAATGTCGATAATGCATGATTCAATTCCTGTATGACTCCGAAATGCGTTCTACGATCATAGTACCTGACGTTAAGTTCATTTACTTTGTCTCAACAACTTTTATCTAGTGTAGGTATCCTATTACTTGGTAATCAACGTAAATAAATGTGGTCCTACGTTAATTCTCCATCTTAACCGTATTGAATTATATTGCCTGAAGGAAGGCGATTTTCACTGTTTTATTGCATATTGTAATTTACTGTCAGATGCTGTTTGCTGGTTAGCCTTTTTAGTTTTGATAGCTAATTTTTGACAGAGTTCGTGAAATCTTATAGACTTGGCAGATAGTCAGCAAATACAGCTTCGGAAATATTTATACCATTTGCATTGCAAGGACTAGGCAGAACTTTTGACAAATTTTATTATGGACAGGGCAAGTTGTTGACACATTCGGTAAATTTTCGACTATATTAGTTGGCTGGGCGTTGTTTTTATATTCCATATTGTGCATCTATATATTTTTCGTGTCTAGCTCATAGACGGCGGAAGATTCGTTTGGTTGCGGGGGCTAGACAAATTCTAGGGGGATCCGGGGGCTAGCCCCACACTTCTACTTATAGCCCGTCCCTAGCCACCAGGTTCTGCCGCCTATGATCTAGCTGTTTATTTGGCTGGGCTGCACTTCACTTGCTATACTTACCTTAGACTTGCTCCAAGCCTCTCTCTCTGTGTTTTCCGATAAGGAAGTTTTCCAAATCGATACGGATTTGGGAAAGTCTATACTTACCTCTGTCCTAATGTATTGTTTCCTCTCCCTTTAATTTTTTGGAATTTGGAAAGTTACTAAATTTCTCATCAGTCATCACTGATCTTGCGAAAATGAACAGGTCAACTTCGTCCCCAGGGTATTTCCCAGAGGGCATTTCCCTTATTTGTTCGTCCCAATAACAAAAAAGGGAAATGCCCTGGGGACGAGAACAGTGAACTCTAAGTAAACTGGAACCGGAATTAACTGGAATGATAAGTCAGGGGGGAAATTGAAAAGGTGCTTTGCAGGTAGCGCCAGTCCTTTTTTACAAATTTTTTGGAAAAATATAGTTTTTAAATCTATAAATTTTGTCACTTTAACTTTCATCTTCGCCTTCATTTTTCATCTTAGAGCACACTAGGACAATTGAAATTTTCCCCTAAGAACTTACAATAAACATAAATTGTGCAACTCAGTGAAAAATTCAGTGCACAAAACAAAACGGGCCTTCTGGATAGAGTTCGGAGATATGACAATGTAATTTATTAAAATTGATTTTCAAGCATGCAGTAACTTATTTTTGACAGTTAAAATGAGGAAGTGCTCACAGATGGCCAACTGCCAACAAGAAGGCGCGAAGCCAAAAATAGCACCACTTGAAAATCGTCAATTTTTTTATGACTTTATAAAGCAAGGACTATAAAAAGCTCAAGATAAAAAGCAATACCTGGAGTTTAGTGCAAAATCATTTTGGGGACTGCCGAAGTGTTTTCTAGTGTATTTTTTTCTGAGTTAAAGACTATAGTTTGGCACGATCAAACATTTGTCATTTTTTTCCAAATAGGAAAGCGATACCCCTCATTTTTGCTGCAGATAGCCGTAAAACAGTCAAAACTAATCGGAAAACCACATTTGAATCCCAAACATTGAAGTCTTCTGATGTAAAAAGTATTTTTCTTGCAAATTTTCGCTCAAAAACAAACTTTTGACAGAATTTTTCTCACTCCTCGGAACTCTCCTCAGTCCTTTTGAAAGTTCAAATTCCCGCGCATTTGCTTCAACGTAGGACTTTCACGTTCACTACAGTTCACTGGTTGTGAACAGGTGAGAAAATTGTCCTATCGTGGGTGCTTTCTTGTCCAGCACAGACCACTGATCTGAAAATATAGTGGCACAGTGCCACAGACCAGTGGCACAGTGCCACAGACCAGCAGTCATTTTTTTTCGAAACGAGGAAAGCTTGGAAAGCTGTAGACTTAAACGCTGACGAAAAATCATCCAAGTTCATATATAAACAAGACGCCTGCTCAGGCGTTCACACTGGCCTTATAATGCGTGCTGGTGTGTGAAAACTATACGACCCTATGATAACCGTTGCGAAATTTCTATGTCTCCAAGGCCTCCAAGTCACAAACTTTCAAGGATTTTAAAACGTCTGTAGACAGGCTATAGGGTTCAACTAATACGCAGGTAATATACCAGAAACATTTGAGTACGCTAAGTTTCAAAATTCAAAGAACACTATATCAATAGTAATAAACAAACAAGACAAAAAATCTTATTGCATAGTTTCCGCTCCTGGCCATTTTGACTTGAGCTTGCAATGGCAGGTCAGCGGTTCACTTCATCAACGTAGGTCGATTTCACGTTGACGAAAAAAACGAAGAATTTTGACACAGAAAATTAGGGAATCTCAACACTGGGCCTTACCACTGGGCCTTACGGCCAGTGTGCTGGTGGCGTAGTGGTTAAGGCGTGCGCCTGCGGAGTCGTAAGTCGCGGGTTCGAATCACTGACTCTTTTATTAAAAACTTTTCAAACTTTTTTTTCTGAATGGTTTTCCCGTTCTAGGGTTAATAAGGTTGGTTAGGGTTTTTGGGTTGTTTAATATTCTGTTAACACTGTTATGGTTGTGCCACCAAATGTTACAGGTTGTGCCACCAAATTTTTGCATTTTAAAACATATTTCAGGATATTTCTGCGCCTGTAGTAGAAGTCCTGGTCATGTAAAAAATCGAGAAATGTTGCTATTTTTTTGGTTTGAATTTGACTTTTGGTAGATGCGAAATCAGACGCCATTTCGGACGCGTTATTCTGATCTGTTTTGTTTTGTACTGAATAACCGATATTAGTTTACATTATAAATATTGTGAACATTAGTAAGAAATAAAGTTATAATAAAACATTGTTTTCAGTAAATCCAAATTTTGTCTTGATTTGTGGCCCTAAACAGCAGCTGCAAATCTGTCTTTCAGAATCAAGCACATTGTTTTGGTTTTGTGTGAAATACACATTTCTTCAGTCCCGTGGTTTTGTGTGAAATACACATTTCTTCAGTCCCGCAAAATACACGCGCATTTGGCGGGAAATTTTCGCTCATGCTCAGATAATTTTCCCGCCTGTTGCGAAAATGCGCTTGCGCTTCCACTGGCGGGAAATCTGCGCACTTGCACGTGACAAAATGGCGGCGGAACAACAATAAAATATAAATCTTGAAAGTCTAAAATATCTTTTTAAAATACACAGCTAAGCAGCCGATTAACATCATGAGCAGGCGAAAAAGAAACAGTTTGCCAGAAAGACTGGTTAATGAAAGAATCCGGCAATTATCTTGGAATGTTATGGAGATTAACAACAGACTTCAAGGGAACAATGATTCTATAGTTTTCCCACCAAATGCATCTTATGATAATGAGATGTCAAATTGCCAAAGTTCCAGCACTGAAATTCAGAAAGTTTACTCATCTGATGTTGAGGTTGAAGATATTTTGTATAAATTGATGATCAGTGACGAATTACATGTGTATAATTCAGCTGGTTTACTGGGATGCATCTCAGGAGTGTACGTTGAGAAAGATTGCCAATTTACTGATAGTATCCAAGAGACTAACATTGTCGTTAAAGTTCGCAAAGATGTAGAAAAGGATGGTGTTCATGGTGTATCATCTGAAACAAGAGATGAAAACTTAAATATTAATCAAGGTTTTCTGAAAGTTATTTCTACATATGAACAAATTGATGGTTTGGCATATCTATATAAGAAAGGTATTGTAGAAGTTGTGGTCAACTTTGATGACCTCGCTAACCAACCAGAGTGTAAACTGATGGTATATCTAAATGAAGCAGGATTTACAGCAGTTTCCATCCCCAGTGAAGACCCATCGGTGGGGATCAAGTCTTACAAATCGATGAAAATGCTAATGCAGTGGCTACATGGTTCATGGTTGCCCAAGGTAGAACATCAGCCAACCAAACATGATTATCAAATTGAATCCATTTTCAATACATTAAAAAACAAAAGAAGCTGCCCTGCAAAAGCAACAACCTCAACCGATGACAATATCTTTCCATCTGAGCCAGATGTAATGAAAGATGCTGACCTTGATAAACTTCAACATCCGTCATTGGTTCCATTGTTGCGAGGGTACCAAAAAAGAGCTGTTAATTGGATGATCAAACAAGAAACTGTTGATACTAAAGCTTTTGCAACAGGTAAATCATCATTATATAGGTTCAGGCTAAATTATAGAATACCCATCCATTTTGAAACCTTACACCTAATATACACTTGTAAACATTAACAATTTCCTCAAAATATGTCATTTATAACTGCCTCATTCTTCAAAACCACTTGTGAAATATGATAAACTGTTTTGAAATTATTCCTGTATTTCTTTGTGTGTTTAAACGAATTACAAAAAGTGGCCGGGTATTCCATAATCGCTCTATGTATTTTGTAAATTTTAGACAACAAGGTTCCTCATCCACTCTGGAAAACAATCAGTCTTGGTGATAAACAAGCATGTTACAATCCACACACGGGAAGGTAAGAAGAGTGACCTTACTATTGTAACTCTGAAGACCAAAAACATAGGTGCAGGCCTTAAAATATCGGTCAGCAGTGCCGTCGGTCAAAATGTCCGGTGTCTTTCAGAATGGGTCGGACATTTTTATAATTATGTCCGATGGCCTTATGTTTAGTTTGGCGCAAAAATATATTCTTTTAAAATCGTATACTGACGCTAAATGTTGGGCAGTTATGCATTGATACTTTAAGGCCCGATCAAACGTCCGAGAACGCAAGTCATCGCAAGTAAACTTGCGTTGACTTACGATGCGACTAGTCAAAGAATACCCGGCTCTGCTGTCACGCTTAGCGGACCACATAACAGCTCTGATAAACATTTACGGGGTAAATTTACATCGGACAAAGTTAAAGTTTGGTCGGACATCAATACAGTTGGGTCGGACAAACGGTAAACCTCAATTTTCCTTCGGTCGGACAGAATGTCCGGTGCGCGTTTCTTTCTGGGTCTGACAATTTCACGAATGGGTCGGACAATGTCTGTGACCGACCGATATTTTAAGGCCTGTAGGTGTACCATATTTAAAACTGAACAAAAATCAATTCATCTAAAATTGCAGGAAAATAATTCTGTGCAGTAGTTTTAGGTTTAGTTTCTGAAACACTGTACATCATACTATAGGCACTGGAACTGGGAGAGCTAGGGAGCTATAAGTATAGTCCCTCTCCAAAAAAGTAGAAGTAAGGTTTGCCCTCCCCCAAAAAAGAACAAAGAGTAAAAAAGATCAACTAACATGAAAATGTCAAATCTTCCTTAGAATACAGGAAATGCCATTTCAGATATTCTAGATTTCAAAGTTTTCCAGAGAAACATGCCCCCGGGCACCCCTAGAGTTTGTCTACCAATCAGAAATTTATCCTGAATTATAAATATGTAGAGTAAATTATTGCAACTGGGAATATTTGTTTCAGAATATGCAGAGATCAGATCTATCATCAAGGATATCCTTCAGGGGGAATACTAGCTGACGAAATGGGGCTTGGAAAAACTGTAGAGGTGCTTGCCTGTATTTTAAATAATCCCAGTCAATCGGAAACTAAGATGGAACCATGTGAAGAAATATTGCAAACTGATTGTCCCAGTGATTCTCCAGGCAGTTCAATGTCTGTAAGTGATGAAAAGGATGCATTTGTGAAATATCCCAGTGATATCAAAGTTAATCACAGCCAACATTCTCCAAAACAAATTGAGATAGGCAGCAGCAATTCTCCTCAGTCAACCAAAGGGGCTTCAGTGTCGGATATTCAGCTTGAGCCGTCAAAAATAAATGGAGAACATCGGATTGGTGTGTCAAACAAACGTACTCTGCCGATTGATCCTGATGCTAATGTTGACAAACTTGGAAAGATGGCAAGAATGGAATCCTGCGATTCCTCATTACCAAACCATGATGTTGTACAGTTGCCAGTTCAACCTAATATCTTCAACAAATCTCCTCTGCCTTCTCATTCTGTAATCTTCAACGAGACTGAAGACAGGGAAAAGATGGAATGTAATAATTATCTGACGGAAATTCCAACAGCAAGTATTCAAGAAGTGAAGTCAATTGAAAGTCTCTCGGAAAGCAAGTCATCAACAACAACTGTTGAAAAAGAGAAACCTGTAAGATGCATTTGTGGCAAAAATAAGGCAGGTCCCCAGGAAGAAGTTCTGACTTGCACAAACTGTAGTTTTTCCCAACATCCTCAGTGTATTGGTTTAAAGAAGAAGACTGATGAGAACTATGTATGTCCTGATTGCTCTGTGAAGATGGTAAGTGATTAGATACTAGCATCTTCATCAGGAGTTGCTATGTGGATCTATATATACTTGAGTGATGATGTCATTGCCCAATAAGGTAGACATACTGTACCTGTGCTAGGTATAGGTATCCTGCATGTCCCTGAATGTTGTTTGGAGATACTGCAAAACATATATCTACAGTAATATTAAACCTGTATAAAGTATTAAACTTTATATGAACAGAATCTTTGTCTTACGACAAATTTTCGAAAAGGTTAGGGTCTGTCACTCTGTAGTCTGTCACACCTTCATGATCCCCTGTTTTTCAGCCCACCCTTTTAAACCATACCTCTTTAAAACCAACAACCTGTCAACTGAGCAACATCAACAACAGTAACAACTACTATTCAGTGAAAATGAAGTCGACAACTTCACCGTTCACCGTTTTCCCGTAATATCTACAATACATACAGTATTACTAAATATTTTTCTAAGAACACACTTTAAGACAAATAAAAATACAAATTGTACAATTAAACATATACTGTAGTCACCCACTGTTCAGTGTTCACGTAACAAACAGGTAGTGGATTGCCATATGCACATATTTTCATGATGATATTACTACAGTACATGCATGTTTGTTTTTGTAGCCATTACTGGAGTCTAACGCAACTCTTATTGTATCTCCCATTACAATTGCGCATCAATGGCTTGATGAAATCCATCGTCACATATTGCCTGGCTCGCTTAATGTTATGGTATGTTCTAGCGTTATATGTATATAACATATTATGTATAGTTTCGCTTACCTCAAATTCTTTGTAACTACTAGCGGTTTCACGTATAGTTAGGATCTTGCTCTATCTTTGCAATCTCTAACATTTCGTGAACCAAAACACACTTATAGTTAATATACTGTATTATGTATACAGTGTATATGCTTAAGTTAACGATTTCCTAATTCTTTACCTCAATAGTCAATACCCTTGGTGTAACTACTTTCTGTAATAAGCAATGCTGAGTGGTTAACTTTCACACTAACTACTGTATAGTTAACTTTAACTAATTTTTTATACAACCAGCCCCAGAAAGTTATGCTTTTTCTGTAATAGAGTTAAATTAGATGAAGGAATCGTAAGAAATCTACTTTGTGTTGGTATGCTGCAATTGAAATTGCTCAAAATAATTGCAAAGTTCGTCGTCAGGCACGACCGAAGCTCATGTTGGTTCAAACAGGTGTGCTTTACATGAGATGCACGAAATGCATTATTACATGTAATAGATGTAATATTTTAGATATGTCTACGAAAATGTTTATTGGATACAACATTTAGATCAATTTTGCAAAGCTTTTCATATTTTTCACTGCCTATATATTTCGATTTTCGAGACGCCTACAACAGACTATATTTGCCAAAACTCAGTAAATTGTCGAAAAAAGCGATTTCACGTTGACGTTTGACTGTGCAATATTGAACAGTTTCGCTCAGATTCGTTCCCAGGATCCTATTTTCTTTTATTCATTGTTCTCCTTGTAGTACAATTAATTCATTCAACCAGTCATAATTCAGTAAGCTTGTCATGGAAATGACCAAATTCGTTGACTAGTTTTCCAATAGTTCCAGTTTTTCTTCGTTTTGTTCATAAAAAGCTACAAAAAACAAACACTTACCATAGTTAAACTGGATACCTCTTTCAGTCTCTCCCTACATGTCCGTTATTGTCCGTTATTGTCCGTTAAGGCTGGACAAAACCTACATTTTCGTTAGAGTCAAACTAGAAGCGTTCTTCCCACATATAATTAATGCGAGGTTATAATCAGACAACTGTATACTGCAGGAAACTCTGGTCACATACAATTGATGCGAGGTTATAATCAGACAACTGTATACTGTAGGAAACTCATGGCACATACAATTGATGCGAGGTTATAATCAGACAACTGCATACTGTAGGAAACTCATGGCACATACAATTGATGCGAGGTTATAATCAGACAACTGCAGGAAGCTCTGGTCACATATAATTGATGCGAGGTTATAATCAGACAACTGCATACTTGAAGAAACTCTGGTCGCAAAGGTAGAAGGCACATGCACTAACACGCCGATCTTGATGTAATCTGCAGTATCTCTTATATTTTGCTTGTGAAATCCTTATATTTGTAGATTTATGAAGGAGTGGCTAAACAAGGTTTTGTATACCCCTCTGTATTGGCTGAGAATGATATCATTCTGACAACTTATGAAGTGCTTAAAAGGGACTTCCATCACTTGCCTTCCAAAAGAGGTACAGTACATTGATTTACTCAACTCGTAAGCTTGCCACGTGTCTCCATAAACTGCATGTGCTATATTGGAAAGGGTTTGTTTTAAGTTGACCGTGTTTAGTGATTATAGCAGTTGAAGGGAATATTAGACGAAGCTCTGGGAACAACAAAGTCTGTTTCAATGTATTGATATTATTCCGTCTAATTGTGGAATCCATAACATAATTTGGAAAGCTAAATTATTAGTGTTGAATTTCCAAAATATTTATGCTGTGGTAATTACTGTATTGACTATTGTTTGGATCAAAACATTGTTTTTGAATGAAGCAGCTGTTAGTGTTACAATATCTATCTACTATAAATAGGGAGAAACTGTTTTTCTATTAGCAGGAGGTGTTAGTTTTACAATACCTATCCAGTATAAATAGGGAAAAACTGTTTTCTGTTTTACTTGTACTTTATAAGCTATAAAGTTTGAACGAAAAGTTTGTTCAGTGAAACGTGTTTTACTAGATAACCACAATCACCGACGTCCTAAGAGATATCCAACATGGCCATGTCCACTTACGTGCATTAAATTTTGGAGGGTAAGTTTTAGTTATTCAAAGTTGTATCGTCCAGTTATGCAACCAACTGCATGTAGACACTGGATTAAATCTGGGTTCTTGAGCTTCTCTATCTATTGGCAAGTATACTCCAGTACTTGAAAAAACTTGCAAGGTACACAAATACTTTATACCATTGCCTTGGAAAAACTCCAAAGCGCTTTGTATTCGCTATTAGACTGTATTGGTTTATCAGATATTAAAACCTTACTGTACCTCCCGTTTTATGACATGTTTGTTCGTTTTCTCACTCGTTTCCACCATCATTTTTGCACTTCATGCTTTCGTCACTTTCTTTTCTTCTCAATATCAAATACAATTATTTTAATCAAATTAGATTTGCCTCGATGAAGCCCAAATGGTTGAGAACACCACAGCGAAGGTAAACTATTGTGTGTTCAAAAAAGCGTTTACGTGCAGCCAGACATAGCATTGGTGCAGGTGTATATTGACTTTCTCAAATTCATTATTTAGACCACAGAAACAGCATTGAACCTTTCAGCTGTCCACAGATGGTGTATAACAGGAACACCCATTCAGAAGACTATCAATGGTTAGTATCATCATTCTAGTCGCTTACCCACATGAAACAACCTACAGTACATGGCTGCCATTTGCAAAGAAATTGTCATAGTAACTATAGAAGACATACCATTTTCCCCTTTCAGGGTTTGGGAGGAGGTTAATCCGGTATCCCAAGGAAACTTACTCTACAAGTCTAGCAAACTAACAGGTTTTACCATGTCTCAAGGGGAAAGTACTGCACATGAATTGGTCGAATTATATTTCAACTTGTCGATGAATATATATGGGAATTTCATAACTTGTTTATCCCTACTTTCTAAAGTATAAAATGACATCAAGTGGGCAAACACTCGTTTGTTTCACTTCGATCTTAGTAACTAAGTACTGTAGCAGTAATCGATTTATTGAAAAAACAAACACAATAGTTCTAGACCAAATACAATCAATTTTTCTAGATCTTCATGGTTTATTCCTATTCCTTGGCGTAGAACCTTACTACCGGAAAACGTGGTGGAAAGAGTTGCTCTATGAACCATTTATGAGAGGAAACTTAAAACCTCTCAGTGATGTTCTTTATAATGTTATGTGGAGAACTGCTAAGAAGGATGTCATTGACGAGGTATGTGGAAGTCAAAAGTTTGTATCCGGCCGAATTATAAGTCGGTTTTTCGTAAATTAAACACGATTCATTGAAGTACTGTACATGTGTAGGAAAAGCAAAAGCAACATTGCTGAAACGAAATACTGTACATATAATATCATTAATGTTTTCATGAACTTGTATAACGAAAGGAACTTAATACCTGTCTATGTGAATTAAATTACTTCGTTAGTTTTGCATCTGACATAATGCAAGATATTATCTAATGTTATGTGATGGAATAAAATGAAATGTGATGTGATCTTTTATGATGGACCTTTTTTATGATGGATCTTTCGGTCCATAACAAGGAGTATTTATTTCGGGATTCCTTTCCCAAGCTCTTCAGATTAACCCAAGATTTTGACCAAAGATAAAAATGAAGTTTAGTAGTCAAACCGAGTAGTCAAACCTGCAGTCGTTAGCGCTAAAAAGCTACGTCATTACTATACCTCGACATTAGTTAAATTTCTTGACTTTTAATTTACATATTTACTGTTTCTCCTATTTCAGATCAATCTTCCAGAACAGAAAGAATCAATGAACTGGTTGAACTTCTCCCCCGTTGAATATCATTTCTATCGTCGTCAATATGAAGAATGTTCCAAATTTGCACTCAAGGTAAACCAGTGAACTCTAAAGGGACTGGAACGATAACTTGGCCGCCATCTTTGAAGCCACTCATGATGGCCGCCATGTACGTACGGAGTCGAAAAATACACCACTTGGAAAACATAGATTTACTCACGTTCTACAGCAGTTACAGTAATGACTAAAAGCTGAAAATAGACTTCAATACTTGGACTTTAGTACAAAACAAGTTTTGAGACCGTCGAAATGTTTTAAAGAACTAAGTTTGAAGAACTAAGTTTGGTTCGGCACGTTCATACTGCTGTAACTAAGTGTAGAACAGTGAGAACTATCCAGAAAACCAGGAACAGTTATTTTAAATTGAAGCCTTCGGATGAAAAAAGGACTTTTCTTGCTCATTTTCGCTCAAAAACAAACTTTTGACGGAATTTTCCACTCCTCGAAACTCTCCCCAGTCTTTTTGAAAGTGCATTTTCCCGCTCTTAGCTTCTACAGGACTTGATCATTGGAGTTAGCGTTCCAGTATACCGAACTCGTAACACATACTCAAAATAAACTACGTTTACAAGTCTCACTGTTTATATTATCACTATCTGTCAATCAAAATTCTTATTATGTTTGAGTCACGCGATGTCATGTCACACTTCCGGTATACTACTCCCCTAAAAATTAAATCTACATTTTTACGTTTTAACTCAACATGAAATGTTTCAAACTTTCAGTTCTAACTGATCAGTCTTTCTCTTCGTTTTCTGCCAACTCACGTATTTTCTTTCTTGCGTCAACTGCTGCTCCCCGTTTCTCCCTCTTCTTTTCAACTCCCTGGGTCTGCTCCTCATTTCTTTGTTCTGCTTGCGTTGAGCATCGCATCTCGAGTGGACATACTAACTGTAACGGTCTTTCAATAGTGTGTCCTTTGTGTAATAATACCACACCACGTACCACACTATCCTTTCCTTTAACTTGCCGTAGTACCTTTCCTTTCTTCCACTCGCTTCTGTTCTTCTCTTCTTCCACGACTAATAATATCTCTCCAATTTCGGGTGCTCTGGCTTGGTTAACATTGATTCGTTGACTCTCCATTAAACTGTGTATATATTCTCTTTGCCATCGTTTCCACGCGTTATTCTTTGCTTTAACAATTCGTTTCTGCATCTTTGAGCGAAGCTGTGGTATCCACCAATGTTCTCTCAGAGCTGCCATGGTATTTTTTAAAAAAAAATGCTTGATTGATATATGTATGGCTATGAGCTATTTTTCTTCGAAAAGTCCTCCATCAAGGTAGATTGGCTCGTAACCATTTTTTTTTTTTCTTTTGCACTTTTTGAACTTTGGTTTCTTTGTCTTCGACTATTCTCCAACCCGGGGCTTGCAACTCGGGATTAACTCCTTTCTGAACTCTTCTCACCCAGCTGTTTCTTGCTGTTGTAATTTCCTCGTTTACGAGTGGTCCCGATTTCTTCTTGTTCTGACGAATCTTCGCCAAGCAGTTGTTAATGAATCTTAATGTCCACGCTGTTACTCTCAACGTACGCCAGTATGTGCTTCTTTCTAAAAGAGCGTCCCATTCATCCAGTTCATGATCTTTCGTAAATAACACTTGCTCCATAATTGGCTTACTCTCTTCGCTAACAGCTGTAGTTGCTGTCAAGTTAGGTTGCTCCGGCCACTGTTCTTTCTCTAACAACCAGTTTGGACCGTTGAACCAATTCCCGTTTTCCAATCTTTCTACGGTTGCTCCCCTACTTCCGTGGTCTGCGAGGTTTCTCTTTGATGGGCAATATTTCCAGACAATGCCAAGCTCACTGGTAATCTCCGCGATCTTCATAACTCTGTTACTGACAAACACTTTCCATGGTTTCCCCGGATTAGTCAGCCAGTAAAGCACTACCATGCTGTCTAACCAGATTACAATGTTCAGCAAATGTTCTTGATTGGTTGGTTGTGTAAGGCGTTGCTTAGATTCTTCGCCATGTTGGTAGCCATGTGAGCTCCTACGAGCTCCAATCTGGGTATTGATGTGTTCCATTTTGAAATCCTAGATTTAGATGTCAATAGTCCCTTGACTGTTGCCGATGTCTGTTCCACTACTGCTATGGTTACTGCAGAACACGCTAGGTTGCTTGCGTCAGCAAACACATGGAGCTCAATGGCTTTCGTTTCCTTCGAATTTCCGGTTATGCTTCTTGGCACTTTGACATTTTTCAACTGTTTGTTCCACTTGAGCCATTGTTTCTTTAAATCTGGTGAAACCTCCAAATTCCACCCTTTCTTCTCTTCGCAGGCCTCTCTGTAAATGTGTTTTCCTTCAGCCATCGTAGGTGATATTATGCCAAGAGGATCGTAGACTTTTCCCAACTGGCTTAAGATGCTTCGCTTTGTAACCGGTTCATTTTCAGGCACTTCCGGTACTTGTATTTCTAAGGTATCTTCTTCTTTGTTCCATACATGACCGAGGATCTTGCTAGGGTTTTGCATGTTCTCATCTTCTAATGTTGAGATGTTCGACTCCCACTTATGAATTGGGAATTTTGCACTCTCGAGTATAAGTTTTGTTTCTCCCTTGAATTTCTCCAGATTATCAATGTCGCCTCCCGACTGGCTTCAACTCCAAATGGGACTCTGGCAAACCGGAAATGTTCCTCGTTTCCGTTTCGTTCGACGAGAAATCTAAAGGCATCTCTGTCTTCTTCCCTGATTGCTATTTGTAGAAAGGCTTTTTGGATATCGGCGAGAAGAATATTAGATGACATTCTCGCTCTCACCATAATGTCCCACAACAAGGGTTGAAGGGGTGGCCCGGTGAACATGCAGTCATTTATGCTAGATGACAACGGATGGGGTCTGGAGCTGGCGTCGAAGACCATTCTCACTTTCGTTGTTGCAGCATCTTTCCGAACAACTGGCTTGTGCGGCATGTAATACAATCTTTCTCCCGACGGCATCTTTGGGGCTCTCTCAATCATCCCACTAGATATCTGGTCTTCAATAATCTTCTCATACTCTTGCTTCAAATCTTCTTCCTTTGCTAGCCTTTTGTTGACATTGTATAGTCGTCTTCTGCTTTGCTGTTCGTTTGTAGCTGTCAAATTGCTTCCTGGAATCCAAGGTATGCTAACTTGATATCTGCCATCTTGTTTTGTTATGCTGTCTCAAAACTCGGTTAACACTTGCAACTGGTCGTTTTCACCACGATCTTCAACCCCAAGTACATCAAGACTGTACAACCGTTCGTAATCATCAACATCTCTCGTGAACATACAGGCATCACTTGAGTAATTCTCACCACCATGAATGACCCATCCAAATGTTGTTTCTTCCACTATGGGATCTCCTGGATTTCCTTTGTATACTTTCTCCGTTCTGATTTTTGTGTAAGTGCCATCGCCAAGTATGATATGAATTGGATACTCTCCTTTGTCAGTCTTGTAGAATCTCTTGTCTATTGTGTGGGTGTATTTCATCTTGACCTCATTCATATCAGGTCTCCTAACAGTGGTAAAATCAGAAAGTTTAGAACCAGTCAGTTCAATTGTTTCATGTGTATTCCCGTCAAGAGAATCTATGGTCGCTTGATAAATTGGAATTGATTGAGTGCTAGTGCCATTCACGGTTACTATCTCACGAGCTTCATGATGTGTTGGATCTAAATTGAATTTCTTTACTGCTTCGCAAGAAATAAAGTTTCGACCAGAACCGGTGTCGAGATATGCCCACAGTGTTTTACCTTTGATGTTGACGGGTATAATTGCTGGAAGTGACTTTTCCTCTGTGAATGTGGTAAATCCAGTAAGCGTTGCTCTGTTTTCTTTGTTGACTTCATTCTTGTCACACAAGCTTGTATGATGTTTCGCATTACACTTCAGGCAACCACGACTTCGACAATGATTCGCCCGGTGTCCTGAGCGAGCACAATTAAAGCACAGGTTCTTTTCGGAAAATATTTATTTCTGTCTACCAAGCGCTTCACTGTATTGCATTGATCACCCCAGTGTTCATTGCTTCCACAAAAAATACAGTGAGGTTTTCTTGCTTCTGATGACTTTTGATACCAGTGTCCTTCTGGTTTCTTATAACTCTTGGGTGCATCATCCACTTTATTCCTTCGTAACCACTTCTGTAAATTATTGATTAGCACTTCCATAGACCATTCTTCCCAGTCATCGTCTGCTCGTACCAAGTCTGGTTTTACCTGTGGTAGCTTGTTGGGTGTGGTCATAACAAATCCAGAAAGTTTTTCACCTTCACCCAGTGTCGTAATTGGGTCGAAATTCTTGCTTAATTTCTCATAGAAATCTTGAACTTTGTCATAATTCGTTCCTTTTACTGGAGTTAAGTTGATTATTGCGTCCATATGAGCATTTATGACCTGTTTTGGATGACCATACTCGCTTTTCAGCCTGTCCCATGCAATCTTGTAACCAATTTCACCCGGTTTCAAATTAGATATCTTCTCTCTCACCTTTGGGTTCACCATTTCCAATAAAAACCTATATTTTTCTTCAGCTGTAGCCGCTTTCTCATGAACCAGTGTTAAAAACATATTCTCAAATCTCACCCAGTCTGTGGGGGTTCCATTAAACGGTGTAATTTTTAGCTTCGGTAGTTTCGCTGTGGTTGAACGAGCGGTCTTTTCCATTTCTAGTTTCTTCTGTGTCATCAATAATTCTGCCTCATGGCTTTCCTGCCATAAATGTCGCTCGCACACTTCTTGTTCTTCACGAAGCTCAGTCCGTCGTTGTTCTTCATATCGCAATTGCCCCTCTTTCACTTCTGAGCGTTGTAATTCAGTCTCTCGATCCAAATTCTCTTGTTTTTCCTTTAGTTGCCGAGCTAATTTTTCCTTTTCATCGATCAGCGCTGAATATTTCGACTTTATATCTTTTTTCCACTGTCTCACTGAGCGTGGCGTCTTACCGTTGTCGATTTTTAACTCTTCCGTTTGCGAAATAAGCTCGGATAATTTGGTGATTTTTTACTCGCCCTTTCGTTTGTCGCCTCGATTTTTATCGTAGTCTTTCGCTTCGATAATTTGCTCCGTTTCTTCCAAAAAATATTGTAACTTCGAAATTTCTTTGTCTATGTTTCCTTCGAGTTCTTGTTCCCCTGTATTCACCCTCTCGCTCGCTTCTTCGTTGCTCATAACGTACTAAACCTGTTGTACAAACACGCAAATATTCGCCTCACCTTCGCTTCGAATTTCACTTCAATATATGTTGATTAGTCTCGAGTATGTTGTCGTATTTTTCGCTTTAAACGGCCATCCTGGTCACGGCACCACTTGTATACCGAACTCGTAACACATACTCAAAATAAACTACGAAAACTCTCACATAATCAATAATAAAACATATATTTCACTGCTCACACTCACACGTTTCGTTTTACAAGTCTCACTGTTTATATTATCACTATCTGTCAATCAAAAGTCTTATTATGTTTGAGTCACGCGATGTGATGTCACACTTCCGGTATACCAGTTTATGTAGAGTTCACTGAGGTAAACACAAAATTGTACTCTTGTGGCAGATAGCTACCGTCATCTCCACGAGTTATTGGCCGATGACGTCATCCCTCGAGTTTTAAGGACATACGTACGGTTCGACTTTATATTATTCTTGATGTGAAGACAATAGACCGGAGTGTTGAAACGTTGGGTCGTGAATACTGTTAATTCGATCGGCCTTTGCATTCATTTACTACCAGAGTAGCGAGCGAAAACATGTCTGCTATTAAACTTGGTTGCCATGAACGAAAAGACTTCACAAAATCCATAGTTTATATTGAGTCAGAGTGTCCTTTTTACAGGAGTTGAATAAATTTCAAGAATCAGAAACTGAGCTGAATAGCCTCGACAGAAACAGCGTGCACAGGGTGAGTTTGTGTGTTCATTTTGTTGTATTAAAACAGTTGTTATACACGGCTTTTAACGTGCCTCGTACAGAGGTGTGCACGAAAGAGTACCCGGAATTACAAATGTGCTCTGTACTTTTCCCAACAGCCCTTTACACGCGAGGCAATACACGCGAGGAAAGCTGTGATCGTAACAGTGTTGTTCCAGATGTTTTCAATTATTTGCGATCATAATCTGTTGTAAAGGAACATTTTTTACACAAAACGAAATTCTGTTTGTGATTTCATTTTCATATTTCCATGTTATTCTTAGGTACTGTGGCCTTTATTAAAACTACGTCAGGCTTGTTGTCATCCTCAGGCTGTACGGGGCGGTTACCTTGCAGTTCAAAAGAAGTAAGAGAGATTTCAGCATGTCTTAAATACTGTACTTTGTGAATGCAGTTTGTTTATACATAAGACTTAGTCCTTGCAGTAACGACACTAACTAAGCTGGCAGTGTTTTTACTCAATTGTACCGTACACTAAATCTGAGCAAGAGTGAAATCCTTCTGTCAGGGTTAGGATAAGGTTATGATTAAGGTTAGGGTTAGCGTAAAGGTATATGATTAGGATTAGGTCAAGGTTGCGATTAGGGTATATGGATTAGGGTTAGGGATTTCGATTATGAGGCTTAAGGATAGTTAATGCTACAGTATGTTATATTTATTTGTTTGTATTTATAATACTGTGATTATAAATATGTTTTGTTTTTTACAGTGTAATCACGATGGACCAACTTCTTGAGAGTCTAATTAACAAAGCTAAAAATGAAAGTCAAGACGCGCACCGACAATTGCTATGTGCATTGAACGGTACGTCAAACGTTTACTGTTACTGTACATGAAATAAGAGATAAAGAACAACACCTTATTTGTAGTTAAATGTAAGATAAATGAGAAGTTCTCTTAAACAAAGTGGGTTTGAAATTATTTTGTGAACAAGCGATACTTTTATCCTTTTAGGTCTTGCTGGAACATACATCTTACAAGAGAATGTGAGTTTTCTAATAATCATTGCCAAAGGCACTGCACATTTACCTATATTTTGTCATCTTACTCTAAATACAATGTTGTGTGTAGAACTGATGTTAAAATGAATAAATCGGCTCCATAAGGTCCTTGTCGATTTGCATGGTGATAAGTATGATTGTATTATTTTGTGGTAAACACCACGTTTATTCATTTGGCAAAGCTTTCGGTCCGTTTCAATCATTATTTTAAGATATATCATTCTACTCCATTTTTGAAATGCTAAAAAATGCGCTAGATACTTTGGATTACGATATTAAAATGACGCTGTTCACAATAAGAACTATTTCCCTTGAACAACTGAACATACAATGTACACTACGCTGCAGGGTTAAAAAATACCTCATGCCCAGACTGCACTCCTTCTGCAGTGATGGACTAGTTCAATACTAAAGAGACAATAGTTTGTAGAATGTAGGCTTGGCATTCATGTCGGGGAGGTAGGGTGGAGGGGTGTGGAGTTCACGAAAACGATTTTCCATCGAAATATATTGGAGCGATACATTTTGGCAATACATGTTTAGTGACTCCATGACCGTTATTATTCGAAGTGCCAACACAACACTGGTTACAATGTATTATTGTTTAGTGGCAAGATGCAGTTGACGTTTATAGAGAAGCAATGGCATCGTGGAAAGAGCATGAAGAATTGTTCAAAACAGACTCCCTTCAGGTTAGGGTTAGACTTATTTTATATTTGTTTTTTTAAACCCAAATACTGAGAAAGTTTATGATAATATTTAACCGAATTTACTGAAATTTGATAATTTAGAAACTTCATACGTTGCATAACCTCTACGATGTATTGAGCAAGTTCGACAGTAATACCAGAACATTGAGGGATGATTTCCTGGAACAAGAGGTGTGCGAAAATATTTCTAGATTAGATAAGAAAACCATGAGATTTCCTGAAAAATGCACAATTCAAATAGTAAATTCGGGAGATGTGCATGTACAGTATTATGTCGTATATGGTTAAAGCATAATTTAGATAAAATTATGAAAAGATATAGCCTAATTATTTTTTCTAAATGCGCAGCCAATAATCCTTTGTCTCATTTGCGTCTTTTCAGGCGTCTGAAATAAAGGATAAATATCTACAAAAATGGAAAGATCAAGTAACAGTCGCTGAGAACGAAGTGTCTAATGCACGAAAGACTCATGATGAACTGATGCAAAAGGTTCGTGCAGGCACCAAAAATAGAGTTTCCATCTGACATCTGTAGTGAAATGTTCATCGTTTTCAACATTTACATACAGGTAGTATTTTTTACATTACGTAACTGCAATGATAGTACCTTGAACTGTCTTTACTAATTCGGTTACACTTCTTAGTGGATCACTTCTTAAGTCTCTCAATAAACAATTGGGTAGAGTTCGAGTAAAATTTTAAGGCCAGTTTTGTTACTGAGAGGCAGGAAGATAAAGTTAGCCACGCCACGAGAAAGCTACGATCTACAAGAATTACTGTGGATCTTTTAAAGATAATGATTGTTGTCAAAGATAACATATTGGATTTGTGCCTGGTTCTAGCGAATTGTTTGTCTAGAAATTCATAATTAATATTGTTCATTTCTATTTTCTGCTAAGGTTGACTTCAAGTGCCCTTGGTGGATGACGTACTTGCAAAACACCATGGATAATGAGATTGATTCTGAACGTCTTGTGGACAAAGTGAAGTCTGATTTAACCGCTGTTAGAAACGTGCAGGAATTTGGTTCTTTAAGTATGGCGGATAGGTATGACTCGTGAATAACGTAGAATGTATTGTCTATTTTTTATAATAGTAGCTTCATATTTCCAATTTTTATCTTGTTACTTGTTAAGACTGTTTTCCAATCAAGCGTTGTTTTACGTACGAACGCACGGAAAACTTTGAACCGTTCTCAATTTTTACATTGTGTGCTGTACATAATATTAATGCATATGGTTCTTATATAAGGATGTATAGTAATAATCCCAACGGAATTTTCTATTTTCAGTTTTTCTGATCTTCGTGGCTTACAGTTACTCCTTGTTCGAA
The DNA here is from genome assembly GCA_016169945.1 of Trachythela sp. YZ-2020. NCBI lineage: Eukaryota > Metazoa > Cnidaria > Anthozoa > Malacalcyonacea > Clavulariidae > Trachythela > Trachythela sp. YZ-2020. Next base: position 5,629,846 of record JADLSH010000369.1, read on the forward strand.
AATTTGAAGCGATTGAGGTAGTGAAGAATATTTTTACTATCAAATAAGTTTTATACCTGACAACTTATTTCTTTATGAATAATTATCATAATTTTGAAAGATTTTTCCTTCTTATTCATTACAAGGATTGTCAGAATAATCTATTGCATGAGTTGAAAAGGTTGATGGTAGAGCCAACTAAAGAGATGGTGGTATCAGCAGCTGAATGTTGTTTGCGTCCAGCGATGAACAGCACAGCGGAGAGGTACATAAAATTTGCGTTCCAATAATACCAGCATCCATAAGGCTTATAACAAACAAATTTTATTTGCATATGACACTTGTGATAATGTACTGTATATTCATTCACCTATATTTAGGTACCTTAATGTAAATGCAAGCACATGCAGGCTTACTTACAGTATGACCGCTCGTGTCATAACTAGTTCAAACTACGAAATAAGGTCAAAAACAATCTGTAAATGCAAGCACATGCAGTCTTACTTACAGTATGAATAGTTAAGGCCAGTTACCCTTATTCTGCCGGTAATAATATACTTGTAATTGCTTGGAAAGTAGGTTGAAAAGCGTTTTATCTGAATTAAAATCCTACCCATAGTACCTAAGTGGTTGTTGCTTTTATACTGTATAGTGCAGCATGTTACTGCATTTTATCAAGAAATAATGAAGAACAATTGTTTCTCTGTTGTAGTTGCTGTTTTTGCCGAACAAATTATGTAATGTCAATTCACGAATCTTTGATATTTGGTCATCAAGGCATCAAAAATAATGATGCAGAAAGGTAAGAACTATAAACGTGAAGAAGAACATAGTCATAGAATAATTATTTTTGTCGACTTTCCAAACCATGTTTCTTTCATATTAACTACGTTTTAATCTATATGAACCTTGACATGAATCTCGACTTAAAACTTCAATCTGGATGTCGGACTTTGCCAAACTGTGATAATATCTTGAACACACACACTTAATAGGTAAAATCTATACGATAAGCTGCGTGTCATTAGGATCAAACTACTTGAAAAATTCAACAAGAACTTTGAACCAAGAACCATGTGACTCTTCCTACTGTACTTAACTCAGTCGCTACTCTTGTTTAAAGTGCCCATGTCATAAAATGGGAGTTTACATTATTAGAATCTCCTTGAAACGTAGATCAGGAAAATGCAAAGCAGATCTAAAATTGAGCTTGTTTTCACGGCGTAATAAAGCAATGAAATTTGAAAATTTCAAATTTTAACGGCAAAAGTTTTTGAAAACCGCGAAGGTGGGAAACTGGTAACTAATACGTCACAATGGGAACCCATTGCCTACTTGGATAAGTGAAAAGTATATAAATGTAAAGGGAGAATGGCGATCAAGCCCGGTAAAAAATGTCGTAAACGAGTTCAGGTACAGAAAATAATAGCTACCAAAGCGATGATTCCGATTGGAACTATATTCCGGGCAGTATCAACTCGAGAAACGGAGTGAAATCGATGAAAATACCGTTGACGCGAAGTCGAGCGAAGTCAAGCAGCGATCACGGACAAGACGTCTTCCGTATATAAATAATGAACTAGTTGCTGACGAAGAATGGCTCGCAAAATATCGCGAAAAAGAGCAACAAATTGTTCGACGAACGTCTCAAGGAACTACATGCAGCGAAGAGTTGATGGTATAGAATAAAAAATGGTAAATATTTCACTTTGATTTTGTTGCGTAGCATGGGTTTCACGACTCGTGTATTTGTCTCTACATGTACAATATTCAAATTACAAAATTAATATAATATTTCAGGTGTAAATGTGGCAATTGTCGCATTGAGACGCTTCATATGCTAAAGATGTCAATGTTGTATGGAAAATGAGGAGTGCGTCGATTATTTAAACAGTGACATTGTCCCGCCAAGTTGAAGTCCCGCCATCATGTATTGTCAAGCATCCTTGGTTTAAAATAGCTTATGTCTCGATACCTGGGCCCTCCGTTTAGCAGCAACGAAATTACGAGCAAGAAAGAAGCCAGAATATCGCCAAACAAGCACACAAGATGGGTAAATAATGCTTTATTTGATATCAACACATTGTCATTCATATATCGACTGTATATATACAATTATGATTATATATATTTATACATGTCAATTAGTCAATACACAAATACACGTTTTATTAAAAAGACTTATATATTGATTTGTAGATTCTTACGGAGCACAGCAAATAGAAGCTTTGTGTGGATGGTTTATGGGCGTCTATATATAGCTAATACCACGCGCGTATGAGAAAATAAGGAGGCAGTTTATGCCTGCTCTTGATGAAGACTTGGTAGGATTTGTAGAGGACAGCTCTTATGTTGATACCATAGACTATTGTTATAATATACCTATTTATGTGTATATAACTTTTTTAATTTTGATCTTTTATGTGGTTTATGAGCCACATATATATATATATATCTATATTTTACTCTGTATAGATATAGCATTTGAAATTTGAAATTAAAATTTGTATCTGAGATTTTCCCTGCAGTGCGTGCGTGTGGGTATATTTGTACAATGTGTTACATGGCGTGTAGGATTACTTCTGACTTGCATTTCGTTTCACTGCATATTGAGTCATTTCATGGTAGTTTCAATTTAATATTATTTTCAAACGTTTGTCAAAAATGTTACTTTAATTCCTACACACCGTGATAGATAACAACAGTATACTGAAAAGCATTTTAGCAAGTATACATTCTATAATCTGTGAAGAAATCTGAAACATTAGACGGGTTTTCCCTGTAGAGCGTACAAAATATATCAAAAAGACAAAATACAATAAAATATTATATGTACGTTTTTAATTATTTTATAATCATTGACATTGTATCGTATTTTGCTTTTATTGTTATAAACTTGTTCCATGTTTTTCTTCCTTTATTAAATAGGTATAACCAACACAACCACTAGTTTCAGTTGAAATATCATTATTCTAAATAATCAACAAACACAAGGAGAGTTTTATAATTTACTGCTGCATCAAATTACTGCTAACATTGTCTGTTTAAAATAATACAGTACACGTTGTACATCCTTTGACGACGCAACCAAATGGTTTTGATACGCTATTTCACTCATATCCTCACGATTTTGTGCTATTTCTAGTGAGTAGTGACTCCATCGGCTGGGGCTCATTTATATTTATTGCGTGACTATGACCAACACCAGCAGACAGCATCGAAATAGCTTCTTTTACAACCTATTTAAATAATATATTTGTGACTAAAATTGGTCATATATTAAAACGATTGACGAACGAAATTTACCCTTAACAGAAAAACAAAATAGAATCAGAAATTTGAAAGTATTGTACCTACCATTCTTTTGGCTCTCGCAGACAGCGATTTGTAGTCGGCAGTGTGTATTTTGGAATTGCATCGACGCAAATTTCGTCGGTAGCTAACCTCGGTTTTTGCCAGAGAACATTTCAGTAGAATCCGCCATCGTATAGTGTGCAGACCGAAAGAGTTTGATCCCATTTTGCTTGTTTTAAGCGAACGAAATCCACTGTTTGCCCACTAGAGTCTCCTCTTCGCTTCGGACCTCTCATCTCCAGCAAATGGTATAAAATAAAGGAAATGCCTTCCTTTGTATCTGTTACAAGACCAACCTTGGATCAACCTCATACTACACATCTATTCGGCATCTATTCGCGATTTTATTTGCACTGTTGCCTTCTATATGATAGTACACGTAATAGTGTTTTCTATATTGTTGAGTTGTACGAGTTCCTATTGTGACGTCATACGCACAATTTCGTACCAGTCTCTTTTGCGCGGTTTTCAGATTTTTCACAACACGAAATTCAATGTTTAAACGACAATAACTTTTAAACTATAATTCCGATTTCAATTCTGTTCTAGAACTTACTTACTTATTTAAACCATAGATTTCAAAAATGCAAAGTCTCATTTTATGACATGGGCACTTTAAGTACTGTACTGTAAATGAATGCACTCCCCGGCGGAATTACTGACGAGGGTCGTTAATTGGTCCTGAATGTAATTTGACCTGGGATTGATGAGAGAGAGCATGTCTGATATCAAAACTAGTTGCCGAGAAAGAACAAATTTCAAATACTGTACTTATTTTAAAATATATCTGTGTGACTGCTAAACGTGAAACGTTTCCATGTTTGACTCTATAGCATTGGTGGCTTACGTGCAGAGACAGAAGCTGTTCGGACGTTGAAATCAATATATGCCTTTTTGAAAGGCGAGAGTAAACGTCATTACAAGTACTACATTGGTAAGTTTTATTTTTTCTTTACCGCCTGTCGTCGTCCTCTATAATAAGAACTGCTAAATCGAGAGCCGGTCTAGAGTAGGAATATGTTGGCATCCTATATTTGCACCGCAGATATTTCACAAAGTATCCGCCACTGCCCAAGATCTGAACCTCCCACTCTCGCGATTTTTGAAACATCTATCTGAATCAGTGAAACAACTGAGAATACACAATGAAATCAGACTTACAACGCGACTTAAAATATCTTTTAATATATAGATTATAGATCCACCAGAAAACCTTAAGTGAGCCGACTTTTCTTCAGTCAATTTATGGCTCAGTTCAAGGGAAATAACCGAAGGGAAAAACAAGGCTCCGTCATCTTTTGTACGACATGATGAAACGAAGTGAATTAGTCAATTGGCTATCTACTTCAGCATAAAAGCGGAGTCCCCGTTTTTTAACAATACTGTATCGATTTGAACCTTGTCTTTTTGTGCCGACGTTTTTAGAATTACAACAGCAAGCTCAGTGCCATCTTGAATATTTGGACCAAATCAAAAAGAACTTTAAAGTAAGTATACTGTAAATACGGTTATTGTACGTTTTATGGACCTACAGGTGTGCTGAAGTTTCAGTACATTTTCACTGGTGCTTGTATAAATTGGATTAATCACAGTGTAAAAGAAATTATAGAAAACCTGATGAGTAAAACGTCGTATATTTGTAGGGACTTATGTGCCTGTAGAGTAGGGTAGAGTAGGGTAGGGTACTGTTTCTATCCTTCGATTTGCTAATTTAATTAGCTGCCAACCTTTTTTGTCTCTCGTACAGGTTTATCGTCAGCTCTGGCATGCATTACGTCAACGTGTATCTGCTTTGGATGAGCTTGCAATGTGTACAATGAGGTTGCGTTTAAGATATCCTGGTGAAGTTGTCCCAGAGCATCAGTTTTACATTGTTGACCCAACACAGGTTGGTAATGAAATCCTCAATGACAAAACTCTCTTTTAATGTCTGTTTTTAAAAGTGTTATTTGTAGTGTTTTTGATTTCTATATCCAGGTTGAAACCACCCAAATGGGATTCCGTTCTGACAAAACTCTCACTAATTCGAGTTTAAGAAAGTGTTTGGGCCAGTTGCTGTACTTGAAAAACCTAGCCAAGGTCAGTTCACCATATACGTGCGCTATTATAATATTTATTTCTAGTTAAGCAGCTGAAATCGTGCTGAAATGGCATGAATCGTGTCTTCGAAGTTTTATGTTTCACGAAATAAACATGGTTTATTGTATTTCTATATAGACGCAAAGTACAGATGGTGGCGAGAACTCAGAACTTTGTCCTGTCTGTACAAAAATATTGGGCTATCAGGTATGTATTCTTGGGTGGAAAAAAATCGTTTTTCTGGGAACCTACGTTATGAATAATTTCTTTGTATGTTTGCATGGCGGTAATATGTTTTTCTGGTTTGTGGAAGACACCATGTATACTTATATATTGCAAAGCTTTCAATCCGCAAGCGTGGATCTTCATCATTATTAGCACTGGTGAAAATCCGGGCTAATGGTTCGAAATCTTTGAGTTCAGACGTTTCCAGTACTGTGAAAAGAAGAAAACATGATTGGATGCTTAATCAAGGCACAAATCATAGGCACAGTACAAGTGCAGTACAGTTGATGCTTAATCAAGACACAGCACAGCACAGCACAGCACAGCACAGCACAGCACAGCACAGCACAGCACAGCACAGCACAGCACAGCACAGCACAGCACAGTTGTCGATGTGTATACCCTTTTTATCATTTTTATGTTCTTTTTCTCCATAGTGGAGTGTATTCTCGTGTGGTCATTGTCTTTGTTGTCAATGTATGTGGGTATTACTTGAACGACCTAGTATTCCTGGCAGAGCAGGTTCAAATGTTAGATGTCCTATGTGTCGAGCAAACACTATGGTGCAAGATATCTCGTATGTTAGTACCATCAGACAACTGACTGAGGAAGATAAAGACCTAGTTGTCAAGGTAAAGAATATTTGATTACATTGATTTGTTTTTGTGTAAACACAATATCAATAATACCACCGCCCTTATTGATCTTGGTTAATCACTTGCTTGTTTATGTTAGCTGGTATAAAAATGGTTACTGGTTTTTAGGGAAGTCATTCTAGTAAGATTGAAGCGGCTGTACGAACGTTAATGAAGATCCAGAGAACAGATCCACAGGCTAAAACTCTTGTTTTTTCTACTGTAAGAAATAGCTTCGTTGATTTCACTGTTAAGAAATACTGTACTGTGCAAAATCGTTCGTTTTGATAGTGTCGGTTTATTCCGTGCTTTGATATTGTTTTAGTGGAAAGATGTACTTGATGTTATTTCGCGTGCTCTTTCGGAAAATAACATGAAGTTCCGAAGTATCAAGAAAAGCAAGGATTACCAGGTGATAAACTACTAAATCAAGCCAACATTGACAACAAGGTTAACTTCCATCATGATCATCGTGAAATTCTATAATACTGAAGTCATCAATATAAAGTTAAGGAAACTGTTTAAGCCTCTGACAATATATACTATGCTGCCGTTGGTCAGTTGTTAAAGGGAAACGAAAATAGTTCGTTAAACAAAGTAAATTTGCCACAACGAGACGAGGACGTCCTACGGGGTAATTCCCACTAGCCCTTGGCTAGAAACGAATAAATCTGTAAATAAAGAAAATTAAATCTGACCAGTTTGGCCCACAGTGGTGGACACATGGAAGGGGTGGGGGGGCGCGGTGGAGGGCGGCCGCCCCATTGCAAAAATTTCTAACAGCGTTGAACGATAATGAATTAACTGAGTAACCATATTGTAAAAACGTTTCTTGATCTCGAACGCCAATTTCGTTTGTTTTGACCAAAACATATTTTGAAGACTGAACATTGCAGGAAATTCGCGAAGTATCTTCTCTTTTGTACGAAACAAGTACAAAGTCAAAGCATTCTTATTTATATGCTTTTTATATGCTTGTTTTATCATATTTGACTTTAGTCAAGTTTAGAAGAATTCAAGACTTTTGATGATATTCCTATACTTCTAATTCCTCTTCAATCTGGTTCAAATGGCTTAAACATCATTGAAGCAACTCATGTCATCCTAGTCGAACCATCTCTAAATCCCTCGTTGGAAAGACAGGCTGTTGGACGGATACACAGGATTGGACAAACAAAGTATGTGTATGCAATCTTTTCTGTATAGAACTGGTCCGTAAATAGTAGTGGTTTGATTAGAACTAAAATAGGTTAAGACTAGTAGTTACTATCGCAAGGAAAGTGCTGCCTTGACGCCCAAACTGCATGCAAAATTCCTCGACCAAATAGTAATATTGAACGTATTTATATTGCTAATGGCACACTGTATGTATAGATTTATTTTCTTGTCCAAACGATGAGATTACAACAGTGCGATTACAAACACTGTGATTATTGTAAATAATAATATATAAGAAGTACACATGCTAAACAAACATGTCACAACAGTCTTTGTTCCCAATCTGTAGATATTTCATTTCATATTTATTTAGCATTTAGCTTCCATCAACTGTCCAGTGAATTGTCAAAATACATGATTATACATGTGAGCAGGGATCCACATGACATATGTTGGAAATATTTAATTCTTTATATCGCAGATTCCATCCCATTACAGATGATGTAATATATCCATATTATTTTGTAAGTTTGTAACAACCATTTTTTTCAAGTAAATATAACATAATTTATCAACCAAATTTGGTTTTCATTTTCTGCCTCAACAGGCAGTCAATGTTACTTTGTGCCACAACTGGCTCTGCCACAATGGGCAGATCAATAATATTTTGTGCCTCACACGCTCCACAGGTTCTATCACAATGAGCTATTCCATTTAAAATCCGTAACCCCCCCCCCCTCTATTGAGGACAGGGGGGTTTTCTATAACCCTGAAGAATTCCTGACTTTCAACAGCCCACCTGAGGAATGTTGTATTTACAACACCTACCCCTGAAGAATTCCTGTCTTACAGCTATTACCCCTGAAGAATTTGACTGCAACCCCCTGAAGAATGCAATTTTTTACTCAACCCCTGAAGAATTCCAAGCCTAAATAGTCACACCCCTGATGAATTCCAAGGCATAATGGACCCTTTCCCGTGAAGAATTCCAGGGTCCTCCATAGGGGGGGTACGGTATTAAATGGAATAGCCCAATGGGTAGATCAATGTTTCTTTCTGCCACAATGGGCAGATCAATATTTTGTGCCTCAATGGGCTCTACCACAACAGGTAGATTGATATTTTGTGCTATGATCACAGGTACAGGCTCTATGACTACAGCTAGATCACTATTTGTCACCGTCATAGATGGGGCACAGGCGATATATTAACTGTGTCGATCACAGACCGACATATGACATATCTTGTAAGAAAGCATGTTTGAGCCCGTTGAGGCACAAAATATTATTGATCTGCCCATTGTGGCAGGGCCAGTTGTGGACAAAGTAACATTCATCCACCTGTTGAGGCAGAAAATGAAAACCAAATTTGGTTGATAAATTATGGTATATTTACTTGTTATGGTTGTGACAAACTTACAAAAAATATGGATATATTACATCATCTTATAAGGGCCTAATGAGATGGAATTATCATCGTACATGAATTAATTAACCTCCACGGGTAGATATTATTTGTCATCGTACATGAATTATAAACACTAACTATGGTTGGTAAGTTATCTATAGACAAATATTCTACACCAGGATCTAGGACTAATAAGCCATTACTCAGAGCTTTTAAATACATTTTGTCTCCTTGTATTAAGACATTATTAAATGTTGTTTTAGACCACGCGGACAATGGAATATTTCGTGCTGAAAGAAGCGCCGATAAACTCATAAAAGCATATTGCTTTCCTCTAGAATGAACACTAAACAGTTCATCGCCTTGATGAATTCGGCAGAAAGGAATAAAGCCATACTTACCTGTGTTTCTTCGGGAAATGTTTGTAAATTTTGCAGCGCGCAATACAATATTTTCTCGCCCTCTCCCCCCATTTTAAAAATTCTCCTTGAGCTCGACTTTCTGCCCGGAAATTGCGGACAGACAAACCTCTAAACCCAAATAATATCGAGATTTGGCATGCAAACATATATATATCGCGCGAAAGACTGGGTCGAGTGAACTCTGGCGTCAAGAATAGGGAGCTGCCTACGGCAGCAATAATGACTAGCCTGCGTAGCGGCGCTATTGGGGGAGGGCTAGGGGGGAGGCTAGTGTTGGGGTTAGGGGAGCGCGAGAAAAAGAGAGCGGTGGAAAAATGGGAGGGGCGAAAATAAATAGCGCCTGCAGGAAAGCCATATGTTTTTCCATATTTCGCGAAATTCTGAATGGCTAATCAGTCTCATCAGGTATTCAGGGTTTTCATATGGTTCCGATCAGGTCTCGAAGTGTGCAAAAATGGGGTCCTACTAAACATCGTCCCCGGACGTCCGCCAGCGTCCGCGAGCTTGTTTTCATTTGACAAACGATACTATATGCCTCCTACATGTTTAAATTTGAATATTACCGTGCTCTCGTTTAGTTCCAGCTTGAAATACACCTTGCAAAAGCTCTTTCTTTCCTAAATATAATCCAATACTGTATACGTTCAATACAGACGAACATAATTCAAAAGATTTAAACGTGTTTATGGAATTTTAAAATGGCGATTTAGTTTGATAAACTGTCATATATACTACAACAACATTGCGAAGAAAAATGGCATTGAACCGAAATCAAAGTATCTTGGGCATATAATCTATAAGGGCAACAATGAAAACCGCCCCCACACCAACCTGACAAAAATGGTAATTTTGATAATATTGATTATTGTTATCCAAATAGTACGACTTGTACTCAAAGTACTACATGATTTATTCTCCCCAAGAGATAAGAGCCTGGGAACGAGGTTGGATTTATACCACATGTATAGACTACAGTTTACAACATCAACCGCAAGTCACAACTGCAAATTTTCCGTTTTTTCCACGCGCATTGCGTGGGGCTGAATAACTAATCGCGCGAGGATGAGTCGAACACTCGAACTTAAGCCAAAATACAATACTAAATTGGTACAAGTGTTATAAAAGATTAGCTTTTAGTATGTTAAGGAGTCCTATAGGCTCGCAAAACAAGCTCGCGGACGTTGGCGGACGGTGTTTAGTAGGACCGCAAAAATGGCGTCCTTTGCAGAAGGGAGTATTAACGAAGTTCTATCTAAAGTGATAAGGGATATTCAGTTAGCGACTGGCCGCTGTATTGAACAGAAGGGGGAACAAAACAAAACAGTTCGGGATCTTTTGAAAGGAAAATATGGCTGTATTACCGACGGGTTATTGCAAAAGTTTGATTTATCTAACGTTTGTACGATCGCGCGATTATCAAAGGACGCAGGTACTTTTTTCTTCGTTTATTTTATCCATACCCTCGTGTAATTTCTTCGTCTCGTTCCTATCTGGAGTTACTGTGGTTGGCAACTGCCGTTTGCTTCTCTCCCTGTCGTTTATGTTTTTCTCTTTCGCTATCGTTGAGGAAACTGCTTCGTTTACAAATTGATAGGGTTCTGCAGCGTTCCTTATCCCCCCCCCCGCAGGGTTTACAAACTCGATCTGTTAAATATTCACTTCGATTCAAATTAAAGCCAATGGCATGGACTCGCACGCGTTCGCTAAAATCAAATTTTCACTGTCTTGTCTCTTAAATTCCTGTTGCAGAACCTGCAACTATCGTTAGCGCTTGCCTCTCGCTTTTCTTCCGGGTTTTTTTACCATTTTTTCGGCGTTTTGGACATAACATACAACACACGTGCGCTATGATTGTAGTTGTTGTGAAACCTGATCTGTCACTGGGAAAACCCTTCAATTGCATCTAATATTTGATTGTTGTTTTTTACGGGCGCCGAATTGGGAGATATGGAAAAACAAGGATTTCCTGCAGGCGCTATTTTCGCCCCTCCCATTTTTCCGCCGCTCTCTTTTTCGCGCTCCCCTAACCCCAACACTAGCCTCTACCCATAGCCGTCCCCAATAGAGCCGCTACGCAGGCTAGATAAGGACCTTCGCCTGGAAGTCAGTATGATGGAGCGGAGTAAATGAGTCGGTTCGAAATTGAGGTGTATCTCTTGTATTGAAAACTGAAGTAAGATTTGAACCTCTCTTAAATTGTAAAGTTGACAAATGCCTGAATTTTCTCTGACAAAAATATATTTATTAGAATATATATTATGTTTAGACCAACATTTATTCATCGACTGTTAATCGCGAACACAGTGGAAGAAAATATCATGAGGTTCCTGCAAGACAAAGCTGAATCTGGACTAAGGTATGTTAAATGATTCTTTTTACACTCTTACGTACTGGAACACTTACTTAACTACTGGAAGCACAGTTCTTCACATAATCGGAGAACTGGAATCGAACCCGGTTGCAGAGATGAAAGGTACCTGAACTTTCACTGTTACACTAACATTCCCTTAAGCCTGCATGGTTTCCATATGGTCGTAAAATTCCGTTTACGACAGGGTCGTAGAGATAGGCTTTGGGTCTATCTCCACGACAGTTACGACCAGGGCATATTTTAAGGATTTCTAAGTGGGGGGCCATTTGTGAAAAAGGGTCCTTAATCTGAGTGCTGAAGGCGCGAGCCCTGTAGGGGTCCGGGAGAGCTTTTCCCCAGGAAAATTTTGAAATCTGAAGCTCTGAAATTGCCAATTCTGAATACTATAAGATTGAATATTTTACTTGTAATCCAATAGTATTTCAATGTTTTAACTAAAACTTTAAAGTGCCTATGCAACGAAATTTTTGCCTGATTTTTTATTGTTTTGTTAAAAAGTACACCTCGAATGATGAAGAATGACGTTTACAGTTTATTCATATCTCATCTCATTCCCAAGTTATCGCACTTTGTACATTTTGATTTGTGACGTCACTGGTTGTGTTTGAGATAGTGGCAATAACTAGAAAGTCTGATATCTTGGTGATGATTTAGTAGAATTCAATGAAACTTGGCACACTTAGTTGGTGCACCTAAGTGACCATTTTGGGTTGTTTCTATGGTTGTCATGGCAATGCACTAGTCCCTTCTCGAGTTCTCGTGCATTTGCTATATGATCTGTCTCCAACGAAATCAAAACCAATTTCTGCAATTTGCGCTTATTACTATAGTATGTACAGGTGTTGTGACAAGTTTAAACCCATGAAATAAGCAAACGTCCTCTGCACGAAGTTTAGAGGAGGAAATTTGGAAAAGGAAGTGAAGAGACTGGGGACTAGTGTGTTACCATGACAACCACATGACCACTCCAAAATACTCACGTGGGTGCACCCACTGAGTGTGCCAAGTTTCATTGAATTTTATTAAATTATCACTAAGATATCAGATTTTCTTGTTATTGCCACTATCTCAAGCACAACTAGTGACGTCACAAATCAAAATATACAAAGTGCGATAACTTGGGAATGAGATGAGAATAAACTGTAAACGCCATTCTTCATCATTGGAGCTGTAATTTTTAACAAAACAATAAAAAATGAGGCAAAAATTTCGTTGCATAGGCACTTTAAAAATGTCTAACTATATAAGCCATAAAAACAATATTTCGTTACGTTAAACACAGACAAATCATTTACTCTGTAAATGACCCAATGTATAAAGGGCCCAGAGAGTGGGGGGCAAATTTTGTGTGAGTGGGGGGCCATCAAGAGGGCCTGGGGGGCCAAGTGGTCCCCCAGTATATATGTTAAAATATGCCTTGGTTACGACAGGTTCGCGACAGTTACGACCATATGGAAACCAGGCTTTACGTCGACGCTGTCGCTGCTTCGAATGATCATGAACCTGTTGTTGGCGTTTTTTGAACATCTTTTGCTGCGGGCTTATGCATATTATGTAATTTGTGTCATATTTTTAAGCTGTACGTCAACACATTGCGATTTGTGCGGCCGATTTAGATGCACTTTAACGATACTTGGTAAATACGTGGTAAATGTCATCTGACGACATCATTAACTGAAGATAATGGTTTTCTAGATGGAAATTTCGAGCGAAAATTATATATGTTCATATTTTAGATATCGTAAATATTCATTAATATTCGGCAAAACCTGAAATCGAACCGACAAATCACAGTGTGTAAACGTACCTAGTACGCCTGCCACACCACTGATCTCACACGCCTGCCACACCACTGATCTCATACGCCTGCCACACCACTGATCTCATACGCCTGCCACACCACTGATCTCACACGCCTGCCACACCACTGATCTCATACGCCTGCCACACCACTGATCTCATACGCCTGCCACACCACTGATCTCACACGCCTGCCACACCACTGATCTCATACGCCTGCCACACCACTGATCTCATACGCCTGCCACACCACTGATCTCATACGCCTGCCACACCACTGATCTCACACGCCTGCCACACCACTGATCTCATACGCCTGCCACACCACTGATCTCATACGCCTGCCACACCACTGATCTCATACGCCTGCCACACCACTGATCTCATACGCCTGCCACACCACTGATCTCATACGCCTGCCACACCACTGATCTCATACGCCTGCCACACCACTGATCTCATACGCCTGCCACACCACTGATCTCATACGCCTGCCACACCACTGATCTCATACGCCTGCCACACCACTGATCTCATACGCCTGCCACACCACTGATCTCATACGCCTGCCACACCACTGATCTCATACGCCTGCCACACCACTGATCTCATACGCCTGCCACACCACTGATCTCATACGCCTGCCACACCACTGATCTTATACGCCTGCCACACCGCTGATCTCATACGCCTGCCACACCACTGATCTCATACGCCTGCCACACCACTGATCTTATACGCCTGCTACACCACTGATCTCATACGCCTGCCACACCACTGATCTCATACGCCTGCCACACCACTGATCTCATACGCCTGCCACACCACTGATCTTATACACCTGCCACACCACTGATCTTATACACCTGCCACACCACTGATCTCATACGCCTGCAGTCCTGCACACCACTGATCTCATTTGCCTGCCACACCACTGATCTCATACACCTGCCACACCACTGATCTCATACACCTGCCACACCACTGATCTCATTTGCCTGCCACACCACTGATCTCATACGCCTGCCACACCGCTGATCTCACACGCCTGCCACACCACTGATCTCATACGCCTGCCACACCACTGATCTCATACGCCTGCCACACCACTGATCTCATACGCCTGCCACACCACTGATCTCATACGCCTGCCACACCACTGATCTCACACGCCTGCCACACCACTGATCTCATACGCCTGCCACACCACTGATCTCATACGCCTGCCACACCACTGATCTCATACGCCTGCCACACCACTGATCTCATACGCCTGCCACACCGCTGATCTCATACGCCTGCCACACCGCTGATCTCATACGCCTGCCACACCGCTGATCTCATACGCCTGCCACACCACTGATCTCATACGCCTGCCACACCACTGATCTCATACGCCTGCCACACCGCTGATCTCATACGCCTGCCACACCACTGATCTCATACGCCTGCCACACCACTGATCTCATACGCCTGCCACACCACTGATCTCATACGCCTGCCACACCGCTGATCTCATACGCCTGCCACACCGCTGATCTCATACGCCTGCCACACCGCTGATCTCATACGCCTGCCACACCACTGATCTCATACGCCTGCCACACCACTGATCTCATACGCCTGCCACACCACTGATCTCATACGCCTGCCACACCACTGATCTCATACGCCTGCCACACCACTGATCTCATACGCCTGCCACACCACTGATCTCATACGCCTGCCACACCACTGATCTCATACGCCTGCCACACCACTGATCTCATACGCCTGCCACACCACTGATCTCATACGCCTGCCACACCACTGATCTCATACGCCTGCCACACCACTGATCTCATACGCCTGCCACACCACTGATCTCATACGAGAGCACTTGGTTGAGGTAACGAACCCGCAAGGCCGTTTGATCAGCCACACACTCTGGTTTCTGTTGATAATTTTACCTCGCAAGGCCGTGCAACAAAGATCTATGTTTGATATGAGAGTAACAATCTGCTAAGCCAACTATGGCTAAGCTAAGACCCGTCGTGGTAAGACCCGTCATGTTCGGTAGGCTATATAATTACAAACGTCATTCATTTGTGATTCAGGTGTGGTACACGAAGAACAGATGGAGAGAATATACCGCTGACAGTTGGAGAACTGGCCTCGTTTTTCCAACCTACAGAATCCCAGCTACAGATATGAGCTGTCACTATAATGAATATACTTCAAGTTCAGGGGATTGATATTTGGTTAAATTTTAATACGGTATTGTTTGGTTAAGTTGCCATATGCATGGTGTTGTTTGCAAAAGTACAGTTTTCCATAGTTTTTTAGTTTACGTAAATCTGCTATAGTACGATTGGTACGGTATTGTACTTACCGTACTTAATGAAAACAGATTTTTTTATATATTATATATTTTAATATATATTGAATGTCATAGTTTATATTTTACAAATATGTATAAATTAAATATATCTTTATAAGGACTTATGTTAAAGTTATAGGGTACATTGTATCGATTTCATGAATTATATTAAACTGGGTTACTAATCTAGTGATGTTTTACAGCTGTGTAATATTTTATGGAACGATTGGTTCATATTTACAAATGCCTTTACATTTGAAAATAATGTAGAATTAATACAATAATTATGGTACTCTCTCAACCAATCAGGAATTGCCCTATTACATGCGCATACAAGTTTGTAATTAAACCTATTGAGTCAGCTTAGAATCGACCTTTTGATCGTCCAATTTGCCATGTATGCAGTCAGACATTTTCCAATTGACATGTAGTTATATAACCTTTCCTTGGTTTTGGTTTGCACTACCTGAAAAAATTAGAAACACTTCGACGTTACCAGAAAAAGCCCTTCATCAGGGACCTCAGTCATCATGAAGGAAGGCCTTTGCTGGAAACGTCGAAGTGATTAACCTTTTTCACGTAGCTCAGACCCAAACACGGCAGCTTATTGTATAAAATACTATTACTTACACTGGATCCCCACGAGATATCATATTTTACCTATGTTTTATCATAAATATATAGGATATCTATATTATAAAGTTCGTTTTTTAGTTTATCTATAGCCTGTTCTCTATACACTGATTTCTTTACTATATACACAAATAAATATATTTTACAATGTAAACGTATCTTGCGTATTTTCTTCTCTGTTATCATCTGTAATATATCTGCCAAGTTGTTTTTCCAGCTTTTCTATAGCCTGTTCTCTACTCATTTCTTTACTATATACACAATTGTGAAGTAAATATTTAAGCCTTGACTTCACTTCATCATCCGGTGGAGAGTGAAGAAGTCCTCTGGAGCCACCGACAGCCGCAAGGATATTCCGACATATTGCGTAATAATTGTGGTCTTGAGCTTGTCCTTGGCATAAGTCTTCGGGAACAAATGTCAGACACTGGAAGTGATCAGCGGCGCAGAAATCTTCAGTTTTAGTAACTGGAGTAAAATGAAGAGCAAATATAGTAAGCTTTAGTTGGTGAAGGTAACTATCCTTACAGCACCGGAACCCTGATTTTCTGGAAAAACTAGTTTCATATTCATCTTACACGCGGGATTCGGGTTCTTACACCGCCGCTCTAAACAGGAACTGTCTCACTCTCTGTCTTACTTGGAATATCAAGTTTATTTATTGACATCAACTCAATGATCTTCAGAAAAATTCATGACTTGCAAGGGAGTGGTGATTATTTATGGGGACGGGGAGAGGGGGTTGGCAAATGGGAAATAGGGTTTGAAGACAAAATTTTAGGCCCCCCTTGATAAAAGTAGAAATTTTTCTGACCCCCCCTCAACCATTCACTTAAACACACATTGTTCATGAAAGAAAAATCTATTAATTAAACATGGGGATTGAGTTATTTGAATTATTTCAGTTTGTTCAGTACGGATAAATATCAGTGTGACATTCAGATTATCTTCAGAAGTTGCAAGTGTTTGTATCAAGGGAAAACATTTGCCACCTATTAATAATCAGCCAAACTTTTTAACATAGGCAGCAAAACACTGTAGGGGGGATCTGGGGGTATGTTCTCCCGCAGAAAATGTTGAAATCTAGTCTCTGAAATGGTATTTCCTGCGTTCTGGGACAAGATTTCACATGCAGAAACCCCACCAGAACTTAAGATGGTATTTAAGCCTCGAATTTTTCTGCCTCCCTCTTCTCTAGATCAAAACGTTTTTGACCACCCTTATATATGTGTGAAACTTTATTTGCCCCCCTCCCATTTTCCAACCCCCCTCCCCATAAATAATGACCACTCTCTAATGTTATTCC
Source organism: Trachythela sp. YZ-2020 (assembly GCA_016169945.1). NCBI lineage: Eukaryota > Metazoa > Cnidaria > Anthozoa > Malacalcyonacea > Clavulariidae > Trachythela > Trachythela sp. YZ-2020. The sequence goes on from JADLSH010000369.1 coordinate 5,647,574, forward strand.
TCGTGTTATTCAATGTTTTAGCTCTTTGGAGGTATTCACGATTAGAAGTGTCTACCGGTCTAACTGCAGATCTAATACAAGGCCACAAAGCATCGTGTGCCGTCTTTATCCCAATTACACCATGCTGACTTGAACATTCCGGACTTAACGTACTTAGGTCTACGTAGGAGCGCACCATTGGGCAGTGGGAGGTCCTATATTCACCTTAGAAGTCCTTACGTCACGCCACTGTCAAATAATGAATATTTGACTTACATGTATCCCACATTACATTGCGTACACCTAATGTAATAATGTTTACACGGATTGAAAATTGGGTGACGTGAGCACATGTAGGATCAATTGGCATACGTGATCGAGATTAAGCAGTTGTTTCGGATTACGGGAGCGGGAACACCATCCAAAGTAAATACGGAATCTACAGTGGCAAAACAAGATTAAAACTTACCATAAGTGTGATTAAAAGCACTCATGTCTACTATAAGAACATGTTCACAATCAATTAATTTTACATCGCCATGTTTATCCACCGCAAAATTGTTCAGGACAACATCGTACATGTATAAAGCCATGTTATATTCTGTTCTTGTGAACTGACGCGCCAACTGAATCACTTTAATGCTTAGTTTAACGCGTTCTTGCCAAGACCAACCTAATACTGACGACAGACTTGGTCCAACATATTCAACCACAATAACCCTTCCACAGGCACCATATACTGCTGGCAGAAAATTCGAATATCGTTTGGAAAATACCTGAAAATATTAGTGTTAGAGGTCAATCATAATCAACATTTGCATAAGCGTACAAACCGTACACTGGGGGAGGGGGTTCATGACCAAAGTATGCTTTTTAACATGTCGGTGATAGATCCATTAACACCATTCCCGAGATTCAACATTTAAGAGTACGCTCTGGGGTAGAAAAGAGTACTCACTGTACGCTTGTGAAATTATGAATGACCCATTATTAAATGTTACTATATTGGAATATGACCCTGAAAAATACCTTCCATTCGTTTAACCTGACCTTAGTAAGACCTTAGACTTAGTCAAATATGAGAGAATTTTTAAAAACTCGATATAGTCAGAGAAAGAAACAGATTCCGAAGAATTATTTCATCTTGAAATTCAAAATATGAATTAAGACAAGTCGAGTTTTTGACACTGTAAATTTTCGACTAAATTTGAAAGTCATTAAAGTTTTCTTAAAAACTCATTATTCATTAATGGTTCATGAGTATTTCGTGAGCAGGGGCCGGTTGTATAAAAAAGTAGTTAAAGTTAACTATAGTTAGTGCGAGAGTCAACCAATCAGAATTAGACTTAACTACCATTTAACTACAAAACGGGTAGTTAAAAAGTAATTAAGAGTTTTATACAACCGGCTCCAGATGGATAGCGGGACGAGCGAACCTGTTTGGACATGCGCTGTAGGAATCTAGCGCGATAGTTTTCCCTTCAGTTTAGTGCTTGCGGCAACGCCACGAAAGTCAAACTACATTTAATCTTATTTAGTATGTCCGCGCTAATGATTGGTCACGTGACACTTACAACCTCGTACCCAGGACTTCTGCGCTTGAGAGCCACAAGCGCAGAAGTCCCTGGGTACTTCTGGGTACGAGGTTGGCGACAGTTATGGAAAACGGCGACTAGTCCCTAGTCCTCTGTGCACGCATTCTATATTTTTACGGCTGGGAAAAAGTGCATGGGTAGGAGCTATGTTAAAACCATTGCTCAAAATATAATAAACTGAGGCAATGCGTTTGCGAGTGTATTACAGTAGTCATATATATGAAAAATATATCGTAAAATGTTTGAGCATTGCACACATGTACCTGTAAAAATAGAAGTTCTTGATTAAAATGCAGGTTTGTTATTGCCATGATTTTCTTATCCAACTGTACCACATTCATCTTATTTTTCAATTTGTTTTCCACCATCGAGGCAAACTGTGTACATGGACATTCCATAAACTGCATGACAGCACTTGATAAATTTAATGACAAAATCATTCAAATACAGTCATAATGAACAGAGTAATCTTTCATGAAAAATGACAGTCGTCAAACGGAATGACAAGGCGCGCGGGACGTGCTTTACGAAAAATCTACGAAAAACGTGTGCGGGGAGTAAATAAGTTGGAGAACACGGACTCGTGGTTAAAAATCCTATATTGTGAACCATCAATATATCGTCTGTCGTTGGACGTTTTCATATCTCATAAGGGCAATTAGTTGGTAAAATTTTAGACGATGCTACTCTGAGCTCTGAGTGGATCCCATAGAAATAGTAGATATAGAATGCGCACTTGATCACGAATCGTGTCTCCACTTTTTCTCATGCGTGCCCGGCCTTATTGAATTTAACTAGGAGTGAAAACTACAAAGTATATAAAACAAAGCTATAAACTAAGTTTTCATCGTCTCAAAGTCAAAGTTTGTCTTGCTGTCTAATTTACAGTTAAAATGTAGTTTAGAAATATCGAGTTCTCTTGAGGCAGAATAACACTTTGAGTGCTGGATACAGTAGTGCATTTTACAGAAACAACTAAAATTAAAATTGAAAAGTCGTGCGGCATTTTTAAAAATAAAGTAGTTTCGCGTATAAAACATCACATAATAATACTCTTGAAACATGTTTTGCTCTGATTATCACCGTTTCACTAATAATTGTTCAATTTATCTCATCGGAAATAACGAAATTATACTTCGTCAGCTTTTAATAGTGAAACAAATAAATTGTTTTAGGCACTTTTAGCAAAAACTATAAGGCAATATAGTCTATATAGTTGTTGTGAAATTATCGTTGAAAGCTGTCGTTTCAAAAACATTGCCTCAAACAACGCAGAAAAATAGATATGAAAAGTAATTGTCCGAGTTTAGAAAGACTATTGAACTCCAGATATATGTTATAAAACGATTGAAATATTTTTAAACATACAGTACCTATTCACTTTGAGTGTTGTTTTTTCTTTGAGTGTTGTTTTGGTTTTCACAGCAACCCCGAAACTATATTTTTAAACAGTAATTTCGGACTTATCTTCGCACTCCTCGCAACCCCGCGAAATTCCCTGTTGCAGTAGACTGGAACGAGTCAAATGCCCTTATGAATCCGCCATTTTGTGGAGACAAAATTTTGACGGAGACGAGATAGGAGTACGCATTCTACATCTAATACTTTTATGGTGGATCCACACCAGGCAAGCTGAAAAAATGCTTGACCGCAGTGGGAATCGAATCCGCAACCTTTGGTTTGCTGTCCAACGAGCTAGTCTAGTCACAATCATTAAATTTAAGATCATATGCATGATATTTAACATTTATTCGCCGAAGGTGAAGTCGAGGTTTTTATTCACCGATATTCACCGAGCCTGAGGCGAATAATTGTTTTAGTAAAATAGGTATTATTTGGAAAAAAATAAAAAATGCACATTTCAAAAATATTTACGATAATTGAATATTTACGATAAAAGCGGCTTAAAAACGCTTTAGGTGATTATTGCGTATTAATCCGAGGTAGCGCAACCAATCAGCGTTGACTAATACAGATATAGAAGGAACTAGACTAAGTTCCGAAATATATCACCTACTCTAACCGACTTGACCTTCCTAGCTCAGTTGGTTACTAGAGCATTGGAGTAGCAAACCAAATGTTGCAGCTTAATATCATTTAATTAGTTGGAAACTTTTAGCAAATTCAAATGAAACATATTCAAGACAATTTTAATTATTAATAATGAATAGATCTATCCACAATAGATGCAGCTATAATCACCTCAGAAATATCTATTGATGAAGTACCATTGCAGGAAACCCCTTTAAAAAAATTTTCTATTCCCCTCTAAAATATTAGTTGATAGGTAGTCAACCTTCACTGCTCACCAATTTCTTCACTGCTTCGAAAACCTTAGAAAATTGCTTTACCTCTTCTGAAATTGCTATTTTACACTACCCCTTCAGAAATTACAAACTTGGTTTCACCTCGATAAAATGATAACAATAAAATGGCTTTTTTCATGACTTTCCCCCGAATGCCTCAAATGCTGTTCTAGAGACCCAAGAAATTCAGAATTTCTCCGGATGCCCCTAGCTAGCATTCTCGTGGCATTGTTGCTCGTGTTTGGGAATCTATGTTTGTTTTGTCCCCCAAAAGTCAAGGCCTTGGCCACGCCACTGCTCAGAAACTTGGACTTTTTTTCCACCCTCAGCAAACCTGGATATAAATGGAAGGGCCTTAATTTAAAATGCAAATATGATATAACTCATATAAGCAACAATCAACCTTTTAAATGACACTCCTGGATTAAGAAATGATCTCCACACTTTTTCACGAACATTGCAATATTTACTAACTGGTTCTGTTGTATTAAGACATATTTCCTGGTCTAACATTGCTAGCTCATTACTATGTCCAAGCCGTTTCAGGACCACTGGTAATTTATCATATACGCCATACCATACACCTTTCACAGACTCACTCTTCCAAAAATAGTTCTCTTGTACTTTCATATCTCCAGAGGAGATAGCCTGACAAACACTTTCCAATATTCCAAAACAAGCTGGGCACTTGTCAAGCTGCACAAGAGAGTCGTCTATCATATGTAGCTCAGATTTCACCATCAGATAAACACTAATTAAAACTGCCAGTGCAATACTTAGACAACTTACACAACATAACACTCTCAAACAGAAACCATTTCTTCTGAAGAAGCTAGGTCTGAAAAAGTTCATTAGTCACAATAGAATGAGTAAAAATGTTTTAAAAGTTTTGCCAATAAGTGACCGCCACTGATATACTTGTGTGGTTGTTTCTCTGGAAAAATTATGAATAAATTATATAACAATGGCAGTGAGAATTCCTTTGCAAGAGCGCTGAAATTCCTTAGTTTTCCAAAAATTCCTTAAATTTCTTCATTCACTTTTCTGTGGGGGTGGTAAAGGGTATTTTCGTGAGCCATGAATTCACAGGAGGCCCAGGCTCTGTGCCGCCTGCCTGCGACTTGAATGACAAGTCGTTGAACAAACTCAAAATACAAATTCAAAGTTGTCCAATCAGGTTTGAGTGTATTTTGAGTTTGTTCAACGACTTCCTCACGAATTTTAGAGCGAATTTAAGCTCTTTGATTAAAGCATCATTGTTTTGAGAGTTGTACGGTATCATTCTTGCAGGGATATCGATTAATCTCGAAAGAAATGCATTTAAAAAAATCGAGGATAGTTTCGTGTAACATATGCCAAGTCTGGGCTATTTTGGTCTCAATGTTTCCTTCCTTCCCTTCCTCGTTATAAGGAAGTCTCCTGTGGTGAATTGGCAATATTTGTTCCCGTGAAATGTGAAACGGCGGATTTTTGTGTCATGAAACGTGAGCGGTGAGCATAGATATAATAGTGGCGGTGAGCCGTGATTGCCGGTAATTTTTGTGAACGAGCAGTGAGAACGTCAAGAAGAGCAATGCTATGGATGTAACAATTTTCCTTATAAATGTATTTTCTTGATTTTTTATTTGATATACATACATTATGTGGTCTTTAAATAATTGTTGAAATTGGTTTCGAAAACGTAAAAATTTGGCAAAGGGTTAAAGAACGGCATTAAATATACTCACTTTATAAAATAGAATTTACACAGTTGAAAACGTATTTTATAATTTTCGTGAAATGGCTAATTTTTTACATGTGAAACGTGAAATGACTGTTTTACCTCACGTGAAACGTGATCCGTACCCCTTCCCCCTTTACCACCCTCTTATGTGATTTTTGCAAAGATTTTTGTCCGACGACGGATTACCAAAACCGCGGATGCTTCCTGTCGCCCGAAATAGCGTGCCTTGTTTTCGTGTCAAAACATTCAGTCACTGCATTCCTACACCTATTACTGTTATGTTCTATCCTGCACAATTGCCACAAGGCACGTTATTTCGGGCAACAGGAAGCATCCGCGGTTTTGGTAATAAAGGTATAATTGTATAAATTAGTAACTTTGAAAACCAAATCTCATTTTACATTGCCGATATTTTGCTTGCTATTAAAACAAGCTCAGAATGCAACAAAAAATGAATGAGAAATGAGAATGATACAGTAATATCAGCCAGGTGCACAGAAAAACTGTGTCGTCCTTACAACTATGCAATTTTCCTGTTTTTAAGGATAAACTCTGGATAAATTCAATGCTGAACATTAGAAATATAGTTCCCATGGCAACATATTGACAACTAAAAATCAAGATGGAGGAAAGCGAAGGCCTTAGGTTTGATATTTGAAATATATTTTCATTTTACTTTAGCTGTTTTGCCAACTTTAACACTTTGCTTTTTGCAGGAAGGAAAGACAAGAGTTTGATTATACAGCCAGTAATGAAGCTATTGAATATTTGGCAAATATCAGTAAGTTTAGTTAAAGTTTATAGTTTAAAACCAGTGATGGCATCATGGCTCAGATGGCTGTAGCCTGCTGCCAAGGTATATTAGGAAATACTAAATAAATACAATATACAATCCATATTCCGAATAAAAGCATCTTGTGCGCTCTGCTATATACAGTGTCTTGTTAACTCAAATTTTGAGCACACAGGATGCTTTTATATTTTTGTATTATATTTCCTACAGACCTATACTATAGAGGTTCAGACCGGCACAATGAACCAATCAGGTGCGTTTAATCTACCCGATTAACCAATCAGATGCGTACTGAGCCAGTGAGAGGTAGCGGTAGTGGCAGTCAAATCTGAACGACTGAACCTCTCTAATATATTAATGGTATTAAACAATAATAGCATTAAACAATAATAACACTTAATACATTTGTACAAATGTCCACTAATAATTTCCAGAAATTGAACCTTTGACACTTACATTCAACCAATATACATGGAGTACATTAAACGCCACATACATTCATGTTGTTATGGTATTGGCATTTAATATCCCTTGAACTCACCCACCTTAGGTAATGTTGATCATTGCTTAGACATGCAGATTATGGAATATTTTTGCTAATATTGCTAGTATTGACTTCCCAATTAACAACTGAAGTAGAATTGCCTTAATTGTCTTAGCCACAGTAAACCACATAACAGTTTCTGAAACTAGAATTAACCTGAGGGCTTTGCCCAGGCCATTAGTGTGTGTTGGGTAACTGCAAGCCCATGATTGGAAATTTTGCCCAAAAATTGACACTTATCTTAACCGTGCATGGAAGCATGCATAGATTGTACATGTTGATTGAATTGTTCTGAATATTAGTGCCAACTGCTAAATTATTTCAAGATATAGTCACTAAAGTTATCTATTTATTGATAAAAATTTAAAGCAAAGAAAAAGGCTAAAGGCCTAGTTAAATTCACTTCAATTTAAACTTGCAATTTGTGCTTAATTGTCTCTGACCAAAACTGATATCCGGTGGGTTGTACATGAAGTAGGCCTTCAACCAACTCAATAAACGTTTAGACTATTTCTTCGGGGCTTGGTATATGGTTCTCTCTTTGTTGTAGAATTATTCTCGAAACCAATTTGTTGGGATAACTCATCACAAACGTGATTTAATTTCTGAATTTTGTTCTTCCTCATTGCTCATGGGCAAATTCAAATATTGATAAGACTTTTTGCAACACTTATCTTATATTTTCGCAGTGGTGTGATATATAGTCAAGATAGCGATCAACACTGTTTTCAATAATAGTTGTAATAGCAGGCTGTACTTAAAAAATATCTGTGACCTGTGCTCAAAATTTCCAGATGAAAGTGAATTATAAATTTTGCAAATAAACATTTAGAGATAAGCGGCTGTGAATTAGGCCTAATAGATGGCGATTAACCACCTTTTATTGAAAACACTGGGTCAATAGTAGAAATTGATCCACTTTTTCTAGAAAGTAAAGTGTTAGAATTAAGAGTGCTAAGAAAGCTGTTGAGTATTGATGGAAGTCAACAAATCGTTTCCAAATGCTCTTTCTGTATATACAATACCCCAATAGTGTCAATGTGTCAAATATATAACTTATACCTGTGGTCCGTGGAAGGCTACAGACAGGTCGCGGAAAGCTTGTAATTAAAGAAAAGAGGGTTCGTTTTGTTTATATCAATAACATTTCCTTATCATATATTTAATACTTTTTGAATGCCTGCAGCCATTGCCAGGCAGAAGAGTTTGCTTTGGCGTGAGTGCATGATGAATGTTGGGCAGTTAACTGCTGAGTGGTATTGCCCACCATGGGCAGCGAGCCCTGTTAGCCTAGGATAATATTTGGTCCATATTAATCTCCGTATTTTATTCCAATGTTGTTTTTTGAATTTTTTTCAATACCGCAACAGCCTATTATTAACTGAAAATAATTTTTAGCTCCACAAGACTGGAGTGCAATACGTTTGTCTGAAACGTTAATGACAACATCAGAAGATAAGGTTAGTTTCTTAAAGGTTGTATGCAGTCGTTATAAAACAGGATTACATCCCCTGACCACTGTGGCAACAAAACCACCAAACCGTTCAAGCAAGCTCTTCCCAACAGGCTCTTTGCGTATTGCTATTCCCATAGTCACACTTTATGTTAACCTATTGTATAGCGCCTAGGGACAAGGCAGATGTTTTCGTAATTTTGTAGTGCATGTGGTATCGGCACACCTAGAAATGTTTCTCTTTCTTAGTACCCTATGCATAATATGCAGAAAGAGATCCTTGTTTTGTACAGATAAAAGCTCCAGTATCATTTTCAACACTACATTGTATAAAACAACAAGAATGTTAAATTTTATAGAACAGTTTACTGTTGCCTCCACACATTTTGTCACCATATTCCACAAATCCCAGGGCCTTTTTTAAGAAATCGTTAGTGGGGGGGCCATCATCGAAAGGGGATGTAACAAGTAGGTGGTGTATTACAGGTGTGGGAAGCTGAAGGGGGGTCTGGGGGTCCTCCCCAGAAAATGTTTGTATTCTTGAGTCTCTGTGGCTTGATTTCCTGCATTTTCAGAGACAATTTTTGATATAGCCCATCTAAACGGAGCCAGGTTTTGTTGTGAGAATACCATAACTTTCCTCTAAACGCAGTTTTTTCCCCTTTTTTGCTTATATTTTGGACAAAAGGGACGTTCACTGGGGGGGGGGGAAATAGCTTACTGGGGGGGCCAACATGGGGGCTGGGAGGGCTTTGGCCCCTCCAGTACATTAGTTAAAAAAGGCCCTGACAAATCTAGGAACTCGAGTGAATGCCTAAGTTGGCGTCTTGTTTTTCATCGCTTTAAATTGACAAAAATAATCAGCTAAGCTTCCGGAACGCGTGTTAGAAAAAGCCACGAGATACATGTATATGAGTTTTTCTTCAAACAATCTCAGTCTGTATATATATACATTTGTTGTTAAACAATCTAAACGGTTTCAAAAAGCTTTAGAAGGCACTCACTCACTTCACAGATGAAGGTCAAAGTTTAAACTGCATCTCTCATTCTACTTATTAATTGCCACCAACTGACAAGACTAGTACTTTCTCACTCGAACCATACTGTATAATCTCTTACTGTATAATCTCTTACTGTATAATCTCTTACTGTATAATCTCTTACTGTATAATCTCTTACTGTATAATCTCTTACTGTATAATCTCTTACTGTATAATATCTTACTGTATAATATCTTACTGTATAATATCTTACTGTATAATCTCTTACTGTATAATCTCTTACTGTATAATCTCTTACTGTATAATCTCTTACTGTATAATCTCTTACTGTATAATCTCTTACTGTATAATCTCTTACTGTATAATCTCTTACTGTATAATCTCTTACTGTATAATCTCTTACTGTATAATCTCTTACTGTATAATCTCTTACTGTATAATCTCTTACTGTATAATCTCTTACTGTATAATCTCTTACTGTATAATCTCTTACTGTATAATCTCTTACTGTATAATCTCTTACTGTATAATCTCTTACTGTATAATCTCTTACTGTATAATCTCTTACTGTATAATCTCTTACTGTATAATCTCTTACTGTATAATCTCTTACTGTATAATCTCTTACTGTATAATCTCTTACTGTATAATCTCTTACTGTATAATCTCTTACTGTATAATCTCTTACTGTATAATCTCTTACTGTATAATCTCTTACTGTATAATCTCTTACTGTATAATCTCTTACTGTATAATCTCTTACTGTATAATCTCTTACTGTATAATCTCTTACTGTATAATCTCTTACTGTATAATCTCTTACTGTATAATCTCTTACTGTATAATCTCTTACTGTATAATCTCTTACTGAAAAATATCTTACTGTATAATCTCTTACTGTATAATCTCTTACTGAAAATCTCTTACTGTATAATCTCTTACTGTATAATCTCTTACTGAAATAATCTCTTACTGTATAATCTCTTACTGTATAATCTCTTACTGTATAATCTCTTACTGTATAATCTCTTACTGTATAATCTCTTACTGTATAATCTCTTACTGTATAATCTCTTACTGTATAATCTCTTACTGAAAAATATCTTACTGTATAATCTCTTACTGTATAATCTCTTACTGAAAAATCTCTTACTGTATAATCTCTTACTGTATAATCTCTTACTGTATAATCTCTTACTGTATAATCTCTTACTGTATAATCTCTTACTGAAAAATCTCTTACTGTATAATCTCTTACTGTATAATCTCTTACTGTATAATCTCTTACTGTATAATCTCTTACTGTATAATCTCTTACTGTATAATCTCTTACTGTATAATCTCTTACTGTATAATCTCTTACTGAAAAATCTCTTACTGTATAATCTCTTACTGTATAATCTCTTACTGTATAATCTCTTACTGTATAATCTCTTACTGTATAATCTCTTACTGTATAATCTCTTACTGAAAAATCTCTTACTGTATAATCTCTTACTGTATAATCTCTTACTGTATAATCTCTTACTGAAAAATCTCTTACTGTATAATCTCTTACTGTATAATCTCTTACTGTATAATCTCTTACTGTATAATCTCTTACTGAAAAATATCTTACTGTATAATCTCTTACTGTATAATCTCTTACTGTAAAATCTCTTACTGTATAATCTCTTACTGTATAATCTCTTACTGTATAATCTCTTACTGAAAAATATCTTACTGTATAATCTCTTACTGTATAATCTCTTACTGTATAATCTCTTACTGTATAATCTCTTACTGTATAATCTCTTACTGTATAATCTCTTACTGTATAATCTCTTACTGTATAATCTCTTACTGTATAATCTCTTACTGTATAATCTCTTACTGAAAAATATCTTACTGTATAATCTCTTACTGTATAATCTCTTACTGTATAATCTCTTACTGTATAATCTCTTACTGTATAATCTCTTACTGTATAATCTCTTACTGTATAATCTCTTACTGTATAATCTCTTACTGTATAATCTCTTACTGTATAATCTCTTACTGTATAATCTCTTACTGTATAATCTCTTACTGTATAATCTCTTACTGTATAATCTCTTACTGTATAATCTCTTACTGTATAATCTCTTACTGTATAATCTCTTACTGTATAATCTCTTACTGTATAATCTCTTACTGTATAATCTCTTACTGTATAATCTCTTACTGTATAATCTCTTACTGTATAATCTCTTACTGTATAATCTCTTACTGTATAATCTCTTACTGTATAATCTCTTACTGTATAATCTCTTACTGTATAATCTCTTACTGTATAATCTCTTACTGTATAATCTCTTACTGTATAATCTCTTACTGTATAATCTCTTACTGTATAATCTCTTACTGTATAATCTCTTACTGTATAATCTCTTACTGTATAATCTCTTACTGTATAATCTCTTACTGTATAATCTCTTACTGTATAATCTCTTACTGTATAATCTCTTACTGTATAATCTCTTACTGTATAATCTCTTACTGTATAATCTCTTACTGTATAATCTCTTACTGTATAATCTCTTACTGTATAATCTCTTACTGTATAATCTCTTACTGTATAATCTCTTACTGTATAATCTCTTACTGTATAATCTCTTACTGTATAATCTCTTACTGTATAATCTCTTACTGTATAATCTCTTACTGTATAATCTCTTACTGTATAATCTCTTACTGTATAATCTCTTACTGTATAATCTCTTACTGTATAATCTCTTACTGTATAATCTCTTACTGTATAATCTCTTACTGTATAATCTCTTACTGTATAATCTCTTACTGTATAATCTCTTACTGTATAATCTCTTACTGTATAATCTCTTACTGTATAATCTCTTACTGTATAATCTCTTACTGTATAATCTCTTACTGTATAATCTCTTACTGTATAATCTCTTACTGAAAAATCTCTTACTGTATAATCTCTTACTGTATAATCTCTTACTGTATAATCTCTTACTGTATAATCTCTTACTGTATAATCTCTTACTGTATAATCTCTTACTGTATAATCTCTTACTGAAAAATATCTTACTGTATAATCTCTTACTGTATAATCTCTTACTGTATAATCTCTTACTGTATAATCTCTTACTGTATAATCTCTTACTGTATAATCTCTTACTGTATAATCTCTTACTGTATAATCTCTTACTGTATAATCTCTTACTGTATAATCTCTTACTGTATAATCTCTTACTGTATAATCTCTTACTGTATAATCTCTTACTGTATAATCTCTTACTGTATAATCTCTTACTGTATAATCTCTTACTGTATAATCTCTTACTGTATAATCTCTTACTGAAAAATCTCTTACTGTATAATCTCTTACTGTATAATCTCTTACTGTATAATCTCTTACTGTATAATCTCTTACTGAAAAATATCTTACTGTATAATCTCTTACTGTATAATCTCTTACTGAAAAATCTCTTACTGTATAATCTCTTACTGTATAATCTCTTACTGTATAATCTCTTACTGAAAAATATCTTACTGTATAATCTCTTACTGTATAATCTCTTACTGTATAATCTCTTACTGAAAAATATCTTACTGTATAATCTCTTACTGTATAATCTCTTACTGTATAATCTCTTACTGAAAAATATCTTACTGTATAATCTCTTACTGTATAATCTCTTACTGTATAATCTCTTACTGTATAATCTCTTACTGTATAATCTCTTACTGTATAATCTCTTACTGTATAATCTCTTACTGTATAATCTCTTACTGTATAATCTCTTACTGTATAATCTCTTACTGTATAATCTCTTACTGTATAATCTCTTACTGTATAATCTCTTACTGTATAATCTCTTACTGTATAATCTCTTACTGTATAATCTCTTACTGTATAATCTCTTACTGAAAAATATCTTACTGTATAATCTCTTACTGTATAATCTCTTACTGTATAATCTCTTACTGAAAAATATCTTACTGTATAATCTCTTACTGTATAATCTCTTACTGTATAATCTCTTACTGTATAATCTCTTACTGTATAATCTCTTACTGTATAATCTCTTACTGTATAATCTCTTACTGTATAATCTCTTACTGTATAATCTCTTACTGTATAATCTCTTACTGTATAATCTCTTACTGTATAATCTCTTACTGTATAATCTCTTACTGTATAATCTCTTACTGTATAATCTCTTACTGTATAATATCTTACTGTATAATCTCTTACTGTATAATCTCTTACTGTATAATCTCTTACTGTATAATCTCTTACTGTATAATATCTTACTGTATAATCTCTTACTGTATAATCTCTTACTGTATAATCTCTTACTGTATAATCTCTTACTGAAAAATATCTTACTGTATAATCTCTTACTGTATAATCTCTTACTGTATAATCTCTTACTGTATAATCTCTTACTGTATAATCTCTTACTGTAATCTCTTACTGTATAATCTCTTACTGTATAATCTCTTACTGAAAAATATCTTACTGTATAATCTCTTACTGTATAATCTCTTACTGAAAAATCTCTTACTGTATAATCTCTTACTGTATAATCTCTTACTGAAAAATATCTTACTGTATAATCTCTTACTGTATAATCTCTTACTGTATAATCTCTTACTGAAAAATCTCTTACTGTATAATCTCTTACTGTATAATCTCTTACTGTATAATCTCTTACTGTATAATCTCTTACTGAAAAATATCTTACTGTATAATCTCTTACTGTATAATCTCTTACTGAAAAATCTCTTACTGTATAATCTCTTACTGTATAATCTCTTACTGTATAATCTCTTACTGTATAATCTCTTACTGTATAATCTCTTACTGTATAATCTCTTACTGTATAATCTCTTACTGTATAATCTCTTACTGTATAATCTCTTACTGTATAATCTCTTACTGTATAATCTCTTACTGTATAATCTCTTACTGAAAAATATCTTACTGTATAATCTCTTACTGTATAATCTCTTACTGTATAATCTCTTACTGTATAATCTCTTACTGTATAATCTCTTACTGTATAATCTCTTACTGAAAAATATCTTACTGTATAATCTCTTACTGTATAATCTCTTACTGTATAATCTCTTACTGAAAAATCTCTTACTGTATAATCTCTTACTGTATAATCTCTTACTGTATAATCTCTTACTGTATAATCTCTTACTGAAAAATATCTTACTGTATAATCTCTTACTGTATAATCTCTTACTGAAAAATCTCTTACTGTATAATCTCTTACTGTATAATCTCTTACTGTATAATCTCTTACTGAAAAATATCTTACTGTATAATCTCTTACTGTATAATCTCTTACTGTATAATCTCTTACTGTATAATCTCTTACTGTATAATCTCTTACTGTATAATCTCTTACTGTATAATCTCTTACTGTATAATCTCTTACTGAAAAATATCTTACTGTATAATCTCTTACTGTATAATCTCTTACTGTATAATCTCTTACTGTATAATCTCTTACTGTATAATCTCTTACTGTATAATCTCTTACTGTATAATCTCTTACTGTATAATTTACTGAAAATATCTTACTGTATAATCTCTTACTGTATAATCTCTTACTGTATAATCTCTTACTGTATAATCTCTTACTGTATAATCTCTTACTGTATAATCTCTTACTGTATAATCTCTTACTGTATAATCTCTTACTGTATAATCTCTTACTGTATAATCTCTTACTGTATAATCTTACTGTATAATCTCTTACTGTATAATCTCTTACTGTATAATCTCTTACTGTATAATCTCTTACTGTATAATCTCTTACTGTATAATCTCTTACTGTATAATATCTTACTGTATAATCTCTTACTGTATAATCTCTTACTGTATAATCTCTTACTGTATAATCTCTTACTGTATAATCTCTTACTGTATAATCTCTTACTGTATAATCTCTTACTGTATAATATCTTACTGTATAATCTCTTACTGTATAATCTCTTACTGTATAATCTCTTACTGTATAATCTCTTACTGTATAATCTCTTACTGTATAATCTCTTACTGTATAATCTCTTACTGTATAATCTCTTACTGTATAATCTCTTACTGTATAATCTCTTACTGTATAATCTCTTACTGTATAATCTCTTACTGTATAATCTCTTACTGTATAATCTCTTACTGTATAATCTCTTACTGTATAATCTCTTACTGTATAATCTCTTACTGTATAATCTCTTACTGTATAATCTCTTACTGTATAATCTCTTACTGTATAATCTCTTACTGAAAAATATCTTACTGTATAATCTCTTACTGTATAATCTCTTACTGTATAATCTCTTACTGTATAATCTCTTACTGTATAATCTCTTACTGTATAATCTCTTACTGTATAATCTCTTACTGTATAATCTCTTACTGTATAATCTCTTACTGTATAATCTCTTACTGTATAATCTCTACTGTATAATCTCTTACTGTATAATCTCTACTGTATAATCTCTTACTGAAAAATATCTTACTGTATAATCTCTACTGTATAATCTCTTACTGTATAATCTCTTACTGTATAATCTCTTACTGTATAATCTCTTACTGTATAATCTTACTGTATAATCTCTTACTGTATAATCTCTTACTGTATAATCTCTTACTGTATAATCTCTTACTGTATAATCTCTTACTGTATAATCTCTTACTGTATAATCTCTTACTGTATAATCTCTTACTGTAAAATATCTACTGTATAATCTCTTACTGTATAATCTCTTACTGTATAATCTCTTACTGTATAATCTCTTACTGTATAATCTCTTACTGTATAATCTCTTACTGTATAATCTCTTACTGTATAATCTCTTACTGTATAATATCTTACTGTATAATCTCTTACTGTATAATCTCTACTGTATAATCTCTTACTGTATAATCTCTTACTGTATAATCTCTTACTGTATAATCTCTTACTGTATAATCTCTTACTGTATAATCTCTTACTGTATAATCTCTTACTGTATAATCTCTTACTGTATAATCTCTTACTGTATAATCTCTTACTGAAAATATCTTACTGTATAATCTCTACTGTATAATCTCTTACTGTATAATCTCTTACTGTATAATCTCTTACTGTATAATCTCTTACTGTATAATCTCTTACTGTATAATCTCTTACTGTATAATCTCTTACTGTATAATCTCTTACTGTATAATCTCTTACTGTATAATCTCTTACTGTATAATCTCTTACTGTATAATCTCTTACTGTATAATCTCTTACTGTATAATCTCTTACTGTATAATCTCTTACTGTATAATCTCTTACTGTATAATCTCTACTGTATAATCTCTTACTGTATAATCTCTTACTGTATAATCTCTTACTGTATAATCTCTTACTGTATAATCTCTTACTGTATAATCTCTACTGTATAATCTCTTACTGTATAATCTCTTACTGTATAATCTCTTACTGTATAATCTCTACTGTATAATATCTTACTGTATAATCTCTACTGTATAATCTCTTACTGTATAATCTCTTACTGTATAATCTCTTACTGAAAAATATCTTACTGTATAATCTCTTACTGTATAATCTCTTACTGTATAATCTCTTACTGTATAATCTCTTACTGTATAATCTCTTACTGTATAATCTCTTACTGTATAATCTCTTACTGTATAATCTCTTACTGTAAAATCTCTTACTGTATAATCTCTTACTGTATAATCTCTTACTGTATAATCTCTTACTGTATAATCTCTTACTGTATAATCTCTTACTGTATAATCTCTTACTGTATAATCTCTTACTGTATAATCTCTTACTGTATAATATCTTACTGAAAATCTCTTACTGTATAATCTCTTACTGTATAATCTCTTACTGTATAATCTCTTACTGTATAATCTCTTACTGTATAATATCTTACTGTATAATCTCTTACTGTATAATCTCTTACTGTATAATCTTACTGTATAATCTCTACTGTATAATCTCTTACTGTATAATCTCTTACTGTATAATCTCTTACTGTATAATCTCTACTGTATAATCTCTTACTGTATAATCTCTTACTGTATAATCTCTTACTGTATAATTCTTACTGTATAATCTCTTACTGTATAATCTCTTACTGTATAATCTCTTACTGAAAATCTCTTACTGTATAATCTCTTACTGTATAATCTCTTACTGTATAATCTCTTACTGTATAATCTCTTACTGTATAATCTCTTACTGTATAATCTCTTACTGAATATCTTACTGTATAATCTCTTACTGTATAATCTCTTACTGTATAATCTCTACTGTATAATCTCTTACTGTATAATCTCTTACTGTATAATCTCTTACTGTATAATCTCTTACTGAATCTTACTGTATAATCTCTACTGTATAATCTCTTACTGTATAATCTCTTACTGTATAATCTCTTACTGTATAATCTCTTACTGTATAATCTCTTACTGTATAATATCTTACTGTATAATCTCTTACTGTATAATCTCTTGCTGTATAATATCTTACTGTATAATCTCTTACTGTATAATCTCTTACTGTATAATCTCTTACTGTATAATCTCTTACTGTATAATCTCTTACTGTATAATATCTTACTGTATAATCTCTTACTGTATAATCTCTTACTGTATAATCTCTTACTGTATAATCTCTTACTGTATAATCTCTTACTGTATAATCTCTTACTGTATAATCTCTTACTGTATAATCTCTTACTGTATAATATCTTACTGTATAATCTCTTACTGTATAATCTCTTACTGTATAATCTCTTACTGTATAATATCTTACTGTATAATCTCTTACTGTATAATCTCTTGCTGTATAATATCTTACTGTATAATCTCTTACTGTATAATCTCTTACTGTATAATCTCTTACTGTATAATCTCTTACTGTATAATCTTACTGTATAATCTCTTACTGTATAATCTCTTACTGTATAATATCTTACTGTATAATCTTACTGTATAATCTCTTACTGTATAATCTCTTACTGTATAATCTCTTACTGTATAATCTCTTACTGTATAATCTCTTACTGTATAATCTCTTACTGTATAATCTCTTACTGTATAATCTCTTACTGTATAATCTCTTACTGTATAATCTCTTACTGTATAATATCTTACTGTATAATCTCTTACTGTATAATCTCTTACTGTATAATCTCTACTGTATAATCTCTTACTGTATAATCTCTTACTGTATAATCTCTTACTGTATAATCTCTTACTGTATAATCTCTTACTGTATAATCTCTTGCTGTATAATCTCTTACTGTATAATCTTACTGTATAATCTCTTACTGTATAATCTTACTGTATAATCTCTTACTGTATAATCTCTTACTGTATAATCTCTTACTGTATAATCTCTACTGTATAATCTCTTACTGTATAATCTCTACTGTATAATCTCTTACTGTATAATCTCTTACTGTATAATCTCTTACTGTATAATCTCTTACTGTATAATCTCTACTGTATAATCTCTTACTGTATAATCTCTTACTGTACAATCTCTTACTGTAAAATCTCTTACTGTATAATCTCTTACTGTATAATCTCTTACTGTATAATCTCTTACTGTAAAATCTCTTACTGTATAATCTCTTACTGTATAATCTCTTACTGTATAATCTCTTACTGTATAATCTCTTACTGTATAATCTCTTACTGTATAATCTCTTACTGTATAATCTCTTACTGTATAATCTCTTACTGTATAATCTCTTACTGTATAATCTCTTACTGTATAATCTCTTAATGTATAATCTCTACTGTATAATCTCTTACTGTATAATCTCTTACTGTATAATCTCTACTGTATAATCTCTTACTGTATAATCTCTTACTGTATAATCTCTACTGTATAATCTTACTGTATAATCTCTACTGTATAATCTCTTACTGTATAATCTCTTACTGTATAATCTCTACTGTATAATCTCTTACTGTATAATCTCTTACTGTATAATCTTACTGTATAATTCTACTGTATTATCTCTTACTGTATAATCTCTTACTGTATAATCTCTTACTGTATAATCTCTTACTGTATAATCTCTTACTGTATAATCTCTTACTGTATAATCTCTTACTGTATAATCTCTTACTGTATAATCTCTTACTGTATAATCTCTTACTGTATAATCTCTTACTGTATAATCTCTTACTGTATAATCTCTTACTGTATAATCTCTTACTGTATAATCTCTTACTGTATAATCTCTTACTGTATAATCTCTTACTGTATAATCTCTATCTGTATAATCTCTTACTGTATAATCTCTTACTGTATAATCTCTTACTGTATAATCTTACTGTATAATCTCTTACTGTATAATCTCTTACTGTATAATCTCTACTGTATAATCTCTTACTGTATAATCTCTTACTGTATAATCTCTTACTGTATAATCTCTTACTGTATAATCTCTTACTGTATAATCTCTACTGTATAATCTCTTACTGTATAATCTCTTACTGTATAATCTCTTACTGTATAATCTCTTACTGTATAATCTCTTACTGTATAATATCTTACTGTATAATCTCTTACTGTATAATCTCTTACTGTATAATCTCTTACTGTATAATCTCTTACTGTATAATCTCTTACTGTATAATCTCTTACTGTATAATCTCTTACTGTATAATCTCTTACTGTATAATCTCTTACTGTATAATCTCTTACTGTATAATCTCTTACTGTATAATCTCTTACTGTATAATCTCTTACTGTATAATCTCTTACTGTATAATCTCTTACTGTATAATCTCTTACTGTATAATCTCTTACTGTATAATCTCTTACTGTATAATCTCTTACTGTATAATCTCTTACTGTATAATCTCTTACTGTATAATCTCTTACTGTATAATCTCTTACTGTATAATCTCTTACTGTATAATCTTGCCATCTGCAGCAGGCATGTACTAAAACCCAAAACGGCAAAAACGAAACGAGCGAAACAACCAAAACGACCGGAACGAAACGACAAAAACGAAACGACCGAAACAACCAAAACGAAATGACCAAAACGAAAATAATTTTTAAAAAATAACAAAAATCTCAAATTTACGGAGAAAATGATCCTGAAGAGGAAATTTAACACATGAAAAGAGAATTGTAGACTATGTGTGTCGTTTTCATCATCGTTCAATACCCAATGGAAACGGACAACAATATAAATAAAACGCTGCCGAAAACAGTCAGTTTAACTTGAATGTGGAAGAAAATGGAATCATTGAATTTGGCGCCTAAACTGGCCATCATGGAAGCACTGGTTTTGCTGATTTTGATCACAGTGATTTTGACCCATTTTTGACCAGTGATTTTGACGCCATCTCAATACGGAGACCGAATTGCTCGAGGAAATGGTACATATTTCAAGGAATTAAATCTTATCTATTCATGTAAATAACCTATTGTTTTACAGTATGCATAAAGAGCGCAATGAGGTATAGAAAGCCACTCAAAAATACAATGTAATTAATGAGCATAATGTTTAGTTTATAAAATAGCACAATTGTTCACTTTGAGATTTTTGTTATTTTTTTGTAATTATTTTCGTTTCGGTCGTTTCGTTTTGGTTGTTTCGTTTCGGTCGTTTTGGTTGTTTCGCTCGTTTCGTTTTGCCGTTTCGGGTTTTAGTACATGCCTCTGCAGCATGATGTTAGTGAAACCCACCTTTTCGGTTAGTGTAGTCACGCGAGAGTATTACGTCATGCTAAATATTCCGCCATTTTGGGTAACATTATCGTGGATTTCATCGAAGTGCCGTGTCGCTTCATATATCTTGCGATATACGGAGAGTAACAAGCTATATCTTGCTTGAACAACGAGGAATATTTTGGTGCATAGTTTGTCGTTTTAGCATGTCTAGAACTGGAGTTATTAAGGAAAGATGAATCAGTGGTTTGAATTTTCCACCCAAAATGGCAAGTACGAGTTGTGACGTCACTTGCAAGGGCTGAATATACGTAGTCTAGGAATTTCTAAACTATAGAGCATTTCTTGAGCTATAATTTACTTATTTCTATCTAAATTATAGACTCAGATCATCATAACTGTATTTCTATTTTTATCTGATTGTTTTACATATATACATTTATTGTATAATTATACCACACAATCGTACAGGATTTTGGGGAATTTGAGATCGTCGTAAGTCCCGCTGAATGGCGAGGAAAAGAATGTTACATGATACATATTACAGAAGAAAGTATTGTGGAGGACGTACCTAAAGTCATCAATATCATTGGTATGGCCATTGCTAATTATGATTTAAATTGTTTAAAGTGCTTATATCACAAAAAATAATTTTTGATATTTAATAGAGAACAAAAAGTTAGTTAATAAGTTCTTTTACAGTTTTTAATTTTCGATTTTCGTTTGCGAGGTATATGCATTTAAATGGTGATTTTCGACCAAGAGTCTGGAACGAGCCTGTGTGACGTAACTTAAGGAACTCGTTTACGGCGCGCTATATGTATTGACTTATCTGGCTTAGAGAAAACTGCTAGTGGGACTAAAAAATAAATATTATTCCATCAAAGCTAACCTTTATGTTGCCCACAAAATATACCAGAAGATTCTGAAGGTGTACAAAATGTGACTGCAGGAGTTTGCAATGCAGAATTGACTGTCAATGCTTAAAGCAGACATGGCCTAAGTACGGCAGACAAGACACAATTGCCTTCGTCTATTTGTGCTAAACCTTCGCAGGCGAGGTCATGTTTACAAATTATAACCAAAATATATATCCAGAAATTCTGATCAGAAAAGGCCAACATAATAACATAGAATATTTGCGACGCCAACTACAACAAACATTCCAAAATATACAAGCCGACGTTTTAGTTGCAAAGAATGCCATATGAACTGTCTGCTTGTTTGCCGATATCTACTGTTAGATCGTTGGCAATAGTTTGCAGACCGTACCTCCTCTGCGGTGGGCTAGACGACGAAACGATTGTAGAACACTCGCCTCCCGGTATGGTTATAATAATAAATGGCTGAAATATAAATATGCCGCGCGCCATCATCTCCGGCCGCAAGTATCTTAATTATATTACTTTATAACTGTCTGGAATAGTAACAAGTCCTTGTTTGTGCCATTTTAAAGCGTTCTTGAACTATTTTTGACTGCGTATATGTAATATGATTTACATAGAAATGATGTGTCTTCTCTATAGTAGCTGCGAACACCGTGACGAGACTGATCTGTCGGGATCATGCTTATGCTATACAGCTTATCATGTACCTTTTGTACAGGCTTATATTGCGCAAATTTGACGCAGTCACTGCGAAAAGTACAAGGGGCATTCTTATTTCCTTAGACAACGTATTTAACACATTGTTGTCAAACATATTGGTGTTGTCCGACGGTTCTAATATATACAATCCGCTTGAAATGACAATGTTTACTTTTCGAGACAGGTCTGTGGCTCTTTGCGAAGCTTGTCAGTTGAGCAGTCTGAAGCGCTATCGGTTCTGGAATTGGAAATGTGAGATATATCCACCACTGAAGAGCTATAATGGAAAACGTAGCCATACCAAGGCTGTTTTCCATTCTTGAAAATTTAAATTTCTCAAACACAATAAATAAAAGAAGACTAGACTAGAGATCAAATAATCTATAATATTATATTATATTAAAGCAAACCATAGACGCACGCAGAGTTGTCACGCTTGTACCGTGCGTTATTGTAATAATCGCCACGAAATTTCAGCCACACAGTACAGTCCATACTCATACTGGGTCTCTGCTGGGCTGTGATCTGGTCATCACTTTAAAATGGCAAAGCAATTCCTTTTTCAACTCAGTAAAATTATGTTTTGCCTTCCTGATGAAGCAATAATATACTAGTCAACACAGTAAAAGAAAAGCTTCCGTCCCTTAAGCTACGTCACACAAGTGTCGCGCCAGGCCATATATTTTTATAAATATCACAAAAATATATATCATACACAGTAGAACAAGGTTTTCATATTAATTGTTAAATGGGGTTCACGATTTACAGTATCACTATGCCAGACAGTTTAGAACATATGACAAATAAAATGGCTGATATAAATTTCACTAGCAGAGACTATTTCCATAACACAACAAAGATTTTATTTAATTTTATGATGTCATTTGCTGATAGTCCATAATATACTACAATCAGGTATGTGAGAAAAATTGTAGATGCATGGATGTTGTCAGAATGCCAGGTGTCCCTAACACACCCTTGCACAGTTTCAAAAGCCTTTTTAAACACATTGATACACGACTTCAACATGTGGTATTCAGGGATGGAGGAACACAAATGAACTATTTATTCCACATGGATGTGTTAGCAAATAGGTCATATTATTGAAGTCTATTCATCAGTAGCAAATGTTAAATATGTTGAAAATCAGGAGTATAATTTGACACATGTATATAGTCTGTGAATAGAATGTATAAAGTATATATAAACACAGCATATCAGATCCATACATTGGCTAGAATTGACTAGTCAAAGCAGCAGTGTTCCATGCAAATGATTGCTTGAAAAGACATTAAATATAAGCGATTTAGTAATTTAGAGGAGAATTTGCCTCTGAGGGATATGAATTTCTATTATGAAATTATAAGTATGTGATTGTGACACTGTCTGCAATAAATGTCATGCCAAAAGGAGTATTGTACAGTCTTATCTTTTACCGTCTTAACTATTATATACTATAAACAAGACTATATTTGTACACAATATTTTATTTAAAGAAATGTGACCACTATAAAATGTGGAATTGCTAAATCTGAAATTAAAATGTGGGATTAGCATTCATGGTAGTCAAATATACTTTAGCATTGAGAACTTATGTGCATAAACAAGATGCTATATTTTACAATTTACGCGTCAATGTTATATTAATATGTTGTAGTATTTCTTTATAATTATACCTTGATCTTCGTCCTTCGATAGTTCGACTGTTCACTGTTTCCCTGTTTAGTTTTCCTTCAGAAATAGAACCACTAAATTTTAAAGCATTCTTTCCGGTTTATCCATAGGTCTATCTTCGTATTTCCACGTTTTTATATTCGTTTTTATATGAATTAACGACATTTTGTCAATCGCCATGTTGAATTTTAAGATCTAGCCTGCGAACAGGCAAAATTGAATGATGTAATGGCCTTGGAGAACATTACGTGATTACGTCATTGCATTGTAAGCCACTTGCTGATTGGTTATCAATTTAAATAAGCTCGTCGCTGAATGGCTATAAGCTAACAGCTAACAGCTAACAGCTAACAGCTAACAGCTAACAGCACGACGGCAATAGTATCTGCTTCGCAGATACAAAAAGATAATATGAGTGATAGATAAAAAGCCTCTTTATTATTAAGCATTGTGGATGAACTTTTTAATTTTTATTTTAGCTCACGTCGACCAGACCTTTACAACACTTGAACAGAGTATACATGAGTATATTAAGGTATTGATTTTATTAAATACTGTATATTTATTAGAAGAAACAATAAAAATAACTGTGTAACTTGCCCTCTCGTCCACCTTTGCGAAAAACAGACAATTTGTCGACAATTTTAACCCGTAAAAGGCTAAAAGCAGCCATATTTTTTGTGTAAATGATGGTTTTCTCTGAATTTGAGGATCGAGGCTTTGCCCTTTCACCGGAAAAGAAAGTGAATTACCGCCACTGCGTGAGATGTAAAGACTGTAAACTACTTGCCTATAGTGAACTGCCATGCTGCTTGTCTGTTATTGTACATGCTGTTGGTCAATCCCCATTCCAATCATTCATTCAGTGCATTTACGTAATCACGATAATTATGTATTTTGCTGCAGCTAATGCTGATGAGGTCGTGAATTTACTTCTGTGTATCCTAATGTACGAGTCAAATCCAACCACGATCAGCCCCCCCCCGGGCAACCCCCGGACATTTGACTCAAGATCAGCTCTGTATAGGCGGGAATTTGACGCAAGTTTAATCCGCCCGGTCGGGCATTTGACCATTATACAACAAATTGGTCAGCGGTTGTTCCCATAAAGTATGTACTAATGTACACTCTAGCGCTTCAAAGTTTTTAAAATTGCTTTTTTAAACACATTCTGAGCGACAAATATTGAATATGCCGTTGTTCAAAGTTTGGAATAAAGGAAAAACAATTCGGAAAGCTGTTCTTGCAACAAAACTCCAGAACCATGTACCCTTATAGCAGGGCATTTGACTGTGGTTTCTGCCTGTCCGGCCGGGCATTTGACTATTTATTTTTTCAAAAGTCAAATTCCCTGGGGGTTGCCCGGGGGGGGGCTGATCGCGGTTGGATTTGACTCGTACATAAATCCTAATCCACCGTTTCAAAGTTATTAAGACGCCAATTTTTGTACATTTTGTGTACTACAGATACCCGAAAGAACAATCGACAATAAAACACTGATGGTTCTCGAGGGAGGGAAATATGTTGTTCAAAAAACAGTAAAACAGGAAGATGTAAGACAGTTGTTTGCTATATCCTAATTATTATTATATATAAATAGAAAACTATTACTTTTTATCAATTTCATATAAAATGTATTTAGTTTGAAAGAAGAACGCACGAGACGTATTCAACAAAGCAAATGCAAGGGTTTATTTGTGAAGGTATAGTTACTACGTTTGGTCATTCATTTATATTAATTTAATGTCCAGTCCAATTTACCCGAGCTAGAGGATTGTGACGTGCTCAACAACTTATTACTTTTGGTGAGGGAGAAAAACCAGAGAACCCGTAGAAAAACACTCGAAGCGCAGGAGAGAACCATCTAAAGTGAACCATCTAAATAGAACCATCTAAAGAGAACCATCTAAAGAGAACCATCTATAAAAGAGAACCATCTATAAAAGAGAACCATCTAAAGAGAACCATCTAAAGAGAACCATCTAAAGAGAACCATCTAAAGAGAACCATCTAAAGAGAACCATCTAAAGAGAACCATCTATAAAAGAGAACCATCTATAAAAGAGAACCATCTAAAGAGAACCATCTAAAGAGAACCATCTAAAGAGAACCATCTAAAGAGAACCATCTATAAAAGAGAACCATCTATAAAAGAGAACCATCTAAAGAGAACCATCTAAAGAGAACCATCTAAAGAGAACCATCTAAAGAGAACCATCTATAAAAGAGAACCATCTAAACTCTACTTACATGAGTTTCAAGCACAAGGAATTTACCCAAACTATACCCAATAATGAATAATGTATCTGCATTACTTATATGAAGTTACATATACTACCATTGTCCGATGGTTATTAACAACGAGCTTCTAACTACTTGATGATATGAATGCTAACGTGTGCATTTTAAAATTCTAACAGCTTGCCATGTTGTTCTTCAACGACTGTTATTGAAAAAGGGAATTCCAGAAAATATGGTTTTCTTAACGTTTGACAGCGAAACGAATCTTTCCTCTATGACATTTGTAAGTGGTTCACTTTCACCGAGCTTCTCACTGTAACTGTATTCAGCTCAACATATTAACGGTACTATTATGGGATTATTTTTCAAAGGATAGCGAAATAGGCCGCTACATTATTTAAAATATCGATATCGAAAATAAAAATCGATATTAAATATCGATATTTCAATATTTTTCACTCTACAAAGTCACTGTATTAAATTTTAAACCTAATTTCAACAAACTCATTGGAAGACACATTAACTTGTCAGTAATGATTTCAAGGGGTTCCAACTTTACGTTGTTTACATATTTATAAACTCTGTATGAGAAAATTGAATACAAAGTAGATTTGTGTATTTGAAATAGTTGTGGGATCAGGCAATCGTAGCCGAATGATTCCCTGAAAATATTTCTTATAAAGCCAAATAGAACACGTAAGACTCATCATACGATAGAGACGATAGAGTGTTTATATATTGATTTTGTTCATTTACTAGAAAATGCTCGATGAAAGAGAAATCGAAGTTGAAGGTGAAAGTGTTATGACAAGAGGAATCCAATGCAAGCTATCGTCAATGATGGAAAAAGAATATATGTGGGAATCTTTCTTCCTACCTGATGGGTGAGTCTGAGTTTATCATTAATTTAATGTGCCTAACACTTAACTATTTCTCCATTTATATGATTTCCCTTTGCAAGATTCTTGCTAATATAATATTATATTTAATTTCCAAAAATTTCGATAGTCGTTTGATGTTAAGAACAGAAATCGGAAGTGATGTTACTGTCAGACAGCTCACGCTACCACGAACACCAACACGTAAGTAAGGGCAATTCGAAAAGTGCGGGCAGGGTAACCTCAAAAATCAGTTAGTATAATTAACAAGGGTAGTCCCTTAAAGTGCAGTGAAGGATGGTGGGGTCCAGGGGTCAATATTTTATCACAACATAATGAATAGAATAAACAAGTTTAGGAACCTCAATGGAGATACAAATTAAAGAACAACTTAACTATGTTGGTTTACATTTATGCAAAAATATGGTCGCTTCATTGTGACGTTTTGTATAAACCGGGACAAAACATACTGAGTTGTATTGTATTTTCATCGAGTTTTCAAACCTTGTATTTTATTGACTGTTCTTCACGTGACCAACCCGTTATGAAATATATAATACTAAACTCATGGTCGGAAATCCGTGGCTGATAAAATTGGTAAACCAAAATTCACAAATTTGCTAGGCTACATCCTTGATAAATAGATTGATTTTGGTTCTTGCTCATATACTAAATTGATGCTTAATTTATGCACCTCTTCAGTATCTAAATAAGCAGTGTCTTGTATTGCAGCTGAACAACCAGAAATAATTACGCCTCTTAAATGGGAAGAGGACATGGAATTATTATCACAATTCACTGATAGAAAAGTAAGTATAAGTAAAGTTAAGGTGGGGTAGGGGTGATGGGAGGGAGGGGGAGGGTGACCGTAAAACGTCGAAAAGAATTCGGAAAGACAAAGTGCTTCCAAAACCGAGTTCTCACTACCCAGTCTCCAATTATCAACCTGGGAAGAAATTTGCCTTTCCAAAGTGGGAGGGGGCAGGGGTGAGGAAAGAAATAGCCCCGATGGTAACTATATACACGCCTGCACAAGACATGCAGCTCTTTCACTAGACGGGGTAATTATTGTCTATACAGATCCTTTCTTGCGCTTTATATAGGCCGTTTTTCAAACTTAAGTTTTGTATTTCTGTAGGAAGAACTCATAGATGATCATAAGACGTACATTCGAAGACATCCAGAACTACAGGCCATCTTGGCTGATTTTTTACAGTTCTTATTACTAAGAAAACCTGACGATATCTTTGACTTTGCAAGGGAGTTTTTTGCAGGCATGTCTTTAGCGCCGCTTGATCAAACTGATCAGTGAAAAAGTTGGATAAGTAGTTGTGAGATGATAAATTATTTGAGTTTTTTTAACCCCACTGTAATTGATGTTGTAAATAGGTACATATTTCTAAATTAATTTATACTGTGAATGAAAATTAACTGATTGAGAAATTGCTCGGCGAGGTTGGCTTCATCTGAATATGCGATTGTATTTACACACCTTGCTAATTTTATTTAAATCTTGTTTCGCAATGTGGTTGACAGTTTTTATCACTGAACATGCGAATGCGAGTCAATTTCCATATTAACAATCTGAATTTGAATACAGACTTAATCTTAATCCTAACCCAAATCCTAACGACAACCCTAATCCTAACCTAATCCTTGTGACGTAATTTCGGAAAGTAATATGGAAAGTCACCCGAACATGCAGTAAATCACGTTGCACTTTTTAAACATCTGCTTCACCAACTTAATGCAACGTTCGCAACATTGAACTTGGGGGGCGGGGGGGAGGAGAGTCATCAAATTTGACTTGTCAATGTTTATATTACTTGCAGTTTTTCGAGCAGTGGTTTCAAATTGTTCAAGCTTGTATTTATATATAGCTTTGATTTCACGTATACAACGCTGCGTTGTGAGAAAATTAATTATGTGAGAAATAGATTGTGGCAAATATTGTATGCTGTAACATCAGTTAATGCTTTCCCTGTAGGGTAACTAAGTCCGTCCATATTTATAGGTTTCAATTAATAAACTCTTTGATAAGAGCTTGCATGCTCAAGGCATATTATAATAAAAGTATATAATTATTTATACGGTGCAAAGAAAGGTTCTACACAAAAACTGTGATGTGAAATTTTATTCAATTCATCTAGGCTTGATTATAGGTATAGAGGAGCAATGCAATACATGTGCAAATACAAAAACGAATACTGAATATAAAAATACAAAGAACTTAAAAATAGCAACTAAAAGATTAATGAGTTATAATTAGATAAGTATAGAGTTAGAAAAATTCTAAGCTATACGTGTATAAAAATAAAAGTCTATGACTTTTCTAAACTATTGGTAGTTATGAAAGAATAGTGCTAAATTTTCTAAGTATTAAAAGGTTAACATCGTTCACTTTTCTTTGTAAACTGGTATTCAGAAATTATCCTAAAATAGAAACAAAATTTAAGTCTGAGAATTTTAAGAATTATTTGTATAAATTACTGTAGCAAAATTGATTATGTTTCACTGAGGTATTCCCCCACAATTCATTAGAACTTGCGAATTCTTATGCGACGTATATGTATTTGTCAGCCTAAGTGCATGTTCGAACAATTTAGTTTTTTAGTTGTTGAACATATTAATATGAAGAGTATCGCATAAATATCTAGGTATGTTTCACTCGCTCATACCCTGCTAGCTACCCCTTTCCAAGGTTACTGCTAGCTACCATCCCTGCAATGCATGTACATACGTCGCGGGAATTGGGCAATGGGCATCAATTTCACCTGGAAAACAATTGTTTGTCATGGCAGCGATTATTCTCCAGGAAGTGAAATTACGACATGCACTTGCGCGCCGATGCTCTATTAGATAATAGGTCCACTGTGTTAAGCTAATGTTATAATTATTGACAGTTAATTTACGGTTGAGTTTACAGCTATGCAAATCTAAGTGTTCACAGACTAATTTTGCCAGGATTGTAGGTAAAACTCTCTATCATAATACTGCAATTCTTTCATAATCGCAATCAGGGCTTGCCATTCTGCAATAATTGCATGCAGGATCGTGTGATCAATTAAGATAACATATAGTTCAGATACTACCCATGAAATTGAAATCAGAAAGTATGTGTTGACTTACCATTAGCGGTGTCGTAAATTGGGTTCACTTCATACATCGCGAGTCTTTCAGAGCCACCGTGTCCTTTGTCAGTTCCCAACAACAATTGACTTCCATTCGATGTTGTTCTTGGTACGCTTCCAGGAAATCCTGGTGCTACTTCTTCATCAATACGTTTATCACGTGGTCTATGTTCTTCGTGTAAGGTGTATCTACATAAGGATAGTGCTTAGTGAAAGTCGCATATAGCTTGCTTTACATTAGTTGTGTATAATAATGGACCGATTTCGAAAATAGGGACAATTTCCATATAAACAACCTAAATTGGCTTCCTATTCGGCTTGTGCAGTCACGCGAGAATATTACGTCATGCTATATAACCGGCAATTTGGGTGGCAAGTTCCGTTTTCGTTTATATCTTGCGAAATACCATGTTGCTTTACCATGTCTAGAACTCGAGTTATTCAGGAAAGTTGTCGTACTGTCAGCCATCTTGAATTTGATTAAATTAGTTGAATTTATCCAATGAAAATGGTGGAATTTGCCCCCCCAAAAAACCGGAAGCCACACAATTTCGAGTTGTGACGTCACTTGCACAAGCCGAATAGTTCTAATATCTGCAAACAATTTTATGTCGTCATGATTTATTGCGTTATATAACTTTATAAATGTAATTTTGGACACATCGAGTATATATAATCATAATAGAGGTATTGACAAGTAAACTTAAAAAATCATAAAAGATAATACACATGTATATTGGATTGTCGTGGGTTAAATGACGTTCAAACATACGACAATTGATATTGAATATTTTGAGTTTCCTTCGGTGTATCTTTTTCAAATATTCAAAACAAGCTTATATTTTAATATCTAAAACATGTTATAATGTAACATTTATAGTACGCGTGGGTTGATTGGTCGAGAAGAGTGTTCTCTAACTGTATAGAAACACGGAAAATTTCCCGCATTGCGCCTTTGAATTTAGAAACGTAAACAAAACAATTTTACTACGCGCTATAATGGAAAAGATGTTTAATAATACTGTCTCAACAAGAAAAATACGACTTTTCAGTTTAAATAGTGTAGAACTAGATTATTTTGTTGTGAAATTGACAAGCAAATGAATTTTATGCTTTTGTAATGAGAATTTGTGAATTAATCGACTTAAAAATCTTTTTCTTGAGTTATATTATAAAAGAAATAGAAAACATTTCCCCCTGTGTTTCTATACAGTTATAGAAACACTTGTGGTAGTTTGGGAGAACTCGAAATAACGTGGAAAACCGAATTATTTCTCGTTCTTCCAAACTCCTACGCGCATTCTATAACTGTATAGAAAGATTAGAAACACAGAAAATGCTTTCTGTGTCTTAACATGAATATGAAAGAGGTTATGAAGGCAGATTCTTCGCTACATAATTCATCTGAAATTTTTGGAAATTCACCGAAGCAAACCTCTAAAATTTTCATTTTTCTTCTAACACAGTCGCTGCTGTTCTAAATGCTGTTCTATCTATTCGACATTATCAATATTTACGCATGCGTGAAGTTTATAGGTATTAGACGCGCGCTTCTCACAACGATTGCGTGGTTTTTACGTGGGCTACGTGCTGGCGCGTTGCTGACGTCGAGACTTTGTTACCAGTCCTTTTATAATATAACTATCGGCTGGTGTTATACTACTTCTAGTTGTCATAAATCCCCCCACACTATTCTCTATAACGTTAATTTTGGACAACGTTCTCTTTCTTAAATAGAGCTGACAGCAAACCTCAATTAACTAAAAAGATACAGGATAAATGTAACATGTACAACATAACTGCTACAATTTCCAACATAAGCTGATTTCAACGCACAAGTTATAAAACTAGGGTCAACATACAATTTGTTGCTCGTATTTTTTACCTTATAATAGCTACTGTCTATTGAAGTAAAAACAACTTACAACTCTTCATTACGTCTAGTTTCCAAGAAAAAGAACAATAGGATTAAAGCGAGAACAACAAATCCTATTGCTCCAAACACCACCGCATACACTATCCACCAATCATCACCTAGGAAAATAGATCAATAGAAAATTTTAAAGAAAAATTAAAAAATGGCAAGGTGACAGCCCCAAATTTGGTTGTACTTTATTAAATTCAATAATAATATACTTTCAAATACGTAAGGAGAATAAAGGCATACTGTCAAATATATCTTTTAGGTAATTCTCTAGCCGTTACGTCGCCCGTCAAAGAACATTTGTTTTTGTACACATAATTAAGCGAACTTAAGGGAAATGTCAAGGAAAACTAGGCAGTCTGTACTTACTTTGATTAACGAATTCTTTATAAATCCCATGTACGTACATGTGAAAACTGTTATCATTTATGACAGAATGCCTGCTCCACTGCAGACAACTCTTTCTCAAAGGGCAGACCACGCTCTCTAGCTTGTTCTACAAAGTATTGCGTAATTCTACCATTTGTCAAAAAAGTTGCCTGCTGAAAGTATTTTATACAAAATACTTACTTTCACTGACACAGAAATCAGGATGCTTCTTGTCCGGATCGATATACTTTTCATATCCCTTCAAACACTCGCAGGTGTAAGAACCATATGTATCCTTACAGTAGGAATGTGCTGAGCAATCTTTCTTATGTTTCTCTAACATTGGATCACATTCATTGTAATCTAGAGAACAGGAAAAATACTGAGTCAGAACAAACTACTTGGTATACCCATCACTCCCATTTCCATGTCTAAACCTGCGATTTATCTTATCCAGTTGAACCTTTCTAAAACCGATGGACATAAAAGGGACAAAGCACAGTGTCCGTATTAGAGGTCATCATGATGACGTCACGTTTAAGATTTCACCGGATAGCTCCATATATATCTGGAGTAAGAACTTCTAATGTTCGGCCAATAGGAAAAGTGAAGCCAAGATGGCAGCAATTGACGTCCAAATTCTATGAAGGTCATAAACAGTTATCATACCGTTTTTTTCAGCTAATTCCAGATCCAGATCGTTTCGCTAATCAAGTTATTATTTCATATATTCATAATGTTATTCTTAAACCGAAATAATAATACGAAATTTTGGTACACTCCTTGTCGCCTTGTGCAAACCGCGCAGACAAAAACAATAGAAAGGGACTGGCACTGGACGTCAATTCCCGCAATCTTTGGCTTCCGACCAAAACCTAAACAGTTTGTCAAATATAATATAAAATATTTCTTTACCTTTTACTTTAATAGATGATACACTAATCTGATATTCATTCAGCATCTTTTCATTATTATTACTAGTTGTACCAAGATTACTAACGAATGTCTTGCTCAAACTGCTTGTTGATGGAGCTTTGTTTTCCCCAAAAAGCAGCAAGACGTTTGCCACCACACTACCATTACTAAATAGTATTAATAATAATAATAAATAATCTATATTGCACATTTATCTATCATATACACATATTTTCAAATGTGTGTTACAAAAGTTAAGAAATTCAAACTCCACAATTATTTCTATTAAGAACTCTCAGTGAAGCTATTCAAACGCTTGACAAAACAAAAACGTCTTAACTGACTGCTCTCTAGATTTACAGATGTACAACTTCTCACTGAGTAAGGTAGACTGTTCCACAATGCTATAGCAGCTATAAAAAATGTTCCATCCCCTATCGATCTATAGCTAGTCTTAAATGATTATCTACAGGAGCAAGTGCTAAGTAGTACTACCATTGCTGGAACGAAGATTATATTAATTAGATTTTTAATTAATTACGACTGCATGATCAGTTCGATCAAATACTGTGGAGCCATTCCATGCTATAGAACAAATATATTTTACTTATTTTGTTGACTGATGTCTGAGCTGTTGGTTGTGTGTTTATTATTATCTAATCTGTGTTTTATAAACCGAAACGCTTAATAATTACACTAATATCTAATGATGTAGGCTAATATCTAATGATTGATAGCGATCAAATAACGAGCATTTATAAAAATATATTACCTTAAATTTAAAACAGCCGAGCCGAGATAATCGCTTCCATATATATCACTTCTTCCGAAGTAAGCATTTAACTATAAGAAATTTAAAGTTCATGACATGAGTTTACGACAACATGATAAAATATCCGACACGCTTTTTTTCGCTACTCTGGTCTCACGAATGAATGAATGTAATCCCCGGACTCCTCAACACCCCCAGTCTATGATGTTTTTATAAAGGGTGATCTATGGTCATGATTGAAGCACTAGCTCGAGAAGATTCAAAGAAATTCAGAGAAAGAATTCAACAAAAAACGAGTCTGTTCTTTTAATCAACTTATGCATGTACGTTGACAAATTTTCCATTCTATCTCACGTGTAACTACAGAATTTTTTATATTATGCACACTAAAACATTTTATTTCTTACCCGGTCCTCTAGGCGTGTTTTAAATTCGTAGAATTCCGCTGTATCACTTGCGGCTAAAGCTGCAGTGAATATTCGATTCAAAATTGTGATCGTCAAAGTCACACTTGAGACGCCTAAATAAATATTTGTTATATATGAAGAAACAGTTCGTAGTCTTCGTACATGTCCAATATTGACGATCGGTATCCGATGGACAAATCAGCTGCTTTAGTGATGGTACGGATGGATCGATCCGAAAATCTTGTTTAGCGTCGGACAAATTATTGGTCAGAGCGCGAAGTGCGAATCTTCTTTCATTATACCGATAGTCCGATAGTTTTGATGGATTTTCAAAGTGTTCAAAAATCTTTTTGGCGTACTACTAAAGGCCCGTACAGACGAACAGGTTTTCCTTGACAATTTTTTTTTATTTGCTCGTGTGTATGACAAAAAATTGACAAGTTTTCCTTGACAAGGAGCCTTGTTTAAAAGCTAGTCATGCCAGCTTTTGAACAAGGACGATTGTTCGTGTGTATGGCCGACAAGGAAAGCTTGACAAGAAAATGCGCAGTACGCCATTGCACACTCATCTTCACGCACTATATAATAGGTATACATGAAGTACTCATTTGTGTCGTTAATATGCGGGCTCGTAAAACTTGTCAAGGAAAAATTGATGGAAAAGGCTTGTTTGCCGTACACACGAACAAATAAAGTTCGTCAAGGAACTTGTCAAGGAAAATCGTCTGTACGGGGCTTAAAAATCACTTTGTTACGTTTAGGATTATAGGATTAGAGTTAGGATCGAGATTAAATTTGTATTAAAATTCAGGTTGTTAATACGGAAATTCAGCCATATTTACAGCAAAATCTCTTTTTTAGCATTTAATTTATAGATTGTGCCCTCAACATACTTTTCATGGGTTTTTGCCAATTGATCAACATACCAGTTTTGAACGTGTGCTAATTGCGATACAAAAAATTTCCCGTTTTAAAATGATTAAAAATGTTATATTCGGGCACTTTTGATATCACTATTTCATGATTGGTTTATAACTTTTATGGTTTATGACGTTATAGCTTATTACATCATATTTCTCCATCAAACAAATTTTTCTCTGAAGGTAAAAATCTTTGTCCATCGGACTTCGATCGCGGGTATTGGATATCAATGAAGTATTTACTATACCATTGTCTCTATACAAATACTGTAAAGGTCCGTTTAATTAACGCGCTTTACCGTTAGTTTAGCTACCATAAGTCTTGATCAGTTTGGACGTCAGCGATTAAATTCTCTGATATGTCTAACTGACAAAACCAATAACTTATACTATACAGCTCTCTGTCATTAATTCGTTTCATGAAGAGCAAAACGTATCAATATATTGGAACGCGTCAGTGAAGAGATAAAATCAAGATGGTGTGTTTGTAACAATAGAGACCTTAAGATTGACGTTTACGGCAAACCACAAAAGTTGGAAAGTTGAGGTTTGGTTTGTTCTTGTTTTTACACAAATTTTGAAATATCAAACATTCAGATATACCATGAACAGTTGCACTAATCAATTAAACAAGATTAATCACCATTGGCGTTAATTAAACTGGGAAACTACATCTGAGGCTCTGGTGACATTTGGCGTGATAAATTTCATGCGTATAAACGCCTAAAGTGTAGGCGTACAACAAGGCGTACAACGACTCAAGTAGAAAACGAACCTCAAAGGTGAGAACCAATGGTGACTAAAATTTAAAATTGATGTGCACACCGTAAGTTATTATAATGTTTTATATTATTCAAAAATTGTGTGTATGAAGAAATTAATGTATAAAAACCTCAACTTTCACAACGACAAACGTGGTTTGTTCACAGCAATTGAATCTGCTCTTCTCGTCTATCATTTTGAAATTACGACGCACGCACAGTGGCGTAACTACCTATACAGGCCGGCCTATAAAGACCAAACATCCGACATCCTGGTCCAGGGGTCCTACCACACGAGAGGCCCATATAGCTACACAGGAACGTTTTCTATATAATAATTAAACGCCGCAATTTTTTCTTATAGAAAATACCCATTATATCCATATATATATACCACAGTCCTTCTTCGGTAATATCGTTATGTTACGCACACACACGAATATATTTCTCTTTGATCTTGACCCAAATCAACCCTAACCCTCTTGTGACCGTAACATAACGATATAACCCCTTCTTCTTCTAGGCTAAGAGCAGTAGTCGTTCATTTCTTACTTGTACATGTGCCATTGATCAGAAACTTTCCCGGGCTTGTACAGAAACATTCGAAAGTTCCAACATAGTTCTTACAAGCTTGTTCCAATTCGACATCACAATTGTTACCAGACGATTGTGCGCATTCATCAATATCTATGAACACAAACAGGAGGTTTTTCTAAATTTCATATATGAAATTACCAATGAATATGCAGCAATCGCTGAAAGGTTTCTTGCGACCAAGAAACTCGGCGTCTAATGAGTAATGTTCCTGTGGCGTACTTGTCGCCCCTTTTAGAAAATTCTGACTAGTACAAAGCATGTACCGTACATTTTCATTATTTTGCAATGTAATTAATTTTGTATAAATATGATTGTTTTGCAATTATAGATGAAAATTTGTGCTAGATGAAAATTTAAAATCATAAAAACTCTATAAGCTGGCCTCTCAAACGAAGAAAATTATTTTAGATTATAAACGTTTTCCAGGGAGCATGCACCCAGATCCCTACTCACTGTACTATAGTATATCCTGGAAATATTCCGGTCAAACTAAGCAGAGTAAAACTTCTTCTGCCCCTACTGTTTTTTTCCGGTTCATTCCTCCCATCCTTTTGCTGGAAAACCTGGCTATGACTAAAATTCACAACTGTAAAACATATTCTTGCTGGTAAAAGAAGCAAAAACAAAAATACTTACCAGCACATCTTCCTGCGTTGATATTTGTGTATCCTAATTTGCACTGACATTCACGACGTGTGCCTGCTACATTCACGCATTGAGAAGTGTCAGAATTAATACAGTTTTCACATCCACTTATTGCTAAAATGAATAAAAACCCTCATGAGAAGTGTAAAAACAATAACGCTCATTTTACGATGAAGAACATCATTGAAATTGAATTTAATCAAAATCATCCATTCGTTTTGTTAATGCTGGTCCAGTTCACTGATCTGAAAACAAGGATTGGATGGTGTATCTGCCATGCATAAATGAAGCCAATGGCGGCCATATTGGTGTGACCACCACAAATCTACTGTGGTGTTGGCGACATGTGTAAAGAGGTTCTAACAGTTTCTAGTTATTGGTGGGAAAGGACACGTATTGTCTAGATAAGAATTGATCATCTTCCGTGGCCCCTCTTTCTTCCTAAATTTGCCGGTGAATAACTAATTAGGTCACATAATTATGGTCGCCATAAGCCTCATTATCTGGTGTATAAAACGTTCTAAAACTCATTAGAAGAGATGTTGGAACCTATATTTCTCAAGTCACGTAGGAAAGGATATT
The DNA here is from genome assembly GCA_016169945.1 of Trachythela sp. YZ-2020. NCBI lineage: Eukaryota > Metazoa > Cnidaria > Anthozoa > Malacalcyonacea > Clavulariidae > Trachythela > Trachythela sp. YZ-2020. The sequence continues at coordinate 5,686,081 of JADLSH010000369.1, forward strand.
TGCTTCATAGTATAACCAATAAACAGCTAACGATTTGACTAGTCAAGAATTTGACAGATTTAAAATTCTGATCTCATTAAAAATATTCTGGCTTCAAAATTGTGATTTTGATATTGTAATTTCTGGTAGAATACACATAAGTTAAACATCAACATTTCACAACCATGATGAAGTTAAGATAAAGAAAACATTCTTATATATACGCCAGGTCTCCAGCTGATAACTATAAAAGGATTTTGTTAACGATCAGGTGTTGCTTGTTCGAAACCTAGATTGGAAGGCTAGATAAGCTACAAACCGCGGATAGATATTTCCCGAACGTAATCTAGATAGGATGATGGACGGGTTTCAAAAAAGAAGGCATGATCAGTTTTTGATCAGTAGATTTGGTAGTGAGCTGCCGTTCGACTAAATATTTAGAAATAATTCTTGTAACAATGCTCTTAAATCGTCCCCCAAAGTGCACAAAATTGCATTTCAGAGACTGCATGCAGGTTTTCAGATTCTCTGGGGGGGGCATACCTAACTAAAGATCTTACGCCTTCAACATTCGATACTAGTGCCACTGTGCCCTCCGAGATATATTTTTAGTCCCCCAATCCAAAAATTGTCCGCGGTTCCTGTGTCGCCGATGTTATGCTTCTTGTTTCGTATCATACATATTGTTCACGAGTGCTGTCGAGTGTGGTGTATGCAAAATCGTACAACGTATACTGATTGAAAAGATTACCATCGACACTCTAGTATACATTTGAGTTGTAGTGGATAGGTAATATTCTACAATAAGCTGCAGTAGTTTATGTTGTCTGCACTGAAAAGCTTTAAAGCACGTCGAAGTGTCTGTATCTTTTTTCAGGTCTTACTGACAACATGATAGATTACTAGGTTTAACATACGGATTGAGTTTCACTAAGAAAACACATCATCAAAGAGCAGATGATGGCAGTGAACAGCCATTTTATTAATCGGGTACGTCGTGTCTCAGAAATCTTAACTTTCCGATTTACTCTCCGCTATCGACTCTCTGTTTAGCCGTTACCGCTGTAACAGTATATCAATAATAGACTTTTACTAACTGTCAGCTCAATCACAATGTATATATATTGGCCAGTTTGTATTAGATTACTAGAAAATAGTGTACAATTTAATTTGATTGATAGAGGTCTAAAAACTTTACCCTAAAACGATATCAAATTTGGTTAAAAAATCTCAAAATCTTACTTCACTCCCAAAATCCCCCAACGTCATAAAACAGTAACAAAGTAACAAAGATTTTTCAGAAATAACAATAATTGTGGGTGAACTAGTATATAACATTTTGCACGTGTAGTTGTCAAAAACAAGTAAAGAAATACTGCAGATCTGACCGTCGGTTGTCACGTACAACACTTTAATATATCTGTGTAAACTCTTGCAGCTATATGAACACCGATATGATGTTAACCTGCATTGAATTTGCTGTAAATTCACACCGTTGTAGTGTTAAAAAAAGAAGATGCAGGTTTTGTGGCCACCATACGACTTTTCGTAAATTCTTCGTGGAGCCTATGCTACCTAGCCCTGCCGTCTCTGTGAAATAAGGCCACTCTCCTGCACACCAATTCCAGGACACCTGATAAAACAACTAATGCAACTGACGTGTAAGCAACTTACCTGTGCAAGACCGGCCATCACCGTTGAAACCATCAAGACATGAGCATGTGTAACCTCCATCAGTGTCTGTACACTTAGCATTTGCATGACAGCCATGATTTCCATTACATTCATCAATGTCTACAACGAAGCAATGCAAAAGGTGAACTATTGATAAGATAGCTAAAATATAGAATCATAATATAATATATACAATACAAAAAGCTCGATATCATTTCATTACAACGGTATTTTGAGGAGCGTATTAAAACACTATTACAAAGATGAGAAATTTAAAATAATCTACGCATGCATCTAAAATATAGTTTTAACCATAAAAAGAGAAATACAGCAATGACATTAATTAGTGATAATAGAGGGAATTCAGATACTGAAAAACATAGGTATATAAGCATGGACAATTGTGAAAAATATACCTCAATCGGAAAATTTTCAATACAACAAGCTTGATCAATAGCAAGTATTTCTCTAAAATACAGTGGAACCTATGCTACCTAGGCCCCCCGTCTCTGTGAAATAAGACCTTCCTGCAGACCAATTCCAGGGCACCTGATAAAACAAATAAAGCAACTTACTTGTGCAAGACCGGCCATCACCGCTGAAACCAGTAAGACATGAGCATGTGTAACTTCCTTCAGTGTCTGTACACTGAGCATTTGCATGACAGGTATCAATTCCACTGTTACATTCATGAATGTCTACAAGGAAGCAATGTAAAAGCGTGAAACAACGTCAAAAGAGCTCCGAACAGAACTAGATTGCTTGCTAAAATAATATAAGCTGGAGAAAAAGTTACTTGGCATGACCAGCGCATGCGAACAGAAAAAACTTAAATATTAACTGAAGTAAAAACCTCACAACTGACTGTCCAAATATTTTAAAGCTTACTCATTCTTATTATTTGACCAGGTTTTAATAAAACTGTAAATTGGTCGAACATCAGAAAGCTGGTGTATTGTGTATATGTATGGTTGACTATATAAAACGGAATTGTAGATATAGAATGATCTAGGATCTGGATATTATAGAATGAAAATAAGTTCAAGCCAATATAAAGAAACGATGGAAAATGTAAGACCCAGGCCAAGTATCTATTTTGCTAAGCGGTGGATAAGATCGGGTGCGCAAGAGAATGAGACAATGGTTTAATGTTCGTACTTGTGCAGAGTGTTCCGTTCCCTGAATATCCACCTTTACACTGACATTTAAAGTTTTGCCCGTCTGGCACGCAGTCGGCGTTCGAATGACAAATACCGCCACATCTTGTGTCTGTAAACATACAAATTACAATCATGTTTATATTTATCAATTATCATACTTACTTTTCATTTAATTGTTAACAAATAGATAACATTTTGCCATTGTCTGTTCAGTTATAGACACACAATATGACGTCATAACGCGGTAAGAACAAAAAAGTGGCCCACGAGCCGCCGGGGCGTGTGGGTCACTGATGTTCTTACCACGTTATGACGTCATACTGTATATCTATAACTGAACAGACAACGGCAAAATGTTATCTATTTGTTTCATATAATAAAAAGCGAAAAATAGCAAATCAAATATTATTATTCCCCAAAATTTAACAAATATCACGCGTACATGATCTACACAAATAAGGGAACACGATTGGTTTGAATCACGTGCTGAATAGTGATTGGCTGGCGAAAACGAAGAGGCCATGGCAGCTAAGCCGCGACTGATCAAATTTTAAAATTCACTAAAAATTTCAAATTATTTTATTCATTTGAAATAATACAAAAACATTATTAAAACGGTTAAAACCGAGCGATCGAAAGTCAATTATTCTGTTCTGAGCGATTATTGTTATTAAATAGGACCTTGAACGTTGCCCGTATTTTTCTTCATAGCCGACGATTGAGACTGCTCGAGAATTTGAAGAAACTCGCTATTTTCTACGTTAGCAAACCGGCTTTTTGTGTTTTGTGTCTTTTGTTGCTCTTCAACAGCTTTTACTAAATCTTCCTCTATATTTTCATTTGTCCATTCATGGAATAAATTCCGTGGAATTTTATATGTAAAAAATCAAAACAATATTTTTGTGCCGTCATTCCGTGCGTCTGTCCTCTAATAGATCATGGCTCTCGACCAATAAAATCGCTTGAATAAGTTATTATAATCATAATACTTATTTGCATGCCAATATATAAGGGTGGGTTATTGTACATCCTCCATTACGCGTCTGGATTATATATTTCAGGCACGTTGGAGAAAGAGGAATGTTGATGATATAGATGGCTGGATAGAAATGGGGCTTCCAAATGCAGTTAGTTTTATGCAATCAGGTGTGATTTAAGAAAATAGCTCTATTCCAACAAAACTCGGAATCCAATTAGGAATATACGGTGTAGAGTTCAACATTTTGTTCATTTCAACAAGTGAGACGATTCATTGTTTTCAATTGCAAAACAAACACATTGTTTTGTGAAAAAAATGGTGAGCTAAATACCCACATGAACTTACAATACAATGGACATGCGTGTGCATGTTACTTTGTTGTGAAGAGGGGGGGGGCTTTCTTTCTCTGCAGAGGGTAGAGAGGAGAGAGCGTGTTTGAGAAAGGGCCTTACTATGGTTTTAGTCTTGCCAAAAATCAGATTTACCAATTGGCGTAAGACCTTACCATTACAAGATCGTCCGTTACCAGTATAACCATCTTTACATGTACATGTATAACCTCCATCAGTGTTCGTACACTCAGCATGGCTGTCACAATCATGATTACCCTCGCATTCATCGATGTCTAGGATAAAATATATAATATATCACTTAGAGAGGACGTGGCTCTCCAACAAGGTTCAGGAAAATAGGATACCAGCTCAATCTATTTTATCGCAGGTTTATTTTATCGCAGTTTATTTAATCAAAGTATGCTTTGATCAAAGTTGGTGGCAGTCATTCTTAATCTCTTTTAAAATCCTTTTCATCAACTTGAGTCAACGTTTGATGACTCCTCTAAAATCACAGAAACATTTGATCCAAATTAGTTACGAAAGAAAAGCTTCTTCGGGGTCTATTTCTTAAGAAAACACTACGGTCCACTGAGAAATATGTACATATGCTCATATTTCCTTCATCATGTGGTGAAGCTCTGTTTACTACATGTATTGGAAAGTATTTTATTCACATTTAAAGCCAATCTGCTAACAAATATATCGTAGCTCCTAAATAGTTTTTGTAACCTATATACCTCCTTTATGAATTATGATGTAATGGGACTATATATAGAAAGGTATAGTCTTTTTTTCCAAGCTGGTAAATTTAAAAAGCAAATTTCGTAATACACTGAAAAGACATCATGGGGCGCCAGGCAAATGGATTGATTTGTATCTTCACTCCTTCCTCATACGCAGGCGCTTTGTTTTACTTCTTTGGCATATACCCACGTACGCGAACGCTTTACTCACCTTCACATGTTTTTCCATCTCCTGTGAAACCTTGCTTACACTGACAAGTATAACTTCCGACATTATTGGAACAAATGCCGTTGGGATCATTGCAATCATTATCCTGAGATCGCATACATTCATCTTTATCTAAAAAAAAATCAAGAAAGAATGAAATATTTTTATCTATGGGTGTTAAAAGCAAGGCGATAGCCTAGTTGTTTGAAAAACAATGAAGCTTTTACTCTTACCCATTTTTGCTTTGACGAATGAAATCGTCTGGCGTCAGACAAAATATAATAACAAAGCATGGCGAATGTAGGCAGATTGCGGGTCAACAACTTAGTACAGATCATTGATTAAGGTTCAACACTACCTCTTCTGGTAGTAACCAATAACCAAAACTAGTAAAATGTCAAAGGATGGCGCACCAGGACGCATTGCGACCAAATGGGTTGCCAATTTTTCAAACTACGATCTCGCCTCGTGCTTTCCTTATAAAATATTATTGAGCTTGTAAATCGTGGTTAACTTAGATGGTTCTCGAGTTGTCTCATAAAACGTTTCTTGTGTATCGAATCTTAGGAATCCCTGTGAAAAACGTCTATTTAAAATTCAAGTCACTGGAAAAGACTATTGAATAGTTTTTCAATCACATGCAAGCAGTCGCAGTGGTTTAAATCTATCCAAACATTTTGTAAAAAATATCATTACCAGAGCAATTTCTTCCATCTCCTTCCCATCCTACGTTGCATTGACAGGTATAACTTCCATCAATATTTTGACACGTGGCTTGGAAGTGGCAATTATCTCTATCTTCATCACATTCGTTTATATCTGTTGGGACAGGAATAAATTCGGGTAATTTTTCCCACTTGTTAACTATTATTCAAGGTGAAGTAATTGGAGCAACACATTTGCTGTGACGTGCGAGTTTTGTTACTCGTATTACTTCATCTTAAGTGAAAAATAGGAAATTTAATTGAACTTTGACTTCTGGAAGAACTTTCCATCCTGCGTGCTTTTTTAACTTGCATAACATTGTTTATTCAATAAATTTCGAAAATATGGAATGTTTTTGAAAGTAAGACTTAAATTGTATTATAAGTTCTTAAACTGAATTAACTAATAAGATAGCGGTACACTAAGAGTAGTAGTACACCGAGAGTAAGTAAGAATCAATTTATTAGAAATTAATACTGTGTACAATAAGTATTCAAGATATGGAGGATTTATATTGGAGAATTTTTACCTACTATGTAAAGTAAAAGGAAGAGATGTCTTATGCTTGTATCTCAAACAAGATGTGGACACGTGGTATTGCTTTTGATGCTAAAAAGGGTTTCCATGCATTTTTTAAACATGTGACAACAACTGGGAAGATGCAGTTCGTATACTCACACTGATATTGGTTTGATGACTATCTGGTTAGAACATAGTCTTGGAACTCAGTGATACAAGGATAGTGTGCAAGTTTCTAAACGCTATTATTGAAACCGATGGGGATAATTGTCTCGCAACTTTTGTTAGCAATGCTTACAGCTAATTTTCATCAGAACCAATGAAATTCAGAAGTAGTTGAACGATTTTGCACTTGAAAATAGAAAATTTTGAAACTATACCTGAGCAGGTTGTACCGTCACCCGTATACCCTGACTTGCAAACACATTTATATTCTGATCCTTCTTTCTTACAGAACGCTTCATCAATACAACTGACAGTACAGCCTGACACTAAAATACACACATTATAGATAGAACAGACATTAGAAAGCACTGGGGAGAATTTTCCAAAAAATTAAAAGTATAGTTATACGAGTGAAGGGATTGCCTAACAGTAAACACACTGTTAAAAATATTCAAATAAATAACTCTACAAATTATGGGGCCAATGCCGTCGGAAGCAAATTTTAATTGGGAGGGGGGGGGGTGCAGGTCATTCTCGAAGCCTCAGAAGTGCATTTCCCGTGTTTCCTGAGAGGAATTTTTATCGATAATAGTTTACACCTCAGAATTCAAAATTTTGTAACACACTTTTCAACTTTTTACAACTTCATCCCCAAGTTTTGAAATGACATTCGCTCTGCGTACAATTATTACAAGCATCAATGAATTGGGTTTGTTCCTATTGAATATATATGCACAATTTAATGTCAAATTAACGAAAAACTATTGCAGATAAGTTGATGGTTGTTGACTCTGCAAGAAAATATACATAGTATGAAAAGAAGTAAAATCCGGGAAAAGAAATAAAATGAGACCCCCAGCCTTATAGGAAAAACGCATTCATTCAATTTTCAAAGGAAAAACCTTAATGACAGCCTGACATTAAACCACATATGTGAAACAAATTTAATTGCATCAATTTACTAGTTTTATATTCCCTTTCACACATATATTTGGTGCATCAAGGAGTTCAATATTGAAATAGAATTTGTGGAATTATAGACAGAGTTATACCAGACAGTATTAAGATTCATGGGTTGGTTTATATCTTACAATGTTGACAACCGGCGATTCGGAGTATAATACCAAGTTTCGCTGTCAAATATACTGCAAACTTTTGTCCCAAGAAGGCAAGACATGAATAAAACGTTGACGCAGAGCTCACGATGGACATGCCATCTACTCTGTGCTAGTGCATAATACATGATCTTTGCTTATTAGAGAGCTATGATTGGACGATTTATTAGTCTTCTAATAGATCATAGCATTCAACCAATGAAAAGGCAGAATTATTATTATAATGACCTCATATAAATATATAATAGACAGTTTATTTTGCACATATCAAGATTCATAGGACAGTTTTGCTGCGATTCGTTGTTCATACCTTCACACGTTTTTCCGTCGCCACTGAAACCTGTCTCGCAGGTACAATCATACGAGCCTTGAGTATTACTACACTTTGCTTGGCGACTACAGTTATCCGTACCAAGCACACATTCATTCACATCTGCAAGCATAGATGCATAAATGTTAGAATTCACTTTGAACATAAGGCTCATTTATAGTGGGATCGTAGGATTATCATCTGGTTGTTTGCTCAGGATAGTCGTTTTTAGAAACTAGTGGAACGGGAAAGTAAAAGTAAATAATGTCTTTTGTTATATACTATACTAAGTTCCAAAAATCTTTTTATTGTGGCTTCATATCGAAAATTGGACTTATAACAAAACACTTGTCGATAACAACGTAGTCTGTTCTGAAATTTGATCTAGATACCCACCATCACATTCAGTTTTTCCATTTCCCTCGTGTCCGGCAGGACATGTACAAATATATGAACCATCAGTATTATTACATTGTGCTACTGGAAGACATAAGTCAATATTCAGGTCACACTCGTTCCGATCTAAATGGTGAGAAATATATTTCATGTCATATTTTGTATACAAACAACTCACACTAAATTTACCGGCTTTAAACGTATGTGCAGACATGCACTTCGGCAATTAGCAAATGGGAGAGTAGAATGAGGTCGAGGCTAGGAATAAAAACTACAACCTCGTTCCCAAGCTCTTCCACTTTGCCTCGGAACGAGGTTGTGAAAACTATACTAAGATAACCAGGGTCACAATCGGCCAGCCTCGAGTTTGGCTACACAGAAAATCTCAAAACCTTACTGAAACGGTTATTTTATGTCCATTGTCTAAAGCTTGTTTTCCACTAGCAACTTTTTCCTATGTCGACATCGCTTTTGCTGAAGTGATATAAGGTGAATGCCCAAAAAGGAAAATATCGCTTCGCGCGAATAAATTCCCCAGTGCAAAAAGGGCTAAAAGGTATGAAGTGTACATTAAATGGCATTAATGTACCTCATCGCACCATCCTGCACATCATCGCACCATCCCGTTCTTAGTACAAGATGCGAGGACCTAGAAAATCCTCGTGGAATGATGCGGTAAAATCCTGCGGTTTGCTAAATTCCTGATCTATATAGGTCATATATTATGTAGAGTTTACCATCGCATGAGTTATTTCCATCTCCCTGGTACCCTGGTAAACACGTGCAATTGTAAGACCCATCAGTGTTGTCGCATTTTGCATTTCTGTGACAGTCATGTGTTCTTGCAGTACATTCGTTTATATCTATAAACAAACGGAAATATTTTAATAGGATTGAAAAAGTATATAAATTCCTTTTTTGACTTTAGAATGAAATGAATATTTAATAAAACGACAATTTAATCAATGTTTGTTAATACAGATTATGTTTTGATTAGTACATCCTTTTCGTTCAATTTTTCAGCCTAAACAACTAAACCAGCATGCAAATTCCAAACACATATCTATTGGTTAAAAACCTTACTTTTTTAGTCGCGAATCTAGAAGAGTCTTAGTGACTCCCATATTAGAGTGAAGAAAAATGGCACAGACTGATGAAGTTTCTTGAAATATATTTTACTTCGACCTTTATATTAACCACTATTCTACTACACCACCATTTATTATAACATCACTTACATGTTACATACTCAAAGCGTACCTTGACAACTCACGCCACTTCCAGCAAAACCTTGGTTGCAAGTACAGGTGAAATATCCAATATTGTTTTTACACGTTGCGTGGCCATGACAATTATGACCGCCCGTATTACACTCGTTAATATCTATAATTACACAATAACACTGTGTAACTGATGCAAGTGTCGATTGGCCGAGGGCCATGTTTCTATAACTCGACAGAAACAGTAAAAATTCCCGCTATGGCAACATAGTCATACACAATAGAACAAAAGCAAGCATTTCTGAGTTGAATATCATTAAAAATGAAAGAAACATGAAACACCTAAGACGTACTGTACTGTATTATCCTTCAAGAGATTGAGGCGGTCGTAAAAACGCTATTTATAAAATTCATAATATTTAATGGCCTACATACATAATCAGATATGCAATGAACTATATATAACTAACGTTATCGTTGTTTAAAATACAACTTAAAATGAAAAATTTAGTCTATCGATAAGTGTGCGAAGTTGCCTCATGTACTTAATGTTGAACAGTATACATTGTAGTAAATTCGAGTAATACGGAAATGCTGAGGCGTGGACTCTCTCTCTCTCCGTCGCTGCTTAAATTAGCCAATCAGCAATGCAAGAAAAAACAAGTCATGACTTGAAGGCTAATATAATTAGTTTAGTTTACCATTACACGAGTTCTTTCCATCTCCTTCATAACCTGATGAGCATTCGCAAGTATAAGACCCCTCAGTGTCGGTGCAGGTTGCATTATCATGGCACTCATCTGTACCAAGACTACATTCGTCTATATCTGGAAATAAAACAATTGATACTTTTAATTTTACTTTATGTTCTTTGTATTAAAGTGTCTCTCCAACAACACCAAAATTTTCGCTCAAACCTAAGAATGTAAACTAGTGCTTTATCGTGTTATTTAAAAACTCATTCATGAGAGTTTCATAATGATCCCTAGTAAATACCTGGGTCCATTAACAAATATTTTTCATGCTGTTGAGTGTTGTGGGAGTAGTAATAGGTATATATAGAACATGCATGTTCAAACATTTTCGCAAGATATTGCAAAACCTATTGAGGGCTAATGCAATCTAAATCTGTTCATGCCAATGTAATATCCAACATCATTTTTTAATTTTATCCGCCCATAATCGATGGAATTTGAAACATAATTCAAGGATATATTTTATCCTCAATAAAGTCTAGCGCGTCGGATTTGAACGCCATATAAATCAGACATGCAATCCAACCCATTCTTCATTTTCGTACCGTAGAATTTCGAACAATATGCCCATCATTAATTTTGGATTAAATAGCCCTTAGAGATACTTTCGGCATTCTACGGTACTTAATAAAATATTACGTGTAATATGCTACCTGCACATTGTCTTCCATTGCCAGAATATCCATCCTTGCATGTACATTCATAAGATCCATCTGTGTTTGAGCAGTCAGCATTTGCGTGACATCCATTTACACCTTCACATTCATTCACGTCTGAAAAAAATTAAATGCTTTTAAAATGTGGATACTCTTTCGTTCAAAGAGAAAGAGACATTGAAAAGTCTTCCTACTAGTCTTTCCCACGCGGTTTTTCTCAAGTTTTTCCTCCGAAGAGCGAGGGTGAAATGCCCAGAATGCTTTTCCGTAATGGATGAAAATGGAATATATATTATAACCAGATTGCAAGGTTATTAATATAAATTAAACGACATTCATCACGAAAATTACGGTATTTTATTTTACTAAAAATTGCGTGGAATGTAGAGTATATTATAATGTAAACGTATAATTAACTACCTTTACATTCAAAACCATCCCCTGTATATCCTGATTTACAAAGACATGAATAAGCTCCGAGTGTGTCTTTGCAATCTGCATTCTCGTGACAAACATTATCATACAACTCACATTCATCAACATCTAAGATAGAGGAAACAGTTTAATTTGAAAAATTATACAGTGCATTGAGCAAGTACTACTTTACAAGAATGTTGAAAATTAAAAGTTATTACTAGTATCGTCTATTTAATCCACTCGTTATGCATTTTGCTGCAGCTAATGCTGATGTAGTCGTGAAATTACTGTTATGTGGGCAAACCCACCCTGTCAACATGCCATGTGGAAGAAAATTGGAGTACTCGACCCACGACTATCGGCAGAGCGTTGACTGACTCTTTACACGAATGTCTCGAGTCCCGGACGAGAATCAAACCCATGATTTCAGAGGTGAAAAAAAGGCGCTTGCGCTGACGACTGTACCATTGACGCCACGTTATAATTACAAAATACAGTATATAATTTGTAAATAATAATCACAAAAATTCAGTTTTAAAATAATTGTAAAATCTATTTTCTAACTGGACGCAAGCTTATATTGAACAATAATACAATATATATGCTCCCACCAGTTTTGTATTAGATATTATAGTCGTAAATGTCGTTCGGTTAGTGGAATACGCCACTTGACTCTAAGAACAAACCTGTGCAAGATGTATTGACAAATTGGTTGATGATCAACAAAAGATTTGCGAACGTATCAACTTCCAAAATATTTTCTTCAATGGAGTTAGTAAGATTCAATAATTCATTTCTTGGAACATTCTGACCAACAGCAATGGCAATGACTGTAATATCTTGAGATTGAAGTCTTCTTGCAATATGTGCCAAAGGTTCTAAAGGCACTCCTGGTCCCATTGTCTGTTCACCATCTGTTAACACCACTGCAATCTGTAGAAAAACCCATCAAAAATTACATGACGTGCATGTATAGGCTCGTACACTATAAGTAATTTTTCTAGTGTCATGTCGTAACAAATATATTTTCTAAATGTATAGTTCGCAGGAGTTCTACAATCATCAGTTCGCAAGGTATTACATCGAAGACGATGTTCCAGTGGCACACTCTCTTGCTAATTCGATGGTCTTGACTTTACCTACAACTAAACGAACTACATTCAACGCATTTTTGTTGAACTACATTTTACGTTCGTTCGTACTGCAAGCATTAAGAATGTCCATTTGTTCGTTCTTTTAAAGGTAATTATCGTAATTCCCCACAACTTCTTGAGATGCAACGCATTTACGTCAACGATTTCTTTTTGTTAAAGGAATAGAAATTATCCAGTTTACCCCCGGCTGAATTATGTATACGCACTGTGGACTGAGAGAAATCACAGAAGAATCTTAACTTACATGACAAAAAAGCGCATATCCCCAGGAGGTATCGCAATCTAACAGGCTTACGCCTGTGGGCCATGCACCTAAATATGCTTCTTTCACTGGTTGCTAAAATCCTGGCAAATATTAGTGTGAATGGCATATGATTTATTGATTTCTTAACTTGTAGCTCAGTGAGACATTAGTTTTGCCAGGACTGTAGTGGTGAGAGGCAATGCGCTTACTTCTTGCGTCAGGAGGCTAGGCATATAAATATGAATTAAACAAGTACAGTACCTTTCTTATATCGCTATTAGTCCTCATGCCATTGGCCTCGGTGAAAACATCCATTTCAGCCATAAGCAATGCAAGATCAATCCTTGTCAAGCCACCGTTCTTGGGGAAATTAGCGAACCGATTCATAAGATTACGTCGGTTTAAATTTGCACCGGTGATGTTGTTGAAACGCATGAATATATTTGCACTGTTTCCAAAAGATATTGCAGCGATATGATTTCCGTTTGGACCAATTTCCATCCTGCCGATAGTGTCAGTCATAAACTGTTTAACTAACTCGAAATTTTGTGCAGTTATTGAATCAGAAGTGTCGATGATAAAGGCAAGGTCCAACTTGAACGGACAGAAAACTAGAAGCAAAAATATATTAAGAATATGAATTGAAACAAGAAGACAATGTTCTCCAGATTTTGATGGATCCTATATCTCATAAAATATTCCTGAATTTGATAAAGTATCTATCATGTTTTTATATTCTGTGTTATTCAACTTTATAACATATATTTACTCTGCTATATTATACATGTATGTTTGCTCTCTCGTTTATTAAACGTCTCCTTTATCTAATGTCTCGTGACCTAATATGTCAATCACTTACAGCTGACCAATCAGCATTAGGATACAACATCCCTTCCTTAATTATAGTTATAATAATATCAACCTTTAAAGTTTCTAATAGTCTCTAATTCTATGTAGTTCATTACGTCTTTACTTTTAGTGTAATTCCGTTCTGAGACTTAGTGTCTTGGAATTACTATTACGGGGTTCCATTACCGTGTTCTTTAAACTAAATAAATGTCAACAGTCTGCATTTTAAACCTGACTAACTTAAATAACCTACTTTTAGATAGTCTGGTTGTTTTCTACTTCTCGTTGATCTACGTAGAACAATTTCCGCTTCTGTAGTACTCTGGTTGGTTTCTGTTTGAGTTGCTTCGGTGTTTTCTTCGCGACTTTCCATTTGTCTGTCATGCTTGCGATCACTCTGGATTTCTTCTTCAGGATCAGGAATTTCCTGGTATAACTTGACATGCGATGAGTTTCTGCGATGTTGTGTGCCATTCTTGTCTTTTAACACTATCTGCGTGCCGTTTATTTTGGTGATTACCATTGGATCAGGATGAAACTTTGTCGTAAATTTGTTTCGATGTTTTTGAGTAACTAGTACTTTATTTCCGACTTCAAGATTTCTTGGACTTGCTTTTCGCTTCTTGTCGGTATATTTCTTCGATTTCTCTTTCTCCTCTTCATCTTTCTTTCGAGTTTCAGTTTCATCGTTTGTCTGTTGTTCAAAACTAGGAAGTTTCGTCTTGACTTCTCGGTTCATTAGCAATGATGAAGGTGTTCTTCCGGTCATTCTATGAGGAGTATTGCGGTAGTGGAGTAGCATGATTGGAATGGTGGGTTTCACGCTTTTCCTTCCGCCTGTGCGGTTAGGATGTGTTTCTCGAGAACTTGATTAAATCTCTCAACTTGCCCATTGGCTTGCGGCCAATATTCCGTCACCGTCTTATGTTCTATTCCCAAGAAGTTAATGTATCCTTGAACTCGGTAGAAACAAAGTAGGATGCGTTGTCGGACTTTATTTCATCGGGAAATCCGTGCGTTGCAAATACCGATAGTAACCAGTCGAGAATGTTTTTGGACGTGACTGATTTTAAGATTTTGACTTCTGGCCAGCGTGAATAATAGTCAGTAGGACAACTACTTGTTCTCCAGTGGGAAATGGTCCACATACGTCTATGGCTAGCTTCGACCATGGTTTCTTAGGAAGCTTAGTTGGTTCCATTGGCTCTGGTCGCGGGCTCCTACTGATAAGTTGACATGGATGACAGCATCGAATTCGTTCTTCAACCTGCTTGTCCATCTCTGGCCACCAAAGCTTGGAGCGCAGGCGTTGTTTGCAGCGGACCATACCTGCATGATCCTCGTGTGCAAGGCTAATTGCTTGTTGTCTCAGCTTGTTAGGAAGAACAATGCGATCACCCCGAAGTAAGATATCTTGATCTGTGATGCAGAGCTCATGAGCGATGAGCTTATATGCTTTCGGAAGTTTGTATACTTGATTATTTTGCAAGTTCTGTTTAATCTGCTGGAGTTCCGGATCTGCTAATGTTTCTCTTTGTATTTCTTCTAATTTCATGGCATTTGGTGTCTGAGCTTGTGTCATGTAATGAACATATCGGTCCGCGCAAGCTTCCATGTTGCTCCTCTTGCTTCCATCTTTTTCATCTTTCGGGAGACTGGACAGAGGATCGGCCGGATGGGATGGGCCAGGTCGGTAGATAACGTGGAAGTCGTACTCTTGGAGTCGAAGTCTCCATCTTTCGAGTCTGGCTGATGTTGGTTTGCTTTGAAGCTTTGCCTTGTAGATATGCTCTAAGGTCGGTGATCTGTCTCCAATTCAAAATTACGTCCATATAGGTACATGTGAAAGTGTTCACATCCGAATACGATTGCTAATCCTTCTTTCTCTATGTGACCATACTTCTGTTCGACATCTGTTAGCGATCTGCTACCATACGCAATTGGTCGATAATTGTCGTCGGCTTGTTTCTGGAGAAGTACGGCACCCAGTGCCCATGGCGATGCATCTACTACGACTTTAGTTTCCGCAGTAAGATTGTAATGGCCTAATACCGGTGAAGTGGTGATGGCATTCTTCAGTGACTGGAATGCTTTCTCGTGACTGTGATCCCAGTGAAACGTGACATTCTTCTTTGTAAGCTGTCGAAGTGGGAAGGTTAGGCTGCTGTAGTCGGGTATATATCTCGAACAATAATTGGTGAGGCCTAGGAAGGATCTGACTTCCGATGCTGTGGTAGGGTGTGGAGCATTGGTTATGGCTTCGACTTTGTTGCTATCTGGTCTGATCCCTTTCTCGGACACGATATGACCAAACACGTTTATCTGCGGTACTGCGAACGAACACTTTGGTAGTTTCAGTGTGATGCCCTTGTTTCTCAGGATTGTGAGGAGCTGGTCTAGCCGCTTGAGGTGTGTTTCTCTGTCTTTGGACCATAGCCAAATGTTATCAGAGATGTTAGCACAATCTGGTACCTCTCTGATGAGCTCGTGGATAATCTCATGAAAGTGTTCTCCGGATGGTGATGCTCCCATTATCAGCCTGGTGAATCTATGCGGACCATCTTCAGGAGTTGAAAATGCTGTAATATGACGGGATTCCTCTGCCAAGGTCAGTTGAAGATAACCTTGCGACAGGTCAACCTCTGTAAAGACTTTGGCTCCCTCCATCTTTTGAAGTATCTCGTTGACTGTAGGAATTTGTACGCGCCGTCTTACAAGTGCTGTGTTAGGTATACGCATGTCTAACACTAGTCGGAGGTCCCCACTCTTCTTTGGGATGGCTATCAACGGTGATAACCAAGGCGTTGCTCCCTCAACTTTCTCGATTATCCCTTCTTCTCTCATCTCCTGCAGCTTTTTGTTTACTTTGGTTTTCATGCTGTGTGGAATTTTCCGATTTGTTTGTGCGACCGGGGTTATTGTTGGGTCAATTTCGAGCTTCACTTCACGTCCCTTGAGGTTTCCCGTTCCTTCAAATAGCTTTGGATGTTTGTTGATAATGCGACGTACATCATGATCTTGTTGAACCGGGTTGAGGGTGTTGATGTTGAGGATGATAAGTCCCAATGAGGAAGATGATTCATATCCAAGAATACACTTAGATTTCTTCTGTGCTACATAAAACTTAGCAGTTTTGAATGTACCTGATGCTGAGGTGATGGTAGTTTGAAATTCTCCGGCTAACTCGAGTGGTGTTGATGTTCCATATGCAAAGATTCTGGCATTGGTCTTTTGTAACTTGATACGGTTGTCGTCTTTCTGAATTTGTTGAAAAATTGGGTAGTTCAGAAGGTTAACAGAGGCTCCGGAATCAATCAGAATGCTTACTTTAGTGTGTCCAATCTGTACTTGCGTTTCTGGATGTTTACCCGAGCTTGTGTTGACAGTAAAAAGAAATTCATCGTCCGAGTCTTGAAGATAATCAGAACTTTTCTCTTGGTTGACATGTCTGACATTTCCACTGTCCTTAGATTGAGATCTGCAATATTTTGCAAAATGACCGATTTTCTTGCAGTTGTGGCAAGGTTTACCTCGAGCTGGGCAGGACTCTATTCCGTCTTTGTGCGGGAATTTACCTCCACAGTTACGACAGGTTTGGGACTTTCGACCGCTATCTGGAGCTTCTTTCTTGTATTTATTTCCTTGAAACCGCGAATCGGGCTTCTTGGGCGTCCTGTATCTGGAATTTGATCCACCGGAAGTTGGAAATTTTCGATGTTGTTTTGAATTCTTTTCGTTGTAATTATAATTTACCGTTTCGTTACTTTCGCTTTGGAATTTGCTGGCATTATCGAGGCGTTTAGACTGTTCATCTGTACGTTCTAAGGTATTCCCGTAGTCGAGAATTTGTTTGAGAGTCATCGTCTCACGAAGCGCTTTCTTTCTTAACCGGGAATCACGGGTTTTGTGAATAATTTGGGTTTTAATCTCGGCTTCCTCGCTGTGAAAATTACATTGTACTGCTTTTGTCTTCAGTCGACGGTAGTATTCGTTGAGCGTTTCGTTGGATCCTTGCTTTAGCTCTCGAAAATCGAATATAGCCATGTCTGTATTTCCTTGTGGCACGAAGTGTTGTGTGAAACACTCAATCGCTTCTTGATAAGTTGTGCCAGTGTTGGGGAGAATATCGAAAATGTCGTTGGCTGACTCGCCTACATAGGTTAACAATAAACCTCTCCTAACGGTTGAATCAAACTCACGAAGACTTATAAGCAAGTTTTCGAAACGACGAACCCATTTAGTCCATCGTTGACCCACTGTTGCTGTATCTTGGTGTGGATTAAAAGGAGGAAACGGCGGTAAACCACTGCGTGGAACTTGCGATGTTGTTGTCGCGTTTGTAGCGTTTGACGTTGTTGATGATGATGCGTTTTCAGCATTGATATCTTGACCTTCGGTATCCATAATATAGATTTAGGGTTTTTCCGGACCTCGTCGCCACTTTTATATTCTGTGTTATTCAACTTTATAACATATATTTACTCTGCTATATTATACATGTATGTTTGCTCTCTCGTTTATTAAACGTCTCCTTTATCTAATGTCTCGTGACCTAATATGTCAATCACTTACAGCTGACCAATCAGCATTAGGATACAACACATGTCTAAACAATTTGGACTTGATAAACAGCTATTTGTACCCGTATGATTGACAGACTAACTGAAATATTGTAAACCGTCGTGAACACAGGTTGGTTTAGCATGTCTTACACTGAATGTTCTGACCAAAAGAACATATTTATAACTATCATTAAATTTTTCCATACCGTAACACAAGTCTCCGTTGTTATAGAGATCTTCAGGACAAGTACATGTGTAGGATCCAATTGTGTTTGTACATACAGCACCATCTTCTGTACATGGATTGTTATCGCATTCATTAATGTCTACAAAAATTTACAGCAATATTATTACCTCTACCAGGAGAAGTTGTTTGTATGCTAGTTAGTTAGTTAGTTAGTTAGTTAGTTAGTCAGTCAGTCAGTCAGTCAGTTAGTTAGTTAGTTAGTCAGTCAGTCAGTCAGTCAGTTAGTTAGTTAGTTAGTTAGTTAGTTAGTTAGTCAGTCAGTCAGTCAGTCAGTCAGTCAGTCAGTCAGTCAGTCAGTCAGTCAGTCAGTCAGTCAGTCAGTCAGTTAGTTAGTTAGTTAGTTAGTTTGTTTGTTTGTTTGTTTGTTTGTTTGTTTGTTTGTTTGTTTGTTTGTTTGTTTGTTTGTTTGTTTGTTTGTTTGTTTGTTTGTTTGTCCACGGGACAACTAATGTCCGTAATGGAGCGTATAGATGAAGAATAAATCTACAAATTTTGTTTGAATTTTGATGAAAATTGTATGCGAAATTTACACTGCTAGCTCTTCTAGGCCGCGTGATCTACCAGTTATAGTAAATAATGTCTATATAATTCCAACTTGATACTGCAATGGCTATCAGTGATATATAATACACGAGATCTAGAGGCCGTTTATTATATGATTTCCAAACACAGAGAAGTTTATTGAAAATGTCATATTATATTGCTCCTAAAATTAATATGCAGCCTTGACATTGAGTCTCGTTTTTCTACTTTTAACTTTTATTACCTTCACATTTGCCATCATCTTCCCTAAAGCCAAGTTTGCATGTACATGAAAATGATCCAGGTAAGTTATCACAATCAGAGTTTGCTGGACAACTTGATGGATCATCGCATTCATTAATATCTATGTATGAGAAAGATTATTATAATATATGCGTAATCTAAAAACGTTTTTGAGTAGCTAAAGCGCGTCCTCAATAACTAGTCGATTGGGTTTGTTTGGTTTGAATGCGAGTTTGCAGTAAATTATAAAAATTAAATACAGATAATTAACGTTGTCCTCTGAAAGTCCAAACTCACAACCCCAAAACCAACCTCGTACCCCAAAACCTCGACCTGTAAGCGTTGTTTTTGAGTTTTGATTTTGAAAGGACAAATCGTATTTAAATTTCAATCGGTCGATAAAGAAACGAAGGAAATATAGGCTAGTATATTATAACTATAAAGAATATTTGTAAATTCAAGTGTTTACCTTCGCATGATGTTCCATTTCCTCTAAAACCGCGATTACAAGTACAATAATGACTTCCAATGGTGTTTGTGCATCTAGCATTTTCATCACATATCCCAACAATATTGCATTCATTCACATCTAAATAATTATACATTGATCATCAATTACTAAGATTATATTAAATAGATTTCAACTTGAAGATATTTAATTAAAATGAAACTGGGAACTACAACTAAGTATTGAACTTCGACCTGTTAATGAAAACATTCTTCAGGATTTTCATAGTAGTAAACTAAACTGATAAGAAAGCTACAATTTTCTACTCGATGCTTCTGAATAGATCGATTTTCTAAAACTGTTCTCCCTAAAGATCCAGAAATCGTCATCTTCAATTGGTCAAGTGTGATTACAATGCCCCACTGTTCAAACATTAGGTAAACTTTGCTTGATGTGCATTTTACGTACCGTTACAGGTTAATCCATCACCAGTAAAGCCTAAGTTGCAATCACAATCATGAGTTCCTGGTTTATTGGTACATGTCGCGTTCACGTGACAGGGATTATTTCTGCATTCATCAGTATCTATACAAAATAATTACAAAATTTCCATTGGACAAACAAGGTATAAAACTAGAAATTTCCAAAGGGCTTTGCCGAACTGACAGTTTATTATCACGTCATTGGATGCCATGCGTATGTGCGCTTTATTTTTATCTAACGCCTGTTAATTAGAACCAATCACTTATATTTGTCCTGTGGTGAGGCTACCGCTGATCATGCATCTCGAAATCTATATTATTTCATGACGTCACAAATCATCGTTTGTTCTTACATACATGCATGATGCATTCACGCCACTGATCTTAAAAGAAGACTTAAAAAGTATTGATCATTATTGTCTGATCACTGAGGTCTGCTGGAGAAAATGAAGCCAGTTATACATTGCTGAACAATAGAAATGCGCATTACATACGAGACTAAATCGGGAAACACATTACACTAATCTATCTCTAAAACGTCTTCAAACCAGGCTCGTAGCTGCGGGGGGGCCTGGGGGGCAAGGCCCCCCCTACCGAATATTTGTGCCCCCCCTAGCATAATTGTGCCCCCCCCCAAAAAAAACAATGTAAGTTTCGGTGTGAAAGATGTTATTTTTTGGAAAAAAATTCTGGTTTATGAGATAAATAAGCAGGTTTTGGACGTCAAAAGAAATGCTAAAGTTAATAGATTCCGGGAAAAATTTCCTAACCACCACCCCCCGTCGACAACAAAAATAGAAGAATTATTAGTGAAAAGCAAAAGTGCCCCCCCAAGAAATGGGGGCCAGCTACGGGCTTGCTTCAAACTTTAAAAATACCAAATAACTACGGGCCTGTTTAATATATAAAGACTAAAGTATCGCAAGCAATACATTTTTACTATTTAATAATATATTAGAAAGATTATCAGCTGGTAATATATAATCAAGACTAGAGAAAGCCCATGGCCATGCTTCCATGCGGCTGAGATTAAATGCGCAACATCCCTACACTATTCTAATTATCAACAAATTTAACCGCTATCATTTAATGTTTGTTCGTTCACGGCAACTAGGTTCAACATCATTTATGGTTTCGCTCTAGTGTCTTCATTAGGGGTGATCTAAACTCGACCGGGCTTTGCCTTCATTTAATTAAACCAGAGTAACAAGCGAAAACGAATACAATTCATTTGTTATTCGTCCGATATTATGTTCGAAGTAACATGCAGAGACGTTAAATCTTAATTCATCTTACCAAAGCAATTGACGTTTGGATCTCCTTCGTACCCAGTTTTACAAGAACATGTATAAGATGCTCTTGGTTGATTAACGCAGTTTGTGTTTGCGCCACATGAACCTGGGATTTGACATTCATCGATGTCTGTAAAAGAATCAATTACATAGATTGTATAATTGTTATACATTTTGCAATCTTTTTGTTTTTGTGAGGGAATTCTATTAATTTAGAAAAAAAACTATAATGCAGTACTTTACACGAAAAGTAGTTTATAACAGTGATTAATTCGAAGCAAAGGAAAACGTGACGCTCGCTGAATTTTTGGCACAGTTTAATGCGATGTATTAACTACGATACAGTATATTGATCAACTTCGAGTGCTTTAACGTAAAAGCTCACTTAATTTATGAACGTCTATTACCGTTTTGTGAAGATAAGGAAACGGCGCACATTTCTTTTGTGTTTTCGCTACGTTTCGGTACGATAGAGCCTTTATTCCTTTTAGTCTAGGACCTGTATAGGAGTTTGTATGCGTTTCATTTAGCACAGGCAATCTCAACTGTTTTAGGGTAAAATGACCATGGCGGTCAACATGGCATATGTGCCAAAACCTGAATCCGGGACGAAAGTCCTGAAAATGACCCCGCCCTGAAACGGCAGTGCCGACATAGCTCTACCTTCCGAAAAGCAAAAGCGACAGCCTTTCTGAAGTGCTTATAGTGTTTAGAAGGGTTGCTTTTAGGGGTGTTATTGGAAGGAAAAATTTGTCTAAGTATAATATTTTACAAGAAAATGACCATGCACCACCCCAGGCCAACTGCTAATTATGCATGAAATAACTCATATACCTGGCAGAGATTAAATTTTCTTATTTCCTATAAATTTTTATCATGGGATGAAAAACTATGCTTAATTTAATATAATTATTGTAGATTTCATAAGGATTGACATTGTTTTGTTTAAATATAATACATTTTATTTCACTTACCCCCCACCAAAACACGATTTCAGCCATATTTTGCCGTCTTGTTTGCTTTTTATCGCCGAGTCTTGCAAGTATCATCCAATTGTTGTACTTTTACATATTGATAGATGGCTAAAGAAGATTTCAACCAAGTTTCGTCAAGTTTTGAAACAGTGCAGTGTATTTTATCTTCGATGTTGTGTCCTTCGATATTTCGTCAAATATGCCGCCATTGCAAGCCTCGCAGCTTCTCTGCCCGATAAATGCCACTTCTTCGTCTTCATATGTATTTAGATTACAGTATCCAAGAGTGCTTCATTGTAGAATAGTCCCAATTGAAAAATTGAAAACATTAGTTGCACTTGAAAGGCAAAAACCTCCCATAACACATTTAGGACCAGAATCAAGAACACAAGTTTAAAAATAATTTGAAAGTCACGCGCAATCTTCGCGAAAACTCCTCGTGGGCTACTTAACAGGGGGGGGATAAATTTTCACGAAACGTTTGTTCGCCACCACAGAATGACAGAACCCAAGTAAATATATTATATTTATTGTATTTTTATGATAAAAACAATAGAAAATACGGCAAAAATTTATTGTTTTTATCATAAATCATAAAAATACAATAAATATAATATATTTACTATTTACTTCTGTGGTGGCGAACAAACGTTTTGTGAAAATATTCCCCCCCTGTTAAGTAGGCCACGAGGAGTTTTCGCGAAGATTGCGCGTGACTTTCAAATTATTTTTAAACTTGTGTTCTTGATTCTGGTCCTAAATGTGTTATGGGGGGTTTTTGCCTTTCAAGTGCAACTAATGTTTTCAATTTTTCAATTGGGACTATTCTACAATGAAGCACTCTTGGATACTGTAATCTAAATACATATGAAGACGAAGAAGTGGCATTTATCGGGCAGAGAAGCTGCGAGGCTTGCAATGGCGGCATATTTGACGAAATATCGAAGGACACAACATCGTGGATAAAATACACTGCACTGCTTCAAAACTTGACGAAACTTGGTTGAAATCTTCTTTAGGCATCTATCAATATGTAAAAGTACAACAATTGGATGATACTTGCAAGACTCGGCGATAAAAAGCAAACAAGACGGCAAAATATGGCTGAAATCGTGTTTTGGTGGGGGGTAAGTGAAATAAAATGTATCATATTTAAACAAAACAATGTCAATCCTTATGAAATCTACAATAATTATATTAAATTAAGCATAGTTTTTCATCCCATGATAAAAATTTTTAGGAAATAAGAAAATTTAATCTCTGCCAGGTATATGAGTTATTTCATGCATAATTAGCAGTTGACCTGGGGTGGTGCATGGTCATTTTCTTGTAAAATATTATACTTAGACAAATTTTTCCTTCCAATAACACTCCTAAAAGCAACCCTTCTAAACCCTATAAGCACTTCAGAAAGGCTGTCTCTTTTGCTTTTTGGAAGGTAGAGCTATGTCGGCACTGCCGTTTCAGGGCGGGGTCATTTTCAGGACTTTCGTCCCGGATTCAGGTTTTGGCACATATGCCATGTTGACCGCCATGGTCATTTTACCCTAAAACAGTTGAGATTGCCTGTGCTAAATGAAATGCATACAAACTCCTATGCAGGTCCTAGACTATTTACCTGACTGCGCTTCATCCATTTTTGTAAATAGTTGTTATTAGTATAAAAGATACCATACCGTTACAGGTAAAGCCATCTCCAGTAAAGCCATGATGGCAGATACAGTTATATGAATTGGCAGTAACATTGACAGAACAGTTTGCATCAGCTGAACATGGGTTATCTGACGTACATGTCGTATCTGAAAATATAGATAAAAAGCATGTTGAGGAGCGATGATAATCAAGAATTATGGTTTTAATCAGCATGATATAGTATAATAGAAAATAAATGTGATAGATTTTACATTATAACATGACCAAGGGAGCGTTAATTCATGTCGGGAAGCGGTTTAAAAACTTCTAACCCGATCTTCTAAGCGGAAATATATTCTTAGAGTTACATTTTAAAATTTATCTTAAAAACCACGATAAACATTCATTTTGTGTAAAAATTTATACGCACGATCTCCCTTTTTCAACCTATAATCTTTTTTGCAGCCTTCATCTGTCTTTAAAACTGATCTTACGACTGAAATATAGTTTTTATACTGGTACCCGACATAAAACCTGAGCAAAGACCATTGTGAGAACAGAACTGTAAAATACTTTCGTGCATGTATGCAACTATGCGGTCATTACGGGACATTTGAAACTGTCCGTAAAGGTAATGTTTCACAGGACAACTTGCAACGCAACAATGTTGCCAGAAAAGTTGACGTGTAACATGCATGGTGCTTGCGAACATGGGGAAATATGTTGTACGTTTTGACTTCAAATTCACACAACAAAATTTGCGTTGAAGTTGATAAGTGTAACAGGATAACCAACAACTTTTAAAGCCAATTTATAGATCACAATGTATAAATTTAAGTTAATGAGACAACACATTAACTTGAGGTTTGTTTTACTATACAACAAGTGGGAAAAGCCTGTCAACACCCACTAAATTCACAAGAAAATATCTCTGATCAAAGTTCAAAGTATATCCGGACACGTGCAATACGAATGCAATTTGCTCAGCCAATCAAATGACTCTATTGCCAATCATATTTCAATGACCATAGGTAAAGCGCGCTATATAACGTCAAGCGTGTCACTTTGCCGAATGTTTCAACTGAATAAACACGAAATTTTGCAAGAATAAAAATTTACATAATATGCGAAGTGCTTTGGACGGTGTTACTGATGGACGGTGCGAGAACTTAGGCGATTCGAATGCTAAATATGTTGATGCGAGACCTCCTTCGGCACAAGAACAAGACCCAACAAGATTAATGCGAACATAGACTATCCAGAAGACAACGACGGGCAGCATGGCGAATAACGACGTGGTTTTATATCTACAATCAGAACTCACTGATGCAGAGCAAGCATGACAGTTGTGCTATTATTCCTCCCATGGTCCAAGAAATATGCCAGCTCAATTCCGCTATAAAGATAGTACGGACAGACGCCAACCAGTCAACAGATCCGACGAACACGACGTGCTGAATATAACACAATTGGTTGCCTCGCATGTGGCCCATGCGGGGCGTCGTAAGTATTGCCAGCAACTGACTCAAACGAAGGTTATATTTCTTTTCAACCAATTTTAGTATATCTCTCAATTGCCATTCGATATCATAGTATTCTGGTATGTATAAATTATAACATGATATATCTCTGTTAAATAATATAAAAATTATCCTATTGTTATATTGAGTCCAAAGTTTAATCCTTGTCTCGAGGCCTGAAAATATTTGTATTTACCGTAAAATGTTACGGCTATAGAAAAGAATACCATTATCGTTAAATCGGCAACACGTATTTTGTTAATGAATATTAAATACTACGATAAAATATAGTTCAGTGTTCAGTTGTCAAAATTTGGTTCGGAATTAGCCAATTAGGACACGTGCACTCGAGCGTGCGTTGGCGTATGTTCACGTGAACGTCTGTTAATTGTTCAGGATTATTGCCATCTTGCCATTAATGGCCCATTATATATATAAATTTGGGTTAACAGGACGGTATGTCCAATTTGAGCAGTATGTGTCGCAGGAAAGCCTTGATAGGCTATAATTTAATTAAAATTTTCATGTAATTTAGGCCAAAAGGTTTTAAGAACTCAGATTTGCAGCAACAAAAGGGTGGCTGTATGTTGGCAACCTAAGTCGTACCCCAATATTTCACCAAATGTCCACCACTGTATATTAACCTACTTGATTCTATTGGTATATGCAGTTAAGTCAAAGGCTAAGCTTGTTGTCAAAGTTACTAAAAGATATCATGGAAATAATGTGGCAGTTCATTATATTTTATTTTCAGATTGCAATTTCTTTATATACTACATAGTATTACCAACATTGTAGACTATGTTCAGATAATATTTCATATTAGCTCGTGCAAATCTCAACATGCATGTGACTGCTTTCACTGTTGTGTTCAAGCTTGAGTCGATATAATACATACACCACTGTTATCACAGTTTAGGGAAGTACAGTTGGTGCCAATTTAATGTTAACCTTTAAGAAAACAAATCTCTGATAATCGGGGGTAAAATGAACCTTATATATGATACACAAATCTGTTTGCTTGTTAATGTATGTAATTCAATTATTCAATCACATTCTCTGTATACTGAACCTGTTGCTGTTCAAATGTAGAGACCTTTTATCGTATAGCTCCGAGTTACATATACCAGACTGTTACGTCAGATGAATTAAAAAAAAAAAAAAAAATTAAATAAAATAGAAAATAACAAAACAAACATGCCTTGTTAGTCAGCTCTGTTTGTCGTGTTACCAACACTCCAATTATGAACTTGTGAGATAAAAAGCTTCGTGGGGGAGCTGCTGTATGTCTTGGGCCCCATCCAGGTTTCCTGTACTGCAGGTTTTTCCTGGCCTCCCTGATATCTCAGCTGTAGTATGAGTGATGGCAATGCTCAAATGGAAGTCAACTATCATCAGGCAAAAGCTGTCTTCTCTGTGACTACAGCTTTGTGGGAGATGGGTTTATTCGTCTATGGGGAATACACTTGCAGTGTATTTGTGGGGTTGAAGTGTTCCAAATGGTCAACTTCATTGCCCATAGACTCAGATTATTTCATGGAAATATAATCAGTCGAATCGTAAGGACTGTCCAAGGGGATTATCACCCATTGGTTCAGGTAATGTCGGAGAGGGTCGCAACCTTGATGACAGGGCTCTATCGGGGTTTTTACCCCTAGGGCATTTAGTCTCTCCTAGCGGGTCTCATGTATACCCCGCGGGATGAAAACATAAGGCTAGAATGAGTCTTTGGGTTGACCAGAGTATAAATATTGGTTCACTTCAGTCTTCACCCCGAACCCGTTCTCCCACAAATTTGGCGTGTGTTTAATTTAATTACCGGTGAATTTTAGTATATAATGTGCTTGGATCATTAACGCAACAATATCGCAAAGTCCTTTACTTTCATGCTGGAAAAGCAGGAAAACCGCGGGAAATATAAACAAAATGGCCGAAATTGAAGAATATGATGTTAATCTGTAAGAAAATGATACCCTATTTGACCTATTTCCTCGTTAATAAAGTGCTGCTAGCGGATTTTATGACCATCAGAGAGTTAAATTAATAATGTGTTTTTTTAAATATCCCTATTTATGGCATAGCAATCCCCCAAAAAACGGACAAAATGCAAGGGACGATGCAACATCTCGTTTGGTCGAGGCCTTTGAAATAAAGCTTGCCTTCTTGAAACCTGAACTCTTGTTACGCGTGAGCTAAAAATCGGAGGAATGAGGTGAAGGAGAGTTGTCATTAATTTTTACAATGAAAACTAGTCCTTAGGCAGCAATTGACAGCAGCGTTGTTTGTCTTCTAAATTATCTAATATCAGTAAAGGTTTGACGAAATTTTGACGGCGAAGCTCGCCCGCCGCGATAAACATGTGCATTTTAATGTATTTGTTTTAGTCGCTGCCACGGGCCTCGCGCGACGTTAATCCGGCCCTGAGACCGAGCGAGGTCCATGCAAAAAACAGAGGTCTGATATTTCACAGTACAGACCGAACAAGCGAGGTCAATAATCGGTTTATTATATGGCTGAACTGAGTCTGTGAGCATATGCTTTTCGCGCGAATTAAATCGGCTATCGTCAGTTTAACTGGGTAACAATATACGGTAGGCATGCGTGCTCAATCAAAAACAATTTGGTTGTTTGAAACTTTTTATCTGTAAATTTTAATGACAAACAAGTTTGCAAGGGTGAAATATCTAAGAAAACCATCATTATGCACAACTTATGATAAACGACATCCGGGACACCGGTCCAGATACGGAAAATACGGACCACGGTCCGGAATGGGTTTTTACGAACCGCTTGTCAACCAATCAGAATAGAGAATTTTGAAAAGCCATATAATAAATATGTATATATACTAACAACTGATTTGCGATTACTAACCAATGCAATTAATTTTACCATCACCAACGAAGCCCGAAATACATACACATCTGTATGATCCATCAGTGTTTCTACAAGTTGCGTTGTCATGACAAGTAAATGTATTTTCTGCGCATTCATCTATGTCTAAAAATATAGAGAATAATACATGGATATGACGCTATTTTCAGTCGTGAACAAAATCACACAATCAACTGTAATAATTAGACAATAATAAAAATAGAAATTTTTAAGAAAAACGTTCTTTGTACAGCAAATACTCTAAGCTGTGGACACCATGTCACAGTATAGAGACGACCAGTAGGGCCACTCATTTGTAATTTTGTGTGGCCGCTCATTACGCATTGGCAGCCAGTCAATTGCTTTTTCTGGCCAATAAGCAAGCTGGACTAACTTTCCTGGCCAGTAAACTGCATATTTTTGCATAAAAAGCCGGCTACATGTTGCATCGCCGAGTGGCCCTACTGGTCGTCTCAATACAATCTTAGAAAACTCGTAAATTTCAATATATAAATTTCGCACTAAACGGTTCCAAGACAGTTTCTTACCATACTGCGTAGTAAAAAAGGGACAGCGCGATTTCAAAGCACTCTACTCTCACTGAACAAAATATTTAACTACAAAATTTTTATTTTAACATTTACTCCTAACAAATATAATCATTATATAACTACTATATATATATCTGATATTGTGATTTAGAAAATTTTTGATTTTAGCTAACAATTGATTTCAAAACTTTTTTTTTTTTACAACCTGTTTGTGTATATTAAAAAATTACAATAATAAATAATAATAATAATAATATACTGTGACCATGTTCAGGATTCTGGTGTAGCTAAAAATAACTAGAAATTGGTAGAAGTATAGTATTAATTGATATGCACTAACCATCACAGTTTGTTTGATCAGCATTAAGTGTAAATCCCGCCGGACAAGTGCAAGTATATCCTCCAGGAACATCCTGACAGAAAGCACGTATGTCACATGGATATTGTCGTGGTAGCAAAATACAATCAATAATATCTATAAATAAGAAAATTACTAGATTTATAAATAGGTACATTAATTAATCGATGAGAACGTAGGTTGAATTTCCACATTAGCTGATATCTATATAATCACATTATTTATTAATCCTGCTTGTTTCCGGTTAGAGTAAGTTTTAACTCAGTTGTAAGAGGTTTCATGACTGCAACCAGATGTAAAGTCGATACATTATTTTAATGAGTTATCTTAAATTCATGAATATTTAATGAGCCGTAAACAAAGAAAATCAGTAATGTGACGGCAACTGGATATATGATCTAAAAAAGTGTAGAATTTCGTCAACTTTAAACCCGAATTTCCTTTAGATGCTGCTTCAATTGTGCGAATTGGATATCTGGTAAAGTCCTCCTTGTCGGATTTGATATATTACGTATTAGTATAAACTTAGTAATAGACTATCACTTTTCCTGCGTTCTGATTGGCTACGCTACTCGTAGACTATTAGTGATAGTCTACTAGTAGCAAAATTCAAAACAATGGCGTGAAAATTCACGTTTAAAATTAATATTAATACTTTTGTTTACTTTTGTATTGTGTTCCCTAGTTCTCAATAAATGCTATAGTTTATACTAAAACAATTAGACAACTCGGCCTCGTTGGCTATGAGCGAATAGTCAACTCGGCTTCGCCTCGTTGACTATTCGCTCATAGCCAACTCGGCCTCGTTGTCTAATTGTTAAATATACAAGCTGGTTTCCTTGTATAGGTTTGTATGCCTATGAAATAATTAACAAATAAATAACATAATACAAAATTATCGATCCAAACAACATTATTTTCTATGTTAACAAACCAGCTATTTTGTTTTGGTTGCTTTTCATAAGCTGCACTAAATCTGTTTCGATATCTTCTTTCCGTAAAAAGCAAAGCAATCTTTGTGACCTAATTACATAACATACATTATTCAGCTCACTCCCTGTTGGGGCTTTTCAGCGACCGATTACATCAAGTATCTAGCTTACCTATATTATGCACTTAGCCTACATTATTTATTTTTACAGTTATGATATTACTTTCCAAATCTGTCTATCCTAACCCACCCAGTCAACTTTCCCTGTCGGAGGAAACCGGAGTGTCCGGAGAAAACCCACGACTTTCGACAGAGCGTTGACTTACTCTTTTCACACGAGTGTGATGCCGAGTAAAGTCTTCAACGAGAATCGAACTCAAGACTCAGAGGTGAAAGGCCCTTGCTCTGACGAATGCGCCACCGAAGCATAATTCCTAGACTTGCGGGACGCGAATTTTCTCGCCGCCCGTCTCCCGCCCGCATTTTCGCGCGCCCTAATATACTCCCCCTATAAGAGACAGGCTTGGAGCAAGTCTACCTAATTCCCTGCGTCTGTCCTCTAATATATTATAGCTCCCGACCAATGAAATCCCTTGAATTTTTTAGATTATTATACAAAAAGTCTTTTTCTGTCGGAAACACTACACTTCGTTTATCTATTTATTAGTGCAAATGAATAAATGAACCAGTGATGTTTTTCACACAGACAAATAAATATAATATAGACAGAACTGTCATCAAGATTGTTACAGTTTAGATATAATAGATCTAGCTATAAAGCACATAAAAATTAAATGTGATATCTAGGAATTTAAGGTTACATCACATGATGTACATGCGTTATGAAATAATAACACATGATGTAAATGCGTTACCAAATTTTCAGTAAAAAAGCCAGAACTGAAATGCTGATTTCGAAAAACTTCGTTTGATGGGTGTTCAGGTAAAACTTTTCAAGTTTTGTCTGACTAAACAAATCTATAGTATACTCCATAAAAACAAAAAAATAAGTGTGCAGTTAATTTACTCCAAAGTTAGTTAAAGTTTGTCTTGATATCGCAATTTGAATCTTCATAAGTAGTAAAAATAATGTGTGTGGAAATTGTCTCTTCTTTAATGGTTATTTTCATACGCCGTGTTGTTCTACGGCTTTGTTAACTATCATGACAAGATCAGTTAAGATCATTATAAAAAATTAACCATTAAAGAAGAGAAAGTTTCCGCAAAAGTTTTTTTACTTTACTTAATGTGAAGATTCAAATTGCGATATCTAGAGAAAATCAATTTCATAGGATGCAAAGTGGGCCAAACCTTGAAAATATCATTAATCATTTTCCGCTAGTTCCCCTGTAATTGGAGACCAACTTCGTTCCCAAGCTCTTTCCTAAATTCCAGTCCCAGTGCAGTAAATCCCATTTTCCCTGTCCAAAAAATGGCAAATCCCAGTTCCCATTTTA
The DNA here is from genome assembly GCA_016169945.1 of Trachythela sp. YZ-2020. Taxonomy (NCBI): domain Eukaryota; kingdom Metazoa; phylum Cnidaria; class Anthozoa; order Malacalcyonacea; family Clavulariidae; genus Trachythela; species Trachythela sp. YZ-2020. The sequence continues at coordinate 5,717,757 of JADLSH010000369.1, forward strand.
CCCCTTCACGACCCTCTAGAAAGGTTTTACCTGAACACTCATCAACCGAAGTTTTTCGAAATCAGCATTTTTCTGTCTTTTCTCACTGAAAATTTGGTAAAACTAAACCTAAAGAATTTATTACTAAATTCCTATATGCTTTTTTGTAATCTATTTATGCTTTTATCTCTTTAGATAAAGTGTCAGTAAAAGTGGTAATCTCAGATGTGTGATTATATCGCAAACGGACGGTTATTGCTGACTAAGCATTGTGGTTTAGTGCTCTATTTTTCCAAAGTAATATGACAATTTTTTGTATAATAAACACAACTGAATACAGTGCATGGATGCTTGGAAATATATGAAATGTATTTCTCGTGTTGAACAGAATATCTCACTGGTTTGCTTGGTGAGATATCCTGTTCAACATTCGAAATAGATTTCATATTTCCGCACATCAATGCCATTATTCTCTTATAAATTATATTCCATAATATCTTACCTTCACAAACTAATCCATTTCCAGCATAACCTGATCTGCAGGTACAATTGAATGAACCATCGGTATCGTCACAGTCTGCGTTTCGGTCGCAAGGATCTGGGACCATGGCACATTCGTTCACATCTGCAAAATATTGAAACCATGTTAACAAAGTGCATCAGCAAAGATTTATATGCACTGTGGGCTATACTTTCATTTATCCTTTTTAAGAAAACTTCCTCTTTTAATGGATATTGCTATTATACAGTACGTAATTATATGGGATGAATAGAAGTTTCTTAGATTAATGAAATTACATGCATCTATATTTATTCTTCATACTAGTTATTTCAGTAGAACATTCATTTGATTCAAATCGTGTGATTGAAGGTAAAAAAAGTAAATTATAAGTCTATTTGGCAAATAAATGCAATGGCATAACTCATTTTAAGTAGCCTAATTGTTAAGAAGTATACGAACTTGAACAAACTGTTCCATTGCCAGTATAACCGTCTTTACATTCACATCCAAATGATCCAGGTATATTCAGACATTTTGCATTAATATGACAGTTATGGCTACCATCAGTGCACTCATTCACATCTAAGAATGTAAATATCGTTAATGAAGATGATTTCATGTGTGTTAAAGAGTATGTTTAAGGTAAATATCAACCAAAAATGAACATATTTTATGATTGGATCGACTGCTGAAACAAAAGTGGTCAGAGAAAAATTGATTGATTCTTCATTACCGTAGTTAACCAATCACAAAACATGTTCATATAGGTTGGTGGCGACCCTTTTTAAATAAAACATGTTTTATACCTAAAAAATAATGCTGTGACATGGTTAGATTTGATTGTATAGCAAGGATCGGCAATGGAAGTGGATTATATTTCATGAACCCCGGTCGAAATTTTTGAGAAAACAAGCGGTTTGGCCTACCAATCTGTGCTTCGGATCACCTTTGACCTTTTAACACTCTAGAAGTACCCCCAAAGTAAACAACAAAGCGCCATCCCATAATTATCCAGTGGCTTTTTTACCTTGTGCTTGGCTCACCAACAGAAACCTATTGAATACCTCTATTTATTTTTTTATTTTTTGTGAGCGGGCGGTATCCTACGTTTTCCAGCAATTTGATTGGCTACGTGAGCGGGCGGTTTTTTACGATATCTGACCACGGTCAACGGTATCCTAAATTTCCGTATATTTTTCTGTTATAAGCGATAAAAAAATAAAAACGTTATTTACCGTTTAGTTCGGTCCGTACTGAAAAAATATTTTCCCTCGGTCTCAAAAACGGCCCTCGGCCTTTGGCCTCGGGCCGTTTTTGAGACCTCTGGAAGATATTTTTTCAGTACGGACCTCCCATCCGGTATACATATATATATTTTACAAATTATGTCGAGCCATCATTATCGTAAACGACCTCGTTCACGAGAATCTTCCCATCAACCGTCGCATTTGAAAAAGTCTTCTCGCTCTAGCGACGAGAATCAGGAAATGTTTAGTACTATTTTGAGCACTTTAAAGCATTTAAAATCCGACATAAATTCGTGTAACACGAGAATATTTAACTTGGAAAACCGCTACACGCTTAACGGCGATTCGTGAATCTGACACGATATCTGTCTTGGCGGGAAACGATTTCGACCGTTCAGATTTGGTTCAACAAGACGATGTGACTTTGCAGCCACCAAACTCGGCTATTCAGCCACCAAACCCGGCTAAGCAGAGGCTTCCAGCAACAACACGAGGCGACTGGAAATATTTCTTCGAGTCTATACGACCCCGAGACTTCGGCCACTTCGTGGTCCCCTTCCGATGAATTTACTAATGTTTTGGAAAAAATTGACATTCGATCAAGTGTGAGACATACTAGAGGAACAAGCCGTTCCGTCAGTAGAGGCTCTGTTAGCTCCAGGTCTCGACCCTTCGATGCTTCAACATGTCGCGTCTCAAAACAAAAATTCATACAAGAACGCGACAAAGAACTGGCAGCTATTCAACGAGCAATGCTTAACGCTACCGGCCCATTATGCACATTGCATGATCAACTCGAGCAAGATAGTAATCTCAAGCCCTCAGATCTCAAATTAATATTGGTGCAAACCCTTTGCTTCTTGGGTTCTGCAAATACATAATTGTCCACATTACGTCGCAAGAAAGTACTGGCCTCAATAAACAAATCTAAAATTGATTTAGCTACTCAACCGCTACCTAACGCCAAGAAATGGCTTTTTGGTAAGGATTTTCCGTCTATCGCTTCTAAAGGAGTTTGGGTTTTGGTCGAGGGTGGAAGGTCGAGGTCGAGGGTGGAATGTCGAGGTCGAGGGTCGAAAGTCGAGGTCGAATGTCGAGGTCGAGGGTTGAAAGTCAAGGTCGAAAAATTGATTTCATTGGTACTGTTGAATTTGAGTAGAATGCTGAATGGTGTAAAAACTTTTAAAAACTATACTTTTGTAAATATTGATTAGATTTTATAATTGACAAGGCCGCGGTCATAATTGTCAATTTGACATTTTGACAATTGACGCTTGTCAATTTAACAACAATTATAAAATCTAAATTTAGTACCCTCGACCTCGACATTCGACCCTCGACCTCGACTTTCGACCCTCGACCTCGACTTTCGACCCTCGACCTTCCACCCTCGACCTTCCACCCTCGACCTCGACCTTCCACCCTCGACCCTCGACCTCTGACCCTCGACCTTCGACCAAAACCCAAACTCCTTACCTGACAAAAGAAAACTTGGCTATGGGGCGCGCGACTCAAGACTCCCTTTCGTTGTGTTCCTTTTCAAATGTCTCCTCAGGTGACAAAAACACTTCCGGAGTCATCTCCAATTTTAGAACAGGAAGTTCAAAACCTTCTAGAGAAGGAGGCAATATGCGAAGTTCCCTTTACAAAAGACGATTTTTACAGTCGGTTATTTTTAGTCCCAAAAAAGGACGGAAGTATGCGTCTGGTTCTAGATCTGAGCCCTTTGAATTGCTTTATCGAAACCCCTCATTTTCAGATGGAGCACTTAACGACAGTAAAGTCTCTTCTGAAGCAAGGTCACTTCATGGTCAAAGTAGATCTGAAGGACGCGTACCTTTCGGTGGGGACCCACACTCAGAGTAAAGTCCTTCGATTTTTATGGGAAAACAAAGTTTACCAGTTCCAATCTCTCCCATTCGGACTAAACATAGCTCCATCGGTGTTCACCCGATTAATGAAACCAGTAGCAGGGTTCTGAAGGAAACGGGGCGTACGCCTAATCCTTTATCTGGACGATATGCTCATCATTGGATCGACCCCTCAGGAGACTCATCAATTCACCCAGATGGCCATTAATCTCCTGGAATCTCTGGGTTTTATAATAAACAAAGAGAAGTCGGTACTAACCCCAACTCAGGTTATAACATTTCTCGGGTTTACGATCAATTCAATAACAATGCTCTTCACTCTGCCCTCGGTTTTCAATCCAAGCAGGAAATCAACTGGTAGCTCCAGAACTTAGAAAAAGTCAATGGCAGCCCAATTGTACCCCTAACTCCAGATCTGACAATCCTCAAGGATGCCTCTGCAAAGGGCTGGGGAGCTGCATGCGGCAATATTCGGACCAACGGAAGTGGTCTGCCACAGAGAAACATTTACATATAAATGTTCTCGAATTGAAGGGTGCGATGCTGGGAATACAGTCTCTCATCAAGAGTCAACGTTCGAAGATAATATCCCTGAACATGGCCAACACAACCGCAGTTGCGTATGTGAATCACAAAGGGGGCACCCACTCCCCAGAACTTCTCAATGTAATAGCATATCATGTACCGGGGAAAACCAATACGGTTGCCGATCTGTTCACCTCGCGACTCACTCATCAACTGACGACATACATCAGTTGGAGCCAAACGCCGACGCTCTTCACTCGGTTGCTTTCAGTGTGAATTGGAAGCACCTGAGCGGGTTATGCATTCCCTCCATTCAATTTAATTGCGCGAGTTCTCAATAATGTGGTATCAAACAAGACAGAAGTTGTTCTAGTGGCCCTAATATGGCAAGCTCAGCCTTGGTGACCCCTTCTACTCAGCCTGCTTGTGCAACAACCAGTTTTCCTTTCATCCTCAACTAAACTGCTGATAAACCCGACAGATCCTCAACAGATCCACCCAATGAACCGTCGCCTTCATCTGGGCATGTTCCATATCTCCAGCAACGATATCAAGCAGAACACATTTCGAGAAACGTTGCCAAATTACTCATTTCAGCAACTCAACGTTCCACACAAAAAAAACATACGAATCCAGCTGGAATAGCTGGTGTGTTTTAGAAAATGTTGATCCTATTTCAGCCTCTCTGAGTAACATACTCTCCTTCTAGCCGATTGTTTTGACGAGGGTCTTCAATATAGATCAATTAATGTATTGTTGATGGATACGCGGTAGGGCAACACCCTTATGTCCTCAACTTAATGAAGGGCATCCTCAACAATCGACCCCCTAAATCTCGATATTCGTATACATGGGACGTCCGCCAGGTAACAGATCATATTAAACTGATGGGCAGTAATTCTGCGTTGTCTTTAAAGCAACTTTCTCTCAAACTGGCAACCTTGTTGGCTATCATCTGTCCTAAACGCGTTTCCTCACTGTCAAGACTTGATATCAATCATCATCGACTTTCTCCAGAAGGTGCTATCTTCACCTTAAAAACACCAACTAAACATCTCGTCCAGACGAGACCATTGCGGCCTTTTTCGCCAGTTTTCCAAAAGACGTGACTTTGTGTCCGGTAGACTGTCTTAAATCATATATGTCCCTCATAAAACCGTTTAGGCAAAAGGCAGCGGAAGAACATAACATCCTTTTTATCTCGCATATTAAACCTCATTGTGCAGTGACCACTGGTGCTCGTTGGGTTCGTTCTTTTTTGAAAGAAGATGGAATTGACACACCTGTCTTAAAGACACATTCAGTCAGAGGCGCAGCTACATCCGCAGTAGACTTGCTCCAAGTCTCTCTTTTATTGTCTTTGTGTATCGATCCACTATAGTGTATCGATCCACGTAGCGTGGGGTGGCCGAGCGGGAAAGAGAGACTTGGCAACTTCGGAAAATTTCGGTTCAAAACTGAACCGAAACTGCTAGACTTGCGTAGTTTCTTATTTAAACTACAGTAGATCTTAACTGATGTATTATCTAGATTTAACTTGCTACTTTAAATTTAAATCTAGAATACGGCCTAATCGATACAGAAAGACAATGAAAGAGAAACTTGAAACAAATCTCTCTCTTTCTCGCTTCGCCACCCCGCGCTACGTCATGTTATTTACATTATAGTGGATCGATACAGAAGGTCAATGAAAGAGACACTTGGGGCAAGTCTACATCCGCAGCGGCTAATGTCTTCGTGCCATTGGAAGAAATATTAAACACCGGAAGCCGCACAATTTCGAGTTGTGACGTCACTTGCACAAGCTGAATATATGGTTTAATACTATATGAACACTATGAATTTAACTAAGTACGTAAATACATCCAGCAATAAAACTCACCAGCACATATAGACCCTCGATGAATGAATCCAGGATTGCAAATACATTCAAAGCTTCCATTTGAATTCTGACAAACTGAGTTATCAGGACAATTGTCCGTATTTTCCTGGCATTCATCAATATCTGAATTGAATTGAAAGATATAATATATTTACCTTTTATATTTAAAGGGGGGGGGGGGAGGGAGGGTGGAGCGCATGTTACGCATCTCTGTGAAACATCGTTAAACAATTTAATAGTTTATTCAAATGTCATGACATTTTCATACAAAAATCTGTTATCATGTTAATATTTAAGAAATAGAAAACATTTTCCGTGTTTCTATACAGTTATAGAAACACGCTTCTCGACCAATCAGCACGCGCGTACTATAAATGTTATATTATAAATATATTTTCAAAATCTTTTAATCGACAAGAAGGTCGAAGTGGCGGCTACGGAGCAAAAAATGGGCGTAACGAAATGTGGATAGGAATCGTTGTAGATCCGTTGTAGATTCAATCGCTGTTGACCAAAACATTGCTGAAATAACCTGCATGCTCATTCAGTTTTGTTGAACATTTTCTTTTTGATATTTGTCTTGACAGACTGAAGTGCAACATGGGTTTGAAGTTTGCGAGTTCTCGGCAACCATGTATCGATAAATAACAATATGGACCAGTCAATTCGCAGTGTATAGGTATAGCTTATATAGTGCGATCACCGCGCGTTAGACCTTGGGTTCGATTCCAGGCTGGGACATTTTGAAACCAATTCTCAGGCAGTGTTTCGACTCAATTTGAACACCCCATACCCCAATGAAATTATTGTGCTTAAATTTGTTTAGTGGCTAATTTATTCTGATATAATATGCGAATTGTGCAACAAGATTAGAACACATGATATGCAAGTTTTATCCGCGAATTTATGCTCAACGCTATCTTGTCCATTAATCATGGACAAAACTGTCGAAAGAACATTACACTTCTATCTTAATTAGACTTCAGTTGACCATTACATCAAATAATTATACAGGCTAGTGCCGGCTATCTACCCCTCCCCCCTCCCCGCAAGCGCCCCCCCTCCATTAAATGTTGGGACAGACCTAAACGGCGCTGCCTGGTCCTTAGAAAAAGGACAGGGTAAAGATTTGGTTGTTTAGAATCATATTGCAACTATATTTTGTTCCTAACTGCTGTTTCACTCACCGTTACATGTCTTTCCATCGCCTGTGAAACCTGGTTTACATTGACAATCATAAGATCCATCATTATTGATACAAATAGCATCGTCATGGCAGTCATTGGCTTGGTCACATTCATTGATATCTAAACAACAAAAATAGATTAAATAATTTTATAATTGAACACTAAATGAAGAGTAATGGGTGGTAAATGTTCATTAACCCATTAGCTTGTAATGCGCCCAGATGCGCCCTACTTTAGTATTTTACTCTGTCTAACGCCAGACGATTTTACTCGTCAGTGGTAGTGTACCACCATTTAATGGGCTAATACCAGGTAAGTTATCAATGCACGATTGCAGCCATGCAATAGTTTAATTTAGAATCTATTAATTAAAAATCTGAACATTGTGTTATTTTCCTTACCCCTGCAAAATGTTCCATTTCCTTGCCATCCTACGTTGCATTGACATGTAAAACTTCCAACATTGTTTCGGCAAGTCGCTTGCTGGTGGCAATCATGTGTACCTTCTGTGCATTCATTTTTGTCTGTTATTTGGGAAAGATTAAGATTTATATCAACTTCTTGTACATTGGAACTACACATCTAAAATCACCCTTCAGCTTGCCAAAAATGTTTCAAGTCTTACAATTGTGGGGAATTTGTCAAAATATTTTATGGCATGTACACATTAAAACTGATTTGGTAAAAACAATCGATTTTTATTGGTTGCAATCAATTTTCCAGTTGGTTTAAATTATCATTAGCCGGACATGGCAATTAAAATTTCGACCAAATATGTTTTTGTTGTTTTGATCAATTAATTCTATTCTTTGGTTAAAACGACCAAATATACACGTGATTGCATGGACTCCATGACGGAGACCAAAAGTTACTATTTTACACTGCTGAGTAGAACAAGCAATACACTATAATTTCTCGTAGGATCATCCTACATCGCCCTACATGTGGATCGAATTCCAAGCATTGAGCATCGGGAATCCCATTCATTTGGTCAGGGCGTTAAGGTATGTTTACACTTCTGCAATTTGTCGGGTCGAATTCAGGTTTTTCGATTGTTAGTGACGAATCGTTTCAGTCTAAAGATGTCTTCAGATTATGTTTACCTCATATTTAAAAAGAATTTGAACACCCCATACCCCAATGAAATTATTGTGCTTAAATTTGTTTAGTGGCTCATTTATTCTGATAATATGCGAATTGTGCAACAAGATTAGAACACATGATGTGCAAGTTTTATCCATTAATCATGGACAAAACTGTCGAAAGCACATGCATGTATGTGTAAGGATATTTACACTTCTATCTTAATTAGACTTCAATTGATCATTGCATCAAAGAATTACAGCGTAGTACCGGCCATCTACCCCCCTCCCCGCATCACCGCATGTCCCCCTATTAAATGTGGGACAAACCTAAATCAGTGGTGCGCTGCCTCATGACAGGGACAGGGTAAATATTTGGTTGTTTAGAATCATATTGCAACTGTATTTTGTTCCTGACTGCTGTTTCACTCACCGTCACATGTCTTCCCATCGCCTCTGAAACCTGGTTTACATTGACAATCATAAGATCCATCATTATTGATACAAATAGCATCGTCATGGCAGTCATTGGCTTGGTTACATTCATTGATATCTAAACAACAAAAATACATTAAATAGTTTTATAATTGGTTGTTTTGTAGAAACACCATGTGTAGATATTTGGCAAAGCGTCCGACCCGTATTACAATTCGATGCGCATGCGACCAATTAAAGTTGTTTCCTCATGCAAGCATACAAGGAACTTACCACATTTTGCGGTTAGAAATAAATTATGACTATTTTACTGCGGTGCTCACATTTTCCAGAAGTACATAGTGGACATTACTATTATCCTAAAAAATGGTGTGTGTAACATATAGGTGTGAAGAACCGGAAAACCTATGGATGTAATTTTCCCCGCGACTTTTTTCGATAAATTTGATATGGCAATGAAAATAAATGAGCTCAGCAAAAGGAGAAAATGACAACTAACACTCTGTCGGTAATACTTGCGTGTGCGGTGTAATTTTGTGCGACTTTTGTTAGCCGAATATTCCATTATGATGTATGTTCCCTCATTTATCATTCTTACCAATCAGAATTCATCCTGTGATCACATGGTCATGGTTTGATAATCCTACACTATTTCTAGGTAATTTTATTTCTCCTTTGAACAGGAATTTAGGTGGACTATGCACTTGGTTACAACTAACCAGGCATTTTGGGGTGCATGATTCATAAAATATCTAAATATCATTGATTATATTATTGGTTTTACTCTAATTACTCTATAATTGCCCACCCTATATAGATTGACATTTTGCGAATAGCTTACCTGAGCAATTTCTTCCATTTCCAAACCATCCTAGGTTGCACACACAATTGTAACTCCCGAGAATGTTGGAACACGTGGCTTTCTCATGACAGTCATGCGTGCCTTCAGTACATTCATTTATATCTGTTTGAATTAAAAGGCAGAAATAGAAAGTTGACAACGTTTTGTACAGAACAGAGTTGACATATACCTTAAAGTGGCGGTCGCATCCCTTCTGCTTGTGCTTTGTACAAAACATATTTTCATAATACCAAATTGACAATACACAACCTAACAAAAATTCACTGCTGTGGTCCACACAATGGAATCTTATTTGAAAAAGGATCGTTGACAAAGCTCATTACTCATTAACACAAAATATAAGCATCTAAGGAAAATATTTTAGTTTTCCAAACAAAAGTAAACTAAAAAACGACATGAAAGAAGTACCTACCTGATAGAGACGCGATAAATGGTTTTCATTTTTTACCGTTGAGCGAAGGAAATGTAAATTAATTAAACGTGAACTATATGACAAACTAGTGTGCATCAATATGCCTTTACTGTTTTAGACCACTATTTAATACACGAAGAGAGTGTGTATGCATGTGGTGAAAATTTAGTTGAAAATATAATGTCATATTTATCATACATTAAATATATTTGATTTCGTAATAATATTTTGTCTGTAATATTCATAATAATAATTTAATTTGCTAATCAATTGTTAAATGGAGATAGACTTAAACAAACATGCGCATTATAGCAGAACATATTTGGCTTTTCAAATATCATAAATTTCAAACCGCGCGCGCAATACTAACCTATACAGTCAACACCATCTCCACGGAAACCATCACGGCAGATGCATCTGTACGAACCTACAGTATCTTCACAAGTGGCGTTGAATGGACACACAATAGTGAGGCATTCATTTATGTCTACACGGGGAAAATAAACGTGTTTTACGTTGTTATCAGGCATGAACAATGTAAGTTAATTGTGCTGCTTGTTATGAACAGCGTTGTCGCATCATGTATCACTATATTTATCCTTCTTTGAGAGATTCGAACGCACACCAATCGCTGATTTTCTAAGTCTTTGTTTTCACTACTGTTTTTAACAAAACTGACAGAAGTACCATACGTTTTTGCACGCCATTTTTTACGAAATGGAATACAAAATATAGATAAACGTTTAATTTCTATGTAATTTGTGGCAATGAAATTAATAGTCGTATCAATTCGATCAATTCTTGGTCGAATGAAGAAACAAATTTTCTGGAATAGTTAAATCAACTATAAATGAATCAAAGTTAATTCAATTTAAAGACCACGTTTTATAATTACGGGGAAAGCAAAAACGTATATCCCGCTTGTTGTGACTACATTTGCCATGCATGTGAAATAGGTTTTCAAATGATAGCGTATAATTTGATTCATGGCGCAGTGTGACACCTGCATGACTGATGCATTTAGTAATATATGCTTACTATATACATATAGAGATACTGCATGGGAATAAAAATTAAAGGCAGGTTAATAAACAATCTACTTACTGTTACAAGACTTTCCGTCGCCTTCGTAACCACTGACACAAGTGCATCGGAATGAGCCAGGAACATCCATACAATCTGCTTTGATATGACAAGGATATCGTCTTGCATTCGGATCACAGAAGAAAATATCTATGGAAAATAATATTATATAATCTAAGAAATCGTTCATGCATAATTATTAACATTTTCACAAGCGTGCTGCAGAGAGTACTCTTTTCCCTACCCCCTCCCCGGTGCGTCGTCAGTGTTCCTTAAATGTTGAACATCGTGCAGGAATGATAACACAGGATCTATCATCGACATTTTAAATTACACCCGTAATTTCACAACCGTGCAGTTTATACGGTTGTGAAAATCGTCGTTTTGCGTCGATGTGGCTTACATGCAAAGAAAAAATTCAACGTCTTGCTCAAATCCTAGCTTTTGGCGAGTGTTTCAATGGCCCGCCTGTTACTAAGTCGAAAGAAAGTGGCCTGTTACTAGTTGAAAGTGGCTTTGGTTATTTTTGACAATTTCTGCACTCAATTCTCGTCCGTACGCGCAATTGCATTATGCTAATTAATTTTTCTGAATGCGCGTCTTGGGAACGAGTCCATATATATATGCAAAATCCGCTTGCATGCAAAAATCGAATTGGCATATAAGCGGCGGATACTGTATTCGTTTTTGTTTAATAGACCATTTTGCTAAAATAATGCAATTTTTCTAGTTCCATTCCTCCCTGCGGCCAAAACAATATTACTTAATGGCCTTTTTAGGGCCAATTTTTACCCCCATGGAACCAGAAATCCTTTGCAAAATTGTCTATTCATCTCTTAAATTATGAGATGGCATTCTTCAGCACATGTTTCTTTCTGTATGAAACGCGATTTGATACTCCATACCATGCATACTTACTTACCATCACTTTCTCCAATTGTTATGTTAGCAACCCAAGGGTAAGCGATCTGAACATTTCCATCAATTCGCGTTAAATTAAGGAAGAAATGTTCACTATATTCCTCCAGCAGATCATTTGTAATATTAATTTTGTAGTAAACAGTCCGAGGTTGTCCTGGATCCAAAGTAACGTCATAAGTTATTAGAGGAAAATCTTGTGGCTCTGTTGCTGTCCCATTTGATGGTGTTAACCTGTTGGTTGAATGAAATAGGATCATGAAAAAAATGCATTAAGGTATCCGGCCTAAGATTTACAACGCGTATTATAGTTCTAAGGCTGCATTATCGCGACCATACTAACCGATCGAGCACAACTAACCGAATAAAAATAATTCTAATAAAAGAAAAGTACAAGACTGTTTCATCCCATGTAATATCCCGCTTTTGCGGGATGCATTTACCTAAGAAATATACGCTATGATGCCTCGGTGCCAGAAAATAATTTGCTTGTGGTTGAACAAACTCTATACGTTGTATTACGACTATACTAGTGTGTGTTAAAGTCTGTTAAGATCTACTAATGTTGAATGTTGAAATATGGAAAACTATACGCCGCCAAACGCCAACGGGTTAGTCAACATAGGCAAAATATCTCCATCCCGGTCAAGTAAAGTGAAGCGTTCATCCCATCCTACAAGTACCTCTCTTTATAAGATTATTGGTATTAACACTTTGTTTATTTTGTGAAAACACCACGCTTTAACACTTTGTTTATTTTGTGAAAACACCACGCTTTTTATTGGCAAAGCTTTCGTTCCCTAAGACTAAGTTTGGATCTTCATCAGTGAAAATAATAATTTTAACTTATAATTCATGATAATTTAGTTTAATTTAATCATAATTTCAATTTATGGTTCGAAAGCTTCGGAAAATATAGATAAATGTGGTGTTTTCCAGACCAGCCAAAACAATTATTGTTAGTCTTTCCTTGATATTGTTAATCTACTTGCCTAACTCGCGCCGTGGTTTGAAGGACATCTTCTAGAACCAAGCCAACCAAAGCAAAGCCAGAATCTTCATCTGCTTCGTAATGTGATGATGAAAAGTGCACTCGAAGTTCTTAAAAAAGCGATTTAATACGTACATGAGAAGGATGGTCTGGAATTATTTACAAAAAGCATTGAAACGGTCGACGTAAATGAATTAATTTAGGCTTCAATTTAGAAGCCAGGTTTCGATTTGATATTTCGCTTACTCTTGCCTATGATCAAAGGCGATTTAACAGTGAATCTCAACAATAGCATATAACTGAAAGAAAACTGGCTGCAAGCTCTCTTGATAAATGATATGAGTAAAAGGTCAGGTGCTGTACTTACGATCATCATCAATGATGGAAATGGTTGCAATTCTGTGTGTTCCAATTGTAACTTTCGCATTTCCAGGGGATAAAGTAACAGAAAACTGCTCTGTACTTTCAACAACTTCATCATCGACTATATTCACTGCCACTTGTTGTATTAAAGGTTCTCCTGGTCTGAACACTATTTCATGATCGGTAATTGCAGTGAAATCAGACGGCCAGGTAGCTGTATCATGAGCCGTAGACAATCTATTATGTTAAAATAACATTTAACACATACATAAGTTTAAGTATTACAAATGTTTTCTTTTCACACTGCAACAGGTTGCTTTTACAAGGCAAATGCAAATTAGTACTAGTTGCATGAAATTATTATCCCTGTCCAGTTAATACCGGATATATTTAGCAAATCCTGTGCAATTACTTTTTATTATTTTGTCTCTTTTCGATATCTGTCATAAAAGCAAAACTTTTAAACCAAATTTCTTTCAGAGTAAAATTTTCTGGTGTTAGATTGCGTTCTTCAAAGTCGGTCGGTAACATGACTCATGAGGAGTTGAAAATATGAAAATATTTTTCTATATCTGAAGATGATTCTGTTAAACAATTGAAACACTGAAAGGCCTCAAGACAATACGTTAAGGTTGCAAGAAAATAACTTGCGACTGTGTACTTTTAAATTACACAAACTCGCAACGATTTCTCGTTGCCCCATCCAGCGGGTAAAGAGCGAAAATCTGGAAACCCGAAAGTGCGAATTTCAATCCCACTCGATACAACGAATATTTCGTTGTTCTTTGCAGAATCAGAATGAAAATGAAAAGATGATTCATAAAGAGTTCATTACGTGGCCCTGTAGGCTGTAATGCGGAACAAACAGAAGTGAATACATATATGTTATTTACCGGTTGCGAGGTCCGGATGAGAAAAAACATGCCTCGAAGTCTTGGAAAACCAGCCGAATTTTAAAATTTAGTGTTAAAAATTTAGAATTTATTAAAATTTAAATGGCAAAGGTGTTCCAAATAATTTTAATAATGAAGCATCATTGAATTCCAAATTCAGCTGACAAAACTGAAACTTGAAAACGTTAAAAGAAAAAGAAAGACGAAACTCAAGAAAAAAAACAAGGAAACCATGGTTTCCATGGTTTATGTAAAATGTACACGATTTAAAGCATAGGAATAGTAAGAAGCAGGGAAGTTGAGGTTTTGGCCTGGTTTTCAGTATTCCATGCTTTTCTGGGACACTTCGATTGGTGTTGCTACTTGCTTTACCATAAAAGTAAAAGCAGTGAATGCAATCGCAAATTATGCGATCAACGCTTTTTACTTCAACGCTTTCTTCCAAAAATGACAATGAAATAACTGGAAGTGTAATTTGGTTCTGGTCATTTCACTCTAAAAACATCTCAACTTTGTTTGCTGGCGCCACGGCTTTTGTTTTTTGTGTTTACAACATGTTTATTTTGAGTACTTCTTAACATGTTTTCAGAAAATCATGTTTTCACTACAGTTGGTCCATATTTCTGGCATCGTTTTTAGTATGAAGCCTTTGGAGTTGATGCTAACTTTTGTTAGGCTTTAATCGTTAGCTAGCTTTTAGATAAACTTTTGCAGATTTTTTTTGTGTTTTGTTTCACTCCTGTGTTTTTTTCGATGAATGTCGCGGCCGGATGAATTTCAGAGCGCGGGGCCGATGAAAGAGCGGGGACCGCTCTGAAAACCACAGCTCTGAAACAGATGCTCGCACAATCAGATTGCTTTATAACCACAGAGATTCTGTAATCGCCTGGCGGAGGTTACATCGGACCTAGAATACTTGTCAAAACCTTGGCTCATGCACCATGATTGCATGAAGCATAAATATAAAATTTGGCCGAATTTTTATAGAATTAAATTTCTATAACTCCATCTGCCCCCACTTCAATGTTGACTTTTGTCGCACTACTTTCGCTAATGTGTATCAACATTGTATGGTGGGACCGGGGGGTTAACCATGCATTCCACGGTGAAGTTATCTGTTAATATGCAGATACATTGCAAGCTAAATAGGAATAATAATCCTTAAACCGATTGGAAGAATGGCAGGAGTGCTAAGTGACTAGGATTGTAGCCAAATAACCAAAGACATACTTTACCTAACAGTAACCTGTATTGCCAGGTCTCCTTGGAGAATTACAGGAACGTTCGTTGAAGCATCATTTTCATTAAATGGATATACATAATTTGGAAGATAAACTGTGGCAACTACATTTGAAAAACAAAGATCTAGTCAGTACTAGGATAAGATTTGACAACTCCCGCTGAACACTAAACACTGCATTGGACGAACTATCAGAAAAACTATCCGTTGTGCGTGCATTTTCGCAACACAGCCAGATGGTATTGTTTTCTAAGGACCCTTATAGTAGCCAGTATAGATCGAACTATTTTATCTAGTTAGTCTATAGATAGTCCGTCTTGTATTTATACTGAGACAGATGACTCATCAGTTGGATAAACCTTCTTGACATATCGGGCCAGTATATATCACTTTAACTATTGAATCTAAAAGAGAAAACACCATACATACCGTCATCATCAATAATAGTGATGGACGCAGTTTTTCCATTTGGAAAGATGATATCCTGATCTGTTGTTGTTAATTCAACACTCAATATCTCTGTATTTTCAATCAAATTATCTTCGATTATCTGAATGGGGACGTCTCTTTCGTTTGGGTCACCAGGATTGAAAATTAACGCTACGGTGTTTTGCAGATAATCACTCGGTTGAGTTGCACTCCCGTCATTTGTTGATAAACTGAGAATATAAAAAAACTTAATTAGCCAGTTCGTAGACGTAGTGTCGGGATAAAATTGCACTTGAATCATTACACGTATTATGTATAGCTGAGATTGGGAGAAAAATAATAGGCACATCAAAATATTCAACTGTCCAATCGTCCATTTGTATTTTCATAAAGCCACAATTGAACAGCCGTGTAAAGCAAAATATAGAAAAGTGCACCGAAAGGAATATTTTTTGGTAATTTGAAGCGAGTTAACCGTAAGAAAACAAAATTGTTCTTCGAGCGACTGTTTGCATATTCAAATCACATTGCAGTACAGTCGCAATGATTGAACAGTTGAATACTTTGTCTTTGATATGAATTCCAGTCTCAGCCAGAGGTCTCAGCCAGAGGTCTCAGCCAGAGGTCTCAGCCAGAGGTCTCAGCCAGAGGTCTCAGCTACATGTTATGATTCCCGACAATAAACACGTCATTTGGATGCGCAGTCGACATTACGACCTGGGGCCGGTTGTATAAAAAAGTAGTTATAGTTAACTATAGTTAGTGCGAGAGTCAATCAATCAGAATCGCTTAAGGGAAGTACGGGTGGCAGATGCGGTTAGCGCGCTGTCTCTTACCTCTGAGTTAAGCTGGCTATACAGCAGGTCGAGGGCATGGATTTACTCAGGTTGGGTAACGTCAGTGCGCTTGATAAACTCATGTAAGTTCAGATTGGTTGGTTCTCTCCTGTGCTTCGAGGGTTTTTCTCAGGGTACTCCGGTTTTCCTCCCTCGCTAAAAACTAACCCTTAGGCACTAACCACTAACTAACCAACCCTCGGAACCTTTGTCAATTGGGTTGCAAAACCTGTTCAGGCTTTCCGTCCACCTCAGAGTGGTAAACTATTAAACTAAACGGGTAGTTAAAAAGTAATTCAGAGTTTTATACAACCGGTCCTTATTTATATTAAAAATTTATATATTTTCTGCACATCTTGAATATATGAATAATAGTTGAAGGGTTTAATTGTAGAAATAAAATTATAAATTTATAATTCTATAATTCTGGTCTATATTGCTGTTTATGAAATTGATTATAAGTAAAGAAGATTAGTAATATATAATGAAAAAACTAGAGACCTAAATAAAAACGGTTGCGAAGGTTTCTAGTACAGGTCTCTAGCCCTACTATGTCATTTGTAAAGTATATATCTACAATTATTTTAATTGGGGGGGGGGGGGGGGGTGTGTAAAATAGACTTTTTACATAAACGTTTATGATCGCACTCAATAAAGCGATTTATAATGACCTTCAAAATATTAATACCCGTTTCAAATGCCGCTCCATTCATGTACCGAACTCATGCGCTGACGAGGTAGAAGAGCGACGTATGATTCAGTAAGCTGCAGCAGATATATTTGGAGCGACAGATGAGTTTAACCAAATGTACGTAAAATTTTCAATTTAATATGATAGATTTGATATTTATTTGTAATTAAAGCTATATTACTCGAATAATCTCATATTTGATATTGCATGGGCGTTATTTTATATCCAGCTCCATGCATTATAGTCCTGAACTGAAATTCAGAAATATACATAAATATTTAGATAATAGCCACCTCCACTCCATAGACCTCTTCTCGAATGGTGAAATGGGCATGTTAGCTAACCAGCCTAATTGCCTACACCATTCAACCAGGATGACAATAAGCGAAAGAGTGATTTAGTGAAACAGTACTTATTAACAATATAGAACTATAGTTTTACTCCTTCGATTGATGCCGTCTATACATGAATTGGCTTCTATTTCACTATATATGTCTTACACTATATGCATGGTTACCCGTTACCCTGAACTTAGAACATTTAAAATTTATGCTCATATAGTTTATTCCCCTGGGCAAAAATTACATAAATATCAGCTACCTTAATAGCACACTCCTCTGGAATGATCCGGTGACAATCACTCGAACATTGACTTTTGTAAAATTTTCTTCAGTGGAATATGTCGATTGAAAAAATCGAACGGATACGACTTGAAAACAAAAAGTAAATATTGCTCAATAAAATATTTAAGTATATGTTATTATGTGCAATGAAAACACAGATGAAACGCAGATTGAACAATCATAGTTGATAGAAAACAAACATGGTGTGGAAGGTTGACAAAGGTGTTCCGAAAATGATTTTGATCGCGTTCATATAATTTTGTGCACTAGCTGTCAGTGTTAGAGAACGTATAATGTTTGTATTTCCGAATAATGAAGTAATTACCATTTGCAACCTTAGGGTTCAATCACTCAACCGTGATGTTTAGAATTCATATCAATCTCTTGCCCTAAAAAGTTGAACATTTGCTCAAATTCGGGAGCACATAGAACAAAATATTTGTCCACCCCAAGGTTCTCTTTAACAACTGTTGGAGCTCGATTGTTTCAAGCTCTCCAGCCATTTTTGCCATGTATATTTTCTATTAATTATAGTTCAATTCTGATTGAATTTAAAATATCCTGTTGTAAAATTAGCGCATCACTGTCCTTACCATCATTATCTGTTATTGTAACCACAGTGACGGCAGGATTCGCAGTAGTCAAATGAGGTGCACTTCGTGATATTACAGTTACGGAGAAAGTTTCATCATTTTCGAGAATACCGTCTTCCAAAATTGGGATTGCTAAAGATATTACACTGCTGGAAGTGGGAATATTAACATCTCTATCAATGATACTGGTGTAATCAGTTCCAGCCACTGCTCCACTATTTCCAGTACTCAGCCTAAAAAAATAGATCATTATTCCCATTAATGAAAGAAGTGCAAGTTATTTATAGATGGTGTGTAAACATGGATAATAACAATTATTGAATAATATTTAAAATTCACCCGAGACAGACACCTATGATATACGTGCTCGACAACTAAGATCTTATAATGATGTTGAAAACTTTTTACAGCTTTTACGTCACAAGATGTAGAGTCGCGTAACTTATCTCCCTATTATAACTTACATGATGTTACGCTGGTGCTGTCACACGATGCAACCTAATGTTACACTGGTTCTCAGCATAGTTAATAAAGTAACATGGTTAGGAAACTCGTCAATTTACAAAGCAATTGAATGGGATTTATGTTGAACGGTACCTGACCGTGCACAAATCTTTTGTTTTACATTCATCAATATTTCAGTCAATAAACATGGTTTGGAGATTGAGCCCAAACATTTCTATTGGTCGATTCATAAAACTACAATATATTCTGTAACCGTGACCGTGCACAAATGCAAACAAAAACATAGAACAAAAGCGAAAGCCGAGTTTCCTAACCATTTCATTTCTATTAACTATGTACTCAGGTTACACGATGTAGCCCAATGTTTCGTTGGTGCTGTTGGACGATGCAATATCTCATGCAACTTGTCTCCAAACGGCGTTGCCTCAATACAAAAATTATAGGGAGACAAGCTGCATCAAGCACTTTACAGAGTAGAAGTCGGTTCTTGGTGGTAGCAACAATTTCAGCAAGCTTTTTCAACATTGCAGTATCTAACATACCTGATCATTACTGTTGCGTGAAGTCTATTGCTCACTGAGTGTAGCACCCAATATTGCAAGACAAGCTGCATGAAAGATTGCACCATATGACAGCGCGTGCGACCGAGTACTTGAACTAAAATAATTGTTGCAAATACTTGACAGCTTGGAAGAAGACTGTTTTACCTGGCAGTGAGGTCTATATCTCTTACTCCGGTAACATCAAGTCTCACAATTACTTGACCAGCACTTTCACTAACTTCATAAGTACTGGATTGAAACTTCACTGTAGCAACTGTAAAAATGGTCAAAATTTTAAGTTTGTGAGTTCGCGGCAAGTATGTATATAAATATCAGACATGTTCTCGCTGGCTACTTTACTTTAATATCTCCACAAGAGATAAGAGCCTGGGAACGAGGTTGCTTTACAGTGCAATCTCCGACGAAATAGCCATTCACGACCGAACGTTTTGACACTCCAGTCTAGTGCCTACATCAGCGTTGGTCTAAATTCGCGACGTGGCACTTATACACTAGAAGGATGACGTCATCAGCTTTAGATCACCTCCGATGTAGAAACTATAGACAGGCTTGTCGAAACGTTGTGTCATGAATGTAATTTGTCGGGAATTGCTTTGACTTACTTACACCAAAGTAGTAAACACAAATTCAAATTAGGTAAAATTTAAAAATTTTGCATGACACATACTTTTACAATTTTCGCATAAATGTTAAACTTTTCATTAAACATAGTCAAATGAATTCATGATAAACGTTTGGGGTAATGTCCAACAAGGAATTTGGGATTTATTTATTTATTTACAATCTTTGTCAAGGACTTTCTGGTTGAATGAACCAGACCATGCTAGTTGGATATACAATAAGGCATCTTGTTAGAAACTAATCCTATTCCTCTGGTATAAATTATTCAGAATTTTAGTGAATTGAAATAAGATCAATCATATTCAATGAAGATGATATGAGAACTGGGCCAAAGTCTTTGTTCTTTCTTTTTGTTCATGTTTATGCAAACTTGTTCACGATGACGACAATGGACTTTTGGCACAATAAAGAAATTATCCAATGCCATCATCTTGTTCAATCACTTAACCGTGCTGTTGAAATATTAACATAAATTCTAAAAACTTATGCACGGCGAAGTCACCTGAGCAAAAAATTATGGCTCATTATAGACGCTTTGAAGTTTGCCGATTCTCCACAGCATATGTCCATAATTGACTATCAGGCCGCATCAATACAACAAGTGATAAGAGCAATATATCGAGATCAGTGTTTAGTAATGTACATACCGTCATTATCCACAATACGAACTGTAGCTGGACTGTTCACGATATTCACATCTGGATCCGTAGTTGATAACGAGACAGAAAATTGTTCGTCTCCTTCTACACGATTATTATCCACTAATGGTATACGCACCAATTTTGGGTCAGTATCTCCAGGAGAGAAAGTTAGTTGTTCAGTGTGGTTGGTAAAGTCTGCATCGGCTGCAGCAGTTCCAGGGCTGGTCGAAAGACTATATATAACATATATCAAAATTTGTCAAGAAAATTTACAACCCATCAATGCTCAATAGACGCTTCCTGAATTAGCTTGAGTGCAAACGAAATAATAGTATAGTATAATAGCTGTATATAAAGCAGTGTTGCTCTTAGAGCTAACATCGTTAAATAAATATTTATTAAACGAAACAACTTCAGGAAGGCAATATTATCAGGAAAGTTTAAGAAAATTATAGCTGCTGAGAAGAATAAGATATTACCTGACTATGAAATCCCTTTCAACAATCCCTGACTGTATCTGAACAATGACGTTTGCAAAACCGTCATTTTCATTAACTGTATAAGTTTCTTGAGAAAATGCAACACCAATAGCTAATGAAAAATATTTAAAATTTTCACGAAAACATTGATTTTGTTAATTAAAATAATAGATATTATAAATCAAAGGTTAATAATTAAACCCTAAAGGTGATTATTTAGCTACTTAAGAATCAGTAAGCGCTATGGTTGTACAGTTAAAACCAAAAATCGTTGCCACTTAACGCTTATAGTTAGCGTTTTTCAAACCATGCGAACAGACCTTGTCCGCCATTTTTGGGTGGCAAAGCGCACGGAGCGAGTAGACGGTCACAAGCCAAGTAATGAATTTAGTGAAGCAAACACCAAGTTCTATTATTTATAAGTACTATTTACTTCACCAAATCACTCCTTTGCTTGTTATCATCCTCTGTTGCTGCGCTGTTTGCCCCCTGAAGGCCTGGTCGCGTAGTGTTAGAAAGGTTAATTATATGCGAAACTTCATGGGAAAAACGTTATAGCTACGTCGGCAATGTTAGTCGTGATACGATAGAAAACATCTTCTGGATTGTCTATGGTGACACCAACATGCACTTAACAATGTTATTCCCTGAATAAAATAGATATAATTGGTTTGAATGGGAATTATAATCAAAAAGTCCTTTTCAGAACTTGAATTTCTTATCAATTTGGATGGATTAATTAATAAAAGATTTTGGAATCCTTGCTCTAGACGCAAGTGGAGGTTGCTTCAAAATCTTAACGTTACTTTCTAAAAACGCATAAGTCACATATAAATACGAACCGTCATTGTCGATAATAGTGATCGTCATTAAAGGAATATCTCCAGTGGTCACGTGACTGTTGATTGATGATAGCCTTAAGGTAATAGTCTCCAGTCCCTCCAGCCGTTGATCATCAATTGTACTAATGGTGAATGTTTTTGTGGACGGATCACCAGGATTGTAGAGAAATACTTTAGTGAATGCACTATAGTCTGCGTTTTCTGTTGCCGATCCGCCAACCTGAACACTAAAATTCACGAAAATGTATTTTACGCATACATGATTTAGCAATATCCGCAGTGAGACTTTTCATTTACCGACCACATACTTTACAGTAATTGTGACATCACTATCTTAACCTACAGGAAAAGTAGTGACTTCCATACGATGTGTTCCCCTACCTAGTCTGGTAGGTTGGGATGAACATATACGCGCATGCGCTGCACAGGAAAGGAATACAGAAATTATAAAGTACCCTAACCTTGACAACACCGCGGAAAAACGTCTGCGCATACGCCAACTTGACTGAAATTTACCTGGAGAAAACTTGGTTTGCAAGTATTCCGGTGAATTCCGGTGGGGCGAATACTCAAAATGGCCATCAAAAGAAGTGACTTACTCGTGTTGTTTTTGTTATAAAATTGTGAGTGAAATAATGAATGTGTCAACTTAAAAACTAGAAATAATTATAGTTCACAAGTTCAAGAAATAGTATCATGCAAGAAAATGAACCAAAGATGACTGGCGATAAATTTATCGTGTAAAAAATTATCATACGGAACCATGCAAGAATATTTTTCGTAGGTTTATTGATGCACCACATTTTTGTCCATATCTTTTTTTGCGTAGCATAAAAATGTTTTGCGTAAACATTAATTAAACTTTATGATATACTCGAAAGATTAAGGACATTAAGAACCATATATTCCTGGGAATTTGCTTATATTTTTGGTTTAAACTTGTGTAATTGATAATTTTGCACGAAGTGCTCGATACATCCCCGTATAAACAAACGATTTTTTATTTCATTTTAATTTATTTTTATACAATAGATGTTAGAGGACTAATGATTAAGGTATGGTCTATCCGTCTGCCTTATTATTCTGTTTGTTTCACTTATTTTGAACGTGTACATGGCTATGTTCTCGCCATTTTTTAGTTCGCGCGCATGCGCAGACGTTTTTCCGTGGTGTTAGCCTTGACAAAGTCTTCTTTGAAGTATTCAACTGCCGCTAATAGATGGCAATCAAATACTATTTCGTTTGGAACGAAAATATTCACTGTATGTCCCGGTCGCTTCAATCCTAATCTTCTCAAGATCGTGACAAGCTGGGCTAAGGCATCATTTCACTCAAGACAGAAATAGTTGTTTTCCAGTGGTTGAAGTAATAGCTTTGTTGGAACATGGTGTTATACTCAAACTATGTTACTTAAGGACGAAATGAATAAATATATCAATAATTTTTACTCAGATGAGAAATTGTCCCAAAATCAATAAGCTTCGGAAGGGCCTTCGCTCGAAACGTCGAAGTTCTTGTTGAATTTTTCAGGTAGTTTGATCATAAAGACCCGAAACTTATTGTATAGACGCTACCTACACTGACACCACACGTTCGAGATATTATCCCAAAATGAATCCATATATATTTTGAACATTTTTTATCCATAACTTATCCGACAAAGGAAAATTTATTACCCTCCCCAACACTTTACCCCACTATATGTGGCACGAGACACTACCCTGACTTCATATATGGGCGAATACCGCGATGTAGTAACAGGACTAAATGAGGCTCTCTCGAGACATACCTTACAACAGCGATCTCATCAATTCCTCCATTCAGATAAAATGAAATTTCTACGTCTTCTCCTTCGTTTATAACTGCCGAAGCTCTTGTGAACGAAACTTCAGCAACTGAAAACAAATTTCAAACAAAATATAATATTAGAATTAACACCATCATATAATTTTTTCATATAATTATCATCCACGAAACGTAGACGCTTCATTTTCTCGTCCTCTTTGACGTCGCGTTGTGTTTGCTAAAGCTGTCTAGTATCTTTTCAGGCCGTGCTACCAACACTGGAACTCCAGTGATAATCTAGTGTACACTCATTTGTAACAGTTGATTATGCAAATAGCATATACCAATAGGAACAAATGTCATGCTAAAATCGCGCAATCTGTTTTCTCAACGTTGCGTACTAATGTTATACCATTTTTTGACTGCATAATATATTACTCTTGCCCACCCTAAATATTTAATGACTGTTGGGCACCCGAAATATTTCATGACGGTCGGTAAACATGAATATATTAAATGACTGTTGCTCACATGAATATTTCATGACTGTTGCTCACTCTATGTATTTTAGTGGACGCCTACTTATCCTGGATATTTAATATGCTTACCGTTAACAACCCGACTCTAAAACAGTAAAACTATCTATACTATTACCATTATTTATCACTGAATTGATGTACCCTTATTACTGAATTGGTAAGAAAGGTAGTGTTATCGTATAGGGGTCAATAATTCTGTAGGTATTTACCAGAATATGCAGTTGATCATCTACATACCATAACAATAGGTACCATTGCCATTAAAACCGTCTTTACAATCACAAGAAAATGATCCGATGGAATTAATACAGTCTGCATTTTCGTGACAATTGTCCAAATCCCGATCACATTCATTAATATCTGTAATTCAAAGAAGACATGTTATATAATATGATGAAGGTGTCCTTCAGTAGTATGTTTATAACAATGTACCATTCTTAATCACAATGATTGAGCTTCTTAAGCTTGGGGGCGGGGACTGTAACGCCGAAGCTTTCGTGGAACTGTCCCCGAGATTGTCAGTTTGATAGAAGCTCAGACATTGAAGATTATTTTTTTATTCCTTGTTATATCTTAACAAAATTACAGAAGCTGACTTCACTTGAAGCTCAATCAGCATGCTTTATGACATTTTGGAGAGGTTTTTCTACAAAGATGCAGTATTTCTATAACCACGCATGATGCCTCACGAGTCACGTACCCTGTTCTATTCTCTCTTTTGGATAATTTCCCACACTAGCAAGGTTGGCTCATACTCGTCATTTTTACATAGGTTGGTTTTACTAGGGGGCAGTACCGAGCAGTAGATGGTGGTCAACCGACAATTATATCAGAGTAAGAAAAGCAATTACTGATTCATTCTATTTTGTGTAATAGTGATGGTGGTTATTGAAGGCCAATATATATAGGGTGGAAAAATGTCAGATATATATACGTAATATATAGTCAGGTTTACTCGCTGCTAAAAGTGTCATGAAATGTTGACCATCATCTACAGCACATGTAACGTTTACTGAAAGTACCAATATTGTAGTTGTTTTTATAAAACTTACCACTACACTGTTTCCCATTTCCTTCGAAACCACTGTGGCAAATACAGACGAATTCTGGGTCTGTATTGATACAAGTTGCATTCACATGGCAATCGTCTGTGTTACTTTCACATTCATCGATATCTTAACAAAAAAACACAGGCGTATTCAATATAGATAAATAAATTCAAATAGAGATATTATGCTTTAGAGATGTTGCATTTGGTGGTGAGAATTGGTGGAGATGTACGTACACGGTGCTAAAATTTATGTTCAGCAATTCAGCTTCTTTTTTGCCCAAATTTTACTTGTTTATAGGTATTGCGTATTTGGGCAATAAGACCGACCACACAAATAATCTATCCCAAAAACACAATATATGATTAAGAATCAGATTTCGACGAAGACACTTCATCAAAGAGTTGGTAAGATGAAACAAGCAAACTCTTTACCTTAAAAGCATCTGCAGTCATCTGACGAAATTTCGCAGAGAAATTTCGCTAGTTTAGCCTTTACTGCTTCAATATGAATTTCATTGCGTTAAGCTACGATGAACCATCGCATTAGTCGCATTGCTTAGAATAGGGAAGAGAATGTAGCATAAAGCTATAGGTTACTGGATTATTTATACATTACCCTAAATAACGATTCTCATATTATATCCACAATTTATGTTATTGTGAGTGATCAAAGGTAGAAGCATGAATTTGGTGTATATACTGTGTTCAATATCTAACATATTCAATAGCTCTTAAAATTATACTGAATGTGTTTCCAACAATCTTTACAGTGCAACCACTATTAGACTTATAAATTATGCAGTGGTTTGGAAACTAGACCAAAATCTTCGTTACATATTTTTACGCACAGTGAAGTCAATGCACTTTTGGTGTAATGAAACAATCCTTCAATCACATCATCTATTAGATCGCTCAGACGCTCACCCGTGCCATTTAAGTATTAACGAGCAAAGTCTTAAAGATTTGTGCACGTTGAAGTCGTCTCAATATAAAATATTAGCTTTGAAGTTTGCCGACTTCGACCAGACTATGTGGCGATTGACTATGATAAAAACATTAACACCACTGCTAGCGTTACCAAGGTGTTAGAGGAACTGGACTATTTTCAAGATAGGTGTAGAAACGTTAGGCTTAAGCCTATTACGCTTTACAAGAATATAAATAACCACGTGGGATTAGATTTTGTCAGCTATCTCAGTACCAGTTGATAGCATGCATGTCTAGACATCTCGACATAAAAGCGGTTAACGTTCCATTCTCCAGAACCTTATAATACCATGCAGAATGCCCTCTTGCCTGCCATAATTAGAGATTAGAATGCCGTCCTGGATGAGGTTGTGTGTCTTCCTACCCTTACCCAATTCAAGGAGGGGCCACCCATGCTAAATGATATCCAGTGACACTAACAATGAAGATCTTACGTTGGTGCGTATTGCCAGCGCTACTGCATGTAAATTTCAAGTTATCTACAATTTTTCTCTTTACTGTTAATTTGAAGTGCTAAAAGCATCTTGGCATTGTGTTAAATTAAGACCATGTGATGGTGTTAAATAAAATGCTATTTTAACACCGATTTGTGTGGGTGTTATTTGCTTAATTTAAGGAGGCTCCCTACAGTTTTAATTCTGTGGCACGCAAATGTGCTCTAAGGTCCATTATTTGCTTATTTTTCAAGGTATGGTCACGAGACTTGGCCATCAGATTGCCACAATATTGCGGATTACGAAGAACAAAAAATGTTTCTAAATATTTACGTTGCCATGGTAACAACGCGATTTAAAGATCGTCGTATTTTTATCTTCTTTCTTAGCCGAATTCCTCGGAGCCGAATTTTTTTTATTGCAAAAAAAACGTTTTTTTGAGATTTAAAAAAATTCGGCTCCGAGGAATTTTTTTTAAATCGCATATTTCAATACTTTGTACTTTAGGTGCTCATGTGCAAAAAATAAAAAAGTTTTACCGAAGGAAAATCCAAAAAATTAAGAAAGAAGATAAAAATACGACGATCTTTAAATCGCGTTGTTACCATGGCAACGTAAATATTTAGAAACATTTTTTGTTCTTCGTAATCCGCAATATTGTGGCAATCTGATGACCATACCTTGAAAAATAAGCAAATAATGGACCTTAGAGCACATTTGCGTGCTACAGAATTAAAACTGTAGGGAGCCTCCTTAAAACCTTTCTTGGATTATAATATCCCCATTTTCACTAGTAAAAATGTCAAATAACACATTTTATAGGGTTAGATAATGGTGTTATTCTAACACGATCAACATCTTGTAAATACATTTATTAACCCACCAACTGAGTCGTCATGCAATGGTGACGTTGTTGGTTTTATCCATTATGAAACTATCACATATAATTTCACATGCGAAATTGTGTGTGGAATTGGAACATTTCACCTTTGAAAATGCTCGCTCATTTCAAATGTGAAATTCTGAATTTTGACATAGGAAATTTAAGTTTCACATATTCTTTCACATATGAAAGTAATGGTTAATATGTGAAAACTAATTTTACACGTGCAATTATTTTTTCATATGTGGAATTGGAACAGTTCACATGCATGTGATAAGACAGTTTCACATATGAAATCATATGTGAAATTTTTGTAAGGGATGCATGGTATAATTATATTACCGTTACAGATTTTTCCATCACCGGAGTAGCCATCCTTACACTGACATATATACGAACCAAACGTCTCGATACAATTAGCTCGTACATGACAAGGGAAAGCTCCTGCTTCAAAACTACATTCCAGAATATCTAGAACATATAATTCAACATTTAGTACAGAGGAAAATTTAGGGATGAGGTGGAAATTTGGAGCGGGGAATTCTTTCACATTTTGTTTGGGGAATATGGATTTTTTTGTATACTGCAGGTCAACGGAATTAGGATATTTTCAAGATGTGACGTGAATACGGAATTTTTTAGAAAACAAAAGAAAGAATGCGAATATTTTTTTAAATCTTGCCGCGGGGATGTGGAATTTTAAAGCTCCAGAAAGAGAAAATGAAGTGACAAAATCAATAAGCCAGCAAAAATTCTTTCTCTGTAAAATATCTAAAAACGTTGACGAAAACTAAAATGATAAATTCAGGAAAATATATCCAAAATGTGCTAATCCCCCAAAAATATTTTCTTGAATTTCATTCAAAAATCATTAAAACTTGCCAAATATACCAAAATCTCTAATTAAGGTTTCAGGAAAGTGACACACGAACGTGTAACGGTCGCAAGCGTAAACGGTATACTAAATAAGAAGCTTCTTAGAGCGGTAGCCATCGCCTTTAGCTGGCGGGCAGAATTTGGTTGCGGGAAAAAGATCCAAGCAACCCATGTGACTCATGTGATGCCAGCGGAGGAGGTTACTGAGAGAGTAAATGTTTGAAGTCTTGCAACTTTATGATGGAGTAAACTCCGAAACGTTAATATTGAATAAATATTTTGCTTTTTTTGGTTGTTAAAAAGAAAATATGAGCGAGACGGTTTGTTATGAGTATAATTAAGATTTCGTATTCATATTTGATTTACAGGTCAAACGGGTTTCCTTACCTACACAATTTAATCCATTACCAGACAAACCGTTTGGACAATGACAGGTGTATGAGCCAATGTTATTAGTGCAAATGGCGGCGGCATGACAGTTGTCTAAATTCTCATCACATTCATTAATATCTTAAAATATAAAACAACAATGAATACAATATTCATGAATAATTATTAACAAATATACAATGTATTTGTTAATGTAAACAGTTGTGGCAAACTCTGCCGTCTTCAGTATAAATTAAAAGTGAAATATTCAGTCCAATTCACAATATGAAAATTTAAAAACTTTAATCTGCATGTTTAATATAAGAGAATATTAACAATGACATTGTTGTTGGGCCAGATAAAATCCCCAAATTTCAATTAAATGGCACTCAAAAACTTAACCGCGACTGACTAACACGTGAAGAACTTCATTGTTTAGAATTAAGGTTAAACAATCATGTTATTGGTGCGCGAGATCGATGATTGTTTTATATCAATGCCGTTACCCTGCATGTTACAACAACCTTCTGGCTTTAACAAGTATAATTGTTATCAAAATTATAAAAATGATCAACTACTCCAGTTTATAAACTACTTACCGATACAAATACTCCCATTCCATCTATATCCAACTTGGCAGTCACAATAGAAGCTACCAATTGTGTTTCTACAAATACCATTGAGGCCACATCGGTTTGGGTCAGTATCACATTCATTAATATCTAAAGTAATAGATTTTTATATGTATAACTATATAGATATATTTAATATTCATAAAATTGGCTCTAGATCTATTTTAGCTAGCTGAGGCTTAATCATTTTCTCCAACGAATCCAAAAAAAACTTTGCTGAATGTCATAAGAAAGTTTAATTGACTTGTCTACGGACTGATTCGTCTATTGCATGAGAAAAAATTCTCTGAGCATTTTACTGGATGCATTTAAAAATGATATCAAATTTGTGGTGACATTTTTCTAAATGCCTCAATTAGAAAAAAATAGATGATAATTGCTTCATTCGTAGGCATAAACCAAAATAGTTAATTAGAATCATGGTATATTAAGAATATTACCCTGGCAAACTCTTCCATCACCAAAAAATCCTGCCTTGCAAGCACATTCAAAAGATCCAGGTGTTTCACTGCACGTGGCATTCACATGACAATTATGTCTTGCTAGTAGACATTCAGGGATATCTAAAACAAAGAAAAGTTTGGTACATGCAAATTCTGTAATCACAATAAATGTCATCCCAAAAGATAGTAAAACCTCGAAGTGGTTTAGCCCTATGAAAGGTAAGGGTATCTCCGTTACATGGCTAAAAGTTTGTGGGTGGTTACATTTTTTAATGGTTTCGTGGGTGTGATTTTTAATTGCAAATGATTCCCGGTAGCATGCTCCTGGCGTTAGATTTCATCATTTGATTTCTGAAACCAAACCACAGCCTAGATGAACAACGCATGTCTAGTATTCTTCGAACGTGCACCTATTGTCATTATACGGTTTGAGGAAAACTTAATGAACAACACTCTAGTGACGTGAATTTTCCAGTACATCAAGTCAGTGCAGAGTTGTACACCATCTAAGTAATAATTTCTTATACTTTCGATCTAAAGTAGCTGACTTAACTAAGGGAAAGGCGCTAACCGTGATTATAAAATATGGTCTCACCTATACATCCGCCACCTGCAAGCCCAGGGTTACCCGTATAGCCAGCAATGCAGGTACACACAAATGAATCGGGAACGTCCCTACACATCGTGTTCTGGCCGCATGGGTCGGTTGTACACAGGACTAAAGAGAAATATATTGAAAAATGTTAGAATATAACATTAGATTGTAAACATTGATCTACCATAAAAATGTTAAAAACCAGGGAATAAACTTGTCTTAAAATATGA
Organism: Trachythela sp. YZ-2020; assembly: GCA_016169945.1. Lineage (NCBI taxonomy): Eukaryota > Metazoa > Cnidaria > Anthozoa > Malacalcyonacea > Clavulariidae > Trachythela > Trachythela sp. YZ-2020. The sequence continues at coordinate 5,748,836 of JADLSH010000369.1, forward strand.
GCCCTAGGTAAGCGTTGTTGACGTTGTCAAATCAAACACTATCATTCCCAAGTATGTGGATAACACCCTGACTCGTACACAATCCCCGAATGTTTGAAAAATATAATGATGCATGATGGGAATGAAGCAGGTTAGCCTGATCTATATATGACTATTTGTATTAATTTGACGACTGGATATACGAGTCAGGATAACACCATCCAATCGCAGAGTACTTTGTGTCTGATCGTTTAGAGGAAATTTTTTTAAATTTTACTGGATTCATGTGAGATGCAGTAATAGTATTTGTGCACGTGTGGCCGCGGGTAAAGTGGAACATTCCAATAATTCCTGCTATGGACCAGTTATAATGTGATTTATGTTAATATTACGTGTCCCAAGGCGATATCAATGTACGTGGCTTGAAGAAGTCCAAAGTAGAGCTACGATTCATGGAGGTTAAAGTTCGTGTTTACAACATGTTCGTAAATTGCTAGATCTGCTTCAGTCACTCACTTCATTTGAAAAGAAAATGTTCCAATCCGCTTTCAATGTTGACTATAGCCTTTGACTAATGTATTGTGAAAACCAACACGGTACGGGGAAGGATAAAAATACCTAAGTATATGTGTCAGTGGGAATTTTGAGTTGAAGTAGGCCTACCTTAGCGTTTTACTAATTATTGCCAGGATTTGCAGGATTAATGAATAGGGAATATAGTTAGGCGGAATTTATAGTAATTGATAGTAACAGTCGTGAAATACTTACAGCATACTTTATTTTGAGTTTGAGATATTATTGTGACGATATCAAACATAGTTCGGCCAAGAAAATCGTTGCAGAGACGAGTTTCATTTGCTGTCTGGAACGTTATAGCAAGGTCTGTGTTGATGAAAGTAGAGGACCAACCGTACAAACATTGTAAGTTTTCAATCGTCATGCCTGTCAGTTGAGTGATAACTTCAGCCACAGTTTTAGACTTTACATCATCAAAATCAAGTGCACGAGAATTGAGTAGCGATTCCATGCTCTGCACTTCATAGAGTAATTTAACACGTAGTAGAGGTACAACGTTGTTGATGTGTAGTTGATGGTATTCAGCAAAAGACATAGCATAAATATCTGACAGTTGTCTGTTTAAACAATTGGCCAGTTCCGTTGGTGTTGTTCTATTTACGTGATATGTTACCGTGTTTGAAACTTGAATAGCGGGAAAAGTTCCTTCAATGGTAGCAATTTGAACACCTCCAGCACTGAGCAATACAGAGTATGCATCAGCAGACTGTGCAAAAGCATTTTGAATAGCTGCCGCCACAATTCTTTCCCACTCAAACGATGGTAGATTGATAAGAACATGAGTGTCGACTTGAGCGATACCAAGAAGAGATGCTATATCATTTATTCTGTATCTTGCTTGAATGGAGTCAATAATTAAACTGTGTGCTTCTTGAATTGTTAAGGAATTAAGTTGTGACACAGTAATACCAGCAGCAAGGGCCAAACCAGAAGACGAATAACCATATGTATTGAGCAATGTTGTTAAAAATGAGTTATAGTTAGTACGCATGATGGTATTGAGAGTTGATGTTGTATTGAACGTTTTGATGTTCTGTATGGCAATTGGAATTGAACTTTCTGCTGTGAAACTATTCAGCGCTATTCCACCAAATACAGCAACTTGGGCTAAAGTTGGTGTTTCCACCCAAATTCCTTCATCAATATTAAGTTGGAGTAGTTGGTATTTTTCAAACCATCTGAGCTTTCCACTTGATGTGCGAAAGATCTCCAAAACATTTTGATTGGATAAAGAAGAAACAGTAAACTTCGTGCTGACCTCGTTAAAAGATCTTGATAAAAGAAAAGCAACATCGCAATTTGGTAGGTTTGTTGAATGGCCAAAGAAAGTTTGCGACAGGGTGAACAAAGAATCAATAAACGACACAGTTATACAGCCAGACTGGAAGATCGACATTGGGATATTTTCAATTGCAAAGAGTTGAGGTGCTTGCCATCGATATAATATTTCTAAATCACGAGGAGAAAACTGACTAACCGTGTTTGCAAACTGAGCCATAGTGCTACTTTGCCAGTTGGTGAAAAGTCCTCCTGTGAGGATCGATTGTGTTTCAAACAAATTCTTTCGACGAAGAAGATCTTCATACGCAGGGAAAAAGTTCAGGTCCATTTGGTTAAGATTGTAACTACGAAGTGTTGCTAAATCTGTACGTAGGAGTTCCGCCAATTCCGAGGTGGTCACTTGCAACGCATCAGCCTTACATTGAATAGTTTGTTCGTTAATATGAGGCACAAATCTTTCCCAAACATCAATATAAACTGCCGTTTCCTTTACACCTGTTACAGGGTCCAGACCTAAGTCGATTGCAATCTGGGTCATGTTACAGCAGAATCTTTCTTCAATGGCTTTCACAATCGCATTATGAATATCTCTTATTCGAACAACCGGTGCAACTTTACCATCTAATCTATCTTCAGTCCATCCAGTCACATTCAGGATCGTCGGTACACTTACATTGTAGCAGTAAGGCGTGCAGTTGTAACCCACGAGATTTGCAGTGACGAGTATTCCTCGTTCAAATAACACTCCAGTGTCTGTGATAAGAGTTGTCGTTTTATCTCTGAGAATCAGGTCCAATCCTAGAGTACTTGCTTTCCAGGCATCAAGAGCCCTCACTTTGGCGAAATATGCTGTTAAACCTTCTTGGTTATCTTCACTGATGAAATCATCTGCGGAAGAACCTTCATCTTGAGGGAGGTCTTTGACAAACATTTCAAACAATGGCATTGTGACATAACCAATGTTGAATGAAACTCCTCTTTGTACTGCAGTTGTAAGCAGCAGAAATGGAATTGCAAACATACTTAGCGGCATTTTGAGTCTAAAAACAACGAAAAATAAAGCATATTATATCCTTCTGCTAGAAATTGCAAACAAACAGAAATTGTTTCAATTTTTCAATAATCTACTTTATTCGAACGAAGATTCTCTTGTAAGTTACGATAAAGTTGAAAAGGAGAAGAGGCTTTAGAGTCAAACTGTATATACATTTTAGCGTCCTCCACAGGATACCTTCTACGGAGAAGTATTAGGGTTAGGGGCGGCGCAACGGGGGACTACCCGGAATTAGAAGGAGGTGTGTTACATCTCCAAATATAGATCGGAGCGGGAGAACTTAATACGAGGGTGTCAGATTATTTGCTGCCTGAATGCAAAATGTACAAAATGACCTGGTTTTTACATGTCCATGTCAAATCTTCTCCAGAACGCAGGAAATACTTTTTCAGGAACTCTAGATTTCAAAATGTTCCCGGGGAGCATGGGTCACCGCCTCCTTTAGAGTTTGACTACCCCACTGGTGGAAATTTTCAGATAAGTATTTTTTGAAAATTTTTAAAACGTTTTAGATATTTAATTTTAGATATTGTTTTATAATACAAAGCAGATTGTATTTCTTTGAGTTTCATCTAATGGTAAATCTTACATTTTTTAGAGAACTGCATTGTAGGGAGCCACTTTAAAAGACACACAACAAAAAGTCTGATTAGAAGTTTGTGGGTTATTTATCTGACATGTTTTCGCTTATATATTCGTTTGTCACTTATGGTTTAAGTAAATCATGCAATGCCCGCGAACAAATAACACTCACGACCTAACGTTTCGACATGTCATCATCAGGGGCGGGCAATCTGACGTCGCAAGTTGCAAAGTTTCTACTCCAGCGATCACGTTTTCGGGCAACAAGATGGAAATATTGGCTTGTGGTAAATAGCTACAGTCATTTCTATTGAAAGCATTATGATTCATGCCCAGGGGCGTACATATCAATTTTGGCTAGGGGGGTGAAGTCTCGAAATGACCCATGAATCCAGACCGACTTTTAACCCGACCTAATTATAATCCGAAAAGTCGATAAATTCTGCGTGCTGCTGCAATAAGTTGATGCAGTAGGCAGCCATTTGCAGAGGGGCCGGAGGAATCCTCTCCCGAGAAATTTTGAAATATAGGACCTCGAAAAATTTCCAATTGGAAATCAGAAAAATACATAAAAAATTTCGTAAAAACAACAAAATATTTCCGGATATGAATAAGTTTAGCTTCCTGACAATAAGTTTTCCCATATATGATAAAGTAGTTCAATGTGTAGATTATAGTAGTTGTGGCAATTATATATGGTTCAATTTCAAAATAGTCAGTTTTGGCCTCCTGTCTCAAATTTCCAAGATAAAAAAATCATTGCAATAATTGAAGACAAGGCTATAAATACACTGCAGTGCAACTCGTAAGACTACCAAATTGAAACTTGTAGTTTTTCACAGGCGGCTGTAACAAAATGTGATCACGAGGTACACGAACATGTGTAGCACTGAAAACTGTCACTGACAAAGCGATCATTAAAAAGGTTGCTTCTCAGTTTACTGGAACAATACGATTTACGAATCGCCTGAGTTTCTTCTGTCTTTCCATGTCATTAGCATTTACAGTACTTCTGCAAATCATACGCACGCAACATATGAGTGATACGACATTCTAGAAGAACGGTTTACAACAAACACCGAAACAGGATTTTCGGAAAACTTTATGTGGACATATTCAGGTAACATAGCCGGTCTCCGTATGGTCTAATGATAACGGTTAGCCATGGCATTGCGTGCAATTTAGAAATGCAAAATTTTGAGATCGACTGGATAATTTCACTGAACCACCCACCACATCCTCCCCCCCCCACATTTACACCCCTGTTCATGCCATGCTTTTAAGCAACGCCTCTGACCATAACGATTGTTGGTGGTAATGACTTCGTGGGTCATCCCACGCAATCAAAATATCTTGTTTGAAATGTTGTCTTCCAATATATCTTGTTTGAAACGTTGTCCTTGCTTAAAATTGACCATGCTTTTTGTGTTCTCTTTAGCATGTGCTAAATTAGTGTTTCACCCAAATAGTCTTTCTCACAGTCACAGAAAGGTATAAATCATTCTCATCAATGTAATTTGGTGGAAGAAAAGCATGCAATTAGGAATGAATTTTTAAAGACTAAGAATTGTTTATTAATTATGTTAAAAAATGAATAGATTCAGTACTGTATAAGATGAAGACAATAATTATATTTATTAATAATTACAATATCCAACGAATTTCAATTTTGGCACTGTATTACAATATAATTACACTGTTCTCGACCAATCAGAATCAGGAATCTATATTATAATCATTAATCAATTTAAACAAAATGTCTTAAGAATGTTTAAGAATTATTAACGACTGTAACATATTGCTTGTGTTTATGCAATATTCATTGAGGTGCGCCTCCCATTACGATTCAAATTCTTAGGCAGGGGCGGCGGAACAGGGGGCTAGGGAGGCTTCAGCCCCCTCTCCCCAGAAGCAGAAGTGGGCCCCCAAATAAGGTCAGAGTGGGAGAACATAATACCAAGGTGTCAGATTCTTCGATGCTGAAATGCAAAATGAACAAATTACCTGGTGTCTGGCTGTCTGCGTGTCAAATCTTCCTCAGGACGCAGGAAATGCCATTTTAGAAACTCGGATCCATATTTCCAACTTTTGCGGGAAAGCATGGCCCCAGACACCCCTAGAATTTGCCTAGCCCTCCCCAACCAAAGAAATTTTCCGCCGCCAACTTAAGGGCAAAATAACGAAACAACTGCCGCCTGATGCGTCAATTTTTTTTTGGGTGGGGGGCAGGGTTATTATAGGAAATATCACAGGCTGCCCAAACGTACAACTGTTCTCTGTTTAGTAGATGAATTGGTATTATTTTCTATATTTTTAATAAGAGTCAGAGCTTAAATTTTTATTTTATTTAAGCCACCAAAATTTGTAGTATTTAATTCTATACTCATATGTACTGTTACGTTTACCTGTTATTTCGGCGGCCGCAAGAATTTTGAAACTCACGCGACATAACCATATGTATGGAAATTTCAGCTCTGATCCTTTTATTAAAAATGTAGAAAATAATACAAATTCATCTACTAAATAGAGGGCAGTTGTACGTTTGGGCTACTGTGGAAAGTGGAAATACAGCTAAATTATGTAACGAAATTTTCTTGGTTATGAAATTTCAAGTGACGAGAAACAAGTTCGGGTGGGGCATCGGGGGAAATTTTCTCATGTTTTCTTGAAAGCGATATTTGTATGACAAAAATGTCCTGCTTGTCGAACAAAATAGATGAGAAAATAGTATGACTTTTACAATAGGGTGCTTAATCACAGAGACAAATTTTAGTATAAGTAACGTATAATAGTATAAGTAACGTATTTCAGAGACAAATTTTCGACTATTATATACTCAGTGTTTTGATACAATACAAACAACGACAGTACTTAATTTTAAAAATGTATTTTTTCGATGGAAAAGATTATAAAAATATTTACGAATTGAATATCTGTTCTTTATTGAGTAGTTCAATTAATGCTAATGATAGGAATGCGAAAAATATCATTCAGTGGGGTGCCTTGATATTGATGCTTCCAACAGAGTTTTAATACGTCTCAATTGAATTGATTGGCTAAATATGCGATCTTGTTGTGATTTTGATTGATATGACTATTTCGAGACCTTACGTCCTCTCTTTACAGCATAATGTAATATGGACCAACCCTACTGACACACACAATGTGAATATACGTAATAATACTATATAATCCTGAAAGAAATCACGCAAATTTATCATTTCAGCATATAAAGATTCAGGGCTACAATTCAGGATATTTAGTTAGAATAATCAATAAAAGTTAATATCCCCCTGGAAACCTAAGCCACGTACTCCCGTACATGCATGTGGCTGTAACACCACATGGTAGGGCAATACTATAAAGATATTCCTTCGAACACCAATACGTTTTGTCGGGCCAAACGGTCAAATTCATGATTTACTTAATGTTATGGAGGTCAATCAACTAACAGTTGTTAAGTCATATTTAATAATCTATCACATCCATTAAACGTGGGCGAAGCTAAATTGTGACCAACAGGCAACAAAAAACAGTGTGTAATTGTGGGCGCGATTTCTCCGGTTTAGTGAATGAAGTTTGAACTAAAATTGTGTCTTTGAAAGAATACTCGCGGTACACTTTGATCAAATCATTAACTTTGATAATGTCAACCAGCCTTATTATAAAGTGGTTTATGATGCCCGTCATGCATGCATGACGTAAATGAATGTTTAATTTTGAAAATATTAAATCACTTGCTGGCTATTTACCAATATCATTATAGCCATGCACGTATACGTATATAGCAACCTCTTTATGCCATGGGTGCGTTCAAAATTTTCACGCAACGATTTGTTAGACCCGATTTGTAAGATATCCTTCAAGGAAGGCGGGTACGACTTGTCGGGCCGATTTCAGGTTTTACTGAATGTTAGTGACGTTTACCACGCAATTTTCAAATACCATTAAAATGCAACTAAAATATAGGTGCCGGACAAATCGCAATATCTTAATGTCACTTTTGCTATCAAGAGTATTTTTAATTACCATCGAAACAAAAAAATGGCCTAAAATATAACATGAGTAACCACACTTTAAATTTAAGGTTGCTTGAGCTGGGTGCTTCAGCCAAATGTTTTAAATATCTGTAATATAGATATACTTTGTCAAGAATATATATATATATTACATAAATCTTATATATAACTAGAGAGTAGATCGAGTTAATTTTTTATCTTAAAATCAATATCTTACCAATGACAACAAGTGCGTCTGAATTCCTATTAATCCTAAACGACACTGTAATTGACCATGTACCTGAAAATACAAAGTTTAAACGCTATTACTTTCTATTTACTATTGTATACCTCAGTGAGAAAATAATATTTATTATTCTTTTCATTATATGCAGTAGTTTCGTATTCGGTGGTCAAGAAATAGAATTTAATTTGCTTGCTCCTATATTATAGCTGTAATTGTGAACAGTTCCGTTCTTTCGACCATCTTCCGCCACGTAACACTTGCTGAAACCATAGCGCGGAAAGGAAGACTAAAGTAGCGAAATAATTCGTACAAAACCACACCAGTGTTACAACTACATTTTTCATTGGCATTGTAATTAAGCTTTTACTAAACCGAAATATTTAATTTTCCAGCAAACTATAACAAGCATGCACGAACTCCAAAATGCGGAAAATCCAAAAAGATACTTCCCTTCACTGTTTTGGTTCCAAAAATAAAACTTCTATACAACTAAGATTTGTCGCATTTCGATTTCAAAATCACAATTAACGATTATAACCTTGGAGGAAGAACGACATTGCACACAAATGCCTGTTGGGTTGAGTTAATTTTGATTTCTTTTTCACGAAATATGAACAGAAAAGGGAGTGTTTACACTTACCAGTGATTTAAGATCAGTTCCGTAATATCCTTTTACAACAATCTAAATTCTTGCCAAAGCGACAGATTGAAGAATAGGCAAGAAAAGCGCAGAGAGATAAAATGCGAGTCAATAAAGACTTTGAATAATTTTTCACTTCATGAATCAAGGCAGCAAAAGAATGCATTATTTTTGTTTAACTCCTGCTGTTTTCATTCTTTCACGTGTTTTAATCGTTCTCGCGGTTTTACAGGATATGTGGCTGGTAATGTTTTTATGAATTATCTGTAGCTCTCTTTAATATTTTAGTTCCTCTGACTTTAATACTTAAACAATATAATATAAATTGTAAAATCATATTTTAGCGGCAAGCATTGCCGTGGATAGCATGGCTCACTTAACAACAGAAGTCAGCATGCATTCTGCATTTTGCTCATTCTATTTACTCGAGAATTTTCTTTTTGTCCTGCGGTAATGAGAAATAAAGACATCACAATATATCAGTCTTCAATGACTTTAAAATAAACAAGCAAAAATATTCAAGAAGATAACTCTTCTATCTTTATTGTTACTGACATAAATATAAAATGACCTTCTGACTATATATAGTGTTAAAATATGTTAATAGTCTTGTTGAAGAACGGCAGGTCAATAAAGCCCTCTTCACTCTGTCTCTGTTGCTAAGAAACGATTAATCTTATCGTGGGTGTATGTAAATAGAATAAATGTCATAATTCACGTCATAGTTATCTACAGAATAAGGCATTATATACTGCGGATTTTCAAAACTTAAATGAATGAAAACGTGTTATATAACATGTTCGAGCGGTTTAGATTCAACTTCGACTTTTTGCGACCGTCTTATTATAGTCTCGCATGTTGCCACTTTTTGCAGCAATAATTTAACGTATATCGGTAATCACCACTCATGCAATCTCTAACACAGTCGACAATTTTGAAAAATCTAAAGAGTAAAGTGGAAAGCATGTATCGACAAGATTGTATATTTGAACGTTGTTTGCTGGAAATTTCTAAAAACAATTAAAATAATTGTCAGGCCTACATTTATACTTATAGACTTCAATCGTATCTAGGCATACACCGTAATAAGGCAGGACAGTCACGAAATGTTGTATGCTAAACTATACAGCCTTTTATATCTATATGTATAAAGAACTGCACGCAAATGTTAGAATTAACATGAAGTATGCAAGTTTGAAAGAACTCATTTTATGAAACATTTTGCCAATTGCTTTAAGCTAAATCAAAAGTCTTGATACTGATTTGAAACTAAGCTTCGGATTACACGCTGAAACACAAAACTGTCTGATAGTAAAAATGCTTCATCATGAATATGATTTATGGCAGGGCCTTTTTTAAGAAATCATCAGTGGGGGGGCATCATCGAAAGGGGACAAAACAAAGGTGGTATATATATTAGGTGTGTGGGCGAAGGGGGGGGGGGGGGGTCCCCAGAAAATTTTTTTTGTATTCTTGAGTCTCTGTTTTCTTCTTTTCATTTTTATTTTTTATTTTATATATATTTCCGGAACGGAGTTTGTTTTGTTGTTGTGTTAATATAATAACTTCTAAACTTTTCCTTTTTTTTTTTTTTTGGCTTATAAAGGGAGGGACAAAAGGGACCTTCACTGGGGGGGGCCAAAATAGCTTACTGGGGGGCCACAGCAGGGTTGCTGGGCAAAAAAACCAGTGTAAACTGATTTATGGAATCGAAGTATATCGGCAACAAGAGAAAGGTTCATTCTGCCTTTGACTTTGTTCAATCTTAATAAAACACGCGATGCTTGCGGAGGAAGCTACATGTAATCTTTATTGCACCATATTTTAGTAATGAAAGCGAAATTGTAATCTTTACGTTTAATACCATGTAAACTATCACTATTACTTTATTTTTTCGTGAGTTCTGGGATTCAGTGTAACAATGAACAATATTTAAAAGGTTGGTTGAAGGATACATCTGCGAAGGCCCTTCGCTCGAAACGTCGTCGAAGTTATTTCTACATATATTTCACAGGTATAGTTGCATCCTTCAACAAACCTCGTGAATTCTATTTTATCCCATGACCATGAGTACAAGTGCAGAAAGTATAACAAGGAATCTTCCCTCAAGTTTTTCTAATTTCGTGCATTGTACCGGTTGTTGGTTTCGATCTATCAGGCAACTATCACTGGCTCTATGAAATTTAACTGTATATGCATGTTCTAACCACTCGCCTGAGCATGCGTATAGTCAGTGGCATTCTGTATTCATTCAAAATTTAATGCTGAAACACACAGGAAGCTTAAATTTTCAATTGCGTTATCTATTAATTGTCTCTCAAAATACACTCAAAAACATATTGGCCTATTGGTGATCTTCTCTTACATTTTTGTTTAAAATATAATAAACACAACTATTTGGAATAGAAAATTTTGGCATTGCCGATGCATTCTCTAAATAGACGATACGAAATAGACGATACCTTTTATAAGAAAATATTTTAAAACTATATGGTGCAAAATTTTCTTATCATTTACGATGCATGTCCAGTTTTCGTTAGTCGAATTTCTCCGTTTGACAAATTCACTAGCTTTGACGTTTGATTTCACAAAAATGTTCAATATATATACTGGTAGTATATTGCAAGACGGATGCGGGCAGCATATGCTGGTATCGATCGCCTGGAGGTTAGAACTTAACCCTATTAATTCTGGTTAAAATTAACAAAAAAGAGTTTGTTATTAGATCAAAAGAGTTTGTTATGCAAATCATGAAGAAATTATGTTGGGAAACTCGAGATAAAACAATTCCAGGATTGCATAACCCTATGTAAGCTGGAAACGTGCCATTATTTAAAAAACATGTAAACATTTGTTTTATCATATCCCAAAACATTACAAAAAGTTATTCTGAATAAGCCTAATGATAAAGAACTTACGCGAAGGTTATAGGAACTGCACGAACACAAGTTAAAATTATGGGTATAATTGCAGCATTTTGAATTTCAGGAACATCAAGAGCATCGTTTTGAAACGAAATGCTAACAAATGAAATAGAGATAACATATATTCTTTCAATGTCATTGCTAACAAAGACCATTACTGACACTACATATCATCAATTATACCAACAACAACTGCATCAAAGCCAACTCGATTACTCCAACTCACTTCACCAACAGAAACACTATCACTAACATCCTCAACACAAGTACTATAACATACCTTCGGCTTCAAAAATACTTAACAGAACGCGAATAATTACACGATGAAGTACACACACAATTACACGAACACTAAAATAATTACAACTATCATCACTAGCACAACCACCATCAACACCAACACAGTCGCCATCATCAACAACACCATCGCGGCACCATCACCATACCATACCATACCATACCATACCATACCATACCATACCATACCATACCATACCATACCATACCATACCTTAACCTGATGCAAAACCAAAAACATATACAATATTACCAATGATAAAAATATACACAATACAAGGACTTACAATCATTATCAACAATGGTAATAGTATGCTTTGGATCTTCAACGTTTACATCATTACTGGTTAAGGTGGCTCCCTAGGGTTTTTACTCAAGACAACACTGATGAATAAAACGACTCCCAAACCATTACCTTGCGTGATATGAGCACGAAATTTTCAAATATGCGCTACATTAGTTTGAAGGTTTTGCAGCAGTAAATTTGCGCTCAAACTCTGTTACCATGGCAACAGCACGTCTTCAATAAAGTACGTTTTTTCTATTCTTCAAAGAGTAGTGTTTCAATAGTTCTTATGCCGTATTTAAAAAAAATTAAATCGATACATTTTCGAGTAATGTACGAAAAGGTTCAAAATTGATATTAAAAAAAAGTATCGATTTAATTTTGTGAAAATCTGTATTTAGGTTAACGAAAGTAATGTCTTTATACGTATGAAATTAAAAAAAATTCACCGAAGGAAATAAAAGAAATTCAAAGTTATGTTGAAGGATGCCACACGACTATTTTAAATTTCCCGCCAGTTCCTTCAACCAAAGTACGTATCCTGATTGATGGTAATTTGAACTTCTTCAAGTGGGTCTCCAACAGAAAACGTAATTTCTTGGTTAAGTGGTTGATAATCCGAATTCGCACAGCAGTTACATTATATGGAGTAAAGATCGCAAATCAACAACTATTCCGTATAGAAATGGGCTCGTACGGTAATTTGTACATCACCTTCAGCCACTTGTTGTGCCGTTCACCACATTTTTACTCGATTATCATACGTAACCAAAGTATCGCATTTGAGGCAAAGTGCTGGCGAACATTTTTTAGCTTATATTTTGACGCGAGTTGAAATAATGACCATAACAAACGACTTTGATATGATGGTGTAGTTTCTCCAACGAACTGCCATATTGAAACATATTTTCAACGCGAAAGTTTACTTTATTTATGAACGTAGATTAACGTTCCATTTTTATACAGAGGCATTATTCTAGCTACTTTCAGTTTGTTTGTTTTGCCTACCTAACAAGTTGTTTATACTTTTCCAAGCTTTCTTGTGATTAAATTTTTGACCAGCTATTTTCGAGGAATAATAATCTTTTTTGGCATTTCTTAGTTCTATATTTACTTTATTTCTAGTTGTTTTAAAGTTTAATCAGTCATTTTCATAGTTTGTCAAAATGGCTTTTCGGAAATCGCCCGGAGGAAGTGCCAAAGTATTCTGCAGCGACGAAATAAAAGCAACATAGTACGAAAACAACAATTCGCTCATACTTAAAGGTACGGTTGGAGAAAGGCTAGAAAATCTAATGACTATCTGCATGCATGGAAATAGTGAGATAGCGATAAATATACTTAATAATGTCGACCCCGAATTTGTTGTCTTTGAAAATAATAATAATAACCTCGGAAATTTTATTCAAGACCGTGCTTCTCAAACACCAAATCAAGAGTATATAAGTGGTGGTCGTCTATCGGTAGACCTGGCACATGCTCTTAAGAAAACTGACGACTTATTTGACTGCGCATGAGAGTTCATGTCATACTGCTTTTAGTTTTTAGAAATTACGTACACAGTGCTGTCAGTGTTAAAACCGGCGGCTCTTAGATGCTAAATTTATTAGGGACAGGATTCACAGACTTGAGTGGTGTCGCTAGTATCATAATGAACATTTTGAGTGGAAGCTGATCAAGACAGTTTATCTTTCATATGTTCGTTGGTGTGAATTAATGAATTATTAAATTTAATCAATATAGTCATATATTTATCAAGCGTCCGCGCTTAGTTAGTTTTGATTAATTATCTATTACCTGTTCTTTATATATATAATACAATAGAATGCAATAACTTGCCCATGAGTAGCCGCACAATTCAACTTGCGTAAGTTACGTTTCATATTTTACTGAACTCATGCACACAGGGGCAGATCCAGCAGAATAGGACGACTGATGCTGTGATGCAGTAGGACACCCATTCGCAGAATCGCAGGGGGGTCCGGGGGAATCCTCCTCTGGGAAATGTTGAAATGTAGGACCTCGTAGACACGATTTCCTGCGTTCTGAACAAATATTTTATTCCAATTATATCGCAAAACCAATGTAATTTTTCCGGATATTAAGAATAAGTTTAGTTTCCTGTACAATAAGTCTGTCATAAAGTATTTAATATGTAGATTATAGCAGTTGTAGCAACAGGCAATATTATGGTTCTATTTCAGTGAAAGTAATTTGTTTTACCATGTACAGTGCTTCACGGTGCATGATGCTTCTGTAAATATTCAACATACGCACGACACATACAGTATGAGACTACTATGAGTGATATGACATTCTAGAAGAACGCTTTACAACAAAGATTGAAACAGGATAGTCGGCAAGCTTTATATTTTAATTCATGCAACGATTGAAGTCGGTCTCTGAAACTATTTAGCCAGTCTCACATAGCATTACGTGGCATAATGCGTCCAATTTAACAATGAATATCTTGAGACCGACTGCACATTTTGAGACCGACTGGATCATGATCTCTGGGGGGTGTACCACCCCCCTACACCCCCACATTTACGCCCCTGATCGTATGGGGGAAAATGCGTGTAGCTCGGGTAAAAATGTTGCCATTTAAATTCTGCCAAAGTAATTTGCGATAAAATGGGAAAGTGTAGTGAACTCTCTGGCGAACTTGAAGGAGTTAAGTTGGACGCTGTGATATCAGAAATTCTCTAATAACATTCGTTCAAACCAAGAAAGTATTTACGAAAATACTGAAAATATTAAGCAAATCCGTGATGAATTGACTAATATGCAAATTGAGCAGCAGGTCGAAGCCCTTGCAGCAATTACCTAAACAAAATACAACAAAGGAGCATTCTTGCAATCAATTAGTTGTTCTACAAGATGATCAGCACTGTTTATTGCATAGTCATCAAAGCACTAAATCAAAAAGGGCTGACAGCAATAATACTAACAGTATCCCTAATCTACAACGTAAGAACTTTGAAACAAATTCCAACGGAGTTGAAGATACATCACAAGATCAGCCAACACAAAGTAAAGAAAAGGTAACAAAAGCCATTCCTAACCAGACCACACTTACATATCGTACTGGAAATCTATCTGAACAAGTTGTAAAACGGAAATATGCTAGAAAATCTAAAGCTTCTCACGCAAAACCTAAATCTCAAAGTCATCCACGTCTGCTAAAATGGAATGGAAACATCCGAGCCGAGCTTAGTATAGTATTAGAAGATAAGGATAGGGTTAGAGAGACAGACAGACAGAGAGAGAGAGAGAGAGAGAGAGGGGGGGGATTAGAGAGAGAGGGCTAGCGTTAGAGAAATGCCTTATCTTATCTTCCTTATCTTTATCTTTTTTATCTTTATCTTCCTTATTTTTATCTTTCTTATCTTTATCTTCCTCATACTAAGCTCGACTCGGAGGTATATTTACATCTTAAAGCCCAGCTTGGAGCAATCCTTACATCTTAGAGCTCGGCTCGGGGCTATCCTTACATCTTAGAGTTCTGTTCTGAGCTATCCTTACATCTTAGAGCTTGGCTTGAAGGTATATACTAAGCTCGGCTCGCACACAATAAACAATACTAGGCTCGGCTCGCATTAAGTTGTCAATGGAGAGTTCGTTAAACTCAGAGCTATGTTATACCTCAATATGGAACCTCAGACTCGCTGTATTTTCTAATGCTCGCTTGATTTAAAAAGGAGATTCTTGAATTCTGAAATGCTCGATTTGGAGCTAAGCTCGCTCGATTTGGAACTAAGCTCGCTCGTTATGTTGCCAGGCTCCCTCGATTCGGAGGAAGGCTCCCTCCGCGATTTGGAGCTAAGCTCGCTCGATTTGGAACTAGTCATAGTTTTAGTCACTATCGACTTAGGATATCAAATAGTATCTTACGATATCTTACAGTATCTTAGGACATCATATTTTTTTATTTAATTTAATAATTTATTTACATCATACAGTATCTTAGGATATTGAACAGTATCTTAGGATATCATGCAGTATCTTAGGGTATCATACAGTATCTTAGGATATCCTTACAGTATCTTAGCTTATCATGCAGTATCTTAGGATATCATACAATATCCTAGGATATCGTACAGTATCTTGTGATCTATTATTCTCCCGTTTTATCCACCAACTATATAAATTGTATAACATTACCCCATCTTAGCCATTGAATATCCCCCTTTATTCAAATTTTGTAGCTACATAATCTTAATGCGATGATTCGCTTAGAAAGATCGTGGAAAAATTCGACAGTTTTTTAAAAGTTTTGACCGGGGTTTCGGAATCATATTCAGTTAGCTGAGTATTAAACAAATACAACTTGACACAAAAACCAGTTATTATGTTAGGTGTGATCCTTGATAGCGTTTTCAAACGTCCATATGACGTTTCTCTAGTGCGAAATCGATATGTGACGCTTCCTTTAGTGCAACTTAGTAATATTATGCAAATCCCTAATCAGCCACATATTCTAAACATCATACTAAGGTGAGGGTCTGAATGAGGTTAACTAATTACAAACATTTGCCCGCATTTTTAACTGACAAATATATAAACTCGTGCATGCATGATAGGTGGCAAATACTCAAACAGCAACAGCTGACAATTATCTTGCGACCAGCTGACAATTATCTTGCGTTTTAGCTGAAAATTAATTGACACGAGAACACTAACACCCTCTATGGTAACTCTTCGTATATAGATTCGTCAGGAACTTCGTTTCTTGGACTGGTAATCATGTTCAACGAAGCATACTGCTGAACATTTTCATTATGATCTCTATGAAGTTGCTCATAACCTTCTACATTTAAACTTTGATAATTTTCATCAATGGGAACTCTCCTGGAACTGTCGAGTTGTGCGTATTCTGTTGGCTCTTCGTAACCACTTTCAGAATTGGGTACCTGTGGCAGTCCTCTATTTGGTTGTGTGTCACCTTCATAGGCAGCATTTTGAATGTTACCATCGTCTCGCGTGTTGTTTTTTGTTGGTATTCTTCGATAGAGAAAGCAAGCCACGATGAATATTGCTGTCACTATGACAACCACCGCTGCCACAACGGCTCCAATAATAACCCCAGTGTTACTGTTTGATGCAGATGTTGGATTGGATGAACCTGGATCGAGAACTTTTAAAAAGAAAATCATTAACATAGGTGATTTGATTTACAGGCTTATATAAATTTGTTTATGATACTGAGAAACAGCCTATGCCAATACGGCTGGGGCAATCAATTTGAATTTCATTTAGGTTAAAAAATCTATATTTTTTATTCCGGGTTGATGTTTTAGACGTTTTTCTAAATCCATGTTCCGGAATTCGAAATGGAGAGGCGTTGATTGCTGCTCACACCACAAAAAATACTCGTAAACCTTACGATAAATATTCTGAGATCTAATATGATAGAAAAAACAGAAGTTGTAACTAGCTAGCCAAACACTGGTAGTCTGGTACAGCCTAAGTGCATTCCTTAAATTGACGCAATAATAATCTAGCAATATAATGAAACATATATATTCATACTGCATATCAACTTTGGAAAGAATGTGTGCTGTGATTGTGTACTTACCATCGTTGTCATTAATGGTAATAGTTGTAACTCCATTAACCTTGTCAATTTGCACATTCGGACTTGTTGTTGATAGAGTGACAAAAAAAACTTCGTCACCTTCAATAATTGAATCATCCTTGGTTGCTATGGCAATTGTTTCGTCAGTATTGCCAGGATTAAAGTTCAATTTAGTTGACGAACGTATACTGAAATCGTCATCACTGGCGCTTGCGAGTGTCACTGTAGCCCTAAAAAAGGTGAAAATAGAGTACGAATAGAAACATGATCGCAGAGGTGAAAGCCACGTGCACTAGCCACAGAGCCACTGTTCCTGCGAAACACACAAAAATAATCGCAATAAGATTAATTTATAATTATAGCTATTTAGTTAACTGTCTGTTTGCAATCGATCAACGCCATCCTGGCCAATTTTCAAAACACACATAAGTCAGGAATTCGTCTTACTGGTTGAACGTAAAACTATTCTTAAAATTCTTAAGAGAAACCAGGAAACAATAAAGGAACTCAACTACAACTTCGATCACTTTGTAAAGGGTAAGGGACTCTTCAGGACAAACCAAGATGGCGTCGAATAACACACAGTGACGTCAAATCCAAACGAAGAATGCATCTATTCTTTAATATTTATCATCACCGCTAGGAGTTTATGTCTTGACCTCAATTTGTTTGTTTGCGTGTTTGTTCGTTAGCGTGTGTGTTTGCCGCGGTAAGCAGGATAGTTCCAAAACGATCAAACAGTTTAATAAAAAAAAATGTGGGACAGACGACCATGTATAGACTAAGAACAAATTGGTCAAGTTTTGGTTGAGTTTAGATGAAAATTGGATGAGAAATTTACCAAAGGTTGTCTTCTTTTCCGGCTGAAAAGAACAGAGTTCCTACTAACTGCAGGGCACTCAGAGATGCATACCTCCTCCAATTGAGTCAAGTTTCATGAATAAATTGTATATGCACTAATTAAGCATTACGCTCTTTTCAGCCCGGAAAAGCCGTATTAATTACTGTTTAATAGTTTTTGAGTTATCCTGCCAGGCACACGCATACACACGCACTCGGACACAAACAAACAAGCCGATATGAAAACAAAACCTCCAGGTGGAGATAATATATAATCAATGCATGTATAATTTTTGCATTGGTACTAGAATTTTGCTAGCGGTAACCTATACTAAATGGACTGAGTTCTCGAGGTCAAAACGTGCCCTCGCCGTTGCAGACGTCACATGAGTCCTCGTGTCGATGAAAATTACCGCATGCCGTCATTTTCCTAATGTTATTTGGGTTATAATTCCATGACACGCAATCACGAATATTTCTCTTTGATCTTGACCCCAATCCCGACCCAATCCCTAACCCTAACCCTATTTCGTGCGTGTCATGGAATTGTAACCGTTATTTGTGTTCACGGGCGAATTGTGTTTTTTAAAATAACAAGTTTATTTTTAAATATTTTTTGTCAATTCTGTGCGTTTTATTTTTGCAAACTGTAAAATTTTCGTAAATATTTATTACCTTCGAAGTGAGAACAACCTCGTTTTTGTGAAGTATAACTGACATACTTTCTATAATGATTTCACAGGAATTTCTCGCCTCGAAAGCACAAAATTAACATTTTTTTGAGTCTGAAATATATCAGAATTTTATCAACGCATTTTCATGTCAGCGAGTTTACGCATGAGAGCAAAGACCTATATGACGTCAGGAGTGATGAGGACACCGAGCTCCTGACAAAATAGATTGCGCGCTCAGTCCATTTAGTATAGGTCAGTGGGTGGTATGCAGTTCTCTGAGTGCCCTCTAGTTAGTTATTTTATACCTTTTATCTATTTATATATATACCGACTGTGCGCAAGATGATCAAATATTGCATGGTCAATGTCATTATAGTTGGACAAAAGTGATTTGACTTACGTTGCAGAAACTTGAGTTGTTAGTGGTCCAGTAACCTCAACAGTAAGAACAACAGAACTTCCTTCCTCGACTATTAGACTTGGTGGGTTGCTAAAACTCACTGTCAGCGAAACCACTAGGAAAATATCAAACAAATATTCAATATAATTCAGCTTATTATTGACATATTATCGTTATCAAGGTTATTAAGATTAATTGTTATAATATTTATTCGAGGTTCTTAAACGGCAAGATCGAGCCAAGCTAATGAATAGTACTACACTACTACTGACAAGAAATAAACATTAGAATATTAAAACAACAGAGTCTTTTGCCCACTCGTTTACACCTGTGCCAGTAGCCTTTGTAACGTTAGTGATGAAGAAGTAGAATCAAGAACATTAGGCTATTACATCTAGATATTACAAGATAGACAGTTGCATTTTCTGTTTTGTTATGTGATAAATCAATCAATCAATCAATTTATTTTACAACTATTACCAAAAAATGAAGAAAAAAATATTTACAACAATTTCCATAACATTAGTTAATAATAGTGGCAAGGAAGCTTAAAAAGAAACCATAAGGCGTATATAAATTTAAGCTTCCTTATTCATTTCAGGTGGAATATTTTATAAATTATTGATAAAATACATATGATGGACAATAAATACAAATTATGCATTAATAGTAATTCAACACGTAAATGTCTTTAAATATCTTTATAAATTAATTTTATCACACAATTTACTTAATATTTAACAAATAATTTTTTAGTTTTTTCTTAAACGAGGTAAAGGCAGTGAGCTCTATATATATATATCTGGAGTGAGAACTTATGTCCAAAAAGTGAAGCCAAAGATGGCGGAAATTGACGTCCAGTGCCAATCCCTTTCTATTGTTTTCGACCGCGCGGTTTGCACAAGCCGGCAAGGAGTGTGCCGAAATTTCGTGTTTTTACTCCGATGTAAACAATAACATCATGATTTTATGAACTAATAACTTGATTAGCGATGCGATCTGTTAGTATAAACTGGAATTAGCTAGAAAAATGGTATGAAAACTGTTTATGACCTTCATGAGTTTGGACGTCAATTGCCGCCATCTTTGGCTTCACTTGGCCTATTGGCCGAACATTAGAAGTTCTTACTCCAGATATATATGGAGCTCACTGGGTAAAGGAAGTTGTGATATATCAGTAGGTAATGAATTAAAAAACTTCGGTCCCTGGAATCTTATTGCAAATTGTCGAATGTTCGTTCTACACAACGGCGTTCTGATGGCCATTGCATTCCTTGTATTATGTAAATGTAAATGTGTTTATTAAGTTTCTGACATTGCAACCAAAGGTTGAAATACGTCGAAATTAAATTAATATTACAGGTGATTAGAATTTATGTATGACTAATTATTTTTACAACAATTAATTAAGATTTAAGATTAAGAATTCATAATAATGTCTATAAAAAGTGTCACTAACATTAAATATCTATGATAGGAAGTTTTTACAATTGACAGTTATATACAGACGTTTCGATGCTTTTTTAACTATTTGATCAACATGTTCATTCCATTTCAAATGATCGTTGATAATTACTCCAAGTAACTTTGCAGATTGCACGACTTCAATCGGATGATTATTGAGCTTTAGCGGAGGTACGTTTGGTTTATTTTTCCAAAAACAAACCAAAAGTTCCTTACATTTCTTAATATTCAACAACATATCGTTTTCCCCGCACCACTGGTTAATACCGTCCAAAATAGATTGTAACGAAGATGGTTGGTCTCTAGTGAGGGTTTCTGATAGTGTAGAGTCATCGACATATTTCCATCGATCACGATAATTCGTTAGCAGGTCGTTTATCATTATGAGGAACAATAAAGGCCCCAAAACTGTTCCCTGAGGGACACCTCCATTTACTGGTTCCAAACTAGAAAAACATTTCCCTATTCTTACTCGCTGCTTTCGTCCAGTAAGGAAGTTTCTTACCCATGCTATAAGGATTGGGTCTATTTCCATTTCTTCCATTTTCGTAATCAGGATCTGCTAGTTTATCCTATCGAATGCTTTACTGAAGTTCAATAACAGGCCAGGTTTTGTTGTGAGAATACAATAACTTTCCTCTAAACTCAGTTTTTTTCCATTTTGGGCTTATACTTTGGACAAAAGGGACCTTCACTGGGGGGGGGGCAAAAATAGCATACTGGGGGGCGAACATGGGGGCTGGGGGGGCTTTTGCCCCTCCAGTACATTAGTTAAAAAAGGCCCTGGTGGAAAAGGGACACAAGTGCATGAGTTGTGGATCGTTCCCGTAAGGCTCCGAATTGTCTTCGATCAATGAGATGGTTAATCTGTGCCATAATCCAGTTAGCTACAAAATGTTCCATGGTCTTTGAAAGAATCGGGGTAAGGGAAATGGGTCGTAAGTCATTTTCAGCTTCTTTGATTACATTTTTCTTCGGGATTGGGATCAGGATTCGGCAACTGGTGAGGAAATCTCAAGAGCAAAATCTTTTAAGATCCAGCTTGGTATATTGTCAGGACCTGGTGCTTTCCCCTTTTTTAGACTTGAAAGTTCCTTGTAAACATCTTGAGCAGATATATGGTATTTCGTTGGGTTGTAGTCTACAAAATTTGTTTCGTTATTTTCCAACTCAGATAAAGGGGCCATGGAATTTGTAGTGGAGAGAAAACTTTGGTTAATATGAGTTGCTAATTGGATCCCTCGAATTTCTTCTCCTGACACAATCATACTTGATACGATCCTATTTGTCGAGTGACCAGCAAGTAGATTAATAGACTTCCATCAGAGCGCTGAATTATCGCAGTTTTTAACTTTCCTTTCGAAGAAGGAGCTCCGTAATCTTGTTAAGTTTATTTACCTTATTCCTTAATCTCTTGAAGGTTGCTGGGTCCTTAGATATTGCTTGTTGGCGTTGTTCTATAAGGATCTTTAATTCAGGAGTGATCCACGGTTTATCCGTTGGGTGTTGCTTGTAGCTTTTTAAGGGGAAGAACTTGTCAATAGCGAAACATAACAGCTCATTAAAAGCATTTAGTTTTTCAGTACAGTTGGGCAGCATTTCCAGGAAGGACCAATCTGTACTTGAAACCCATCTTCCAAAACTGGTCTTCGAGCTTGGTTTCACAGTTCTTCTTAACATCTTTTCAGCTCTAGCCTTTTTAGTAAGAGGGGCGTGTAATGAGGGAATTATGATCGCTTAACCCGATTATAAGAATGAATTTGATTATTTGGTTGGAACATATCATGAAACGTTTCTGACAAGAGACCATTCCGCTGAGAATACATGTAGCAAAAAAATATCATGAACTTTTAGAATAGAACATTTCTTGAATAAAGGATCTGTGTGTGCATCAAATTTACATTTATTTAAAATTCTAATTGCACGCTTTTCCAGTAAATTTATACGGCGAAGATTATGTTGATAAGTCGAAGCCCAAACTACATTAAAATATTCAATATACGGATGAACAATAAATTTTATTAAAAGTTCATTATTATTTTTATTTTACAATCAAAAAGTTTTAAATTTAATTACTTCTTAATTTTAAGAATCATGAAATTAAAACCCAATAAAAACTATATTTACATTTAAAAATAAAATGTTGAATTTCAAAAATGTCTGTTCGAGTGTTTTCAGTTTATGTCTGAATCTAAGTTGCTTAACTCAATGTCTGTAGCATTCAAAGTTGGTCTATGCCACGGGTTCCGGGAACCTCGCACACAAAGAATCAGAGCTCTCATCTGAGCAAAGCAATACGGTTCATACGGATGAACAATTGAATAATATAATGTCTGTAAGGATTTTTGAAGTAAAATTTGCTTTGACATTATTCCTATAGACTTGGAAATTTTGCCTGCTATATGGGAAATGTGTGATTTCCAAGATAATTCCTCATCCAATATCACACCTAAAAATACAGTTTCTTTCACTTGCTCAATATATTCATCATTAATAATTATTTGAGCTATGATGACATATTCTTTGTCTCGGTTTAAATACAATAAACTTTGTTTTAGTTAAGTTTAATGAAAGCTTATTTGATTTAAATCATTTCAATTTCAACATGCAATAATTATGTTTATCAACTGTGTGGGGTCTTTATCATCAGCAAATAAAATAAGATCTAATATTCTTGATACATGGATTATGTCATTAATATATAATAAAAAGAATAATGGTCCAAGAATAGAACTTGTGGAACTCCACATCGTATATTATTAGAGCAAGAACAGTAATCATTAAACTGAACAAACTGTGTTCTATTTGAGAAATAACTCTTGACCCAATCCAAAGCTAATCCACGAATTCCATAATAAGCAAGCTTATCAAAGAGAACCTCGTGGTCTATAGTGTCAAAGGCGTTAGACAAGTCCAGAAATACACCAACTGTAAACTCTTGATTGTCAATTGCTAATGATATTTTATCATATAAATCAATTAAGGCTAAATATGTAGAATGGTTTTTTCTAAAACCATATTGGTTTTCAGTCAGGATGCTATTTTTAATTAAGTAGTTTAATAATCGGTTATATATAACTTTTTCCAAGAATTTTGAGAAGCTGGGCAAAATAGAAATTGGTCTGTAATTGGTAAATAATGTTTTATTGCCTGCTTTAAAGAGAGGAATAACACGACCAATCTTCATTTCCTTTGGGACAATGCCATGTATAATAGACAGAATAATAATGTGAGTTAAAGGTTTGGAAATTAACGTTATAGTTTGCTTAATTGTCGACATGGAAATTTTGTCGTACCCAGGTGCTTTACTTGACTGGAAACCTTTGCAAATCTCAATGATCTCATTTTCTGTTGCTGGATTAAGAAATAAAGAATTTGGAAATTGGCCTACAAGAAAGTTTAAATGAGAGTTGGGCATAGTTTGTATTTTTTGAGCAAGGTTCGGGTCTATATTTGAAAAATAGTTACAGAATCTATCAGCAATTTCCATAAGGTCGGAGATTTCTATACTATCTACCTTAAATGATGATGATGTGTTGTCATTGTAGGTTTGTTTGTGTGTCTCTAGTAATGAAAGATTTTTAATACTATACAAAAATAGGATCTAAAATGCCAGTGCATATCCTTCCATCTCCACTGAAACCGATTTACTTGTGCAGGTATAATTTCTGATTTTGTTTGTACAAATACCATAGGAACGACATCTGTCGATATCCAAGGCACACTTTCTTTAAACTTGGAAAATACGTATAAAGAATTATGAACACAAATGTTCAAAATACATAAAATTAAATTAAGAGAGATTGATTGATACATATCAAATCCAAAGAAAAGAAGTACCCAATTATACCAAACCCTTTAGCTACCGAATTGTTTTTGAGAAATTGACTTTAAACAAGGAGTTATTCTTCAAAAATAGTAAAATACCATAATTAATGTTGTTTTGACATTAAAGCTAACATAAGGTTTCAAAATAAAGCTTAGACATTGTTCCGGAATGTACTGTACTGTGTTGAAATGTACTGTGTTGAAATGTAATGTACTATATTGAAATGTAATGTACTGTGTTGAAATGTACTGTACTGTGTTGAAATGTACTGTACTGTGTGGAAATGTACTGTACTGTGTTGAAATGTACTGTACTGTGTGGAAATGTACGGTAATGTGTTGAAATGTACTGTACTGTGTTGAAATGTACTGTACTGTGTTGAAATGTACTGTACTGTGTTGAAATGTACTGTACTGTGTTGAAATGTACTGTACTATATTGAAATGTAATGTACTGTGTTGAAATGTACTGTACTGTGTTGAAATGTACTGTACTGTGTGGAAATGTACGGTAATGTGTTGAAATGTACTGTACTGTGTGGAAATGTACGGTAATGTGTTGAAATGTACTGTACTGTGTTGAAATGTACTGTACTGTGTTGAAATGTACTGTACTGTGTTGAAATGTACTGTACTGTGTTGAAATGTACTGTACTGTGTTGAACTGTACTGTACTGTGTTGAAATGTACTGTACTGTGTTGAAATGTACTGTACTGTGTGGAAATGTAGTGTACTGTGTTGAAATGTACTGTACTGTGTTGAAATGTACTGTACTGTGTTGAAATGTACTGTACAGTGTTGAAATGTACTGTACTGTGTGGAAATGTACTGTACTGTGTTGAGATGTACTGTACTGTGTTGAAATGTACTGTACTGTGTTGAAATGTACTGTACTGTGTTGAAATGTACTGTACTGTGTTGAAATGTACTGTACTGTGTTGAAATGTACTGTACTGTACTGTGTTGAACAGTACATACAGTTGAACCCTAACCTTATTGTCTCTAATTTAAATCTAGAAGAAAAGGCTCACCTTCAAAGTTTCTAGAATGATAGTGTCTTAGTGATTTGTATACAGGGTGTATACAAAAAAACTGAACAAAATTGAAATTGCTCTCAACTTCGCGAAGCGGCTCCAGGTACGAAGTTTTTTATTAATATATATTGTTTGGGTATTTATAATGTAGAATAAACTAAAAAATTCTGAAAGTTACATTTTTCAAAACCCAGGGGGGGTGGCTTGTCCAACAGATCAAAAATGGCTTGCGCACGAAATTTGAATGCTTAAAAGTTATTTTGAATTAGTGGGTGGAAAATGTGTTGGGTGTTGCATTGCTGTTTAAAATTTCAGAAAATTTGCTTAAGTGTAAGCCCTTCAAAACGTCGCGTAAACTTTTGCATGCTTAATTTACGCCTTTACCTAATTTGCATATTGTCTAGCAATTTCAATTTTGTTCAGTTTTTTTTATACACCCTGTATAATGTATATATTTATATTTCTAGTATTTTGAAAAAATTGTATTCACCATAATCACTGAGCCTGAGGTGAATAATTGTTTTAGTATAAATTTACGACTGAAAGATATTGTCCAGTTTAATTGTAAGATCAGTGTAACATTCCCGAGGCGCCGTTGTATTACTTTTTAACTATCCATTTTGTAATTAGATAGTAGTTAAGCCTAAAATAAGCTATTTTGATTGGCTTTCGCACTAACTATGGTTAACTTTAACTACTTTTTTATACAACCGGCCCTTGCATGGGCGGGATTTTCAGACGCAGCGAAAGCTTACCATGGTCACTATAATGGTCATAATTCGAAAATGATTAAATAACCGTATGCGGTTCTATGCTCGAAATTTCTATGCTGGAGAATAACCTTTTGAAATTGTTCTCATTTGGAATTCGTATTTAAGAATTTGAATTTAAGATGCTCTAACGTATTCATCAAGTTATTTTAAAGATGGTTCACGCTCACGACTGAACAACAATTTAACAAGCTTACCTCTACAGGTAAAACCATCTCCAGTAAAACCAAGTTTACAATCACATTTGAACGAACCGTCTGTATTACTACAGGTAGCGTTTTCGTGGCATGGGTTAGTCAAACATTCATTGATATCTAATATCATAAATACATATATAAGGTAGGACACACATATAATGAACAGGTATATTTTGTAAAGATATAATCAGCGTTAATATCTCAAACGTGGGGGTCCAGAGGGACAAAGGACCTTTGGTCAGTAGGTTAATAACGTGGTATTCTTATAGTGAAACTACAGAAGCGATCGGGCGATCAAAATTGCTAATGATTTTATTGATCCGGATTATTGATGATTAATCCAGATTGATCTAATGATTGATCCAGATTGATCTAATGATTGATCCAGATTGCTAGCCTGACGTTCTACCAGTTGAACTGATCATAGTCAACTGATAGAATTCAATGACAAGCTGAGGTAACCGTACCACGAGCAAGCATTGGTGTAGAAGATGGGGGCGCTAGGGGGCGGAGCCCCACTTCTTTTTTGCAAGAATGCTTGAAATTATGTAATTTTTCCATCATCACTTATGACTATTTCAGGCATGAATATAGTAAAGAAATATTATCATGGGATTGGACGGTTACTTATGACGTCACCCATACCCGAATGCTTTCACCCTTGGTAACATGCTCGTCTAGAGAGCCCCCCTAGTTATGAATTTAGTTCTACAGAACTCAGATGTTAGTCTGAAATGTACTTGTCGCTTTACAGTACGCTATACCAGTCTGAGAATTTGGTCAACAATTCTATATTTGGAAAAGCCAAGGAAAAGCCTGTGATACGAACACTGTGTTTTGTACAACTGTAGTTATATACTCCAGTCAATTGCCTGAATGAAAAGTGAAGCCATGTTCGGTACATAATGGACGTCAGTGTCTATGCGTTATGTGGTTTGACCGTAGAAAGTCAACGGAAATGAGTTGGTTCCACTTGAAGTAACTAAGATATTACTCCAGTAATATATCGAGTTCAACATACCAACACAAGTTCTGCCATCACCAAAGAAGCCAACTGGACATCGACAGATGTATGATCCACGAGTATTCTCACACGCTGCTACACTAGCACATTCATGAGTTCCCAACAGACATTCATTTGTGTCTATAGAAAAAAATGAACAAATAACTAAATACGTGCATACAAATAATGGCTACATAAGATATGCGTAAAGCTATCGTAATGTGGTTGATGCTTTGAAGGTAATAGATACTACCACAGGGCCTTTTTTAAGAAATCATCAGTGGGGGGGCATCATTGAAAGGGGACGTAACAAGTAGGTGGTGTATTATATGTGTATGAAGTCGAAGGGGGGTCTGGGGGTCCTCCCCCAGAAAATATTTGTATTCTTGAGTCTCTGTGGCTTGATTTCCTGCGTTTTCAGAGACAATTTTTGATATATCCCATCTAAACGGGCCAGGTTTTGTTGTGAGAATACAATAACTTTCCTCTAAACTCAGTTTTTTTCCATTTTTGGCTTATACTTTGGACAAAAGGGACCTTCACTGGGGGGGCAAAAATAGCTTACTGGGGGGGCGAACATGGGGGCTGGGGGGGCTTTTGCCCCCCCAGTACATTAGTTAAAAAAGGCCCTGTACTACCATAGTTATGATACTACATAGTACAATTTGATGACGTCAACTCGAGGAAAACGCTTATGATAAGCCTTATCTTATTGAAAATGAACAATGAGATATTGCCTGGCCTTGATGGATGTTATGCAGAGAGAATATCGTGAATAGCAAAACATGGTAACATGAACAAAACGGTAAGCTAGTGCATAACATGAATTTAAAATAGAGGGACGGGTGGTTATTCTAGGGGGAGGG
This sequence comes from Trachythela sp. YZ-2020, assembly GCA_016169945.1. Lineage (NCBI taxonomy): Eukaryota > Metazoa > Cnidaria > Anthozoa > Malacalcyonacea > Clavulariidae > Trachythela > Trachythela sp. YZ-2020. Next base: position 5,777,355 of record JADLSH010000369.1, read on the forward strand.
GGGGGGGGGGGCATAAAAGAGAGCAGGAATAACGGAGGATTTACGGTATACTCATAAACCTACCATTACAGAAGTTGTATCCATCACCAACAAAACCAGCTGGACACCAGCAGACGTAAGAGCCCATGGTATCATTACAGAGTGCAAACCTGTGACATGGGTACGAGTTTGGATTGGGATTGCAATCGATAATATCTAAAACATTTAGACAATATAAGCAATTTGGAGATGTTGAAATTACTATAATTACTATCACGCTAAATTATGGAATAAATAAATGAATAAAAATATTTCATATTTACGTTCATACCTGTGCAAGTCAATCCATCGCCCGTGAAACCTGGATTACACACGCAATCGTGAGCACCAACGGTATTGATGCAGTTCGCATTCGCATCACAGTTGTCTGTATTCTCCGTGCATTCATCAATATCTAAATAGTATGTTAAAAATCGACATTTGTTTTGGCGACATCTTGACGCGGAAGAGGTAATGACCTTGGCCCACAATTAAATTTCAAATATTATGTCACATTTATATTATTACCCAAATTGTAAACCGCATTCAAATTAACCAATGCGCTGTCATTTTTAAGCGATTTTTGTCGGCCGATTTTTATCGGGGAAGACCAAACTGTTTGATATTATCCGACTTATTATCGTGCGCGGCTTGATGGGATTTTATCGATCACTATAACCAATCAGAATTCATCCTGTGATCACATGGTTTGATAATCTTACATGGCAACATCAATATGCCAGAAAACGTTACGTATTTTCGTAATATACCAGAAAGCAACTAACGGACGTATGCGGCATATACCGATACACATCGGTTGGTAAATCAATTATTGTCGGGCGACTAAATCTATCCTGTGTGTGCCAGGCTTTAAGGAACTACACTTGGAATATTATTCAGACTGAGTTTTCCAAAGGAAAATACTAAATTTCTACCTTAAAGAACATCCTGCCTTAGCGGACAACTGGGTCAAGTGGTATACTCACCATCGCAAATTCGTCCGTCACCTCTATAGCCTGGGAAACACGTGCATGTGAAGGCATCGTCTGTATCACTGCAGAAAGCACGAGTAGGATGGCAATCATGAGTTCTGTCTGCGCATTCGTTCACATCTGTAATACAAGATACTTTCTCAGTGATAGTTGCAAGTATTTTACTCTACTATCGCTTTTCAGAAGATTATTGCTGAAGAATATTTCAGTGTTTCGGACACCTCCATTAAACAGACACCAAATGACCCCCCCCCCCTCTTACGAGTTACGACTTATCTTACGACTTCTTAAACTGACAATATCGTCATTAAAATTCAGCAAAAACTTGAAACAAAATGTAACAGTTTTAACAGGTTTTTAATTTAATGGCACGTTGACATCATATCGACAGCAAGAAAACATGTAAATAACAAGTAGTCGCTTTCGCACTACAGTTTTTAAACATATACAGCATCGCGGAATATCATCTGTACCCTTTGTAATAACTGAATTCTGCTTTCATTATTAGAAAATAAATTATATAATTACCATCATCTACAATATGCACGAAAGTAACTCTGTTAGGTATTTGTACACGTGGGTTAACAGTCGTCAACTGCACAGAAAATGTTTCATTTCCTTCTATAAGAAGATCTTCCTTCAAAGTGACGTTGAAACATACGCGTAATGTTGATGTAAGAGTTAGCTGTTGGTTCACTGGTTCGAAATCAGACGTCGAAGCGGTTCCAACGATGGTGTTAACGCTAAAGAAAAAAATAAATGCATTATTACTTCAATCGAAAGCTTTGCGAAATAAATATACGTATACAAAGAACTCTGTCATTCATTGAAATTGAGGAGGTTATGTTTTCATGGTTTGTTTGTGTATTCGTTTGTTTGTCTATAAGCGGGATAACTTGAGAAGAGTCTAATAGTTTAATATAAAATTTAACATTTCTATATTTGTCAGCCAAATTTTAATTTGTTATAGAATAAATAAAACTATTAATATAGCTATATAGTATACAAAAATAGGAGGTAAATATATGTACATACGTTACTACAATATCATCACGAAGATCAGTCGAAGTTAAAACACAGATTTTAACACTTGGAGTGTCCTCAGTCGTCCAGTAAACATTTTGTTCGAAACTAACAACAGCATCTATAGGGGTTAAAGCACATACAGATTAATTTACAATATTTATTACATTATATATAACATGACTAGAAAATAGAGCAACTCTAAATCTTTAAAATAATAACAAACTTTTAAAATATATTTTGACTTATATTTTGACTGAAATTATTTTTACGTGACCAACTGAGTATTGTATTTGTTTTCAGATTGTTAGCTGACAATCATTTTTGAAAGTTTTCAGCTTCGTTTAAATGGGCTAAAATTTACAATTGTTCCTTTCAAAGAGAGGTTTAATAGAGGGGGCATAATCATTAATTTATATTAAGTTTTACCCTATATCAGGTAAGAAATGGCACGATTGATTTACCGTCATTGCGAATTACAAAAGGAAAATATAGTAACATCATGAACTTTTCAGACAAAGAATGGGAGGCTTATTTAAGACGTGGTAAACCATGCATGTATCTTACCATCATCATCAACAATGTAAACATCGACCAGATCTGGTGCAGTTACTCTAACTGATGAATCATTACTTGATAACCTAAGCTTAAAGTTTTCTTCCTCTTCAAAAAACGAGTCATCTATAATGTTGACTTGGATGAGTTTTTCTACGCCATCCCCTGCGCCTACACCTATGGAGTTATTCGCAAGCAATGGTGTATAATCTCGGTTAGCTGTAGCTGAATTGTCTTCTGAAGCGAGCCTGCAATATATATAAACCAATGTTATTTGTCTTCTATTTATTCCATGTGCGAATTATTCTTAGTCAATAATCATTTAATGGAAGAATTTTAGTGTTTGGAGGTACAATCATGGCAAATACATATGTTCCTTCTACCCCCGCCCCCCCCCGTGCAATATTGGTTTTCACATTGGATATCACAAAGCATTATACCTTAACCAATTTGTAACCTTTTCAACACATGTCTCATGGGTGAGCCTGAAATTGCTGTTGTTGCAAGGAAATGAATAGGCCAAACAAGTATAATTATCTACGCACGCGCAGTCCACAATAATTTTTGCCAGGATTGTAAGTGCTAGCTGTTTGTGGGCCAAGGCTACTACTTATAACCTTGATGGCGAGAAGCATTTCTAGAAAACTTGAGCAGCAATAAAAGCAGCACCAACAAAATGAGTTAGACATGAGAATTTTGCGAAGGCATATACGTATGGGACAAAACATAAATCTTTAAGAAGAAATGAAATCTTAAAGAGTTGTTTCGTTAGTACGCTGCCCTTTACCGTTGAGGTAATCTTGCTACTGTAGGTCGAGGCGCGAGGGTGGAGAATTATTACTTGGGTGACTATCCTGCTCTGACTTCATGTAAGTAGAGTTGCGTCTGGTTCTCTCCTGTGCGTCGACCGTTTTTCTCCCGGTTCTCCGGTTTTTCCTCACCAAAACTGACCCTTCAACCCTAGATGTGCTCCGTGAACAGACATGTGTTGTATGGTGGCAGTCGTTCAGAGACGCTTAGTAGGCCTTCAACTAGGTCATGTTTGATCTGCGTCCTTCACAAGGATGAGGTCGCAGTTGAAAACGACGAGGCTTGGATCGCTGATAGAAATGAAATAAGATCCTTACCTGATAGTGATTGTCTTCTGTAATGGGCTGCTGAACAAGATAGCCACATTAACGTTTGTAACAGCTGCATCTTCCACAAAATAATAAGGATTTCGAATAAAGCGAACCTGGACAACTAAAACAATAAAACATCATTGGACATTTTAAATACCAAAATAGATGAGTAAATATTAGACAATCATGCACGGAAAATTTTAGGCGCTTCGCGGGCTTTTTAAAATGTCGGGAAATGCTGTTGTTTCTTTGTCGTTATTTTATAAAATAATTACCGAATGGTTTTCCGTGCAGGATTGTGTGATCCTAACACTTGGGATGTTGCCCGACTTTCTGAAAGCTAAAAAATACTCGCCTATCGACTCGTATTTTGTTACGCTTTCAGAAAGTCTCGCAACATCCTGCGTTTTAGGACCACGCAATCCTGCACGGAAAACCATTCGGTAATCCTTTAATAGTAGCCAATGATAATGAAGTTTAAGTTTGTCTGCATTAAGAGAAATATATAAATTGGAATAAGTCAATTTGCATATTTCTTTAGGAAATAGTTTAGTTTTTGTATAGATGTAATACCTCCACGTTCTCGGTGCTTACAAACTTTTAAAATTCACTCAAAATGTGATAGGAGAACACCTTACTCTTCAAGATTCCTGGGGGGGGGGCGAAATTCCTGTGACACCGGATATATTTGTTCGACAGACTAGAAGCCGTATAACAGATAGTGGTCAATCCACAGTTATTAGAGCTGGCAGATATGGTGTAAATGCTATCCATTATATGCAGTAGTCTTGTATTTAGTGGCTAATAAATAGAATTGAGAAATGTAGTTTAATTTTCTTGCTCCAACAAATGTTAGCAGTTGACCACCATATGCTAGCCTGTACAGCTTACTGAAATACACAACGATTGCGAAATAACCTTACCATCATTGTCTTGGATAGTTACTGTAGCTGTTCCTGGATTAATAACATTAGCCGATGAAACAATGGTCACTCGGAAAAACTGTAATGGTTCCACAATATTATCATCTTCAACAGGAATTACAACATTTCGAGTTTCTGAGTTACCATCTCCAACGTTGAAGGTCACAGTCGCGGTGGTGCTGGATGGGAAATCTTCAGGAGACACTGCTGTTAGACTCGATAAAGTAAAGCTAAAAACAGAGATTTAAATATGTATATTCTGTACAGGTTGACTTGCCTCAAAATATTTAGTTCACAAGTCACAACTAATGGTTCATGCTTGGTTATAATATATTTCAACACATTTGGACACACTAATCATATTGGATTGAATTAAAATGACGAAGAAGGTATACTGGTTTTGGATCGTACCAAGCTCATACCAAGCGTGACACGATTGGTTGCAAACTTGTGAACTAAACTACGATTCTGAGGTAAGCCAACCTATAATATGAATGATAATAGAATGAGTGATGGAAGATTGCCAAAACCAGCGAACGTATAGGAGGAGAGGGTGAGAAACGCCGGTAATAACAAGGAGAAGAACGGTGGAGAAGGATTTGAATAAGTAATGGCATGATGACACCGCAATGGCAATGGACAGATGTCAATGGAGAAATTTCGTAATCCTAGGTTCGTCATCGAACGGAAGAACTTAAGACCTAACCTATAATATATGTATACTTAAACCGGTTTCTGCACTGCAACATAATATAACATAACATGGCATGGCATGACATGACATGACATGACATGACATGACATGACATGGGTAGGTAATTTCTTATTATAACACGAATTATTGATAAGATAGTGTCTATTAGTGTGAGTATATTACCTTGCAGTAACTTGTCTTTGAAGTGGAGCGTTGGTTGCCAAGACAACGGTTAAGGTAACTTCTTCGTCATCTTCTGACGTGTCGTAAGTACTATTTTGGAAATACAATGAAGCCTCTGGAAAAGGAGCGAATATTAATGAACATTTCTACACATCTATGGTGAGTACTGGAAGATAGGTAAGGTGGATAGGTAAAACTTTATTTAGACACGCTAGCCCCTTCAAAAGTATTTTATTTCTGGGAGGAGGGGGGTGGGGGTGGGGGGCGGAGGTTTAAAGTCTTAAATACAAAGCTAAATATAAGATATTCCAAATAGGTACACATACATTACAGCGAATAGATACTAACAGAGGCTAAAAATGGAAATCCTCTTCGCGTTTCTCATTTCAACTGGAAGATTTTTCAGGAAAACAACATGAAAGAATGAATAGCTATACCGTCATTATCATTTATGGATACAAGAGTTCTGTCTGGGGTTCCGATTTGAACATTCCCATCAGTAGAAGTGAGGTCCACATTGAAGAATTCCGTGGATTCCACTGCATTATCTTCATTGATTACAACTAGACGTGTTTCTTGTGTATCTCCAGGTTGGAACACGACTGTTTGGTCGTTAAAAGTAAAATCAGCACCTTCTGTGGCTGATAATCCATTAGCTGCCAAGCTTTAAGTTAGGAAGAAACAGTGTGGAAAAAATTAGGAAGAAACCATAATGAATATAATAACATTTAAAATACAACGAAAAGGAAGTTATAAAAATAGCTAACGATTTTTCACGGATGAAGAGTGAGCTACAGAATTAGACTAAACTAATTTTAGTTATGGTGGGACGCTCTATCAGTTCTGGTTAAATTGTTCTAGCTTTATATCAAGAAGAGCAAAGAAAATCCTGTCGTTTCCAGGAAATCATATCCACTGGCGCATGCACTACCCACCGTGCCACCAAATCTCAATAACAAGTAGTCAAATACGAATATTGCAAACACTACCACCTTGTTTGAGCAAAAATATTGTGTTATAGACAATCCTCAGGTTGATTCAGGTAAGGTATCATGTCATTACTTACTTTACTGTTACAGGAACATCCAAATCTCCAGTTAACAGAACATCAATACTGACAACACCTCCTTCTGAAACCGGAATATTTGTTTGACCAAGACGCACGATCGCTTCTGCAATTGCAAATAGATACGTTGTAGTATGATTACGAATAAATGGTTAAACACATTTATTGAATATGGGATTTATTTATATAACACAAAAGTTTAGAGGGTGAAGCAGCTTATGTCAATCATTTTGGCACTTTTTTAAGTGTGATTTACCCTTTACATTTTGACTGTTTTCCACTTCAGCAGCACCATAACATAACGTAACGTATCATATTTTCTATTGTATTTGTATAGAAGTCATTAGTTCCACCGTAGTGCTCAGAACACAAAGAACTAATAAATAAAACTAAACGAAAAATAACTTGCACAAGCAAGCAATCAACATGCCAAGTCGCCAATACCCAAACAAACACATATACATAATAGACAAGCAAATATAAGGGGAAAACGTACTGTCGTTGTCTTGAATGGTGATTCGCATAAGTCTTGTAAGGATTTCTGCTTGAGGATCTGTTGTGGATAATGTTGCCAACACAATTTCATCACCTTCAACCCGGGTATCATTATCTGGTGCGAAACTGAAGAATTGACGTGCCGGTCCAGTTGGAGTAAATGTCAATGTGATATTATCAGCAACTGTATAATCATTTGATGAAGTCGTGCTCCCCGTCACTGTGATACTATAACACAATATTATACCATATTTTGTAACATTTAGCACAAAGGTTTATTTTAGACAAACAACATTACTCTTATTTCGAAGATAACGGAAAAGTTCTTCATTATCATGCAACGCTGGTCGTTTGTTATCAACGACAATGGGATATTTCAAAAGGGCCTTAATTTAAGACTGTTTGACATTTTGAATACTATGCGAACTACGATATCAACACACAACCTGTAAGGCCTGGGGAAAACATTGTTACGGAAATATTGTTTCCTATTCAGGTTTTCCATGCAAAGGTGGTCAAACCAGGAAACATTGTTGCGGATAATGCGGAACCAACTGCAATGAGAGTAAATTACTCAATTACAACAAATACTGCACTGATTGGCTGCGGCATTTCAATACATACAGATTATTACAGGTGGAAGATTGTAAGAAATCAATATTTGTCAGACAATAATCGCACTTGTTTTGAGTTTGTTGGGAAACATTTTTCCTGCAAGGGAGGAACTTTGCTTCCGCTTTACTTTTAACAAATTGTTTAGCCCTACTAATTGCTATTCACAAACCTGACAGTTACTGGAGTGTGAAGACCTCCGGTGGAATCAACAGCAATTTGTACCGTTCCTCCATTTTCTGGGACAGTTCTTTCCGGCAGAGCAAATCCGATTCCAGCAACTAGAAAATATTCCAAATTGACGGAAATGATCTGATAATAGAAATGCTGTGAATAACTCTGCAGATAAACTGTAACTATATGTACTATTATTATCATCAATTTCACACAGTATCCAGTTAAGAACAGTGGTAGGGCTCTTCCTGAAATTAGCACTACGAACAACCAGTATTTAGAACAAACGTAAAAGTGAATGGATTTCAATGATTGTTATTCGGAATGGGGATCTGTCCCGGCAGGTGTACCGCAGGGGACAAAACTCGGTCCCTGGCTATTCCTAATAATGATTAACGACCTGAAAGTGGATAACGTAGATCTTTGGAAGTACGTGGACGACACCACTCTTGCAGAATCAGTGAAGAAGGAAGATTTTAGCTCCATGCAAATGTATGTAGATGAACTTATTACAAAGACTGAGGTGGACGGTTTCCAACTTAATGAGACAAAATGTAAAGAGCTACGTGTTAGTTTCTCGAAGTCTAATAACGTGTTTGAGCCGATTGTAATCAACGAAAAGAACGTCGAAATTGTCCCTTCTGCAAAACTGTTAGGTTTAACGATATCAAACGACCTAAAGTGGAACACTCATATCGCGGAGATTTGTAAGAAAGTAGCATCGCGTTTGTACTTTCTTAGACAGCTTAAACGTGCTAAACTTCCAATCAAAGATCTTACTCTATTCTACATCACTTGCATTCGCCCTATAACAGAGTACGCGTGTGAAGTTTTCCATGGCTCATTACCTCAATATTTATCCGACGATCTAGAGAGTCTACAAAAGCGTGCCCTACGTATTATACACCCCGAACTGTCTTATAGCCAAGCTTTACGAACGGCGAACTTTGGAACACTATCCAGTAGACGACAAAGTTTAAACGATAAGTTATTTCAGGATATTATCGATGATAATTCACACAAACTGTATAAACTATTGCCTCCTAGAAACAATAGTACCATATGCTTACGTAACAGACGCACGTTTCAGCTTCCAAAATGTAAGACAAATAGATTGAAAAACAGTTTTATCCTATACAATTCCTATAGATACTCGTATTAAGAATGTAATCATAATTTTATAAAATTTTAATGTAACATATAAATTTATACTTTTTAATGTAAAGGTTATTATAATTCAGCCTTTGTTGCTGTAAGTTATAACTTCAATAAACTATCTATCTATCTATCTATCTATGGCAGTCACGATTTTACTAGTTTCCGGTTTATAGGGATTTTATCATTGTTATTAACGATTCCGGTTTCTTTTCCATTTCAAAGTAAGCATTGACGATGCTCTCACGGGTAATTACACAAACAGCTGTCTTAGTTCTGGTGCTTTTAGCCTTTTTATATAGTTCCGACATAAATCGTGGCAGGTTATTAACGACTACTATACATACACTCGACCTCCAACGTTGGAGAATCGCACACTCAAGCAGACAGGAATTAATGAATAATCGTGACTATCGTTAATATCACATACCATCATCATCAAGGATTGTTATTGTCGTTGTTGCAACAGTTCCAAGATTAGCCAAAGGTGACAACAAAGTTAACCTAGCTGTAAAGTCTTCAGATCCTTCAATTAAATCATCGTCAAGTATAGTAATATCAACATATTGAATAACGTTCCCACCAGGTGTATACGTCAACCGCAGGTTATCAATCTCAACATAATCTAATGCAGCGAGCGCAGTACCTTGTGCAGTGTCAACCCTAAAACAAACATATTCAATTTCTTTATACAGAACTCTAGCTGAAGATTTTTCGGACGGATAAAATTATTCTTATAAATATGAAATCTTGATTCTAACCAAATGCAGCCTTTATCAAAATCTATAGTCTAATACATTGTTAAATACAAAATAATGGAAATTCCTAATAATTTCATTTTAATATCGACGTTTCGACTATAGTCATCATCAGGATACTTATGAATGATAAGATCGATAAAATTACAAAAACTATACACAGTACGAAGTAAGACAAGTGTTATAAACCTGTCAACACAACATTAATTAAAATTAATAAGTTCTTTTGGACGCTTTAGTTCCGTGGTTAAGTGCAGGTCTATGTGACTATGTGACTGAATATGGAAAGCTATATAAGCTCGTGATATTGAACGATACGTCCTCAGTTGCTTATTATTAAATTTAAAAATATTATACCTGACTACAACTGGTTGAGCAAGAGTTCCAGTCAAAAAGACAGCAACACGTGTACTATTGTCAGTTTCATTAAAGTAGTATCGATTGGATAGAAATTGGACAGTTGCAACTGTTAAGAAAAATATAAATAGTATTACCACGACTGCTACTGATATTAAAACTTCTAGCAACTACAACTTGACTACAGAAACCACCACCAATACTAATTCCATCACCGGTACTAGTACCACCACAACTATCAAACTGTACTAGTCCATTCACTATCATTGCGATATACAACTATTATGGTTATTGTCACCACCACTACTAACGCTAGCACCACTACCAGTACCATCCTGAGTACTATCCCTAGAACCTTCACTACCACTACCATCCCTAGTACCATCCCTACCACTACCATCACTAGTACCTTCACTACCACTACTATCCCTAGTACCTTCACTATCACTACCATCCCTAGTACCTCCACTACCACTACTATCCCTAGTGCCTTCACTACCACTACCATCCCTAGTACCTTCACTACCACTACTATCCCTAGTACCTTCACTACCACTACCATCCCTAGTACCTTCACTACCACTACCATCCCTAGTACCTTCACTACCACTACAATCCCCAGTACCTTCACTACCACTACAATCCCTAGTGCCTTCACTACCACTACCATCCCTAGTACCTTCACTACCACTACCATCCCTAGTACCTTCACTACCACTACCATCCCTAGTACCTTCACTACCACTACCATCCCTAGTAGTTCCACTACCACTACCATCCCTAGTACCTCCACTACCACTGCCATCCCTAGTACCTTCACTACTACCCCTAGTACCTCCACTACCACTACCATGAATCACTACTTCTACTACTCTTACTATTGTGACTGCTTGCAACATCACTACTGATAATACCACAGTACCACAACTAGTACAACCACTACTACCTTTATTACTACATGTGTACAACTCTTACCACTATAACTGCTACAATTATTATTATTATTATCAACACCAATAATTCTACCACTAATACTCCACCACTTTATGACTACCGTACACTACACTACACTACCATACACTACTTCCACTGATAGAACCACTATTGTGGCTACTGGCACCATCACTACTGGAACTGGCACAATACCATTAGTATTACAACCATTCACCACTACCACTGGTACCAGTACTAGTAATAATAATAATTAAAACTTTTATAGCGCAAATTAACATATGAATATGATCAAATTGATACAGACAGATAAGCTAACTAATAAACTAATCTAATTACATACATAAGATCATTAATTTAATTTACTTAAACATTAAACGCAATCTTAAAAAAATGAGTCTCTATGTAAAGGTAGTTTATTCCAGAGTGTTGGGGCAGCAGATGTAAATGACCTATCCCCCAATGTCTTTCTGAATTTAGCACTCGGATGTTTAAGAAGTTATCCACTATTAGATCGAAGACTGTATATAGATCTTTCCCTAATACCTATTAAATTACTAATGTATTCAGGCGCAAGGCCATGAATCGCCTTAAAAGTAAGAATGAGTATATATAGCACAGAGTTAACCAAATCTTGATGTTTTGCAGATTATTCTCGCGGCAGAGTTCTGTGCACGTTGTAGTTTGTCCAGATGGACTAAGGGTATGTCATAGATGGACTAAGGGTAGACCATAAAGAAGGCTGTTACAATAATCCAGGCGCCCAATAACGAACGCTTGAACTAGGCGTTTGCGTCGATTCTTTAGATAGATCTTTTCTAACGCGCCTTATATTATTTAAATGGAAATACGCAGCTCTGCAGATCTTATTAATATGCTCTCGCAAGTTGAGGTTAGAGTCCAACCATGTTCCCATAGTCTTAGCTGCGCTTACAGGATTGATTTTAGATCCACCGACAGTTAGATGATCCATGTTAACTTTACAAAGTTCTTGCTTAGTTCCAACACTCCTACAACCACTCCTACCATTATTACTACACATTCAACAACCACTACCTCTACCACCACTACCACTATAAGCACTATTATAGAAACTGGCACCACCATTACAAATTTTACCATGACTATCGAATATCGACCTGCACTAGTGATATCACAACTACCACTAGCAAACGCTACTACCGCTACTACCATCGCAAAACTACCACTAACACTATTAGGGACACTGACATCACCACTACAAATTCTATCACAACTACTACTAATAATTTAAGTATACTACTAAAATCACTATTACTACAAAAATCACTATTACTACAACTACTACAATAACTAACACCATGCCCAGCTTATAATACATACTTTCTACCACAACAAACAATCTATACCACTGCAACGATTACCATCACCACTACTACCAATTCTATCGTCACTATCACAACTACCATGACCATCAACCAATATGTGTGTCCACAACTGCAACTACCATACACAACTACCGCCATGATAACTACTGCTACAACTACTACCACCACGAGCACTGATATTATCTCTACAACCAGCACTCGCTTTTTTCCACAACCATTAGTACTACCACAAAGCTGCAACAACTACCGTAATTACTACTATGACTATTTCAACAGCCACCACAACTTTTAATTCTGCCACTGGAACAGCCATCATTCTTCTTCTTTCTGTTTCAACAACTACTGATACCGCTGCCACCAAAACTATTACTTCTACCACTAAAACGACCCTCATTATTTCTATTACAACCACAATATTAACCACATTTACACTAAAAGATGCAGGAAATAAAAAAAAGAAGCAAATCTATACCATCGTCATCTTGGATCAACACAAGAGCAGAGCTCCTTGCTATAGAGATCTGATCGTTGTTAGTCCTTGTTAAATCCAGGATAAAATTTTCATTTCCTTCTGTTAGTTGATCGTTATTAATAGTTATTATCGCATTCTTATTATTCTGTCCTGGTGTAATTACAAGATTTTGGACTACAGCTCCGTAGTCATCGGGATTGACAGCTGTTCCATCCCTGGTTCTTAGTACACTATAAATAAAAATTTACATAGATAGTTTAAAAGTCGTAAGAGCGACCATACCACACCTCTCAGCCCGTAGCTTCAATTCTCGAGTCATGCACGTGGAAACGTTAGTCAACGTTCTACCTAAAGTTGTGGGCATTTTCCCGGTATTCCGTTTCCTCCGATAGGGAAAGTTTACAGGGTGGTTTAGAATTCAAACAGGATTTATTAAGGGATTGTTGCACCATCTTCTAAACAATCCTCTAATACATTTGTTTCTTTCTTTACAGAATTCCAGTTATACGAACTATTTATATAGCATTATGTAGGAAAAATTCCTATTGGAACTTCCTATACAATCCGTGGGTCTTAGGGTCAAATGAAAATTGCTTAAAATTGAACAAAAATCATTTTTCATTTCTAGAAAAATGAATTTAAAAATTTCATTTTTTAAATTTCAAATTATCGGAAAATGAAAACGTTTCACTCAAATTCTTAAGTTTCAAATTCTGGGGTCATTCATTTTCGCAATTTCGAAAATTTATTTTTGCGTGCAACCCAGCTTACTTTATATCTTGAGAGTGTTGAAGCTGTTCGTGAACTTTCCCGAAATCATACGCTAGAAGAAGTTGCTGATAATTTACAGATGATGTAGGCCAACCTGCAACATCACCCGTAACATTATGAGACTACCACAGATTATATCATACTACATCTTGAATTTCAATAGTAGACGCATCGTGATCGAAGTATGTTATTCTATGCATATGAAATTGTTACCCGTTGTACAGATGCTTGGACAATTTGATCAAGTTCGTCATCAGTAACACAATTTCTCTTTCGTATTCCATGATTTTCACAAAATCGTTTTATACTTTTAACACTTAACCCTCTCTGATTTGGAAATATCATCTGTAAATTATCAGCAACGTCTTCTAGCGTATGATTTCGGGAAAGTTCACGAAAGTTCACGAAAGTTCACAACACTCACAAGATCTTCTAATGCCGCCATTTTGAAAGAATGTGAATACAGTAAAGTAAACTGGGTTGCACGCAAAAATGAAAAATAAGCAATCATTATTTTCATTTCCCATTTTTCGAATTTGCGAAAAATGAATGACCCCAGAATTGAAACTTAAGAATTTGAGTGAAACGTTTTCATTCTCCGATAATTTGAAATTTAAAAAATGAAATTTTTAAATTCATTTTTCATTTTTCTAGAAATGGAAAATGATTTTTATTCAATTTTAAGCTATTTTCATTTTTCAAAACTGTAAAAAAATGAATGACCCTAAGACCCACGGATTCTATAGAACCATTTGTTTCTATATGATTCTATATGATTCTATAGGAGTTCCTATATAATCTTATAGGAATTCCTTATAAGATCCCAGTATATGTTCTTTCAATTTCGTAGTAGCGTACCTTCCACTAACAATCACATCTGTTGTTCCTGTAACAGTTACATCAACAGAAACAAAACCTGCGTTCTCCTGAACTGGGTAAGATGCTTGAGCAATGGACAAAATCAACTCTATGGATATAAGAGAATTGAATATTTACAACACACGCTTCTTCAGGGCAAGTTTATAAAACTGATTAAGAACTAATATATATAGATACTGACTCAGTTAATATAAATCAGGACAACATAGCATAGCATAGCATAGCATAGCATAGCATAGCATAGCATAGCATAGCATAGCATAGCATAGCATAGCATAGCATAGCATAGCATATAGCCAGCATAGCATAATAGCATAGCGCACAGCATAGCATGGCATGGCATAGCGCACAGCATGTTAGCATGCGCATGGCATGGCATGGCATGGCATAAGCAGCAGCATGGCATAAAGCACAGCATAAAGACAGCATACAGCACAGCATAGCACAGCGCACAGCATGGCATAGCGCAGCACAGCACAGTAAAGACAGCACATGGCATAGCACAGCAGCATAGCATGGCGCAGCATACATCACATGGCACAGCACAGCACAGCATAAGCACAGCACAGCATAGCACAGCACAGCATAGCAGCATAGCATAGCATAGCATGGAATAGCATGTTATAGCATAGCGCATAGCATAGCATAGCATAGCATAGCATAGCATAGCATAGCATAAGCATAAGCATAGCATAGCATAGCATAGCATAGCATAGCATAGCATAGCATAGCATAGCATAGCATAGCATAGCATAGCATAGCATAGCATAGCATAGCATAGCATAGCATAGCATAGCATAGCAGAGCAGAGCAGAGCATAAAACTACATATTATTTTATTGTACAATACTGTACTGTGTTGAAAAGTACTGTACTGTACTGTGTTTGAAATGTACTGTACTGTACCGTGTGGAAATGTACTGTACTGTGTTGTGTGGAATGTACTGTACTGTGTTAAAATGTACTGTACTGTGTTAAAATGTACTGTTCTGTGTTGAAATGTACTGTATTGTGTTGAAATGTACTGTACTGTGTTGAAATGTACTGTACTGTACTGAAATGTACTGTACTGAAATGTACTGTACTGAAATGTACTGTACTGAAATGTACTGTACTGAAATGTACTGTACTGAAATGTACTGTACTGTGCGGAAACTTACTGTACTGTACTCTATCGCACCTAACCGTAGCGTACCTAAAAGCGTAGCAAAAGTGTACCACTGTACTCTACTGGGAAAGTACTTTATGTATGTCTAACGCCTATACTTCATGTAGGCCTGTCCACAATCCAACCCAAAACCTAACCCTAACCTTAACGTCTCTCATTTAAATCTAGAAGAAAAGGCTCACCTTCAATGTTACTAGAATGATAGTGATTTGTATACAATGTATATATTTATATTTCTGGTAATTTGAAAAATTGTAAATATATCTATCTATATACGGCTTTTAGTTACATGTTAAGCAGTTGTAAACCTGATGTAAATACATGTACCATAAATATAGCTTTAGTAGTATTACTGTACTTTAACTTTATTGCATTTATCGCATTGTGTTGCATTGTACTTACTGTCTTCGTCCAGGATGGAAATAACAATGGTTTCATCTCGAATACGAACATTTGATTCATCCGTTGTGACATTAACACCAAATCTTTCTGTGTTCTCCACGACATTATCGTCCCGTATAGCAACAACAAACGTTTTTGCAGTATTTGTGCTATCCAACGTAATTACTTCGTTCTTGGAAACGTAATCACCACCAAATGCAGTTATATCAAATGTAAACACGCTAAAAAATTACATGTTAAAATTTGTTAAACAAATTGAAATCTCCACAAAAAGATTGTTTGCCATGCTTAAAATCGCAAAACAATTTTTCCATTACTTTTCTTAATTGACAACGAAAAGGTCTTTTTTAGATCCTGTAAATAATCACTGTAAAAATGCGCATGTTTCTATCTATGATCAAAAAGGCTGAATGAATATTAACAGTGGAGAAAACGTGCCAAACGCAGCTTCTATGTCTACACGATTGTCGTATTATAGTTGTCACTCAGACTTAAATATATAGAATTAGTGGTAATGAATCAATTATTATTCATGACAATAATGTGCCTTTTACATACAGGCAAATTTTACATACGACTAATCGTATGAAGATCAACGGTTGATCGTCAGCCTTTAATGTGAATGATGCAGTTGAAAATATTTGAAGTTGCACTATCTATAGGTTATATACTCCGTAAATTATATGTTCTTACTTCAGATTGATCGTTCTTTGTAGACCCCCCACAGCTCTCACAGTAACTGTAACAGTGCCATGATCTTCGTCTACAGCTGCTGAGGGTACAGCTTCCATGACAATTGTTAGGACTACAATGCAACAAAAATAGCCAATAAATAACCAATATGATCAATGAATAAATCATAACAGTGACTTGATTAGAAAGTATGCTCAAATAGAAAAATATTAATAAAAAATTGAAGCAGTCATATTAGAACTTAATAAGTTTGTATATTGAAGTTCTATAGAAACGAGACGGTGAATATTAAAGACCTGGGTCGAAACTGGGAACGAGCACGTTTACCCGAGTGTGTAAAAATTCTCACTGGCGGAGATTTAAATCCTTTTACAAATGGCGAAGTTAACTGTATATTTACTTACTATCATTGTCCGTTATGGAAACACGGAGGTCTCCATTTACAACATTCACTTGCGGATCAGTTGATGTAATACGTACTCCGAACTGCTCTGTATTTTCAACAATTATATCTTCAAGGATACCGACAAGGAATGGTTTCTGAACGCTATTTGGTTCTAATGTCACCAGCTCAGATTTCGCGTTGTAGTCATTCAATACAGCAAAGGCAGAAATATCGTACGTTGATACACTGAATGAAACAAAAATGATTTATGCACATGGTCATATGTCGTAACTGGGTTTGAACTTAGGGATAAAATTGGACGGGGTAACACTATCCCGAAGGTACACTGACGGTCGTATTATTCCATGAGTGTGACTCATTCAATATGTATTCAATATTGTCACTGTTAAAGTTGCACTATGATGTCGTGCAAGATTATACATGCAGCTAAAACAGCTTAACTAAGAGAAACAAGTTGTAGGATGTATAGGGTCATGTGCAAGAGGGACGTAAAAGACGAGATAAAATTCGTCTCATTATCCACTCAATTAACGTTTGGCGCTTTTGACGCCCATGTTCAGACTTTCTGTGATTCTTAATATTTCAACTTACTTGACATGTATGTCTCTTTCTCTAGTACCAGTCACTTTAACAAGGACAATAGCGTTAGTGGTAGCTTCAGACACATCAATTTGTGAACCTTGCAATGTGACAGTGACCACTAAGAAAACAATATTAAACAAAGTAAGTTTGATCAAGCACGAATCTAGTAAACCGCGTTTCTGCAATGCCAAATAGAATGTTACTGCTAATCAGTAATTCTGTAATCAGAGCAAAGTGACCTGTCAATGGTATGACCATGCACTAAGGGTATACCCTTCGCTATGAATTACAGTCTCAAACATTTACAAGGATGCATACGATATCACTCTAAAATATAATGCATTGCATCTTCTCAATTGTTCATAGTCTTTAACATTGCACAAAACAGCACAACACAACACAACACAACACAACACAACACAACACAACACAGCACAGCAGAGCAAAACACAGCACAGCAGAAGAAGCATAAAACAACATTGTTTTAGCTGGCTACTTAAGAAGGAAGTTTCATTCCTTGGGCGAATAATTTCAGCAAATGGATACCATATGGATCCCAAAGCAACGGAGGCGGTTATCTAATTGAAAGGAGCTAGACCCCAAACTGTAGGCGAAGTACGCAAAATAATGGGTTTTCCGGGGGTATATCAGCGTTCTATCGATAATTTCTCATAAATCGAAGTTGTTATATGATCTCTTGAACTGGGACAAGAAACCTGAAAAGATGTCACATGTGAGCAAAAGAAACACCGGGCAAGAGTTCCAGCAATCAACGGCCATCAAATTCACCCATACAATGGACGAAAAAACATGCTGATACCCTGAATATCCTAATTGAACCGATAACGCCTCCACCTATCCTCGCGTATCCACGATATAATGAACCGTTTATTGTCCATACCGATGCGTCTCATGTCGGGCTGGATGCGATGCTTTACCAAAAACAATCTGACGTGATGAGAGTCATTGCTTACGCCTCAAGAACTTTAACTCATCTTCACTCATAAAAGCTTGAGTTTCTCGCGATTACCTGTACTATACACTCTGGTTCATGGTATTTACGGACAATAATCCTCTCATTATGTTCTAACAGCAGCCAAGCTAAATGCAGCCGGAATTTCGCTGGGTTGGTGAGTAATCTGATTTCAACTTCAACATCAAGTATCGGCCTGGTGAAAGTAATACAGACGCCGAGTTTATCTCGGCTTCCAGGTTACTTTGAACAATATATGTCATCATTGATTGTCATCATTTACCACTGACCAAAGCTTGTTAGATAAAGAAGAAACGTTTCTTTCGCGCAACCTCAGTAGTTGTCAAATCAAAGTGATAGACATTGGGCAAACCCAAAACAAATATCAAAATATGAAGCGCATAAAGGATGTTATCAAGTCACAGCGGGCTCTTACCTTGAAAGAACGACAGCACGAAACACCGAGGTATATGAGAAGGATCATCGAGCACTTTGTCACCCAAATCTGTCATTGCCTAAAACAAAAACGACCTAATCTTCTGACCCGAGAACCACTTCAACCAATTACTACAACTTCACCCTTTCAGCTTATAGCTATTGACTTTGTCCACCTTGAACGCAGTTCGGGAGGTTATGAATATACAAAGCAGGTACTACAGCTGTCGACAAGATATTCAATTATTTCATTCCTAGATTTGGATTTCCTGAGCGAATTCATTATGACCAGGGGAAAGAATTTGAAAATAATTTGTTCAAGAGGCTACAGAAGCTGTCAGGAGTTGGTCACTCGCGCACAACGCCCTATCACCCGCAAGGGAATGGCACAGTAGAACGTATGAATAGGACACTTCTTGGGATGCTCAGAACTCTACCTGAAATACATAAGATGCATTGGAAAGATCACGTTGCGAAGCTCGTACATGCGTACAACTGCACCCGTCACGATAAACTGGTTACTCTCCGTTCATTCTGTTGTTTGGTCGTTCTCCGCGATTGCCGATTGACCTGGCCTTTAATCTAAAAGAAAAAGACGACCCAACCGATTACCATCAGTACGTTGCAAAATGGAAAACAGCAATGCAAGAGGCATATAACACAACACGTGGTAAGAAGCACAAAGTTCGTTCATCTATTTTGCAATCAGGAGAGTTTTGGTCCGCAATCTATCCCCAAGAGGAGGCCCTGGGAAGTTACAATATTTTTGGGGAGAGGAGGAGGTGCACGTTGTGGTGTCACGAAAAGGCCCAGATAGTCCTGTGTACGAAGTTCAATCCGAGTCTAAACAATGAAATCCCGTACATTACACCGTAACATGTTACTTCCGTGTGATTACCTATCAAGTGAATCGGCCGAACCAAAGTCTCGACAGCGCAGAAAACAACACCCGGTCCCGAAATGATCTCGTAGGAAATCTTCACTGTCCGAAAATGATCTCCGCAGGCGAAATAACGGTCCGAAATGATTCCGTAGGCGAAATCTGTAACTCAACTGATGATGAAGACGAATTTTTGTCAGTTTCTCGTTGGTCACCGACACGAGTAGAACCACCTAACAACGTTCGTCAAGCCAGGGAGAAGTCAAATTATACGGAACGACCACTGATCTGAGAGTGTACTCTCAGATCAGTGGGAACGACCAATGGAAGAAATCCCAGAAACTCGAGAAGATCCAAGCGTAGGAGTTGAAGAAACCCTGTAGCTGGCGCAGAAGAAACAGTCGGTGCTAATCGTCCCAGAGGAATAGACAAGTCCCACAATGGTTGACGTATTATGCACCTGGACATGCAGCCCTTTACCATTGTGGTGCGAGGTTTAGGCAATTCCAACAACTAGTCCCAGAACCCTATCAATTCTAGCAACCAGTCCCACAACCGCACCATATCAATTCCAGCAACCAGTCCCACAACCCAATCAATTCCTACAACTTGAATCAGCTTTAATGTGGTTACAAGGAATATTAGAGACGTGGCAGCGGAAGGTCTGATCAACCCAACCGTTGTTCTATCAAAATAGGACTTACTTATAGGACAAAAACGTCATTGTTACCATAGCAACGATAATTACGCGCAACGAGTGCTTGTCAAGAAGATTATTTTTTATGAAAAATTAAGTTATGACTTGTACAAGGTAATTTTCCTGCAACTTGCAAATGTGGGCATTGCTTATTAATTTTCAGGGTTCGTACGGCCCCTGGAAATCCTGGATTTTTTTCTTATCTTGGAAACCCCTGGAAAAGTCCTGAAATTTCAAACTACCACCTGGAAAACCCTGGAAAACTGAACTTGTATTAAAAGATGTTTATCTAAGTAATATTAAACCTGCAATAAAGTGTTGAGGTCTTGGAAAAATTATTTTTGTCTTGCTTTAAATATCCCTGAAAAACCCTGGAAAATGACAGAAAAACGTCCTGGAAAGTCCTTGATTTTTAAAATTATGAAGGTGTACGAACCCTGAATTTTATATAAGTGATTCCGTTCTTAACATAGCTCTCTGTTTTAAGTATCAACTATTTTGCAAGTGGCAGTAAAAATTGCCTCAAGTAAAATGCCGGTAAGTCGCTATAGTTTCGTACCATCATTATCAATAATTCGTATGGTCGTCTCATTAATACTTCCAATTCTTGTAAATGAGTTGGTAGTTGACAAGCTAGCTGTGAATCGTTCAGTTCCTTCAATGAACTCATCATCGGTTATATTAACTCTAATGTGCTGTAATGTTGGTCCTCCAGGCGTAAATCTCAGAGGAGAATTGGTTAAACTTGTATAGTCAACTCCTGCCAGAGCCGTATCTTGTTCTGTAGAAACACTGAAACAAAAATACGTCTTTACTTAATAATTATATTCCTACCCTATATTCCCCCGCATATGCATGCGCCTATAAACGGATAATTACAATTTTCGAGTTTTTTTCGAGTGAAAATTACCGTTTATAGGCGCCGCACCTACAAAAATCCGTATATAGGCGCACCATCGTCCCCCCCAAAAAAATAAGTCTCTAATCATAGTTAATAGAAATATAACAATAATATCTATTGTAATATATCATAGCAATAATAACAGAATATAAACGAACAGTAACGTATGGCAATGTTTGATGCCCTAAAAACTCTATTCTCTCATTTTAAACTAATCCTTATTTTCGTTGTTTGTTGAACAATCTCATGCACTCCGATTTTGATAACTTAAAGGCGCATGCGCGTATAACCGGATATAAGCGCTGGCGCCTATATCTGGGGGAGCGCCTATATCTTGAGGTATTAGGCTATAGCATACATTATTCGCTTCTCTGATTTAAGTAAATGAATGTAATCCAGGATGATAATATTCACGACCCCAATAACGTTAATTTACATAAACACGAGTAGCGAAACATGTCTGAAAACAGAAAGTATATTATAACTACTAATTAAAGAACGTTGCCAGTATTTTTTCACTATAAACAATATAAGGACTGCAAAGAAATCTTTGTATATAAATATCACTCAAATACTATATACATGCATTGTATATGACGTATCTTGCGGCATCTCACGGTTAACTAGTTTGAACATATACTGCATATATTCATATCAAGAAGAATATACTGCATGCAAAATACACAATATTGCGGAAAACAAATGTTTCTTCATAAAGACTTAAAATATAATCAACGTACCTCACTGAAGTAGGATCTTCCAAAACTCCAGTCAAGATAACCCAGATATCAACATAACCATATGTTTCATTTCCAGATAAAACTTCACTTGTAAACTGCACAGTCGCAACTTGGAAAAAATATTTTTCAAGAAATTAATGAATATGGACACAAGGCAAAGGAAGAGAGCAAGGAGATGTTGCCTGGGCAAGGGGTTGAAAATATATACCCTTGTCCCGCAACCAACCACGAGTGTTTATTTAAATACACACTTTAATTTCCTCTCGCCCGCATTTTCGAGCGCTCTTTATAACTTCCAAATAAAAATCCCTTTGAGAGACAGATTTAATTGGAGCAAGTCTAGTACACACTGTGGTGATGGGCTGGCAGTGGCAGGCCATGAATTTTCAACTATAGCAGTAAACTTCTTATTCACTTTGCTGCCTACAAAAGTATGCAGTAGACAGCTGTCTTAAATGTCTCACCTCCCCGAGTCGCGTTATATCTGTTTGAAGGACACAGGAGGTCTTACTGTTCAAAGGCTCATGCAACATGAGTTGACTTATGTTAAAAATCTCCGCCCAAAGATTGTATTGCTTGAAGTGGGCACTAATGATTTATCAACTTTGCCCCCGGAGGTCGTTGGCTCAAAAATTGATGGGCTTGCACATTTGCTTCGTGAGCAACTAAACGTTGGAGTAGTTGGTGTGTGCCAGGTCATACTAACCGGAATGTTTCGCACTCAAACGCGCCTGATAAATTGTTTAACGATAAAGCTGTGATCTTGAGACAATACTTGTCTGTGGTGCTCGCGGATGAGCGGGTATATTTTTATGGGAGCATCGGGACTTTTCCCGGACTGATCGAGTCGATCCAAGATGGGGTCCACTGTAACTCTGCCGGACAATACTGCTTATACCGCAGTTATCGTGGGGCCATTTTAAAAGCATTTATATTCAGATATTATTGCCTTTATACCGGTTGTGTACTTGTGTGTTGGATTTTTCTCCACAGGAACTGTTCATGAATTTGTGGGTTTATATATACAATTGTTGTGTATCATTCGTTTGTTATTTGTACTTGTATATTTGTTGGAATATGTCCTAGCTAAGCCATTGGCATTGGCTTTCTTATATATGTGTGATTAGGTATATATAATTTGCCACTGTTTCTGTGTTTATAGAAAAATGCATGTCTAAGCAGGATAGAGCGAAAAAGCGTTTTCAAATGCCTGCAGTTGAAGTCAATATATTGTGGGATGGAGCGGCCTGTTGTTTTCAGATTGCCCGATTATATATTTAAGAGAGGTTCATTTGCGGCTACCTTCGTTGCATGCCAGAATTATCTCGCTGCTTTATGTTGTGTTTGTTTTGTCTTGTGTTACCGGTAATTTTTTTTTGACATGATGATTTGTCTTACTGGGGCCTCGAGTTTACATGGTATACACATAACTAAATTTTTGCCTATCCCCCGTCTTTTAGTTCTCTTTTTCAGACTACGCCTGCTACTCGTCCCAGTACCCGTATACAACGGCGAGCGCAACCAATGGCACCACGTCCTACAACATCGCGGCGTCGTGCGGTTACAGCAACAACACAACCATCAGGGCAGCGTGTACAGGATATCGAACCTTCTCCGGCGGCTTCAGTTCTCCTTCGGTTCCAGCTCCAAGCCCTTCCACTTCAATATCGAGTGATACGGTACGACAGATTACCTCGACTGTGTTACAGGCTGTGGTGGCTTCATTGAATGCTGTGAATCCGGGACCCAGGACCCAGGAGTTGCCTTTGGCAACATCAGGTATCGGGGTGGGCCCGGTGGGCGCTACTAGACAGCTTTAGCAAACACAACGCGACGTCAAAGAGGACGTGAAAATGGCGTAAAAATGGCGTGGGCACATCCATAGATGGGCACGTCCGGTAGGTGAGAGTTTGGTCCAAGTTTCTTCTCCTTCATGCTCAAATATAGCTAATTTTAATTCAATTACTGTGCCAATTGATGCTCAAGTGAGCGCTAAGCTGAAGGCTAGAATTTGGGCCAACGAATATTTCGATTTTGCCTTATTACTTACTTCAGGGGCAGGTGATGTTAGGTATCATCTGTCTCTGAGTGCTCAGGATGGTTCCTCTTTATCAACTTTATCTTTGGAACCAGCCACAAAATCTAAGCCTATCCTGAATGTTGATGTTTGGACAACTGCCTTTCAAATATTCGTTGGTGTTTACACGGGCAAATACCCCACAGAGGCACCAGCTTCAATGAATTGTGGGGAGGTCATTCGGGATTTGGCGGCACGAGGGGGTGATTGGCGATTTTATGACTCTCAGTTTCGTGTATTGCGTCAAAGTAACCCCTTAGCCATGCCATGGGGTAGCTTTAGATTCGTGCACAAAACTTGAGCAATGCACGACTTCCTAGGCACACGTATGCACGAAATAACTCATCATCACCTTCAATGGGTTTATTTGTTCCTAGAGGGTTCTGTTGTAGATTTCACCGAGGTTTCGATTGCCCGGGCTGTAACTTTCAACATAAGTGTTTTAAATGTGGGGTTGTGCACCCAGCAGCACGGTGCAGTTTTCGTCCCTCCAGGACTGGACCCAACCCTCCCTCCAGCGTTGCCAAATCTCGACCTGCCAACACCGGTTCGCGTTGAGCGCATGCTTCCTCTTCTATGTGCATATAATGCAAAATTAACTTTGTTTTTATCTAATGGGTTTAAGTTTGGTTTTCCCCTTCATTTTGAAGGTCCACACAAGTCGTATCATGCGGGAAATTTATTAAGTGTAATTCAAAAACCTTCGATTGTTAATGCTAAGATTTTTAAAGAGGTGCAGGCCAAACGACTTGCAGGGTCTTTTGAAAACCCAACTTTTCCTAATTTTCGTGTACCTCCTTTGGGTGTTGTTCCTAAGAAGGCCCCTTGGGAATATTGATTGATTCATCACTTGTCATTTCCGAGCGGTGATTCAATAAATGATGGTATTGCTCAGGAGCACTCATCTGTATCTTATGCCCGCGTAGATGATGCGGTACGATTGATCAAGCAGTTAGGTCGTGGTTGTATTTTAGCTAATTAAAACTGATATCAAAAGTGCATTTCGCATTATCCCTATCAGACCATTGGATTATGATCTGCTGGGGATATCAGTTTGGGAAGAAAAATTTTACCATGATCGGGCAATGCCCATGGGTTGCGCATCTTCATGTCGCACTTTTGAAATGTTTAGCACTGCTATTGAATGGATTGCTCGGAATCGTTTAGGTATTTTTCATAATTATTATTCACATATTAGATGATTATCTTATGGCAGCTGCTTCATATCACCAATATCGCATTAACCTTCACCGTTTCTTGTCACTTTGTGAATACGTGGGCGTACCTATCGCTGCCGAAAAAACTGTCGGACCACAAACCATCCTTGCCTTTGCCGGTATTGAATTGGACACCGAAAGGATGGAAGCTCGTTTGCCGTCTGATAAACCTGAAAAATGCAAACTAATGCTTTCGTCTTTTCTAAAGCGTAAAAAGGCCACTTTGCAGGAGATTCAGTCTCTGGATGGCCTACTTAATTTTGCATGCTCAGTAGTTGTCCCAGGTCGGGCTTTTCTAAAGCGTCTTATTGATTTAACCAAGGGCATAAAATCTGCCCATCATTTTATTTGCCTGACTAAGGCGGTTAAATATGATCTTCGCCTCTGGCAGTCTTTTTTTGGGTGGTTTTAATGGTCGGTCGTTTTTTCTAAGCGATGTTTGGCTTGATTCTCATAGCTTAAACTTGTATACTGGTTCTGCCGCTAGTTTAGGCTTCGGGGAGTTTTTTGGCTATGAGTGGTGTTTTGGGTCTTGGCCGGAACATTGGAAAAAACTCAACATCGCCATTATCTACGCCGGCTGGTGCTAGCCTGTTTGAAATTGAATATTATATTTAGGGCTCGTCATGTAGCGGGTGTTAAAAACGTTTTAGCCGGTTTATCCCGCTTACAGGTATCCAGGTTCAAGCAGCTAGCACCGGTGGGTGTGCATCCTTCACCAGTAGACAATTTGTGGATTCGACTCGATTACTCCTGCTCCATCTGCCGTAGTAGACGGTTGCGAGTTAATAATGGGGGTAGCCCCATGTTTACCTACTAAAATATAGTTACCTAAATTAAGATCTTGGCATAATGACAGATTATTTTGGCTGATGAAGTCCCAGCCCAGAACACAATCATATGGTATACTATTACTAACTAAGAAGTCTCCGTTAAAGCGTGCACGAGTTCCTAAAAATTTAACAATACTAGATAGGTGACCTTGAATATTTACATTGTGCCGTTATGGAAACACATTTGGCTTTCTTCGACTTATTTAATTTACGATCGTCAAAGTCAATTGTTCGCTGTACAGACTGACTAATGAAAGATTTCATGGAACCAGAGTCAATAAGAGCACGAACACGGACTTCGTCCACAAAACAATCAACAAACGGGTGGATAATAGGACACTTATCAATAACATTTGTACTTACGACAGGATGGGCGCATCTCCACCAATTTTCCGTCCATTCTTTAGAAGTTTAAATGACGCGGTGATCTACAATCTCGCGCAACGTGTCCCGGTTTTCCACAGTTAAAACAAGTGATAATCCCGAGCAAAATGACCTGGTAAACCACACGTATAACAGGATCCAGATGGCGAGGGTCGAAGTAAAGTACGTGTAGAATTGTCCGTACGTTTCAGGCGGTTCTCTAGTGCTTGCTGTTTCTCCGCGATGCCAGCAACCATGGTAATAAGCTCTTTCAACTGTGGGTCGGCTGGAGAGGAAGAGTGAGCAACAGCATCAACTTGAACGGGCGGAATCTCTGCCGCTGTTGGACGCCCAAGAGCACGAAATCGTTGAGTGAACTCGATCATTTCGTCCAGTGTAGGAATAGGGTTATGCTCCAGCATCTTCGGCTTCAGCGATGGTGGTAGACCTCTTGAGAATTGCCTCGTCAACAACGCAGTTTTTGCGTCCACCGAAAGAGTCGGGTCAGCTTTTGAGAGAATATTCTCCAACTCCCATTTATACACCGACGGATCTTCTTCAGGCCCCAAAATTCTGAGTTCAAACTCGGCAAAGAATTCAATTTTCACGTTTTGCTTGCGGACAGAGGGCTCGTCGCATCGATTTCACCGCATCCGCGTAAGTTTTCCTGTCTTCTGCGGGAATAGCATAAAAATTACTGGCCGCTCGACCACGCAAGAAGGCTGGCAGTTTTACGATTTTTCCGTCGTTAGCCTCGGTTACTTTCCAACCATTCGCAGCACAACAAGCATCAAATAATTCGCGTAACCAAGCATCAAAATCGCCATCATTAAATTTTCCCAGCAGTATTGCAGACATTGTAGTATTTTCCGCTGCCACCAAATGTAACGAGCCGAGCAAACACAACACGCAACGTTGTCAAGACCCAACTTAACTTTATTTTCTTTTACATCCCATATTTATAATCTAGTGAGCTATAATTACATTATCACATTATCACGGATGCAGCTTGCAAAATGAAGCATACGCCGCTAATTATGGTTGACTTCCTTATTTACACGTTGACACATTCTTATCCGTTACACGTTCTTAAGGGTTGGTGAAATAACTTATTACCCACGGTCTCCAATAGTGCTTCAACTCAACAAGGTTGTTAAACTTGTAAATAACACAGGAGCATTAACTGGACTAAAAATAGTGTTTGGTGATTTTAAACACCCATACAACCAACCTAAAGTGTCAATTACACTATGTCAATGATCTGACATATGTCCAATGCAGAGCTTGCTTGACTATTTTGCACTCCGAGGCTTCTCTGACGGCCCTCTATTTCGCATGCTTGACGACCAAGCTGTTTCACGTAACTGCAGGTTCACAGCAAATCTTAGTTCAATTTTTCGTCAATGTGGCTTAGATACTACGAAAAGGCCACAGCTTTCGTATCGGGGCTGCAACATTTGCAGCCGAATATAGCTTTTCTGATGCACAAATACGATTGATGTGACGTTGGAAAGCCGATGCGTTTCGAAAATATATCCGTGCTCCAAGTTTTACTCTGAGTGCATGAGGGAGCTACTCTGCAATTTTCACGTACAGCTACGTTAACGTTACGAAGTTTGCATTATTCAGCAAGTTAACGAAGTGGCATGACTTGTCTGGATTTCTTGCATTAATTCGTAACAATATTTCATTTACCCACAATGAGCGCATGATTTGCTGCTTATGTTCTTTCTTATTGTTGAGTTTAGCGTAGGTTTTCTGCCTCCGGCAATTTCTTGTCACGCTGGGGGGGGGGGTTGTCTTCTTTACCCAAGAAGACTTTTGGCGTTTTAAATACCCCACCTTTTCTGTGCGAACTCATATTTATATTAATATTTGTGGTATTAGTTAATACATCAGTTATTATAAAAATTAATAAATCGGCATGTGCTTACGCACATAGCCAAATTTCTCCCATACATGTCTTAAGTTGTTTTTTGATCTGACGCACAGAAAACGGAGCTCATCGTGACAAGTACCTCGCCGGAGGTTACATATAAATAAAGGAAGCGATAAATCAACTTACTATCATCATTCAGAATTGTCACAACTGTTTCAGATGGATTAGCAAGTTGCGCAAGACCAGTAGATCCTGCTGGTATTCCAAGTTTCACTTTGAAAGTTTCATCATATTCAACTAATGTATCGGGAAGGATCTGTACTGTGAGACTACGTGTCTGGCTTCCAGAAAATGATGTGAATGTCACAAGTCTATTCGGATTATTATAGTCCTGACCAGCTGACGCCACGTCATTAAAGGTACTCAAACTGCAGGAAACAAGAAGCAAAATAGGCATAGCGTTGTGTTTGCTCCAAATCGAGCGAGCTTAGCTCCAAATCGAGCGAGCTTAGCTCCAAATGACTTATGACTTATGACTTATGACTTATGACTTATGACTTATGACTTATGACTTATGACTTATGACTTATGACTTATGACTTATGACTTATGACTTATGACTTATGACTTATGACTTATGACTTATGACTTATGACTTATGACTTATGACTTATGACTTATGACTTATGACTTATGACTTATGACTTATGACTTATGACTTATGACTTATGACTTATGACTTATGACTTATGACTTATGACTTATGACTTATGACTTATGACTTATGACTTATGACTTATGACTTATGACTTATGACTTATGACTTATGACTTATGACTTATGACTTATGACTTATGACTTATGACTTATGACTTATGACTTATGACTTATGACTTATGACTTATGACTTATGACTTATGACTTATGACTTATGACTTATGACTTATGACTTATGACTTATGACTTATGACTTATGACTTATGACTTATGACTTATGACTTATGACTTATGACTTATGACTTATGACTTATGACTTATGACTTATGACTTATGACTTATGACTTATGACTTATGACTTATGACTTATGACTTATGACTTATGACTTATGACTTATGACTTATGACTTATGACTTATGACTTATGACTTATGACTTATGACTTATGACTTATGACTTATGACTTATGACTTATGACTTATGACTTATGACTTATGACTTATGACTTATGACTTATGACTTATGACTTATGACTTATGACTTATGACTTATGACTTATGACTTATGACTTATGACTTATGACTTATGACTTATGACTTATGACTTATGACATATGACTTATGACTTATGACTTATGACTTATGACTTATGACTTATGACTTATGACTTATGACTTATGACTTATGACTTATGACTTATGACTTATGACTTATGACGTATGACGTATGACGTATGACGTATGACTTATGACTTATGACTTATGACTTATGACTTATGACTTATGACTTATGACTTATGACTTATGACTTATGACTTATGACTTATGACTTATGACTTATGACTTATGACTTATGACTTATGACTTATGACTTATGACTTATGACTTATGACTTATGACTTATGACTTATGACTTATGACTTATGACTTATGACTTATGACTTATGACTTATGACTTATGACTTATGACTTATGACTTATGACTTATGACTTATGACTTATGACTTATGACTTATGACTTATGACTTATGACTTATGACTTATGACTTATGACTTATGACTTATGACTTATGACTTATGACTATAGTCATAGACTATAGTCCATGACTAAGTCATTTGGAGCTAAGCTCGCTCGATTTGGAGCTAAGCTCGCTCGATTTGGAGCAAAGCTCGCTCAATTTGGAGCAAAGCCCTCTCGATTTGGAGCAAAGCTCGCTCAATTTGGAGCAAAGCTCGCTCGATTTGAAGCAAAGCTCGCTCGATATGGAGCAAAGCTCGCTCGATGTGTTAGGATTCAATGATTTACTCTTTAGGATTCAATGATTCAATCTTAGGATTCAATGATATCATACAGTATCTTAAGATATCATTTTAGGATATCATACAGTATCTTAGGATATCATTTTAGGATATCATACAGTATCTTAGGATATCATACAGTATCTTACGATATCATACAGTATCTTAGGATATCATATACAGTATCTTAAGATATCATACAGTATCTTAAGATATCATTTTAAGATATCATACAGTATCTTAGGATATCATACAGTATCTTACGATATCATACAGTGTCTTAGGATATCATATACAGTATCTTAAGATATCATACAGTATCTTAAGATATCATTTTAAGATATCATACAGTATCTTAGGATATCATACAGTATCTTACGATATCATACAGTATCTTAGGATATCATACAGTATCTTAGGATATCATACAGTATCTTAAGATATCATACAGTATCTTAGGATATCATACAGTATCTTAGGATATTATACAATATCTTAGGATATCATCGGAGATATACACTAAGCTTGGCTCGGGCCTATCCTTATATGTTAGAGCTCCGCTCGGGCCTATCCTTACGTCTTAGAGGTCGGCTCGAAGCTAAGCTCGCTCTATATGGAGGTTGGCTCGCTCGATATTAAGCTAACATCGCTCGATATTCAATTATTCAATTTTAGGATTCAATGATTCACTCTGAGGATTTGGAGTTTAAGAATAATACGTTCTTAGAAGCAGACCCAGAGCAGACCTTATTTACTTTGTTAAAAATATATTTAATAATGGGTAGATTTCAGATTGGAGACCTTAAGATTTAGCAATTGCAAGATTATTCCCCGAAGACAGACAAAAATATCTCTTTAAAGATACAAAAGACACCTAAACGAAATGCTCTTAGGAGCAGACCTTACTAACGCTGTAAAAGAAATTATTATCAATAAATGTGTTTTTAAAATTAATTCTGTGTGTGTTGTATGTACATTGTACAATATTTCCCCGTCCTATAAATAATATATTCTAAATTTATTCAAATCTTTAAGCTAGAAAATCTTAATTGCCCGTAATTACCTAACAAACGCTAAATGTTTATATACAATTCACTGCTACATCTAAAACGCTTGAAACTCGGTAAGGTTTAAATCCCTTTAACAATCGCTTGGTAACATATATTTGTATTGCTCTATAAGACCTTAGACCTCTCTTAGACTATAAGACATTTCTCGTTTTAGAAAGCTATATTTCTACTTGTTATTATTTCGCATAAGGCAATACTAGGTTAAGCGTCGCTATATTAGTTGTCTAAGCCGTTTCGTATAAGGTGATATTAGATACGAGAATATATTTACTCTTTGTCGAAACGGACTGTGTTTGGAACACAACGCTTGGGAATTTTATACGGACGCTATAGCTATTGTGATGGTTCATCTTAATGATTGTTTCGCCCAAACAAGCCTTTTGACTTAATCCCTTAATGAGTTAAGCTATTGTGTCAAATGCATCAAAATATTTATGTTTCTAACGCTTTAATATGTTTGTAAATCTCGCTTGTATAGGCTTTACTAAATAAACGCTTGAAAACTTATTAGTATTGGTCTACTCAGAAAGAAATACTTCACTAGATACGAGATTGAAGGAGTTTATAAATCTTGCGACAACAAACCCATATATTTTTGCACACAAAATATGCTGAACTCAACATAATGACTGTCTTGCCCAAACTCACCTTGCATATCATTATGACGTCAATACATAATTATGTTAATGATGTTGCACACTCTCAAAAATCTCGCACATCTTTTCCCCACCGAGGTCAGAACGAAATGAACCAAGCTATGATCACAAACTGATATATAAAGCTATCAACGTAAGCGAGAGTGTTATTAAAATTGATTGTTTATTATTTTGTTTATGCTTTGGAACACTGACAACTTGAAATGCCTCAACAGATCTTCGGACATTTTGTCGAATAGATTCCTCGCTATCGCTGTGTAAATATACGAAAGCTAAATAGGCGAAAATATGACCAAAATTTGTAACATTTATTTCTTTGTAGAGTTGTTCGTAATCACAAACAATCATTGAATGGTATAAATCTTCGTGTTGGTTCAGAACTGTATTTATATGAAACGATAGGGTTTGTTTATCAATATCAATCTCATTTCGTCTTAACTCGTCATAAATTATATCTATGTTCTCCATTTCACCGTCTCACCACAAAGGTTACAAGGCAAGTGAGACATACATGTTATTGCATCTCAATAATATGTAAATTCGTGGATCGCTTTATAATGACTTAGCGACGCATATAGCAACGAAAAAAGCACACAACACAGTGTTTTTTAAAACATATTTATTGTCACATATATAAATACAGCTAAAAGATGTCTATTTCATCAAGTTCACTTGTTAAAGCATTAACAGATTTAAGAAATGTATATTCCGCGTATGCCTCTTTAGTGTTAGATTTAGTACTATTAAATATCTCTCCTGTCTCTTCAATCTTGTACCGGTATTGTAGTGGATTACTGAAAAGTTCGATGCCAGTATTGATCACACGAGGTTCGTGCTTCTTCCATTCGAAGAAACCACAAGCGTCTTCTTTGGGGCAGCAGTAAAATAGACGGTTTTGATTTGGTCCATCTTTCTTGACTTTTCGTTCACAGCATACCATTCCATGTTGGCATATAGGTCTTGGCTCTTCGAATACATCCCCCCATTGCCAAAATTTGCAGGGATTCTCTCGTTCAGAACATACAAAGTACGGTCGTCCATAGTTTTGTTTCATCTTATCTTTAACTGTACGTAACTTTGCTAGTTTTTGATGTGTAGGGCACACAGGATGTTGAGGACCACTCTTTCTAAAATCTTCTACGGCTTTCGTGAACATATAACAATCTTCATCTCGGCAAAAGAACTCACAGCTAGGTTTTTGTCCACAGAACCAAAATGTACCATGGTTTGTAGTCGAATAGGACGCAGGTTTTCCATGTAGACACTCCATCGTATCGCTTGTAAATGATGCTCAAACAAAGCTGGGTAAAATACAGGGTGTATAAAAAAAAACGCAACCTCGGAATTTCCCAAGAAATCCACTTTGTTCTTAAGAACAAAAGATTTTATGCCCCTGGGAATTTAAAATAGCTTCTAATCGTATTCCAGGGGTTTGTTGGAAAACGCGGACTGCGGACTGCGGACTGCGGACTGCGGACTGCGGACTGCGGACTGCGGACTGCGGACTGCGGACTGCGGACTGCGGACTGCGGACTGCGGACTGCGGACTGCGGACTGCGGACTGCGGACTGCGGACTGCCTCTTCATTTATAGAAAATCTTTTGCCTTTGGGTTGTGGGAGAAATATTGTCGCACTACTGCGCATGCCCATCTCGAAGTTTATGCGGATATTTATAGAAAATATTTGGTGGTTGGGTTGTGGGAGAAATATTGTCGCACTACTGCGCATGCCCATCTCGAAGTTTATGAAAAATACGATATTGTTATTAAATAATTTATAATAAAAGCTATAAATGTTCAACCTTCCATTAGCTCTCTCTTCAAATCGCCGGTGCGCTAGTGTAGTTGTCTATACACTCGCTTTTATACTCTATACCACATATCTTAACCTAACATATGCACGCAACTTACTGATTGACGATTGTGTTGTTGTTCTTTACCCATTATATGCTTTTGTTGATCTGTAGTGAACAAATACGTTGAATTACCCTGCGATTAACATTTTGAAAAACATGATGGCAAGAACGCAATCAACGTCATTTTTAAATGTTTATTGTTCAAAGTTTGTCTGATGTTTATTGTTCAAATGTTTGCTCGGGAATGCTCCTTTTTACGCGTTATGATAAAATTTGTAAAAACACATGTCAAATGAATTATAAGCACACCGATAAAGATTATATTTTTCCTTTTACATATATTCATGCAATAAAAGAGACAAAATCGCGGATCTTCTCTGAGATTGGGATGTTTAAATACACGATGTTTTTCTTTAACAATCATGTTTTTCTACATGGATATTGTGAAAAATATAAAATTTCAATGAACATATATCTTAACATGTACTATTATGCAGTGGCGGAAGAATATGCAGGTTGCTGGCGTAGCTGTTGCGCGAAGCCGTTGTTTGCTATGTAAGAATTATGTGTAATTATAGGACAATGCTGTGGCGTTGGTTGAGGCTGTAACGCTTGTAGTGCAACTCTCTGCGGTGCCGTGGTGGCTGAAACTGTACTGCTCAGTGCTCCCTGTACAGATGGTGGTAATGTGGTATTGGTTGTAAAAATTGTGCTGGTAATTGTGATAAAACACCACACATTTAAAAATGACGTTGATTGCGTTCAAGAGTACATGTTAAGAAAGTAAAAACTCTTGCCATCATGTTTTTCAAAATGTTAATCGCAGGGTAATTCAACGTATTTGTTCACTACAGATCAACAAAAGCATATAATGGGCAGTCCTTGAAACTCAGGTCGGCATTCGGCAATGCCGACCTAAATGCCGACCTGCAAAGCGATATGTGTAGATTTAGGTCGGCAAAATTTTGCCGACCTACTTTCAAATACGTCTCGGCATCTTTCACATACGCATTTTCAACGATGATGTTTTAATTATCAGGTTTTGATCATTAGCTTGCGTATCAAAATACGCTTTGCGAGTATCAAATTTAATTAAATCACCATTGATTGACATGTTTACGTACAAGCAAATACATATTTTCGTGCAGGGGTTTTCCCAGTGGGACCAGTGGGTTTTCCCCATTTTTCAGCACAACTGTTTTTGCGTATTTATAGTCTACAGGTTTAAAATAAGCATTGTTTTAGGGAAAAAATGCTTAATTGTAGTGTCTAGTGAGTATCTTGTTACTGCAAGTGTTTGAGTAGCGTGCAAGATTTTCCAGACATTGGCAATTGACACTTGAACTATTATGTAAAAGTACTGTAATCTTAACATGTAATGACTAAATATACAACAACAAGACCTTAGCTAGCATGACTCCCGTGAATAGGCAAATATTTTAGCACTCACGATCTTGTCATTGGCTGTCAATGGAATTTGCTTGCTCATGGTCATGCTATATGTACATGCACTGTTCGATTGGAGTTCATACATTTTGTTAGTTGTTTTGTTTGCTATTGGCATTGATTGCAATTAATTGCGGTTTATAAATACGCGTATTATTTGTTTGGATTATTATACGTTTGGATTATTGTCTATTTGTTTTCGGAAAATATTTGCCGACCTAGATTGAGAATTATCGCTTTCGGGAGTTTCAAGGACTGAATGGGTAAAGAACAACAACACAATCGTCAATCAGTATAAAGTTGCGTGCATATGTTAGGTTAAGACATGTGGGTATAGAGTATAAAAAGCGAGTGTATAGACAACTACACTAGCGTACCGGCGATTTGAAGAGAGAGCTAATGAAAGGTTGAACATTTAAAGCTTTTATTATAAATTATTTAATAACAATATCGTATTTTTCATAAACTTCGAGATGGGCATGCGCAGTAGTGCGACAATATTTCTCCCACAACCCAACCACCAAATATTTTCTATAAATATCCGCATAAACTTCGAGATGGGCATGCGCAGTAGTGCGACAATATTTCTCCCACAACCCAAAGGCAAAATATTTTCTATAAATGAAGAGGCAGTCCGCAGTCCGCAGTCCGCAGTCCGCAGTCCGCAGTCCGCAGTCCGCAGTCCGCAGTCCGCAGTCCGCAGTCCGCAGTCCGCAGTCCGCAGTCCGCAGTCCGCAGTCCGCAGTCCGCAGTCCGCAGTCCGCAGTCCGCAGTCCGCAGTCCGCAGTCCGCAGTCCGCAGTCCGCAGTCCGCGTTTTCCACCAAACCTATTCCAGGAGCATAACTGTCAAATTACTAATAGGTCGTATTACTATTTTAAATTCCCCAGGGGCCCAAAATCTTTTGTGCTTAAGAACAAAGTGGATTTCTTGGGAAATTCCGAGGTTGCGTTTTTTTTGATACACCCTGTACAGGGTGTATCAAAAAACAACCTCAGATTTTCCCAAATCACTTTGTTTTAAACAAAGATTTTAGGCCCCTGGGAATTTAAAATAGCTTCTAATCGTATTCCAGGAGCATAACTGTCGAATTACTAATAGGTCGTATTACTATTTTAAATTCCCCAGGGGCCTAAAATCTTTTGTGCTTAAGAACAAAGTGGATTTCTTGGGAAATTCCGAGGTTGCGTTTTTTTTGATACACCCTGTATATAGGGACGCTATAGCTATTGTGATAAAAGCGTAAGGATTAACTCTTTTTGTGACGAAAATGCTGAGCTCAGCTTAATGACTGTTTTGCCCAAACTTGCCTTGCATATCATCATGACGTCAATACATAATTAATGAATGTTAATGATGTTGCACACTCTCAAAACTCAACATAATGACTGTTTCGCCCAAACTCACCTTGTATATCATTATGACGTCAATACATAATTATGTTAATGATGTTGCACACTCTCAAAAATCTCGCACACTCACACACACTCTCGCACACTCTCAAAAAAGGGGGTCGAACGGTACCTACACTACTACTCCTCTACTAACGTCAAACAGCAAAACTGAAACGGCTTATTTAGTGCGATTATTTGTGTATCCTATCAAGTTAACGCCGCGCTAGCCGATTGCGGTAAACGTCAAGCTTTAACTCTTTATTACCCCGATTAAGCGCCGCACCATAGTTAGACAAGTGCGGCGCTTAATCGGGAGCGGCGCTTATTAAATTATTTTAATCCTAGGTGCGGCGCTTAACCGGGAGCGGCGCTTAACCGGGAGCGGCGCTAAAACGAGCATTTACGGTATTCTTATACTCAATTGACGAACTCCACAGTTTTAGAGACAGAGTATACATACAAAATAAGCCAGCCCGCTAGGTTTATACACGACAATTATATGCACGCTACACAAATATGTCAGTAAAATACATAAAATATAAAGTAACATAACCTAAATTCAAAGCAAGTCCAGTTTACTCAAAAATGTGTGCAATTTAAAAATTCAAAACATAAGAACGTAAACAAACTTAGTTCGGATATCTCCAATGAATGCCTCGTGTTGTCAAAATGAATGATCGAACCATTTATGGGCATAAGCGTAAACGAGCGTAATTCGGAAATCGTCGAAAAAATCCCCAGCCACACCGCCCAATTACAGATGCAGTTGATAGCATATACGTCTCCTGTTACACAGTAACAGTAGACGCAAAAACTGTCGGCAGCTCAGTATATATATAATATGCAAAGTAAATACTGTAAAATAATAGTGTTAACTTACGGCAATTCACCGGTGGTGCTGTTAAAAGAAGGACCAAGATTTGATGAGGTGTCGATTTCTCATACTCACTACAAAGTCGGTATGCGCTGACATTCCCCCAGGTTATTCCATTAATGAAGTCAAGGAAGTCTTGATTCCAACCATAGTGACATCCCAATTGCTGCACTGATAAACCTGTGTATTGTGCAATAACCTCTGCCACAGTTCTATTCCAGACTTGCTGGAGAGTTAGGTTATCGTTTGCTAGAAGGTTTTCCAAAGGCGTACTTTCAATGGTTATCTTCCCCTGAACGATAGGTATAATGTTTACGCTAAAAAGTGTGTGATACTCTGGTAATGTCATTGCATAAATATCTCCCTCATTTCGTCCAAGGAGACACGTCGTTAGGGAACTTGTGGTTACTTTTGGGGAGAAATAGACAGGTGAAGGATTGATTCCAATTGATGGATTACCGTCGGCCTGGTTAGTCACTGCGATATGACTACCAGCGGCCAAGTTCACAGACAAAGCATCTGCTGCATGAGCAAAAGAAGCTTGTATAACGGCACGAACAATCCTTGACCATTCAAAAGACGGAAGAGTTGAAAGTATATGCATGTCTATTACACCAGGTACACCAAGTAATGGAGGCAAGTTAGAAATTGAATATCTGTCAACTAATGCATCCAGTATTATAGCATGAAGATCAACCACCGGTAAGTTAGAAAGTTGTGCTGAAGGTGTTTGTGTTAGACTGACTAATTCATTGTAAGTATATCCATACGTCGTAAGCAAGAGATTTCGGAACGTAGGATTATTGATTTCCAAAAAAGGTGCAAGTGTTCCTGTTCCATTGGAGTTCTTTAATGATGCTATTACTTGAGGCAGAGAGCAGGTATTGATGAATGCTGTAGTTTGACTTGCTGCAGACGCAACATGACTGACTGATGGTATTTCTACCCAGACACCTTCGTCTATATCCAACTGAAGAATACCATCCATAACAAACCAACTTGAGATGTCAGTCGCAGTCATAAAGATGTATAGAGAATTTCTGCCTTCAATTGTTGTCAGAGCATTAAACTTAGCTTCAACTTCGTTTAGAGATCTTGATAGAACATAGGAAACGTTGCAGGTTGGCTCTGTTGCTCCTTGTCCAAACAAGGCTGTAGATACAGCAAACAATGAGTTTGATGTTATGACAGAGCACTCAGCAAAGTAACTTGACAATGGCACATTATCTATAGCAAACAGTTGAGACTTCTGCCAATCATACAGGATTTCCAGATCACGCAGATTGAATGCAATAAATGAATGGCCAGCATAAAACAACATAGTTTCAGCTTCACCTTGGGCTTGATTCAATCCTGCGAAGGCGTAAGCAGTATCAAGTGACCTTGTTTCAAACAAGTTCTTGCGAGTTTGAAGTAATATAAAGTTCGGGAAGAAAGCATTGGTTAAATCATCAAGTGTGTACCCATATAATGTAGCGAGATCTGTACGAATAAGCTCAGCTAATTCAGACACAGTTACACCAAGAATATTAGCCCTACATTGAACTGCTTCGGCAACAATCTGTGGTACGAACAATGCCCACTGGCTTTCCAAAAGGATTTTGGAGGACATATTGAGTCTTTGTTCAATTCCATCCATATCAAAGCAGTAAATATCTTCCAATGTTTGAACAATCGCATTATGAATCTCAAGCACCGTGATAGTATCAGGACTTCCTTTCAAATTCTCCATAGTCTTTCCAGTGACTCGTGTGATTTCACTTATCGGTAGATCCAGACACCAGTTAGTACAGTTGTAAGCAAACAATTCATCAATTTTTAATAATTCTTTTTCTTCCAACACGAAAATATTGCTGATTACACTAGACATTGATGAACTGAGGATTCTGTCCAAGTCATATATAGTTGATAAGATAAAATCATCATAAATTGTAGCTTTGGAATAGAGTTCTACATTCTCCGGTCTGGTGACTTCTGCATCCTTAAAATCAGTTCGAGGAATACCCACTATGGGAGCAATGGAAAGTGGGACCCTTATCGTGGTAAACGTGGCTGTTAAAACAGGATTAGGAGTGACGGCGAAGAAGACGATGAAACTCCATATTATCAGGTTGGGAATCATGGTTTGATCTACATGTGAAACAGAATAACATTGTCATTTCGGGTTATAGGCGGAAGATTAGTTTAGTGGTAGGGGGACCCCTTGAAATTTTTGAAATCTAGAGTTTCTGAAATGGCACTTTCTGCGTTATGGACAAGATTTGACATGCAGAAACTTAGTCATTAATTCTTGATTTTGTTCAGGCAGTAAAGAATATGGCACCTTCGTCTTAAGTGCTCCCACTCTTATACTCTTTTCAAGGGGGAGGGAGGGAGTTAGACCCCTCACATGTACTTTTGGAGAGGCAGTGAGCTTTCTAGCCCTCCGGTTCCGCCGGCTATGTTTCTGGTTATATACAGTCATCATATCGACTCTTATTTGTTGTTTTTTCAAAAGACTAGATTAACATCGATTATCTTTTATTATTAATAAACAGCAGATAAGATTTTGTTTCCCCGTTTCCCCGCGGAATTTTACACCTCTGGGAGAAGGGGAAAACAGCCACAGATCACAAGTAGAAGAAAACAGCTCAATTTAAATTTTCAATAAATTAGCAGCAGAGATTGACTATCTGTGTGAGCCTCATACTCAGGGGCGGAATGGGCGGATGGAATCGGTCAGGAATATTATCCGGGCCCATATATGAGTGTACAAATATAATAAAAGTAGTTAATTTTTAAAGTTAGTATGTAAAATATAGTTTTTTAATATGTTAAATATAAAAGTATATAACAAAAGTGTAATACAAACAACCATAATGTCAACCATATTAAACAAATTGCGGTTAATGATCACGTCACACACGTCCGTTTGACCACTAGTTTTAGAAATTTTATAGTAGAAGAAAACAGCTCAGTTCTTTATATTTAGAACTCATGGCAACCTTGTCAATAATCTGTTCTTTACTGTTCTTTAGCTGCAGCGCAATATCTTTTCCAATAGCAATAATAATCAATGATTCAAGATTTTCCTGCGTTAGCGACGATCTTAGCCCTGTCTTAACTAACTTCAGTTTCAAGAACGGTCTTATAACGAGCATTGTGTGACACTTAGCGGCTTAGTGTTAGTAAATAGTTGTAAACTAAAACAAATTCGTAAGCTGTGGAGCTAATATGTGCTGGGACAGTCGGGTAGGGATAAAACGCTGAAACTGAATCGCGGAAACGGAAACTGAAAGCGGAAACTGAATTGGGGATAAAACGCTGAATTGGGGATAAAACGTTGAAATGGGGATAAAACGCTGAAATGGGGATAAAACGCTGAAATGGGGATAAAACGCTGAAATGGGGATCGAAATCGTTGTTTGCTAAATCCTTGCCAACACATGTAATTTGTCAATAAAGTCGAAGAACGATATAGTTTAGATATCTGATAGTTTATATTTTATTAATAATAGTAATAGAACGAATAGGTGCAATTAATGATTAATCGGACTCCCTCAGAACCAATGAAATTGCAGTATTTGCCTCTTATTACAGAAGGTATATAATTAATAATTTAATTAACATATAATTCCCTCTATATAACTTCGAACTCAACTTTTTGTGGCGCTATTTATTCACACGGCTAGATCGGCAAGTTATGGCCATTAGAATTGCATTAGATCATTAAATTTAGTTAGCTAATTGTTAATTTAACTGCAGGAAGAGAAAATTAATGTATCTATGCCACATACAGCAATATTTCAAGCATGTAATATAACTGCCGTTGTAATAGCATACCATCTTGACATTGCCATATGGCTGATATTTTGGGTGTAAAACCGGTGTCACAGGAATTTCGGTGAAATTCCTAGGAATTATCAGGCGATATTACGACGGGACAGCTTTCCTGGGACACCTGTCTAAATTGCGAAAAACGTTTTTCCTCTCATAGACCCATGCTTCTCTATGCCAGGAAACATAAAAAATAGTGTAGCATAAAGATTGAGTTATATGAAGTGAAAATTATATAATGTTACTTATTAAAACTAAAATACAAACTATATATCAGACGTTCTTCGAAAATTTGTGGTTGCCATTTTACTGGGAACTCCTTTCTTATTTATTCGGCTTTATTGGCAAATTACATGTGTTGGCAATGGTCTAGCAAACAACGATTTCGATTAAATTTGCCCAATTCAGCGTTTTATCTCCATTACAGCGTTTTCTCCCCATTTCAGCGTTTTATCCCCAATTCAGCGTTTTATCCCCATTTCAGCGTTATCCCCATTTCAGCGTTTTATCCCCAATTCAACATTTTATCCCCAATTCAGCGTTTTATCCCCATTTCAGTTTCCGCTTTCAGTTTCCGTTTCCGCGATTCAGTTTCAGCGTTTTATCCCTACTGGGACAGCCAGCGAAATGCGCATGAGTGACAAGTTCCTGCAAGCAGTTTTTTTTCACTTTTTTTGTCTTGATGAATCGATCCTCACTTTTTTCGTCGACATCGCTGAAATCTGCCGCATGTCGATAATACAGATACTAACTAAACAAACGCACAATCCATCCACAACCGTCGATATTTTCGCGAAACATTTTTTCGCTAACAAATTGGCGTCTGGATGAGGGGGCAATCGTGTTCCAGGCAGTGCTGTAGAATAGTTGAGGGGGAGGGAGCGCTTGGTGGAGGAGCTGCCTTTCTTCAAGCTATGG
Source organism: Trachythela sp. YZ-2020 (assembly GCA_016169945.1). Taxonomy (NCBI): domain Eukaryota; kingdom Metazoa; phylum Cnidaria; class Anthozoa; order Malacalcyonacea; family Clavulariidae; genus Trachythela; species Trachythela sp. YZ-2020. Next base: position 5,820,209 of record JADLSH010000369.1, read on the forward strand.
GGGGGGGATAAAAACCCCTTCTTTAGCATCACTGATGATTATTTCAGTCATGAATATTGTATAAAGGTGGGATTGAGGGTTACTTATGACGTCATCCATTTCTGAATGTTTTCACCCTTGGTAACATGCTCGTCTAGACAGCAGAATTGCTGCGAAAGTTCCCCGATTTTTGGCGTCTACTGGAACAGGAAATGCTATATTTGCTGTCGACAAGACAAGTGTTTTAGGCGGCAGTAGATTCAAGGATCCACTTTTCGGAGAATTACGCTTGTTTACGCTTATACCCACAAATGGTTCGATCATCAATTTTGACAACACGAGGCATGCGTCTACGTTTGTTTACGCTTTTGTAATACCCCTGCCTAGACCTAGGGCCTTTACTCGGCAGGTGGCACTTGGTTTACAGGTTAATCGACTTCATGACGTCACAAGACAGATGCCGTGTCGCTTCGCCCTTCCTCCGCTCCGCCCCCAAATCGCCTGGCCCCAGTCTTCCTATGTAACATGCGCTGAAAACGCGGAAACAGAAATAGAAGGCCATAGGTCTGGGCTGGTAATACCCATATTTTGAATTTTAAATGACAGTTATTGGACACATTTTTTAAATACACTTGGTTTTGCTTTGCATTTATATGATACTATTCCTCTGAAACTGGGAGCTCGTCAAATAAATATATAAATATATATACTAGAAGGCACTCAGACTTGAACTGAAGAATAATGCCAAACGTGTAAATCTGAAACGTACACAACAGAGAACGTGAAAAACAGTTCTCTGTCGCTCGCAAATTGTAGTGTGTGCATCCGTGCATCTTTGTGTTTTTATTTACATACGGAAATTCGTTATAGTGAATTCCCTAGCCTGATGTTATGAATTGAAGTGAGTAAAATGCCCACTCAGAACGCATCATTCTGATGCGCAGTCGACTTACAGTCGAGATTCGCGATCTGTGTATTCTTACACACTTATTGTACATTTCATTTTTCAACAACGATCAAAACATGTCAGAAAAGTCAGTAACATGGAAATTATTGCGCTAGCAAGTGTGGGATTCGTTGACACGGAAGCGCGCTATACCAGAGGCGGAGCGGTCGGGCAACGGCTATACAATACGTTTCCGTAGTAGCTTTGTTACCATTTGGTCCTGAACTTGTCCGCCTGCAATACAGCGTGAATTTGCATAGTTCGCTTAGGCATGCCTGTAATTATATTGTTTACATAATCTACAAGGATATTAAATTAAGTTTATGTAACTTTAGTCTTAAATTGTTCCCATGTCTACCGTACAGTCTGTGAATATTTAACTTGACGCTCAAGCTTTTTCTTTACCATAATATGAAACATGTTTTCTATTGGATTTATTAATCTGGAGATCTGGCTGCAACACAAAAAATTCACAACAGTCTTTCTTTACAGCTTTCTGAGCAGCTAGGCTTCGCTGAGATGAATCGTTGTATATTACGAACCATTTTCCTCCACGCTTCATGCGCGAGAGTAGAACAGGAAATTTGTTTTGTACGAATCAAGCGAAATTCCTTGCCGTCATTTTCTCGTATTCTTCGACCATCACAACTCCCTGGTTGTGAGAAATTGCGACCAGTGAGTGAAGCCATTTTCCACCTGCAAGGTTTTCGATCCCTTTGCAGTAACTCTCTTTTTTTCCACACACGCCCTCTTAGGGCTAAATTGGCTAATGCGTCACTAACCGGCTGTGTCTTATAAACAAAAGAGACTCCGTCTAAATAGAATGCAATATTTGGCCAGAACTCAGAAGGAAAACAGACTTTGGGGGAAAGTATCGTCTTACACTTTAATATTAGCTTTGATATTATTAGTATGCGGGTATACACCACTTAAGTAAGTATACCCAAGTATGTGTGATTGCTTCGAGGCTCTTGATATCGTACTTCAATTTCCACGAAAATATCCCACTTAAATTCGATTAGCGTATGGGGCCAAGCACCTTGTGGTTCTCCGTCTTGATTCAGTGTTCTTACAAATGGAACCGAGAATAAGTGGCATATGTGTCCAATGATATCAGAATTGTGCATTTCGTGACGCAAGCATCAAAGTTTTAGTCAGACATGAGTATTGTTCCATATGGAGGCATTTGAAAAATGAATACCGACAGAAAACAGAGGTACTGGTAACGGATAAACGGATGGAGGGATAACCGGATAAACGAATAGACGGATAAACGGATAGAAGGATAAACGGATAGAGGGATAAACGGATAAACGAATAGAGGGATAAACGATAGTCAGGCGAGTCATCCGACAGAGCAGACGTACATTTTGCGGCTCCGCTAAAATGTGTAAATTCAGTAAAAACTATAGTGATATAATATTCAATTTATGCAAAGCCAAAAATTGCGGTTAATGAAGTAATATGTTCAAGAAGATTACATTTGCCCTAAGGCCTTGCCAGTCTGTCAGCACAATTAGTGCATGCGCCAACAATTATAGCTCAGGGAAAACTCAAGTACCTTGATAGAACAAGGCGTTTATTCTCGTGTCCTGTTAATAAATATAAAATATGATAAGAACTTGAACTTTGGAAACTGAGCATGTGAACAACTGATGCAAACTGGGTCTAACCAATCAAAGAGTTCTCCCAAAGATAGCTGTCACCATCATGTATACAATGGCCCTCTTTGTACTAAAGGCATTTGGGTACAGTTTATGCGTGTGCTGCTCATTCGCAAGATTCCTTCAGTGTGTAAACAGTGCTAGTGAAATTTTTTCAAAGTTTGTTTCAAGGTATCGAACCTTGTACCACAAAAAAAACCACCAAAAAACCCAAAAAAAACCCCAAAAAACAACACAACAAAAACCATGTAAAGATTACGTTGTGAGCAAAAGCTATAAGGCTTCAGGATCGGAAAGAATAACCAGTCTTGGTTCGAACCTCAGGAAGACTATGGGGAATGTTACAAGCTCAAGAGGATCGGTTACGCTGCGGTACAACCACCAATATCAGAGACAAATTGTCAAGTTGTGAACAATATTTGTTTATTCCACGCACAAGAACGGCTGGTGTAGCTTTCAACAATATTTATTTTGTTTATTCCATGCGCAAGAACGGCTGGTGTGGCCCGGGATAAATGGCCCAGTCGCGAACAATATATGTTTACCTACTCAAGGACGGCCGACGTAGTTTCCTCTCGGTACGAGATTGTTCTTTTACTCAGATGTACAAGCTCCCTCTGTTCTGAACCTGGGAAATCGCTGTCGCTCCTAATCTTATTTCTGGAACACTAAAACCGAGTGAGTTCGTTTCTTATTGTTATAACTATATATGTACTTTTAGAGTGTTACAGTATGCTATTTATCTAGTCTCGAAGAAAAGTTTTAATATGATCCTCTACATGAATATAGTAATATACTCTTGTCATGTCTAGCGCTATTTATACTTATCTCAACTCGAACTTCTAGCTTTTAATATGGTACTATACCTGAATATATACTCTTGTCTGGTATAGTGTTGTGAATCTCATGTTTAGTACGTTTAGTGCATTATGCTATACTTATCTAAACTCGAATGCTAGAAAGCTTTTAACATGATCCTTTACCTGAATAATATCATTGATCTTATATATACATGAATATATACTCTTGTCTGATATAGTGCTATACGAGTGTCATGTTTAGTATTTAGGATGTTTTCATGTTTAGTGACTCGAATTGTCTAGCTTGACTAGCTTTCAATACTGAGGATCCTATACCTGACTATATACTCTTGTCTGGTATAGTGCTATGAGTTCCGTGTTTGGCGTACTCTGCTACTTAACGGCTAACGCAACTCGAATTTCTAGCTTTTATAATATGATCCTATACATGTATATACTCTTGCCTGGTGCTATGGGTCTCACATTTAGCATTTTCTGCGTTTTCTATGCTAATTATCTCAACTTGAATTTATAATCTTTAATATGATCCAATATATGAATATACTCTTGTCTGGTCTAGTGCTTATACGAGTCTCATGTTTTAGCGTTTTATGCTAGCTATCTTCAACTTGAATTTATAATCTTTAATATGATCCTATTCATGAATATACTAATCTTGTCTGGTATAGTGCTATGAGCCGCATTGCTTTGCGTATTGTGCTACATATCTCAATTTTTATACCTATTAATAGGATGCTATACATGAGTCTACTCTTGTCTGGTGTATACAGTAGTGCTACAAGGCTCTACCTATCAAATCCCGAATTTAAAACTATTCGTATGATCCACTATAACTAGCCCTTGCCTGGTATATTTCTACGAGTCTCATTAGTCACAATGTTGTTAAAGCCAGAGGATGTGGAACAAATTGTATGCAACAGTCATATCATGACGGATAGTCATGTCGACTCTAAACAATGCATTTCAAATATGTTCTTTTACTACAACTTTCTATTACTGCATGCCACATAAGGTCCAGTGCATGAGTTTGCGTGACCGATATGAACATCAAAACAATTCCTTGTTATAATTTCCTATTTCCCAGTAAATCTGTCAACAGCTACTTTGTCTACTACCACACAACTGCACAAACAACCCAGGCACTGTAAAATGTTTTGGATACTCCTGTATCTGCATTGCCGGGTTTCAAGTTCGCGTGGTTATAGATATTCATTGGTACATAAAATCCCCCCTTTCACCATATTTTCCACGTCAGAGTACTTGTTTCTTTCCGTTTTCTCGTTGTTAGTAAGACGAAGTAAAGCACGGAGTAAAGATATGAATGAAACCAGGCGATGTCAACTCCTGAATTCCACGTCAATCCCTGATTTGCTGCATCATCGTTCCCAACTAAATTATGAACTCTAGTGCATTCTGTTGTATGATCTGTATTGTTCACATTACTGCATGCATTGCGAGAATGAAATTAGTACTGGGGCTCAGCTAGTTTACAACGCAAAGATTTTATACTGAAGTTTAAACTTAAAAATATTTATATAATGCAAGATCAAGATATAATCTTGCTGCTTGACCCTATTTGCTAATTTAAGCTTGCGGGTTAAAAGTTATTAATGCAATCAATTCCATGCAGAAATTTTCGTTCGGACACTGTTTATTAGCCTTGGCACGAGGCTGTGTGCATTGATGCTGATACTTCCTACATTTGTAAAGATAGCGGAGCTACGTGGGGAGCTGCTGGAGGTCTTGGCCCTACCCAGGTTTTCCTGTACTGCAGGTTTTTTCTGGCCTCCCTGATTATCCAGCCTTAGCATAAGTGTTGGCATCATGCACGTCATTCTAATATTAGCCCTCAGTTTTTTCCGATTTCCTTCTCGCACTTAGATACGTTTCCTTTGGAGCATGGAGCAATAACTGATGGAAAGTTACCTTTGAAATGGGTCTTCGTGATAGCAACAACGTACATAATTTATGTTTGCACACTTTCACTGTGCCAATACATATTGCGAGAACTCAGACCAGTTCCAGCATGCAGGTCAGAAAATATCGACACATCAAAGCGCAAAATCAACATAAATAAGGAAAACGGCCCAAAAACTGCAGACTGTTTCTACAGCTTCGAATTCCAAATCTATTTCTCTAATTACGCTTCCATCTTTTTATACTGCTCCTACTCATATTTATAAATATGCGTAATCAATAAACTCGGCTCGGCTTCCCGTGGCGGAAATGATAATATGTACTTTGTACAGATTGTAATTAATGGCAGGGAAGTGCTGTCCTTTGGGACAACACTTCGCCACGTGAAGTGCATTTTACAGGTCATTCAGGTCGTAAATGCGACCTAATGACCTGACCTAGATACTCGATGGGTCAGTCATACATAGTTGAGTACCCTGCACCAATGGTTGGTCACCAAGTCCAACTAGGACTCAATTTCAACGAGCTGACTGACCTGAACGGGGGGCCGCCGTCCCCCCCGTTATCTAGAGGCCCACCGTCCTCTAGAATAACCTACAGTTTTTGCATGCTCTGTCAGGTCTTGAGTGCCCTTACTGTCTCAGTATAACTAATGGTGGTCTCTAGACCATCCGGTCTCAACTCGCTAAACAACATGCCAGAGCTGGCTCAACCCTCTGCCATCTAGAGGACCTCCGTCTCCTCTAGGTAAAAACGTAGGTTCGCTAGAGCCTCTAGACTGTTCGAGCACTTCCTTGCCCAAAATATATGCCACAAAATGCGTCTGTTGTGTGTGTTGTCTTGCTGAATTTGCCAGTTGTCCAAAGTACTTTACGACATATTTCAACATATTAAACTTCATTAAAAATTCAATTTATGCAAAGCCAAAAATTGCGGTTAATGAAGTAATATGTTCAAGAAGATTACATTTGCCCTAAGGCCTTGCCAGTCTGTCAGCACAATTAGTGCATGCGCCAACAATTATAGCTCAGGGAAAACTCAAGTACCTTGATAGAACAAGGCGTTTATTCTCGTGTCCTGTTAATAAATATAAAATATGATAAGAACTTGAACTTTGGAAACTGAGCATGTGAACAACTGATGCAAACTGGGTCTAGCCAATCAAAGAGTTCTCCCAAAGATAGCTGTCACCATCATGTATACAATGGCCCTCTTTGTACTAAAGGCATTTGGGTACAGTTTATGCGTGTGCTGCTCATTCGCAAGATTCCTTCAGTGTGTAAACAGTGCTAGTGAAATTTTTTCAAAGTTTGTTTCAAGGTATCGAACCTTGTACCACAAAAAATACCCACCCACCTCCCCATAGGCAGAGCCGAGTACTGATCTATCAATTAAATTTACATGCTCAAATATATTCCAAGATTATCTATATGTAACTTGTAAATTTGTAACTAAATTGTTCAAAGAATTGAATTAAATAAATAATGGCAGGGAAGTGCTGTCCTTTGGGACAACACTTCGCCACGTGAAGTGCATTTTACAGGTCATTCAGGTCGTAAATGCGACCTAATGACCTGACCTAGAGACTCGATGGGTCAGTCATACATAGTTGAGTACCCTGCACCAATGGTTGGTCACCAAGTCCAACTAGGACTCAATTTCAACGAGCTGACTGACCTGAACGGGGGGCCGCCGTCCCCTCCGTTATCTAGAGGCCCACCGTCTCCTCTAGAATAACCTACAGTTTTTGCATGCTCTGTCAGGTCTTGAGTGCCCTTACTGTCTCAGTATAACTAATGGTGGTCTCTAGACCATCCGGTCTCAACTCGCTAAACAACATGCCAGAGCTGGCTCAACCCTCTGCCATCTAGAGGACCTCCGTCTCCTCTAGGTAAAAACGTAGGTTCGCTAGAGCCTCTAGACTGTTCGAGCACTTCCTTGCCCAAAATATATGCCACAAAATGCGTCTGTTGTGTGTGTTGTCTTGCTGAATTTGCCAGTTGTCCAAAGTACTTTACGACATATTTCAACATATTAAACTTCATTAATCGAGTATTTATGAGTAAAGAATGTCTGATATTAGCGAGGATATATTTACGTCAAACATATCAGATTTGGGACGGATTTCAGCCGATATACACTGTACAACTCCAATCATTCGACAACATTGGACTCGAAGACGACCAAAAGCTTGCTGAATAAAAGGACGGAGAGGAATCAATTTACCGTATGAAGCAATCAAATGACAAAGAACGATCGTCTGAGGGCAGTATTTCAATTACCAACAAGGGAAACTTAAAATGGCAAGGCGACTACAAAGATCTATGTCAATTTGTTGATCGGCTAAAACTACAGCCTGGCAAGTGGTCATTACCGGGTGATAACTGTAAATTGTTTGAAAACGGCGAAGTCTCGATAAGATGGTATTCGAATACCGGTACTCTAACCTTAAAGGGGTAAAGGCAGACGAAATTAAAGACAAACATTTAAACTTTGACCGCGAAAACTAAAAACACTTCGGCAGTCCCCAAACTGATTTTGCACTATACTCCAAGTATTGCTTTTTATCTTGAGCTTATAGTCATTGCTTTAACCCTTTTAAAACATAACCAAATTGACGATTTTCAAGTGGTGTTATTTTCGGCTTCGCGCCTTGTTGTTGTTGGCCATTCAGTCATTAATGATCACTTTGAATATGGCGGCTGAGCTAGCTTATTTAATCCTTATTTTAACTGTTAAAAATAGGTTACTGCATGCTTGAAAGTAAATTCTAAACGACATCTAATATTCCTCAACATAAATTCCTTTGTCATTTCTCCGAACCCTATCCGGAAGGCCCAAAAACTCAGAGAAACCAAACTCGCGCGGTGTTTTGATAAGTTTTGTTTTGTTCCTGGATTATATTTCAGGAGCTGCACAAATTATGTTTATCGTAAGTTCTTGAGTAAAAATTTCAATTATCCTAGTGTGCTCTAAGATGAAAAGGTAAGGCGTAAACTAGACTGGCACTACCTGCAAAGCACGGCTTCAACCCCCCCTGACTTATCGATCATTCCAGTTTACTTAGAGTTCACTGGTACGGACCGCGCAGTGGTGGCGTATCAGGGAACTGAAACTGATGTACGGGTGGCGTGGATGACTGACGTGATGCATACGTGATCCATACGTTATCTGACGCGTTGGCTTCACTTTTTTCCGCCAAATGAATAAGCGTTATCGTTCCAGGTTAAAAATAGAGAGCTTTAGATTTTACTACGAGTACGACATTCGTTGTTTGCTAAGAAATAAAACTAGCATAAGTGGTGATTTTTCAGCTAATTTTAATTGTCTTCCAAGGCAGCGCCGATTCAAAATGGCCTTTTAAAATATTGTTAGTTTGCCAAAGAGATTTGACGAAATTAACTTCACTATGTCAAACAAATTATTAGATATAATTTCTTTCAGTGAAATTAGACTTGATTCAACAATTATTGATAGTATGATTAATATATATAGATGGATATGATATCATAAGAAAAGATAGGTCTAGAAATGGTGGTGGTGTTTGCATTTACCTGCGTAGTTCTATTAACTACCAAATCAGACACGATCTCATACCATCTGATCTTGAAGCTATCTGCCTAGAAATAAGTAAACCACACAGCTGGCCATTTTTTGTTGTTACAGTGTATAGACCACCAAATGCATCATCTGATTTCTTTACCCATTACGAAACCTTATTACAAAAGATTGATAATGAAAATAAGGAAATCTATGTTCTGGGTGATCTAAACTGTGATCTTATTAAGCCAAATTGAAATCATTATTTGAAATTTATCAATTGTCCCAATTAATTGAAGAAGCCACACGGGTTACTATGACAGCATCTACTCTTATTGATCACTTCATTACAAATGAACCAGGAAAAATTTCCAAATCTGGCGTTATTCACACTGGAATCAGTGATCACAGCCTGATTTATGCCATAAGAAAGATTAATATCATCCATAAAGAGAAAGAAGACATTGTTGAAATTAGAAATATGAAAAATTTAAAAAGGCCAGAAATGAAACAAATGCAAAATTAAGACAGGCAAAAAGAGCTTACTACTCTAATAAAATTTCTGCTGAAAAGCAAGATCCAAAAGCTGCGTGGAAGACAAGAAATAGTTTACTTTGCAAACAACGCAGACCAGCAAAAGTGAATGAATTAAATATCAATGATATGAAATTAACATGCTCTGATGATATTGCTGTGGGTTTCAATGTGTTTTTTTCAAATATTGGTTCAAATCTAGCTGATGAAGAAATTGATAATACTGAGTGCCATTTTAAGCACTACCTTAAGGACACCGAATATGAATTTACTGCATTTAAACCAGTTACTGTGAACCATGTTTGTCGTTTATTATCTGAATTGTCAGACCACAAAGCTACTGGTTTGGATAACATTTATAGTAAAATTATCAAAATTGCGGCACCAATTATTTCTGATTCACTGACTTGTATTTTTAATCAAGCAATCAGTGCGGCGTAGCTAGCGGTCCAAAAAAAAGGAGGAAATGTTTTATAGTGAAACCAAAATCACAGCTTTGCCTATTCTGAAAATAATCATTTTTCAGTGCTTTTATTTGTTATTTATTTAAATTTTACGCAATGTTGCTGTCTACTCTTTGACCTCTTTGTTGCCTAGCAACTGAAACCCAGAATTAGCTAATTTCCACGCAATTTATTGTTTACTCACGCAATTCGTGTAATCGCATGTCTCGTGTTCCGCTGATTTTCATATGGCGGAATATGCAATACTATTTTATACAAGAAATTCTGGTTTCTTCGGTTTAATGCCGAAGTTCCGCTATTTTATAAAGGCGGAGATTGTTAATATTCAGCCTTTCTCACGAAGCTTTCTGCGTGAGTATTCACGACTGTGATGGTAGGTCATTATCATATACAATGGCTTCAACGAGCGTGACGAATCCTGTTGCTATTCAACTATATGTGAAGCCGATATTGTAAATGCTTTATTGATAAGGCCTTTCTCTGTTCGACCAACTGCCGTTGTTAACGAGTGACCAACTCGAATTTAACGATTAAGAATAAGGGCAATATTTTTGTCTAACACATCACTTCTCTGAGCCCACACAGATCTTCTCTGAGCCAGATGGCATTTTTGTATTTTTACCAAGGCAAAATACTCCTTTCAGAGGTGTATTGAAACTTTGTCTAGTGACATCCTTCCACCCTTAAAATCGGAGGAAATACCATTTCCGAGGTTCTAGATTTCAAAATTTCCCCGGGGGAGGGGGGGGGGCATGCCCCCGGAACGCCCTATGAACGCCACTGCAAGCAATTACTCGATTGCAAGAGTAATTCCACTCTTAAACAATGGCAAGCGAAATTTACTAGGAAATTATCGACCAATTTCTATCTTACCAGCCATACGTAAAGTAATGCAACGTATTTTATATACTCAACTTGACGAGTATTTAACAGTAAACAATCTACTTTCTGAACGTCAATTTGGTTTCCAAACGTACCACTCGACTGCAACAGCTTCACTTGATTGTACAAATGATTGGTACATAAACATGGACAGAAAATTGTTCAATTTGGTTGTATCCATAGACTTAAAAAAGGCTTTTGATACTGTTAACCATCAAATCGTATTAGAAAAATTTTTGTTATTTGGAATCAAAGATACTGCATTTTTACTGCTCAAATCATATCTCACAGGTCGTACCCAAAAATGTGAAGCAAATGGCTTTATTTCAAAAGAAAGTACAGGTGTATGTACCACAGAATACCACAAAAATTTACATGTTCCATATCTTTTGTCAAATATATATAATGTGGCTTTCTTAATATTTTTTTAGTGTAGTTTATCCATATATTTTTTCTTCCAGGGGGTTTTGGGGCCAGATTTCATAGACTTAAATATTTTTTTTAATTGAGCATTCTGTAGAACAAACTCTAATGTACCACAGAATACCAGTGCAGAGATAAATAAGCAACGGTTTATCAAATTGTACCAGGATTTGGTGTGTCATGTTGTGTGACAATACTGTAGGATATTGCTAACTTAATTTAGTGAAAGGTAAAATCAGTACAGCCTACCAGTGGTGTAACCAAAGAATACCAGGTTTATCAATAATTTTGAAAAATTCAGTTTTTCAATGGTAAAATTGATTCCTCGGTGTGATTCCTGTATAGTAATAATGTTGTGTTGCATAGAAAAAGTAGTGATCAACATAAATTATACTGGTTTGCAAACTTATTTTTAAACGTTCGAATTATACAGGCTTATGCGGGAAAAAAGTACCAAAAACATAGAATGTTATTTTTTGTTAATCCTGATTATTTTTAGAATTTTTATGAAAATATTCATTTTTTTGTTTTTTATATGTCAATTAAAACTAAAACTAATATACTATTCACAAAAATAAAGTATATAGTATGTTTCCTCCAAATTTTATAAGATCAATAAATAAGACTGGTATTCTGTGGTACCATGGTATTCTGTGGTACATACACCTATAGTATAAAATGTGGAGTGCCCCAAGGTTCTATTTTGGGGCTTCTCTTTTTCTTACTCTACATTAATGATTTATCGGACTGTCTAAACGAACTGCTTACGTTCAAAAATGAATTAATAAACTACAGTCTTCGTGACAGCTCAAGTACAATGCGTTTTCCAAAGCCACATACGAATAGTATGAAAAAGAGCTTTACGTATGATGGAGCCTCTTTATGGAACTCTATACCTGAACACATACGAGAAACTAAAATCCTATCAAACTTTGAAAGAAAAATTGCTACTCATCACCTTTAAAATCGCATCATTCTTGTAAATAATGGTTTGTATATGCTGCTCTGCAATTTTATTTTCAATTTTGACTTTTGTACTTGTAATTTATATGTATACTTTGTAAATATTTGTTTTTACATGCCCATTGTGGAAACCAGCTTTAGCTGACAATGTTAGCGTGGTTAAATAAAGTTTATCATCATCATCATCGTGCATTTGCCTTCTAGAATATAATCACTTAAGTTGACGACACCATTATTGCAACTTGCCCAAATTGTGGAAATTAGGTTAAACATATTTTGAAAGTTTTATAAAAGATTTTTAAAGCAAATGGCTACCTATCGTCTCTAAAACACATGATTTTTTGTCGCTAACTCGAGAATTCGTTTACTGTAGAAATTATTCAAAATGAGGCAGGAGCTCGAGCGGGGAAAGGAAAATGCACTGAATTTGCTGTTGTGAGGACAAAATGGATAGAAAACAGCAAATTCTGGGCATTTTCACCACCTTGCCAGAGCCTTTTCTTCCTCATTACTAATTTTACATTAAACGAAATCTTAATTATAGGGACCCTCTCTCCTCCACAGAGGCTTTATTATTACGTACGATTATTATCACGCTTACATGACGCATTTCACAACGCCGCTGGGCAGGGGAACGCAGGCGGAGAACGGGGAGATTATATCGGGAGAAGAAAGAAAGCACGAAGCCTCTGCCAGATGCCACACCCAATATGGTGGTAAACCGGGGGAGGGGGTACGTTTACGTAGGCAACATTCACTGGTAGGCAGTAGCCACAAGGCAATTTCAAGTCAAAATGGCTGGTTAGCCGCACGTATATCACTCACTCCAACAAGCCTACAAAGAGACTATTTACTCGCAGTTCGAAATGAAAAAGTGTTATGCTCAGTTTGTGGGAAGACGTCTGCTATCTTTTCAAGGCAAGGTCTGTATCAGCGCTATATAACAGTGCAAAAAAGCAATGTATTCAGCGAACAGGTACTTGTAGCCGAAGGCGATGCTTTAGTGCGTCAATATGCAAGCGAATAAATGCTATCGAATTTAATGACTTTGTCCGATAAAAGAAAATCGAGAAGAAATAAGTAAATTTCGCTTGCTTAAATACTTGTAGATTAGCAGATAAATCTATAAATACTCCTCAATATCTAACAGGGATCTTCTGCTGAATACAAACTGTTCAAATGCGAATCCCCGGAAGAGACGAATCGATCGAACGGAATTGTTCTATATATAGTGATGCCGATAGTATCGATATGTACCGGTTGTGCTGTTGTAAATTGTAATGCCGATGAATAACCAAAATAACGCCACCAGCCAACTCCTCATATAAAATACATACAACATTGGGACGTTTTTCACATAATTTTTTCGGATGGCCCAGATATAATGATTGTAACACTTTGTCCCACTTTGTTATACAAATCTGGCAGAGACTTCCTTCCTTCTCGCACGTTTTGCGCCTGCGTTCCTTCGCCTAGCGGCTCATATTCCCCGTAAAGCGTAGTGAAATGCGTCGTAATAATAAAACCTCTGCGGAGGAGAGAGATAGGGACCACAAATAATCAGTTTTAGAAAAGATAGGGACGTATTCTCCTTAAAAATCCTTCTAAAACTATTGATAAACTTTTAACCTATAATTTCCGTTATTTGGACGGGTTGCAAAATTGGTGTCGACACCTTAAGTGATTCTAGAAGGCAAACGATTGTTTATTTTGATCAGTCAAATATCAATGTATTCTAGAAGGTGTTAGTAGATGGAATACTCGAACGGAAATTTATATACATTTTTTAGACCTATATAGCCAGGAGCACTGGAGCAGTTTCGAAAAATGCACCTTAGGCCCTCTGGCAGGAATTGAACTGCGGTCCTGCGATTCCGGTGCAGCGTTCTAACCAACTGAGCTACAGAGTCCAGTTGCTGAGCATTAACAGCAAGTCCGGTATATATGATGGGAGTGATGCCAGTATATGGTGTATTGGTAAATATCAAGGTTTTTTCTCGGCATTTTTTAGACCTTTCCGTTCGAGTATTCCATCTACTAACACCTTCTACCATAGTCCCATCGAACGAGATGCCGAGAAAAAATGTTGATATTTACCCATGCATCAATGTATTGGCCTGATGTGATAGTTATTCCATCCAATATATAAACCTGAAACTTCCATTAAAGCTAACGCAGTAATTTTTTTCATCCAATTTTTTTTCGGACACCCTGTAGTTATTTAGATTTCTGTTTGAAGGCGAAAATGATTTTCTATGCATGAACGATTTGCGTTGTACAATGTATTAGAATATACATGGATGTTCTAAAACCAAGAATTTAGAGATGTTATAATATAGTATATAAAACTCTTTGACATTTGATTATATAAAATAACGCCTGGCAACTGGACTATGTGGCTCAGTGGTCAGAGCGCTGCACCGGAATCGCAGGGCCGCAGATTCGATTCCTGTCGCAGGACTTAGAGTCGCATTATTCGCAGCCTTTCCCGTTCAGGTCTAAAATATTGTATATATTATTTCACTCGAAATATTCATCCACATAAACCTTCTACCCTATATAAAATAACGGTTTTCTTAAAATGATATTTTGTTGTTGATATACAATTGCTTTGAAGTCGGTGATGCGGATGACGATTGATGATTTCGAAATTAAGATGAGTTATCGAGAAATATTTTGCATTGTATTGTCAACCTGTATTCTGAAACAACAACGAAATCACTTCAACAATTACATGTAAGAGTTTTATCCAATTCGAATTTTGATGCTGAACCTGAGTGAGTGTTGTTCTTTATATTTTGTAATATTTCAGAAGGCGTAAAAAACAATGTTATAATTGTCGAGCAACTTTACCTTAATGACGATTAGTTCCAGTCTGGTCGGTAATATATATATTTTGAGAAACTTCCCAAAGACAAAGCTTCCAATATACAGATATCGTTTGAGGTGGTGACGAAGTCTAAAAACAGACATTAGTATTAATGATAGTGTGAAGTATAGATAGCCTAATAAACACATCACATAAGGAAGTACATTTGTCAGCAGTTGGTCAGCTGTGTTTTGGTCCTTAGGCTTTAGCCTTGTTCGGGTATTCTTTTATGGTAGCACTTTTCAATTGTAACGGCTAATGTCTAGTTTATGTAACTCTATAACTGAATTTTACGTTTTTAGGAGTCCACAATTTAGACAGGTATATAATATAGTAGCTCCATGGGAATACCACACATATCAGTTAACTATGAATTTGACTCCCTGCAGGGCACACATTGTATAACATGCAAATCTTTAACTATCATGGCCACATTCAATTGGTGCATTTTTCTTTGTAGGTACATGCGTTCTTCGTGGGAAAAGATTCCTATCACTAACCAGCCACATGCATATGTCGTATTATATACATCAATTTAGATTAAAAAACGATTTAAATTTTCTGTGATAAATTCAAAAATAAGTACGCACTGCGTACATGTGGCTAGTCAGATAAGCAGCAACAGTGAAGAGTTCCCTGGCAAACTATGCAATAGCATCTAAAAGAAGTACAACATCTTAAGAAAGACAATTGTCGAAAGTGGTGGCTGGTCGTAAATAAGATGTCCGGCCGATCTCATAAGGATACAAAGCTTGCTTTTGAAAAGGATGGTAAATTATTATCGGATTTGGAACTGGCCAACAACCTGAATAAGTTTTACATCTCTGTCAACGCGGACATTCCACCATTCGACATGAACATGTTACCAACATATTTACCCGCTGTTGACCAAGTACCTTATATTGAACCATACGAGGTCTGTGGGAAACTCTTGGCCGTTAACTCCTCTAAAACATGTGGTCCTGATAATATACCGGGTCTCCTTTTGAACGAATTTGCATACCTATTCGCTGAACCAGTTGCGAACATTTTTAATACATCACTTTCATCCGGGATTGTTCCAAATATATGGAAAGATTCACATATTACTCCCATCCCAAAAATCAAGCAACCTGCTAATGAGGCTGTTACAAGACCTATATCACTAACGGCATGCCTTTCTAAAGTACTCGAAGATTTCGTCATTCAATGGATGATCTCTGACGTCAGGAATATTATCGACCCACAACAGTTCGGTTCTTTAAAAGGTTCATCCACCACCTATTGCCTGCTTGATCTGTTGCATTCTTGGCTCTCCCATTTGGATTCCCCTGGTCAATACCTTCGTACATGCTTTTTGGATTTCTCTAAGGCTTTCGATCGTATTGGCCATAATATTCTCATTGAAAAACTTGTCGACATCGGAGTTAGGAGATCTTTAATCCCATGGATTGCAAATTTTCTATCAGGGCGAAGACAGTGCGTCAAACTTGGCGAAGCTATTTCTAGTTGGCTTCCTGTCAAAGCCGGTGTCCCACAAGGAACGAAATTGGGTCCGATCCTGTTCTTAATTATGGTCAATGATTTACAATGTTGTTCTGGAAAATCTGGCATTTGGAAATTCGTTGACGATGTTTCCCTCTCCGAAGGACTATTAAGAAATGGGGAGCCGTCTGTAATCCAGTCCGATCTAACGTCTGTTGATGTATGGGCATCTAACAACCTGATGAAATTAAACGCAAAGAAATGCAAAGAGATGCTAATTTGCTTCTTTCGGAACAAACCTGAACTGCCTCGTCTGTGTGTCGGAGACCAGGTCTTGGAATCTGTATCATCACACAAGGTTCTTGGTTTGATTATCCAGGACGATCTTAGGTGGAACGAATATATTGCAATTATTGTTTCCAAAGCATCGAAGCGACTACATATCCTGCGTGTTCTGCGGCGGGGAGGGATTCCACCGCACGACCTCATCACAATTTACTACGCATTGATTAGATCTATTTTAGAATATTGCTATACAGTATGGCATTGTAGTCTGCCTATAGGTATTTGTCTGAACAGGTTGAGAAAATTCAAAAACGTGCACTAAGGATTATACTGCCAGGCTGATCTTACAGTGAAGCGCAAGAAATGTTGCAGTGCCCTAGGCTGGATATACGTCGAAGTGAACTTTGTGAGAAAACAATGAAAAAGATTGCGTTAGGCGGTCGCCTATCGTGTCATCTAACCCTGAGAAGGGAGAATGAACACGGATATAATTTAAGGAATATTGAACAATTCTCCTCTTTTAAATGTAGAACTAATAGGTAAAATAACAGTTTTTTCCCTAGCATGATTAGTGTCTTACACAAATAATTGTTCTTAGTTACATAGTTTTTAATCCTAAAGATATATTGTAATATAGTTAGATTTTGCTATTGCAACTTTTACTCAAATTGTAAAACACATTGTAATTCATTTTAAGATGACAAGTATACAACATAACAATAAAACACATTGTAATTCATTTTATGCGATGATGTGTTATTAAACATTAATAATAAAAAAACTATAGACATATTTTAGACCTGACCTAGAACAAGTCTAATGACTATATAGTTTCGTTTGAAATTTCCATCCACAAAAACCTTTCAACGTTCTGTTCTTTTACCCAATATACCAAAAATCTAGATTCTCATTAACCCAGATCTTGTTTCCTTAAAATTATCTGGCCCTCAGGTATCATTGCATAATATTAAATGGAACAGATTGATGTTATTGCTAACACTTCTGTAAACAATGCAGTTATTCATTGCTCAAAATTCATACTCTGAAGCCTTTTCACCAATGCATATGCCTTCCAATTTAAAGGTCTAGTGCATTTCTAAAATTGGTTACATTGCACAGAATTAAAAGTTTGGCACTCTAAATAATTTATATTCTTTATGAATACTGGGTACGGAATAAAATATTAATACTGTTCGATACTGTACATTTGTAGTTGATGCACAAATAGAAAAAGAATGTAAACTGAACATATCGACGCAAAGGGTGCATATTGACTTCGTGAGCTTGTACCATATTATTTGATAGATGAATAATTTCTTCATCATGAGGTTACATGCTCCTATCAAAAATTCGTTTATCAATTATCACCAGTGTCTCAAACACTAAGTGTGAAGTCTATAATATTAAACATTCTGCGATTCTGCGATTCTGCGATTCTGCGATTCTCACTATGCCCTCTTTGTCTAAGGTTTCCTACAGTTACATATTAATTAGATAGGCACATCCAATGAGGAGTGCAATGCACTCCTACGCCGGCGTTCTCTTCCTTGTCCTTTAAATCTTTAATACCTTTGTACAAATTAAAGTCCCCTATTTGCAATCGAACCAACTTCCCTTAACTCTATTATCTATTTGATCTCTAACGATCTTATTTGCCTGTCTGTTGTCATCTGATCCCATTATGTTAGAAAATAGCATAAGTTTTTTTGTGCAAAAATACGTCTCCTATCGGCCATAATATCATTTCTATTAACTGATACTCCCCAGGTTCAGGTGCTGATTTCGGTAATCCGACTATCTTTTAAATGCTCTGGCGTGAATCCCTTCCATCTTTTCCTAAATCAGCGTTCCTAATGTCTGTCCATACTTCACAATTGTAAAATATGGTGTGCAATCCAACTTTTTTGTCAGTATACACCTGCACTGCGTATCCATTCCTCCTATTCGTTCTTTGGCAGCCATAAGGTTTATTCTTTCCAGTTACCATGTATTTTGATTTCTCAAGACTGAAGGTAAACTCTTTTTCCTTTTTCATCTCTGCTGCACTAGCCTACATATTATTTTCTGAGCTACCGCTTTCTTCTCTAAACTTACTGCTGTCACCGCCTTCTTATCGTTGTTCATTTTTTGGGTAGCCCGTAGCCACACAACACAGTCGAAGTCCATGCAAGCACTGTTCCATGTTTAAATTAACTATCTCCTCAACTATCCCACTGGTGTTATTACTTCAATCTCAGCAATTTTGTTAAGCTTATATATTGCCATTATTTTTTGTCTCTAACCCTATTTTTTGTCTCCTCCGCAGGCCCTCGTTGCGTCATGGGAAGGTCACGATGAGGGCCTGCGGAGGAGACAGGACGTTTGATGCGGCAGTGGCCTGGGGTGAGCATGTTTTCGCGCGAAAATAAAAAAAAAACAGATTTTAATTTTTTGACAGTATTTAGCAATTTTTGTCTCATCAGTTTCTTTACTTATGAGAGAATATTATTCAAGTTTAAAACTAAAATATTGGTTTTCCTATGGTTACAATATATGTTTGGTGTAGAAACCGTTGTGAGAGAAATTTAATGTGGAATATTGTCCTTGATAGCTCTTTGGCTTTCCCGATTTCCATGGCGGCGAAAATATATTTTTACAACGATGATAGTAACAGCACCTTAGAATGTGGGTATGTCGAAATGTATGCTTAATATCTCATGCTAATTATATTTTAAGAGTTTGTTCCAAATCGAAGTCTATTCTTAGGACATATCAAGGCTGAAAACGATTGTTTTTAATGCGAAATATTTTCCAGTAGACCACATCAGTCTGAGCTGGAACACAATGACAATGTTCAGCAGTATATAGCTGTGTGTGTTTTAATAAAATATTAGCTAAACTGATCGATTAAACTTTTTAATGAGTTGCTTATGGCATTCACAGCAAAGGACTGGGGTTTTGTTGTCAAAAACATGTGTTTATTTTGAAAAAAAAACACGCATATAACTGTAGTATTCCAACCCATTTGACGCTCGATTGACTTGTATTTAAAATGATTTAAACACTCACATTTTATTAAACATAAACTACTAAAATACAGCCATGTTGGAATCCTCCTATCCCATACTACCTTGCGATCCTTTACATTACGCTTCCACTTTATTACTTAAACTTCCTTTCATAACGTATCTATATCTATAAACACTACATCCCTTCCTTTCTCGACTAAAGACTATAAATGTTCAATAAACGTTCAACTTCTAAACTTTAACATAAACCAATATCAATGTTAGATCTGTTTAACAGTTATTCTGTTCCAAAACTTATGTACAAAGTTATTTCGTCTTCTCCATGACATAATCGTTAAACCTATCAGGTAACCTAGTAACACGTTTTGGTCTGACATGTTCTATGACAGTGTCCAAAGGTTTTTCACCTAAATCCTCACGTACTTGCTCACTATCACTTGGCAAATCCACAGTTAATGGCGAATCCAACTCCTCTGATGGATTAAACGGTTTCACAAATGAACTGTCCCTCCGGTATACTTCTCCATCCTTTGATTTAAGCATAACTTCATGTCCCTCTTTCGTCACTACTGTATACGGTTCTTTCTCGTAATTAGGAGCC
Organism: Trachythela sp. YZ-2020; assembly: GCA_016169945.1. Classification (NCBI taxonomy): domain Eukaryota; kingdom Metazoa; phylum Cnidaria; class Anthozoa; order Malacalcyonacea; family Clavulariidae; genus Trachythela; species Trachythela sp. YZ-2020. The sequence continues at coordinate 5,840,569 of JADLSH010000369.1, forward strand.
AACTTTCCGGTTGTTTTGGTATTCTTTAACAAAACTTGATCACCAGGCACTACTGGATTAGTAGAGGCTCTGTTCTTTTCATCACTGTAAGCTTTCTGATTGAGTTTCTGGCTCCAATCTCTCTCTTTTGTTGCTTGATTTAGTATGCTGTCTTGACGTCTCAGCTCCGGAAGTTTCGTCTTCAATTCTCTTCCAAACATCAGATACGCTGGTGTAGCTCCCGTATTAACTTGCGGCGTGCTGCGATCAGTGAGCTCCATATATATATCTGGAGTAAGAACTTCTAATGTTCGGCCAATAGGCCAAGTGAAGCCAAAGATGGCGGCAATTGACGTCCAAACTCATGAAGGTCATAAACAGTTTTCATACCATTTTTCTAGCTAATTCCAGTTTATACTAACAGATCGCATCGCTAATCAAGTTATTAGTTCATAAAATCATGATGTTATTGTTTACATCGGAGTAAAAACACGATGCCGAATTTCGGCACACTCCTTGCCGGCTTGTGCAAACCGCGCGGTCGAAAACAATAGAAAGGGATTGGCACTGGACGTCAATTTCCGCCATCTTTGGCTTCACTTTTTGGACATAAGTTCTCACTCCAGATATATATATATAGAGCTCACTGGCTGCGATATGCTAAGAGGAATGTTGGTAATTTCCTTCTACCTCTGCTACTTTTAGGGCTTTCAGGAGTGTTCGATTTTGTCGCTTCACTTCTCCATTCGCTTGAGGCCATAGCGCTGGGGAACTTCTATGTTCTATTCCATTTTCCAGAAGGTATTTTCGAAACTCTTCAGACACAAACTGAGGACTGTAGTATTCTTTTTGAACATCATTTATTCCCTACCCTCTATCTCACATGTTGCTTTACTTGCTTCCTATTACACGTGTTCCCCACGTGATACTATAGGATGTTACATCCCTCCCTTACTGGGATTTAGAGACCTATTAAAGTCACACTAAACATAACTAGTAAAATAACACAATTTGGAATCAAATGTCAACTAAGTGTTTGTCATATAAAGTTCACTCTATGTGACTCGTAATATACATGCATGCAGGTCTTAATACAGACACAGTCCGACAAGTTCAGTGCTACGCATAGTCTGCTAGATGTCTCGGTGGTGCTCGAATACGTTGTGGATAACGGTGAGCGTCTGTTCTTCAGCTTGTGCGGCGTTGTCAGCTTCATCGTCGGCCGTATCATCGAGGTTATCATCGTCGGTTGAGCTCTCTTCGTTTGGTTCATCTTGCTGTCTGACGAGCTTGAAGAATGACGAGTTTCTGGTCACCGTCTTTTCTCCTCGCTTGGCGGTAATCATCGAGCCTTTGCAGCTGATTACTTTGTATGGCTTTGGTTCATACGGGGTTTGCGACTTTCGATATGAGTGGTCACGCTTTAGAACAACGGTGTCACCAGATTGTATTCTCGATGGCTTGACGTATGCTTTCGAGTCAGCATACTCCTTCATCTTTCTTTTGGCTTTCTGATCCGTCTGTTGGATCTTCGCCGGGTCTCGTGTATCGGTGTGCACCTCAGGTAGCTTCGTTCGTATTTGGCGATTGAAGAAGGCTGTGGCTGGGGCCTTTCCAGTTGAGCTATGGGGTGTGGCTCTGAAGTTCCGAAGGAAATTGGTTAGTTCTTCACGCCATGGTTTCTGCTGTGTAATTGCAATCTTCACGATCTTCTTTACCGTCCTCATGAAGCGCTCTACTTCGCCATTAGCCCTTGGCCAATAAGGGTGATCTTTCGGTGGGTAAATCCCAGGTTATCGGCGAAGGTTGCGAAGGCTTCGGAGTTGAACGGCGGACCGTTGTCAGATTTCAGAACTCCTGGAATGCCGAATTGTGAAAAGATATTCTGGAGTTTAGGAATTACAGTTTGGGCTGCCAATGAACGAATTACTTCAACGATTGGGTAACGTGAGTAGTCATCAGAAAGCACCAGGAGGTAGTCCCCCGTTGAGAGTTCAGCAAAGTCTACGCTTATCTCTTCCCATGCTTGATCGGGCAGAGGAGACATTTGTAACGGCTCACGTGCCGCCTCTGGGGTTGCAACTTGGCATGCGAGGCAGGATTTTACTCGTTCTTCGCCCATTTTGTTAATTCCAGGAAACCATACCTTCTCTCGTAGTAGGGATTTGGTTTTGGTAATGCCTTGGTGACCTTCGTGAGCCATGTCCACGACCCGACGTTGTAACTTGTTTGGAATCACTAATTTCGTTCCGCGAATGATCACTTGGATTGTTGTCCCAACGGTTAATTCATCTTTGAGGCGTTCGTATGTGCGAAATGTGTCAGTATCGACCTTTGGGTGTTTGGCTAGCTCGTACCAATTGCCTGATTGAACTGCGTCCATGACGGCACGGAGGGTTGGGTCACGCCCTGTGGCCTCTGCGATCATGCTGAGGGTGAGTGCTGTTGGTGTTGAAGTTGTGGCAATGTAGTTGATGTATTCCTCTGCGACTTTTTCCTGTCTGCTGCAGGGTTCAGGGTGATTGGAAGGGTGCCTAGACATGTAGTCTGCAGGATTTTCTTCTCCCTTTCGGTAATGCACGGTTGTCTGTTACGGTTGAATGCCCATCTGAGTGCCCATCTTTCGATACGAGCAGGTGGTTTCGAGTTTGCGTTGCCATATATGGCAACCAGGGGTTTGTGATCTGTGTAGATATTGACTGGCTTGCCGTAAATGTAGAGGTGGAAGTGTTCACATGCCCATACTACGGCGAGGGCTTCGCGCTCTGTCTGGCTGTAGCGTTGCTCGGTGGTTGTCAGAGAGCGGCTGGCATACGCAATGATACGAGTGACTTCGGTTGTGGGGTCGACTTGTGCTAAAATGGCACCCAGGCCGACTGGGCTCGCATCAACGGTAATTTCAGTTGTTTTCTCAGGGTTGAAGTACGCTGTGACAGGTGCATTGGCCAATAAATTCTTGAGTTGAGCCAGGGCATGGTCCTGCTTGTCAGTCCACTCCCAAGTATGGTTCTTGTGGGTGAGAGCTCGCAGCAGCTCGGTAATTGTGGCGTATCCCTCGATGAATCGTGCACAATAGTTGGTCATGCCTAGCAGGCTACGGACTTCGGTGACTGACCTTGGGGCTTTGAGGTTTAAGATATCTTGGACTTTCGTTGGGTCCGGGGCCATGCCTTCTGCCCCAAAAACATAGCCGAAGAACTCAAGGCTGTTCTTGCTATACTCGCACTTGAGTTTGTTCAAGGTCAGACCTTGTTCGCGAAGGCGCTGGAATACTGCTGCAAGGGCTTGATCGTGTTCCTTCTGGGTCTTGCCAAAAACGAGTATGTCGTCACTAATGTTGATTGCCCCCGGGATGCCGTCCAGACTCTCGCGGATCGCGTTTTGAAAGATTTCTGCAGCGCTAGATATTCCAAAATTGAGTCGTTTGTAGCGCATAAGCCCAAGGTGGGTGCTGAAGGTGGTGATGTATCTGGACTCGGGGGCTAGTTCTAGTTGGTTGTAACCCTGGTTGAGGTCAAGCTTGCTAAAAACGGTTGCACCATTCAAATCGCCGACGATTTCCTTGATTGTTGGGGTGATATGGCGTTCACGCTGGACCGCGGTATTTGCACGACGCATGTCAACACATACGCGAACCTTTCCAGGTGATTTGGGCTTTGGTGCCACGACAATGGGCGATACCCAGGGGGTTGGACCCTCGACGCGTTCGATTACATCTTGACTCAACTGTTCCTCATCCTGACTCAACTGTTCCTCAAGTTGTTTGCGTACATGGAACGGCACACGTCTGTGTGGTTGGGCAACTGGTGGTACACCTTTGTCAATGTGAAGGTGAACCTGGTAATCTTTCAACTTGCCGAGTCCTTGGAACAAGTCATGATACTGGGTGGTGAGCTGGTCGACGGTAGGAATGTCTTGGTGTTTAATGGGCTTTACGACTTTGAGTAGTTCCAGGTCGGTAGAGGTGCGCCAGCTAAGCAATGATCCACTGGTTCCTTTCACAACGTAGAATGTCTCTGTACGGTTGACTGTTTCCGACGCAATGATGGAGGTAAATTGTCCGAGGACGGATAGAGGTATCTCCGTCTGGTAAGGATAAACTTTGATGCGTGTTTTCTCCAAACGCGGTCGGGGGGAAAGCTTGCTGTAATCTTGTTCATCGATGATGTTGATACTGGAACCCGAGTCTGCCATTATGGTCAGCGGTGTTCCCTCGATGGTGACGTCAAACAATGGGTGTTTGTTTCGATCCGAAGTCATGTTGTTGACGTTGATGCGGAACACTTCAACTTCGTCACTGTCGTCGCTGTCGTCAGGTTCTTCTGCCTTGTTCATCGCTCGGACGTCCTGGCGTTCGGATCTTTGTGGGTAACGTCGTTGACTTGGTTTGGTGGGGTTTGCGCGATATCTGTCTTGGAGACATACGGACTGAAAGTGGTGAAGCTTGCCACAAGATCGACATTCTTTTCCATATGCAGGGCAAGCAGTTTTTCCGCCTTCGTGCGGGTATGTGCCTCCACAATTGCGACATCTTCCGCTGGTGCCGGGGCTCCGGGGTTGGAATTGACCGCGTGCTTTATCGGGGCGGATGTTGTGGTTCTTGCTACTTCCGGTTGTGAAATGGCTGACGTTCTCTGTACGCTCTAAGTTCGCTGCTTGCGAGTCGGCTAACTCCATCGCTTTACCCATTTCTAGAAGTTTTCCCAGGGTTATAGTTGGGTCGGTTAACGCTTTTCGTCGAAGTCGTTGCGATCGGCCGTGTTGGACAATCTGAGACTTGATCTCTCGATCGGCGTCGTGAAATTCACAGGTGAGTGAAAGTTGTTTGAGTCGTGTATAGTATGTCATAAGAGCTTCGTCGTGTGTTTGTTTGGCGTTGCGAAATTTATACTCTTCGAATACAGGGTTTTGTTTCGGTGTAAAGTATTCCGACAGTGCTTTAATTGTGACGTCTAAAACTGTCTCTCCTTCAGCCGGTTCACTGACTGTTAGTGTTTCAAAGATATCATTGACCTCTTCACCGATGTAGTGTAATAAGGGGGCTTTTTGACGTTTGGGATCATCGATGTCGGTTGCGACGATCAAGTTTCGAAAACGAGAGATATATTTCTTAAATCTGACGTCGGGTGCTCCCTGGTCCGCGTTGGGATCGAAGGAAGGAAATGTTGGCAGGGCTGTTGCCATGTTTTGTTGTGTTTTAGGCTGTTTTTAGCCGTTGAATTGGGAGTTTAAAAGCGTTTTGTTTGCCTGTTTTCTGGCCGCGTGTAAACACCAAGCGTATGTTCTTTGGTATTTATTGATATGAGTACATACATGCACTGACCTTTCTGAGTTTAGTAAGATCTTGAGCTGGGTTGTTGTTGTTTGTTTTTCAGATCCTCGTCGCCATTGTAGTATTCTTTTTGAACATCATTTATTCCCTACCCTCTATCTCACATGTTGCTTTACTTGCTTCCTATTACACGTGTTCCCCACGTGATACTATAGGATGTTACAAGGACCATTGTCCGACTTTAGCGAATGTGGAAAACCAAATCTTGCAAATATTTGAGACAGAGCAGTTATCACCTTTTGAGTTGTTGTTGAGCGCATAACGACTACTTCGTAAAACCTACTATGGTAATCCACCACAACTAACAAACTTTCTCCCGTATGCATTGGACCCATCAGGTCTATTGCAATGTCCTGCCAAGACCCCATAGGCGGTTCAGTTCTCATCATAGGTTCTGGAGGACTGAATTGTCCTACAACTTGGCATCCACGACACGACTTGGACATTTTCTCAGCATCAGCATCCAATTTCGGCCACCATACCTTTGTTCTCAAGCGACTTTTCGTTTTTACGATGCCCTGATGTCCTTCATGGGCGGATTTTAAGACTGATTTCCGTAGGCTCTGAGGTATTACGATTCTGTCTCCTCGAAGCACAAGCTTTCCAATCACACACAATTCATTCTTTACACAAAGATAACTTGGCATCTTACATTGTGACCAATCTCCCGTTTGGACATAATGACGTACAATGGACAATTCCGGGTCTTTCTCCGACTCTCTTTCGATTTCTCTAGGTGTCAACAATATCCATTATAGGAGACATGATTATAGCCCTTGTAACTTTTCTTGTTCAAAAAAGTATAATGATAAAGTACTATGTATTGTCCCAGTGTATGTGAACAGCTATGGTGCTGTCACCTCATAGTCATTGTGCCAAGCTGGAACTTGACGTGTTCGGCTGGACATCCGGGGCCCAGTGTTTTCACATGGTTGTTGTACAGGTGTGCGACTCCTCAACGATATCTGGCACCTCTTGGATTGGAGGCTCGTTGGTCTTCTGTATGTGTCTCCTGTTACGCCTGTACTCTGCGTCTCCTATCTTCACCGTGTAACTCCTGTTGGCCAGCTTTGCTGTGCAAGTTCCTGGTGTCCATTTGTCACCACCAGGTAGTTTCATGCGTACTGTCTCACCTGGGTTGATTGGCATTAGTGGTTTTGCACTCCTGTTGTAATAACGCTCCTGTCTCTGCCTCCTCATTGTCAGTGCTTTTGCCTCTGCTTCGGTATCATAACGGGGCTTCAAGAGAGTGCTGGCAATAGGCAAAAGGGTCTTGCCCCGACGACCCATTAACCGCTGAGCTGGGCTCGTGCCGACTCCCTCAGTGGGAGTGTTCCGCCAGTCTAACAATGCCAAGAACTCAGATTGACCAGACTCTTTACACTTTTTGAACAACCGTTTGACCGTTTTCACCGCATACTGAGAACTCCGTGGACGCGAACTGCGGCCCGTTATCGCTGACAAGGACGTCTGGAATCCCAAATCGTGCAAAGATTGCCTTTAGTTCTTTGATGATACTCTTTGAGGTTATGGCAGTAACGCGAGCTACTTCGACGTAATTACTATAATAGTCACAGACGACTAGTAGTGTCCGTCCATCCAGCTCGCACAGGTCAGCAGCCACTTTAGACCACGGTCTCGCTGCGAACTCGTGCTGCTGTAGAGGCTCCTTGGTTTGGGCACTTCGATATGACATACATATATCGCACTTAGTGATGTAGTCCTTTAGCTCTTTGGCCATGCGCGGCCAGAAGAGGGTATCCCGTGCTCTCCGTATGCATGCTTCTACTCCGATGTGGGAAGCATGTGATTCAGCCATCATCTCCTTGCGAAGAGCAGCTGGTACTACAAGTTGTTGGCCCTTGAATACCAGCTCCCCTTGGACAGTGAGTTCATCTCGAATGTCATAATATGGATGCAGACAATGGGGCAAGTCTGATTTGTTGTGTGGCCAGCCATCTTTGATCACCGATCTCAACTGTTGAAAGGCTGGATCATCTGCAGCTGCATGCACGATCTGTTGCCATCGGGCGTCACTGACCGGAAGCCATGTCTTGTGGTCAATATGCTCTAATCCGTGAACAAACTCTGATGTGCTCACCTCAGGTAGGAAAGCTCTGCTCAGCGTATCAGCTAGAAACATGTCCTTTCCCTTCTTATATTTAAGTACCAGGTTGTACTTCTGAAGTCGGAGTAGCATCCGCTGGAGTCGTTGTGGTGCCGAGTTGAGAGGTTTGAGGACAATGCTCTCTAGTGGTTTGTGGTCGGTTTCGACTGTTACCACATCTCTGCCGTAGATGTATGTATTGAATCGTTCGCACGCGAAAACGATTGCGAGAAGCTCTTTCTCGATTTGAGCGTAACGTGTCTCTGCTGAGGTGAGCGCTCTAGATGTATAGGCTATAGGCTGGTCATTCTGTAATAGCGCAGCCCCTAGGCCCGATTGCGATGCATCACATTGAAGTGTGACTTCATCTTCAAGGTTGTAGTAACGCAGTACCCGCGTACGAGTTACGGCATCCTTCAGTCGATCAAGCGCTCTGGCTTGCTCGTCTCCCCAATCCCATTCTACGTCTTGTTGCGTCAGTTCTCTGAGAGGTTTTGTCATGTCTGATAAGTTGGGTAGAAACTTGCTCAGGTATTGCACTAACCCAAGGAAACGCTGTACACCGGCTTTGTCTGTAGGAGCAGGCATGTCACGTATAGCTTTTACCTTAGCTGGGTCAATCCGAATACCCTCGCCGGTGGCCACGTGTCCAATGAAGGGTACTTCAGTTCGCCTCAGCTCGAGCTTATCGATGTTGAGCTTCATCCCGCGCGACTCGCATCGCTCCAAGAAGGCTTTCAGTGTTGCATCATGATCACGTGTCGCCTCTTCGTGTGTCTGTCCATAGCCAACCACTACAAAGTCATCTGCGACCACTTCGATATTTGACATTCCTTCAATCAGCTCGTGCATCTTTCTCTGGAAAACTTCCGGCGCCGAGCGGATACCGAAGGGCATGCGCCGCCAGCGATACCTTCCAAATGGAGTGTTGAAGGTCGTGAGGAAGGACGAGTCCTCGTCTAGCATGACATGCCAGAACCCGTTTCTCACATCAAGCTTTGTGAAGACCTTTGCGCCATGTAGTCGCGTAGCCACATCTTCGATGGTGGGAAGAGGGTAGTGTTCTCGTTGTATCGCTTTGTTCAGATCTTTGGGATCCAAACAAAGCCGTAATTTTCCATTAGGCTTGGAAACTACTACAAGAGAACTCACCCATGGTGTTGGGGTGGTAACCGGGTAGATGATTTCCTGCTCCACCATCTTATCCAATTCTGACTTGAGTCGATCTCGTAAGGCCACAGGCACTCGTCGGGGTGCATGTTGGACAGGATTTACCGTACTATCAACTTTGATGCGGTATTCCCCTTCAAGCTGCCCGACGTTCTCAGAAAATACCCCGGGATATCGTTCCAGGATGCTTTCTTTAGACATACTGTTGTCGTTATGGAGTGTGAAAACCGCTGACCCGTCTGTTGTGGACTTGTTGATGGCATCGTTGTCTGTATATTTGATGATATTCATGCCAATGCATGCTTTTCGCCCCAAAATAGGGCGAATGTCCTCGTTATCAACAAGTTTACAATCTAACAAACACTTCGCATTGCCCCGCCATATCCTCAGTAGTACTCTTCCAACTACCGAAAGTCGGGATCCTCCGTATGCAGATATTGCTGAGTTGCCGGTGTCACATCCCTAAGCTCGGGGTCCTTGGCTGCTTTCTTGTAGAGGTGCACCGGTATGACGTTGCATTGTGCACCAGTGTCCGGCTGGAAACGCAGGTAATTGCCAGAGTCTAGTTTGAAAGTGACCAGTTGTGAATCGTCAAGCACGGCTGCGACGTCACTAATTACATACACATCTTCATTATCCTCGTCCGAGTACTCTTCGATAGCTCTCACGCCGGTTTTCTCGGTCCTCGAATTTAGGCGTTTCTTACTTCGACACATGGCTGCAAAATGGTTACGTTTTCCACATTCGTTGCAGGTTTTTCCGCGCGCCCTGCATTTATCCGGGTCATGCTTGCGACCGCAATTACCACATTCCTTAGTTGCCGTTGGCTCCGTGTTATTATTATCCCATTTGTTTACACGTTGTCTGTAAGGTTTATTGTTAAAACCTACAGCGCTTACAGAATCGGTTTGGCCGACTTCTTTCATCTGGGCTGCCGTACTTTCGGACGCTCTACATATCTCGTCTGTTTTCTGTGAGGTCAACTTAGATTCCCTTAACAGTCTCTCCCTAACTTTATTGTCTCGAATTCCAAACACAATTCTGTCACGCAGGATTTCGTCAGGAGTGATGGAATTGAAATCACAGCCTTCTGCAAGCTTTCGTAGTGCCGTTTTATATTGGTCATAGCTTTCTCCCGCTTCTTGTACTCTTTGGTTAAATCGATAACGTTCGAAAGGGACATTTTTCCGAGGTTGACAATACTCAGCGAATTTCTGTAGCACTGGGGTAATTTTCGTCGAACTGCCTTCGTCTGCCCAGTCTGTAAAAGTAGAAAACACATCTCTAGCTTCCTCCCCTATGATCGTCAGAAGCGTCGCTACTTGCACCTTTTCTGCCTTTTTGTCTAGCTCCGTAGCTAGCGTGTAATTATCCCAGGCCAAACGAAACTTTTTCCATTTCTCCGCCACGTTAACGTCGTGAATTTCCAGAGCCGACGGCGGTGGCAAGTTGAATCCCGTGGCCATTTCTTTCGCTGTTCTACTGAATGTTGATCGGGTTCGTTAAATCCCAAATCGCTGCCACCATGTAAAGATGTTTATTAAGTATTAACTAGAAAGTACAGCACTTTATTTGTAGCTTTTAATCTTTAAACTTAAATGTTTTGTGCAACTGTTTTCATAATGTCAACAACCACCGGTATCCCCCGAGGCCATTCCGAACCTCCCCGATTAACTATTGTTCGGACTCGCGCGTCCAACGCGATCACTATTAAAGCATCTCGTTACAGCTACTGGTGTACTTTCTTGTACCACCAACCTGATCATCTCCTCAGTTTCTCTGCTAAGGTCCTTAGGTTTTGGTTGGTTCAACCTCGACAAAGCATCGGCAATGTTAGGTTACCTGGACGGTAGACTACATTGTAATTGTGGCACTGTAATCGGAGGACCCAACGCTCAATCCTCACTGATGGCTTCGATGACTTTCCAAAAATACACTGCAACGGTTTGTGGTCTGTTTCCAATTCAAACTCCCGCCCATAAACATAAGGCTGAATCTCTCACATGCCCAAACAAGAGCCAGCACCTCCTTCTCCGTCTGTGCATAACGTCTCTCCACCTCCTTCAGATTCCTCGAAGCGAAAGAAACTGCTCTCCATTCTTCGCCATGAAGTTGTAGCAAAACTGCGCCCAATCCTTCGGGACCTGCATCAGCTACAATTCTGGTTTTGCACTCATTCCGAAAATAAGCAAGAGCTTTACTTGCTCACATGAGCTGCTTAAGCTTCTCAAATGCTCTCTGTTGTTCAATTCCCCAATTGAAAAATTCGGTATAAACTTGGCCGAATACTGTACGAGCTGAACAAACGACCGAACTTCCGAAATGAACTTGACTCATTTGTCTAAACAAATGTCTTTCGAAAGGCACATTAACTTTTGGTACAAAATAATTATCTAGCACATCAAAACTTTCCTTCAAGCTCTTCTCCTCGTCTTCAGGTATCAAAGTGTAATACAACTCTTGAAAATCGGTACCACCAGTATGCAACAACAATGCTACCTTTTGCAAATCCACTGTAATTCCTTTTGCCCGTACATATAAGTTGAACGATCGCTTCCAGCGTTTCCAACGAATGGACAAGGTATTCGGGTCATCCTTGGGATTAAAGCAAGGAAGACCCTTGATTTCTGTTGCCAACAATTTAGCCGATTCTTGGCTAGAACTAGCTTGACTACTAGTACCCTCGTCTACTGACATATTCCTTCGAAAAAAAAATCACTCCAAACAAATACCAAATCACAAAATATTGCTCACCAACAGAGAAAAATCACCATCCTCGTCGCCAATGTAGTATTCCATTTTATTAAACATAAACTAGTACTAAAATACAGCCATGTTGGAATCCTCCTATCCCATACTACCTTGCGATCCTTTACATTACGCTTCCACTTTATTACTTAAACTTCCTTTCATAACGTATCTATATCTATAAACACTACAATAACAATTGACCTTTGTTAGCGTTCGATAGAAGAAACATTTATCTTCCACAGCGTACCCAGATTGCAAAAAGGTAGCTCGAAGGAATCAATTTCAAAATGTTATATTTAAGCAAAAATTAAGAGAAGTACTTGTCACCTATCACTCTAATAAAAATTTAGAGGGGGACAAAGTTTTAACCAACAATGCGCTGAGCATGTTTGCAAAAATTGGGTTTTTCATAAATTGACCTTTTGGGCTTCAACAACATGTGTAGTGTCACGTGGCCAAAAATGTAAACAATGTGTCAAGCCTATAGCCTGCTCGCAGACGCTGTTTTTCTCACGCCAAGCGACGAAAAACAAACACGTCTGCGAGCAGGCTAGCTACAACCATGCATAATATAATAACAAGTATAGATAACATGACAATGTTATGGTTTTATATCATTCTTTTATAAATTTATATTAGTTTTTTATTATAATGTAGAAAATGCACAAATAGAAATCGACAATATCTAGTGAACGATGGCTTGTAATATCGATAAATCTAGCGATTTCAACAAAATGACGGTGACTGAAATAAAGAAATTTTTAGTTGACCGCGGTGTTAGTGTGAATGGCTACAATAAGGCTGTCTTAGCCGAAATTGCTTCTGCTGTGCGGAAAATGCAACTGCCTTGCTAGCCTGCGTGGCCGGCCCTCGTTGGAAGGGAAAAGAAGAGCGGGGATTGAGGGCCTGCAAGAAAACCCGCCTTTCGTGAGTAAACGCCCTAATAAAGGCTCATTAAAATTGACCAATAAAAATGCAGCTGGACTATAAACATGTCAATCAAGACGAAGAAATGTAGTAATATATTCCTGTGTGCGTAAACCTGTCAATTAATTCTTGGTGTTGAGCAATTAAATTCTACGTTCAAAAATTGAACGGCGTTTAGTCACGAAAGGCGGGTTTTCTTGCAGGCCCTCCATCCCCGTTCTTCTTTTCCCTTCCAACGAGGGCCGGCCACGCCTTGCATTCACAATGTGCACGATTGAAAGTTTGCAGAGAAAATGAGGTGAATTATTTATTGCTGATATGCAAATTTGCGATCCATTCAAAATGAATAACCTCGTGAATAATTTTATAGACTCGCTGCCATTTGGCCTTTATGATATATTTGATTTTTTGATCTGCCATTCAACTTGGCTGCAAGACCTTTCTTGCACAAGTCGTTCGATGACTATCGGTTATTTGAAGCTGGCTACGTCGAATCTTTACTGTTCATTACTCATTAGGTGATCTCACATCCATATCGATATTTTGGGTGTATGTGTGGTCGCGCTTTTTCATCTTGTGAGAAGGCAATTTACATTTCTCGATCACCAATTCAGATACATCATAAGGCTTGGTGCTTGCCTGTGCCTGTGGTTTTTCAGCCCAAAGACAAGGACCTGCACTTGCAGTCTTGTTGCACTATTTTCGCCACGCGTGTTTAGAAGTTCCTCTAACGAGTACATGGCAGCTCCTAAATGTTTACAGCCACCGTCGCGGCCTCCCTTACACATATATTTAGCCTAAAAACGCGACCTCTATTTGCTCATTTTCCTTCAAGAATAAACCAGAGGTCGTACAACTCTTCCCGTCATCGGTTGTTGTTTTCATAGCCGGTCTGACTTTTCCGACATAAACATGAACACGCTCGTTGGTCAACATTTTGGTCAATATAAAGATTCCACCGCGTAGCCACCTTTAAATAACCGATACGATAGTCATCAAACGACTTGTAGGCTGCAAGACATTGCTTGTCGTAAGAAGTAGAATGGCAGATCAAAATATTAAATATATTATAAAGGCCAAATGGCGACGAGTCTATAAAATTATTCACGAGGTTATTCATTTTGAATGGATCGCCAATTTGCATATCGTGAATGAATAATTCACCTTCATTTTCTCTGCAAACTTTATCGTGCACATTGTGAATGCAAGGCAGTTTCATTTTCCGCACAGCAGAAGCAATTTCGGCTAAAGCAGCCTTATTGTCGCTTATTTATATGTTTGTGTATGTCTTGTTTTTTTATTTATATAGTTTATTGGGAGAGCAGTTATATAAAGATGGAATTTGGTTTCCCCCTATTGCCTATCCTTCCATATTGCTTACTTTTCTTTTTTTCTTCTTTTTTTTCCACATTCGTAAGTTTATGGTAAATTGTTATTAAAGTATTATTAAAGTATTTACACTAACACCGCGGTCATAATTTATTTATTTCAGTCACCGCCATTTTGTTCAAATCGCTAGATTAACTGATATTACAAGCCATCGTTCACTAGATATCGTCATCGTCGATTTCTATTTGTGCATTTTCTACAGTGTAATATTCATTTATAAAAGCATGACATAAAACCATAACATTGTCATGTTATCTATACTTAAGGAGGGTAATGGGGTATTTTCGTGCTTCGTATAATCGTATCGAGCTAATTTTATTACTCGTGCTTCGTTTCGATAGCTCATGTTTCTATTAAACGTGTTTCGATCCCGTCATAAATGGCGTGAATCGTGTCTGTTGCCTATTTAATATTCGTTTTCCGTTTTCAACAAAATTTGCACAGAATTAGATGTCGTAGATCATGAAAACCGTAAAGAATACGATGCCACACGAGAAAGCGACCGCATTGTGAGATGTAAAAAGATTTAGGACTTTTAGATAGGATTGCTGCAGGTACAAATAAAATTGTCTTTTTGCGTGCTTCGGCAGTTCCGTCTTAACTCTTCTATTTTTCGTGCTTCAAGATAATTGAGTATTATTTTTCATGCTTCAGGATTGGTAACCCCCATTACCCCCCTCATACTTGTCTATATTATATTATGCATGGCTTGTACGAACTTTGACACATTGTTTACATTTTGGCCACGTGATACTACACGTGTTTTTGAGAGCCCAAAAGGTCAATTGAGCTGCAAAGAGGATCGGTTTGGTAAATACATTAATCTTGTTTCAACAGTCGTAAAACTTATGCCACACATTAAGTGGTTTCAACAGAATCACAGGCTAGCAAAACTATAACATCTTCGCTATTTTTTTAGAAAAAAGTTATGGTTAAACGTCCTAAAAAGAAGCTTTAAAAGGGGTCCAATTTCAGCCATGATATCTCCTAGGAATCAACTGCGATTTTAACGAATTTTTTAAGATAAAAACTTGAGATAAGAAACCTCAACATGCTTGAGATTTTTAGAGGGGGACACCAAATCAAAAAAATATGAAATTGAAATCCAACCCAAAATTATTTCCAAAATTATCAATTAAAAAAAAATCAAGGGATTTAAGACCAACTAATCGGCTGGCTTTAAGGAAATACCTGGTAGAGGTAGACGTTCCAACCCTCATCAGAGCCAAGGCTTCCTGCGAAGATAAAGCCAATACATTAGAATTAATTATTACCTATGGCCTAAATACCATTCTTCCAATGAGATCAAAACTTAAAATTTCGAACGAGCCCCCTTGGATCACTCAAAAACTGAAACATCTCATTCGCAGACGTCAGATATCTCTAGCACAAGGGGATTTGGTATCATTCCGCCCTCTCAGAAATCACGTTAATCGCGAGAGAAAGACCTGCCCTCAAAGTTTTACGAAGCTAAAGTCAAAGAACTGAAAGAGAGTGCCCCAGCAAAGTGGTGGAACGAAATAAAGAAACTCAGTGGAATGTCGGAACAATTCACAACCCCCGAAGATATTATATCCCAACTGCATAATGTGGAATTTAGATCGACTATTTCGACGTCTTGTGACCCCGACCCTCATCAACTCGCCAACCTGACAAATGAAGCATTCCTGGCACCATAGACTATCCAGAAGACAGGGACTGTAAACGCTGGGCAAAGCGCTAATGTTGCTGACGCGACATTCGTGATGCGCTTTTATCACGTAGCAATTGTCAGTTGCCAGGGCAACCAGCCATAATCAGAACAAAAAAAAAGTGAATCCTTTGGTAATTTGGCCTATTTAAATCCAAGTACATCTCATTAATATTGATTTTTTATGTGCCCTTAAGCACAGAGTTATTGCCAAGGTAAGTGCGTTTTTATTTTTCCATTTTGACTATAAATATTAAAATCATAATTCTAGTTTTGTCGTAGCATACTTAGCATGTACATCACAATGGCGCACGTAAAAAGCATACGTACATAAGTAGTTTCCTTTCAAACCCTGGAACTTGACGAGAAGGCTATCACTTGTCCTTTACAACATATATTTATCATCTCATATGCAATGTTAATGCAAATAGGGTTGTTATACAATCTTGTACAAACGAGGTTTTTTGACTCTTCTGTTTGCATGACTACGAGAGGATCGCAATTTTTGTTGTCCTCACTTCAAACCCTGTAACTTCACTTTATATATATTTCAGGACTTCACATTTACATATTTTAAACAAGAATAAAAATGTCGATGCAACTATCGACTTTGATGGTTTAACAAAGCTAAAAAGCACCATTGAATGCGTGCGCTCCTTTTTTTACTACAAAAATGTCGCCATTGTTGTTGTTAGTGTATGCACCTACTTCAAACCCTGTAACTTCACTTCAAATATATTTCAAGACTTCTCATTTACATATTTTAAACAAGAATATAAATGACGATGCAACTATCGCTTTTTCAAAGTTCTCCTGGATTTAATAAAACAAAAAATCACCTTTGAATGCATGCGTATTATTTTGAACTACAAAATAGCCGCCTTCGTTGTTGTTTCTGTACACACTTACTTCAAACCCTGTAACTTAATTTTAAATATATTTCAGGGTTTTTTAGCTATATATATTGAACAAAAATAGAAATGTGAATGCAGCTATCGCTATTTCCAACTTCTCCTGGATCTAACAAAGCAAAAAAACACTTTCGAGTGCATGCGTATTATTTTGAAATACAAAAAGCTCGCCATTGTTGTTGTTCCTGTACACACCTACTTCAAACCCTGTAACTTCACTTTAAGTATATTTCAGGGTTTCTTATCTATATATAATGAACAAAAATATAAATGTCAATGCAGCTATCGCTTTTTTAAACTTCTATTAGCTTTAACAAAGCAAAAATCACCTTTGAGTGCATGCGTATTATTTTGAACTACAAAAACTAGCCATTGTTGTTGTCGCAGTACACACATACTTCAAACCCTGTAACTTTACTTTGAATATATTTCAGGGTTTTCCATTGATATATATTGACCAAAAATATAAATGTCAATGCAGCTATCGCCTTTTCAAAATTCTATTGGGATTACCAAAGCCAAAGATCGCCTTTGAATGCATGCGTATTATTTCGAACTACAAAAACACTCGCCATTGACATTGTTGTTCTACAGGCCGTATCACGGACAGCACGCGCAAAACAATGGCGTTCCCAGTCCCTGTCTTCTGGATAGTCTATGCTGGCACCGACGAAAGACTTCAATCCTACTTCCAAATAGTCCGCAACGAAATGTTGATGAAGATAAAGCGGATTTCCAAGTTACCGAATTTCAGGTCTTTAAAAGCTTATCAACCTTGAACTCAAGTAAATCCATGGGACCAGATAGCATCCCTGGATGGGTCCTTAAAGAAAACGCGGATATTTTAGCACAACCCATTGTGGACATTATAAATAAATCATACAGTGAGACCCATTATCCTGGAAGTCCGCAGATGTTGTACCAATCCCAAAGGAAAAACCAGTGCGTGACGTAAACCGTCATCTGCGACCCATTTCCCTAACCCCGATTGTGTCGAAAGTCGCCGAGGACTATGTTGTAGACTGTTTTGTCAAACCAGCTGTACTTAAAAAAGTAGATCCCAATCAGTACGGAACGATTCCTAATTCAAGTACCGTCCATGCCCTTGTAAGCATGCTTCACTCTTGGAGCGGATCAATAGACGGAAACGGCGGATCAACTAGAGTGATGCTGTTTGACTTTAGATCGACCTGATCGACCATCACTTGTTACTTCAGAAACTAAAAACATACGATCTACCGCAATGGACAATTGATTGGATAAAAGATTTTTGACTTGCAGAAAACAGCGGGTCAAACTGAACCATGATTGTTATTCTGAATGGGAACCAGTTACAGCAGGTGTCCCCCAAGGAACAAAACTTGGCCCATGGCTATTCACAATAACGATTAACGACTTAGTGATCCGCACATCTGATATGTGGAAGTTTGTCGACGATTCAACTTTATCGGAAGCAATCAAAAAAGGAGATATAAGTCACATTCAAAATAAAGTTGATCAATTCACTATTCAAGCAAAAATTAATAAATTCCAACTAAATGAGGGAAAATGCAAAGAACTACGTATTGGATTTAATCGGAATGCACCGCAATTCGACCCTATCCTAATTAATAACAACCCTATCGAAGTCGTTGAATGTGTAAAGCTCCTTGGTCTCTATGTTTCCAATAACCTGAAGTGGAATAATCATATTCACGAAATCATCAAAAAAGAGCGGAAAAGACTGTTCTTCCTAAGCCAATTAAAAAAATCTAATATCGGCATCACGGAACTAGTTCAATTCTATACTGCTTGCATCCGACCAATTTTGGAGTATGCATCCCCAGTTTTCCACGACAGTCCAACCGCCTATCTATCTAACGATCTTGAAATGATACAAAAAAGAGCTCTGAGGATAATATTCCCTTGGGTCCCATATGATGAGGCACTTAGTGTTGCTGGCCTTCAGCAATTAAGTACACGAAGACAAAGATTTACTGATAAACGTTTCCACGAAATAGAATCTAATGATAGCCATAGATTGCATAACTTACTACCTCCTCGTAATTTGAACCATTTTAGTTTAAGAACAAAACATAAATTTAATGTTAACTTCCAGACAGAACGACATAGGAAAACTTTTATTGTGCATAATTCATTAAAATTTTAAGATATATTTAAATGTAAAGTATTTATTATTCTAGTACACCATGTCATAGCAGCGATCGAGGCTTATTTTTGTAATAGTTAACACAATTCAGCCCTTGGGCTGCAAAGTTAATTTTAATCCATCTATCCCCCTATCCATTTTGGTCTAATTTACATAGTACATGCATTTGTACTTCTAATAACGCAACAGCACCCATTTCCCATGCATCGCTTTTACGATTGAATTTCCGTACGAGAAAGGACACATTAGCTCATTGTTAAATAAATAGTTGTTCCTTCAGATATTTAAGTGTGTGTAAAAATAGAAATTTTCAAAACCACATGTGTGTGTTATCGTTGGGTGGGGAGGACCCAGCAATCTAGCGTTTCGGGACTCCCGGGACCTTTTTTTCCCTTACGGAACACATTCTTGAATGTATAAGCGATAACAGGGACCATGTTGGCACACAGGCTTAGGACTTTCATACACATCTGCCCATTGCCAAAACTCGCACGGATTTTCTCGCTTAGACCCTATATTATGTTAATGATGTTGCGCGCCTCATATTATGTTAATGATGTTTGAATATTTAATGATGCCCTCCCTTGCGCCCCTTACCCCCTGTATGCTAATGATCATGCCCCTCCCCATATTATGTTAACGATGTTGCGCCCGCTCATATTATGTTAATGATGTTTGAATATTTAATGATGCGCCTCCTTGCGCCCCTCAAAAATCCGGGTCGAAAACTACCTACACTACCACTGGTGCCACAAAAATATCGAGTCCTGACCAGAATGAGTATGAATTTCAATACGCGCAACTCACACCAAATGATGAAAAATTCATCAATATACAAACCATTCTAGAAGATTGTTTGAAATACGATAGAGTTAATGTTAAGGGAGTATTGGTCGACGCGACGGCATCGCTTCGATTTCCGTAATTATTTGGGATCCTCACATCGCATCAATTCAAGATGGACATGCTTATTCATTCATGTCGGCAACGGTTCGCGTTGGAAAGAAAAAAATATCTCTGGGCAAACAAAGTAAACTATATCCTTTAACTGACAGTTCATTAAATTTAATTGAAGAAAGTCTAGTGACAATGCCTGAAGAAAATGTTATCGTGAGTACATCCATTGAACAAGTATACTGTCAATTAACAGCGTTAATGTGTATCTTGCTTGTGCTAATTGTAAAAGAAAAATTGTTCAACTTGATCCTGGTCCGATCTGTCATCGCGACAAATGTGGCCACACAATGAAGTCGAGTAAATGCGGTAAAAGCGTCCTCGCTATTTTTGTCGTCGAGAATGACGAGGGTGAATCAACCACAACTATCACTGCTTCCAAGAAGCTCTTGAAATTATTATCAGTCGAGAGGATATTTATAATAAGCATGTAATCAAGGAAACCCTTCTAACTTCAACTGGTGTGGAAATTCAATATAACAAAGAGACTGTCGTGGTTATCAAGTTCGTGAAGTCTGGCCTATTGATAAATGATAATTCGCCAAAACATTATATAAACAATGACATTACTGTTAGGTAGTTATTATCGCTCTTGATATTGTTTTAATATTGAATATAATTTGTCGGTTTTGTTCATCAAAGACACATTCGTGGTTACCAAGTTCGTGAAGTCGTAAACAAAACATTCTGGCCTATTGATAATTCGCCAAGGCATCATAACCATGACATTACTATTAGGTAGTTATCGCTCTTCGGATATTGTTTATTGATTAAGATTTGATAACAAAGTCAGTAAATTTCATACACTTTGTTGCTTCAAACCCCGTTATATTGCGGACTCTCGCTAATTCGGATACTATTGGGAGTTACCACTGCATGTATCGATCGATCTGCTGGGAATGTACGTACCTTGCAAATTTTGTGCCTGAGACGATTATATATTACCGTCTGCGCATGCACAGGCAACTAAATAGGCCTTTTGTAACTTATCAGATAAAAAATTGTGATCAGTTATGTAACCGGCTGTGCAAATACGTAACGGCGAATTTTTGTCAAGAAAAATGAATAATTTTCAAATATTTGAATACCGGAAAAATAGGAATGAAAACGTTTTATTCGATTCACCGTTCATTGCAAACATGAAACTTTCGCACTAACTGTAGTTAACTTTAACTACTCTTTTATACAACCGGCCCCTGAGAACGAAATAATACTTCTTTCTCGTCAAATTGTCTGGTATTCTGAATAATACAATGAGGCAAAATGTGCATTTTACTGACCCCCTGCTGTAAGATATAATCTACATTTATGTCCAATGATTATTTGGACAAATAAACACTGAACTTGGCATTTCATGTGTCCTATTCAAACTTATTAACAACCCGTAAGAAGACCTCATGCTGGAAATCCCATTTAGTTTTAGCAAAGCTTATATGAGGCCGGATATGGCCCATATGATATATAAAATAGAATATGTTTATTAGTGCATTGGATCCACTAGACGAATGGCAACGGATGAACAGTAAAATCATAATCAGAAGAAAAAAGGGCCTGATGCCACTCAGCTCCAGCAAGCTATACTCCTATATATAATTTTCTAACCATATACATTGAATTACAATTATTTACATGACAAAGGTTCCTTTTATATTAAACTGTTGTTGCGATCACTACATGAAATATGCCAGCAAAATACGTCCTTGGCTAGACATTCCTGACCATACAAGCCATAAGTTAAAATAATTATTATGTATTTTAGCGTTTTCTTGTATACATTCCAAAGGATTTCACGCTTTAATCAATTTTGTTTATGCATATGTCACTACAGTTTGCCTGAATGCCTGATGAATCATGGGAGTTGTATCCCCATGCAAGTTCATCAGTAAGTGTAATGAACTATCATCTCATAGAAATCGAAAGCGAATAATCTAATTGTTTTAGTAGAAACAAGCAAGAAAACAGTATTTCAAAACGTTTTTCATAATTTCTTGATATAAATTCGTTAAAAATCGCGCCGAGGAAATGGCTGTTTCGCTACTCGCTATCTATCGACAATTATATAGCGAGTAGCATAGCCAATTAAATTACAGCATTTGCAATAGTATACTAGTATGATTCTACTGAATAACATTATGAGCTATTCCGCTGCAATCTGATTGTCATTGGTATAGAATGCGAAACGTCCGACTAATTTAAACGACTATTATTTTTGCTCAGTTCACTGATTGACTGACTAGCCTGATCAGCCAATCAGCGTAAGCCAAATTTGGCCAAAACCATGAAGCCATGCAGACTTACAGTGTAAACAAGCAAAGCGTTGGCTACATAGGATTCATATCGGTCGCAACAGTGGATCAAACAAAAGTCTATTGCTAATAAACATGTATCAATCATGCAGTTTATATATATATATATATATATAAAGACAAGAATAATTTAAAGGTATATCACGGAGTATTTACATGTAAATGAAGCACAGTGGCATCGTAGATTCAATAAAGCCAATCATATAGGCTGCATAGTGGGTGGCCCGACATTTTGCCGAAAGACACTTTGCCGAAAGACATTTTGCCGACAGACATTTTGTCGAATGGACAATTTAACGAACGTACTTTTTGAAGGGACAATAGGTCGAATGCTATTTCGTCAAAACAAATTCATCGCATTGTTTGAGACGATGACTCATTTCTCAGGTCTCAAAAGAAATCATTAGCGTTTATCAGGGTCATTATTATGAAAAGAAATCATTAGGATCATTATATAGCAGGATATTAGGGTCAGGGCAAAATGTCTTTCGCCGTTCGGCAAAGTGTCTTTCGGCAAAATGTCCGGCCGGGTACCGCACATGCAGTGAAGTCAAATATAATGAAAAATATTGATTTAACGGAGAAAACGCCATGCACGTCTGATATTTCGAGTCAGTAAAAAGAACAAAGGCATTTTATTATGTTTTTGCGTGGTCAGTCTAGCCAAGGTCGCATTTTTTCTGCTTATAACGACGATAATCTTAATTTTATAGAACGAAGTGATAAAATATGTTGCAATGCATGCAGCAATAACAAGAAAATTCGTATTTTATTATTCATGGATATTCCATAACATGTCAATCGAGCAAATTTAGTATCCATTCAACATTTAGTTTAGTGGAAAAGCAAAGACCAATGGACGTTGTATAGGTATTAGACATGAATATATAGCCATCTATATATCTCACAGCAGACTCAGCAGGGCGTTAATAAACGGTATTGTAACTTCGAATCAGCACTACGTTCTCGTATATTCTGGTAAATATTTTAAATTTTTGGGCATCTAATTGCTCGATAGAATTAAATGTTGAAGGGTGTTTATATAGTTGGAAATTTCGAGCGAAATCATAATTATACATATTTGAGACCTAAGGCTAAGCATGAGCAGTTGCGAAAAACGCAACTATATATAGGCTATGCCTAACTCCTAGTTATAGATATCAAATATATGTATATAATTTTCGCTTATATACTCTGGCTCAATCGATTGGTATTTTGTATTTTGAAAATGTATTGTCTATATATATAGCTCAAGTTTATCTATTGAGCACTCTTATACTTGGATGAGGTCAATAAACCACAGCCATATAGGCCTATATATATATATATATATATATGAAGAATGTAAAACACCGGTCAAACAATTATCGACTATCGTTGACTCTCTTGCATTCTCATAGTCTCATGACTCTCGTCAAATGTGAGCTGGTTCAAATTTCGATGAGAGTTAATGGTAATATCCAGTCTACTCTCATGTAACTCTTGTTTTCGTTCGACCAGGGCATGAGAGTTGTCGAAACTTTTAATTTTGCTTCATTTAAATTCGGGAAATTAATCGGCCTTTAAATTGCACATTGAGACGGTACTTATCACCTTGTTCAGATTTTTGGCTTATCTTGTGTTTGGGATAATTTTGTTAAAACATGCATATTACTCGCACGAGTCTTGATTCGACCATTGCCCTTGACCTGTGAAGATCCATATACCCACCTGCGTTTGTGACAAAAATCTTTTATATAATTTTGGTGACTAAAACCAGGGTTTATAGCGATTAGTTCTGTACTTGCTATTTACCGTTTTAAGTTTTTGAATTTCAATTGAAGAGCCAAACTGGTGGGTTTTGAATTTGAATTCAAGACCAGGAATTGACCAAACGTTAACCGATTGTGAGAAATACAAAATGGCGGCTATATAATAGGTTTACATAAATATGTTTCAGACTTCTGCAACAAAGTCTATTTTTATTGTTGATGGAAGGAAAATCATTTCACTTCATCGCACAAACTCAATCAATACGAAGTTTGAAAAAACCTCGGTCCGATATTTCACTGTACAGACCTCACGCTCGGTCAATAACCTATTAGTACAGACCGAACAAGCGAGGTCAATAAACTGTTTATTATATGGCTCTTGAGTTTGATTCTTAAATTAATTAAGGCATAAACAAGAATTTTTCGCCACCTTTCTTGTTGAGACATGAAATGGCTTCCTCGTTAGCTATTCTGTTACTTTTATCGAACAACGACGGTTGTTTGCCAGTTTGGCACTTTGGCTTCCGTTACGATGGGCATTGTTTTTTTTTGTTTTATTAATTGCAAATTTTTAAAATTTAAAATTTTAAAAATTTTAAATTTAAAATTTTTAAATATTTCTGTTTTAAATTTTTAAAATTTAATTTAAAATTTTTAATTTTTTAATCCGGGACACCGGTCCGGATAACTAGTTATCCGGACCACGGTCCGGATACGGCTTTTATCGGACCGCTCGCTAGCCAATCAGAACCGCGGATTTCATAAAGCCATATAATAAAGTGAAATATCGGACCTCTGTTTTTTAGTACGGACCGCGCTCGCTGCGCTCGCTTGGTCCGTACTAAAAAACCTCGGTCCGATATTTCACTGTACAGACCTCACGCTCGGTCAATAACCTATTATTATACAACGCATAAATATTTGCTAAAACATCTTCATTGCAGTGTGATAATCTTCATTTCGCCAAATTGATACAATAAACATAAAAGTATTTTCGAAATGTATCTATCTAGTTATCACAGTATGGTGTCAACAATGTTATTGTTAATAGATATTTATCTGATCCCTGCTAGAAGTTTGACAAGGAAGTATAGTATTGATATAAGTTCCTACACTACCTTGTTCGATCTGTTGCTCAATTGGTTTGAAAGTTTATTTTTTCCTGTATGTAAAGAATGTAAGTACAGCAAAATATCTGGTAGAACCTTCTATATATAAGTAGACGTCAACGCATGAAAGAAAATGTATCCTCATATTCAACAGAAATCAGTGTAGTTTATGTAAAGGTCTTAATGTTATATAATTATGTATATAAGGTTGATTATGTTTACAGTATGTATATTCTATATACGAATGTTTCTATATGCGGGAGTGTAGTGCCTGAATTCTTTGCCATGGTATTTTGTAGCTGATCCAGTGGCGCGGGATATAAGACAGATTATATAGATACATATAGAATCATTTTCATAATTCATATTAAGAAATAAACCAATTAAGTGATGAATTTCAAAACTTGAATGATCAGAAAATTGAAATTGAAACCAAAAGGTGCTGCAATCATGGTCAACTGTAATGACATCATCAATAGACTAATAGTATTGTGTAATAAGGGGTGTGTGTTTATTATCCTTACTTGTAGCTGAGAGCTAAGCTGAATTGCGAAGGCCACAGCTCAACGTGACCAAGTCGAAGGCTTTCTAGGCGCATATTGCAGCCACCTTTTGCTCGCCATCACGGAGCACAGCTACATGTACGGTAGAAGGGCCAGTTAGGGATTAAGCCTAACCCACCATGTCAACATTCCCTGTGGGAGGAAACCGGAGTACCCGGAGAACACCCACGACTTTCGGCAGAGCGTTGACTAACTCTTTTCACGTACTATTTCAAAAACGAGTTTGAGTGTTTGGTCACGGTATCAAAACACGAGAATGCTCATGAATGGAGCTGTCTCACGTGACGGAATGGAGCTGTCTGATTGAGTAAATTGCTAATGAATTATTAATGAGTTTGAGAAATAGCTATCATAAGTCGTCCCCAACGGGAATCGAACCCACGATATCGAGGTGAAAGGCGCGTGCTCTGACGATTGCGCCACCGAAGCCCCATTATCCGAAATTCACCCTTTCGATAATTCCGAACGAATACTTCCTTGGCCTGGGAGCCCCGCTCTGATGAATCAAGACGAAATTAAAGGCAGTTCGCTCAAGACTCATGAAAACGAGGCTCCCAGGCCAAGGAGGGATTTGTGACATAATTATCGTAAGGATGTATTATATTGAATTTCTCATTAAAGGACAAGAGCGACCATATTATATATATAGCATATATATAGTCAAATCTGCAGACATGCATGTTTCGCCGTTCAACGGCTCGTCAGTGCAGCTTGTAACGCAGTCTAGATGCGAGTGACTTCGTATTTATACACCATACTCTTGCCCTCACCAAGCGCATGTGGTACAATACTCAGACACATGCGCATCCAGACATGCGTGAAGTGTCTTGGGGCCAGAGTGCTCAAACGACCACAAGGGAAGTGAGCTTTTGCATTATAGCTTATAGCCACCAATTAACCTCACAGAGTGCTCAACAACACAAGTGAAGGAGCATATATAGTCAAATCTGCAGACATGCATGTTTCGCCGTTCAACGGCTCGTCAGTGCAGCTTGTAACGCAGTCTAGATGCGAGTGACTTCGTATTTAGACACCATACTCTTGCCCTCACCAAGCGCATGTGGTACAATACTCAGACACATGCGCATCCAGACATGCGTGAAGTGTCTTGGGGCCAGAGTGCTCAAACGACCACAAGGGAAGTGTGCTTTTGCATTATAGCTTATTAGCCACCAATTAACCTCACAGAGTGCTCAACAACACAAGTGAAGGAGCATATATAGTCAAATCTGCAGACATGCATGTTTCGCCGTTCAACGGCTCGTCAGTGCAGCGTAACGCAGTCTAGATGCGAGTTTATTTAGCACCATACTCTTGCCTCAGAAGCGCATGGTACAATACTCAGACACATGCGCATCCAGACATGCGAGTGTCTTACCACAGAGACAAGCTTGCTACGACCATATATTATGCATATAAATGGTGTTAAATACTATATTATAAATGCTAATTCAGATCCTGAAGTCACTTACATCTAGACTTTGAAGCTGCTGCCGATATGCCGTTCTGGGATTTGTGCTTTCACGTTGTTGAGCACTCTGAAGTTAAATTGGTGGATAAGCGATAATTCAAGCTCAAAACTTGGTCTTTCGCTCTGGACTCAAGACACTTCACGCATGTTTACGCCCTATTTATACTTGCAAGACTAATTATTTACATACCAATGGTCTTACATATTTTAAGTTAAAATGTTAAAAATTATATGCTAATTTGAATACTAAAAACTGACAAAAAAATAATTAAATATTAATAGTTCTCCCTATACAACCATTCAAATGGGTATTGGCTGCAGATTGTTTTTGTATTTCTAAAGCTTCAATGCATCTACGCTCGTGTGCATTTCTAATGTTTGCATGTAAAATACTCCAGTTGATTGCAGAGTGGTCAATTGTTTCATTGTGGGTCTTCAAATGGACATACACAGTTTGTTTGTCCATTTTGATATGCTCTTTGATTCGCGAACCTATTGTTCGACTGGTTTCCCCCAATGTACATGTATGTCATTCCACAGTGCGAACAAATTATTTGGTACACAACATTCTTGATAAGACAACGATTTTGGTAGCTGATATACATGTCATACAATTATCTGAACAATTTTGTTTGTCTCTTGGTGGAACAAACACTCTAGACGATGGTTTACCATTCATAAAATGTATTTTGATTTTGGTGAGTCCAGATCGACGGATGACAGCTAGTGCGCGTCGTTTGATTTGCTCGTTAATGAACGGGAGTTTCAGGTAGATGTACCTTTGCTCATCATCTTTACGTGGTTTGTTACGTAGCGTGTATCTAATAACAGATTTTACAAATCTCTTAGGGTATCCATTGCAAACAAATAGATCGGTTATTTTTTGTAAAGA
This sequence comes from Trachythela sp. YZ-2020, assembly GCA_016169945.1. Taxonomy (NCBI): domain Eukaryota; kingdom Metazoa; phylum Cnidaria; class Anthozoa; order Malacalcyonacea; family Clavulariidae; genus Trachythela; species Trachythela sp. YZ-2020. The sequence goes on from JADLSH010000369.1 coordinate 5,868,020, forward strand.
TTCCCTTTGCGATGCAATGTTGGTTGAACGGGATACAGCTCTTCTTATTTCTCCGACTAATATCGATCGCTTGAATCCAACCGAACCATGGCTGTCCCAAGGAGTAATGCATCTACTATGGATCGGTTTTGTATACAGTTTTGTGGAAAATGTTTTGGTTGCGGGATTGAAGGACACTAGAGTATCTAAATATGGTAATTCCTTGTTGTTGTTAGGTAGTTCGATAGTAAATTTAATGGCATCATTTAAATTGTTAGACAATGTTAACAGGCGCTCTCCGGAGATTTGTCGTGATAACAACAATACAAAATAGTCATCAATAAATCTCTTGAGACGAATGTTTCCTTCTGCTTTATCGACCATCATTAGATCAAGTTCGTTCATATAAATTATAGCTAGCGAAGGGGCTAAATTTTTTCCCATTGCCAAACCCGATTTTTGTTTGTAGCCGTTACCATCTATCAAAACACTATCATTCAGATAGATAGATAGATAGTTTAATTAATCCAAGTTACATTGCAGTTAAGACTGAATTGCGTAACTTTACAAGTAATAGATTGGTAGTGTATAATTACATAAAAATTACCTACTATAAAAACGTTAACTTAAACTATGTACGATATGTATAAACTTCATAAAACTTCATCAACAAGCATAAGCGAAGAAGCGTTACAAAATCTTCGTTGTATGTCCATTTGAAGACCCACAATGAAACAATTGACCACTCTGCAATCAACTGGAGTATTTTACATGGAGACATTAGAAATGCACACGAGCGTAGATGCATTGAAGCTTTAGAAATACAAAAACAATCTGCAGCCAATACCATTATGAATGGTTGTACAGGGTGAGTCAGAAAAAAGTGATGCCTTTGAAATTAAATACAATAGGGTACAATAGATTTTTTGAAAGAAAATGCAAATATGAAGTTCAATTTCAAAAGGTTCACTATTGTATTAAATTTCAAAGGCATCACTTTTTTCTGACTCACCCTGTATAGGGAGAACTATTAATATTTAATTATTTTTTTGTCAGCTTTTAGTATTCAAATTAGCATATAATTTTTAACATTTTAACTTAAAATATGTAAGATCCATTGGTATGTAAATAATTAGTCTTGCAAGTATAAATAGGGCGTAAGCATTGTTATAAGTTATTCCTACTGAAGAAGCCTTAATCGGCGAAACGTTTAGGATATATTAAACTATCGTTTTTAATATTTTATGTCTGAAGAAGTTTTAATCTTTGTTTTATATTCATTCGTCATCCAGACATGGTGCCTTTAACTATTTCATATTATATATAGTCAAATCTGCAGACATGCATGTTTCGCCGTTCAACGGCTCGTCAGTGCAGCTTGTAACGCAGTCTAGATGCGAGTGACTTCGTATTTATACACCATACTCTTGCCCTCACCAAGCGCATATATATAATTTAAGGTATAACATTCAATCATCTGATTAAATTTTAACACTAAAGACCTAATCATTTAGTGGCTTCAAATTGAAACTTTATCCAGTAGGCTTAATCGTTGAATGAAACAATATAACGGTATATATTACAATAACCAGTTGGATTACTTGATTAATTCACACAAATTTAATATTAATTTCAATTGTTGTTATCTTTTACTATATATAGCTATATAGATGCATTGTATTATTTTAGGATGAGATTGTTTTTGGCACTCCTGATTTTCAGCTTTGTTGACAAGGTTTATGGAGGTATGTCCAGTATAGATGTCATTTACTGGGTGCTAAAGATTGATGTTCCATCCTGTAGTATAGTTTGTATCAAATAGAAGCAGATACTATAGTTGATTCACAAAGTTGTCAGGACACAAGCGGCGAATAGTGCGCTATAGGACGTCTATGTATCTCGTTCTCTGAGTTCTGTGTGCATTGTTCCACTCATGTAACATCATATTCCACGATTATACGTCTAATATGAAAAGTTTGATATATAAGTTTGATATGAAAAATAATATCACACGTATGAATGACGTCATGCTAAACACGACCAACGGTATCGCCTTCGGGCGTTCGCAGACTTATAAGGGATGCAAAATTTATAAGTAAGGACGAAAAAGAAATCAAAACAGCGACAAAAACAGCTTTTTTGACCTATATATTTGAAAGAAAGGGGCACACTTTTCCACATTATTTTGAAGAATTTAACCCACAATCCATTTTCGTATACACGTTGAATTTGATGTCCATTGATAATTTTTCGATCCCGCACAAGACTTAACCAGTGGACGTAATTTAATTGTTGTCAAGATCCAATAATCTTGCATTTTGCTTTTTCGCTGTTTAGTGTCAATTTGTTCGCTGACAACCAATTTTGAACATTATATTAGATCAATGTTAAGTTTGTATTCAATATCTATGAATAAATGCCCTTGAAATGACAAAGTTGTGTCATCTTTGTATTTGAGAATGTCTCACGACTATTTTAGTTTCTCCAACTACCTGCAGTGCAATTCATTGTTGTATAACTTGGATGGATGGTTTGAACCGGTAGTAAAAAGTAGATGACATTCGTAAGCATCACCGTTTCTATAGGCTCAAGAACTTTTTCTCTATTTTTGCCTCGTGGGCCACTTTTTCGTTAATACCACATTATGATGTCTACTGTGTATCTATAACTGAACAGACAACGGCAAAAAGTTATTTATTTGTTTAATAGATACACAGATGACGTCATAACGTAGTAAGAACTTCTTTTTCTTCTGATATTATTAGTTTCTCGGCATTCGATACTTAGGGCCAGTTTCTATGGAGGCAAGTTGACGAGAACAGTGTAGATATTGAAAGTGCTATCCAGTTTACATAAATTAATACAATTCCACAGTACTGTGATTGACTGTGTAATTATCAAGTGACTACAAAATTAAATCGTTTTTTCTTCAGATCTTTGTGAAGTACCCATTGTTTATTACGCCAGCGATTCTGAGATCTACTCTTACAACACCTTGGCTGACAATGCCTCGTCAAGCAGGATCGTGGATTCTTCTAACAGTCAACTGGTCTACGACAAACATAATCGTCAAATTTTGGTTTATAACTCTAGCAATGCTATATACAGTGTAAGTTTGGATGGTTCAGCAGTCGAAACCTTGGCAACAAATGAAAAGTATATTCGACGGTTTGCCTATGATGGTCGTCGCAATATTATATATTATCTTCATGATGCAACCGAGACTATTCGTATGTTAAATCTGACAAGTATGAAAGATGTTAAGGTTGATGTTCTGGCTCATATTTTCAACATAAAAGGTCTTGATATTGATATATTAAACGAGTAAGTGAACAAGCGTGATGTAATGAAAGCACGGGTGGGAAATACAGTTGGCGCGCTACCTCTTAGCGTTTAGGTCAGTCTTCTTTTGAAGGACATTGGTTCGGTATTGTTACTTTATGGGATACTACCTTGTTGTGATTTGATGTGCTTGGAAACTCGTGTTTTTGGCATCGAGGGGTTTTCTCCGGGTATACCTTGTTTTCTCACTTACCAAGAACTAACGATACCAGAAACGTGATCAGACACCACGTTTGAGCTGCATGCTTCGCAATTGAGCTCTCACAGTCTCATCTCCCCCTCCTTCTCCCTCCACCTAAACCCCTTCACCCAATAAAGAGCAGCTGCATAGACACGGCTGTATTGCTATAGTTATTGTAAGCAATACGAGGTAAATCTTTCAGCTGCCCACTGATATCGATTAGAATAATATATAATGCACTGCACAATGCAAGATTTTTTCGCGGCATTTTTTTCGCTAAAACTAATAGTACGAGGTGTTTGTAGATGGAATACTCGAATGAAAATTTATATACATTTGTATATAAATATATATAAATTTTCGTTCGAGTATTCCATCTACAAACACTTCCTACTACACAATACACACTCCTATCAAAAAGCTTGATTTCACAAACCTAAATGGCAGATTGATAAATTTTCCGCCAGGAAATTTACATTGTTGAAATTTTCATGCTACTGTTCCGCAAATAGAACATGCAGATTTATAAGGGATGCATGCATAATCGCGTACACTGGACAAACCACTCGATAGCGCTGCAAGTAGGGATTGGTATGCTTCATGCAGATTGGATGGGTTCAAGTCCACTGTACAAAGGATATGGTTGAGATTGGGATAGACACTGGTGTTAGGGTTAAGATTGTCTCGCGTTCCATTCACAAGTTTTATACGACTCGAAAATAATGAACACATTTTAAGAATACTTAGAAACTCGATATGCCAACAGTATACCGGATACATTCATAATGCAACCATCAAATAAATCTTTTACCTTTATTTTAGCTATCTTGTTATTGTCACTACATCTCATTTATCGCTTGTCCTTTACGACCTTGGTCAAAACTCATCAGTTCGTGTCATCAGTTATGATGGTGGTTTTGGGCAATCACTCTATGTCTTTGAAGATGGAACAATATACTGGATCATCTACGATACAGTTACTAACTCCTTTAGAGTTTTGTCCACATCGTTGCCTGGTGTAACAACAGAACTAGGTATCAGCTACGAGGTAGAAATTATGGTAGTGGTAGACAGACTGTATCTTTATATTTTGGAAAAAGACGACAACCAACTTAATATTTATTTGAAAAGAACCTTACAGAAAGTTCGGGAACCGTTGTTAGAACCTACTGACCGAGAGTTAATCATTGCCTTTGGTGAGTATTTCATATGAATACAGAATAGATAATGTCAAGTCGCGTATTTGAAAACTCTGAATGTACGAATTAGCAGAAATTATGTGTTTACGTGGCATCTGTATACTGAACTCCTACCCATGGCCAGTCCTGGAACATGTTTGAAAAAATATTGACGCATGATGGGAACGACGAAGGGCATCTGCCATCTACCTGTGTAAATTCTACCGACGAAGTGCATCTACCTGTGTAAATTCTATTGTTTGCAGGGAGGCCAGTGTTAACGTCATAATTATGAATTAGAATATTCTTAATTTTGATTGGCTAAGAGTAGTGCAATTCTAATAAATCATAAATAAAATTACAGTATGGGATATATTGTGTTACACATTTAACAGGGCGACTTTCTTCCAAGAAGTCAGCATTTACAAAAAACTTCTCGAAAACCAATTAGTATATTACATCTCAAACCATACTATTTTCACTTTTCATCTTAATTCCTAGATGTTGACGAATGTTGCTTCAAGAACACATGTCACATGAACGCCACATGCTCCAACACACCTGGAAGCTTCATCTGCACTTGCAATGAAGGTTTTGAGGCGAATGGAGATGATTGCGATGGTATGTATGTTCGCAGTCTTCCTTTATGGGTAATTAAAAGACTTAAAATCCTCGGAATGTTTCTTAAAATCCCTTAGATGTGAAGAATTAAAAGGTTGATGGATAAATATAATTATGTGAGAAAGGTGCAACATTTGTAGTAAAATGTTCAAAATTACTGGGCTTAATCTGATATCGAGAGTGGTATTTTGTTATACTGAAATCGTAAATTGTGACCTTCCATGGGAAAACATACCTTAACGCTTTTGAAAAACGTGCTAAAAATTCGTTCGTTATCCGTTCGTTAGGCGTTCAGGCGCTTCAGCGTTTCGTTAAAACGATTTTGGAGAACGTTCATAATTCCTAACGGCCCGTTGAAACGCATGGAAAAAAACGTATGAAAAATGTTTCAAAACCGTTCAAACATTTGGATTTCGTTCGAGCGATATTGGATTTCGTTCAAACAAACACTAAGTTCACCAACCTTTTGCAATGTTAGAATCTTATAGGATAAGCATAGAAAGTGTTGCAGAGAAATACTCCTAGAAAGCGATTCACGCCTGCTCCTTAATACAATTTGTGTAAAAGGAAATTGGGTGTTTATTATGGCGTCATATTACCGCCAATATTCATGATTGTCATCGTTCAACATGTTTCCGACATTGAAGTTATTTCGGACATTGAAGTTGTTTATTATTCAACATATTTTCGACATTGAAGTTAAATCAGACATTGAACATGTATATTATCCAACACATTTTCGACATTGAAGTTAAATCGGACATTGAACGTACCGATTATTCAGCACTCATCAGAAGTTGAACGTTCGAAATATGTTGAAAATTAATCAACACATGAATATGAGAAGTTGAATATTGGCGGCGATAGACCATAGCGTGAAATGTCCGCCAATATTAATTAACATAATTAACATCACCCCCCGGTACAGACACAAAGAAAAATATCAGATTCGCCGTGTTAGTTTTAAACCAAGGTATAGTGCGAGTCCGTTTCTGTATGCGTACCTAAATAGGGAATTGTTTATAAAGTAACAGTAACATGGGCTTAAATAGAATTTATGAAGTCTAAAACTAAATATAAGAACCACACGAGCAAGACTAACTAGTATAACTTCAGTCGGAACCAAAGAACTTACGCCAAAGAAGCTAACTAGAAGGTTGTTAACTGGAAACGATCGAACTTAATAGATGGTCAGGGCCCTGGGGATCGTCAGAAATCTTTTTATTTTTGAGCTTCTGGAGCTCAAAAATCTTGACTTTTCAGACACAAATTTCGATATATTCCATATAGAGAGACCGTGAATATTAGGTACAAAAGTAATGCTTGCAGCATAGTTATGAGAATCTGTACTCTTCTTTGCTTATAATATAATACTTATTTTTGTATATTAAAGAAAAATTTATCACGGCACAAATTGTTTATCACTGCACCTTAAAATAATCCCTGGGGTAAAGCAGCGAATATATTGTCTCGTAATAGGCAAAGTGACTGTCAGTGTTTATCCATTGTTTATCATATTGGTATGATTAATGGCAACTGGGGTTGTAACCCTAACCGTGTTTCAAACCTACTTCTTGAATGTTTGAAACTGCATTTTCTAACTCGGATAAGCAATTAAGCACTCTCAAACAAACCTATTCCAACTCAACTCAACCCAACCCAACCCAACCCAACCCAACCCAACCCAACCCAACCCAACCCAACCCAACCCAACCCAACCCAACCCAACCCAACCCAACCCAACCCAACCCAACCCAACCCGAAAGCGAAACGCAATTCAAACAATTAAAAGTATATAGCTCTCATGGAAATCAGCTCGCGTCGTGCCTTCATTCAAATCATTATCGCTAATAGCCCAATTTAAATTTCTTGGTCAAGCAAGATGCTCCTACAAACCTCGATAATGCGGTCACAAAAGATAACTCCTAAGTCTTTCAACGACAATGGTAATGACTTAAGTCGCCATATACAATATTTAATTAATTGCAAAAATACACGTATTATGAGGAGTCTAATTTCAAAATAAGCTTTATAGTTTCCATTTTGGTCTTCCTCCTCACCAAGTTGTTGTTTTTTATTTCAAATGCACGGTACCGTGGACTAAAGTTACGTCTTGGTCCTGTCGTTTTCTATTTTTATAAGGTACGCATACAGAAACGGACTCGCACTATACCTTGGTTTGAAACTAACACGGCGAATCTGATATTTTTCTTTGTGTCTGTACCGGGGGGTGATGTGAATTATGTTAATTAATATTGGCGGACATTTCACGCTATGGTCTATCGCCGCCAATATTCAACTTCTCATATTCATGTGTTGATTAATTTTCAACATATTTCGAACGTTCAACTTCTGATGAGTGCTGAATAATCGGTACGTTCAATGCCCGATTTAACTTCAATGTCGAAAATGTGTTGGATATATACATGTTCAATGTCCGATTTAACTTCAATGTCGAAAATATGTTGAATAATAAACAACTTCAATTTCCGAAATAACTTCAATGTCGGAAACATGTTGAATGATGACAATCATGAATATTGGCGGTAATATGACGCCATAGTTTATAGGCTACTCGAATCTTCTTCCGTGCGCTTGTCGATTCTGTCTTAGCGTGAACTACATGAAATGCTATTATTATTTTTGCCGAAATGCAATTATTTCAAGCATAACGTAAAAAAGTTTCTTTTAAAAATCTACCAATCGTTTTTGAACAGCCGGTTCAGAGGGTGCAATGATGGAAAGCGGTGCCTAAACAATTCTGTAGAGTTTCATAAAGTTCAACTGTATTGCCAGATACTTTGGCAAGGTGCTAATGAACTTACATTGTCGGAAATCCGTATATCAACAGACAACACCTAACTAAATTGAGTAATTTTGCATGGCATATGCATGCAGTTTAAATTCTACATACTGTATTTAGTCTAAGTCCGGAGCCGGAGCAACAAGATCTACTGTATACCTGTGCAGACAGGAATGCCAGCAGATTACAACACTTGTTCTGCACATGCTTGCATTGTAGCTTGCGCAGTATAACGGGCCAATATTATGCTGCTTAATTGAGCTTACAAACAGGTCTGTGTATTATGAAAGTCTGCAATGTACAAATATTTTTTGATATTATATTCGCGAAATATGACGAGAACTGAATTAATTAGCATGCCTAACAAGATAGCCGACACATATGACATATACATCATCATCATAACTTGCTAGATTAACCACCACAAACGAACGCAGTCACAAGATACACGTTCCTTTCAATGATATTTATAAAATCCGTGTGTTTTGTGTGTACAAGTAAAACGAACTTTAAAACAGTTCATATTTGCACTCACGCAAGTGCCCTTACACTGCAACGTTATTTTACTATACTTAATAGCATAATGGGGTTTGTATATGTCTCTCCATTAATATAGGATTGACACCCAGGACTGACCCCCGTTGGTTTTGACGTCATATACATGCATGCTGTAGTTGTCACCACTGTAAAGTAAATCAATGCGTGCCTTCGGCTTAATTCGAGGCAAATTAATCTACTATATGGCCTACTGTACATTAGATATATGGTAAATATATGGTAATGTGGTTTAATACCGCCGAATATTTAGTATGCACCAATTCAAGCGCGGACGTTCATATACATGTTATATATTGTCGGTATAACATACGTGGTGAATCGAAGTACGAGAAAAAAAATCTGGCGAGTCATTGTAAAATTGCATATATATGGTAAGTTCAGTTGAATATGTTTTACCAATTTAGCATACTTTACAGCCAGCTAACTATATGTACAGCAGTAAATAAGTGTCCAAGGTCTGAAGGTCGATTTTACATGTACTTTGCTCATCACTCATCAGGCAAGTTTAATGAATAACGACTCGAAAATAAATAAATGTACTCCTATGAACCTCATGACCATAAAATTAACATTTCTGCGTTTAGTTAACTTAATCTAGCCCCCTATAAATCCACCGATTGTATTAGTATCTTTGGTGTGCACGATTTAAAACCTGCTTTAGTTTAAATATATGCTGGCTGAAAACCAAATTGGCGTTACATGACATGCCTTTTTGATATAGTAGATACAGAACATGTTAACTAATTACTGTAGTTATCTATTATAGAAAGGTTTATCTAATGCAGTACTGGTATATAACTCGCTTTAGATTGCTTATTATGACAAGAGGAAATTGATGTATCGTTCAGATGGACGTGAATAAACACTGATCAGTTGAAAGGTTGCCAGACCTTCAAAGTGGCTTGGCATGAGGTTTGCGTAGTTTAGCTTGGTGGTCACATAACTGGGATAATTTAAATAGGGTGCATTTACCCACACTCAAACAACAATTGCTTACCAAGTTTATAAAAACATTTTGAATGAATTTGTGTGTAGATGCAACCTCAAAATTGCAAGGATAATAATAGGCAGGACAAGCATAAAAGATTTTGCCAGACACATGTCATTGTGTTATGTTGTTATGTTATGCTTACTTGACAATGTGGATGTCTGGGGAAGTCTTGCTTGAATTATCGTAGGTAGGCAGGAGGCACAAATTGTGTCACAAGTTGATGTCTCGAAGTGAATGAGGATCACTCTTTTGTTATATTGGTGAGTATAAACTCCCCTGTGCATGGGTTTGGGACTGTCGTTTCTATATGGGCGGCTGGAGTGTACCTTCGAACCGCTGTTTCTATATGGGCAGTTTGCTATTGCTATATGCCTTAGTAAAAAAAACTGTGCTCTATTGCTGCCAGGGTCGAGTATTAGGTTGCTTTTCAGGGTGGAAATCCGGACATTCGGAATTGCGGAACGCCGGACATTCGAATTTAAGTTGCGGAACGCCGGACGTTAACTAACGAAAATTTACCATTTATGCCAGGTCTTAGACATGGCATAATTGGTTTCCTTTTCAGGGTACTATAGCTAGCGCAGGTAGCTTAGAAACATTTAGACAGTTGACATTGTATGCTATTTTCTATCATTAATTTCTGTGTAGATGCTCTAGTATGGAGGGAAATAAAATATTTCCTGATGAAATTCTTAGAGATACATTAGTGACCACCAAGAACTTAGTTAATTAATAACATGTATTGATCTAGAGTTAATAATTTGCGGTTGGGGACCGGCGTAAGGTGATGTCGTTAAAATAGTGTCATTTAAATGCAGTTTTCTGGAACTACCGTATATGCAGCTTTATAGGATGTGCCGGGTTTTTTGTAGATTAACCTCGGCCTTTGTGTGGTTTTGGACACCTTAATTACGCTCCCTCACTAAAACTGTAAAATTACTTCACCTAATTATTCCTACACCGAAAGTTGGTGAGGAACCTGTGATTAGGTGAAATTTAAAAACGGATAACAAAAAAAAATGCTGTTCAAACAGCATAACACTTGTATATGTGGTCGTGTGCTCGCAAAATGAGAGCATATAACTGCAGTGTAGGAAAAAATATGGCAACAAAAATGGCGACCTTGGAATTGATGTAAATAACTAAATAAATAATAAAGAGAATGAAACCAATGTCTATAGTGTTTGCTCCCACAATATAGATACAACTTTAGATGCATCCGTTTTAATAACATAGCTGTATTAATTGATGGAGACTGACATAAATGGCCTGCGATAATTATACCACAATGGTCACCGTCTTCACTCTTTAGTATAAATACGGCTACAGAATACAAGTTTGGTTTATAACTATATAAAAGGATTGGGCACATAATAAACATTCATATAATCTATACTCTTTAACGCGCAATAGATTTTGCTTTGATCTGTTGACAATTTTTTCTTCATAATAATTATTTCAGGCAGGAAATTAAATCAATTGGCGCGAGATTTAAGCTGCTTAAGGAGAATAGCCAGACATGCATACTATAGAATATAGCATATCCAAAGTTCAACTGTCTAAATTATAGCCTGTGCCTTGCCTTGTTTTGGCAGCGTGGTTTCCGCACCAGAGGTTTGAAACATCTTCCAGAATAGTTATTGAATATCTCAATATATGTCAAATTTAAAGAATACTGCACAATAATTCATACTGTACAACTTCATGTAACTAATATAACTGCTGTACTATATCTTCGAATTTTCGAACAATACTCATAGCGTAATTTATCAGAATGTTTAGTTAAATTTGTATAATATTTATATCACTTGAGTACTTTTGTGCGCCGATAGAGGTTACTTGTTTGCCACATTATTCTATTCTGTTGACAGCTATCCTTAATCTATGCGTTATGGCGAATTTCGTTAGGAACGTTCAATAATTTAATTCGTTCAAACGACTTCTGATAGAACGTTTTTTTATCCGTTCAAATCCTCGACTTTATTCGTTCAGATTTTTTACTCAAATCGTCAAAACGTTTTTGAGATTCATTGAAACGTTATAACAAAACCTTCTCTATCCGTTCGTTATCCGTTTTTTTGGCCGTTTCAACGAAATATCGTTAAGGTATGTTTTCCCATGGAAGGTCACAATTTATATTAATCCCCTAGTTGGGACGAATTTTCCCCCAAGTAATTTTTTGCAGTGTCATAACCAAGTACGTTTTTGACAAGGCGTAGTCGCGTAGACGTAGAATTCATAGAAAATAGAAAAATAGAAGGGACTTCAGGAACTATGTTCCTTCGCCTTCATATAAACTGATAAACCTTTATGCCCTGTGGGCTGTGGCTACCCATCGACGCTGAAGAGTGAAGAACATAATTATTGAAATAATTGCGCTTTGCAAGATCGGCGAGACCCAGTCGGGCAACCAGAGCAGATTGGTCAACGCGGGCCCCCCTCAGTTTCACACACAAGCGTTTTGGTTTGTTTGGGCCCCACTGAGCGCTCACCATGGACATGAACGCTGTGCAGTGTTCTGGCTCCACTATCGCCGCCTCGCCGGTAAATTTGTTCCGAAAGATTCTTATACAGTTGGGGTGCGTGTTATCGTAGGACAAAAATTTTAGAATATGTATTCTTTAAAATGCCTTTAATCCTTACGTGTTTTGCTAACATATTATTGATTTAATTATACCATATAGTATATTCAACAAATAGGCCATATACAAGTTCGAGAAGTGACACGATCATCCTTACACAACTTTCCGAGCCCCTTGTCTTCGAACGTACAGCCCGGGCCATGGGTACTGATTTTGATCCTCTCCCTCCCCCCGTTCTCTCGTCGGTCTTGGCACTTCGCAGAATATAATAGTATGTCTAAATCTAAACATACATATGCTATCTTTAAAATTTCACAGTTCGACACGCATCTCTTTACGTTTCATTTTCTTTTCTACCAACTTCACCTGTTCCATAAATTGGGACATTCTCATGCATTAACTTTACTAGCAGTTTAGTTTTCAATTGTTGATAGTGAGTGACGAATTCTTCAACTTTTATACACTAATTTATGGGATCCCTAGAGATGCTTTTCTCTGGGGATTCATGAGTACCAGGAAAAAGCTATGCTTTTTAGTAGAATAACACTGGAAATGTTTTTCTCATAATTATACATCTGAGAGAAAACAATAATCAGACAACTGTTTATTGCAGGAATCGAACCAAGGTTACAGAGTCACATACATAAACTGAATACTGTGTCACCAGTACCGCTATACCTATAGCCAACAATTCAGGTTTGAGATTTTAAATTTCTATTTTAATGCTTTATCAGATATCAACGAATGTGATCATGGTTACTGCAGTTACCCGAATGCGAAGTGTGTAAACACGGAGGGATCATTTTACTGTACTTGTGCATCTGGCTATACTGGAAATGGACTCAACTGCACAGGTAAACTATGAAATTGCATGTGACGATGTGTTCTCTAGAATTATCGTATGAAATGATGATGATCGTACATGTGTGGCCATTCGGCTATCGACTACTCCGACGAAACAAATTTCTGCATAATCGGGAAACCAAGTTGATCCATTTGTTATTTAATCGAAGTTATTTGACTGACATTAGAAGTTTTTAAGTTCCGTACTGCAATATTTGCAGAATTCCTGTATGGTGCAGCCATGAAGCTGTTCACAATCTCACATCACAAGCATATGCCTCTCAGTGACCATTGCTTTGTCGATGAACAGACTAAGACTGGGTGTTAGAAAGCAACAAAATGAAGACACGGACACAACCTCTTGAACGAACATCGGATATTGTTAGGAAGGCGAAGTCTTATACCTTAGCTTTCAAACACATGAAACACGCACTTGATAAGCCAACACTCGGTACTGTAATTAATGCACTTGTTTTAAGTAAGTTATTTTACTGTTTACAGGTTCTTGGTCTGAACACAACTAACAAAAATCTGAATAAACTAAAATCTGATCAGAACTTTGCTTGCCATATTTTAAGGCCTACTTTAAACGTCGCGCTTCCCATGTGCCGAACGGCCTAAAGGCTTTTTTCCATATCAACCGTATCGTAGCGAAACGTAACGTATTTCTTTGTTTCCTGAGCACAAGTGTGGACCTAATAACTTCGAAACAAAAGAAAATGCTCTGGTACTTACGTTACGTTACATTACGTTACGTTACGTTACGTTACGTTACGTTACGTTACGTTACGTTACGTTACGTTACGTTACGTTACGTTTGAAGTGGACAACGGCCTTAATTCGAAGAGTTTGGCACATATGATAAGCGCGACGTTTGAATCGATTATTTTAATTAATTACGACACCGATATTAAGTTCGACAAAGGCAGTCGTGCCTATTGTATTCAGTTCGTTACGGCGCGACGTCGATTCAAACGGCGAACTTCACCATGTGCCGAATCTAACGCATTTGGTCGAGGAACGCTCCATTCAAAACAGGTAATGAAAGCTCGCAAGTTCAACGATTGAATCAACGTCGGATTTTGCTGAACTTTGCCGATCTTAATACGAATTAGGTTCGGCACATGAGACACGCGACGATTGAAGTTTGAACTAGGTCTAAATTATTTAAAATGGCTTCCTGTGACTATCAAGATTTTTTCTTGGCATCTCGTTCGATAGGACTAATAGTAGAAGGTGTATGTAGATGGAATACTCGAACGAAAATTTATATAGCCAGGAGCAGTTGCGAAAAATGCAACTTAGGCCCTCAGGCAAGAATTGAAGCAGCGGCCCTGCGATTCCGGTGCAGCGCCCTAACCAACTGAGCTACAGAGTTCAGTTGCCGTCTTGCCGAGTATTAACCGCAATGTATATAAATTTTTGTTCGGGTATTCCATCTACAAACATCTTCCACAATATTAGTTCTGTCCAATGAGATGCCGAGAAAAATTCTTGATAGCTATTTACCCATACCTAATACTGGCATCACTCCCATCATATATACCGAACTTGCGGTTAATGCTCAGCAACTGCATGGACTCTAGCTCAGTTGGTTAGAGCGCTGCACCGGAACGCAGGGCCGCAGGTTCACTTCTTGCCAGAGGGCCTAGTTGCATTTTTCGCAACTGCTCCTGGTTAGGTCTAAAAAATGTATCTAAATTTTCGTTCGAGTATTCCATCTACAAACACCTTCCTGTGACTATTCAACTATACTATTGATGGTTTTCACGTCGTCTGCCCTTCAGGTTGGTAGAAAAATACCTTAAAACAAAGAAATATCCATAAACTATTTGCTCTGATAAACATCGGAACTTTGAAGTTGTCCACCAGCATGGCCGCTTTGACGTCACATGAAAACTATCAATTGCACTGCAACTATTGCAGATATGCAAATGAAACAATTGTCGAATGAAATAACCATGGTGCGACGTTGATTCAAACGTCAAATTTTTCATGTACCGAATATAATGCATAAACCTGATGGAATGCTGCGGGGCTTTTATTATTCTATAGCGTATTAAATCATGACGTTTACGCAACTTAAATAAATTGTAAGTTATTAGCATTGACCCAGCGTGTGCGCCAGAAGATATCAGGTTGCGGGTCTCCTTGCGCTGTGTTGAGGTGCATGCTCTAGCTAGCTAGTGTTTGAGATTAAAGCGATGAGACTTCAGGAAAACTTGTTTTCAAGCTAAATGTACCATATTTGTCACAAGACATGAAAACGTACATCAGTTGAAATTTTGAATATTTATATCAATGGTTTCCATGTAATGTGTTCCCACATGGAATTCCCACATGAAATTACCTAGCACCTACAGTGCGCAGCAAACCACAATGCAATGCGTTAGAAAAGTTTGAGATAAAAATCCGCTATATACAAAAATAGGTCTGCTGCGTCGCGCACATTACTCTGCACCAATCTACCGTATATATATTATACATTTAAAATACATCCCAAACCATACATTACGATATACTTATTTAAAAAGTAACTATTTTCAATTTTCATTTTACATCCTAGATATTGATGAATGTCGCTTCAACAACACATGTCACATGAACGCCACATGTTCCAACACACCCGGAAGCTTTATTTGTATTTGCAACGAAGGTTTTGAGGCGAATGGAAACTATGATTGCAAAGGTATGTATCTTTCTTCCTTTTACCTTAATAGGCACATAAAAACATATGAGAGAAGGTGCAACATTTTAAGTAAAATGTTCATTAGTTGGCATCCTCTGGGATAATTTTTTTACACTGTATTGTTCGTGAAAACTACATAAAATTGAAAGATTTGGAATCATATTTTCATTCGTATCATTGTCGACAGTTTTTGAGGTTCGCTACCATATTCTGTACTGTAACGCGTGCGAAAACCTATAAGAGAACCTGGTACCGGGGGAAAACCTACATGCTGTTAGAGTAAATCTGAAAATGCTTTTCTCATATGTCTCATATGCATCTGAGCGGGAAAACAATAATCAGAGAATTCGGCGGTGGAGTAGGATACAACTACCTGAAAAATACAATAAGAACTTCGACGTTTCGAGCGAAGGCCCTTCGTCTGAAGTTGGTAAGAAGTTAGTAACTTCCAGACGAAGGCCTTCGCTCGAAACGTCGATGTTCTTATTGCATTTTTCAAGTAGTTGTATCCTACTCCACCGCCGAATCTTGGTTAGACTCTACCTACACTGGCACCACGCGTTCGAGTAATAATCAGAGAACTGTTTATTGCAGGAATCGAACCAAGGTTACAGAGTGACATATGCCACCAGCACCGTTACACCTCCTAGCCTATATAGCCAACAATTCAGGTTTGAGATTTTAAATCTCTATTTTAATACTTTATTAGATATCAACGAATGTGATCTGCGTTACTGTGATCCGAATGCGAAGTGTGTAAACACTGAGGGGTCATTTTACTGTACTTGTATTATATCTGGTTATACTGGAAATGGACTCAACTGCACAGGTAAACTATGAAATTACATCATGTGATAATATGTTCTCTAGAATTATATTATAAAAGGATGATTATTGTACATGTAGCCATCCTGCTATCCGGCAAACCAAATTTCTACATAATTGGGACCCATTTGTCATTCCTGTACGGTGCAGCCCTCTGGGTGCAGCCCTTGCTTCTATTGCTCGTCAATTTCACTAATGCTTGACCATAAAGTACAAACCTAAAAAAAATCTGAATAAACCACAATAAATTCTGAACTTTGCTTGCCGTATTGTTCGTGCATGTGGTGCTAGAAAATACGACCACGTTTTTGGATTATTTAAAATTAAATGGCATCCTGGCAGGGCCTTTTTTAACTAATGTACTGGGGGGGCAAAAGCCCCCCCAGCCCCCATGTTCGCCCCCCCAGTAAGCTATTTTTGCCCCCCCAGTGAAGGTCCCTTTTGTCCAAAGTATAAGCCAAAAATGGAAAAAAACTGAGTTTAGAGGAAAGTTATTGTATTCTCACAACAAAACCTGGCCCGTTTAGATGGGATATATCAAAAATTGTCTCTGAAAACGCAGGAAATCAAGCCACAGAGACTCAAGAATACAAATATTTTCTGGGGGAGGACCCCCAGACCCCCCTTCGACTTCATACACATATAATACACCACCTACTTGTTACGTCCCCTTTCAATGATGCCCCCCCACTGATGATTTCTTAAAAAAGGCCCTGCATCCTGGGGCTACTCATCTGTACTATCCATTGAAATATTAGGTACAGAATGTGTACTCCCATCTTTTCTCAGTCAAAATTTTGTCTAATAAAGTCTTAGTCAGTATCTTAGGAAATCAAACAGTATCTTACGATATCTTACAGTATCTTAGCATATCATGCAGTACCTTAGGATATCATACAATATCCTAGGATATCGTACAGTATCTTTTTATCCATTATTCTCCCGTTTTATCCACCAACTATATAAATTGTATAACATTACCCTGTCCTAGCCATTGAACACCCCCTTTTATTCAAATTTTGTAGCTAGATAATCTTAATCACCGTTAATGACTCGCTAATGACATACAGCCTAGCAACACATAGCAACGCATAGAATTGTGTTTGTTTCTAACGCCAAAACTATATAAATTATTTGTATGAAAACTATGCTTGTAAACGTTATTCAATTTTTGAAATCTCGTTTTAAAATCACTGCTTTTCACACTCTGCCATATCTAAAACGTTTGAAACTTTGTAAGCATGTTTAAATCCCTGTAAGAACTGTGTTTATGTTTGTAATATAAGCGTCACTATATTGGTCGACTCAGAAAGCTATTTGCTAACACTTCGTATAAGGCAATAATAGATTACTAGATACGAGAATATACCGTATTTATTACTAATAAGGAGTTTATAAATCGAAAAGTTTACGACAACAAAGCCATATTTCTACTTGTTATTATGTAACCACAAAATATACTGAGCTCAGCAAAATTCAACATTGTTCGATAATGCTCACTCTCACCCCCTTGCACCTCCCCCCAAAAAAACCCCTGGTCGAACGGTACCTATATTACTACTCCGAAGTCTAAAGAGTAAAATCTGAACGACTGAAGTTTTAAGTTTTAAGTCGGAAGTTCTAAGTTGGAAGTCTGAGGTTTGAAGTCTCTCTAGGCAACAGACTTGCTAATCGACCCTAATATCGATTAGCAAATGATTTCGCAACAATTGAAGTCCGAAATCTGAAGTCCCTACCCAGCTTTCGTAATATATGGCATGCAAAGTAAACTTCTTATTGAAAATTCGTTGACTATAACTAAGCAGGCGCAAATTCCATATCCATTAAATTTTCCAAGAGGAAATTGCTCGTGTAGTACTTACGCTTACGTCTTGAAGGGAATGAAAAGTTATTGCTTGTTAGCGATATTTATATGCGACATTTATATTCGATGTTTAAAGGTACTTTTTATTATATACCTCAAATGATCTAATAGATGCCCACTCTCTACCTATACTAAAGTACGGTTTGTATCCAATAGACGCCCGGTTAAACCAGAATTTTGCAACAGACGTCCCTCTCTATTAAACGCCTCTTATCTAATAAACGATCCCTCATAAGAGGGGCGTTTAATAGATTTAATTAACAATTTCAATGTTAATACATCTTAGCTTTCAGCTTCGGCAGATATATATAACACAAACTTCGGCCTTAATAATTTTTTATATCATGCTCAACCTCATTCAATAATTGCTCAATATCAACCCATTAACCCTCAAAGATGAAAATTGTCTAATCAGTAAAAGGAGAAAGTAAAACACACCAAGATGCATTGTGACTTAATGGTTAAAACTATCTTTAACTTAAGTTACTTACTAACTTAGTGTAGGTAATTTTACCTATTAAGCCACAATGCCCCCTGGTATGCCCTACTTTGTTGTTTACGCTGTCTAATGCCAGACAATTTAACTTGTCAAGATGGAAGTGTTTGACATTAATGAGTTAACTTATTACTGTGAAATATTCCCTCATTTGCATTTCAAAACACCAGAATATTTTAACAAATGTATGTCAAACAAACTTAACTTAGCTAATTATTAATATTCATATTCAAAAGATTAGAATATGTGTTATTATACACACCTTTTTCGCGAATACACACTTTGCTAATTTCTCGCGGGAAATCGCGGGAGGGAAACGCTGCAGGAATGTGCGTCTGCACCACTGACCTATACAATATCTGGACTGGGTGTTCGAGGTTAAAACGGTGTCCGCCCCGATTCGGACGTCGATGCAAATTGCCGCATACTGACATTTTCCTATGGTTGTTTGTAATTGTGGGCGAATTATGTTTTTGAAAAGAGCAAGACATGAAGTTTTGAAACTTTTGTCAATTCTGTGTTGTTCCTTTTGCGAACTGTGTTATTTTTGGTAAATATTTATTACCTTCGAGTTGAGAACAACCATTGCAAAGAAGCCGACCACAAAAGCAAATATATTGATTATATTCATGCTAGTTTGAATATCGTGCACGAAACCAGGTTGATTGGCTCTTAAAACTGCTCAAAAACAATGAAATGATCCCAGATTTTACTCGACAGGGAACAATATTGTCATTACGTTGCACCCAAATGGAGTTATTTTAAGACGACTGGGGCTGCAGCTTCCACCCTTTCTCGCCCTCCCTCGCCGCCTTGTTCGGCTATGGCTTCGAATAGTTAAGCGGCAATTCTCATAAGTTTACATACATGGCTAAACGTGAACCTCATACCCAGACTCTTCTCTTGGAAGCTATTCGCGCACTCTGGAAGCTATTATGACCATATATGCAGCATTAGGCAGATCTTGCGCAGTTTATTGGGATGCGGGAATGCAGAAATTAACAATTTAAGGTAATTTGTCAGTTCAACCTTTGGTTTAGCAGCAAGCATTTCATACATACCAGTTTTTCACAAATCAAGGAATACTTTTTAATCACGATTCACAGAACGATATTTTCTAATTCACGAACCACAAAATAATGTAACTAATCACGGATCACGAAAATACCCTTGTCCCCGCACCCTCTGCAAGAGGTTACTCCAGCAAAATGAACAAGTATACCTTTGTATCACCTACAATGAGAGTCGCGTTTACGCATTCCACAACAGATAAATACGGAATGCAATGTATTTTTTGGCATTTGGGAATTGGGATGTATGAAATAATGTGTAGAGACACTCAGTGTGTTTATTCTATTGGATATTTACACAAAACAAAGATAAACATGGCACGTACAATGTCAAAAAAATATTGGGCAAATCGAAATTTGCATTTAAATAAGAAACTTATTCTATAAAAGTCGCCATTTCACCCAGTCAATAAGCATGGCTTTTTCTAATACACCATTAAAGATACAAATGTGCTTAGAAAATGTCACATATCGACTTGACCCACGAGAAACGTCATATGGACGTTGGAGGGGGGGGGGGGGGGTAGTGTGATGCTTCGCTTAGAAAGATCTTGGAAAAAACCCAAAAACCGGCTATTATGTTAGGTGTGATCCTTGATAATGTTTTCAAACGTCCATATAGCGTTTCTCTAGTGCGAAATCGATATTAGTAATACTATGCAAATCCCTAATCAGCCACATCTTCTAAACATCATACTAAGGTGAGGGTCTGAATGAGGTTAACTAATTACAAAAATTTGCCCGTATTTTTAACTGACAAATACCTAAACTCGTGCATGCATGATAGGTGGCAAATACTCAAACAGCAATTTTGGATAATTGACAGCTGACAATTATCTTGCGTTTTAGCTGAAATTGACACGAGAACCTCCTTCCCCCATTAATACCCTCTATGGTAACTCTTCGTATATAGATTCGTCAGGAACTTCGTTTCTTGGACTAGTAATCATGTTCAACGAAGCATACTGCTGAACATTTTCATTATGATCTCTATGAAGTTGCTCGTAACCTTCTACATTTAAACTTTGATAATTTTCATCAATGGGAACTCTCCTGGAACTGTCGAGTTGTGCGTATTCTGTTGGCTCTTCGTAACAACTTTCATAATTGGGTACCTGTGGCAGTCCTCTATTTGGTTGTGTGTCACCTTCATAGGCAGCATTTTGAATGTTACCATCGTCTCGCGTGTTGTTTTTTGTTGGTATTCTTCGATAGAGAAAGCAAGCCACGATGAATATTGCTGTCACTATGACAACCACCGCTGCCACAACGGCTCCAATAATAACCCCAGTGTTACTGTTTGATGCAGATGTTGGATTGGATGAACCTGGATCGAGAACTTTTAAAAAGAAAATCATTAACATAGGCGATTTGATTTACAGGTTTATATAAATTTGTTTATGATACTGAGAAACAGCCTATGCCAAATACGGCTGGGGCAATCAATTTGAATTTCATTTAGGTTAAAAAATCTATATTTTTTATTCCGGGTTGATGTTTTAGACGTTTTTTCTAAATCCATGTTCCGGAATTCGAAATGCAGAGGCGTTGATTGCTGCTCACACAACAGAAAATAGTCGTAAACCTTACGATAAATATTCTGAGATCTAATATGATAGAAAAACAGAAGTTGTAACTAGCTAGCCAAACACTGGTAGTCTGGTACAGCCTAAGTGCATTCCTTAAATTGCAATAATAATCTAGCAATATAATGAAACATATTCATACTGCATATCAACTTTGGAAAGAATGTGTGCTGTGATTGTGTACTTACCATCGTTGTCATTAATGGTAATAGTTGTAACTCCATTAACCTTGTCAATTTGCACATTCGGACTTGTTGTTGATAGAGTGACAACAAAAACTTCGTCACCTTCAATAATTGAATCATCCTTGGTTGCTATGGCAATTGTTTCGTCAGTATTGCCAGGATTAAAGTTCAATTTAGTTGACGAACGTATACTGAAATCGTCATCACTGGCGCTTGCGAGTGTCACTGTAGCCCTAAAAAGGTGAAAATAGAGTACGAATAGAAACATGATCGCAGAGGTGAAAGCCACGTGCACTAACCACTGTTCCTGCGAAACACAAAAAAATAATCGCAATAAGATTAATTTATAACTATAGCTATTTAGTTAACTGTCTGTTTGCAATCGATCAATGCCAATTTTCAAAACACACATAAGTCAGGAATTCGTCTTACTGGTTGAACGTAAAACTATTCTGAAAATTCTTAAAAGAAACCAGGAAACAATAAAGGAACTCAACTACAACTTCGATCACTTAGTAAAGGGTAAGGGACTCTTCAGGACAAACCAAGATGGCGTCGAATGACACACAGTGACGTCAAATCCAAACGAAGAATGTATCTATTCTTTAATATTTATCACCACCGCTAGGAGGTTATGTCTTGACCTCAATTTGTTTGTTTGCGTGTTTGTTCGTTAGCGTGTGCGTTTGTCGGTAAGCAGGATAGTTCCAAAACGATCAAACAGTTTAACAAAAAAATGTGGAACAGACGGCCATGTATAGACCAAGAACAAATTGATCAAGTTTTTGTTGATTTACCAAAGGTTGTCTTCTTTTCCGGCTGAAAAGAACAGAGTTCCTACAAACCGCAGGGCACTAAGAGATGCATACCTCCTCCAGAAAATTGAGTCAAGTTTCGTGAATAAATTGTATATGCACTAATTAAGCATTACGCTCTTTTCAGCCCGGAAAAGCCGTATTAATTACTGTTTAATAGTTTTTGAGTTATCCTGCCAGGCACACACATACACACACTCGGACACGAACAAACAAGCCGATATGAAAACAAAACCTCCAGGTGGAGATAATAATCAATGCATGTATAATTTATGCATTGGCACTTGAATTTTGCTAGCGGTAACCTATACTAAATGGACTGAGTGCTCGAGGTCAAAACGTGCCCTCGTCGTTGCTGACGTCATATAGGTCCTCGTGTCGATGAAAATTACCGCATGCCGTCATTTTCCTAATGTTATTTGTGTTCACGGGCGAATTGTGTTTTTGAAAATAACAAGTTTATTTTTAAAGATTTTTTGTCAATTCTGTGGGTTTTATTTTTGCAAACTGTGTTGTTTTTTCGTAAATATTTATTACCTTCGAGGTGAGAACAACATCGTTTTTGTGAAGTTTTCTACGGCCGTTTTTTAAACACGCCAATTTCTTAAAATCACATATAGTATAACTGACATACTTTCTATAATGATTTCACAGGAATTTAAAACACGAGCCTTTTATCAACGCATTTACATGTCAGCGAGTTTACGCATGAGAGCAAAGACCTATATGACGTCAGGAGTGATGAGGACACCGAGCTCCTGACAAAATAGATTGCGCGCTCAGTCCATTTAGTATATATAGGTCAGTGGGTGGTATGCAGTTCTCTGAGTGCCATCTAGTTGGTTATTTTATACCTTTTATCTATTTATATATATACCGACTGTGCGCAAGATGATCAAATATTGCATGGTCAATGTCATTAACGTTGGACAAAAGTGATTCGACTTACGTTGCAGAAACTTGAGTTGTTAGTGGTCCAGTAACCTCAACAGTAAGAACAACAGAACTTCCTTCCTCGACTATTAGATTTGGTGGGTTGCTAAAACTCACTGTCAGCGAAACCACTAGGAAAATATCAAACAAATATTCAATATAATTCAGCTTATTATTGACATATTATCGTTATCAAGGTATTAAGATTAATTGTTATAATATTTATTCGAGGTTCTTAAACGGCAAGATCGAGCCAAGCTAATGAATAGTACTAATGACAAGAAATAAACATTAGAATATTAAAACAACAAAGTCTTTTGCCCACTCGTTTACACCTGTGCCAGTAGCCTTTGTAACGTTAGTGATGAAGAAGTAGAATCAAGTACATTAGGCTATTACATCTAGATATTACAAGATAGACAGAAATTATGTAAATAATTATTGGAAACCTGGAAGAGGATTGTTATATAAGTTCGAACAGTGAGAATTCTCGAGGGAAGGTATATATAAAAGAGCAGCACCCTAAATGTTTTCCAAGATTGGTTAAGATGGTAATTCGAGGTAATGAATGGGTGAAAGGGTGAGAAGCAAATGTTAAAAAAGCATACCACAAAAGCTTTTCCCCTAGTTCACTTTTGGTAATATAGGACGCTTTAGAATTTGTCATTTATAAATGTTTTGTATTATTGTGTTGTGTATTAGTTTTTCTGTTTATTTTGTTCAATTTTGCTGTTTTGATATGTGTTGTCAATGTAGGTTTGTTTGTGTGTCTCTAGTAATGATAAAACATTTTTAATACTTTTCAAAAATAGGATCTAAAATGCCAGTGCATATCCTTCCATCTTCACTGAAACCAACTTTACATGTGCAAGTGTAATTTCCGATTTTGTTTGTACAAATACCATAGGAACGACATCTGTCGATATCAAAGGCACGTTTTCTTTAAACTTGGAAAATACGTATAAAGAATTATTGATTGATACATATCAAATCCAAAGAAAGGAAGAACCCAATTATACCAAACCCTTTAGCTACCGAATTGTTTTTGAGAAATTGACTTTAAATTAAGGATATATTCTTAAAAAATACCCATAGTGGAAAGTCTCACTTAACAGGAATCTCCTGCGGCAAGCAAACCGGTTGAAAATTGCTGAAGCGGCAGAAATTTGCAGCAGATAAGCAGTAAAATTTCCATTGCGGCAGGATTTTACGGCAGATACACAGTAAACGAGACCAAAATGGCAAAAAATAAACATTGTATTGTTGTGTGACAGTAGTTTAAGTTAAATCTGAGTAAAACGCAATTGCATGTCATGGACTTATGGCGAAAAGTTAGACATCATTAAGTGGTCAGCCGTATTGCGGCAGAATAAAGGTGTGGTCACGTGGACTTGCGGCAGACTCCTGCGGCAGCCGAAGCGTACTTTCCACTATGGAAAAATACCATAATTACTGTTGTTTTGACATTAAAGCTAACATAAGGTCTCAAAATAAAGCTTAGACATTGTTCCGAAATGTATTTTGTTGAAATGTACTGTACTGTACTGTACTGTGTTGAAATATACTGTACTGTGTTGAAATGTACTGTACTGTGTTGAAATGTACTATATTGCGTTGAAATGTACTTTACTGTGTTAAAATGTACTGTACTGTGTTGAAATGTACCGTACTGTACCGTAGTAAAAGCGCTATACTGTAATCTACACGCGTAAAAATCAACAAGTTGATGCAACATTGTCATTAACTTGTTCAACATTGTTCCCATCAAGATTGAACAATGTTGTGCTGCACCCCCCCGGACAAGTTGTCAACAATGTTGTTCATGCCTGTCGAAACAATATTGTTTACGGTTGTTACAAGGTTTGACCAATGTTGTTGGGACAGCACAAATCAACATGATATCAGCGATGTTTTTTATTGTTTTAACAATGCGAAAACAGCCTTGCTGACATATTTGTTCAATGCTGTTTTAACAGTATCCAGCAAGATGAACAATGTTGTTGGAACAACACAAATCGACATGATATCATTCATGTTTTCTATTGTCAACAACTGTGAAAAGCATTGTTTTAACAATTCCAAAACAGCCATGATGACAACTATATTCAGCTTGTTAGAACAACTCAATTCGGGTCTGAATACAGGACCATCAGGGGGGATTAATTGTAGCTTTCCAATGGCTGCAAGTTGCCAACATGGCAACGTAGTTTAACTATTAAATATAAACTATGCTGCGAGCGTTACCTTGAAAAGAATCCAAATCAAATAAAGGTAAAATTAAAGCACAGTTCACAATCATTTCATTTTTGCAATATAAATAATTAATGTTTGACATGTTAAATCTGTATCAGTCACACGTACAACATGATCGATTATTTGATATATATTAACAAAAACTAAGTACTCTATATTGTTTAATTATTAAATGGCTGACTAATAAGGGTGCATTCTATATTATATGTTCTTTAATAAAGAATTAACAATCATTGCACAATTAAGAGAATCTTGAAGGAGGAAATATATTCCACATTATCATGCCCTACTCGACATGCTGATCAATGGCACTCCTGTCAGCTTTTGTATCAATCTGAAGTAATCTTGTGCGAGTGTTCCTACCAAACATTAGTGTAGCTGGTGGCACTTGAGTCGTGTTATGCGGAGTAGCTCTGTAATTTAACAAAAATTCTTGCATGGTACGGCGCCAATTTTGTTTTTGAAGATGAGCCGTGCGAATGGCCTTCGTCAGTGGTTTCATGAAAGTTTCACTTCCATTTGCTTGTGGCCATAATGGAGTGGTGATCATCCATGAATAGTTTTATTTCGTTGCTCTTAAATGGTGGGCCATTGTCAGAAATGACCTCTTTGGGTAATCCAAATGTGGCAAAGATCTCGTCTAAACATGGGATTGGAAGAGGTGCATCCGTTTTCTTCATAATTTTTGTCACGGGATATCGGGAGCGTCCATCTATCAGGACAAAGAGTGTTTCTCCAGTTGGTAGTGGGCCCAAGAAGTCCATGTGTACAATGTCAAAGTTATCTTTGGGTATTTCGCGCATTTTCAGTTGGTTTTGGGCGTCTGTGGCTTGGCATGGTATGCAGCCTTCAATTTCAGATTTCACAAGTGAGTCAATCAAAGGAAACCAAACTTTTTTCGCATTAGGCTCTTCGTTTTAACTATGCCTTGGTGGCCAACATGAGCAAGACGTATGGCATCTGCTCGTAAGCTTTTTGGAATAACAATGCGCGTGCCTTGTAAAATGAGATTTTTGTCATTAGATACAGTCAGTTCATCTTTGACATTGCGGAGTAACTTTAGTTCGCGAACATCAACATTGGATTCCTTGGTAAAAACTGTGGTGTCTAACGTATGCCACGCGTTTTCTTGTATTAAGTGTGCAGCATGTTGCAATGTTGGGTCAATGTGTGTTGCATCTTTGATTTGTTGAAGGGTCATCGCTTTCGGGGTTGCTGATTCTGCAATAAACTGAATATAGTATTCAGAGTTCTCACTGTCTTGTAATTTCATTGAGTTCTTATTCAGTGGATGTCTCGACCTGTAATCAGATGGGTTATCGTGACCAGGACGCCGGAAGCGAATTTTGAAATCGTACGATTGTAGGCGTAAACGCCAACGTGCAGGACAGTGTGAATTGGGATTTGGTTTATGGTCTGAATAGATCGTAAAATGAATTCCATATAGGAATAAACGAAAATGTTCACAGCCAAATACAATTGCCAATGCCTCGCGTTCTGTCTGGCTATATCTTTGTTCTACGTCTGAAAGAGCACGACTGCCATATGCAACGACGGTTTCGTCACTCTGGTTGGGACAATTTTGCATTAGGATTGCCGCTAGACCCGTTGGGGAGACATCTACAATGAGCCTGGTGTCTTTCGAAGGATCAAAGTATGATAAAGTGGTTTTCTCGTTCAATGTTTCTTGTATTGTATCGAATGCACGCTGTTGTGATTCTTTCCATTCGTCTTTAATTTCTTTGTAAGGGACCGGTCATTATTTATAGAAGGGGGGGAGGAGAATTTTCTATTTTGTAATTTTTTACAATTGAGAGACCCCCCTAAAAAAACCGAAATTAAATTGTGGGCCCCCCCTTCATATTAGAAAATTTCTTGTTGACCTCTTTTCATAGATAATTTCTCTTATTCATAAATACTGCCGATGGAGATATATTCCCAGACACTAAATATACATGGGATTAATCGATAAGATATCAAAGTGAACCAACTCAAATATAACAGCAAAATGACATTGCATTGATATGTATATTAAATCAAGGACGCCAAATGCCATCATTGGGACTGGGACGATAACGATGTAAACACAGAATATAAACAAAGTTGGCCCCGCCCCAAAACGACTGTAACCCACCTTTAAATTGTTCCTTTAAAATAAAAGAGTAATGCAAAATTCAGATTTCCATTTATTCTTGACAGTTGTTATAACCATGTCGAATTAGTGGATTAAATCCACTATACAGGCCATTTTAATTCACTGATCATAACTTAGTTGCAATATTTACCACAGTAAATGCTAATATGGAAACCAGCTTTAGTGTAATCAAATTACTTCAATTTTTTTAATTTAATCGCATCCCAAATTTTGACCCCCCCCTTTTTCAATTACCCTTAAAAAATCAATAGCCCCCCCCCCCTTTAGCTATTTATTTATACCTATGGCCCCCCCCCCCTATTTTTTCCCAGCCCCCCCCATCCATAAATAATGACCGGTCCCTAAGTTTACGTAATGGCGCAGTCAGTGTTGCAAGATCTTTGATAAATCTACCGCAATACGTGACCATGCCTAAGTAGCTACGAAGTTCAGAAACATTCGCTGGCCGAGCCGGATTTAGAGACTTGATCGCTTCAATCTTTCTAGGACATGGAGATATACCATGCTTCGAGAAAACATGTCCATAAAACGTGATGCTTGGTTTATCAAATTCACATTTTTCACCGTTAAACCTTAGATTCTTTTCATTAGCACGCTTTAAGCCAGATTCTAATGTCATGTCATGTTCATGCTGTGTTTTGGCAAAAATAAGTATGTCATCACTTATACTTATGCAGCCTTCAATATCTTGGAATGTAGTCTGAATAACATTTTAGGGCAAAGATTAAGATGCTTTCAGTTAAGACCATTTGATGTTGGTGGTGATGGTGACTATTTCTTTCGAGCTGTGTCACATCAGTTATATGGTAACCCTGAACAACACTTAGAAGTTAGAACAGCTGGTATTGCATATATATGAGAGATAATCCTGAGAGATTCATCGAAAGTAACACTGAAAACTCTTGGTTGGAATACCTTAATAATATGTCTATGCAAGGGACATGGAGTGATGCTATGATTATACAAGCTGTAGCTGACCAGCTTAAGTTAAAAATAATTATTGCCGAGACACATGAAGGGTTTCGTGAATACAGTATAATACAACCAGTATTATCAACACAGCAACTAAGCAATGTATATTTGGGTCACATTGATGAGTATCATTATGTATCAACATTGCCATGTTCTTCATAATCAGTCAAATTCTCCTCAACATTAGATACTAGTAAAAATGTTGAGATTAGTATTAATCAAACTATTAGTAACAGAAAAAAAATGTGACAGTCAACACAGTGGTCTCAGTCTACGCAACTGAAAACACAGTACATGAGAGAATACATGAAAAGAAAACGGGATAGTGAGAGTTTCCAGCCCTCAACACCCAGTGCTGCATCTAAGCAAAAGAAAATCCAGTACATGAATGAATATATGAAAAAAAACCCGGATAGTGAGAATTTCCATCCCTCAACACCCAGTGCTGCATCTAAGCAAAAGAAAAGCCAGTACATGAATGAATATATGAAACAAAAACGGGATAGTGAGAATTTCCATCCCTCAACACCCAGTGCTGCATCTAAGCAACAGCAAAGCCAGTACATGAATGAATATATGAAACAAAAACGGGATAGTGAGAGTTTCCATCCCTCAACACCCAGTGCTGCATCTAAGCAAAAGAAAAGCCAGTACATGAATGAATATATGAAACAAAAACGGGATAGTGAGAATTTCCATCCCTCAACACCCAGTGCTGCATCTAAGCAAAAGAAAAGCCAGTACATGAATGAATATATGAAACAAAAACGGGATAGTGAGAGTTTCCATCCCTCAACACCCAGTGCTGCATCTAAGCAAAAGAAAAGCCAGTACATGAATGAATATATGAAACAAAAACGGGATAGTGAGAGTTTCCAGTCCTCAACACGGAATGCTGTATCTAAGCAAAAGAAAAAACAGTATATGAATGAATTCATGAAACAAAAACGTTCTGAGAGTGAACCAGTGCAAAGTTTAATATCCAAATTTCATGATATCGTCTCACAAGGTCCTCTTTATATTTGCACTTGTTGTGACCAATTATGGTATAAGTATAGTGTCATCCCAGCTGCAACACTTAAAGAAAGTAATCCTGATGTTCAAAAGAGACTTTTAAATACAAAAAGTGTTGACAATGTTGAATGGTTGTGTAAAACATGTAATAAGCACTTAGAAAACAATAAGATGCCTCCTTGTGCTGCCATAAATGGAATGCAGTTCCCACAAAAGCCTTCATTTTTCGATTTAAATGAATTAGAATGTAGATTGCTTGCTCCAAGACTTGCATTCCTAAAATTAATGCAGGCTCCTAGAGGCAACCAAAAATCAATGGAAACATTGTTAATGTTCCAGCAGATGTTGCTAATACTGTTAGCATGTTGCCAAGGTTACCAGATGAGATCAGCACCATTAAAGTTAACCTTAAGAGAAGATTACAATACAAAAATTCAGCTTTGTCACTCAATATCAGACCAAACAAAGTAGCAGAAGCTGTCAAATGGCTTATAAATAATGGTAACCTTTATAAAGAGGAAGGTATAAGTTTCAATGATACTTGGCTTGAAGGTAATTCAAATACTTTGGTATTTGATGATAGTGACAATGACCACATTTCAGAGGATTCAGAAAATGTAGTGGACTGTAATGCAGAAAACCTGAACTGTGATACAGAGAGTAAGATCCAGCAAACATTAACATGTGATGATGATGATGATCACTGGAGTGAAGATGAGGCAGAAACACCTGCCGGAGTCACTGACACTATGTTAACAGCTCCAGATTTTGTGACTGATAATGAACGCCAGCATATTCTAAATGTTGCACCTGGTGAGGGCAATAAGCCAATGAGCATATTTAGGGATAGATATGTAGAGGAAAAAGCATATCCTGGTATATTTCTTGGACAGAAACGACCTGACAATACAAATAGACTAACTAATGTCCATTATAGTGAAATTTGCAAATCTGAATTAAGACGGTCTGACCGAAGGGCTGCAATGTGTGTAGAAAATATTTTCTTTAAAACTAAGAAATTGCAAATGAAGATTTTGCTTGGGCAATCACAAGTTGCGTTAAGAAAATGTCAACAAAATGGTGGCACAGTTACTGCTGGACAACTAAAACAGCCAGGTACAATAGATAACATGATTCACCATGATCAAGGATTTAAATTTCTAAGAGCTGTGAGGGGTTCACCTCCATATTTTGAAAAAGCCAAAAAGGATATATTTGCAATGATAAGGCAGTTAGGTGCTGATTCATTATTCTGTAGTTTCTCTTCTGCAGAAACACAATGGATTCATCTACTCAGATCTACTACTAACATGTGAAAAGTCAACTGAGGATCAAGAGTTACTTAGTACACTTGTAAACAGGCAGGTTCATCGTCATTCTCACACTTGTCAAAAGAAATCCAAAAGTGTATGTCGTTTTAATTACCCACAACCACCTATGCGATCAACCAAAATTCTACACTCATTAGATATTGATATGAATGATAATGAACTTGAACAACATAAAGATACTTGGAAGTTTATAAAGAAAAATCTCAATGATATGAAAGAGGGTGACGACATTACATTTGACCAATTGTTGGTTAATCTTAAACTGACAGAACAACAATATTTGTTAGCTGTTCGATCCAGCCTCAAGGCACCAACTATATTCTTAAAAAGAAAACCAAATGAATTAAGGATCAATAATTATAATTCTGCATGTCTTAGCGCATGGCGTGCAAATATGGACATTCAATTTGTACTCGATCAGGGGCGGATCGAGGATTTTTCGTACGTTAGTCAAAATTTTCGTTGGTACACAACCGGGGGGGGATAATTTTTTCGGGGGGGGGTCGAGGGAAATTGCTAAATTTTCGCACCAGTCCCAGTCAACCCTTTACCCCCTCCCCCCGCCACTTAACATACACAGAGCTGTACAAGCAATTCCCAGTAGCAGCAGATCTAATAAACAAACTATTAAATCGAGTTAAATATTAATCTCCATTTCAAATATTTATAGTTTACACAATAACACAAACTACTGTACATGATATCAGTATTAAAACGTGTTTTAAGAGTAAAGGATAAAATGTTCTGGTCCTGGGAAGCCAATTAGCCAAAGGCTATTTCAGAATAGGACCAATTTGCTGCCTATAGCTATATTCTATTTTTAACAAACACAATTTTACATCACATCTGAGATCGTATTAAACCATCACCATGCCATGCGGTCCAACACACATCAAGAAAAAATACGTCATATTTATATAAGAATATTTTCGTTCGGTTGAAGACTTGAAGTCGATAATATATATCCAAACCTTAGGCGATTAATATCAAGCAACAAAAACATAAACAAAATGCCTTAATGCCTATATTTTATACAGTTCGCCCAATCGGCTGGGTTTCGACCGCAGTAATATGCAAAAATTGCAAATTTCATAAACATAGCCAGCGAGTGATCGCCTCACGCGCACAGATTGCTCTGTAAATACAAGTCGAAAATCATCACAATAAATGTAGTTAAAATAGAATATATTTGCATTAGGGCCGTAGCCGTACAAGACTTGTTTCTTTCCCGAACATAATTCGGAATGTACGATTCGGCACTAAAATTTCGGCCCAAGCAGAAGCTTGTGTTGTTGATAGCGCTCAACAGCTCTTGGACAGAAGTCTTCGGCGAAGCGTCGATTCGCTTGTCAGATCAGCTTGAATTTTCACCAGACATTGTTCATCGTTGTTCTCAAACATGGCCTGAACGGTCTCGTAAATACTACGAGACATTGCAGTATATTCGTATTATATTTTCCGAGCTACTTCGATTAAACCTTTGCGGTCAAAGCTGCGATCAGAAAGGTCATAGAATCATGCCGTATAAACTGAAGCCTGATGCATCTGATCGGTCAGAAAAATCTAGCCAATGGGAATTCAGATTTTTTTTCAATTTAGCCAATCGGATACCTTGTATACTAGCCCCTGATCGCTGAACTCCCCGCAGAACGCGCAAAAAGCAAATTGGCCAATCAGATAGCTGGAATCTGCCTTTAGAGCGAGCAAAACTCACGCGCTAGACCGCTTTTCTGCGCGTTATGTATCGAAGGCCTGGCCGCTGCATGAAACTTGATAACTTGACTACGAACTTTGAATATAAGCCACTGCATGAAATATGATAACTGGACTGTTGGTTGAATAATTAATTGCGCAATTGCAAATTTTACGTTAGTCGCGTGATCGCTCTGATCACCCCTAGATCCGCCCCTGTACTCGATGTATATGCATGTGCAATGTACATTGTATCATATATATCCAAAGCCCAGAAAGGCATGAGTGAGCTATTGAGAACTGCTTGTGAAGAAGCAAGGAGAGGAAACTCCAGTATTAAGCAACAAGTGAGAGATATTGGAAATAAGTTTTTAAACAATGTTGAAATAAGTGCACAAGAAGCAGTCTACATAGTACTGCAACTTCCAATGAGGAAATCTTCTGGTCAAGAAGTATTTATAAACACTTCACCCCCTGAGAATAGAGTTCAGTTACTAAAACCAATGCGAGAAATCAATGATATGGAAGATGATTCTGATGAAGTCTATGCATCTGGTTTAATAAAGCGTTACACAAAACGACCAGCCAAACATGAAAATTTGTCAATTGCTGATTGGGCTGCATGGTATGACTCTTGTTGTAAGCCATATATCAAACCATCCCGTGAACTAGACATTGATAACTATCCACTTGAGACAAATTTTGATGATAATCATGATGATGATGATAATGAGGAACAAAAAAGTGAACAAAAGAATAAAAAAAGAAGTAAAGCCAGAATTATCCGAAATGTCTGTTTTAACAAGGAAGGTTGATTCTGAGAAACATTACCGTGAACTAATCATGTTATTTAGCCTCCATCGCCTTAAAATTGGCGGGCAGAAATTATTTGCTGGAAAAAAAAATAGTATGCCTGCGGAGGAGGCTACATGTTATTCACATCATGGAGAAATGAAACAACCGACTTAATAAAAAATTGTTCTTCTTACCAAGAGCACTATTTACAAGTTAAAAACACAATAGATGAGCAAATGAAACAGTATGCTATTTGTAGTGAAGACCTGAATGATATCCACGAACGATTTAATAATATAGAAGATAATCATGATAACTATGACCTTATTGTCCCTGGAACACAAAATATTGAGCGTGAAGATGAATCTGAAGGTACCCAAGACCTTCATCCAGAATTGAATGCAAACTATGACCTATCTGGTGATCTTGGAATTCCTTCAACTGCATCAAATACTGAACAGCTAATATTACATGAAGAACAGGATAATGTTTACAGAGGATAAAAACTAAACAAAGAACAAAAATAATTTTTCTATCATGTGTTACATCTTATTAAAACTGCTGAGAGTCCATTCTACTGTTTTCTCAGTGGAGGAGCTGGAGTTGGCAAATCGCATCTCACTAAGTCTCTTTATCAAGCAGCATTGAAGTATTACAATACAAGAGCAGGTGATGATTTCCATCAAGTAAAAATATTAATGCTTGCAGCAACTGGCAAAGCAGCTTTCAATATTAAAGGTAACACAATTCATAGTGCACTTGCAATACCAGCATGTCAGCCCTTAAAGAACTACAAACCACTAGATTCGAGCAGGCTAAACACTTTAAGATGTCAGCTTGGTGGTTTAAAACTAATATTTTTGGATGAGATCTCAATGGTCGGTAGTACAATGTTTAATGTTCAAATAAATAATAGACTGAAAGATATCAAAGGAAGTAAAGACGACTTTGGCGGTGTAAGCATAGTTGCAATTGGCGATCTATTTCAACTAGAACCTGTAATGGATAGGTATATATTTAAGAATCTAGACAATTCAGAATATGCAGTTCTTGCTCCCAATAAATGGCAAGATTACGTCTGGTATAATATGGGTACAGTTTGACCATTCAGATGTTGGTGAGAAAACCAGACATGAAAATAGAAATCTTTATGTTCAAGGTATTGAGTCAACATGGACTCCAATAAAACCAATTACTACTCAGTTTGTTGTTGGCAGGAACCAAACTGCACAAGTTGTAAGAAAACAGTTTGCACTGAGGCCTGCTGCAGCTAAGACAATTCGTCGTTCACAAGGTGACACTGAACAAAAAATTGTTGTCAATTTTAATAAATTGTTGTCAATTTTAATACAAGAAGAGCCATACCTCATATACATTATGTTGGTTTGAGCAGGGTAACAAAAATTGAAGGATTATATATCACTGACCTTTGTGAAGAAAAGAAAGCTGTCAATCCTCATGTTGTAGTTGAAATGGAATTGTTGAACGTGTACTGAAACTTAGTGTTACTCCTATTTATAATAAAGAACAAGTCTCTTTTAAATTATGCTACCTGAACACTCGATCATTGCACAAACATATTGATGATGTTTGACATGATCCAAATTTTACAAACACGGACATCAACATAATAATACATGACCTCAGATAATAATATTATGTATGATATTGATGGATACACCTTGTTCAGAAATGATGGTCACACTTCAACCTCAAGACCTTTTGGCATGGCAGTTTTAAGCCGAGTTAAATTCTTACCTGGATATCCACGTTGTCGTAATATTAATGGCATTGAGATGACCATTATGAAAGTAATGATTCTTCCACATGTTACCATTATAGGTATATATCGATCACCCAGAATTCCAGTTCAGCAGCTGTTAGCAGCATTAAGTGAGGTTTTGATGTTATGTACTTCTCAATTTAACATTTTCATAGGTGACTTTAATATAAATTGGTTGGATGAAGCCAATAGAAGGCATTTATAATATACATTTCTGATATTTATAAAAAAATAATCATTTAAACATCAATCTCTTATTCTTTACAAGTTACTGATTGAATGAAGTGTATTTTGTTTGTACAAAATATGTATAACTTATACACTTTACGGCCAAAGTAGAATTTGTAGAATATTACTCCTTTGGCAACAGTGGGATCACCATGAGCAGATACATGCACGCTTAGCGTACCTATTTTTATTGGTTGCAATCAATTTTCCAGTTGGTTTAAATTATCATTAGCCGGACATGGCAATTAAAATTTCGACCAAATATGTTTTTGTTGTTTTGATCAATTAATTATATTCTTTTGTTAAAACGACCAAATATACACATGATTGAATGGACTCTATGACGGAGACCAAAAATTACTATTTTACACTGCTGAATAGAACAAGCAATACACTATAATTTCTCGTAGGATCCTACATCGTCCTACATGTGGATCGAATTCCAAGCATTGAGCATCGGGAATCCCATTCAATAGACTCTTTCGATAAATAAGTCATTTGGCCTGGGAGCCTCACTCCCACGAACAGTGGGCCAATCACGTTTCGTCTTGATGCACGAAAGCGAGGTTCCCAGGCCAAATAGGCGGATGTGACGTAATTATCGAAAGAGTCTATTGGTCAGGGCGTTAAGGTATATTTACACTTCTGCAATTTGTCGGGTCGAATTCAGGTTTTTCGATTGTTAATGACGAATCGTTTCAGTCTAAAGTTTCTTCAGATTTTGTTTACCTCATATTTAAAAAAAATGGACCAGTCAATTCGCAGTGTATAGGTATAGCTTATAGTGTGATCAACCGCGCGTTAAACCAGAGACCTTGGGTTCGATTCCAGGCTGGGACATTCTGAAACCAATTTTCAGGCAGTGTTTCGACTCAATTTGAACACCCCATACCCCAATGAAATTATTGTGCTTAAATTTGTTTAGTGGCTCATTTATCCTGATAATATGCGAATTGTGCAACAAAATTAGAACACATGATATGCAAGTTTTATCCGCGAATTTATGCTCAACGCTATCTCGTCCGTTAATCATGGACAAAACTGTCGAAAGCACATGCATGCATGCATGTGTAAGGATATTTACACTTCTATCTTAATTAGACTTCAATTAACCATTGCATTAAAGAATTACAGGCTAGTACCGGCCATCTACCCCCCTCCCCGCATGCCCCCCTATTAAATGTGGGACAGACCTAAATGGTGCTGCCTCATCCTTAGAAAAAGGACAGGGTAAAGATTTGGTTGTTTCGAATCATATTGCTACTATATTTTGTTCCTGACTGCTGTTTCACTCACCGTCACATGTCTTTCCATCGCCTCTGAAACCTGGCTTACATTGGCAATCATAAGATCCATCATTATTGATACAAATAGCATCGTCATGGCAGTCATTGGCTTGGTCACATTCATTGATATCTAAACAACAACAATAGATTAAATAATTTTATAATTGGTTGTTTTGTAGAAACACCACGTGTATCTATTTGGCAAAGCGTCCGACCCGTATTACAATTCGATGCGACCAATTAAGGTGTTTCGTCATGCAAGCATACAAGGAACTTACCACATTTTGCGGTTAGAAATAAATTATGACTATTTTACTGCGG
This sequence comes from Trachythela sp. YZ-2020, assembly GCA_016169945.1. Lineage (NCBI taxonomy): Eukaryota > Metazoa > Cnidaria > Anthozoa > Malacalcyonacea > Clavulariidae > Trachythela > Trachythela sp. YZ-2020. Next base: position 5,905,391 of record JADLSH010000369.1, read on the forward strand.
TGCTCACATTTGCCAGAAGTACATAGTGCACATTACTACTATCCTCAAAAATGGTGTGTGTAACATATAGGTGTAAAAAACGGGAAAAAGCTATGGATGTAATTTCCCCCGCGATTTTTTTCGATAAATTTGATATGGCAAAATAAATGAGCTCAGCAAAAGGAGAAAATGACAAATAACACTCTGTCGGTAATACTTGCGTGTGCGGTGTAATTTTGTGCGACTTTTATTAGCCGAATATTCCATTATGAGTTGCACACACAATTGTAACTCCCGAGAATGTTGGAACACGTGGCTTTCTCATGACAGTCATGCGTGCCTTCAGAATATTCATTTATATCTGTTTAAATTAAAAGGCAGAAATAGAAAGTTGACAACGTTTTGTACAGAACAGAGTTGACATATACCTTAAAGTGGCGGTCGTGTCCCTTCTGCTTGTGCTTTGTACAAAACATATTTTTATAATGCCAAATTGACAATACACAACCTAACAAAAATTCACTGCTGTGGTCCACACAATGGAATCTTATTTGAAGAGGGTCTAGATGGGGTTTAATGTTAAGTGTTAACAGGCCATATTCTATAGTGTTTAATGTTGAAACGCTAAAAATTTTGCTGTTTACTGTCACAGAAGACTTATAGCAGTTAAGTGTTGTAATTATTATAAAAAGTCTAACGCATTCCAAAAAATACCATCTAAAGGCCTTAAGACTACTAAATTCCAGACAAAAGAAATACGAAACTATAAAATGCGTTGTCACGCGTGTGGTTACAGGTCTTACAGGGTCCTTACAGATCTTTACAGTTTTTACATCACTTGTCTACTCGACCTACTCGCTCTACAGACTTTCTGGCGTGAAATTACTTGTTTTTTTTACGTTTTCGGGAAATTAGCAAAATTTTACTGTTATGTGAAATTTTTTACTGTTACTGTTAAATTGCTAAAAATCTAATGTTTACTGTTTTGGGCACCCCCCATCTAGACCCTCTTTGAAGAAGGACATTAACACAGAATATAAGCATCTAAGGAAAATATTTTGGTTTTCCAAACAAAAGTAAACTAAAAAACGACATGAAAGAAGTACCTACCTGATTGAGACGAAATAAATGGTTTTCATTTTTTACCGTTGAGCGAAGGAAATGTAAATTAATTAAACGTGAACTATATGACAAGCTAGTGTGCATCAATATGCTTTTACCTCATCTCTATTCTGTGCTTTTACTGTTTTAGACCACTATTTAATACACGAAGATAATGTGTATGCATGTGGTGAAAATTTAGTTGAAAATATAATGTCATATTTATCATACATTAAATATATTTGATTTCGTAATAATATTTTGCCTGTAATGTTGATTTCATAATAATAATTTAATTTGCTAATCAATTGTTAAATGGAGATAGACTTAAACAAACATGCGCATTAGCAGAACATATTTGGCTTTTCAAATATCATAAATTTCAAACCGCGCGCGCAATACTAACCTATACAGTCAACACCATCTCCACGGAAACCATCACGGCAGACGCATTTGTATGAACCTACAGTATCTTCACAAGTGGCGTTGAATGGACACACAATAGTGAGGCATTCATTTATGTCTACACGGGGAAAATAAACGTGTTTTAGGTTGTTATCAGGCATGAACAATGTAAGTTAATTGTGCTGCTTGTTATGAACAGCGTTGTCGCACCATGTATCACTATGTTCATCCTTCTTTGAGAGATTCGAACGCACACCAATCGCTGATTTTCTAAGTCTTTGTTTTCACTACAGAAGTACCATACATTTTTGTACGCCATTTTGTACGAAATGGAATACAAAATATAGATAAACGTTTAATTTCTATGTAATTTGTGGCAGTGAAATTAATAGTCGTATCAATTCGATCAATTCTAGGTCAAATGAAGAAACAAATTTTCTGGAATAGTTAAATCAACTATAAATGAATCAAAGTTAATTCAATTTAAAGACCACGTTTTATAATTACGGGGAAAGCAAAAACTTATATTCCGCTTGTTGTGACTACATTTGCCGCTTACATGCAAAGAAAAAATTCAACGTCTTGCTCAAATCCTAGCTTTTGGCGAGTGTTTCATTTCGAGTGGCTCGCCTGTTACTAAGTCGAAAGAAAGTGGCCTGTTACTAGTTGAAAGTGGCTTTGGTTATTTTTGATAATTTCTGCACTCAATTCTCGTCCGTACGCGCAATTGCATTATGCTAATTAATTTTTCTGAATGCGCGTCTTGGGAACGAGTCATATATATGCAAAATCCGCTTGCATGCAAAAATCGAATTGGCATATAAGCGGCGGATACTGTATTCGTTTTTGTTTAATTGACCATTTTGCTAAAATAATGCAATTTTTCTAGTTCCATTCCTCCCTGCGGCCAAAACAATATTACTTAATGGCCTTTTTAGGGCCAAATTTTACCCCCATGGAACCAGAAATTCTTTGCAAAATTGTCCATTCATCTCTTAAATTATGAGATGGCATTCTTCAGCACATGTTTCTTTCTGTATGAAACGCGATTTGATACTCCATACCATGCATACTTACTTACCATCACTTTATCCAATTGTTATGTTAGCAGCCCAAGGGTAAGCGATCTGAACATTTCCATCAATTCGCGTTAAATTAAGGAAGATATGTTCACTATATTCCTCCAGCAGATCATTTGTAATATTAATTTTGTAGTAAACAGTCCGAGGTTGTCCTGGATCCAAAGTAACGTCATAAGTTATTAAAGGAAACTCTTGTGGCTCTGTTGCTGTCCCATTTGATGGTGTTAACCTGTTGGTTGAATGAAATAGGATCATGAAAAAAATTGCATTAAGGTATCCGGCCTAAGATGTACAACGCGTATTATAGTTCTAAGGCTGCATTATCGCGGGACCAGATGAATTCGGGACCATACTAACCGATCAAGCACAGCTAACCGAATAAAAATAATTCTAATAAAAGAAAAGTACAAGACTGTTTCATCCCATGTAATATCCCGCTTTTGCGGGATGTATCTACCTAAGAAATATACGCCATGAAGCCTCGGTGCCAGAAAATAATTTGCTTGTGGTTGAACAAACTCTATACGTTGTATTACGACTATACCAGTGTGTGTTAAAGTCTGATAAGATCTACTAATGTTGAATGTTGAAATATGGAAAACTATACGCCGCCAAACGCCAACGGGTTAGTCTCCATCCCGGTCAAGTAAAGTGAAGCGTTCATCCCATCCTACAAGTGCCTCTCTTTATAAGCATATTGGTATTAACACTTTGTTTATTTTGTGTAAACACCACGCTTTTTATTGGCAAAGCTTTCGTTCCCTAAGACTAAGTCTGGATCTTAATCAGTGAAAATAATAATTTTAACTTATAATTCATGATAATTTAGTTTAATTTAATCATAATTTCAAATTTTCAATTTATGGTTCGAAAGCTTCGGAAAATATAGATAAATGTGGTGTTTTCCAGACCAGCCAAAACAATTATTGTCAGTCTTTCCTTGATATTGTTAATCTACTTGCCTAACTCGTGCCGTGGTTTGAAGGACATCTTCTAGAACCAAGCCAACCAAAGCAAAGCCAGAATCTTCATCTGCTTCGTAATGTGATGATGAAAAGTGCACTCGAAGTTCTTAAAAAAGCGATTTAATACGTACATGAGAAGGAAGGTCTGGAATTATTTACAAAAAGCATTGAAACGGTCGACGTAAATGAATTAATTTAGGCTTCAATTTAGAAGCCAGGTTTCGATTTGATATTTCGCTTACTCTTGCCTATGGCTATGATCAAAGGCGATTTAACAGTGAATCTCAACAATAGCATTAACTGAAAGAAAACTGGCTGCAAGCTCTCTTGATAAATGATATGAGTAAAAGGTCAGGTGCTGTACTTACGATCATCATCAATGATGGAAACGATTGCAGTTCTGTGTGTTCCAATTGTAACTTTCGCATTTCCAGGGGACAAAGTAACAGAAAACTGCTCTGTACTTTCAACAACTTCATCATCGACAATATTCACTGCCACTTGTTGTATTAAAGGTTCTCCTGGTCTGAACACTATTTCATGATCGGTAATTGCAGTGAAATCAGACGGCCAGGTAGCTGTATCATGAGCCGTAGACAATCTATTATGTTAAAATAACATTTAACACATACATAAGTTTAAGTATTACAAATGTTTTTTTTCACACTGCAACAGGTTGCTTTTACAAGGCAAATGCAAATTAGTACCAGTTGCATGAAATTATTATCCCTGTCCAGTTAATATCGGATATATTTAGCAAATCCTGTGCAATTACTTTTTATTATTTTGTCTCTTTTCGATATCTGTCATAAAAGCAAAACTTTTAAAACCAAATTTCTTTCAGAGTAAAATTTTCTGGTGTTAGATTGCGTTCTTCAAAGTCGGTCGGTAACATGCATGACTCATGAGGAGTTGAAAATATGAAAATATTTTTCTATTTCTGAAGATGATTCTGTTAAACAAATGAAACACTGAAAGGCCTCAAGATAAGACGTTAAGATGCAAGAAAATAACTTGCGATTGTGTACTTTTAAATTACACAAACTCGCAACGATTTCTCGTTGCCCCATCCAGCGGGTGGAGAGCGAAAATCGGGAAACCCGAAAGTGCGAATTTCAATCCCACTCGATACAACGAATATTTCGTTGTTCTTTGCAGAATCAGAATGAAAATGAAAAGATAATTCATAAATAGTTCATTACGTGGTCATTTTTACAGAATTAAATTTCTATAACTCCATCTGCCCCCACTTCAATGTTGACTTTTATCGCACTACTTTCGCTAATGTGTATCAACATTGTATGCCGGGACCGGGGGGTTAACCATGCATTCCACGGTGAAGTTATCTGTTAATATGCAGATGTATTGCAAGCTAAATAGGAATAATAAACCTTAAACTGATTGGAAGAATGGAAGGAGTGCTAAGTGACTAGGATTGTAGCCAAATAACCAAAGACATACTTTACCTAACAGTAACCGGTATTGCCAGGTCTCCTTGGAGAATTACAGGAACGTTCGTTGAAGCATCATTTTCAGTAAATGGATATACATCATTTGGAAGATAAACTGTGGCAACTACATTTGAAAAACAAAGATCTAGTCACAGTAGTCAGTACTAGGATAAGATTTGACAACTCTCGCTGAACACTAAACACTGCATTAGACGAACTGTCAGAAAAATTACCCGTTGTGAGTGGATTTTCGCAACACAGCCAGATGGTATTGTTTTTTAAGGACCCTTGCATGCAGTAGCCAGTATAGATCGAACTATTTCAGCTAGTTCGTCTATAGATAGTCCGTCTTGTATTTATACTGAGACAGATGACTCATCAGTTGGATAAACCTTCTTGACATATCGGGCCAGTATATATCACTTTAACTATTGAATCTAAAAGAGAAAACACCAGAGGTAACATACCGTCATCATCAATAATAGTGATGGATGCAGTTTTTCCATTTGGAAAGATGATATCCTGATCTGTTGTTGTTAATTCAACACTCAATATCTCTGTGTTTTCAATCAAATTATCTTCGATTATCTGAATGGGAACGTCTCTTTCGTTTGGGTCACCAGGGTTGAAAGTTAACGCTACGGTGTTTTGCAGATAATCACTCGGTTGAGTTGCACTCCCGTCATTTGTTGATAAACTGAGAATAGAAAAAAATTTAATTAGCCAGTTCGTAGATATAGTGTCGGGATAAAATTGCACTTGAATCATAACACGTATTACGTATAGCTGAGATTGGGAGAAAAATAATAGGCACATCAAAGTATTCAACTGTACAATCGTCCATTTGCATTTTCATAAAGCCACAATTGAACTGCCGTGTAAAGCAAAATATAGAAAAGTGCACTGAAAGGAATATTTTTTGGTAATTTGAAGCGAGTTAACCGTAAGAAAACAAATTGTTCTTCGAGCGACTGTTTCCATGTTCAAATCACATTGCAGTACATTCGCAATGATTGAACAGTTGAATCTTTGTCTTTGATATGAATTTTTTAATACTTCCAGTCTCAGCCAGAGGTCTCAGCCAGAGGTCTCAGCCAGAGGTCTCAGCCAGAGGTCTCAGCCAGAGGTCTCAGCTACATGTTATGATTCCCGACAATAAACACGTCATTTGGATGCGCAGTCGACATTACGACCTGGGGCCGGTTGTATAAAAAAGTAGTTAAAGTTAACTATAGTTAGTGCGAGAGTCAATCAATCAGAATCGCTTATTTTAGACTTAACTACTATTTAACTACAAGTAACGGAAGTACGGGTGGCAGATGCGGTTAGCGCGCTGTCTCTTACCTCTGAGTTAAGCTGGCTATACAGCAGGTCGAGGGCATGGATTTACTCAGATTGGGTAACGTCAGTGTGCTTGATAAACTCATGTAAGTTGAGATTGGTTGGTTCTCTCCTGTGCTTCGAGGGGTTTTCTCCGGATACTCCGGTTTTCCTCCCTCGCTAAAAACTAACCCTTAGGCACTAACCACTAACCACTAACTAACCCTCGGAACCTTTGTCAATTGGGTTGCAAAACCTGTTCAGGCTTTCCGTCCTTTCCTTTAAAAAGTAATTCAGAGTTTTGCTATTTATGAAATTGATTATAAGTAAAGAAGATTAGTAATATATAATGAAAAAACTAGAGACCTAAATAAAAACGCTTGCGAAGGTTTCTAGTACAGGTCTCTAGCCCTACTATATCATTTGTCAAGTATATATCTACAATTATTTTAATTGGGGGGGGGGGGGGGTGTAAAATAGACTTTTTACACAAACGTTTATGATCGCACTCAATAAAGCGATTTATAATGACCTTCAAAATATTAATACCCGTTTCAAATGCCGCTCCATTCATGTACCGAACTCATGTGCTGACGAGGTAGAAGAGCGACGTATGATTCAGTAAGCTGCAGCAGATATATTTGGAGCGACAGATGAGTTTAACCAAAGGTACGTAAAATTTTCAATTTAATATGATAATATTTGTTTGTAATTTAAGCTATATTACTCGAATAATCTCATATTTGATATTGCATGGGCGTCATTTTATATCCAGCTCCATGCATTATAGTCCTGAACTGAAATTCAGAAATATACATAAATATTTAAATAATAGCCACCTCCACTCCATAGACCTCTTCTCGAATGGTGAAATGGGCATGTTAGCTAACCCATTTCAGGGGTTAAAGACCATGCTATAGTTGGATATACAATAAGGCATCTTGTTAGAAGCTAATCCTATTCCTCTGGTATAAATTATTCAGAATTGAAATAACATCAATCATATTCCATGAAGATGATATGAGAACTGGGCCAAAGTCTTTGTTCTTTCTTTTTGTTCATGTTTATGCAAACTTGTTCACAGTGACGACAATGGACTTTTGGCACAATAAAGAAATTATCCAATGCCATCATCTTGTTCAATCACTTAACCGTGCTGTTGAAATATTAACATAAATTCTAAAAACTTATGCACGGCGAAGTCATGATCACCTGAGCAAATAATTATGGCTCATTATAGACGCTTTGAAGTTTGCCGATTCTCCACAGCATATGTCCATAATTGACTATCAGGCCGCATCAATACAACAAGTGATAAGAGCAATATATCGAGATCAGTGTTTAGTACTAATGTACATACCGTCATTATCCACAATACGAACTGTAGCTGGACTGTTCACGATATTCACATCTGGATCCGTAGTTGATAACGAGACAGAAAATTGTTCGTCTCCTTCTACACGATTATTATCCACTAATGGTATACGCACCAATTTTGGGTCAGTATCTCCAGGAGAGAAAGTTAGTTGTTCAGTGTGATTGGTAAAGTCTGCACCGGCTGCAGCAGTTCCAGGGCTGGTCGAAAGACTATATATAACATATATCAAAATTTGTCAAGAAAATATACAACCCATCAATGCTCAATAGACGCTTCCTGAATTAGCTTGAGTGCAAACGAAATAATAGTATAGTGTAATAGCTGTATATGTGTTGCTCTTAGAGCTAACATCGTTAAATAAATATTTATTAAACGAAACAACTTCAGGAAGGCAATATTATCAGGTAAATTTTAAGAAAATTATAGCTGCTGAGAAGAATAAGATATTACCTGACTATGAAATCCCTTTCAACAATCCCTGACTGTATCTGAACAATGACGTTTGCAAAACCGTCATTTTCATTAACTGTATAAGTTTCTTGAGAAAATGCAACACCAATAGCTAATGAAAAATATTTAAAATGTTCACGAAAACATTGATTTTGTTAATTAAAAAAATAGATATTATAAATCAAAGGTTAATAATTAAACCCTAAATGTGATTATTTAGCTACTTAAGAATCAGTAAGCGCTATGGTTGTACAGTTAAAACCAAAAATCGTTGCCACTTAACGCTTATAGTTAGCGTTTTTTCAAACCATGCGAACAGAACTTGTCCGCCATGTTTGGGTGGCGAAGCGCACGGAGCGAGTAGACGGCCACAAGCCAAGTAGTGAATTTAGTGAAGTAAACACCAAGTTCTATTACTTAAAAGTACTATTTACTTCACCAAATCACTCCTTTGCTTGTTATCATCCTCTGTTGCTGCGCTGCTTGCCCCAAAAAATACCAGAGAAGGCCTGGTGACATAGTGTTAGAAGGGTTAATTACATGCGAAACTTCATGGAGAAAAGGTTATACATCGGCAATGTTAGTCGTGATACCATAGAAAACATCTTCTGGATTGTCTATGGTGACACCAACATGCACTTAACAATGTTATTCCCTGAATAGAACAGATATAATTGGTTTGAATGGGAATTATAATCAAAAAGTCCCTTTCAGAACTTGAATTTCTTATGATCAATTTGGATGGATTAATTAATAAAATATTTTGTAATCCTGGCTATAGACGCAAGCGGAGGTTGCTTCAAAATCTTAACGTTACTTTCTAAAAACGCATAAGTCACATATAAATACGAACCGTCATTGTCAATAATAGTGATCGTCATTAAAGGAATATCTCCAGGGGTCACGTGACTGTTGATTGACGATAGCCTTAAGGTAATAGTCTCCAGTCCCTCCAGCCGTTGATCATCAATTGTACTAATGGTGAATGTTTTTATGGACGGATCACCAGGATTGTAGAGAAATACTTTAGTGAATGCACTATAGTCTACGTTTTCTGTTGCCGATCCGCCAACCTGAACACTAAAATTCACAAAAATGTATTTAACACATACATGATTTAGCAATATCCGTAGTGAGACTTTCATTTACCGACCACATACTTTACAGTAATTGTGACATCACTATCTTAACCTACAGGAAAAGTAGTGACTTCCATCCGATGTGTTCCCCTACCTAGTCCGGTAGGTTGGGATGAACATATACGCATGCGCTGCACAGGAAAAAAATACAGAAATTATAAAGTACCCTAGCCTTGACAACACCGCGGAAGAACGTCTGCGCATACGCCAACTTGACTGAAATTTACCTGGAGAAAACTTGGTTTGCAAGTATTCCGATGAATTCCGGTGGGGCGAATACTCAAAATGGCCATCAAAAGAAGTGACTTACTCGTGTTGTCTTTGTTATAAAATTGTGAGTGAAATAATAAATGTGTCAACTTAAAAACTAGAAATAATTATAGTTCACAAGTTCAAGAAATAGTATCATGCAAGAAAATGAACCAAAGGTGACTGGCGATAAATTTATCGTGGAAAAAATTCTCATACGGAACCATGCAAGAATATTTTTCGTAGGTTTATTGATCCCACATTTGTCCATATATTTTTTTGCGTAGCATGAAATTTTTTTGCGTAAACATTAATTAAACTTTATGATATACTCGAAAGATTAAGGACATTAAGAACCATATATTCCTGGGAATTTGCTTATATTTTTTATTTAAACTTGTGTAATTGATAATTTTGCACGAAGTGCTCGATACATCCCCGTACAAACAAACGATTTTTTATTTCATTTTAATTTATTTTTATACAATAGATGTTAGAGGACTAATGATTAAGGTATGGTTTATCCGTCTGCCTTATTATTCTGTTTGTTTCACTTATTTTGAACTTGTACATGGCTATGTTCTCGCCATTTTTTAGTTCGCGGGCATGCGCAGACGTTTTTCCTTGACAAAGCCTTCTTTGAAGTATTCAACTGCCGCTAATAGATGGCAATCAAATACTATTTCGTTTGGAACGAAAATATTCACTGTATGTCCCGGTTGCTTCAATCCTTATCTTCTCAAGATCGTGACAAGCTGGGCTAAGGCATCATTTCACTCAAGACAGAAATAGTTGTTTTCCAGTGGTTGAAGTAATAGCTTTGTTGGAACATGGTGTTATACTCAAACTATGTTACTTAAGGACGAAATGAATAAATATATATATCAATAATTTTTACTCAGATGAGAAATTGTCCCAAAATCAATAAGCTTCGGAGGGGCCTTCGCTCGAAACGTCGAAGTTCTTGTTGAATTTTTCAGGTAGTTTGATCATAAAGACCCGAAATCGAGATATTATCCCAAAATGAATCCATATATATTTTGAACATTTTTTATCCATAACTCATCGGACAAAGGAAAATTGATTACCCTCCCCAACACTTTACCCCACTATAGGTGGCACCAGGCACTATACCCTGACTTGATATATGGGCGAATACCGCGATGTAGTAACAGGACTAAATGAGGCTCTCTCGAGACATACCTTACAACAGCGATCTCATCAATTCCTCCATTCAGATAAAATGAAATTTCTACGTCTTCTCCTTCGTTTATAACAGCCAAAGCTCTTGTGAACGAAACTTCAGCAACTTAAAACAAATTTCAAACAAAATATAACATTAGAATTAACACCATAATATAATTGTTCCATATAATTATCCTCCGCGAAACGTAGGCGCTTCATTGGAAACGTCGAACTTCTTTTAATATCTTTTCAGGCCGTGCTACCAACACTGGAACTCCAGTGATATTCAAGTGTACACGCATTTGTAACAGTTGATTATGCAAATAGCATATACCAATAGGAACAAATGTCATGCTCAAATCGCGCGATCTGTTTTCTCAACGTTGCGTACTAATGTTATACCATTTATTTGACAGCATAATATATTACTCTTGCCCACCCTGAATATTTAATGACTGTTGGGCACCCGAAATATTTCATGACTGTCGGCCAACATGAATATATTAAATGACTGTTGCTCACATGAATATTTCATGACTGTTGCTCAACCTATGTATTTTAGTGGACGCCTACTTATCCTGGATATTTAATATGCTTACCATTAACTATCTATACTATTGCTATTATTTATCATTTTTTGAGCTTATTACTGAATTGGTAAGAAAGGTAGTGTTATCGTAAAGGGGTCAATAATTCTGCAGGTATTTACCAGAATATGCAGTTGATCATCTACATACCATAACAATAGGTACCATTGCCATTAAAACCGTCTTTACAATCACAAGAAAATGATCCGATGGAATTAATACAGTCTGCATTTTCGTGACAATTGTCCAAATCCCGATCACATTCATTAATATCTGTAATTCAAAGAAAACATGTTATATAATATGATGAAGGTGTCCTTTAGTAGTATGTTTATAACAATGTACCATTCTTAATCACAATGATTGAGCTTCTTAAGCTTGGGGGCGGGGACTGTAACGTCGAAGCTTTCGTGGAACTGTCCCCGAGATTGTCAGTTTGATAGAAGCTCCTTGTTATATCTTAACAAAATTACAGAAGACTTCACTTGAAGCTCAATCAGCATGCTTTATGACATTTTGGAGAAGTTTTTCTACAAAGATGCAGTATTTCTATAACCATACATGATGCCTCACGAGTCACGTACCCTGTTCTATTCTCTCTTTTGGATAATTTCCCACACTAGCAAGGCTGGCTCATACTCGTCATTTTGACATAGGTTGGTTTTACTAGGGGGCAGTACCGAGCAGTAGATGGTGGTCAACCGACAATTATATGAGAGTAAGAAAAGCAATAACTGATTCATTCTACTTTGTGTAATGGTGGTCATTGAAGGCCAATATATATAGAGTGGAAAAATGTCAGATATATACGTAGTATATAGTCAGGTTTACTCGCTCCTAAAAGTGTCATGAAATGTTGATCATCATCTACAGCACATGTAACGTTTACTGAAAGTACCAATATTGTAGTTGTTTTTATAAAACTTACCACTACACTGTTTCCCATTTCCTTCGAAACCACTGTGGCAAATACAGACGAATTCTGGGTCTGTATTGATACAAGTTGCATTCACATGGCAATCGTCTGTGTTACTTTCACATTCATCGATATCTTAACAAAAAAACACAGGCGTATATATTCAATATAGATAAATAAATTCAAATAGAGATATTATGCTTTAGAGATGTTGCATTTGGTGGTGAGAATTGGTAGAGATGTACGTACACGGTGCTAAAATTTATGTTCAGCAATTCAGCTTCTTTTTTGCCCAAATTTTACTTGTTTGTAGGTATTGCGTATTTGGGCAATAAGACCGACCACACGAATAATCTATCCCAAAAACACAATATATGATTAAGAATCAGATTTCGACGAAGACACTTCATCAAAGAGTTGGCAAGATGAGACAAACAAACTCTTTACCTTAAAAGCATCTGCAGTCATCTGACGAAATTTCGCAGAGAAATTTCGCTAGTTTAGCCTTTACTGCTTCAACATGAATTTCATTGCGTTAAGCTACGATGAACCATCGCATTAGTCGCATTGCTTAGAATAGGGAAGAGAATGTAGCATAAAGCTATAGGTTACTGGATTATTTATACATTATCCTAAATAACGATTCTCATATTATATCCACAATTTATGTTATTGTGAGTGATCAAAGGTAGAAGCATGAATTTGGTGTATATACTGTGTTCAATATCTAACATATTCAATAGCTCTTAAAATTATACTGAATGTGTTTCCAACAATCTTTACAGTGCAACCACTATTAGACTTATAAATTATGCAGTGGTTTGGAAACTAGACCAAAATCTTCGTTACATATTTTTACGCACAGTGAAGTCAATGCATTTTTGGTGTAATGAAACAATCCTTCAATCACATCATCTATTAGATCGCTCAGACGCTCACCCGTGCCATTTAAGTATTAACGAGCAAAGTCTTAAAGATTTGTGCACGTTGAAGTAGTCTCAATATAAAATATTAGCTTTGAAGTTTGCCGACTTCGACCAGACTATGTGGCGATTGACTATGATAAAAACATTAACACCACTGCTAGCGTTACCAAGGTGTTAGAGGAACTGGACTATTTTCAGGATAGGTGTAGAAACGTTAGGCTTAAGCCTATTACGCTTTAAAAGAATATAAATAACCACGTGGGATTAGATTTTGTCAGCTATCTCAGTACCAGTTGATAGCATGCATGTCTAGACATCTCGACATAAAAGCGGTTAACGTTCCATTCTCCAGAACCTTATAACACCATGCAGAATGCCCTCTTGCCAGCCATAATTAGAGATTAGAATGCCGTCCTGGATGAGGTTGTGTGTCTTCCTACCTTTACCCAATTCAAGGAGTGGCCATCCATGCTAAATGATATCCAGTGACACTAACAATGAAGATCTTACGTTGGTGCGTATTGCCAGCACTACTGCATGTAAATTTCAAGTTATCTACAATTTTTCTCTTTACTGTTAATTTGAAGTGCTAAAAGCATCTTGGCATTGTGTTAAATTAAGACCATGTGATGGTGTTAAATAAAATGCTATTTTAACACCGATTTGTGTGGGTGTTATTTGCTTAATTTAAAACCTTTCTTGGATTATAATATCCCCATTTTCACTAGTAAAAATGTCAAATAACACATTTTATAGGGTTAGATAATGGTGTTATTCTACTAACACGATCAACATCTTGTAAATACATTTATTAACCCACCAAATGAGTCGTCATGCAATGGTGACGTTGTTGGTTTTATCCATTATGAAACTATCACATATAATTTCACATGCGAAATTGTGTGTGGAATTGGAACATTTCACCTTTGAAAATGCTCGCTCATTTCAAATGTGAAATTCTGAATTTTGACATAGGAAATTTAAGTTTCACATATTCTTTCACATATGAAAGTAATGGTTCATATGTGAAAACTAATTTTACACGTGCAATTATTTTTTCATATGTGGAATTGGACCAGTTCACATGCATGTGATAAGACAGTTTCACATATGAAATCATATGTGAAATTTTTGTAGGGATGCATGGTATAATTATATTACCGTTACAGATTTTTCCATCACCGGAGTAGCCATCCTTACACTGACATATATACGAACCAAACGTCTCGATACAATTAGCTCGTACATGACAAGGGAAAGCTCCTGCTTCAAAACTGGTGCGCGGACGTTTGGCCGACAGACACTAGACCGACAGACGTTTGACCGACATGACCTTTCACCGACAGACATTTAGCCGACAGGACATTTGGCCGACAAGACATTTAGCCGACAGGACATTTGGCCGACAAGACATTAGGCCGACAGGACAATTCACCGACATTTCAATTATTTGAAACAACGTCTTGAAATAACATTTATTGTAACTTTCACGCATATTTACAAGTTGTGTCCAATAGCACGTATATAGTCTAGAAAGCTGTCGGCGTTTAAGTCCAAATCACTCACAATCGCTTTGAGTCTTAAATTCAGCGTTTGGTAAATCCAGCAGAGATTTGCTCCAATAAAAGTTCCTTATTGGCTTACTCCTTCCTGATCTTGGCCATTAATTTGACTAATAGTCTGATTAATTTGTCTGAGTCATCCAATGAGTCATCATTACCCGTGAGCATTATTTTAGGAAATAAACTTGAAATAAAAAATCTTGTCGGTGAATTGTCTTGTCGGCCAAATGTCCTGTCGGCTAAATGTCTTGTCGGCTAAATGTCCTGTCGGCTAAATGTCTGTCGGTGAAAGGTCATGTCGGTCAAACGTCTGTCGGTCTAGTGCCTGTCGGCCAAATGTCTGTCGGCCAAACGTCCGGTCACGTTAAAAATGATATCAAATTTGTGGTGGCATTTTTCTAAATGCCTCAATTAGAAAAAAAATAGATGATAATTGCTTCATTCGTAGGCATAAACCAAAATAATTAATTAGAATCATGGTATTAAGAATATTACCCTGGCAAACTCTTCCATCACCAGAAAATCCTGCCTTGCAAGCACATTCAAAAGATCCAGGTGTTTCACTGCACGTGGCATTCACATGACAATTATGTCTTGCTAGTAGACATTCAGGGATATCTAAAACAAAGAAAAGTTTGGTACATGCAAATTCTGTAATCACAATAAATGTCATCCTAAAAGATAGTAAAACCTCGAAGTGGTTTAGCTCTATGAAAGGTTAGGGTATTAACTATATTTCGAATATTCATATGTTATTCTCCGTTACATGGCTAAAAGTTTGTGGGTGGTTAAATTTTTTAATGGTTTCGTGGGTGTGATTTTTAATTGCAAATGATTCCCGGTAGCATGCTCCTGGCGTTAGATTTCATCATTTGATTTCTGAAACGAAACCACAGCGCATGTCTAGTATTCTTCGAACGTGCACCTATTGTCATTATACGGTTGAAGGAAAACTTAATGAACAACACTTTAGTGACGTGAATTTTCCAGTACATCAAGTCAGTGCGGCGTTGTACACCATCTAAGTAATAATTTCTTATACTTTCGATCTAAAGTAGCTGACTTAACTAATGGAAAGGCGCTAATCGTGATTATAAAATATGGTCTCACCTATACATCCGCCACCTGCAAGCCCAGGGTTACCCGTATAGCCAGCAATGCAGGTACATACAAATGAATCGGGAACGTCCCTACACATCGTGTTCTGGCCACATGGGTCGGTTGTACACAGGACTAAAGATAAATATATTGAAAAATGTTAGAATATAACATTAGATACCATAAAAACATTACTACCATAAAAATGTTAAAAACCAGGGAATAAACTTGTCTTAAAATATGAGCCCTAGGCAAGCGTTGTTGACGTTGTCAAATCAAACACTATCATTCCCAAGTATGTGGATAACACCCTGACTCGTACACAATCCCCGAATGTTTGAAAAATATAATGATGCATGATGGGAACGAAGCAGGTTAGCCTGATCTATATATGACTATTTGTATTAATTTGACGACTGGATATACGAGTCAGGATAACACCATCCAATCGCAGAGTACTTCGTGTCTGATCGTTTAGAGGAAATGTTTTGAAATTTTACTGGATTCATGTGAGATGCAGTAATAGTATTTGTGCACGTGTGGCCGCGGGTAAAAGTGGAACATTCCAATAATTCCCGCTATGGACCAGTTATAATGTGATTTATGTTAATATTACGTGTCCCAAGGCGATATAAATGTACGTGGCTTGAAGAAGTCCAAAGTAGAGCTACGATTCATGGAGGTTAAAGTTCGTGTTTACAACATGTTCGTAAATTTCTAGATCTGCTTCAGTCACTCACTTCCTTTGAAAAGAAAATGTTCCAATCCGCTTTCAATGTTGACTATAGCCTTTGACTAATGTATTGTGAAAACCAACACGGTACGGGGAAGGATAAAAATACCTAAATATATGTGTCAGTGGGAATTTTGAGTTGAAGTGCCTTAGCGTTTTACTAATTATTGCCAGGATTTGCAGGATTAATGAATAGGGAATATAGTTAGACGGAATTTATAGTAATTGATAGTAACAGTCGTGAAATACTTACAGCATACTTTATTTTGAGTTTGAGATATTATTGTGACGATATCAAACATAGTTCGGCCAAGAAAATCGTTGCAGAGACGAGTTTCATTTGCTGTCTGGAACGTTATAGCAAGGTCTGTGTTGATGAAAGTAGAGGACCAACCGTACAAACATTGTAAGTTTTCAATCGTCATGCCTGTCAGTTGAGTGATAACTTCAGCCACATTTTTAGACTTTACATCATCAAAATCAAGTGCACGAGAATTGAGTAGCGATTCCATGCTCTGCACTTCATAGAGTAGTTTAATACGTAGTAGAGGTACAATGTTGTTGATGTATAGTTGATGGTATTCAGCAAAAGACATAGCATAAATATCCGACAGTTGTCTGTTTAAACAATTGGCCAGTTCCGTTGGTGTTGTTCTATTTACGTGATATGCTACTGTGTTTGAAACTTGAATAGCGGGAAAAGTTCCTTCAATGGTAGCAATTTGAACACCTCCAGCACTGAGCAATACAGAGTATGCATCAGCAGACTGTGCAAAAGCATTTTGACTAGCTGCCGCCACAATTCTTTCCCACTCAAACGATGGTAGATTGATAAGAACATGAGTGTCGACTTGAGCGATACCAAGAAGAGATGCTATATCATTTATTCTGTATCTTGCTTGAATGGAGTCAATAATTAAACTGTGTGCTTCTTGAATTGTTAAGGAATGAAGTTGTGACACAGTAATACCAGCAGCAAGGGCCAAACCAGAAGACGAATAACCATATGTATTGAGCAATGTTGTTAAAAATGAGTTATAGTTAGTACGCATGATGGTATTGAGAATTGATGTTGTATTGAACGTTTTGATGTTCTGTATGGCAATTGGAATTGAACTTTCTGCTGTGAAATTATTCAGCGCTATTCCACCAAATAAAGCAACTTGGGCTAAAGTTGGTGTTTCCACCCAAATTCCTTCATCAATATTAAGTTGAAGTAGTTGGTATTTTTCAAACCATCTGAGCTTTCCACTTGATGTGCGAAAAATCTCCAAAATATTTTGATTGGATAAAGAAGAAACAGTAAACTTCGTGCTGACCTCGTTAAAAGATCTTGATAAAAGAAAAGCAACATCGCAATTTGGTAGGTTTGTTGAATGGCCAAAGAAAGTTTGCGACAGGGTGAACAAAGAATCAGTAAATGACACAGTTATACAGCCAGACTGGAAGATCGACATTGGGATATTTTCAATTGCAAAGAGTTGAGGTGCTTGCCATCGATATAATATTTCTAAATCACGAGGAGAAAACTGACTAACCGTGTTTGCAAACTGAGCCATAGTGCTACTTTGCCAGTTGGTGAAAAGTCCTCCTGTGAGGATCGATTGTGTTTCAAACAAATTCTTTCGACGAAGAAGATCTTCATACGCAGGGAAAAAGTTCAGGTCCATTTGGTTAAGATTGTAACTACGAAGTGTTGCTAAATAAGTACGTAGGAGTTCCGCCAATTCTGAGGTGGTCACTTGCAACGCATCAGCCTTACATTGAACAGTTTGTTCGTTAATATGAGGCACAAATCTTTCCCAAACATCAATATAAACTGCCGTTTCTTTTACACCTGTTACAGGGTCCAGACCTAAGTCGATTGCAATCTGGGTCATGTTACAGCAGAATCTTTCTTCAATGGCTTTCACAATCGCATTATGAATATCTGTTATTCGAACAACCGGTGCAACTTTACCATCTAATCTATCTTCAGTCCATCCAGTCACATTCAGGATCGTTGGTACACTTACATTGTAGCAGTAAGGCGTGCAGTTGTAACCAACGAGATTTGCACTGACGAGTATTCCTCGTTCAAATAACACTCCAGTGTCTGTGATAAGAGTTGTCGTTTTATCTCTGAAAATCAGGTCCAATCCTAGAGTACTTGCTTTCCAGGCATCAAGAACCCTCACTCTGGCGAAATATGCTGTTAAACCTTCTTGTTTATCTTCACTGATGAAAGCATCTGCGGAAGAAGCTTCATCTTGAGGGAGGTCTTTGACAAACATTTCAAACAATGGCATTGTGACATAACCAATGTTGAATGAAACTCCTCTTTGTACTGCAGTTGTAAGCAGCAGAAATGGAATTGCAAACATACTTAGTGGCATTTTGAGTCTAAAAACAACGAAAAATAAAGCATATTATATCTTTCTGCTAGAAATTGCAAACAAACAGAAATTGTTTCAATTTTTCAATAATCTACTTTATTCGAACGAAGATTCTCTTGTAAGTTACGATAAAGTTGAAAAGGAGAAGAGGCTTTAGAGTCAAACTGTATAGACATTTTAGCTTCCTCCACAGGAAACCTTCCACGGAGATGTATTAGGGTTAGGGGCGGCGCAACGGGGGACTACCCAGAATTAGAAGGAGGTGTGTTACGTCTCCAAATATAGATCGGAGCGGGAGAACGTAATACGAGGGTGTCAGATTATTTGCAGCCTGAATGCAAAATGTACAAAATGACCTGGTTTTTGCATGTCCATGTCAAATCTTCTCCAGAACGCAGGAAATACCTTTTCAGGAACTCTAGATTTCAAAATGTTCCCGGGGAGCATGGGTCACCGCCTCCTTTAGAGTTTGACTACCCCACTGGTGGAAATTTTCTGCAAGTATTTTTTGAAAATTTGTAAAACATTTTAGATATTTAATTTTAGATATTGTTTTATAATACAAAGCAGATTGTATTTTTGAGTTTCATCTAAATGGTAAATCTTACATTTTTTAGAGAACTGCATTGTAGGAAGCCTCTTTAAAAGACACACGAGTTTACTATAGTGATTTCACACACATGACACAACAAAAAGTCTGATTAGAAGTTTGTGAGTTCAATCTAACCAGGTATATTATCTGACATGTTTTCGCTTATATATTCGTTTGTCACTTATGGTTTAAGTAAATCATGCAATGCCCGCGAACAAATAACACTCACGACCTAACGTTTCGACATGTCACCATCAGGGGCGGGCAATCTGACGTCGCAAAGTGATTCCTTGTATACAGTGGCGTAGGAACCGGGGGGAGCACTATTAGGGGGCACGTGCTCCCCCCCCCAAGTTTTTTTCAAACTCTTTCTACTCCAGCGATCACGTTTTCGGGCAACAAGATGGAAATATTGGCTTGTGGTAAATAGCTACAGTCATTTCTATTGAAAGCATTATGATTCATGCCCAGGGGCGTACATATCAATTTTGGCTAGGGGTGGGGGTGAAGTCTCGAAATGACCAAGAATCCAGACCGACTTTTAACCCGACCTAATTATAATCCGAAAAGTCGATAAATTCTGGGTGCTGTTGCAATAAGTTGATGCAGTAGGCACCCATTTGCAGAGGGGCCAGAGGAATCCTCTCTCGAGAAATTTTGAAATCTAGGACCTCGAAAACGCGATTTCCTGCGTTTTGAACAAACATTTTATTCCAATTTGTACATGGAAATCAGAAAAATACATAAAAAATTTCGTAAAAACAACAACATTTTTCCGGATATGAATAAGTTTAGCTTCCTGACAATACGTTTTCCCATATATGATAAAGTAGTTCAATGTGTAGATTATAGTAGTTGTTGCAATTATATGTGGTTCAATTTCAAAATTGTCAGTTTTGGCCTCCTGTCTCAAATTTCCAAGATAATAAAATCATTGCAATAGTTGAAGACAAGGCTAATGCACTGCAGTGCAACTCGTAAGACTACCAAATTGAAACTTGTAGTTTTTCACAGGCGGCTGTAACAAAATGTGATCACGAGATACACGAACATGTGTAGCACTGAAAATTGATTTGCTTTCGACAAAACTGTCACTGACAAACCGCTCATTAAAAAGGTTGCTTCGCAGTTTACTGGAACAATTAATACGATTTACACATCGCCTGAGTTTCTTCTGTCTTTCCACGTCATTAAATTAGCATTTACAGTACTTCTGCAAATCATACGCACGCAACATATGAGTGATATGACATTCTAGAAGAACGGTTTACAACAAATACCGAAACAGGATTTTCGGAAAACTTTATGTGGACATATTCAGGTAACTGGAATTAAAATAACTCGTGTTGGGAATTGTAAATCGATGTCTAGTCGGCAATGATTGAAGTCGATCTCCATAGCCGGTCTCCATAACCGGTCTCCGTATGGTCTCCATAGCATAATGCATGGCAACGGTTAGCCATGGCATTGCATTGAGACCAATTGCACTTATTTTGAGACCGACTGGATAATTTCACATAACCACCCCACACCTCCCCCCCTCACATTTACGCCCCTGTTCATGCCATGCTTTAAGCAACGCCTCTGACCATAACGATTGTTTGTGGTAATGACTTGTGGGTCATCCCACGCAATCAAAATATCTTGTTTGAAACGTTGTCTGCCAATATATCTTGTTTGAAACGTTGTCCTTGCGACTGGAACATATTGCTTGTGTTTATGCAATATTCATTGAGGTACGCCTCCCATTACGATTCAAATTCTTAGGCAGGGGCGGCGGAACAAGGCGCTAAGGGGGGATTTAGCCCCCTCTCCCCAGAAGCAGAAGTGGACTCCCCAAATAAAGGTCAGAGTCGGAGAACATAATACCAAGGTGTCAGATTCTTCGATGCTGAAATGCAAAATTCACAAATTACCTTGTGTCGGGCTGTCTGCATGTCAAATCTTCCTGAGGACGCAGGAAATACCATTTTAGAGATTCGAATCCAGATTTCCAAATTTTCCGGGGAAGCATGCCCCCGGACACCCCTAGAATTTGCCTAGCCCTCCCCAACCAAAGCAATTTTCCGCCGCCAACTTAAGGGCAAAATAACGAAACAACTGCCGCCTGATGCGTCAATTTTTTTTTGGGGGGGGGCAGGGTTATTATAGGAAATATCACAGGCTACCCAAACGTAGAAATGTTCTCTGTTTAGTAGATGCATTTGTATTATTTTCTAAATTTTTAATCAGAGCTTAAATTTGTATTTTATTTAAGCCACCACAATTTGTAGTATTGAATTATATACTCATATGTAACGTTGCCTGTTATTTCGGCGGCCGCAAGAATTTTGAAACTCACGCGACGTAACCATATGTATGTAAATTTGATCTACTAAATAGAGGGCAGTTGTACGTTTGGGCTACCTGTGGAAAGTGGAAATACAGCTAGCTAAATTATGTAACGAAATTTTCTTAATTAATGTTTCCAAGATTGTAGAATTGCTGGTTATAAAATTTCAATCAGGGGAAATTTTCTCATGTTTTCTTGAAAGCGATATTTGTATGACAAAAATGTCCTGCTTGTCAAACAAAATCGATGAGAAAATGTCTTTCTCTAACGGAAAAAGTGCATGCCATTAAAACGTGTTCCTAGCTTTCAAATTATCTGATTTGTCGACATTACAGTAAATAATTTTTTGTACGGCGATTGACTAAATGCAGGTACGACTTTTACAATAGGGTGCTTAATCACAGAGACTAATAGTATAAGTAAGCTATTTCAGAGACAAATTTTCGATTATTACTCAGTGTTTTGATAACAATACAAACAACGACAGTATTTAATTTTAAAAATATATTTTTTCGATGGAAAAGATTATAAAAATATTTACGAATTGAATATCTGTTCTTTATTGAGTAGTTCAATTAATGCTAATGATAGGAATGCGAAAAATATCATTGAGTGGGGTGCCTTGATATTGATGCTTCCAACAGAGTTTTAATACGTCTCAATTGAATTGATTGGCTAAATATACGATCTTGTTGTGATTTTGATTGATATGACTATTTCGAGACCTTACGTCCTTCTCTTTACAGAATAATGTAATGTGGACCAACCTTACTGATCCAAACAATGTAAATATATGTAATAAGGGTGGACAATGCATGGACGTTAGACGGTAAGATCATTGCTATGCGATCTGATGATGATAACCATAAAAAAATAATAATTGAGAAGAAAAATGACTAAATTGTCATAATTAAAGTTACTTATATAAATATTATATTACTTATTAATTTATGTGGCTAAATTGGGCATGCTATTGTACCCAATTTGCAACTCATTGAACTTCTGCATTTCTAAGGATTTGCATTCTTTAATTTATTTGTGTTGTTGTGTGCTTAGTATATGTCTAAAGAAAAATGTAGTAAATGTACTAAAATTGTACGATCTAACCAAAAAGCTATCTTTTGTGATATCTGCAAAACATGGCTTCATCTGAAATGTACTTCGCTTTCTAACATAAACTATGATATTCTAGGAAACAGTAAGGAGGATTGGTTTTGTACATCCTGCATTACTGCAACATTTCCTTTCAATCATATTGAGGATGACACTGAATTTATGTTGGCACTTCACAAACCAAACGGGGATTTCCCCCTCAATTATGAATTTTTCAAAGACCTTATATTTAACCCATTTTCCCTAAACCATACTTTAACAACAACTAACGACCTCGATCCCGACAATAATTTTTTTAATGCAAATACGAATGAATCAAACTATTTTACTGAGGATGACTTCATTTAAAAATATTCCAATTTAACTGAGACGTTTTCATTGATGAATTTAAATGCTCGAAGTATTCCTCAAAATTTCGACAAAATTGAAAACTACCTTAACTCAATTAAATTCCCCTCTTCAATTATTGGAATTACTGAAACATGGTTTTCAGACACTACCGACTTACAATCGTATCATATGGACCAATACAAACTTTTGACCTGCAGCCGGAACAACCGACAAGGAGGTGGTGTGGCCATGTATCTTGGAAATAATCTTGACTTCGTAGAGCTCCAGGATCTTAAAATCAATGATGACAACATTTGTCAATCTTTATTTATTGAAGTTAAACTTGGAAATAAGAGCACTATTGTTGGAGTGATTTACAGGCCTCCAAATGGTGATCTTAACTTATTTTGTGATTACATTGAAAAAACGTTAAATACTTTAAATGCTAAAAGCAACTCGGCTTATGTCATGGGAGATTTTAACATTGATCTCCTTAAGATTGAATCTAGCCTTATTACAAGTGATTTCTTTGAAACTCTTATGTCATATTCCTTTTGTCCTACTATGTTCAGACCAACTAGGATAACCTCTCATACTGCAACTTTAATCGACAATTGCTTTACCAATAACTATGATAATTTTACTTCATCAGGAATCTTAGCTACTTACTGACATATCCGATCACTTACCTTGTAACAGTTTCATGTAACAGATTTATTACACTCTAAAGCTATCAATTCACGTAAGCACAGCTGTTACAAAAGACAAATGACCAAAAATAATGTGGCTGAATTTACTGAAGAGATATGCACATTAGATTGGAGTGCTGTATATGAAGCCACTGACCCTAATAACGCCTACGAGCGTTTCATCCTAAATTTTAATAATTTATACAACCAGCGCTTTCCACTTAAAAAAATTGAATTCAAAAAAGAACATCTACGCAAACCCTGGCTTACCCAAGGTTTAATCAAATGTATCAAAACTAAAAATAGGCTATATAATAGATTTTTGATTAAGAAATCACAAGCCTGTGAGCACAGGTATAAAGTGTATAGAAATAAACTTAATCATCTTCTTAAAATAGCAAAAAAAAGC
This sequence comes from Trachythela sp. YZ-2020, assembly GCA_016169945.1. Taxonomy (NCBI): domain Eukaryota; kingdom Metazoa; phylum Cnidaria; class Anthozoa; order Malacalcyonacea; family Clavulariidae; genus Trachythela; species Trachythela sp. YZ-2020. The sequence continues at coordinate 5,929,757 of JADLSH010000369.1, forward strand.
ATTACTATAACTTGATATTCGAATCAGCTAAATCTAATCTAAAAGTAACTTGGAAAACGCTAAAAACCCTAATGAACAAAACTAAATTAAAACTAAGGTAAATTATCCAACTTCATTTAGACACAACAACAAAGATATATCTGACGAAAAAATGATATCCCAAACCTTTAACGATTTCTTTGTTAACGTTGAACCTAACTTAGCTTCAAAAATACCTCATACAAATTCTACTCACTCACAGTTTTTATCAGGTTCCTACCCAAATTCGTTTGTCTTTTTCCCCACAGACCAAAATGAAGTGTTTAACTTACTGTCCCAAATCAATTCCAACAAATCACCAGGTCCTGATAACATATATCCAACTGTAGTTAAACAGACAGCTAAACCACTTAAGCTTGCACCTATTTTATCACACATCATCAACAAGTCGATGGAGCTTGGTATAGTGCCAGATGAACTGAAAATTGCACAAGTAATCCCAATCTTTAAAACCGATGACCCACGGCAATTTTCTAATTATCGCCCTATTTCTATTCTCTCAGTTTTCTCAAAAATACTTGAACAGGTTGTTTATTCTAGAGTCTAGACTATTAAACTACTTAGATAAACTTAGTATACTAAATAATAAACACTATGGTTTCAGAAAGGCTCACTCTACATACATGGCTCTTGTTGAACTTGTGGATAGCCTTTCTGAATCAATTGATAACAGAGAATTTACTATTGGTGTCTTTGTTGATTTATCCAAGGCTTTTGATACGGTTAATCATGAAATTTTGCTTAAAAAATTATTTCATTACAGCATCAGGGGATTGCCTCTTTCTTGGTTTGAGGATTATCTTAACAACAGACAACAATGTGTAAAGATAAATAGTACTTTATCATCTACGAAAACGATCAAATGTGGAGTCCCACAAGGATCAATACTTGGGCCTCTATGATATTACTAATTGCTCGACCATTCTAAATTTTATTTTATTTGCTGATGACACTAGTGTGTTTACATCAAATAAAGACCTAAAATTACTTGAATTCACAATTAATCAATAACTCCTCAAGCTTTCCCTATGGTTTAAAGCTAATAAACTCTCGCTAAACTCAGCTGATTCTCTGGAAGAGCTCCAAAGTGTCATTAACTCTGAATTAGAACGTCTTAAAAGCTGGCTGATTACAAATAAGCTCAGTTTAAATATTGCAAAAACGGAGTTTATGACCATTGGATCTCGACAAAGAATCAATGCTACTCAGGGTAGTATAACCCGATTAAGCTTGATGGTAGTGAAATGAACAAAGTCGATACTGTTAAATCCTTAGGAGTACATATCGACAAACACCTTTCTTGGTCAACCCATATTGAGAAATTAACTAAGAAAATTGCCTCAGCCATTGGTGCATTAAAACGTATTAGACTATTTGTAAGTACGAGAACAGCTGTTCAGGTGTATCAAGCCTTGATACAACCTCATTTTGACTACTGCTGCTCAGTCTGGGACGGTTTTGGAGAAACTCTCAGTAATAAAATACAGAAACTACAGAACCGAGCAGTAAGAGTCATTACGAGGTCGCACTATGATGCAAGTGCTAGTCCTCTTTTGAATAATTTGCACCTAGACAATCTTTGTTACGACGCAAAAAGATTAAGGCTGGAATTATGTTTAAAATAGTCAATGGTGATGCACCATCTTACCTACAAAATATTTTCTCTGTTCACGACAGTGGGTACAACTTAAGAAACTCTGAAATAAAGCTAAATTTGCCCAAGCGACGAACTAACTATTTAAAACGAAGCCTTTGTTATACTGGAGCCTTGTTGTGGAATAATCTGCCTCAAGATATACGAATGCTTCGTTCGTTACCACTATTTAAGAATTCCTTAAATTATTACTATAATTTGTAAAATGACTCCCACACGGCAAACTTGGAAATCAGTTGTAATTATTTTTTCTATCTAATTAATGTACTGTATGTATGTGATATTCACAGCTCGGAACAAATTCTAGCTATTCCAAAGATGATATTAATATCAGCATTAACAACACTACAATTGATTTGGTAGACTCGATTACTTTTCTCGGCATTCAAATACATTGCCATCTTGACTGGAAACCACATATTAACAGCATTGCTCTTAAAATGGCTAAATCTACTGGAGCTATTAACAAGGTAAATCGTTTATATCTCTTACTGCCCGACGAACACTATACTGTAGCCTTGTCTTACCTTACATTCAATACTGCAATATTGTGTGGGCTCGATGTTACACCACCAATTTAGGAAAGATATTCAAACTGCAAAAACGCATCATGCGAATAATAATGAATGCCGGATATAGGGACCACACAAAACCCCTGTTTGTTTTCAAAATTAAAATTATTAAACGTATTTGATATAAACAAGTTTGTAGTCGGATCCTTTATTTATAAGTGTCTGAACAACTCTGCATCCTTACCTCCTACCTTGAGGAACTATTTTTTACTAAATTGTGAGGTGCACAGGTACCATACAGAAGTGTCAACAAGATTCATGTCAGAAAAGCCAGAACAACTACCAGAAAAATGTTCACTATTATTTACCGAACTAAATGAAAGCTAAGTACGTTTTAGAGTTATCTCATTGCTTATCAATCTGTATATCTAGTTTGTATTACAAATATTCTTCAACATCATATTGCTATACTTGCATTGACTTATGATGCTGGTGATTGGTGTTTTTCACAAACTCATTAGAGTTTCTTAACCAATCTACCATGTATACCATAAATCCATAAATTATTTATTTTGTGATGTATTATTAATAATATTACATTATACATTATGATTATACGTAACTTGTAACATAATATATTCCTATGTGTGTTTTCTTTTCTTTTTTTTGGTGTATGAGAAGAAAGTTTCATTTCATTTCAATAATACTATATAATCCTGAAAGAAATCACGCAAATTTATCATTTCAACATATAAGGCTACAATTCAGGATATTTAATTAGATTAATTAATAAAAGTCAATATCCCCCCGGAAACCTAAGCCAACATGGTAGGGCAATACTATAAAGATATTCCTTCGAACACCAATACGTTTTGTCGGGCCAAACGGTTAAATTCATGATTTACTTAATGTTATGGACGTCAATCAACTAACGGCAACCCAGTTGTTAAAGTCATATTCAATAATCTATCACATACCATTAAACGTGGGCGAATCTAAATTGTGACCAACAGGCAACAAAAACAGTGTGTAATTGTGGGTGCGATTTCCCCGGTTTAGTGAATGACGGTCTTTGAAAGAACACTCGCGGTACAGTTTGATCAAATCATTAACTTTGATAATGTCAACCAGTCTTAATATAAAGTGGATTTTATGATGCCCGTTATGCATGCATACATGCATGACGTGAATTATTGTTTTGAAAATATTAAATTGCTTGCTGGCTATTTACCAATATCATTATAGCCATGCACGTACGTATATAGCAACCTCGTTATGCCACGCAACGATTTGTTAGACCCGTTTGTAAGATATCCTTCAAGGAAGGCGGGTACGACTTGTCGAGCCGATTTCAGTTTTACTGAATGTTAGTGACCACAATATTTTCAGTTAACCATATCATCAGATGACGTTCGTACGTTTACCACGCAATTTTCAAATACCATTAAAATGCAACTAAAATATAGGTGCGACAAATCGCAATATGTTAACGTCACTTTTGCTATCGATATTTTTAATTACCATCGAAACAAAAACATGGCCTAAAATATTGCTTGAGCTGGGTGCTTCAGCCAAATGTTTTAAATATCTGTAATATAGATATACTTTGCCAAGAATATATATATTACATAAATCTTATTGCTGCCGAGCGCCAGCGAGGCAGCACACTAATCTTGCTCTTTTAAAACTCGTGCCAGTCCCTTTTGCCGAGTTATGTAGAATCAACGAGATCTCAAGTTGAAAATTTTTCTGTTAGCAAACCGGGGGTACGGGGGGGCAGTCGTCAGGCAAACGCCTGAGAAACAGCTGCTCAACTGCGCATGTTTTGCTGGCACGTTTTATTCAGTGACCTTCATAGTTGTCTTCTACCAGGTTGCCTTGTCGTCGAATATTTTATTTAAAGTCGAGTCTAGTCTGTTCAAGCGTTTGGGTCAAATCGAAGTGCAATAATGAGGAGCTATAGGATCATCTTAAAATATTGCAAGATGTAAAGAGAACTAACGTCTTCGGTTTTCTTATAAAAACTTGACCTGTTTACAGTGTAATAATTATCAAGAATATGTGATAGCTGACTCTTGAACTCTAATAAATAGAGCTCCGCGTTATTGCGCGTTTATGTCTCAATTATATTCAACACTGATATCTAGTCTCTCTTTAGTTTCCCACAAATACAAATAAATACCCACGCATGGTACGTTCGCTCAAACTATTGTAGAGTACCCGAGTATGGGTAAGGATAAAACGCGGAGGCGGATACGGAGCGGAGCGGATGGACGGAGCGGATATGGGGATAAAACGCGGATATGGGGATAAAACGCGGATATGGGGAAAAAACGCGGATTTGGGGATAAAACGCGGATATGGGGATAAAACGCGGATATCTCTCATATTATTTGTCGTCAGGAATCTCGTCAGGAATGCGTCTCGCTGATTCCGGAAGGCCCAAAAACTCAGAGAAACTAGCAATTTTCGCGCGGTTTTTTGATAAGTTTTGTTTTGTTCCTGGATTATTTCAATAGCTGCACAAATTATGTTTATCGTAAGTTCTTGAGTAAAAAGTGTGCTAAAAGATGAAAAGGTAAGGCGTAAACTAGTCTGCATGCACTACCTGCAAAGCACGGCTTCAACCCCCCCCCCTGACTTATCATTACAGTTTACTTAGAGTTCAACTGAAACTGATGTACGGGTGGCGTGGATGACTGATGTAATGCATACATCATCCATACGTGATCTGACGCGTTGGCTTTTTTCCGCCAAATGAATAAGCGTTATCGTTCCACGTTAAAAAATAGAGAGCTTTAGATTTTACTACGAATACGACATTTGTTGTTGGCTAAGAAATAAAACTAGCATAAGTGGCGATTTTTCACCTAATTTAAATTGTCTTCCAAGGCAGCGCCGATTCAAAATGGTCTTTTAAAATATTGTTAGTTTGCCAAAGAGATTTGACGAAATTAACTTCACTATGTCAAACAAATTATTAGATATAATTTCTTTCAGTGAAGTTAGACTTGATTCAACAATTATTGATAGTATGATTAATATAGATGGATTGATATCATAAGAAAAGATAGGTCTAGAAATGGTGGTGGTGTTTGCATTTACCTGCGTAGTTTTTAACTACCAAATCAGACACGATCTCATACCATCTGATCTTGACGCTATCTGCCTAGAAATATGTAAACCACACGGCCGGCCATTTTTTGTTGTTACAGTGTTTCTGATTTCTTTACCCATTACGAAACCTTATTACAAAAGATTGATAATGAAAATAAGGAAATCTATATTCTGGGTGATCTAAACTGTGATCTTATTAAGCCAAATCCTGATCATCCAACAAAGAAATTGAAATCCATTATTTGAAATTTATCAATTGTTCCAATTAATTGAAGAAGCCACACGGGCTACTATGACAGCATCTACACTTATTGATCACTTCATTACAAATGAACCAGGAAAAATGTCCAAATCTGGTGTTATTCACACTGGAATCAGTGATCACAGCCTGATTTATGCCATAAGAAAGATTAATATCATCCATAAAGAGAAAGAAAACATTGTTGAAAATAGAAATATGAAAAATTTCAATGATCTAAAAATCCAGTCGTGGGAGCATGTCTACTTTCTTGCAGATAATCTTGACAGTATATGTGGGAAATTTGGAAACATTTATTCTTACAAGTTCTGGACAAACATGCTCCTATTCAAAGCAAGAAAGTAAAGTGTAAAAGCCCCTTGGATTACTAGTTATATATATAAAAGGATTGATAATCACTAGGGATAAATTAAAAAGAAAAGCGATTACTAAACTTGAAACAGATTGGGAAAACTACAAAACTGAGGCCAGAAATGAAACAAATACAAAATTAAGACAGGCAAAAAGAGCTTACTACTCTGACTAATAAAATTTCTGCTGAAAAGCAAGATCCAAAAGCTGCGTGGAAGACAATTAATTATCAATGATATGAAATTAACAAGCCCTGGTGATATTGCTGTGGGTTTCAATGGTGTTTTTTTCAAATATTGGTTCAAATCTAGCTGAAGAAATTGATACGATAATACTGAGTGCCATTTTAAGTACTACTTTAAGGACACTGAATATGAATTTACTGCATTTAAACCAGTTACTGTGAACCATGTTTGTCGTTTATTATCTGAATTGTCAGGCCACAAAGCTACTGGTTTGGATAAAATGTCTAGCAAAATTATCAAAATTGATTTTCATATGGCAGAATATGCAATACTATTTTATACAAGAAATTCTGGTTTATTCGGTTTAATGCCGAAGTCCCGCTATTTTATAAAGGCGGAGGTTGTTAATATTCAGCCTTTCTCACGAAGCTTTCTGCATGAGTATTCACGACTGTGATGGTAGGTCATTATCATATACAATGGCTTCAACGAGCGTGACGAATCCTGTTGCTATTCAACTATGTGAAGCCGATATTGTAAATGCTTTGTTGATAAGGCCTTTCTCTGTTCGACCAACTGCCGAACAAAATTTTATTGTTAACGAGTGACGAACTCGAATTTAACGATTAAGAATAAGGGCAAACAGATCTTCTCTGAACCAGATGGCATTTTTGTATTTTGCCAAGGCAAAATACTCCTTTCAGAGGTTTATTGAAACTTTATCTAGTGACATCCTTCCACCCTCAAAATCGCAGGAAATACCATTTCCGAGGTTCTAGATTTCAAAATTTTCCCGGGGAGGCATGGCCCCGGAACGCCCTAAGAACGCCACTGCAAGCAATTACTCTATGTACTTTTCCGAATGGAAGATTGCAAGAGTAATTCCACTCTTTAACAATGGCAAGCGAAATTTACTAGGAAATTATCGACCAATTTCTATCTTACCAGCCATACGTAAAGTAATGGAGCGTATTTTATATACTCAACTTTACGAGTATTTAGCAGTAAACAATCTACTTTCTGAACATCAGTTTGTTCCCGAAAGTACCACTCGACTGCAACAGCTTTACTTGATTGTACAAATGATTGGTACATAAACATGGGCAGAAAATTGTTCAATTTGGTTGTATTCATAGACTTAAAAAAGGCTTTTGATACTGTTAACCATCAAATCGTATTAGAATTTTTTTTGTTATTTGGAATCAAAGATAATAAAGTAGTCATAACAATCATAACAAAATAAAATTAATATGTAAAGATATAGACTGCGTGCAGGCTTCGGCCCGATTATAGGGTCGAAGGCCTGCGCACAGGCGTTACACTTATCAAAGCGCTATAAATGTCGTACAAGGGAAGGGAAGAGGGGATATAGAGGAAAGTATATAAGAAGTATTTAAGAGAAAAGAATGAGCTAGATGAAGGAGAGGCGCTCATTGATACCATCAGGCTGAATGGTGCCAAGTTTAAAAATGAGACGCTTTTCTTGCTTCCGACGGGTATCATTGCCACCAATAATGGGATGAATGGCGCATATTTTCATATCAGAAAAGGAGTGGTTGGCACTGTTGAAGTGCCAAGCAACCGGTTTGTTGTGCACATTGTTCTTGGCATCACGCAAGTGCTCAGCAAACCTATCGCCTAAACGTCTTCCAGTCTCTCCGATGTAGAGCAAGCCACATTTGCTGCAAGAGATGCAGTAAACGAGGTTGGAGGAGATGCATGTGAAACTGTGCTTGATGACAAACTGAGATTTTGGAGCCGAAATACATTTGGCAAGGTTTAAATGCTTACAAGTGTAGCACTTAGCACGACCACAGGAAACAGTGCCAGCTGGTGACACAGAGTCCTGTCGCAGTGAGCTGTGTACTAGGGTTTCCCGGATGTTTTTACTGTGTTGAAAAGAGACCAGTGGGGTCTCGGAGAAAATGGAATACGTTGCAGGGTCATTTTTAAGTAGATTAAAATTCCGGCAAATGATGTCCCTTAATTTAAAATTGAAGGGATGAAAGGTTAAAACTAAAGGTACTTTTTGATTAGAAATTGCAACCGAAGGTTCTCTTAAGGTGTCTGAACGGGGTATTAAGAGAGGCCTTGTTAAGGGCAGTATCTAAAAGGTGGGAAGGATAACCACGATTCACAAAAAAGCTTCTCATTTCTGAACATTTGGCATCGAGGTCGTCGTCTTCACTGCAGAGGCGACGAAGACGTAAGAATTGAGAGCAAGGGATAGCAGTTTTAGTGTGCTTAGGATGACAGGATGAGAAGAGAAGATAGCTGTGGGAGTCAGTAGGCTTGTAAAAGACAGATGTGCTCAACCTATTACCATTGATAGAAATGAGAATGTCTAGGAATGATACACTGGTCTCACTGATCTCCCATGTGAACTGAAGTGCTGGATGGAAATCATTAACAAAGTTAATGAAGCGATTCAGATCAGCACGCGAGCATGATGCAGCGCCTAAGCAATCATCAATGAACCGGCGATAGAAGTCAGGTGAGGGACCAGTGTATTGTTCGAAGATTTGTTTTTCCACATAACCAACAAACAAATTGGTATAGTTGGGTCCCATTTTGGTACCCATGGCAACACCACTTATTTGTTGGTGATGCTCACCATAGGGCCGACTTGTACCGTCAAGAGGCTCACAGACAACTGGGTGACACCTCGTTTTATAGCGGGGTTGATACTGATTTGACATCCAAACACAACACCATAATCCGTTCCACCATCAACCATCTCATCACGACTGGGGAATTACCTGCAACGGCAGGCAATCTCCTAGTCACCACTCCACGCACACCAGTCATGTATTTCCTACCCAAAATTCATAAACCCGACAACCCGGGCAGACCAATCGTGTCATCTTGTGGTTGCCCCACTGAACTCCTCTCTAGCTACCTCGATCACATCATGGCGCCCTTGGTTAAGAACTTGCCTTCTTATATCAAGGACACCAAGTATGCCCTGAAAATTCTTGACAACATCAATTTTCAGGGTCCACACAAATTCATTTTCACCGTGGATGTCAAATCACTTTACACTGTCATCCCGCATCAAGACGGCCTTCAAGCACTAAAATACTTTTTAGACCAAAGAGTAATTCAGGATCCATCTACCACCACCTTGGTACGCTTGGCAGAGTTAGTGCTCACCTTGAACAATTTCTCGTTTGATGGTGAGCATTACCAACAAATAAGTGGTGTGGCCATGGGTACCAAAATGGTACCCAACTATACCAATTTGTTTGTTGGTTATGTGGAAAAACAAATCTTCGAACAATACACTGGTCCCTCACCTGACTTCTATCGCCGGTTCATTGATGATTGCTTAGGCACTGCATCATGCTCGCGTGCTGATCTGAATTGCTTCATTAACTTTGTTAATGATTTCCATCCAGCACTTCAGTTCACATGGGAGATCAGTGAGACCAGTGTATCATTCCTAGACATTCTCATTTCTATCAATGGTAATAGGCTGAGCACATCTGTCTTTTACAAGCCTACTGACTCCCACAGCTATCTTCTCTTCTCATCCTGTCATCCTAAGCACACTAAAACTGCTATCCCTTGCTCTCAATTCTTACGTCTTCGTCGCCTCTGTAGTGAAGACGACGACTTCGATGCCAAATGTTCAGAAATGAGAAGCTTTTTTGTGAATCGTGGTTATCCTTCCCACCTTTTAGATACTGCCCTTAACAAGGCCTCCCTTATACCCCGTTCAGACACCTTAAGAGAACCTTCGGTTGCAATTTCTAATCAAAAAGTACCTTTAGTTTTAACCTTTTACATGCATCTCCTCCAACCTCGTTTACTGCATCTCTTGCAGCAAATGTGGCTTGCTCTACATCGGAGAGACTGGAAGACGTTTAGGCGATAGGTTTGCTGAGCACTTGCGTGATGCCAAGAACAATGTGCACAACAAACCGGTTGCTAGGCACTTCAACAGTGCCAACCACTCCTTTTCTGATATGAAAATATGCGCCATTCATCCCATTATTGGTGGCAATGATACTCGTCGGAAGCAAGAAAAGCGTCTCATTTTTAAACTTGGCACCATTCAGCCTGATGGTATCAATGAGCGCCTCTCCTTCATCTAGCTCATTCTTTTCTCTTAAATACTTCTTATATACTTTCCTCTATATCCCCTCTTCCCGTACGACATTTATAGCGCTTTGATAAGTGTAACGCCTGTGCGCAGGCCTTCGACCCTATAATCGGGCCGAAGCCTGCACGCAGTCTATATCTTTACATATTAATTCTATTTTGTTATGATTGTTATTTTCATTGGTTAATACTTTGTTCACGTTACAGCTTTTATAGCCGTATAGCGTTGCTATAAAAGCTGATGTAATGTGTTTATCTGTCTACTAATTTCTCCTGACGAAGGGCTTTAGCTCGAAACGTCGAGATTTTGTTTATATCTTTTAGGCACACGCGAAGCAACCCTCAATTTGTTCTTTTACGTGTGATGGAGCCTCATTATGGAACTCTATAGCTGAACACATACGAGAAACTAAAATCCTATCAAACTTTGAAAGAAAAACTGCTACTCATCACCTTTAAAATCGCATCATTCTTGTAAATAATGGTTTATATATGCTACTCTGCAATTTTATTTTCAATTTTGATTTTTTTACTTGTAATTTATATGTAGGCCTATACTTTGTAAATATTTGTTTTTACATGCCCATTGTGGAAACCAGCTTTAGCTGACAATGTTAGCGTGGTTAAATAAAGTTTATCATCATCATCATCGTGCATTTGCCTTCTAGAATATAATCACTTAAGTTGACGACACCATTATTGCAACTTGCCCAAATTGTGGAAGTTAGGTTAAACATACTTTGAAAGTTTTATAAAAGATTTTTAAAGCAAATGGCTAACTATCGTCTCTAAAACACATGATTTGTTGTCGCTAACATCGAGAATTCGTTTACTGTAGAAATGATTCAAAATGAGGCAGGAGCTCGAGCGGGGAAAGGAAAATGCACTCAATTTGCTATTTTTGGGACAAAATGGATAGAAAACAGCAAATTCTGGGCATTTTCACCTTGCTAGGGCCTTTTCTTCCTCATTACTAATTTTACATTAAACGAAATCTTAATTATAGGGACCCTTTCTCCTCCACAGAGGCTTTATTATTACGTACGATTATTAGCACGCTTACATGACGCATTTCACAACGTCGCTGGGCAGTGGAACGCAGGCGGAGAACGGGGATATCACTCACTCCAACAAGCACACAAAGCCCACTATCTTTTCAAGGCAAGGTCTGCATCAGCGCTATATAACAGTGCAAAAAAGCAATGTATTCAGCGAACAGGTACTTGTAGCCGAAGGCGATGCTTTAGTGCGAAGAAATGCAAGCGAATTTAATGACTTTGTCCGATAAAAGAAGAGAAGGAATAAGTAAATTTCGCTTGCTTAAATACTTGTAGATAAGCAGATAAATATATAAGTACTCCTCAATATTTAACAGGGATCTTCTGCTCATACAAACTGTTCAAATGCGAATCCCGGGAAGAGACGAATCGATCGAACGGAATTGTTCTAGTGATGCCGATAGTATCGATATGTACCGGTTGTGCTGTTGTAAATTGTAATGCCCATGAATAACCAAAATAACGCCACCAGCCAACTCCTCATATAAAATACATACAACATTGGGACGTTTTTCACATAATTTTTCGGATGGCCCAGATATAATGATTGTAACACTTTGTCCCACTTTGTTATACAAATCTGGCAGAGACTTCGCGCTCTCCTTCCTTCTCGCACGTTTTGCGCCTGCGTTCCTTCGCCTAGCGGCTCATATTCCCCGTAATGCACCATGTAAAGCGTAGTGAAATGCGTCGTAATAATAAAACCTCTGCGGAGGAGAGAGATAGGGACCACAAATAATCAGTTTTAGAAATGATAGGGACGTATTCTCCTTAAAAATCCTTCTAAAACTATTGATAAACTTTTAACCTATAATTTCCGTTATTTGGACGGGTTGCAAAATTGGTGTCGACACCTTAAGTGATTCTTGAAGGCAAACGATTCCTTATTTTGATCAGTCAAATATCAATGTATTGTAGAAGGTGTTAGTAGATGGAATACTCGAGCGGAAATTTACATACATTTTTTAGACCTAGCCAGGAGCACTGGAGCAGTTTCGAAAAATGCACCTTAGGCCCTCTGGCAGGAATTGAACTGCGGTCCTGCGATTCCGGTGCAGCGTTCTAACCAACTGAGCTACAGAGTCCAGTTGCTGAGCATTAACAGCAAGTCCGGTATATATGATGGGAGTGATGCCAGTATATGGTGTATTGGTAAATATCAAGGTTTTTTCTCGGCATTTTTTAGACCTTTCCGTTCGAGTATTCCATCTACTAACACCTTCTACCATAGTCCCATCGAACGAGATGCCGAGAAAAAATGTTGATATTTACCCATGCATCAATGTATTGGCCTGATGTGATAGTTATTCCATCCAATATATAAACCTGAAACTTCCATTAAAGCTATTAATTAACGCAGTAATTTTTTTCATCCAATTTTTTTTCGGACACCCTGTAGTTATTTAGATTTCTGTTTGAAGGCGAAAATGATTTTCTATGCATGAACGATTTGCGTTGTACAATGTATTATAATATACATGGACGTTCTAAAACCAAGAACTCAGAGATGTTATATAGTATATAAAACTCTTTGACATTTGATTATATAAAATAACGCTTGGCAACTGGACTATGCGGCTCAGTGGTCAGAGCGCTGCACCGGATTCGCAGGGCCGCAGATTCGATTCCTGTCGCAGGACTTAAGCCGGTTTTCCACTTGCGATTTTTTTCGCGCGAAGCGAATTTTTCTTTTGTCTTTATCCAATTAGTTCCACATGGTTCCAGTTGAGAGACCAAAGACAAATGAAAAATTCGCTTCGCACGAAAAAATTCGCAAGTGGAAAACCGGCATTAGAGTCGCATTATTAATTCGCAGCCTTTCCCGTTCAGGTCTAAAATATTGTATATATTATTTCACTCGAAATATCCATCCACATAAACCTTCTACCCTATATAAAATAACGGTTTTCTTAAAATGATATTTTGTTGTTGATATACAATTGCTTTGAAGTCGGTGATGCGGATGACGATTGATGATTTCGAAATTAAGATGAGTTATCGAGAAATATTTTGCATTGTATTGTCAACCTGTATTCTGAAACAACAACGAAATCACTTCAACAATTACATGTAAGAGTTTTATCCAATTCGAATTTTGATGCTGAACCTGAGTGAGTGTTGTTCTTTATATTTTGTAATATTTCAGAAGGCGTAAAAAACAATGTTATAATTGTCGAGCAAATTTACCTTAATGACGATTAGTTCCAGTCGGCCTGGTAATATATATATTTTGAGAAACTTCCCAAAGACAAAGCTTCCAATATACAGGTATCGTTTGAGGTGGTGACGAAGTCTAAAAACAGACATTAGTATTAATGATAGTGTGAAGTATGGATAGCCTAATAAACACATCACATATCTTTCAAACACGTATAAGGAAGTACATTTGTCAGCAGTTGGTCAGCTGTGTTTTGGTCCTCAAGCTTTAGTCTTGTTCGCGTATTCTTTTATGGTAGCACTTTTCAATTGTAACGGCTAATGTCTAGTTTATATCTTTGAGGAAAATGTAACTCTATAACTGAATTTTACGTTTTTAGGAGTCCACAATTTAGACAGGTATATAATATAGTAGCTCCATGGGAATACCACACAAATCAGTTAATGAATTTGACTCCCTGCAGGGCACACATTGTATAACATGCAAATCTTTAACTATCATGGCCACGTTCAATTGGTGCATTTTTCTTTGTAGGTACATGCGTTCTTCGTGGGAAAAGATTCCTATCACTAACCAGCCACATATGTCGTATATAAATACATCAGTCAATTTAGATTAAAAAACGATTTAAATTTTCTGTGATAAATTCAAAAATAAGTACGCACTGCGTACATGTGGCTAGTCAGATAAGCAGCAACAGTGAAGAGTTCCCTGGCAAACTATGTAATAGCATCTAAAATAATGTTTGTTCAACATTGAGTGCACAAAGAGATTCGTGTTATGTTGAAGAGTTGTTGTTTGAACTATAGACATGCATATTTTAGACCTGACCTAGAGCAAGTCTAGTGACTATATAGTTTCGTTTGAAATTTCCATCCACAAACACCTTTCAACGTTCTGTTCTTTTACCCAATATACCCAAAATCTAGATTCTCATTAACCCAGATCTTGTTTCCTTAAAATTATCTGGCCCTCAGGTATCATTGCATAATATTAAATGGAACAGATTGATGTTATTGCTAACACTATTATTATTATTATTATTATTATGAACTATATTTCAACACGGTACAATTTCACCTTATAAAATAATTATGTACAGAGAAAAGAAAAAGGTGATCTTCCAACCGGCCGTGCTTACACTAGTAAAAATATGAATTACGATATTTACAAGGAGGTTATTATAACTATAGATAACAACAAAGGGAAAATGAATATGATACTTAATATTAACATGCACGTTTTATATTAGATTTAAAATTAGCAATAGTTTCCGAGGACTTTTGTGATGAAGAAAGGTAGTTCCAGACTTCCGCCCCTCTATATGAGAATGCATTTTTCATATTGTTTGTTTTTGGTTTAGGTAATGTCAAATTGGCTCTCGATTGTCTTGTGTTATGGCCGTGTACGTCACTAATATTTGTAAACATATCACACAAATAATCAGGAACCATTTTGTTTTTTACCTTATACATGAAAATTGAAAGTTGTTGGATCCTTCGTTTTTCGAGGTTGGGAACTCCTAGCTTACTTAATATGTCAGCTGATCGTGTCGTGTAATTCTCACGTGTGATTATTCGAAACGCCCTGCTCTGTAACTTTTGTAGTTTATCTGCTAATGTTTTCCCTAGACAACCCCACACTTGAGCACAATAATCGAAGTAAGGTTGGATTATGGATTGGTATATTGTTATTAGGGTATTGTATTCAATTGTATCTCGAAGTCGTCTGAGTATACCGAGGCCTGAAGTGACCTTTTTGAAATGTGTTCGACCTGCGCTGACCAGCTTAGAGACTCATCTATCATTAGGCCCAACGATTTTGTCGTTTTAACTCGTTTAATTTCTAAATTACCAACATTGATAACCGGATCAAAAGTTACTTGGCTAAGCCTTTCCTTGGTACCAATTATCATATATTCGGTTTTACTGTTGTTTAAAGTTAATTTATTTGCGGATAGCCAATTTGCAACATTGTTTAAATCGCCATTCAATGTTTCTTCAATTACTTTAATATCATCACTTGTTGTTGCAATTTGGGTATCGTCTGCAAACATGTCTGCTTTTGCCCTGTTTAGACACTTTGGTAAGTTATTGATGTAAATTAAAAATAGCAATGGGCCTAAACCAGAGCCTTGCGGTATGCCTGTTTTCATAATTGATGGGCTTGATGTATTACCATTCACACAACAGTACTGGGTCCTATTTGATAGATACGACTCCAGCCAGCGATGCGCTGTTCCTTTTATTCCATAACTTGCTATTTTGTTTAAAAGTATGTTATGGTCGACAGTATCAAATGTTTTTTTTAGGTCCAGAAACACAATCCCATTTAGTTTTCCAATGTCAATGTTTTTATACCACTCGTTAGTAATATCCAGCAGTGCTGTAAAAGTTGAGTGTTGTAGTCTAAATCCGTGTTGGCAATTTGTAAGTAGGTTAAAGTCATGTAAATAATTATAGATTTGGTTATGAATCAGCTTTTCCGCACTTTTGGCAACTACTGAAATAACGGATATCGGTCTGTAATTGGTCATTTCATCTTTAGCTTCAGACTTAAATATCGGAGTAATCCTAGCGATTTTCCAATCATTGGAAAATCGCTAAACAATGCAGTTATTCATTGCTCAAAATTCATACTCTGAAGCCTTTTCACCAATGCATATGCCTTCCAATTTTAAGCTTAAAGGTCTAGTGCATTTCTAAAATTGGTTACATTGCACAGAATTAAAAGTTTGGCACTCTAAATACATTCTTTATGAATACTCGGTACGGAATAAAATATTAATACTGTTCGATACTGTACATTTGTAGTTGATGCACAAATAGAAAAAGAATGTAAACTGAACATATCGACGCAAATGGTGCATATTGCCTTCGTGAGCTTGTACCATATTATTTGGTAGATGAATAATTTCTTCATCATGAGGTTACATGCTCCTATACAAAATTCGTTTATCAATTATCACCAGTGTCTCAAACACTAAGTGTGAAGTCTATAATATTAAACATTCTGCGATTCTGTTATTCTCACTATGCCCTCTCTGTCTAAGGTTTCCTACATTTACATCCCACGCCGGCGTTCTCTTCCTTGTCCTTTAAATCTTTAATACCTCTGTACAAATTAAAGTCCCCTATTTACAATCGAACCAACTTCCCTTAACTCTATTATCTATTTGATCTCTAACGATCTTCTTTGCCAGTCTGTTGTCATCTGATCCCATTATGTTAAAAAATAGCATAAGTTTTTTTGTGAAAAAATACGTCTCCTATCGGCCGGCATAATATCATTTCTATTAACTGATACTCCCCAGGTTCAGGTGCTGATTTCGGTAATTCGACTATCTTTTAAATGCTCTGGCGTGAATCCCTTCCATCTTTTCCTAAATCAGCGTTCCTAATGTCTGTCCATACTTCACAATTGTAAAATATAGTGTGCAATCCAACCTTTTTGTCAGTATACACCTGAACTGCGTATCCATTCCTCCTATTCGTTCTTTGGCAGCCATAAGGTTTATTCTTTCCAGTTACCATGTATTTTGATTTCTCAAGACTGAAGGTAAACTCTTTTTCCTTTTTCATCTCTGCTGCACTAGCCTACATATTATTTTCTGAGCTACCGCTTTCTTCTCTAAACTTACTGCTGTCACCGCCTTCTTATCGTAGTTCATTTTTTGGGTAGCCACACAACACAGTCGAAGTCCATGCAAGCACTGTTCCATGTTTAAATTAACTATCTCCTCAACTATCCCACTGGTGTTATTACTTCAATCTCAGCAATTTTGTTAAGCTTATATATTGCCATTATTTTTTGTCTCTAACCCCACTCTCTTTCAAGGCTACCAGACAATCTTTCAACCAGAGTTTGTCAAAGCATTTATACGCATCTCTAAAGAAAGCAAATGTTGTTTTGTTTTGTTTAATCGCCTGTTGTTATTCAAACCCATCATTGCCGCCATCATCTGTACCTTTTTTTGCGCACCATTCTAGTATATCGATCAGGGCGCTTATTTATAGGACGGTGCAACCATAGTGCAACGGCTGTGATTTTGTTGATCGACGTGTGACGCAGGCCCTCGTTGCGTCATGGGAAGGTCACGATGAGGGCCTGCGGAGGAGACAGGACGTTTGATGCGGCAGTGGCCTGGGGTGAGCATGTTTTCGCGCGAAAATAAAAAAAGCCGTACTTTCGGACGCTCTACATATCTCGTCTGTTTTCTGTGAGGTCAACTTAGATTCCCTTAACAGTCTCTCCCTAACTTTATTGTCTCGAATTCCAAACACAATTCTGTCACGCAGGATTTCGTCAGGAGTGATGGAATTGAAATCACAGCCTTCTGCAAGCTTTCGTAGTGCCGTTTTATATTGGTCATAGCTTTCTCCCGCTTCTTGTACTCTTTGGTTAAATCGATAACGTTCGAAGGGGACATTTTTCCGAGGTTGACAATACTCAGCGAATTTCTGTAGCACTGGGGTAATTTTCGTCGAACTGCCTTCGTCTGCCCAGTCTGTAAAAGTAGAAAACACATCTCTAGCTTCCTCCCCTATGATCGTCAGAAGCGTCGCTACTTGCACCTTTTCTGCCTTTTTGTCTAGCTCCGTAGCTAGCGTGTAATTATCCCAGGCCAAACGAAACTTTTTCCATTTCTCCGCCACGTTAACGTCGTGAATTTCCAGAGCCGACGGGGGTGGCAAGTTGAATCCCGTGGCCAAATCTTTCGCTGTTTCGCGGGTTCGTTAAATCCCAAATCGCTGCCACCATGTAAAGATGTTTATTAAGTATTAACTAGAAAGTACAGCACTTTATTTGTAGCTTTTAATCTTTAAACTTAAATGTTTTGTGCAACTGTTTTCATAATGTCAACAACCACCGGTATCCCCCGAGGCCATTCCGAACCTCCCCGATTAACTATTGTTCGGACTCGCGCGTCCAACGCGATCACTATTAAAGCATCTCGTTACAGCTACTGGTGTACTTTCTTGTACCACCAACCTGATCATCTCCTCAGTTTCTCTGCTAAGGTCCTTAGGTTTTGGTTGGTTCAACCTCGACAAAGCATCGGCAATGTTAGAGTTACCTGGACGGTAGACTACATTGTAATTGTGGCACTGTAATCGGAGGACCCAACGCTCAATCCTCGCTGATGGCTTCGATGAATTTCCAAAAATACACTGCAACGGTTTGTGGTCTGTTTCCAATTCAAACTCCCGCCCATAAACATAAGGCTGAATCTCTCACATGCCCAAACAAGAGCCAGCACCTCCTTCTCCGTCTGTGCATAACGTCTCTCTACCTCCTTCAGATTCCTCGAAGCGAAAGAAACTGCTCTCCATTCTTCGCCATGAAGTTGTAGCAAAACTGCGCCCAATCCTTCGGGACCTGCATCAGCTACAATTCTGGTTTTGCACTCATTCCGAAAATAAGCAAGAGCTTTACTTGCTCACATGAGCTGCTTAAGCTTCTCAAATGCTCTCTGTTGTTCAATTCCCCAATTGAAAAATTCGGTATAAACTTGGCCGAATACTGTACGAGCTGAACAAACGACCGAACTTCCGAAATGAACTTGACTCATTTGTCTAAACAAATGTCTTTCGAAAGGCACATTAACTTTTGGTACAAAATAATTATCTAGCACATCAAAACTTTCCTTCAAGCTCTTCTCCTCGTCTTCAGGTATCAAAGTGTAATACGACTCTTGAAAATCGGTACCGCCAGTATGCAACAACAATACTTTACTTTAATACTTTAATAACAATTTACCATAACTTACAAAAAAAAAATAATAATACAAGCAAGTATGGAAGGATAGCAATAGGAGGAAACCAAATTCCCATTATTATAACTGCTCACCCAAATAATAAATATAAATACAACACATAAAAAATTACACAAATATTACAAAGGACTAACATATATAGCTGAAAAAAGGATATCAGCTAAATGTCTAAATAAGCCTTAAGAGTTTTTTTGAAGCCGGCCAAACTCGATGAGTTCACAACATGAGAAGGGAGAGCATTCCAGTCTTCAACATATCGATTAAAAAAGGAAAATTAATTAGTATGAAATGCCTTCGGCCTCAATTTATAGCTATGACTAGCTCTAGTTCTTGTTGGTCCAACTAAATCCACATACTTTTTTGGATCAATGTCACAATACCCAAAAAGTATTTTGTAAAGTGTGACTAGACACAGATATTTTCGTCGATCTTCCAATGTTGACCACCCAAGTTTCTTCAGTCTGTCAACATATGATAACGATGAACCACAAATCAGGCGGGTATTTCTCCTCTGTATTGATTCCAAGGCATAGATATGTTTTTGAAGATAAGGGTTCCAAACTGGACATCCGTATTCCAAAATTGGTAGGACAAGGGATTTAAAAGCAACCTCGACACCTGTGTGATTTTTAGTTGTAAAAGTCCTCCTAATCAATCCCAGGACGCGACTAGCTTTGGCACATATGTTATTAACATGACTGTCCCAAGATAGCGTTTCTTCTAACCAAATACCCAGGTGTTTATGGACATTGACTTTGGATATAACTTCATTTTCCAGAAAATAGTCATGATGTAACGGATACTTTTTTCTGGACACATGAAGTACCTTGCATTTATCGGTTCTCAGTTTCAGCTGCCAGGAATTACTCCATGCTGAAACATTTTGAATGTTCACCTGTAACTGAATACAATCTGCTGGTTTTACAATCTTTCGGGATAAGACACTATCGTCCGCAAAGATTTCTGTATTAGACGTAACTGCTGCAGGAAGGTCATTAATATATATAATGAACAGCAGTGGTCCTAAAATACTGCCCTGTGGCACTCCTGAGGTAACATCCATCCACTTAGACATTTCTCCACCAACCACAACACGTTGCTCCCGTGCTGTTAAGAAATCCTCGATCCATGTTGCAATTTGAAAAGATGTAGTTTACGGATGAGGTGTAAATGGGAAACTTTGTCAAATGCCTTGGCAAAGTCCAGAAACACTACATCAGACGATTCTCTTTTATCCATTATACTAAGCCAATTGTGTACTAACTGCAATAATTGGGTAATACAGGAACGCCTTTCACGAAAACCATGTTGGTTATCGCATAATAGCTGTAGATCTGTTAAAAATGTCATAATGTGATTATTTAATAAGCGTTCTGCGACTTTAACGACAATACAGGTTAACGAAATTGGGCGGTAATTTTCAGCAGAGGAACGTTCGCCAGATTTAAAAATTGCTGCTACGTTGGCAACCTTCCATTCATGAGGGAGTTTTCCAACACTTAAGGTGTAATTAAATAGAACTGCCAACGGATGAGACAATTCATTTGCACATTCCTTTAAAATCCGGGGAGATATTCCGTCGGGACCACATGCTTTATTTGTATCCAACGAGGCCAATACTTTAAATACATCATCAGCAGAAATAACTAATTCATCAATTTTACGATCTGTCACTGGTATCAAATCCCCTTCAAAATGTGCTAAGATGTTATTGGGCTCATTGAAAACAGAATGAAAAAAGTTGTTTAATAGATCAGCTTTACTCTTGGCAGTATATGCTGAAGAACCACAGTAGTTGATACAAGAAGGGATGCTTGAAATGCCAGTACGCGCCTTTACAAATGACCAAAATTTTCTCGGCTTTTCTGGAAGTACGGAGACTAAGTTATTCACGTATGACCAATATGCTTTATTCAGTTCATCTTTGATCATATTGCTAAACCTTTTATACTTTAACCATTTATTAGGACAATCCGACATCTTGGCTTGCTTCCAAAGGCGACGCTTTTTTCGTATGCGTTTCTTAAGATCAGGTTTAATCCAAGGGGTGCCATATTGCTTACGAATAAATCTAGATGGGATATTTAGCTCGACTGTTTTAAAAAACAGCGTTTTCCATGATTCCCAAATTTCATCAATATCATTAACTAAATAAATGCAATCCCATGGGACCTTCTCAAAATCCTCCTTAAGCCCGGCCCAATTTGCTTTACGATAATCGTAAACCATACGAGCACCGAGTTTTGTTCTCGAAAATTTAAGCTTAACACTAAACTCAACAGAATCATGATCTGAATTACCCAGTCTTTCGCAAACTTTCACACATGAAATTAACTCTGGAGCCGTACCAAGTACCAGATCTAAAATATTTCCATCACGTGTGGGTTCAGAGACAAGTTGGCACAGAAAATAGTCTTGACTTATATCACAGAACGAGGATGAGATTGTATCATTTCCATGGGGATTTGCCGCCATCCAAGATATATTAGGCAGATTAAAATCACCGAGTAATATAATATCAAGGTTATTTCCACTACTTTCGATTAGTGATAAAGATTTAGCCAATTCATTAAGGTAAACAATGTCAGTACCTGGTGGTCTATAAAACACTCCTACTAACATAGACTTGCTTGGGTTACGTACTGTCACTTCGCACCACACAAGTTCACAGTCAGTTTCAAATTCCCCTTTTCTAACACAGTTCAGCTCTGACTTGTATGCAAGCAGCACCCCGCCGCCGTGTCGAGAACGATCTTTTCTGTGCACCATAAAGCTGTTAGGGAATATCTCCGAACTATTAATCGTAGAATCAAGCCATGTTTCAGTAATTGCCACCAAATCGTAGTCATTACAAGACAATCTGCCTTGCAAATCAAGCGTTTTGTTCACAATACTTCTTGCGTTCAACGATAAACAGTTTAAACTCGAAAGTCGAGTGCCTACGTTATTCTTTTCACCTTGAGAATGTTGATCAGGACCAGGGTTTGGGTGAACGTTGACCAAGTACGGTTTCGCCGGCAAAGCAAACGAAGCCACATGATTGCTGTAATAACATGTACGCCGTTTGAGAAATTTACGTGTTAAACACACTCCATACAATCCATCCCTCGACAATCCATTCATATCCCGATGAACGAGTGTGTTAGAAACATTTTCTTGATCTAACACACTACTACTTAAACTTCCTTTCATAACGTATCTATATCTATAAACACTACAATAACAATTGACCTTTGTTAGCGTTCGATAGAAGAAACATTTATCTTCCACAGCGTACCCAGATTGCAAAAAGGTAGCTCGAAGGAATCAATTTCAAAATGTTATATTTAAGCAAAAATTAAGAGAAGTACTTGTCACCTATCACTCTAATAAAAATTTAGAGGGGGACAAAGTTTTAACCAACAATGCGCTGAGCATGTTTGCAAAAATTGGGTTTTTCATAAATTGACCTTTTGGGCTTCAACAACATGTGTAGTGTCACGTGGCCAAAAATGTAAACAATGTGTCAAAGCCTATAGCCTGCTCGCAGACGTTGTTTTTCTCACGCCAAGCGACGAAAAACAAACAACGTCTGCGATCAGGCTAGTACAAGCCATGCATAATATAATAACAAGTATAGATAACATGACAATGTTATGGTTTTATATCATTCTTTTATAAATTTATATTAGTTTTTTATTATAATGTAGAAAATGCACAAATAGAAATCGACAATATCTAGTGAACGATGGCTTGTAATATCGATAAATCTAGCGATTTCAACAAAATGACGGTGACTGAAATAAAGAAATTTTTAGTTGACCGCGGTGTTAGTGTGAATGGCTACAATAAGGCTGTCTTAGCCGAAATTGCTTCTGCTGTGCGGAAAATGCAACTGCCTTGCTAGCCTGCGTGGCCGGCCCTCGTTGGAAGGGAAAAGAAGAGCGGGGATTGAGGGCCTGCAAGAAAACCCGCCTTTCGTGAGTAAACGCCCTAATAAAGGCTCATTAAAATTGACCAATAAAAATGCAGCTGGACTATAAACATGTCAATCAAGACGAAGAAATGTAGTAATATATTCCTGTGTGCGTAAACCTGTCAATTAATTCTTGGTGTTGACCAATTAAATTCTACGTTCAAAAATTGAACGGCGTTTAGTCACGAAAGGCGGGTTTTCTTGCAGGCCCTCAATCCCCGTTCTTCTTTTCCCTTCCAACGAGGGCCGGCCACGCAGGCTACTGCCTTGCATTCACAATGTGCACGATTGAAAGTTTGCAGAGAAAATGAGGTGAATTATTTATTGCTGATATGCAAATTTGCGATCCATTCAAAATGAATAACCTCGTGAATAATTTTATAGACTCGCTGCCATTTGGCCTTTATGATATATTTTTGATCTGCCATTCAACTTGGCTGCAAGACCTTTCTTGCACAAGTCGTTCGATGACTATCGGTTATTTGAAGCTGGCTACGTCGAATCTTTACTGTTCATTACTCATTAGGTGATCTCACATCCATATCGATATTTTGGGTGTATGTGTGGTCGCGCTTTTTCATCTTGTGAGAAGGCAATTTACATTTCTCGATCACCAATTCAGATACATCATAAGGCTTGGTGCTTGCCTGTGCCTGTGGTTTTTCAGCCCAAAGACAAGGACCTGCACTTGCAGTCTTGTTGCACTATTTTCGCCACGCGTGTTTAGAAGTTCCTCTAACGAGTACATGGCAGCTCCTAAATGTTTACAGCCACCGTCGCGGCCTCCCTTACACATATATTTAGCCTCAAAACGCGACCTCTATTTGCTCATTTTCCTTCAAGAATAAACCAGAGGTCGTACAACTCTTCCCGTCATCGGTTGTTGTTTTCATAGCCGGTCTGACTTTTCCGACATAAACATGAACACGCTCGTTGGTCAACATTTTGGTCAATATAAAGATTCCACCGCGTAGCCACCTTTAAATAACCGATACGATAGTCATCAAACGACTTGTAGGCTGCAAGACATTGCTTGTCGTAAGAAGTAGAATGGCAGATCAAAATATTAAATATATTATAAAGGCCAAATGGCGACGAGTCTATAAAATTATCAGTTCACGAGGTTTGATTCATTTTGAATGGATCGCCAATTTGCATATCGTGAATGAATAATTCACCTTCATTTTCTCTGCAAACTTTATCGTGCACATTGTGAATGCAAGGCAGTTTCATTTTCCGCACAGCAGAAGCAATTTCGGCTAAAGCAGCCTTATTGTCGCTTATTTATATGTTTGTGTATGTCTTGTTTTTTTATTTATATAGTTTATTGGGAGAGCAGTTATATAAAGATGGAATTTGGTTTCCCCCTATTGCCTATCCTTCCATATTGCTTACTTTTCTTTTTTTCTTCTTTTTTTTCCACATTCGTAAGTTTATGGTAAATTGTTATTAAAGTATTATTAAAGTATTTACACTAACACCGCGGTCATAATTTATTTATTTCAGTCACCGCCATTTTGTTCAAATCGCTAGATTAACTGATATTACAAGCCATCGTTCACTAGATATCGTCATCGTCGATTTCTATTTGTGCATTTTCTACAGTGTAATATTCATTTATAAAAGCATGACATAAAACCATAACATTGTCATGTTATCTATACTTAAGGAGGGTAATGGGGTGCATCGTGTCTGTTGCCTATTTAATATTCGTTTTCCGTTTTCAACAAAATTTGCACAGAACTAGATCTCGTAGATCATGAAAACCGTAAAGAATACGATGCCACACGAGAAAGCGACCGCATTGTGAGATGTAAAAAGATTTAGGACTTTTAGATAGGATTGCTGCAGGTACAAATAAAATTGTCTTTTTGCGTGCTTCGGCAGTTCCGTCTTAACTCTTCTATTTTTCGTGCTTCAAGATAATTGAGTATTATTTTTCATGCTTCAGGATTGGTAACCCCCCATTACCCCCCTCATACTTGTCTATATTATATTATGCATGGCTTGTACGAACTTTGACACATTGTTTACATTTTGGCCACGTGATACTACACGTGTTTTTGAGAGCCCAAAAGGTCAATTGAGCTGCAAAGAGGATCGGTTTGGTAAATACATTAATCTTGTTTCAACAGTCGTAAAACTTATGCCACACATTAAGTGGTTTCAACAGAATCACAGGCTAGCAAAACTATAACATCTTCGCCATTTTTTTAGAAAAAAGTTATGGTTAAACGTCCTAAAAAGAAGCTTTAAAAGGGGTCCAATTTCAGCCATGATATCTCATAGGAATCAACTCCGATTTTAACGAATTTTTTAAGATAAAAACTTGAGATAAGAAACCTCAACATGCTTGAGATTTTTAGAGGGGGACACCAAATCAAAAAAATATGAAATTGAAATCCAACCCCTAACTCGTTCTGAGTTTCCAAAATTATCAATTAAAAAAAAATCAAGGGATTTAAGACCAACTAATCGGCTGGCTTTAAGGAAATACCTGGTAGAGGTAGACGTTCCAACCCTCATCAGAGCCAAGGCTTCCTGCGAAGATAAAGCCAATACATTAGAATTAATTATTACCTATGGCCTAAATACCATTCGTCCAATGAGATCAAAACTTAAAATTTCGAACGAGCCCCCTTGGATCACTCAAAAACTGAAACATCTCATTCGCAGACGTCAGATATCTCTAGCACAAGGGGATTTGGTATCATTCCGCCCTCTCAGAAATCACGTTAATCGCGAGAGAAAGACCTGCCCTCAAAGTTTTACGAAGCTAAAGTCAAAGAACTGAAAGAGAGTGCCCCAGCAAAGTGGTGGAACGAAATAAAGAAACTCAGTGGAATGTCGGAACAATTCACAACCCCCGAAGATATTATATCCCAACTGCATAATGTGGAATTTAGATCGACTATTTCGACGTCTTGTGACCCCGACCCTGATCAACTCGCCAACCTGACAAATGAAGCATTCCTGGCACCATAGACTATCCAGAAGACAGGGACTGTAAACGCTGGGCAAAGCGCTAATGTTGCTGATGCGACATCCGTGATGCGCTTTTATCACGTAGCAATTGTCAGTTGCCAGGGCAACCAGCCATAATCAGAACAAAAAAAAAGTGAATCCTTTGGTAATTTGGCCTATTTAAATCCAAGTACATCTCATTAATATTGATTTTTTATGCGCCCTTAAGCACAGAGTTATTGCCAAGGTAAGTGCGTTTTTATTTTTCCATTTTGACTATAAATATTAATCATAATTCTAGTTTTGTCGTAGCATACTTAGCATGTACATCACAATGGCGCACGTAAAAAGCATACGTACATAAGTAGTTTCCTTTCAAACCCTGGAACTTGACGAGAAGGCTATCACTTGTCCTTTACAACATATATTTATCATCTCATATGCAATGTTAATGCAAATAGGGTTGTTATACAATCTTGTACAAACGAGGTTTTTTGACTCTTCTGTTTCCATGACTACGAGAGGATCGCAATTTATGTTGTCCTCACTTCAAACCCTGTAACTTCACTTCAAATATATTTCAAGACTTCTCATTTACATATTTTAAACAAGAATATAAATGACGATGCAACTATCGCTTTTTCAAAGTTCTCCTGGATTTAATAAAACAAAAAATCACCTTTGAATGCATGCGTATTATTTTGAACTACAAAATAGCCGCCTTCGTTGTTGTTTCTGTACACACTTACTTCAAACCCTGTAACTTAATTTTAAATATATTTCAGGGTTTTTTAGCTATATATATTGAACAAAAATAGAAATGTGAATGCAGCTATCGCTATTTCCAACTTCTCCTGGATCTAACAAAGCAAAAAAACACTTTCGAGTGCATGCGTATTATTTTGAAATACAAAAAGCTCGCCATTGTTGTTGTTCCTGTACACACCTACTTCAAACCCTGTAACTTCACTTTAAGTATATTTCAGGGTTTCTTATCTATATATAATGAACAAAAATATAAATGTCAATGCAGCTATCGCTTTTTTAAACTTCTATTAGCTTTAACAAAGCAAAAAATCACCTTTGAGTGCATGCGTATTATTTTGAACTACAAAAACTAGCCATTGTTGTTGTCGCAGTACACACATACTTCAAACCCTGTAACTTTACTTTGAATATATTTCAGGGTTTTCCATTGATATATATTGACCAAAAATATAAATGTCAATGCAGCTATCGCCTTTTCAAAGTTCTATTGGGATTACCAAAGCCAAAGATCGCCTTTGAATGCATGCGTATTATTTCGAACTACAAAAACACTCGCCATTGACATTGTTGTTCTACAGGCCGTATCACGGACAGCACGCGCAAAACAATGGCGTTCCCAGTCCCTGTCTTCTGGATAGTCTATGCTGGCACCGACGAAAGACTTCAATCCCCTACTTCCAAATAGTCCGCAACGAAATGTTGATGAAGATAAAGCGGATTTCCAAGTTACCGAATTTCAGGTCTTTAAAAGCTTATCAACCTTGAACTCAAGTAAATCCATGGGACCAGATAGCATCCCTGGATGGGTCCTTAAAGAAAACGCGGATATTTTAGCACAACCCATTGCGGACATTATAAATAAATCATACAGTGAGACCCATTATCCTGGAAGTCCGCAGATGTTGTACCAATCCCAAAGGAAAAACCAGTGCGTGACGTAAACCGTCATCTGCGACCCATTTCCCTAACCCCGATTGTGTCGAAAGTCGCCGAGGACTATGTTGTAGACTGTTTTGTCAAACCAGCTGTACTTAAAAAAGTAGATCCCAATCAGTACGGAACGATTCCTAATTCAAGTACCGTCCATGCCCTTGTAAGCATGCTTCACTCTTGGAGCGGATCAATAGACGGAAACGGCGGATCAACTAGAGTGATGCTGTTTGACTTTAGAAAGGCCTTCGACCTGATCGACCATCACTTGTTACTTCAGAAACTAAAAACATACGATCTACCCCAATGGACAATTGATTGGATAAAAGATTTTTGACTTGCAGAAAACAGCGGGTCAAACTGAACCATGATTGTTATTCTGAATGGGAACCAGTTACAGCAGGTGTCCCCCAAGGAACAAAACTTGGCCCATGGCTATTCACAATAACGATTAACGACTTAGTGATCCGCACATCTGATATGTGGAAGTTTGTCGACGATTCAACTTTATCGGAAGCAATCAAAAAAGGAGATATAAGTCACATTCAAAATAAAGTTGATCAATTCACTATTCAAGCAAAAATTAATAAATTCCAACTAAATGAGGGAAAATGCAAAGAACTACGTATTGGATTTAATCGGAATGCACCGCAATTCGACCCTATCCTAATTAATAACAACCCTATCGAAGTCGTTGAATGTGTAAAGCTCCTTGGTCTCTATGTTTCCAATAACCTGAAGTGGAATAATCATATTCACGAAATCATCAAAAAAGCGCGGAAAAGACTGTTCTTCCTAAGCCAATTAAAAAAATCTAATATCGGCATCACGGAACTAGTTCAATTCTATACTGCTTGCATCCGACCAATTTTGGAGTATGCATCCCCAGTTTTCCACGACAGTCCAACCGCCTATCTATCTAACGATCTTGAAATGATACAAAAAAGAGCTCTGAGGATAATATTCCCTTGGGTCCCATATGATGAGGCACTTAGTGTTGCTGGCCTTCAGCAATTAAGTACACGAAGACAAAGATTTACTGATAAACGTTTCCACGAAATAGAATCTAATGATAGCCATAGATTGCATAACTTACTACCTCCTCGTAATTTGAACCATTTTAGTTTAAGAACAAAACATAAATTTAATGTTAACTTCCAGACAGAACGACATAGGAAAACTTTTATTGTGCATAATTCATTAAAATTTTAAGATATATTTAAATGTAAAGTATTTATTATTCTAGTACACCATGTCATAGCAGCGATCGAGGCTTATTTTTGTAATAGTTAACACAATTCAGCCCTTGGGCTGCAAAGTTAATTTTAATAAAACTATCTATCCATCTATCCCCCTATCCATTTTGGTCTAATTTACATAGTACATGCATTTGTACTTCTAATAACGCAACAGCACCCATTTCCCATGCATCGCTTTTACTATTGAATTTCCGTACGAGAAAGGACACATTAGCTCATTGTTAAATAAATAGTTGTTCCTTCAGATATTTAAGTGTGTGTAAAAATAGAAATTTTCAAAACCACATGTGTGTGTTATCGTTGGGTGGGGAGGACCCAGCAATCTAGCGTTTCGGGACTCCCGGGACCTTTTTTTTCCTTACGGAACACATTCTTGAATGTATAAGCGATAACCGGGACAATGTTGGCACACAGGCTTAGGACTTTCATACACATCTGCCCATTGCCAAAACTCGCACGGATTTTCTCGCTCAGACCCTATATTATGTTAATGATGTTGCGCGCCTCATATTATGTTAATGATGTTTGAATATTTAATGATGCCCTCCCTTGCGCCCCTTACCCCCTGTATGCTAATGATCATGCCCCTCCCCATATTATGTTAACGATGTTGCGCCCGCTCATATTATGTTAATGATGTTTGAATATTTAATGATGCGCCTCCTTGCGCCCCTCAAAAATCTGGGTCGAAAACTACCTACACTACCACTGGTGCCACAAAAATATCGAGTCCTGACCAGAATGAGTATGAATTTCAATACGCGCAACTCACACCAAATGATGAAAAATTCATCAATATACAAAACATTCTAGAAGATTGTTTGAAATACGATAGAGTTAATGTTAAGGGAGTATTGGTCGACGCGACGGCATCGCTTCGATTTCCGTAATTATTTGGGATCCTCACATCGCATCAATTCAAGATGGACATGCTTATTCATTCATGTCGGCAACGGTTCGCGTTGGAAAGATAAGAATATCTCTGGGCAAACAAAGTAAACTATATCCTTTAACTGACAGTTCATTAAATTTAATTGAAGAAAGTCTAGTGACAATGCCTGAAGAAAATGTTATCGTGAGTACATCCATTGAACAAGTATACTGTCAATTAACAGCGTTAATGTGTATCTTGCTTGTGCTAATTGTAAAAGAAAAATTGTCCAACTTGATCCTGGTCCGATCTGTCATCGCGACAAATGTGGCCACATTTGTCGTCGAGAATGACGAGGGTGAATCAACCACAACTATCACTGCTTCCAAGAAGCTCTTGAAATTATTATCAGTCGAGAGGATATTTATAATAAGCATGTAATCAAGGAAACCCTTCTAACTTCAACTGGTGTGGAAATTCAATATAACAAAGAGACTTTCGTGGTTATCAAGTTCGTGAAGTCTGGCCTATTGATAAATGATAATTCGCCAAAACATTATATAAACCATGACATTACTGTTAGGTAGTTATTATCGCTCTTGATATTGTTTTAATATTGAATATAATTTGTCGGTTTTGTTCATCAAAGAGACATTCGTGGTTACCAAGTTCGTGAAGTCGTAAACAAAACATTCTGGCCTATTTTTACTACAAAAATGTCGCCATTGTTGTTGTTAGTGTATGCACCTACTTCAAACCCTGTAACTTCACTTCAAATATATTTCAAGACTTCTCATTTACATATTTTAAACAAGAATATAAATGACGATGCAACTATCGCCTTTTTAAAGTTCTCCTGGATTTAATAAAACAAAAAATCACCTTTGAATGCATGCGTATTATTTTGAACTACAAAATAGCCGCCTTCGTTGTTGTTTCTGTACACACTTACTTCAAACCCTGTAACTTAATTTTAAATATATTTCAGGGTTTTTTAGCTATATATATTGAACAAAAATAGAAATGTGAATGCAGCTATCGCTATTTCCAACTTCTCCTGGATCTAACAAAGCAAAAAAACACTTTCGAGTGCATGCGTATTATTTTGAAATACAAAAAGCTCGCCATTGTTGTTGTTCCTGTACACACCTACTTCAAACCCTGTAACTTCACTTTAAGTATATTTCAGGGTTTCTTATCTATATATAATGAACAAAAATATAAATGTCAATGCAGCTATCGCTTTTTTAAACTTCTATTAGCTTTAACAAAGCAAAAAATCACCTTTGAGTGCATGCGTATTATTTTGAACTACAAAAACTAGCCATTGTTGTTGTCGCAGTACACACATACTTCAAACCCTGTAACTTTACTTTGAATATATTTCAGGGTTTTCCATTGATATATATTGACCAAAAATATAAATGTCAATGCAGCTATCGCCTTTTCAAAGTTCTATTGGGATTATCAAAGCCAAAG
Source organism: Trachythela sp. YZ-2020 (assembly GCA_016169945.1). NCBI lineage: Eukaryota > Metazoa > Cnidaria > Anthozoa > Malacalcyonacea > Clavulariidae > Trachythela > Trachythela sp. YZ-2020. Next base: position 5,961,196 of record JADLSH010000369.1, read on the forward strand.
ATCGCCTTTGAATGCATGCGTATTATTTCGAACTACAAAAACACTCGCCATTGACATTGTTGTTCTACAGGCCGTATCACGGACAGCACGCGCAAAACAATGGCGTTCCCAGTCCCTGTCTTCTGGATAGTCTTTGCTGGCACCGACGAAAGACTTCAATCCCCTACTTCCAAATAGTCCGCAACGAAATGTTGATGAAGATAAAGCGGATTTCCAAGTTACCGAATTTCAGGTCTTTAAAAGCTTATCAACCTTGAACTCAAGTAAATCCATGGGACCAGATAGCATCCCTGGATGGGTCCTTAAAGAAAACGCGGATATTTTAGCACAACCCATTGCGGACATTATAAATAAATCATACAGTGAGACCCATTATCCTGGAAGTCCGCAGATGTTGTACCAATCCCAAAGGAAAAACCAGTGCGTGACGTAAACCGTCATCTGCGACCCATTTCCCTAACCCCGATTGGGTCGAAAGTCGCCGAGGACTATGTTGTAGACTGTTTTGTCAAACCAGCTGTACTTAAAAAAGTAGATCCCAATCAGTACGGAACGATTCCTAATTCAAGTACCGTCCATGCCCTTGTAAGCATGCTTCACTCTTGGAGCGGATCAATAGACGGAAACGGCGGATCAACTAGAGTGATGCTGTTTGACTTTAGAAAGGCCTTCGACCTGATCGACCATCACTTGTTACTTCAGAAACTAAAAACATACGATCTACCCCAATGGACAATTGATTGGATAAAAGATTTTTGACTTGCAGAAAACAGCGGGTCAAACTGAACCATGATTGTTATTCTGAATGGGAACCAGTTACAGCAGGTGTCCCCCAAGGAACAAAACTTGGCCCATGGCTATTCACAATAACGATTAACGACTTAGTGATCCGCACATCTGATATGTGGAAGTTTGTCGACGATTCAACTTTATCGGAAGCAATCAAAAAAGGAGATATAAGTCACATTCAAAATAAAGTTGATCAATTCACTATTCAAGCAAAAATTAATAAATTCCAACTAAATGAGGGAAAATGCAAAGAACTACGTATTGGATTTAATCGGAATGCACCGCAATTCGACCCTATCCTAATTAATAACAACCCTATCGAAGTCGTTGAATGTGTAAAGCTCCTTGGTCTCTATGTTTCCAATAACCTGAAGTGGAATAATCATATTCACGAAATCATCAAAAAAGCGCGGAAAAGACTGTTCTTCCTAAGCCAATTAAAAAAATCTAATATCGGCATCACGGAACTAGTTCAATTCTATACTGCTTGCATCCGACCAATTTTGGAGTATGCATCCCCAGTTTTCCACGACAGTCCAACCGCCTATCTATCTAACGATCTTGAAATGATACAAAAAAGAGCTCTGAGGATAATATTCCCTTGGGTCCCATATGATGAGGCACTTAGTGTTGCTGGCCTTCAGCAATTAAGTACACGAAGACAAAGATTTACTGATAAACGTTTCCACGAAATAGAATCTAATGATAGCCATAGATTGCATAACTTACTACCTCCTCGTAATTTGAACCATTTTAGTTTAAGAACAAAACATAAATTTAATGTTAACTTCCAGACAGAACGACATAGGAAAACTTTTATTGTGCATAATTCATTAAAATTTTAAGATATATTTAAATGTAAAGTATTTATTATTCTAGTACACCATGTCATAGCAGCGATCGAGGCTTATTTTTGTAATAGTTAACACAATTCAGCCCTTGGGCTGCAAAGTTAATTTTAATAAAACTATCTATCCATCTATCCCCCTATCCATTTTGGTCTAATTTACATAGTACATGCATTTGTACTTCTAATAACGCAACAGCACCCATTTCCCATGCATCGCTTTTACGATTGAATTTCCGTACGAAAAAGGACACATTAGCTCATTGTTAAATAAATAGTTGTTCCTTCAGATATTTAAGTGTGTGTAAAAATAGAAATTTTCAAAACCACATGTGTGTGTTATCGTTGGGTGGGGAGGACCCAGCAATCTAGCGTTTCGGGACTCCCGGGACCTTTTTTTTCCTTACGGAACACATTCTTGAATGTATAAGCGATAACCGGGACAATGTTGGCACACAGGCTTAGGACTTTCATACACATCTGCCCATTGCCAAAACTCGCACGGATTTTCTCGCTCAGACCCTATATTATGTTAATGATGTTGCGCGCCTCATATTATGTTAATGATGTTTGAATATTTAATGATGCCCTCCCTTGCGCCCCTTACCCCCTGTATGCTAATGATCATGCCCCTCCCCATATTATGTTAACGATGTTGCGCCCGCTCATATTATATTATGTTATATTTGAATATTTAATGATGCGCCTCCTTGCGCCCCTCAAAAATCCTGACAAAAATGAGTATGAATTTCAATACGCGCAACTCACACCAAATGATGAAAAATTCATCAATATACAAAACATTCTAGAAGATTGTTTGAAATACGATAGAGTTAATGTTAAGGGAGTATTGGTCGACGCGACGGCATCGCTTCGATTTCCGTAATTATTTGGGATCCTCACATCGCATCAATTCAAGATGGACATGCTTATTCATTCATGTCGGCAACGGTTCGCGTTGGAAAGATAAGAATATCTCTGGGCAAACAAAGTAAACTATATCCTTTAACTGACAGTTCATTAAATTTAATTGAAGAAAGTCTAGTGACAATGCCTGAAGAAAATGTTATCGTGAGTACATCCATTGAACAAGTATACTGTCAATTAACAGCGTTAATGTGTATCTTGCTTGTGCTAATTGTAAAAGAAAAATTGTTCAACTTGATCCTGGTCCGATCTGTCATCGCGACAAATGTGGCCACATTTGTCGTCGAGAATGACGAGGGTGAATCAACCACAACTATCACTGCTTCCAAGAAGCTCTTGAAATTATTATCAGTCGAGAGGATATTTATAATAAGCATGTAATCAAGGAAACCCTTCTAACTTCAACTGGTGTGGAAATTCAATATAACAAAGAGACTTTCGTGGTTATCAAGTTCGTGAAGTCTGGCCTATTGATAAATGATAATTCGCCAAAACATTATATAAACCATGACATTACTGTTAGGTAGTTATTATCGCTCTTGATATTGTTTTAATATTGAATATAATTTGTCGGTTTTGTTCATCAAAGAGACATTCGTGGTTACCAAGTTCGTGAAGTCGTAAACAAAACATTCTGGCCTATTGATAATTCGCCAAGGCATCATAACCATGACATTACTATTAGGTAGTTATCGCTCTTCGGATATTGTTTATTGATTAAGATTTGATAACAAAGTCAGTAAATTTCATACACTTTGTTGCTTCAAACCCCGTTATATTGCGGACTCTCGCTAATTCGGATACTATTGGGAGTTACCACTGCATGTATCGATCGATCTGCTGGGAATGTACGTACCTTGCAAATGTTGTGCCTGAGACGATTATATATATATTACCGTCTGCGCATGCACAGGCAACTAAATAGGTCTTTTGTAACTTATCAGAGAAAAAATTGTGATCAGTTATGTAACCGGCTGTGCAAATACGTAACGGCGAATTTTTGTCAAGAAAAATGAATAATTTTCAAATATTTGAATACCGGAAAAATAGGAATGAAAACGTTTTATTCGATTCACCGTTCATTGCAAACATGAAACTTTCGCACTAACTGTAGTTAACTTTAACTACTCTTTTATACAACCGGCCCCTGAGAACGAAATAATACTTCTTTCTCGTCAAATTGTCTGGTATTCTGAATAATACAATGAGGCAAAATGTGCATTTTACTCACCCCCTGCTGTAAGATATAATCTACATTTATGTCCAATGATTATTTGGACAAATAAACACTGAACTTGGCATTTCATGTGTCCTATTCAAACTTAGTAACAACCCGTAAGAAGACCTCATGCTGGAAATCCCATTTAGTTTTAGCAAAGCTTATATGAGGCCGGATACGGCCCATATGATATATAAAATAGAATATATGTTTATAGTGCATTGGATCCACTAGACGAATGGCAACGGATGAACAGTAAAATCATAATCAGAAGAAAAAAGGGCCGGATGCCACTCAGCTCCAGCAAGCTATACTCCTATATATAATTTTCTAACCATATACATTGAATTACAATTATTTACATGACAAAGGTTCCTTTTATATTAAACTGTTGTTGCGATCACTACATGAAATATGCCAGCAAAATACGTCCTTGGCTAGACATTCCTGACCATACAAGCCATAAGTCAAAATAATTATTATGTATTTTAGCGTTTTCTTGTATACATTCCAAAGGATTTCACGCTTTAATCAATTTTGTTTATGCATATGTCACTACAGTTTGCCTGAATGCCTGATGAATCATGGGAGTTGTATCCCCATGCAAGTTCATCAGTAAGTGTAATGAACTATCATCTCATAGAAATCGAGAGCGAATAATCTAATTGTTTTAGTAGAAACCAGCAAGAAAACAGTATTTCAAAACGTTTTTCATAATTTCTTGATATAAATTCGTTAAAAATCGCGCCGAGGAAATGGCTGTTTCGTTACTCGCTATCTATCGACAATTAGATAGTGAGTAGCATAGCCAATTAAATTACAGCATTTGCAATAGTATACTAGTATGATTCTGCTAAATAACATTATGAGCTATTCCGCTGCAATCTGATTGTCATTGGTATAGAATGCGAAACGTCCGACTAATTTAAATGACTATTATTTTTGCTCAGTTCACTGATTGACTGACTAGCCTGATCAGCCAATCAGCGTAAGCCAAATTTGGCCAAAACCATGAAGCCATGCAGACTTACAGTGTAAACAAGCAAAGCGTTGGCTACATAGGATTCATATCGGTCGCAACAGTGGATCAAACAAAAGTCTATTGCTAATAAACATGTATCAATCATGCAGTTTATATATATATATATATATAAAGATAAGAAAAATTTAAAGGTATATCACGGAGTATTTACATGTAAATGAAGCACAGTGGCATCGTAGATTCAATAAAGCCAATCATATAGGCTGCATAGTGGGTGGCCCGACATTTTGCCGAAAGACACTTTGCCGAAAGACATTTTGCCGACAGACATTTTGCCGAATGGACAATTTAACGAACGTACTTTTTGAAGGGACAATAGGTCGAATGCTATTTCGTCAAAACAAATTCATCGCATTGTTTGAGACGATGACTCATTTCTCAGGTCTGAAAAGAAATCATTAGCGTTTATCAGGGTCATTATTATGAAAAGAAATCATTAGGATCATTAGCAGGATATTAGGGTCAGGGCAAAATGTCTTTCGCCGTTCGGCAAAGTGTCTTTCGGCAAAATGTCCGGCCGGGTACCGCACAGTGAAGTCAAATATAATGAAAAATATTGATTTAACGGAGAAAACGCCATGCACGTCTGATATTTCGAGTCAGTAAAAAGAACAAAGGCATTTTATTATGTTTTTGCGTGGTCAGTCTAGCCAAGGTCGCATTTTTTCTGCTTATAACGACGATAATCTTAATTTTATAGAACGAAGTGATAAAATATGTTGCAATGCATGCAGCAATAACAAGAAAATTCGTATTTTATTATTCATGGATATTCCATAACATGTCAATCGAGCAAATTTAGTATCCATTCAACATTTAGTTTAGTGCAAAAGCAAAGACCAATGGACGTTGTATAGGTATTAGACATGAATATATAGATCTATATATCTCACAGCAGACTCACGCGTTAATAAACGGTATTGTAACTTTGACGAGAAATAATCAGCACTACGTTCTCGTATATTCTGGTAAATATTTTAAATTTTTGGGCATCTTGCTCGATAGAATTAAATGTTGAAGGGTGTTTATATAGTTGGAAATTTCGAGCGAAATCATAATTATACATATTTGAGACCTAAGGCTAAGCATGAACAGTTGCGAAAAACGCAACTATATATAGGCTATGCCTAACTCCTAGTTATAGGTATCAAATATATGTATATAATTTTCGCTTGTATACTCTGGCTCAATCGCTTGGTATTTTGTATTTTGAAAATGTATTGTCTATATATATATAGCTCTAGTTTATCTATTGAGCACTCTTATACTTGGATGAGGTCAATAAACCACAGCCATATATATATATATGAAGCCGGAATGTAAAACACCGGTCAAACAATTATCGTTGACTCTCTTGCATTCTCATAGTCTCATGACTCTCATCAAATGTGAGCTGGTTCAAATTTCGATGAGAGTTAATGGTAATATCCAGTCTACTCTCATGTAACTCTTGTCTTCGTTCGACCAGGGCATGAGAATTGTCGAAACTTTTAATTTTGCTTCATTTAAATTCGGGAAATTAATTGGCCTTTAAATTGCACATTGAGACGGTACTTATCACCTTGTTCAGATTTTTGGCTTATCTTGTGTTTGGGATAATTTTGTTAAAACATGCATATTACTCGCACGAGTCTTGATTCGACCATTGCCCTTGACCTGTCAAGATCCATATACCCACCTGCGTTTGTGACAAAAATCTTTTATATAATTTTGGTGACTAAAACCAGGGTTTATAGCGATTAGTTCTGTACTTGCTATTTACCGTTTTAAGTTTTTGAATTTCAATTGAAGAGCCAAACTGGTGTGTTTTGAATTTGAATTCAAGACCAGGAATTGACCAAACGTTAACCGATTGTGAGAAATACAAAATGGCGGCTATATAATAGGTTTACATAAATATGTTTCAGACTTCTGCAACAAAGTCTATTTTTATTGTTGATGGAAGGAAAATCATTTCACTTCATCGAACAAACTCAATCAATACGAAGTTTGATATTTAGGATATTGTTTATGTGCCAGGTACATTTTTCATAAAAACTGACAATATAACGCACCACAGAGATCTGTCAGTATTTTTATGCCAAAAGGATGACTGTTTTACTTATATAGTAGAAGTTCGGGAAACCTACAACTTCTCGTATCGTCTCCATTATAGTTCTTCATTATGGTAAGAGAGTCAGTGGAAGAAGAGGGGTAGGTATATATAGTATTATTATACAACGCATAAATATTTGCTAAAACATCTTCATTGCAGTGTGATAATCTTCATTTCGCCAAATTGATACAATAAACATAAAAGTATTTTCGAAATGTATCTATCTAGTTATCACAGTATGGTGTCAACAATGTTATTGTTAATAGATATTTATCTGATCCCTGCTAGAAGTTTGACAAGGAAGTATAGTATTGATATAAGTTCCTACACTACCTTGTTCGATCTGTTGCTCAATTGGTTTGAAAGTTTATTTTTTCCTGTATGTAAAGAATGTAAGTACAGCAAAATATCTGGTAGAACCTTCTATATATAAGTAGACGTCAACGCATGAAAGAAAATGTATCCTCATATTCAACAGAAATCAGTGTAGTTTATGTAAAGGTCTTAATGTTATATAATTATGTATATAAGGTTGATTATGTTTACAGTATGTATATTCTATATACGAATGTTTCTATATGCGGGAGTGTAGTGCCTGAATTCTTTGCCATGGTATTTTGTAGCTGATCCAGTGGCACGGGATATAAGACAGATTATATAGATACATATAGAATCATTTTCATAATTCATATTAAGAAATAAACCAATTAAGTAATGAATTTCAAAACTTGAATGATCAGAAAATTGAAATTGAAACCAAAAGGTGCTGCAATCATGGTCAACTGTAATGACATCATCAATAGACTAATAGTATTGTGTAATAAGGGGTGTGTGTTTATTATCCTTACTTGTAGCTGAGAGCTAAGCTGAATTGCGAAGGCCACAGCTCAACGTGACCAAGTCGAAGGCTTTCTAGGCGCATATTGCAGCCACCTTTTGCTCGCCATCACGGAGCACAGCTACATGTGCTGTAGAAGGGCCAGTTAGGGATTAACCCTAACCCACCCTGTCAACATTCCCTGTGGGAGGAAACCGGAGTACCCGGAGAAAACCCACGACTTTCGGCAGAGCGTTGACTAACTCTTTTCACGTACTATTTCAAAAACGAGTTTGAGTGTTTGATCACGGTATCAAAACACGAGAATGCTCATGAATGGAGCTGTCTCACGTGACGGAATGGAGCTGTCTGATTGAGTAAATTGCTAATGAATTATTAATGAGTTTGAGAAATAGCTATCATAAGTCGTCCCCAACGGGAATCGAACCCACGATATCGAGGTGAAAGGCGCGTGCTCTGACGATTGCGCCACCGAAGCCCCATTATCCGAAATTCACCCTTTCGATAATTCCGAACGAATACTTCCTTGTGACATAATTATCGTAAGGATGTATTATATTGAATTTCTCATTAAAGGACAAGAGCGACCATATTATATATATAGCATATATATAGTCAAATCTGCAGACATGCATGTTTCGCCGTTCAACGGCTCGTCAGTGCAGCTTGTAACGCAGTCTAGATGCGAATGACTTCGTATTTATACACCATACTCTTGCCCTCACCAAGCGCATGTGGTACAATACTCAGACACATGCGCATCCAGACATGCGTGAAGTGTCTTGGGGCCAGAGTGCTCAAACGACCACAAGGGAAGTGAGCTTTTGCGTTATAGCTTATAGCCACCAATTAACCTCACAGAGTGCTCAACAACACAAGTGAAGGAGCATACATAGTCAAATCTGCAGACATGCATGTTTCGCCGTTCAACGGCTCGTCAGTGCAGCTTGTAACGCAGTCTAGATGCGAGTGACTTCGTATTTATACACCATACTCTTGCCCTCACCAAGCGCATATATATAATTTAAGGTATAACATTCAATCATCATTCGATCATCTGATTAAATTTTAACACTAAAGACCTAATCATTTAATTAGTGGCTTCAAATTGAAACTTTATCCAGTAGGCTTAATCGTTGAATGAAACAATATAACGGTATATATTACAATAACCAGTTGGATTACTTGATTAATTCACACAAATTTAATATTAATTTCAATTGTTGTTATCTTTTACTATATATAGCATTGTATTATTTTAGGATGAGATTGTTTTTGGCACTCCTGATTTTCAGCTTTGTTGACAAGGTTTATGGAGGTATGTCCAGTATAGATGTCATTTACTGGGTGCTAAAGATTGATGTTCCATCCTATAGTATAGTTTGTATCAAATAGAAGCAGATACTGTAGTTGATTCACAAAGTTGTCAGGACACAAGCGGCGAATAGTGCGCTATAGGACGTCTAGGTATCTCGTTCTCTGAGTTCTGTGTGCATTGTTCCACTCATGTAACATCATATTCCACGATTATACGTCTAATATGAAAAGTTTGATATATAAGTTTGATATGAAAAATAATATCACACGTATGAATGACGTCATGCTGAACACGACCAACGGTATCGCCTTCGGGCGTTCGCAGACTTATAAGGGATGCAAAATTTATAAGTAAGGACGAAAAAGAAATCAAAACAGCGACAAAAGGTTCTGGAAGATTTTTTGACCTATATATTTGAAAGAAAGGGGCACACTTTTCCACATTATTTTGAAGAATTTAACCCACAATCCATTTTCGTATACACGTTGAATTTGATGTCCATTGATAATTTTTCGATCCCGCACAAGACTTAACCAGTGGACGTAATTTAATTGTTGTCAAGATCCAATAATCTTGCATTTTGCTTTTTCGCTGTTTAGTGTCAATTTGTTCGCTGACAACCAATTTTGAACATTATATTAGATCAATGTTAAGTTTGTATTCAATATCTATGAATAAATGCCGTTGAAATGACAAAGTTGTGTCATCTTTGTATTTGAGAATGTTTCACGACTATTTTAGTTTCTCCAACTACCTGCAGTGCAATTCATTGTTGTATAACTTGAATTGGATAAATGGAAGCACTTATTATGTTGGTATTCTATTATGGAATAGATTTCTACTCAGATATGTCACGGGAGAATAGCGATGGTTGGATGTTTGAACCAGTAGTAAAAAGTAGATGACATTCGTAAGCATCACCGTTTCTATAGGCTCAAGAATTTTTTCTCTATTTTTGCCTCGTGGGCCACTTTTTCGTTAATATCACATTATGATGTCTACTGTGTATCTATAACTGAACAGACAACGGCAAAAAGTTATTTTTTTGTTTAATAGATACACAGATGACGTCATAACGTAGAAAGAATTTCTTTTTCTTCTGATATTATTAGTTTCTCGGCATTCGATACTTAGGGCCAGTTTCTATGGAGGCAAGTTAACGAGAACAGTGTAGATATTGAAAGTGCTATCCAGTTTACATAAATTAATACAATTCCACAGTACTGTGATTGACTGTGTAATTATCAAGTGACTACAAAATTAAATCGTTTTTTCTTCAGATCTTTGTGAAGTACCCATTGTTTATTACGCCAGCGATTCTGAGATCTACTCTTACAACACCTTGGCTGACAATGCCTCGTCAAGCAGGATCGTGGATTCTTCTAACAGTCAACTGGTCTACGACAAACATAATCGTCAAATTTTGGTTTATAACTCTAGCAATGCTATATACAGTGTAAGTTTGGATGGTTCAGCAGTCGAAACCTTGGCAACAAATGAAAAGTATATTCGACGGTTTGCCTATGATGGTCGTCGCAATATTATATATTATCTTCATGATGCAACCGAGACTATTCGTATGTTAAATCTGACAAGTATGAAAGATGTTAAGGTTGATGTTCTGGCTCATATTTTCAACATAAAAGGTCTTGATATTGATATATTAAACGAGTAAGTGAACAAGCGTGATGTAATGAAAGCACGGGTGGGAAATACAGTTGGCGCGCTACCTCTTAGCGTTTAGGTCAGCCTTCTTTTGAAGGACATTGGTTCGGTATTGTTACTTTATGGGATACTACCTTGCTGTGATTTGATGTGCTTGGAAACTCGTGTTTTTGGCATCGAGGGGTTTTCTCCGGGTATACCTTGTTTTCTCACTTACCAAGAACTAACGATACCAGAAACGTGATCAGACATCACGTTTGAGCTGCATGCTTCGCAATTGAGCTCTCACAGTCTCATCTCCCCCTCCTCCTCCTCCCACCTAAAACCCCTTCACCCAATAAAGAGCAGCTGTATAGACACGGCTGTATTGTTATAGTTATTGTAAGCAATACGAGGTAAATCTTTCAGCTGCCCACTGATATCGATTAGAATAATATATAATACACTGCACAATGCAAGATTTTTTCGCGGCATTTCGTTCTCTAAAACTAATAGTAGGAGGTGTTTGTAGATGGAATACTCGAATGAAAATTTATATACATTTGTATATAAATATATATAAATTTCCGTTCGAGTATTCCATCTACAAACACTTCCTACTACACAATACACACTCCTATCAAAAAGCTTGATTTCACAAACCTAAATGGCAGATTGATAAATTTTCCGTCAGGAAATTTACATTGTTGAAATTTTCATGCTACTGTTCCGCAAATAGAACATGCAGATTTATAAGGGATGCATGCATAATCGCGTAATCGTATAAACGGTATAACCTGGACAAACCACTCGATAGCACTGCAAGTAGGGATTGGTATGCTTCATGCAGATTGGATGGGTTCAAGTCCACTGTACAAAGGATACGGTTGAGATTGGGATAGACACTGGTGTTAGGGTTAAGATTGTCTCGCGTTCCATTCACAAGTTTTATACGACTCGAAAATAATGAACACATTTTAAGAATACTTAGAAACTCGATATGCCAATAGTATACCGGATACATTCATAATGCAACCATCAAATAAATCTTTTACCTTTATTTTAGCTATCTTGTTATTGTCACTACATCTCATTTATCGCTTGTCCTTTACGACCTTGGTCAAAACTCATCAGTTCGTGTCATCAGTTATGATGGTGGTTTTGGGCAATCACTCTATGTCTTTGAAGATGGAACAATATACTGGATCATCTACGATACAGTTACTAACTCCTTTAGAGTTTTGTCCACATCGTTGCCTGGTGTAACAACAGAACTAGTTATCAGCTACGAGGTAGAAATTATGGTAGTGGTAGACAGACTGTATCTTTATATTTTGGAAAAAGACGACAACCAACTTAATATTTATTCGAAAAGAACCTTACAGAAAGTTCGGGAACCGTTGTTAGAACCTACTCACCGAGAGTTAATCATTGCCTTTGGTGAGTATTCATATGAATACAGAATAGATAATGTCAAGTCGCGTATTTGAAAACTCTGAATGTACGAATTAGTAGAAATTATGTGTTTACGTGGCATCTGTATACTGAACTCCTACCTATGGCCAGTCCTGGAACATGTTTGAAAAAATAATGACGCGTGATGGGAACGACGAAGGGCATCTACCATCTACCTGTGTAAATTCTACCGACGAAGGGCATCTACCTGTGTAAATTCTATAGTTTGCAGGCAGGCCAGTGTTAACGTCATAAATATGAATTAGAATATTCTTAATTTTGATTGGCTAAGAGTAGTGCAATTCTAATAAATCATAAATAAAATTACAGTATGGGATATATTGTGTTACACATTTAACAGGGCGACTTTCTTCCAAGAAGTCAGCATTTACAAAACACTTCTCGAAAACCAATGAGTATATTACATCTCAAACCATACTATTTTCAATTTTTATCTTAATTCCTAGATATTGACGAATGTTGCTTCAAGAACACATGTCACATGAACGCCACATGCTCCAACACACCCGGAAGCTTCATCTGCACTTGCAATGAAGGTTTTGAGGCGAATGGAGATTATTGCGATGGTATGTATGTTCGCAGTCTTCCTTTATGGGTAATTAAAAGACTTAAAATCCTCGGAATGTTTCTTAAAATCCCTTAGATGTAAAGAATTAAAAGGTTGATGGATAAATATAATTATGTGAGAAAGGTGCAACATTTGTAGTAAAATGTTCAAAATTACTGGGCTTAATCTGATATCGAGAGTGGTATTTTGTTATACTGAAATCGTAAATTTATATTAATCCCCTAGTTGGGACGAATTTTCCCCCAAGTAATTTTTTGCAGTGTCATAACCAAGTACGTTTTTGACAAGGCGTAGTCGCGTAGACGTAGAATTCATAGAAAAGAGAAAAATAGAAGGGACTTCAGGAACTATGTTCCTTCGCCTTCATATAAACTGATAAACCTTTATGCCCTGTGGCTACCCATCGACGCTGAAGAGTGAAGAACATAATTATTGAAATAATTGCGCTTTGCAAGATCGGCGAGACCCAGTCGGGCAACCAGAGCAGATTGGTCAACGCGGGCCCCCCTCAGTTTCACACACAAGCGTTTTGGTTTGTTTGGGCCCCACTGAGCGCTCGCCATGGACATGAACGCTGTGCAGTGTTCTGGCTCCACTATCGCCGGTAGGCCTCTACAGATTGTGCTAGTAAATTGCAAAAAAGTTGCTCCAAAAACTGATGCACAAAAAGTTGCACAAACTTGCCAGAAAATTGGAAAAGTTGCTCTTAAATTTGAAAAAGTTGCTATTAATTGCTAGTATATTTCACGGATATTCATACAAAAAACATACTAAAAACGGAGAAGATACAATTTATTGTACTAAGTAAACAACAAAACAATTTCAAGACAAGATTTAGAACTAGCATATACTGCTAATCCATCAGATTAAAACTGTAAGTTCAAAGTCTCTAGCAACTAAATAAGTCATTACTGCAATCAAATATGTTTGTGGTCGAGATTTTATTTAATAATTTGTGAGGAATTAGCAGTGTGGATTGTGTAAAAGCCTAAAAGTTGCTTACTGTTGCTCAAAAAAGCAAAAGTTGCTCCAGGTTGCTCGAAACCAGAAAAGTTGCTCAAATCTTCAAAAGTTGCTCAAAAGTTGCCGAGCACAATCTGTAGAGGCCTAATGGCCGGTAAATTTGTTCCGAAAGATTCTTATACAGTTGTGGTGCGTGTTATCGTAGGACAAAAATTTTAGAATATGTGTTCTTTAAAATGCCTTTAATCCTTACGTGTTTTGCTAACATATTATTGATTTTATTATACCATATAGTACTGTATATTCAACAAATAGGCCATATAAAAGTTCGAGAAGTGACACGATCATCCTTACACAACTTTCCGAGCCCCTTGTCTTCGAACGTACAGCCCGGGCCATGGGTACTGATTTTGATCCTCTCCCTTCCCCCGTTCTCTCGTCGGTCTTGGCACTTCGCAGAATATAATAGTATGTCTAAATCTAAACATAAATATGCTATCTTTAAAATTTCACAGTTCGACACGCATCTCTTTACGTTTCATTCTCTTTTCTACCAACTTCACCTTTTTCATAAATTGGGACATTCTCATGCATTAACTTTACTAGCAGTTTAGTTTTCAATTGTTGATAGTGAGTGACGAATTCTTCAACTTTTATACACTAATTTATGGGATCCCTAGAGGTGCTTTTCTCTGGGGATTCATGAGTACCAGGAAAAAGCTATGCTTTTTAGTAGAGTAACACTGGAAATGTTTTTCTCATAATTATTCATCTGAGAGAAAACAATAATCAGACAACTGTTTATTGCAGGAATCGAACCAAGGTTACAGAGTCACATACATAAACTGAATACTGTGTCACCAGTACCGCTATACCTATAGCCAACAATTCAGGTTTGAGATTTTAAATTTCTATTTTAATGCTTTATCAGATATCAACGAATGTGATCATGGTTACTGCAGTTACCCGAATGCGAAGTGTGTAAACACGGAGGGGTCATTTTTCTGTACTTGTGCATCTGGCTATACTGGAAATGGACTCAACTGCACAGGTAAACTATGAAATTGCATGTGACAATGTGTTCTCTAGAATTATCGTATGAAATGATGAAGATCGTACATGTATGGCCATTCGGCTATCGACTACTCCGACGAATCAAATTTCTGCATAATCGGGAAACCAAGTTGATCCATTTGTTAGTTAATCGAAGTTATTTGACTGACATAAGACGTTTTTAAGTTCCGTACTGCAATATTTGCAGAATTCCTGTATGGTGCAGCCATGAAGCTGTTCACAATCTCACATCACAAGCATATGCCTCTCAGTGACCATTGCTTTGTCGATGAACAGACTAAGACTGGGTGTTAGAAAGCAACAAAATGAAGACACGGACACAACCTCTTGAACGAACATCGGATATTGTTAGGAAGGCGAAGTCTTATACCTTAGCTTTCAAACACATGAAACACGCACTTGATAAGCCAACACTCGGTACTGTAATTAATGCACTTGTTTTAAGTAAGTTATTTTACTGTTTACAGGTTCTGGGTCTGAACACAACTAACAAAAATCTGAATAAACTAAAATCTGATCAGAACTTTGCTTGCCATATTTTGAGGCCTACTTTAAACGTCGCGGTTCCCATGTGCCGAACGGCCTAAAGGCTTTTTTCCATATCAACCGTATCGTAGCGAAACGTAACGTATTTCTTTGCTTCCTGAGCACAAGTGTGGAACTAACATGATAACTTCGAAACAAAAGAAAATGCTCTGGTACTTAAGTTACGTTACATTACGTTACGTTACGTTACGTTACGTTTGAAGTGGGAAACGGCCTTAATTCGAAGAGTTTGGCACATGATAAGCGCGACGTTTGAATCGATTATTTTAATTAATTACGACACCGATATTAAGTTCGACAAAGGCAGTCGTGCCTATTGTATTCAGTTCGATACGGCGCGACGTCGATTCAAATGGCGAACTTCACCATGTGCCGAATCTAACGCATTTGGTCGAGGAACGCTCCATTCAAAACAGGTAATGAGGTAAGGTAAGCTCGCAAGTTCAACGATTGAATCAACGTCGGATTTTGCTGAACTTTGCCGATCTTAATACGAATTAGGTTCGGCACATGAGACACGCGACGATTGAAGTTTGAACTAGGTCTAAATTATTTAAAATGGCTTCCTGTGACTATCAAGATTTTTTCTTGGCATCTCGTTCGATAGGACTAATAGTAGAAGGTGTATGTAGATGGAATACTCGAACGAAAATTTATATAGCCAGGAGCAGTTGCGAAAAATGCAACTTAGGCCCTCAGGCAAGAATTGAACCAGCGGCCCTGCGATTCCGGTGCAGCGCCCTAACCAACTGAGCTACAGAGTCCAGTTGCCGAGTATTAACCGCAATGTATATAAATTTTTGTTCGGGTATTCCATCTACAAACATCTTCCACAATATTAGTCCTGTCTAATGAGATGCCGAGAAAAATTCTTGATAGCTATTTACCCATACCTAATACTGGCATCACTCCCATCATACTGTATATACCGAACTTGCGGTTAATGCTCAGCAACTGCATGGACTCTAGCTCAGTTGGTTAGAGCGCTGCACCGGAACGCAGGGCCGCAGGTTCACTTCTTGCCAGAGGGCCTAGTTGCATTTTTCGCAACTGCTCCTGGCTAAGTCTAAAAAATGTATATAAATTTTCGTTCGAGTATTCCATCTACAAACACCTTCCTGTGACTATTCAACTATACTATTGATGGTTTTCACGTCGTCTGCCCTTCAGGTTGGTAGAAAAATACCTTAAAACAAAGAAATATCCATAAACTATTTGCTCTGATAAACATCGGAACTTTGAAGTTGTCCACCAGCATGGCCGCTTTGACGTCACATGAAAACTATCAATTGCACTGCAACTATTGCAGATATGCAAATGAAACAATTGTCGAATGAAATAACCATGGTGCGACGTTGATTCAAACGTCAAATTTTTCATGTACCGAATATAATGCATAAACCTGATGGAATGCTGCGGGGCTTTTATTATTCTATAGCGTATTAAATCATGACGTTTACGCAACCCAATAGATTGTAAGTTATTAGCATTGACCCAGCGTGTGCGCCAGAAGATATCAGGTTGCGGGTCTCCTTGCGCTGTGTTGAGGTGCATGCTCTAGCTAGCTAGTGTTTGAGATTAAAGCGATGAGACTTCAGGAAAACTTGTTTTCAAGCTAAATGTACCATATTTGTCACAAAACATGAAAACGTACATCAGTTGAAATTTTGAATATTTATATCAATGGTTTCCATGTAATGTGTTCCCACATGGAATTCCCACATGAAATTACCTAGCACCTACAGTGCGCAGCAAACCACAATGCAATGCGTTAGAAAAGTTTGAGATAAAAATCCGCTATATACAAAAATAGGTCTGCTGCGTCGCTCGCTCGCTACCGCAGCAATTAGCATAATTTGCAAAGTAAATATTTTATTACTCTGCACCAATCTACCGTATATATATTATACATTTAAAATACATCCCAAACCATACATTACGATATATTTATTTAAAAAGTAACTATTTTCAATTTTCATTTTACATCCTAGATATTGATGAATGTCGCTTCAACAACACATGTCACATGAACGCCACATGTTCCAACACACCCGGAAGCTTTATTTGTATTTGCAACGAAGGTTTTGAGGCGAATGGAAATGATTGCAAAGGTATGTATCTTTCTTCCTTTTACCTTAATAGGCACATAAAAACATATGAGAGAAGGTGCAACATTTTAAGTAAAATGTTCATTAGTTGGCATCCTCTGGGATAAATTTTTTACACTGTATTGTTCGTGAAAACTACATAAAATTGAAAGATTTGGAATCATATTTTCATTCGTATCATTGTCGACAGTTTTTGAGGTTCGCTACCATATTCTGTACTGTAACGCGTGCGAAAACCTATAAGAGAACCTGGTACCGGGGGAAAACCTACATGCTATTAGAGTAAATCTGAAAATGCTTTTCTCATATGTCTCATATGCATCTGAGCGGGAAAACAATAATCAGAGAATTCGGCGGTAGAGTAGGATACAACTACCTGAAAAATACAATAAGAACTTCGACGTTTCGAGCGAAGGCCCTTCGTCTGAAGTTGGTAAGAAGTTAGTAACTTCCAGATGTTCTTATTGCATTTTTCAAGTAGTTGTATCCTACTCCACCGCCGAATCTTGGTTAGACTCTACCTACACTGGCACCACGCGTTCGAGTAATAATCAGAGAACTGTTTATTGAAGGAATCGAACCAAGGTTACATAGTGACATATGCCACCAGCACCGTTACACCTCCTAGCCTATATAGCCAACAATTCAGGTTTGAGATTTTAAATCTCTATTTTAATACTTTATTAGATATCAACGAATGTGATCTTGGTTACTGTGATCCGAATGCGAAGTGTGTAAACACTGAGGGGTCATTTTACTGTACTTGTATATCTGGTTATACTGGAAATGGACTCAACTGCACAGGTAAACTATGAAATTACATCATGTGATATTATATTATGGAATTATATTATAAAAGGATGATTATTGTACATGTAGCCATCCGGCTATCCGGCAAACCAAATTTCTACATAATTGCGACCCATTTGTCATAAGGAGTTTTTAATTCCTGTACGGTGCAGCCCTTGCTTCTATTGCTCGTCAATTTCACTAATGCTTGACCATAAAGTACAAACCTAAAAAAAATCTGAATAAACCACAATAAATTCTGAACTTTGCTTGCCGTATTGTTCGTGCATGTGGTGCTAGAAAATACGGCCACGTTTTTAGATTATTTAAAATTAAATGGCATCCTGGGGCTACTCATCTGTACTATCCATTGAAATATTAGGTACAGAATACTTAGTCACCTTGTTATCGAGTTGACCTCGTTGAGTATGTTTACTCTTGTAGATAAATAATACAAAGGCTAACCACGTTGCAGGCAAAACACCTGATTTTTACCGTATTATTTGAACGTAAATTTCTCTTCCAAAATCCCTTCGACCGCCGTTTTTTCGATGCAAATACAAGCATCCATACTCATTCTTCTTCTAAACGTTAAAACTTCGACCGAGCATAACATTTCGACGAATAATCGCAATATTTCGGTCGAAATTCGTCGTTGAAAATGGGACTAAGCCACAGTGACCCGAAAAATGGGCGTTTCGTGACAAACATGCCACTGACTAGGGGATGAACAGCCATCAACACCTGATTTTATAAAAATAAATCGTGTCACTATAAGGTACTCTAACAAGTGGTACCTTTGCTAATTTCGTTTCTTTTCAATTCTAATCAAGCCGCATAACAGACAATTAATTGTTATCTGATAAAAATAGATTATAATACTTCTGCATTACATATTAGTAGGATTCACTAGTTCTGTATTCTAGCAAGTATACTAGAAATACTTGCATGCAGAATCCCTTCGTCCATTCAAACCAAGCAATTATACTTCCCAGTACCCAAAAGAAATCACTGTTAACATGTGATACGCAATTACATTCCATACCGGATGGTAAAATAGTGATAAGATTTGTACTTTTAACCATAATATTATCAATTGCCCAACTATATAAAGAACTTTATATAGTTGGGCAATTGATAATTTTATGGTTAAAAGTACAAATCTTATCACCAACTTTGGTATGTTATTATGTACTCTTTTAGCTTGAATTTACTGTAAATTCAACCTTAGACGTTTCACAAAACGTTTCAAAATTTTCATTAAACTTCAACTGTTTTATGAATATTTTTCTTTTAAACTTCGCCTTTTAAACGACCTTTTTGGGATTATGTTGTTTCTTATTCTATAAAAGTATTTGAATTAATGCAGTGGGCAGAAATGACAACAATAATAGATATATTATAATAGCAGACGTTTAAATCATAATTATGGAGACCATGGTTCAATGACAATCGTTTATTGTATATATTAAAAATCATTGACTAGAAATTTGCTATTTTGCCGTGGTGTTTTGCATTTATATTTAGGCCATGTTGCTCAACGATTCTTCGTAAAATTCAAAGTTTAACTTGCTAAAATACCTTTTATATTGTATTAACCGCACAGAGTGACCTACTGCAATCTAAACTACATGCTAGTAGCAAGTATGCAAAATAGATACATACACGGGATGAAAAATTAGATTCGCACAAAATTTGCAACGAATGCAATTTGGTGCGAATTTATCTTTGCAACCTATCAAATTCGCATCAAATTTGCCCACAAATTTGCAGACGTGCAAATTTATACCAAAATTTGCAAAACATTTGCATATAGGCGCCAATTTAAAGTGAATTCATGAAGTTTGCTTTTGTTCATTCCAGCGTTTTAAACTGGTTTTTTGCAGTTATATATAGAATTAAAGTATTTTTAAGCTTAACGATACGAAATCTATAGCCAGTGTGAGCCGCCTGCGCTGTGCTGTGCGTGGTTGTATATTTGGAATAGGTTGCAGTTTGACGAATATATTTTGGAGATTCAGACTATACCCGAACTCCAAAATCTTGTCCTTTTTGCTGCCATTCGACTGCTTTGTCTCATGTTGACTTTACCAATTGAAAGCCCTCTTGAAAATTTTCATTTATCTTGTTCTGGGGATTTTATTTCTCTGTATTTCGTCAGAGGAGGTTGGACAGCAGGCCGCAAAGCATCATGGGTAATGAGCGTTGTTTCCACGTGCGGCCTCATTTATGCGTTGACTGCCGTGAAGTCAACATCTATTGCCATAGCAAATTCTGCGAAAATAGACGCTATTGTTACGGAGACTCAATGCCATCATTATGGATGTGTTTAGTGTTTTGTAATGGAGGTATAACAAGGCTCTTTGAGTCTCTCTGAGGATTTATTTGTGCAAAAATCTCAAAGGCTGCGAGTGATCGTCTGTATTTGTAATGTACATTGTGCAACTAGTGAGGAGTGCAGTACAGACAGTTAACTAAATATTTATTGGCCAGATTGATTCTGCTGGCATCAAAGGATTCGACTTTTAATATGTATTTAGTTATTTATTTATCCCAATAGCACATTGTGACTACTGAAAACCCGCATATTGAGGTTGTCAAAGAACTTCTATATACTTTTTTGCAACAGAAATTACGGGTGAAATGTAGACAAAACAAACTTTACTGTAATATACAGTTCCATTTTTATTGAAAATACATAGCACATGCATATTCTCTACATATATAAAGAAATATTAAAGAAACCAAGAAGGCAAATTAACAATACAATGATAGAATTCAACCCAAGATACAAATCTGTAAATAAACAACAAATTTTACTTCTAAAATTTTCTTCTAAAACTCAGCACTTATTTTAAACAGTAAAGTCCACTTCTTCAGAAAAAACGAGCAATCACTGCGTCAATTGTGGAAATTCGAGGTGTTCAACTTCAAAGATTGTTGACAGAGATGGCATCGGATTAATACAATATGACGACGTACAGCCTACAAAAAAGATCAAAATAACGTTTACCTTACAAAATACTGCTCACATAGGTAGATCAATAGTTATTGAAATAGCATGGATGCATTCCAGAAAAAAAATTGAATAACAACGACAAAATATTCCATATTTGCGAGTCGAGCGGGCCATCAGACAACAAAACTGCAGACAGAGCCAGACACTAGCCCAGATATAACTCCTAAATCTCCTAAAATTCATTCAAAAGTACTTTAACGCTTGCTCTAAAGAATAACGCTCTTTCTATTTATAAAGAGGTTTCAAGATTCATTGGGAAAAACAATGAAACATTGAGCTTTGGTGGCTCAATATCTTCCTAAACTATTAGATGCCATTTTGGCAAACGTCGAAATGACTATGATCACTTCGATGCCTAATATCTCGAAAACTGCCAGGGGATCACCGGGATCATTCCAGCAGATTTAAAGTTTATACATTTGTCTTCATCATTATACAAAAATTACGAAAATCGAACCATGGAAATTCTAGATACTTTAGTTTGAAAATTGTAAACAGACGCGGACTTTAGTCAACACGTCGCGAAGACACGACTAACTTCAATCATGAAAAAAACAAAAACACGTTTCATAATTTCTAAAATATCCATCAAAAACTGATCAAGCAAATGCGTTTAAACATATAATTCATTGATATTACAAAAAGTTTAAAATATTTTAATAAAATGCAAATGATAAGAAGGGAAACTTCAAAAGTTGGAGATAGTTATTTTTAGAAAGTGCAAAATCGTATTGAAAATTCAGCAGCGAATATCTCGAAAACGGTGAGTGGCGCGGATAGGTGGGGGCAGTTAAAACGAAAGATTAGGCTTTAATCTATCACATTATGCGAAAATTAGCGAAATCGAACCATGGAAATTCGATATTTTCTATTTCAAAAGTTGATAGTTGAAACAGCCTCGTATTTCCACGTGACGCATAAGTGCCTGCATTAAATATAAAAATATAGTACAAAACGACGTTTACCTTCCAAAATTCTTCGCTTGGGAGTAGATTAATATTCATTGAACGGGTGTGCATCGAATTTAATTGCAAATTTGAATAACAAAGCGAAATATTTCCGTATTTATGAGACCAATGCAAATTTCACAGTCCACTTGCTTCTTGCGAGCGCTGAGAAAATAGCGTCTCCTCATTGGTCGAAAAATATCATGTGACAGCTGTCCACCCTCCTCTCTTGTATTTCGTGATGTTCCGAGGATAAAAACTTTTTTTTTAATATTTGCAAATTAAAATGGCAGTTAAATTTCTGACCAGTGACGCATACAATGAAAAACAATTTTTTTGTCTAAGCAAATGATGAGGTCGGCGTGAACTCGCGCATGCGCATAACGTAAAGAACCTCCCAACGTCCATGACATAGAAAATAGACGACTTTAGAAAGAGTTCGGGGATATTATACCATGCTTTATATAGAAAAAGCATTAGCGGTTTTTATAATGTACATTCAAGCATGCAGAAACGTAATTTAATAAGTAAAAAAATACGATGCCGAATTGCCGAAAATAACAACACTTGAAAAACGTCAATTTACTCACGTTTTAGAAGGAATAAAACAAGGACTAAAAGCGGAGGATAAATAACAATACCTGGATTTAGTAAAAAATAAGTTTTGGGACTGTCAAACTATATAGTATATTTTTATTTAGTAGAAGAGCGAAGTTTCCTTCGGCACGTCCAAACTTTCATCATTTTTTCAAAATACAAAAGTAAAACTCCTCACTTTTTGCTGCAGATAGATGTAAAACAGTCAGAACAAATTGGAAAACCAGGTTTGAATCCCAATCATTGCAGTCTTTTTGCTCAAAAACAAACTTTCGACTGAATTTTTCTCACTCCTCTAAATTGTCCTTAGCGGTCTTTTTGAAAGCTGATTTTCCGCGCGACGGCTTCAACCAATCATA
Organism: Trachythela sp. YZ-2020; assembly: GCA_016169945.1. Classification (NCBI taxonomy): domain Eukaryota; kingdom Metazoa; phylum Cnidaria; class Anthozoa; order Malacalcyonacea; family Clavulariidae; genus Trachythela; species Trachythela sp. YZ-2020. Next base: position 5,984,361 of record JADLSH010000369.1, read on the forward strand.
GGACTTCGTCAATTGAGTTATCATTCCAGTTTACTTAGAGTTCACTGTGTTCTCCTTCATCTTACACCCGGGTGTAAATACCCGAGCGGAATTAGTACCCTCGCCCCGATTATATTTACCATCCACTTACCATTACAATTATAGTACTATTAAAAATAGATGACTTATTTCATGTTCTTTTTAGAAACCTGTGAAGAAGAACTAGTATTCTACTCCCTAGGTAGTAGATTAGGATATGACAAATACAATCGACTATTGTTGTATTTTGATACAAATGAGACCTTATACAGTGCCTACTTGAATGGCTCGGTTTCGAAAGTTTTAATCAACATAGGAAATGTTATAGATTTTGCGTACGATGGTGCCAATGGTATTCTATATTACTTACATGGACAGACATTAAAAATAAACTCAGTCAATACTAGTAGTGGAGATAATGCACCTGTTCAAGCTTTGAGTTCTTTTTCTGGTATAAAAGGTCTGGAAATGGACATAAAAAATGGGTAAGTTTATCAAATTAGATATTTATTTGGCCGATTATTTTTCTGAATAATACAACAATGCGATCATCTGGCTTGGTATCATTAACGGAAGCTTTGGCGTATTTCGTGGAATATTTTGCATTTTTTGAGGATTTAAGTTCTTTTACGACTATTATAACGGTTCTATTTCAGCATCATATACCCAGGGCTTTGCAAGAGCAAATGCTCTGGATATAGGAGGTTGGGTTCTGGACCAGACTTCTGGTTTCGTGATGTTTTAAGCAATCAGTTAATACATCTTTTTGTTAATTTATAGGTACCTAATAATTGCAAAAGCATCGGATCCTCTTATAGTTAGGTTGCATATTTCAACATCGACAACATTTGAAATAGACATCGCTGGCTCAGCTCATGCACTATCCGTTGATCAAGATAATGAAGTCGTGTACTGGGACAATTACAACGTTTCTACAGAAAGACATAATCTGATGAGAACATTCTACACTGAGCAAACAGAGTCTCTTAATATCAGTTATGATGGAGAAATTGAGCTGGCGCAGGACTATATGCATCTGTACGTGTTGGACAAAGAAAATAACAGAATTGACAAATACATAAAACGCACGTGGGAAAAGACAGGTGTTTTCAATACTTTTAATGCACCACAGAAATTAATCGTAGCATTTGGTGAGTATCTGCCATTGACATTTCACTCTGGGCATTTCACTGAAGTTAACTTGGATTAGTAAGGAATTTCGTGAATACGAGTGGACGAAAATACAACCAATTCAGTTAAGTTAGTCTTGTTACCTGTGTCTACCTCACGTTGTCACTTTCAGTCCATTCGTCTATACATCGTAGGCAGCAGTTCGCTTTTCATCAATCTGCTAACTAATGGCATGTTGGGCACTGAAAGTAATGATTGGCCTCTATTATGATTACTGTACCTGGCAAGCTCAGTACTGGAATTATCGAAATTATCTAATAGAGTATTTATGTAGTTAGCAAAGATACTAAACAAAAATAAATAAACGTGAGATTGAACGTACAGGGTTTCAACCTGCACAGCGACGGATTATCAATATCAATGGGATTATCAATATCAATGGGAAGGGGCCAACAAGCAAGTCCACAAAACGCGATTTAAAGATTGATTATGATATAAACCCCAGCAGTCTGCTTTTCGTTTATCCATGCATTCATAAAACACTGGTAATATTTTGTTCACATTTGCAATGTGGTAAGGAACAAACGGAAATACTACTTAACTACGATCCTGTATTTTGGTTTTGTTACAAATGTGTGATGATTGTCTTAAGATTGTCTGTGTTTCTATAGTATGAAATCAAGGGTCTCCAATTGTAGAGAAGTGAGGACCCACCAGGGCATAGCCCAGTAGCAAATTAATTCACCACTGAACCTGCACAAAGCTCTTAGTACTAGTTGAAACTGAAAGTGAATAAACAATGGGACAGAAACATTATCTATTGACACATTATAAAGATGTCCCCATTTGTAAAATAAGTGCCAATTCTCACTCCCTCAGCCTCACCACTTTAACAGATACATGTCAAGCAATAGCAACAGAAAGAAAAAATTCAACCGTGACCCTGCATGAAGTGCACAATTACCTAGAACAAGGTTGAGTACACCGATATTAACAATGTTTAAGCAGAGGCTTTAATTCTTCTGTTGTCTTTTCAGATTACGACGAATGCTGTGTGGGAACGTACTGCCCTGCAGAACTGTCTACGTGTTCAAACAAGCCTAGTAGCTTTGAATGCATGTGCAATGAAGGATATTTTGTTAATGGAAGCATCTGTCAAGGTCATTAATCAAACTTTGAAAATGGACAATCTGCGAATTTGCTCGAGCACACGAAACACTAGCTTGAACTCGAGGCTAACGACAAAGTGATACAGTAGTTCAGTCGCTGGCAACTCGACCTCATACGAATGTCTCTTATGCACTCGAGCAAATTCGAGAAGTGTCTATTACCTAACTTCTTCAATTCTTTGAGTAGACTAATTCCCACAAAGTTATTTCAAGAAACCGGCAATATCATGTTTTGTTCTAGTTACTTCTTCCCAGCTTTTTCTGCTTTATATAACACTTAAAAAAATTTCACATAATATTTCACATGTGAAAATGACATTTCACATGTAACTGTTCCAATTCTACATATGAAATTAATAATTTCACATGTGAAATCAATTTTCACATATGAACCATTAGTCATTACTATCAAATTTCATAGGTGAAAATTCTGAATTTCACATATTATGAAATGAGCATTTTAATATATGTAAAATGTTTCAATTTCACACATGATGTGTGAAATCTCGATAAAGGAATAAATCTAAAAATGATGACTCGATCAGATTTCTAAACCAATTATTCAATTAAAGATCAAAACCATAGACTGGAGTCAACTGCAACCTAAATTGCAATCCAATACATACCCTCATGAAGTCGCATGGTTGAAATGCACTTTTGAACAAAATGAAATATCCTCACAAACCAAGTATATGAAGGACACCCTCAACCGATTATAGAAACAAAGATATTCAAAATAACTTACCTTATCTTGTTCAAGGCAATAAGCAATTGAACATCATATGCACTTTTACAGATCATCAATACAAGTCTATATTCAAGTCTCAATACTGTATCATCTGTATGTCATTTAGATATTATCGAGTGTGAAATAGAAAACGACTGTCATGTGAATGCAACGTGCATCAACACAGATGGTTCGTATAATTGCTCGTGTATGGATGGAACTAAAGGGGATGGACGTAGCAGTTGTGAAGGTACTGATGTACTATTTTTTGAAGTCGGATCAGGGCATAATTGGGCGTACCCCCAATTAAAACGGCAGTTTTGTCTGGCAAATGTTTGAAATATTCAATAAGTTGTCGGGCAAGAAAACGTTCAAGTCGGGTTGAGTGAGAACAAGACCAGTTCGAGCGATTGAAAAAAATGGTAATCTAATATAAGAGGTTTTCTGACCATCAGAACCCTGTAACATATTCCTCCAAAGTGCATGAAATTGTGTCTCAGAGACTCTAAATTTCGCAATAATCTGAGGGACCATGCCCCAATACTCCCTAGTGGCCTCGTGCCTTCGACACTCGAGACACTTTATACTTGTGCATTCACCGCTAGTAGCTTGGGGGCCCTTGTAAACGTTTTTGTTTTGGCTGGCCCCAACGGTATTTCATGACCACGTCCTTTCGTCGGGCAAAACGAACCTACACCCCCTAACGTTTAGACCCAAGTTACGCCCTGAGTCGGATAATCATTATAATTTCTTCCATCACTTTTATGATAAACTATACTAAAGAGAGCTGAGAAAAGGGTTACTCTACCTGCATAATCTTCAGTAGTTTTTCAAATTATCCTCAAAACTGCATAAAAACAATACGAAGTTAGACTGACGCCATTTGTGTGCAACAATTAACAATTATTGAATGAGGTTGAGCATGATATGAACTGAATTCAATAATCATTTTGTTATTATATTTAAAGGATATAAAAGACATCCACCACCTATAGGTTAAATTGTTTAAATATACGTAAAAGTATTTCAGAGACTTTCGTCGTTAAATCTGCGAACGACCGAAGGTGACGCCATATTGTTTTACACGCTATGACGTCAAATCGTATGATATGATGTCACAACTCATATTTGGCAGCCATTCAGTTGATATGACGATTTCACCGTTGGCTGTTAGCCAATCAAAAATCATGAATTCTTTTAAATAAATAATAATGAAGTATGTTGACTGTTTTTATTTTACATTAATATATTCTTCTAAATTTACTATGACTCCTAACAAGTCTCCAATAAAATCCTTTTCAAAATGCCATTCATCAATCTTATTTGTAAGGGAAATGTTCCTCAAGGGGCCGGTTGTAAGAAGGCAGGATAGCGCCCACCGAATAGTGATTTTTCAAGCTTTCAAAAATTATCCGTTGATTGGTGTAATCCAGATTAAAACTTAGTTACAAATGAAAGTTTATTTTGATTAATTGTAATGTCCCAATGTTGAATTGACAGTGCTATCGATATCCAGCTTAAGTACAACCGCCTCCAGGGCAATAAATTTCCCTGGTCTGAAACTAATTAAAGCTTAACTGACTTACTTAGTTATACTGACATCTCTCTTAGTTATCAAGGTCGTAACTTGGGTCTAAACATTGGAGTGGGGGGGGGGGGGTTGTGTCACCCCCCAACCCCTCCACTGAATACGCCCCTGTTAGTTATACCTAAACTGTCATTTCTAGAAATGCAGTAAGGCCGACTTTTACTGCAGGAGGAACCATAAACCTGTTGTTTCACATATCACTGAGGCGATACTATAATCAGACAGTGGTTAAACATTGATAGGGTTTTCCTTATTTGCTAAGATATCGATGAATGTAAGATTGAAGGTTTCTGTGATGTAAAGGCAACTTGTAACAATACTTATGGATCATATAGTTGTGAATGTGAGGAAGGTTTCACTGGAGACGGAAAACATTGCACAGGTAAATAGACCGATCATCTTTTTCATTTTCTCTTTTCTTAAAATTTTAAGAAATATCTTAGGATCTTCTTTATTGCAAAGATAACGTTAACCCACCTTAGGAATATATATTTGACATCATTTTATTTATCGTATCACGAGGACCTTCTTTTCCTTGCAGGTAAGACACACTACTGATATATATTTGTAATTGTGCAAAGCACTACAATTATTTACTGTATTTAGCAAACCTCTGATTTGCATCAGCACAAAAATGCCACAAATAAACAGAGGCATTGATAATTCTTCATATCGTGCGAAAACTGATTTCAATATTTGTCTTTATTATTCACTTAAACGATAAAAACAGTGGCCGGTTGTACTATACGTTTAAGTTGTTACCACAAGTTGTAACTCACTATCCACCGGATTTTGTTTAAGTGCTTGAGAAATCGGGTTGCACGAAGCCCTTAGCTTGGACTCTAACGCGGTTAGCCTTAGGCTACACTGCAATGAATAAATTTTATATTGTCAGCAGACAACAGATTTTGGAAACACCTTTTACCCTGTAATTTTTACACTGTGTTGTTAAACAGAACAATAAAACGTTTATATCATAGATATCGATGAATGTGTTCTTGGTACACATAAATGTGATGGCAATGCTACATGTACAAATACAAGAGGAGATTACAATTGTATATGTAATGATGGCTTCAGTGGTGATGGCTTTGAATGTGAAGGTAAAGTAGTTAAGACGTATTATTATATTTTCAAGAGACATAAAAAATTATTCACTAGAAAAAAGTAATGAAGACTTATTAAGGCGAATTAAACCGTGTTTAAAATAATAGATAGTGAGCGCTCATGCATTGAAAAATAGATCTGTGGTTTGTAAAAATATAATATATCCATCTTGTCACATTTCACAAACATTAAATTTATTAATAGACTTGTACAGCACGTACGGTACACGCGAACAGCATGTAGTTTAGCTCCGTGTGATTGGTTCTTTAAATAGCACGCTGCCGGTTTTGTATCTTATTGGCTTTCTAAATTAGGAAAATGATTTCGGTAGTCAGGTGACAATAATATCACGCTGTCTAATTATAATATGCGAAAGTTAATAACCAATGAAATGTTTTGATTTGTCGTAAATTAGACCAGTTAAGGGCTGTCCAAACAGATGGCTTTCCACAAATCCGTGGAAAATCCACGTGACCTGCACAAGGTATTTTCACCCGAATCACAGACGTTCTCTCGTGCGATCGTGAATTCACCGGAGATGGCGTAGGTTGCGAAGGTGGGCGAAAAGCAGATTTCCTTTTTGATGTTGATTCTTAAGGTTTACAATATTTGCAATAGAGCTGAAGAACCACCAGTTTCGAAAATTCGGCGATATACGTCAGTTTAAGCTTGGGAATAATTTGATTGCAGCTTTAATAAATAACATTACAAATAGAATATGCGATGTCTACTATAAGGTCAACTTTAAATAACATACTTTACGTTGCAATATGCTTTCAGGGTGTCGAAAAGACGCGATGATGCGTCGTTTAACCATGTTAAAAATGACAATTAACTCTGTTGAGGATACCTCTAGATAGTACAAATTGTTCACTCTTTTTCAGTTATTCTTCATGAAGATCTTCGTTGTTTTGAAAGGTTTGTTTACTGATAAATTATATTTTTGGTAGATATTGACGAATGCGCAGTCGGGACTTATGGTTGTAGTGCGAATGCTGACTGTACAAACACTATTGGGTCTTACACGTGTCAATGTAAGACAGGCTATACTGGAAACGGATTTACTTGCACAGGTATGGTTATTTTGAAATTGTTTTTTACATTTAACATTTTTGGACACGGTCAATAAAAGATGCCAAAGTCGCCCCCTTTCTATGTAGCGTTGCCTTCGGAATCATTCGGTGGTACAATAATTATACTTTTGTTCTACGTCTAAATTACGCTCTATACGTACAACGCCCCTAAATAGAACCGTGCATCTAAGATTTCAAAGATTTAATATAGGAGATTTACAATATTTTTTCATTACAGCTAGGTATATTCTCATAATATGCACCTATCAGTTTATACAACCTTTAATACTTCTCTATTTAAAAGATATCGACGAATGCTTGTTGAATATTGATAACTGTGGTCAGAACGCTGCGTGTACAAATACACAAGGAAGTTTCACTTGTGCTTGTAACCCAGGTTTTACTGGAGATGGCCTGTCTTGTACTGGTAGGTCGAAAAATTACTTAGTAATGACTATAACAGTAATGAATCCACATGAACGCGTGAAACACAAACTCTGTATAATGGGTAGTGTTAGGGGCGTAGATACATGGAGATTTTCAGCCCGGCTGCTGAGGAAATTGGGTTTTGAGCGTATGGTAAACATAAGCTAACTATAAAATTTGCAGAAATCTCGGTGTTGATTCTGCCAGGGTGAACCTCTTCTGTCAAAAATGCTATAAGTCATGCATGGAAATGCCAGCTAGACTGGTTGGTGCTGATCTTTTCGGATATGGGGGTATTTAAAAATACTTTTGAGGAATGGGACCCTGGAAATCTCGGATCAAAGCTGACAATTTACCATGTAATTTGATACTAAATCAGATATACGACCGTTTATGTATTACATGACGTATGCAGCTCCTTATTTATAATTCAAATAATGATCATCAATCACTTCATTTAATTATTGAACAATAGAAGTAATTAAATTCAATAATTTGAGTGACGTTTTATTTTTATTTTAGACATTGACGAGTGTGACCTCGATCTAGATAATTGCAATGTTAATGCTGCATGTACTAACACTATTGGCTCGTTTACTTGTCAATGTAATGTTGGCTTTGCTGGAAGCGGGGTGATTTGTGTTGGTAAGATACATAGATTGACTTATTCTTTTGTTTTTGTGGAATACAGTACTTAATTTTCTGCAGTATTCAAACGTGTGGATTTGTTAGTTTTCAAATTTCCGTATGCTTTATTTGACAAGGTTCCCCCCCACAAACATCTCATTTCTGTCATATATTTGCATATTAAACACCCCAAAAGCATAAATGTGGTCCTAGAGAGATCCGAAGTTCGAAAGTAAATGGAAGGTTACTTTCGGAATGCTATATGTAATAATTTGGTGTTCATAGCGAGTTATCTTTTTCTCAGATATTGACGAATGTGCAATCGGTACTCATGACTGTCATCCTAATGTTAATGAGGCCAGTTGTACGAATACGATTGGATCATTCACGTGCGCGTGTAAAACTGGTTATACAGGAGACGGAAAGACGTGTACAGGTTTGTATGGGATTTGTTATTATGAGAAAACCCGTAATATATCTCCATATTTTTTAATATCACAGTTACGTACACTTTAAAATAAACAAAAGATGTCAAGAAGTAGCATGGATACATTTATTTCTAACGTATGCGCCTCTATTGCCTTCGAAGACATTCGGTGGTTCACGCTCTCATTGAAGCGATTCCAAGTAAAGTAAGCAGCTGTTTCCATCCTAACTAATTAACATTATGCTCTTGTTTTACACCGCCCCTAACCAAACCTACACAACACCACCTTTAAATGTTTCCAACATTTAATATTGAAAATGCACAGTATTATTTACATTACAGGTATTCTCATTACATGTGTTAACAAAACCTTATATACTTTTCTCTTCTAAAGATATCGACGAATGCTTGTTGAATATTGATAACTGTGGTCAGAACGCTGCGTGTACAAATACACAAGGAAGTTTCACTTGTGCTTGTAACCCAGGTTTTACTGGAGATGGCTTGTCTTGTACTGGTAGGTTGATGATTTCTAATCGACAAGACGAGAGGCAATGTTACTCCCGATTAAATTCGCCAGAAAACATGCATGTTTGGTAATTGGCAGTTCCATTTAATTTATAGTAATTATATACATCAAATGACATAAAGATAGTACTTAACCCTTTGAGTGGCCTTACATGTAGAAGATCTGCTACAGTGCTACTCATTTATGTAATAATCTGTCTAGCGACAAACTTACTCTTCATCGCAAGACCGGCCTAGACGTAGGCCCTTACTTTATTATAGTTGATTTAAAAAATTGTTTATCGCTCTATATAGATGTCGATGAATGCACTAAAAATGCAGATAATTGTCATAATACTCGAGCTACATGTACTAACACCCCTGGATCTTTCATCTGCGCTTGTAATGTTGGATATAGTGGAAGCGGAACTATTTGTAACGGTGCGTACTTCACAGTTCATTTATAGCATGTACAATCGCATAATATCCAATATTATCAAGAATTTACTATTCAGTTATAAGTATGTTGCCCGAGTTACCATTTTATAGAGGAAAGCTAAATTTACCAATCAGGAAATACGAAGCAACTATATAATATTGACAATAGGCTCTTTTAAAGTGTCAACTTGCTGTGCCTGTGCCTGTGCCTGTGACTATGAAAATTGGCATTTTTTAAATACGCTAAATTGTGGAATAACCGTAGATTTGACACTGGCCTAGAAGCTAAAACTAGCGGGTCACCACTGTCACGTAGCTTATAACAAACACTATAGTTCTTCAAACACGCCTATCAAATTTAATAAAATAACATATTCTTGCGATTTCACTCTTAAACATCCTCAAGTTTAATTAAACTATTTTCAAATTATTCCTGTGTTTCTTTCTGTGTTCAAACGAACAGTGAAATGGGTAAGTAAACCTTGCATCTAATAGTCACTTGCAAACACTAACCTTTATAACTGCTTCGTTCTTCAAAACCACTTGTGTAATATCACGTATTATAGTTCTGCTCTTTTTTACACGAGTACAGAAATATTAAACGTGTCTACGGGCTTCAACAAGCTTTGTGAGCATAAATTATAGTCCATGATTTTACGCTCAAAATTGTACAAAATGTCAAAATCTTGCATGTCACATTGTCGAATATAGATTATATTAATAAACACAGATTTTCAAGAATAAAGTGTGTTTTGCATGAGCAATTAATAGTTTAAAATTCAAGGTATTGATGGCGATTCTGAGTGCTGTAAACGAATGATTTCAACCAATCTATTTCAAGTATACAACAACACACTCGACGAGCGGCCACCATAAATTCATAATAGTTCGACGAATATAATAACCACCCACCTGTGTCTGTGACATCGCTGATCGCTTCTCAATTGTGAAACTTTACGATAACTCAGTGATTTATTTCAAAAAAAAAAAAGAAAGAGCGTGATTAAACGAACAACTCGTTATATGCACGTACGATGACGTATTAAAGTGGTAAAAGACCAATAAATAATTTTGGTAACAAATGACATAACATAATTCATAAATTTGAATGACGTAACTATGCATTTTGTGCAATCCAGGAAAATCTTGAGCCGTAACCTATAGTTCCTGTTGCCCCAGCGACTAATTATATTATAGCTTATTATATTTAAAGATATTAACGAATGCACAGTCGGCATTGACAACTGTGACGATCAAGCAACATGTGTCAATACCATTGCCGGATAATTACCTGTTTTTATAGCGTAGCTGCATTACATCTGTCCATCAAAATTGCTGAAAAGTATGCTGAAAGCCTTATCCTAAATGTTTAAAACTAAAATTATCTCATTGTTTCTTTTTAAAAAGTCGCAACGACTGTTGTATTTTACATGTATAGAGCGTTTGCACATGACGTCACAAAATTCATAAATTAAAGCTACAATGCTGGCTGCTTTATATTTTCCGTATGTCGTTACTGAGAATGTTCACCAAATATTTTGGGTTCGTACAATTATTTCTCCCTGAGTTATGGAGTTTTGAAAAATGTTATTGCTGACGTCAGCATTATTTTCAAAGGTTGTTAAAACTATGCTATACACACTATTTGGTTTTAAAATTAAGGTTAAGAGGCTTGGTTAAGAGAGATGCCTAATCCAAACTAAAAAAGAATCTAGCATTTGATTTTAGGCCGCCATGTTGGTGTACTAACTCAACGCCATTTGGTACACCAACATGGCGGGGGAAAAACAAGTGCTCAAATTAATAGTGGCGAAGCCAGCCCGATGTGAGTGGTCATGCAACGAGTACCGAATGTGCGAGACCTGCTAGGGGTCCGGGGGCATGCTCCCCCGGGAAAATTTTGAAATATTGACTCCCAGAATTGCCATATGTAGCAATCTGGGCATCAACTTCTACGAATAGCTTGACCTAATAAAGGAAAAAATGTTGAGAATTTTGCATATTTCAGAGAACAATAAAGAAGGTTAACACAAAAATAGGAAAACCCATTCAGAATAATATCTAAATTTTGACTGTTTCGCTCAGCCGACAATACCGGCTTCGCAACAAAGAAAGCATTTTCACGAGAATTGCCATAAAAGGGCTAGATTATGTCGTATTGTAATAACAATGGATTCATTTCAAAGATATCACAAAGACCCGTCGAATGGTGGTATTTACGAGTTTGTACCGTGTAAACCAAAGGTAGGAAAGGGAAATGAATATTTAATTAGTTTATATTATTGTTATTAAAATTTGTAAACAAAACAAAATTCAGAGTGTTTAAAAGCGGCTAAATTGGCCGCATAGCGTTGTAAACAAACACAATTTACTTCTCTAAAGAGATCGTAAAACGCTGAATCGAACGGTGGTATTGCCATCTACATAGCATGCACCGAACCGAAGATATGTCCCCTGCCGGTCAAATCGAAAATTGCATGACCATAGCGTCAAAAACAACCGCATTGCGCGTGCGCAAACATCGTAAGCCAATCAGAAAACAAGAAACCTAATATAAAATAATATTAACTAGTCATGCAATTCTGAAAATGCATGACCAAAACACGCAGCGGGTAACCACGCAGCAATTCCACGCACTCGTTTTCCACTCGTATTACGCAACCGGTCATGCATGTGAAAATATCACTGATCTGAAAATATAGTACCTGGATCGAGCTTCTATACCTATGAAAATTGAAGCCAGTTTTAGATTTGGCGGCCATATTGGAGGGACCAGCGATGGCCGTCGTACAAGCAGTGCAGTACGAGGAGATATTTTCAATTTGCGCTGTGTTGTGCGATGGAATTATTGAAGTTTAATTGGAACTATGTAAAGGAGTTGGTATATTGTTAAAAGTCACCGATTTGGTTTGATTTCGGGCGTTTCTCGGCGAAAAGCTGTTCGCGTGTGTATGTTGTTGTCAGTCATGAGTGAGCATATTCACGTGAAAATTTTGGAATAAATCGCCGTACTGTGCCTCTCGGCGTAGTAATCAAAGAAATTACAAGAAAAGAGACAGTTCCACATGTGAAAGTAATACTGGGCAAATAGTGATGGTGAAAGATCGGCCTTAAAACTGGTTTTTGTGACGATTAAAGTCGACGAACTTTGCGTGTTGTAGCAACAATATTTTGCCTTCCATAGTAAAACAAGAAACGAGACAGGACGTCTTGTGGGAGTAATATTGCGTGTATAAATAATGAGGAATCACGGCTGAATCAGGCTGAAAACGAATGTTATAACAGAAACTTTACGCGTAAGTGGCCGTGATGCACTGTCGCCATATAGGACATCTAGAATTTATTATAGTGGTGTAAATAATAGTATACTTTCTATGCTCAGTTCATGCTTCAAATTTAATATGTTTGTAGTAAAGTCATAAAAACTATTTTAATTTTTATACTGTATATTTCTTGTAAAAGTATGTTTTAAATTTCTGTGAAAGATTTTACCTGTCTGAAACATTCTGTGTCCTGTAAAGAATTTGCAAAAAGCTGTATGCAATAAATCAGCATACCATGATAACTGACCAATGCTATTGTAAAAGTTCCATTGAGAAATGTTTTTATTAATTCAAATTTCTTTTTAATATGTCTTTAAACTAGATTTATACCATTAGGTTCCTGATCTACTTGTCAGCTATGGTGTCATTAATTCCTTGGCACAGGAAAAAAACAGGGGCTAAATATATTAGGCCATCCTTTTAAGCAAGGTCTGAAATTTGCAGTATCCTGATATCCACAAGAATAAATAAATAATGTGACCTTCCATGGGAAAACATACCTTAACGCTTTTGAAAAACGTGCTAAAAATTCGTTCGTTATCCGTTCGTTAGGCGTTCAGGCGCTTCAGCGTTTCGTTAAAACGATTTTGGAGAACGTTCATAATTCCTAACGGCCCGTTGAAACGCATGGAAAAAAACGTATGAAAAATGTTTCAAAACCGTTCAAACATTTGGATTTAGCGTTCGTTCGAACGATTGGATTTCGTTCGAGCGATATTGGATTTCGTTCAAACAAACACTAAGTTCACCAACCTTTTGCAATGTTAGAATCTTATAGGATAAGCATAGAAAGTGTTGCAGAGAAATACTCCTAGAAAGCGATTCACGCCTGCTCCTTAATACAATTTGTGTAAAAGGAAATTGGGGGTTTATAGGCTACTCGAATCTTCTTCCGTGCGCTTGTCGATTCTGTCTTAGCGTGAACTACATGAAATGCTATTATTATTTTTGCCGAAATGCAATTATTTCAAGCATAACGTAAAAAAGTTTCTTTTAAAAATCTACTAATCGTTTTTGAACAGCCGGTTCAGAGGGTGCAATGATGGAAAGCGGTGCCTAAACAATTCTGTAGAGTTTCATAAAGTTCGACAGGACACACATCGCAAGCCATATGTCGTATTATAACAACTGTATTGCCAGATGCTTTGGCAAGGTGCTAATGAACTTACATTGTCGGAAATCGGTATATCAACAGACAACACCTAACTAAATTGAGGAATTTTGCATGTTATAAAGACTATAATTGCTGCGGAGCGAGCGAGCCTGAAGCGAGCGAGCGTAGTAGCAGCAGCCTAATATGTGCAGAGAGGGGGTTTTTAAGTAAATTTTATTTAGCGCATGGAATTGTGGTCGTGCGCGCTTGCTATGCGGAGAACACAAATTTTAAACTCGCTCAGTTCCTGTGCTTTTCGATTTTGACGGACGGAGTCTTCGAATTGTTATCGAATTTCTAAAGCTTTTTCAAGTCTGTTTTGACCATTCAAGGTAGGATATTTTGTCTTTTGTTTATATGTTACATTTACATTTGTTCACTCCTTTTTGGAAAGTTGGCAATCTCAATTTATATATCTATGAAACGCTGAAAGCACACAATCGATCGCAGCTAGATTCAGTGTCTGTTTATATATAAACTATATATTCTGCTAATGTGCTATCGACTTTGCTTGAGCTGTTAGTGCTGTAAAGCATGGAAGTCTTACATAGAGATGTCTTTAAAAGGTTTTTCTATCCATTCGCGTTTGCTTTCTCTTGCTGATTTCCATATTTTGCATCAAGTGATGTTTCGTGTATGCCGCTTGACGATTGTGACTCCGTGTGAACTTGACACAAAGTCACAGATATGCAATTGATCGTCTAAATTGCCTGAGTGAATCATTCTGTTTGACCTATTAAATAGGCTACTGTAGGCATATAAATATGTTTTTATTCCTATTTTACAATGGACTTAACATTTTTGTCTAGCTGCGGGCCTTCACATATTATTGTCAGAACAGACAGGGTCTCAGTTGTGCGCGCACTAAGACAAATATTCGAATGGCAATGAGTTGTGCTTTACATGTAGGTGACTCGCATTTCCAAATGCAAAATTATTTTGCGCACATGTATATATTTTTAACGCTTTTATACACTACAAAAATATGCAAATTTCCTTGCGTGGCAGTGTCCAATTACTCATCGCAGTAAACATGGGTTTCATGTGGGAATTCCATGTGGTAGAACAATACATGGAAAATATTGATATTTTGAAATAGATGTTACAAAATTTGATGTCTTTCATGTTTCGTGATATATTTAGCTTGTCTCATCCTGCAAACTATGCTAGGGTATGCATCTACTGACAGCGCGCAAGCCACTGGGTCAATGCCAATAATTACCGTCTACTGAATATAATTTGTGTTGCATATTTGTTTGCATGTTTGTTTCAAGAAGCTAACGAATAATAACAGTCCCGCAGCATTCCCTACCTTGCAGGTACCCTAGTATCTAACTTACTAGTAAACCATGAGCTGAGTTGAAAATAAATGAATTTTTACGTTTAATCAATGTATGATGTATTTACATCTGATAAAGAATTAGAGATTTGTCCAGGTTTGCATAAACTATAGGTTCAAGCTACTGAGCTAAAATACATGCGTAAATAACTACAAATTTAAAATAGATTTAATTAAAAGTCATGGCTATGTAAGTTAAATGCTTTTGCAGTGATAAGTAAGATGAAGCATGCATTCGCATCCGGTGTGTATCTGGTTTGTCTGAAGAAAATCTGACTGTTGTGACAGCTTTATGATGTTTAACTTAGGCCTGTTTCAAACGTCAGTAGTAATGAGGTACACTATAGCTCACTTTCTGCGCATATCGACGTATGAATAAATTAAATCCTGAATAAATTAAACCACCACGTGCCTAACACGTGACAAACACACATGTCGTCCTACATGTACAACTATTGCGCAACATTGCGCAATACTGTGCAACAATGGCTGTTACGAAACATTGTTACACAACATTTTGTAAAAGGGTTTTATAAGAATTATATATTAATTTAAATAAATAATGGTTGTAGATACTTTAAGAAACTTAGCACTAAAAAAACTTAACGAAGCAGAACCGGCCGCGGTACAAGTTAAGTTTTACAAAGACAACTTTGCGTCCCATGTTCGCATTGGTCTTTCCATACGCAATGAATGGAAATGTAAAAACCCATCGGCTAAGAAAACACACAATATTCCTGGTGAAATTATGGTTGAAATACAAGCGCAAAGAGTTATAATACATATTACAAAAGAATCCAGTTTTAAGTATTGGCATGATAAGGTGTTATGTACATTTGAGGAGTCTATAGAAATTGAAGAAGATGACCCAAATGAAATGCTTACAGCGGAGGAGTTTATAAAATTAGGGTTGTACACCGAAATTTAAAGGATTCCCAAACCAAACATTTCATTTTTAAAACATTGTTACACCGTAAAATTGTTTTAAAAATATTTTAAACCAAATAAAAATTAAACAATGCCAAAATTTATGGGATATTATAAAAAAAGAAGATCTTGCATGCAGTGCTTGTGGGTACACAGGTACACAAACAGGTATGAGATTACATCTAAAAATGAAACATAATATTACTACACCTAAAAAAAAAATTGATGATTTTATTTCTTGCGCCATTTGTAATGAGCGTTTTAGGACAGAAGCTGGGTTATTAAACCATGCGGAAACTAAAAAACATTGGTAGGTCTAGAAAATTTCCAAACCAAACATTTCGTTATATACAATTAAAAGGTATAACGAAATGACACACTAAATAAAAATGAACCCGGACCAAGTTAAAATATGTTTAAATATTATGGAAGATATGGTTTACACTAACAAAATTCTTAAACCCCAAAGTTTTATCGCGAAGATTAAAAAAACAACAAACATTACTTTTAGATTACACCATGGACCATTAGAAAAAATATTAGTCATGTTACAAACTATTTGTACCCACAAAGACCCTGTTGGTTTATTACATGGACTAAAAACACTATGGGTAATATTATTACAGGAGGCTATTATTAAAGAGAAAGAGGCTTGGAGTTGTTTTATAAATTTTACAAATTTAGATGAAGCTAAATTTGAACGTAAGGACAGAAAAGAAACCAAGTGGATTAATAATTACGAATGGGATAGGTATAGATTTGGTGCCCCATATAAGGAGTGGGGGCGTGATGGATCGAGATTTATGAGTTATTATTCTAGTGAAATAACCCCTTATTTAACATTAGAAAAGTGGAGACAATCTTGCAAAAAAATTAACGATAGAAAAAATCGAACTTTAACAGGTAGTATATATAATAAGTAAAATGTCAATATAGAGGATTCGGCCATAAGCCCTATTAAAACTAAGGGATTTAACCCCAAAACGACCATTTTCCCTTAGTTTTAAACAGGGGGGTAAATAAGGCCTTTTTTGCATTTTTTGATCCCAGAGTCCTAAAATGGCGGTCGCTTGTCGCTTCGCGTCGTCGCTGCGCTCCTCCCCGCTGTAAAATATATTGGTAATATATTGGTAATATATTGGTAAACATTTTGGAAATATATTGGTAATATATTGGTAAACATCTTGGATATATTAAGTTGGTATTAAACACATTTACGCTTGGGTTGTTTTTTTTAGTTGTATTATTATGTATGCATGTTTGGCACCTTGTAGCAAGTTATTTTAAAATATGTTCGGGTGGCAAGTTGTTTTAAAACACAAGATTACAAATGTAAAGGTATAAGTACAGGAGAAGTACAAATGTACAGTAAAGGTAGTGTGTGGTCCTCGTCGCTGCGCTCCGCTTCGCTGTGGGTACAATAGTGTTTGGTGGTGTGGTACATTTATTCGGTATTTTTTAAAATATGTTTTGTAGGATAATATTTTTGGATTTAAAAACCCCTTAGTTTTTAAATACCTTTTATAAGAAATACACATACAATATATTAATAAAGAGAGTAAGGATGTTTAATAATATTAAAACAAATATTTTAACTTTTTGGCAAGCAATCCAGGAGACAGATAGATTACAACAAGTGTTAAAAGATATGGGTTCCATAAGGAAGCAACACAACGAGAGTTTAACAAAATCCAACGCGGGACTTAAAAAACTACAAGACAAGAAGAAGACTTTAAGAGTTTTATTAAACAATGTAAAACAGGATAATAACCTTGCAAAGGCAAAACTGTGCAGTTTTAAAACTGTGCAAAAGAACTGTCCAACAACTAACCAAGAGACATTAGAACACACCCAAGCACAACAACTTTTAGTACAAAACACCAAAAAACATCTTACAACTAACAGACAAGAATACAAGATAATTAATAAGGATTTAAAAATAACAAGTAAAAACAGGAGTAAGATCTCCAAAACCCACACAGCTGCTAGTAAACAGTACAACCAAATTAAACAAAGATTTGATAAGGTAGAGAATAGGGTTAAGATTTTAAACGCAAAAGAACTATCCCTACCCACACCAACACCAAATCCAAAAGAACAACCTTTAAATATTACGCAGGAGACCACAGACAACATGGCATGGTTTAAAAATGTACCCAAACACCAAGTTACAATTACAAAAAATGTAACCAAGGACTTTTTAACAGAACTTGCAAGTAGTAACTGTAAAAACTTATGTGGAAGAGTAGATTATAACGATGGTGCTTTGTTATCCGGGACTGGTTTGGAACCTGTCTCGGAGAAGTTTTACGATGGTTTTTTAATGTATGTACTTGCGGCAAAGGAACACATAGTTGGTAAAAACGGCAAGAAACCTAAGTATACACATGTGGGGGCTGGTAATAGTAGTATTAGGGAACTTTTAAAAAAATATAACCTTAACACAAGTAAGGTGGAAGGAAAATATATTTCCACACGACACGAACACCCAGAGTCCAAAGCTTACATGTGTAACGATAACAAGCTAAGAGATTGTCGAAGACAACTATATATGGTTACCGTAAATAACGAAGAGCCACAAAATGTAGAGAAGTTTTTGTTGGAATCTAGAGAGTATCGTATATCCATTGGTGTTTACTTACAGGATGTAGATATAACACAAGACTTTGCTGGAACAACAAATACGGAGGGACTTAAAGACCACATGATCCAAAACCTAAATTACAGATTGGCGGGAACCTACAATAAGGATATACGCTACAATCCCGAGGATTACAACGGAACAATTTTAGATAACGAGGAAAGTGTAGGTCTTAACTGCGTTACATTTTTTATACATAATAATTACCCCTATTCCGTTAGACACAAAGCTTACATTAAAATGGTCCAAATGTTGGAGTCCAAAAGTGTTCGATCCAAGGAGGGTAACCACCTTCGAGAGTGGGCAACACAGGAGAACACTCGTCTTGCAAATACAAGAAACCAATGCCAACAAAGAGGTATTACAAGAATCGAGACAACACATTATTGCGACGATAACCCAGATTTTAATTTACTACACGAAAGTATAGATAATGTATTAGATTTAATACCCAACCATCTTGTTTACGATACACCATATGCAACTACTTGGAGTAACTGGACGAACTGTTTTAAACATAGTTTGGTTGTACATAACGAGACTGCAGACGAGGCATTTGTATGTTATGCATATAACGAAATTACGAAAAAACTTAGTGGCGAGCGTTTTGGATCCCAGGCTGTTAGTAAATTCTCTAGGAGACCTGCATGGGTTTTAACAAAGTTTACATTAGATCCTAGCTTACCCTTAGATTTTATAACTTACACAACCAAAAACATTGTTGTAGAGTACACAAACAAGAAAGGGGAGGATGCTAAAAGAACCGAGACACATCTGGATACGATAGGTCGCTGTATTTTAAGTAAGACAACAAAGAAAGAACAGCGCACTGCGTTAACTAAGAGCGGTTACTTATATGCCGATAAGTCGGGTAAAAACACCGAGGAGATGTTAGTAAACGCAGGGATTATCCCAACGCCAACATTTACTCCATATATCCCAAACACCAAAAGTAATAACAAAACAAAGTTACATTGGGTGTTACACATGGAACAAACTTTAGATCCAAGTACTGTTTTAATTCCCGATAAATATAAAAATACAAAACTTAATAAGGAGGAACTAATAGATTGTAACAGGGGTACATTTAACAAAATTTTAGAACAAGCAAGAGAGAAGATACAAGAACAAATTAAAATTAATACGGAGGCAAAACGTTTGGATAATAGAAACAAAGCGGCCGCAATAAACCTAACCCGAGGACAAGCAATAAAAATTAACTCCCTTCCATTAAATACAAAGTACTTTGTGGATGGTTATAAGTACATTAATACAACTTACGGGAAGAAAATAGTTGCTTGTATAACTGGTGTTTTGGACAACCACACAACACTTGTATTTGCCAACCAATGGTTAAAGGAGTATCTTGTAAGCGATGGTCTTAATAGTATTAAAACTATATATGGGAACAATACCATGTTTTTGGAGAAAAGGCCAACAATGCTTATCCTAGGAAGATCCAAAACACAATATGGCACACTAACGACCTATTTAGAATGTAAACCGGTGTTAAACAACCACCACACGCAAAACCTACAAGCACAGCTGCAACAAGTGGATGTACAAGATATTTACTTGCCTGTGGAACAACATGTAGAACTTAAAAATCTCCAAAATATTACAACATTAAAAACAGGTACCATCTTGGATATCGAAGGCTATTACATTGTACAAAAACACAAAGTCGAACACATAGTAATTAAAACTAAAAATGGTACTATGTTCGAAGGTGGTAACTTTCTGTTAAAACAAAAACCAAAATTAAAACAAGGTTGTGTGGTACGATTAGACAAAGTAAAATATGCGGATAGCGGAAATAAAAATGTTAAACATATGGACTGCTTTGTGTTCCAATCCGAGGAGTGGTGGTATCGTGTTAATCCTAAAACCATAAAGAAGCAAAAATCGGAGACTCCAAAACCTAACGAAGCAGGTGTATGGCATAAACTAGACGACGAGATTGTATTCTTACAGGATAGTAATACTGGTTTGCAAAAAATGTCCAAAAGCTGTAATAGTTACAAAGAGATAAAATATTTAGATACTATGGATGGTGTATTAAATGCACCCCAACCTGTTAAAACAAAACCAACAGAATCCAAACAAACAGAAGTTCTGCAACAACAACCAAAACCAACTGGGGAAGCACCACCATTTAAACAACCTAACACAAAGGAGAGTTACACACAACAAATAGTTAAAACTTTGCGTAACAGCACCCCAGCGCAAATGGAAAAATTAGTGGGGATAGGAGTTATCTCTCCCACAGGACAAGATAACCAATATGTAATTAACGATCCCCCATGTACAAGTAATAGCAAAGTAAATAAGGTTCCCGAAGGAACTTTTAAAAATATAATAGAAGGTTGTATCGCTAACGGGGTTTTAAAAGCTAGGGGTAAAAGTGGTAAAAGTTTTAAAAAAGTAAAGTAAATATAAGATTTTGTAAGTAAGCTAACAACTTACTTACAAAAACTACACAAAAAATTAAACACACACCACACTAGTTTTAATGTAATTATTTTTAAAAGGACTTGCTTTTATACTACTTACTGTTATATTACAGTCCTTTTGTGGACCAAAAATCTCCGGAGTTGTTTTACACAAATAATTACCGTTTAAATGGGTGTATTCGAACAGTTTATGCTTCTTCTCGTACTTAATACTAGGGTACTTATCTATTATGTATTCCAACACAAGACTTTCCAAATATTTAATTGCACAGCACACCTCTTTGGGGATACATACTAACTTTCGAGGGTGTGTATTGCGATTAGTTTGGATCCAAAGACAATCTTCTCCTGTATCCACTAACATTTGGAAAGTAATTTCTTTTCCATTTAATAAGGGTTTAAATTCGAACAGGGGAATTTTAATAAATCCCGGTTGTGGGTCCCAACACACATATTGTTCGAAACTAATTACTCCTTGTAAACAGGATTGGTTTTTAATGTTAGATTTTGTTATCTCTTGTAATTTCTCCCCTGCTTCGAATGTTATGTTGTGTTGCACAGTGGGAATGTTAATTTGTTGGTTGTGTGGACTGTCCATTTTTATTAAATAAAATTATTTTGGTTGGCTTTGCGTGTGTTTTAAAACCAATTTAATAATATTTTACTTACATACTACCGCCAAAACACTTACACAATAGCTAGCTAACAACTTACTTACTTACTAGACTAGATCTACAAAACATTTTTATACTAAAAGAAGTGCCACATACTATGTTAAAAAACAGAAAGCACTACAGTACATACTATGTAAAAACAGAAAGCACTACAGTACATACTATGTAAAAACAGAAAGCACTACAGTACATACTATGTAAAAACAGAAAGCACTACAGTACATACTATGTAAAAACAGAAAGCACTACAGTACATACTATGTAAAAACAGAAAGCACTATTACAAGTCGATACTTACTTAACAACACATACACAGCGAAGCGAAGCGGAGCGACCACACCAACATTAAAACTAAACAGGGACAATGGAAATGTTAATGGAAAGTATTATAAGTACTGTTAATGGAAGTGTAAACAAGTTGTTAGACGCAATAGCCGAGAAATATAGTTTGGACAAACAAGAACTTTTGGACACTTGGAAAGCACAAAATACACCACTGGTAAAACCACAAAAAGGTCCCAAAGTTACTTGCCCCTTTGTAATGTTAAAAGGTAAAAATATTGGTGGGTTGTGTGGTAAAATCTGTTTCGACACATATTGTAGTAAACACAAACAAAAGAAACCACCACCAAAAAGTCCAAACACAGAGGAACAAAATAGACTTATGGATGTAATACAAGGGATACGAGATCTTCCATGTGTTGTAGATGTCTTGGAAGATGGTTTCGAGGGGGACATTTACTGCCCCCCTTGCTTCGAGACAGTAGATAGCTTCGAAGAGATAGAGACAGTAGATGGATTGTACAAGGAGTGGGTGTATTAGTTATTGTACTGTTTGTCTGCTGTACAGTAAAACCTATTAATTTGTAACCAAATACCAAATTAGGTTACAAATTACATATACACAGTAAATACTTACTTACTTACTTTATGGTTATCCACAACTTTATGGCTTTGCATGTGGTAGTAACTAGAAAATATAGTGTTACACAATGGACAGTTATGTTCGTTGGAAATGTATAACTTGCAGTTGTGTTTATGTCCATTAAATGCTCGTGTAAGTGCTAGCTGTTTGTTACAACTTGTGCAACAAATAGGTTGTGGGAGAAGTTTACTATACTGCTGTTGTTGTTCCTTTGCGTGTAAAACTTTGTTTACAAGCTCTAATTTGTTGCGTAAGTTATAACCGATACCACTTACACCAATTTTCGAGGCATGGGTTTTTAAAGCTTGCAAAGGAAGTTGCATTAGACTCCTTTGTTCCATACTTAACTCGCTCCATTTTTCCAAAACCTTTAACAAACCCTTTTTACTTTTAGCGCATGTTTTAGTGGTATTCCTTTGTAAAATATTTTTTAATACTTTTGTTGTATGGTACTTATCCATTTTAATATCCCCAAAAATTAGTTTTGTTAAATACAATTTAAAATATATATATATACAATAGTTATTGTGTGTATCGTCGCTGCGCTTCGCTTCGCTACGCTTCGCTCCGCTTCGCTGTGTATCTTAAATAAATAGGTGTTTTTTTTTCGTGTTAAACAATTCGGACTGTGTTGTCATTTTCTTTTTTGTAATATATATATACTAACTTTTAAAATGTCTTGGTATCTTACACCGACCGTCCAAAAATTCTATTTCCAACGTTGGAAATAAAATTTATATTTATATTATATGTACACACAACTTTACACTTTACACTTAACTACACTTTTAACTCTTGGATACACATAGTACTTTCGTACCCTCGTCCACAAATAGCAGTGGACTTTTTTGTTTTTATTAGCTTACTAATTGTACTTGCACTTATTGTCCAACCATAACAACTGTACTCTTTGGACCCTCTTTGCTCCTGCATTTTTTTACTACTGCTATAAATTTCGTAATGGGACAATATATTATTTTTCCAAATTGTACACAATAATGTTTTACTGTTGGCTCTCTTTTTACCATGGTCGTAAGCTTGTACATATTTAAAAACACCTTCCAATGCGTGTGCAAGTGCAGGTGTTAGTATGGGTTTTATTGCAAGTATAAAATTAAAACAATCTTGGATGCCTTGTTTGTTCCAAGCACCATATGTTGGTACAAGTTTTCTTTCCACAATGTCCTTTGGATCCGGGCGTACATCGTTATTTACTCGCCAGTTATCCCAAGTTCCTCTTTTACTAAGTTCCACTTTTGGATTGTGTCTTAGTTGCTCCAACACACTTGTAACATCGTATGGTAGGTCCCAAAAATTAATCTCGGGACCAATAACAGTGTTTTTAAGAGTTGTAAGGTAGGAGTCCTTTAATGTTTTTAACTCTTTCGCTGTATTACAAAGTTTTATTTCCTTAACAAAACTAACCATTTCCCTAGTTAAGCTTTCCTCGGTTGTTTGGTCTTTTAAAAAATCCACTGTTTGTTGTTCGAATATCTCGTTGGACATAGTTTTATACAGGTTTCTTCTCCAATAGGAGTTCCAACGGTCCTGCATGTGCTTGTTTTGGGAGTTGTTATTATCTAACATATTCTATATATTGTTTCCACAGGTAGGTGTTGGTTATCGATTTACTGTGTATGTTGTTTGTGGTGTAAAAAGCTTGGGTTACCGTTGTGGTTACCCTAGAATTATAGAAAGTGGTGTCGAAAAATACAACACCTTATACTTACTTGTCCTTTTTTTGTATTGTAAAAAGCTTGGGGTACAGTAAGTGTCCCCCTAGAATTATAGAGAGTGTGTAAGTGTGTAAGTGTGTATGTGTGTGTGTGTGTGTTCGCTTCGCTACGCTTCGCTACGCTATGTGTGTCGAACCACAGCGTAGAAGGGGTGTCCCAAAAAGACACCCCCCTATTAAAAATTGTGCTTGCTACAGTTATGTATAAATTAAATTAAAATTAAAATGGACTTGGAAGTATTTGTAACTAAATTACAAAGTTTTATTTGTGCGTACCAAGAGGTATGGGTTACATTGGAAAACAAAGGCCTCCCGCAAGCGGACATCGCGATAGATACCTTAGATATGGTATGTAAAAGTTTTTGTAAGGACCTGGAACAAAATTATGGTGTGGATATCGACTGGGAAAGTTTGGACTTGGCAATAAGAACAAATTAACCCCCGCAAAGGGGGGCGCATTTTACGGCCCCTACTTTACAATTAAATAATTTGTAACCCGCAAAAGTTACAAATAATATTAGTTTTATAATACACCATTTTTAAGTTTGTAATTTATAATTTCCAAGTTTTTAACTCTTGTTGCCAAGTCCAATCTTTCCAAGGACTGTTGTGTTATTATCTCTTGGAGTTTTGCTTTTTGTTGTACTAACACATAGTATTTTCTTTTATGGTCCAAGGCAATGTCTAACTCCTTTTGTAGTTTGTTAGCTCTTTTGTGTTGGGTTTCCCCAAAACTAATCCAATACTCTAATGTGTAAGGTGTTTTGTTTTTATTTTTATTTTTTAAATAAGAGATAATTCCCATTTTGTGTTGTATTATTTTTTAGTAACAACCCAAAGTTATTGTACAACAATTTGTAACCCCAAAGTAAAAAGTTACAAAATAATAATAACATAAGTACCTACTCCTGTCTTATCGACCAACAAACAAACAAAAACCATCCAAGCGTAAGTAGTCCTGGGTTTGTAATAAGTTTTATAAGACAATTAATAATTATTGTTTCCATTTAGTTTTTACTTACACAACACTAACTTTTTTGGAGATAACAAGTTTTCTTAAATTTGTTATCTCCATTGTTGCAGTATCCAGCTCCACTACGAGGGTTCCAAGTAACCCCTCTCTTACACCATTAGTCTCTAAGTCCATCTTTAAATTGTAGTTCTCTTTTTCTAGTGTATTAACTTTGGCTTCCAAATCCAATGTTTCCTTAGATTGCTGTGTTACTCTTGCTAGTAACTTTTGCACTTGGGTATCCACTTCTTTGTACTTTTTCTCGTACTTGGCAGTAATGTCCAATTCCAATTGTAGATTGTTAGCTCTCCGGTATTGGTCCTCCGAAAAGCGAACCCAATGTTCCATTGTGTGTAAGTCTTGGCTTTCGGTCTTTGTCTTTCTTTTGGCGGTGGTAACTCTTTTTGTAATATAATTAATAATTCCCATTTTGTATTGTTTGTATTGTACTGTATATTATTTTTGTGTTTTTTAAAAGATAAAAATATACGATTTATTTTGTTGGTTGGGTTAGTACAAAATATTATTGTCCAAAACGGGGTGCACTATGTTTATGTACAAACAAACAAAAAATAATAATATAATTACGCCAGCAAACAAACTGTGTGTCCCTTAATTACGGTTTGTTTTTTAATAGCATACGCAACACCACTTTTTGTTACACCAATATGCTTGGCTGCATTTGTTATACTTTGTAAAACAGTTTTTATCCCAGTTTGTGTGTTTTTAACAACACATGGAGTGCTAAGTGTGTCCTTAGATTTTTGGATTTGCTCTTTGTTTGGGACTCTCTTAACATATGGTACATCTAGTTTTTTCGCAAGTTCTAATTTACTTAATTTAAAATAAGGTATTTTTTGTTCCTTTGCCATATATTGTAATTCTTTTAATGTTCCCATTTCTTATTATATACACAATCCCACCTGTACTCTTTACATAGTTAATTTTAGTTTTAATTAAATAAGACCTAGTTCCTTCTCTCTTTGTAATATCCTCTTCTCCCTTAAATTTAAATCTAACTCCTTTTTTGTTAAAAAATCATCGCGACAAGATAGTGCTTTCTCCTTTGTAATTAACTCCTCTTCGTAAGTTTTAATATTTTGTTCTTCCACAATTTGTTCTTCCACAACGCTTTCCTTTTTTGGTATATTAACATAAGTAACAACACACTCCCCATCCTTAGTTTTAACACACTTACCATTTTTAACTTTGTTCGAAAGTGTTGTTTTACAAATACCAAGTGCACTCGCAGCATCCTCCATTCTTTCGTAAGTGGTTGTTTCCCCTGTTTTTTGGTCTTCCAACACAACTGGTTTACCTTGTTTTTGTACCCTACTTACGATATCCACTTCTTGTATAAATTTTTTAACATGCTCCCTTACAGTTGTTTTAGAGACCAATAATGTGTTTAATCTATCTGCTCCTAAAATTTGTAAAACAATACTTGGTCTAGATTGTTTAGGATGGTCTTTGTTAAGGTTATATAGTGTTTGGGAGAGATAAGTTCTTTCCGTTTGTGTTGTCCCACTAATAGTGTCCAACATTTGTACAATAAAATTTATACTATCCATAGTAATACTTTACTATACTTACTTTACACTTGTAGTTATATCGACTGTGTGTTATATGTGTAAGTTATTGTTAGGATAGCTTACACATATTATAATATTTGTAACCTAATTACTTGGGTTGTTGGTATTTAATCCCACAAAGGATTACACTAACACCAGTTACAAATATAGATAACAAACCAATATCCCCCCAAGATAGTGTTTGGGACTGTGGTAGTGGTTGTTGTTTGTGGTGGTATTTTGTACTTTTGTGTTTAGGGCTTCGCGGGCTTTGTGTACTTTGTGGGCTTTTGTGTTTTATTGGGCTTCGCGGGCTTTTAGTTGTTCTTACTGGGTTTTGTGGGGTTACATATTTACTTTGTACTGTACTACTTTGTACTGTACTACTTTGTACTGTACTACTTTGTACTGTACTACTTTGTGCTGTACTACTTTGTACACTACTTTGTGCACTTACTCTTACAGCACCCTTACAACTTTTACAACTTACAGATTTACTTTGTACTTTTGTATTACCAACATTATTTTTAATTTCCTCCACAAATAATTTTTTATTACTTGCATTCCACTTCTTACTCCATGGATTTTTAACACCAACGCGAGCTGCGGACTTTCGTAGATCCTTAATTCTATACTTATCGTAGCGTTCCATTTTATTATATAATTACTATGTATAACACTTTTATGCGACAACACCAACCTTAATTTTCTCCTTGTTTCTTACAAGTGCTTTTGTGTAATCCTGGTGTTCGTGTGTTTTAACAGAGTAGTTATTTGCTACTTGTGGTTGTGCAAGATAACCACCGCTAACTTTAATTTTACCACCAGTGTTTCTTGTAATGGCATCTGTATAATCTTGGTGTGCGTGTTGCCTCCTAACAACACTTGGAGTGTTAAAACTTCCTTTGTCCAACATTGTGGTTTTTACAGGGATATTATGTAGTGCTATTTTTACTTTGCGTTTAATTACTGGTGCGTTAGGAACACTGTAAACAGTTCCTGTTTTAAGTTGTAAATGTTTTGGATGTACAAAGGAACTTTCGTTTAACACTAAATCTTTAATGTGTGTAATGGGTTGTGGTGCTTGTATGTTGTTTTCCGGAAGAAAGCTTGCCTTAACTTTTCTTTTTGGTAACACATTATCGGTGTGCATTTTAAGTAAGTGGTCTTGTTTAATTTTCCTCTTGTATTGGCTGTGGAAGGGTTGTGCACCAAGAGTTCCAGTTAACGCGGTGTCCATATGTATAATACCATTGTAATTTGTTTTTCTACTAACATCCCTTACAATCTCCTTATGTCTCTTCCCCACATCGTTATGGAGTTGTTTTGCGTTGGTATTAATTTTAACCTTTCTTTTTGGAAAAAAGTCTTTTGTTTTTTCCACAGGGATTTTGTGTTGTTTCCTTATTGCGTTATCTCTACTCTCCCCTGTTATAACACCCTTGTTTTTAACATGCCCTTTTATGGCAGACATTTGTGCGTGCATAATTTATTACTATGTACAAGGATGGTTTGTTTTGTACACCCGAACATATTTTAAAATAACTTGCTACAAGGTGCCAAACATGCATACATAATAATACAACTTAAAAAAAACCCAAGCGTAAATGTGTTTAATACCAACTTAATATATCCAAGATGTTTACCAATATATTACCAATATATTTCCAAAATGTTTACCAATATATTACCAATATATTACCAATATATTTTACAGCGGGGAGGAGCGCAGCGACGACGCGAAGCGACAAGCGACCGCCATTTTAGGACTCTGGGATCAAAAAATGCAAAAAAGGCCTTATTTACCCCCCTGTTTAAAACTAAGGGAAAATGGTCGTTTTGGGGTTAAATCCCTTAGTTTTAATAGGGCTTATGGCCGAATCCTCTATATTGACATTTTACTTATTATATATACTACCTGTTAAAGTTCGATTTTTTCTATCGTTAATTTTTTTGCAAGATTGTCTCCACTTTTCTAATGTTAAATAAGGGGTTATTTCACTAGAATAATAACTCATAAATCTCGATCCATCACGCCCCCACTCCTTATATGGGGCACCAAATCTATACCTATCCCATTCGTAATTATTAATCCACTTGGTTTCTTTTCTGTCCTTACGTTCAAATTTAGCTTCATCTAAATTTGTAAAATTTATAAAACAACTCCAAGCCTCTTTCTCTTTAATAATAGCCTCCTGTAATAATATTACCCATAGTGTTTTTAGTCCATGTAATAAACCAACAGGGTCTTTGTGGGTACAAATAGTTTGTAACATGACTAATATTTTTTCTAATGGTCCATGGTGTAATCTAAAAGTAATGTTTGTTGTTTTTTTAATCTTCGCGATAAAACTTTGGGGTTTAAGAATTTTGTTAGTGTAAACCATATCTTCCATAATATTTAAACATATTTTAACTTGGTCCGGGTTCATTTTTATTTAGTGTGTCATTTCGTTATACCTTTTAATTGTATATAACGAAATGTTTGGTTTGGAAATTTTCTAGACCTACCAATGTTTTTTAGTTTCCGCATGGTTTAATAACCCAGCTTCTGTCCTAAAACGCTCATTACAAATGGCGCAAGAAATAAAATCATCAATTTTTTTTTTAGGTGTAGTAATATTATGTTTCATTTTTAGATGTAATCTCATACCTGTTTGTGTACCTGTATACCCACAAGCACTACATGCAATATCTTCTTTTTTATAATATCCCATAAATTTTGGCATTGTTTAATTTTTATTTGGTTTAAAATATTTTTAAAACAATTTTATACCGCAACAATGTTTTAAAAATGAAATGTTTGGTTTGGGAATCCTTTAAATTTCGGTGTACAACCCTAATTTTATAAACTCCTCCGCTGTAAGCATTTCATTTGGGTCATCTTCTTCAATTTCTATAGACTCCTCAAATGTACATAGCACCTTATCATGCCAATACTTAAAACTGGATTCTTTTGTAATATGTATTATAACTCTTTGTGCTTGTACCTCAACCATAATTTCACCAGGAACATTGTAGGTTTTCTTAGCCGATGGGTTTTTACATTTCCATTCATTGCGTATGGAAAGACCAATGCGAACATGGGACGCAAAGTTGTCTTTGTAAAACTTAACTTGTACCGCGGCCGGTTCTGCTTCGTTAAGTTTTTTTAGTGTTAAGTTTCTTAAAGTATCTACAACCATTATTTATTAAATTATTAAATATAATTCTTATAAAACCCTTTTACAAAATGTTGTGTAACAATGTTTCGTAACAGCCATTGTTGCACAGTATTGCGCAATGTTGCGCAATAGTTGTACATGTAGGACGACATGTGTGTTTGTCACGTGTTAGGCACGTGGTGGTTTAATTTATTCAGGATTTAATTTATTCATACGTCGATATGCGCAGAAAGTGAGCTATAGTGTACCTCATTACTACTACCGTCGCATTTTGCCATGCTCCGAATGCAATAAAAACAATGGAAGATGAGGCATTTCAGCTGATTATTTATTGTTTTGAATGCATCCGACACGTGCAAAATTATGCGATGTTTGAAATATGCTTATTTGAAAGGCATATGCATGCAGTTTAAATTCTACAGTATTTAGTCTAAGTCCGGAGCCGGAGCAACAAGATCTTCGGTACCTTGTTTTTAGATAAAAATTCATGGACCACGTATTTATTGGTTTAATATATATCATGGTATATAGATTTGAAGATGCGTGGCCTATATTATCTACATGAGAAGTATAAAATACAAATTATTACAGGATACGATAAACTCAAAAGTCAACTGGCAGCCTGTAAATAGTGATGAAACCTTGAACTTCTGAGGAAAAGTCCTACTTTACGTCGGTGAATTAATTCCGGATAGATAGCCCACACGGCGGTTTCAATTTAGCTATTGGATGGCGCGCAGAGTATTTAACGCTCAGTTTAATTATAACGCAATAAAATTTTTTGATTTTCATACTGTTTTGAAATTCATACCATGATTGTAATCTATGTATTTTTAAAAATGGCATATAGCTCGGCATATAGTTTTGATATTGCCACCGGGTCAGGGATCTGTTGGTTGATTTTGTTTTTAATTAACAGGGTTTGAGTGCCAGCAATGAATATGCGCATCAAGTAACAATAAACGGTGTTGCTCGGTACTGAGAACCTGTATCTACTGTATACCTGTGCAGACAGGAATGCCAGCAGATTATAACACTTGTTCTGCACATGCATGCATTGTAGCTTGCGCAGTATAACGGGCCAATATTATGCTGCTTAATTGAGCTTACAAACAGGTCTGTGTATTATGAAAGTCTGCAATGTACAAATATTTTTTGATATTATATTCGCGAAATATGACGAGAACTGAATTAATTAGCATGCCTAACAAGATAGCCGACACATATGACATATGCATCATCATCATAACTTGCTAGATTAACCACCACAATTAAACGAACGCAGTCACAAGATACACGTTCCTTTCAATGATATTTATAAAATCCGTGTGTTTTGTGTGTACAAGTAAAACGAACTTTAAAACAGTTCATATTTGCACTCACGCAAGTGCCCTTACACTGCAACGTTATTTTACTATACTTAATAGCATAATGGGGTTTGTATATGTCTCTCCATTCATATAGGATTGACACCCAGGACTGACCCCCGTTGGTTTTGACGTCATATACATGCATGCTGTAGTTGTCACCACTCTAAAGTAAATCAATGCGTGCCTTCGGTTTAATTCGAGGCAAATTAATCTACTATGGCCTACTGTACATTAGATATATGGTAAATATGAGTGAGAACACGGCGGTAATCTGGTTTAATACCGCCGAATATTTAGTATGCACCAGTTCAAGGGCGGACGTTCATATACATGTTATATATTGTCGGTATAGCATACGTGGTGAATCGAAGTAGGAGAGAAAAAATCTGGCGAGTCATTGTAAAATTGCATATATATGGTAAGTTCAGTTGAATATGTTTTAGCAATTTAGCATACTTTATAGCCAGCTAACTATATGTACAGCAGTAAATAAGTGTCCAAGGTCTGAAGGTCGATTTTACATGTATACTTTGCTCATCACTCATGAGGCAAGTTTAATGAATAACGACTCAAAAATAAATAAATGTACTCCTATGAACCTCATGACCATAAAATTAACATTTCTGCATTTAGTTAACTTAATCTAGCCCCTTATAAATCCACCGATTGTATTAGTATCTTTGGTGTGCACGATTTAAAACCTGCTTTAGTTTAAATATATGCTGGCTGAAAACCAAATTGGCGTTACATGACATGCCTTTTTGATATAGTATATACAGAACATGTTAACTAATTACTGTAGTTATCTATTATAGAAAGATTTATCTAATGCAATACTGGTATATAACTCGCTTTAGATTGCTTATTATGACAAGAGGAAATTGATGTATCGTTCAGATGGACGTGAATAAACATCAGTTGAAAGGTTGCCAGACCTTCAAAGTGGCTTGGCATGAGGTTTGCGTAGTTTAGCTTGGTGGTCACATAACTGGGATAATTTAAATAGGGTGCATTTACCCACACTCAAACAACAATTGCTTACCAAGTTTATAAAAACATTTTAAATGAATTTGTGTGTAGATGCAACCTCAAAATTGCAAGGATAATAATAGGCAGGACAAGCATAAAAGATTTTGCCAGACACATGTCATTGTGTTATGTTGTTATGTTATGCTTACTTGACAATGTGGATGTCTGGGAAGTCTTGCTTGCATTATCGTAGGTAGGCAGGAGGCACAAATTGTGTCACAAGTTGATGTCTCGAAGTGAATGAGGATCACTCTTTTGTTATATTGGTGAGTATAAACTCCCCTGTGCATGGGTTTGGGACTGTCGTTTCTATATGGGCGGCTGGAGTGTACTTTCGAACCGCTGTTTCTATATGGGCAGTTTGCTATTGCTATATGCCTTAGTACAAAAAACTGTGCCTTGCTGCCAGGGTCGAGTATTAGGTTGCTTTTCAGGGTGGAAATCCGGACATTCGGAATTGCGGAACGCCGGACATTCGAATTTAAGTTGCGGAACGCCGGAGTTTCCGATGTTAACTAACAAAAATTTACCATTTATGCCAGGTCTTAGACATGGAATAATTGGTTTCCTTTTCAGGGTACTATAGCTAGCGCAGGTAGCTTAGAAACATTTAGACAGTTGATATTGTATGCTATTTTCTATCATTAATTTCTGTGTAGATGCTCTAGTATGGAGGGAAATTAAATATTTCCTGATGAAATTCTTAGAGATACATTAGTGACCACCAAGAACTTAGTTAATTAAAAACATGTATTGATCTAGAGTTAATAATTTGCGGTTGGGGACCGGCGTAAGGTGATTTCAGTTTTCTGGAACTACCGTATATGCAGCTTTATAGGATGTGCCGGGTTTTTTGTAGATTAACCTCGGCCTTTGTGTGGTTTTGGACACCTTAATTACGCTCCCTCACTAAAACTGTAAAATTACTTCACCTAATTATTCCTACACCGAAAGTTGGTGAGGAACCTGTGATTAGGTGAAATTTAAAAACGGATAAAAAAAAATGCTGTTCAAACAGCATAACACTTGTATATGTGGTCGTGTGCTCGCAAAATGAGAGCATATAACTGCAGTGTAGGAAAAAATATGGCGACAAAAATGGCGACCTTGGAATTGATGTAAATAACTAAATAAATAATAAAGAGAATGAAACCAATGTCTATAGTGTTTGCTCCCACAATATAGATACAACTTTAGATGCATCCGTTTTAATAACATAGCTGTATTAATTGATGGAGACATAAATGGCCTGCGATAATTATACCACAATGGTCACCGTCTTCACTCTTTAGTATAAATACGGCTACAGAATACAAGTTTGGTTTATAACTATATAAAGGGATTGGGCACATAATAAACATTCATATAATCTATACTCTTTAACGCGCAATAGATTTTGCTTTGATCTGTGGACAATTTTTTCTTCATAATAATTATTTCAGGCAGGAAATTAAATCAATTGGCGCGAGATTTAAGCTGCTTAAGGAGAATAGCCAGACATGCATACTATAGAACATAGCATATCCAAAGTTCAACTGCATGTCTAAATTATAGCCTGTGCCTTGCCTTGTTTTGGCAGCGTGGTTTCCGCACCAGAGGTTTGAAACATCTTCCAGAATAGT
The DNA here is from genome assembly GCA_016169945.1 of Trachythela sp. YZ-2020. Lineage (NCBI taxonomy): Eukaryota > Metazoa > Cnidaria > Anthozoa > Malacalcyonacea > Clavulariidae > Trachythela > Trachythela sp. YZ-2020. The sequence continues at coordinate 6,018,537 of JADLSH010000369.1, forward strand.
TATTGAATATCTCAATATATGTCAAATTTAAAGAATACTGCACAATAATTCATACTGTACAACTTCATGTAACTAATATAACTGCTGTACTATATCTTCGAATTTTCGAACAATACTCAGCGTAATTTATCAGAATGTTTAGTTAAATTTGTATAATATTTATATCACTTGAGTACTTTTGTGCGCCGATAGAGGTTACTTGTTTGCCACATTATTCTATTCTGTTGACAGCTATCCTTAATCTATGCGTTATGGCGAATTTCGTCAGGAACGTTCAATAATTTAATTCGTTCAAACGACTTCTGATAGAACGTTTTTTTATCCGTTCAAATCCTCGGCTTTATTCGTTCAGATTTTTTACTCAAATCGTCAAAACGTTTTTGAGATTCGTTGAAACGTTATAACAAAACGTTCTCTATCCGTTCGTTATCCGTTTTTTTGGCCGTTTCAACGAAATATCGTTAACGTATGTTTTCCCATGGAAGGTCACAGATACTAAAATTTGGTGTTGGATACTAAATAGTGAATGACTTGTATCCTGACTGGATACTACAAAATTTCAAACATTGGTATAACATTAAATGTCTTTAATCAGCATTCAAGTCAAGTGCATACAAGTTTGCTTAAGCTTTATATGCATCTTAGTGTATCATGATACCAACTTATTTAGTGTCTAGTTGTTGACTGTTGTGTCTTATGTTGTTATTGTTACTTGTAACAGTGAGATGGTCAGGAATGGGTAACTCAGTTGGAATGGCCAAGACTTAATGCATATTATATGGTGGTTTGTAGTTCAAATACAGTAACTGAATATGACAATCCCTGGGGTTCCCAACAGAGCATGTATTCCCCACTAGCACCACCCCTGCTTTCTCTATACAGATTCAGGCTTAAAATACATGTTGTAAATAAATTGTTCATTTAATTCATAAGGAAACTAAATTCCACAGCATGATGCTTTATATAGATGACATGTAATCAATCTCTTGAGACACAGTAGACAAATTTGTGACACACTTTATTGGGTTGGTAACTTGGTGCATACAGTGTGAACAATATACTTTGTACTTGTCGCCCAAGCTGCCTTATGTATGCTGTTGTGGCATTTATTGCCATCCAACTATTGGCAGTGCAACCTTGTAGTGGAACATTCTGACGAATTCTATCAATCTGACCAGTGTATTAAATTTAGTGAATGCAAGAAAAAATGCATAACAGCATAAGTACTTTCTATTTATTGCGCCTCAGCAAACAATGAACTATTTTCTTGAACCTATTAAATATACTGTCGTATTTTATACAAGTATGAACAACGTCCAGGCAACAACATTACAACAATCAATTGTTAATTGTTGTATCTACAACACGCAAAGTTCGTCGACTTTAATCGTCACAAAACCCCGTTTTATGGCCGATCTTTCACCATCACTATTTGCCCAGTATTACTTTCACATGTGAAACTGTCTCCTTTCTTGTAATTTCTTTGATTACTACGCCGAGAGGCACAGTACGGCGATTTATTCCAAAATTTTCACGTGAATATGCTCACTCATGGCTGACAACAACATACACACGCGAACAGTTTTTTCGCCGAGAAACGCCCGAAATCAAACCAAATCGGTGACTTTTAACAATATACCAACTCCTTTCCATATTTCCAATTAAACTTCAATAATTCCATCGCCCAACACAGCGCAAATTGAAAATATCTCCTCATACTGCACTGCTTGTACGACGGCCATCGCTGGTCCCTCCAATATGGCCGTCAAATCTAAAACTGGCTTCAATTTTCATAGGTATAGAAGCTCGATCCAGGTACTATATTTTCAGATCAGTGGAAAATATGCATGCCCTACTCAGTTGCCAAGGCAACAAAGCCGAAATAAAAAACATACGAGAATATTCAGCGAAAATATCGCGTAAAGACCATTGATTTATGTCAAAAAATATAGCACAAAGCAGCTGAACGTAGAAAGGCCAGTGAGCTCTATATATATATATATATATATATATGGAGTGAGAACTTATGTCCAAAAAGTGAAGCCAAAGATGGCGGAAATTGACGTCCAGTGCCAATCCCTTTCTATTGTTTTCGATCGCGCGGTTTGCACAAGCCGGCAATAGTCGGCCGGCCAAGCTATCGAACGGTGCAAGTTGATGGCAACTTCGTGTTAGAAGCTGGCAACAAACATATTCATACTCAGATAGATGTAAAAAGGTTTGAGTTGTTGCCAAACCGAACAGTTTTTAGGCCGCCTTCCCGCAACGTCGCGGCAACTAAACTTCAAACGATTGCCGAAAATTACGTTGCTATGCTACAAGTTTCTTTGCTCTGATTGGTCATCAACACAGATGAAATATATACAGATGTGTAACTTCAGGTAAAAAGTTGTTCCACGGCCGCCATGTTCCTAGCAAGCGCGCGACAAAGCCGACAATTCGTCTTTTCTCACTTCTTAATTGCTTTCAACCAGCTCAAACATTTAACAATGATGCTCTTAACTGTTTTATCCAAAAATTTCGATCTAAAAAGGCCACGAAAGAAAAAAACGTTTGTGTTTTTCACGCCGCCATGTTCCTAGCAAGCGCCATTTGGGGAAATTTGAGGACACATCTACATCTACATCTACGTTTATTATCCATAAAACCTTTTGAGTATCACATGGATGTTAATATATATACAGTAATTTAGATAAGGTAAAAAAAGATAAATATATAAAGTCAATAATTAAGTCAGTAAAAGTGTATATATACTGTATATAATAATTATAAAAATATTAGACGATTTATTTATTGTTAAAATGGTCCAGAACATGTTTCTTAAATGTTTCGGTACTCGCCGTTTGAATAATGTCTTCGGGTAAAAGATTCCAATCTCGGACAGTTCTCGGATAAAAACTTTCAGTAAAATAGTTTGGTCCTGTTGGCATTCCTAGGTACGACTTTGAATGTTTATTTCTTGTAATTCTTGTTGATTTATGCAGTTCATCTGGAAGTGGTAGCGCTATCACCTCGTTCACAGATTTATAGAAGAGACACGAAAGCCCTATGAAGTTACACTTCCGGTATATCCTTAATCTGTGTCATCAATAACGTTCGCTTAATTAGTCGACCAATGAGCGAACGTAAAAGTGTGTGCACTTCCGGTTTTTGTATTCACGACATAAACAAACTGCGAAGATCGAGGGAATAACTTGCAAAATTTTACGATTTCAGCGATATTTAGGTAACTTTTTTCGTGTTAAAGCCATATACACTTCATAAACATATTGTACTTCATTCAGCGACACTGACTTGGCCATAGTGTGCCAATACTTTGACTATTTTGTCAAGTATTTTTCAATGTTTAATACACCCAGAATCAAATTATAATATTGAGTGCTGAAAATTTACAAAAATAAATGCTAAATTATAATATATTTATCGATGTTAGTATGGTCAAACATAAACTAAGATTTGGTGGACATTTGCAGCAATATAATCGGCGTTTCTTTTGCAAAACATTCACATGAAGTCAATACTATTTATTTGTGAGTTTAGTAGGGTTGAATTCGTTTGTGACTTTATTCTGTCTAAATTTTGTAATATAAAGATTCCGTCTCTGTCATGTTTAAGAGTTAGGGAGTCAACAAAATATCATATTTCCCAATCTACTGTAGCACAACTTACTAGAATATTATAATCACTGACACTGTGTATGCTTGCATGGTAATGCCAATGACCTGCTCCTGTCAATTTATATCGTATTCTTTTTTGACAGTCTTGTATAGACTTTTATAAAGCCAGCTTTTAGTTCAAATTAGCCTGTAATAGTTGTTTTCCTCAAAATTATAGAGTAACACTGGCCAAGTTGCTTTATGGATTTTATATGGCAAATGAAATACATAGCCTTGAATTATGTGCGTTTCTTAATATATAATCGCACGAAGTTTACGGCAAAATATATCAGTTGTGTATATTTTCTATTAGCTGTAATCCGTGAATTAGATTGTATTTATTAATCTAGACAACTACGAACACTCAAATATCCTACAAAGGCAAGTACCAGACAAGTAGAATCTAACTAAATATTCAGGTCAGAAGAAGTACGAAGAATTTTGGTACAAGAATAAAATAAATTTGACACACAAGGGTCAAATCAGTGTCACTGAACAAAGTACAATATGTTTACAGAATATATATGGCTTTAACACGAAAAATCTTACCTAAATATCGCTGAAGTCGTAAGATTTTGCAAGTTTCTTCCTCGGTCTTATCGTGAATACAAAAACCGGAAATGCACACACGTTTACGTTCGCTCATTGGTCGACTAATTAAGCGAACGTTATTGATGACCAATCAGAGTAAAGAAACTTGTAGCATAGCAACGTAATTTTCGGCAATCATTTGAAGTCTAGTTGCCGCGACGTCGCGGGAAGGCGCCCTAAAAACTCTCGATTTTTCACTTAAAAATTCATTTTTCGGCTTGGCAACAACTCAAACCTTTTTCTCTACCTCTATCTGAGTATGAATATGTTTGTTGCCAGCTTCTAACACGAAGTTGCCATCAAACGTTTTTAGAGGCACTTTTTTATATCTTGGCCGGCCGACTACAAGGAGTGTGCCGAAATTTCGTGTTTTTACTCCGATTTAAACAATAACATCATGATATAGCTGGATAAAATGATATGAAAACTGTTTATGACCTTCATGAGTTTGGACGTCAATTGCCGCAATCTTGGCTTCACTTGGCCTATTGGCCGAACATTAGAAGTTCTTACTCCAGATATATATGGAGCTCACTGAGAAAGGCAAAGACAAAGCGTAATTCTATTTTAGACAATTTTACTGAACTGATTTTTAAACATTTTTGGGGAAAGTTTTAGTCATGCACTGCATGACTGCATGACCGCTGGCTTCGCCTCAAATGAAGCCGAATTTTAAGCCAAATGTTTTGGATCTTATTAAGGGTGGATAAACATCACTTCTTAACCTTAACCAAGCATTTTAAAACCAAATTGTGTGTATAACATAGTTTTAACAGCCTTTGAAAATAATGCTGACGTCAGCAAAAGTATTTTTCAAAACTCCGTAACTCACGGAGAAATAATTGTATGAACCCAAAAATTTTGGTGAGCACTCTTAATAGCGATCTAGAAAACAAGTTGGAAAGCCAGCTTTGTAGCTTTCGTAGTTTAGATTTTAGAATTTGTCACGTGATAAGTGAAAACGCTCTATAGCTATACTTTATGATGGTTCTCATCTATCGTCATCGCCGCCATGTTGGATGAATTTACAAATGATTTCCTTAAAATATGTAATAATTTGAAATTTTTATTTATCAACCATGGCGATAACTCCTTGATTATTAAATCCCTCGGGAGTGGCTGAATACCACCTGTACTGGTAAAGAACACTGTACAATGAGAGTGTTTTCTGAAGTGTAAACCCGCCGTATATGACAGATTATTGGTAACTGGATCGGTTAAAATTGTTTTCTACTATTGAACTATTTGAGAGTATCTGTAAAAACAAGTCTAAATTTTCCGTTTTGTAGACATCAATGAATGTCAACTCAACTTAGACAACTGTCATTTAAATGCGTCATGTACAAACACTGAAAAATCATGCGTTTGTACTTGTCGACCTGGCTTTAGTGGGGATGGTGTCTCATGTATAGGTACAATCCTGGCAAAAATTATCGTGGACAGCGCGTGCGTTAATCTTTTAAGTTGTCATGTTGTAGTTATATTAATGAAAAAATCTTATTCCCACTCCCACCCCCATTTCAATGTTGATAAATCAAAACCAAAACAAAACGAAATGCGAGAAACAACGTTGAATAGGGGGGCATGAGGGGAAATAGTATATTTTTGCCAAGATTGTATGTTCAGGTATCGTGAGCTTGTTTTTGTCAAAATTAATTAAACTTTGATAACGAAATTTGAGAGCAATGTAATTAAATTGCTTATTCGGCTAACATCGCAATAACTGCAAATGCCAGATCGATATGCGTCTAGCCTTCTACAGCACATAAAGAGATTCACCGCCTCGTGTACATCACGCCTTGTATTAAGTCGTAAGCCAATTCCAGGTTTTGATACCCAAATTACAGATCTTGGTTAAGCCTCAGTTTAGAGACTGTATGTTTGTTGCAAGTTTATGAGTAAACGTGATTTATCTTATACAGATATTGACGAGTGCGCACTAGGCATTGGTCTCTGTGATAGACAGAGTGGACGTTGTTTCAATGTCAAAGGATCTTACACGTGTACATGTAATGATGGCTACCGCGGAGACGGAAGGGCATGCATAGGTAAGTAAGATCTAGATTGAGGCTATATAGATAGAAGTAAGATATATTATTGGCGGGTGTCAATAAGCATTACTGAGAAGCAATTGGCGGTGGCTTCAGAACAGTTTACGCTAATAGACTGATAGGAAAAAGAAAATTTAACTACATCTCGCAATTTAATGTATTTGTCACGATCATTTAGTTTCTCTCACTAATAAATGTCCGCTATATCTGCTGCACGATGATGCTTAGTGAAACGCACCCATTAATACTGAAGTTGTCAGCTAAGTCTAGCCATAAAACTAAATGTATTCGTCAAAGAATATAAATCTTCCGATAACTGTGTGGTAGGTATGCGGTGAGATGACTTTCATTAGTTTCATATTAATTGGGATACATCATAATTGATTTAGGTGCACATTACTTCTCATCACATCCTTTTTTATATAGATAACATTACGTAAGCCTTTAGCGCACAGCGTCCGATATATCGAAATGAAGAACAAAGGATTAAAAAATTTGAGCGTTAAAGATCGAGTTAATAAGCGCCTAAAGCATTTCATAGGACATAGGTTAATTAATGTATCAATCGTTGATTGGCACAAATGTTTCTATTCTATTCTATTGGTTGTTTACTTAATAGATCGATTTTATCTAGATATTGATGAATGTGCAGAACAAATTGATAATTGTGATAATAACGCTCAGTGTACAAACCTTCCTGGTAGTTATACCTGTGCTTGTCATCCTGGTTTTAGTGGAAATGGAGTCACTTGTGTCAGTAAGTTCATATTCTCAACTCTTATGTATATCCAATTATTATGCGCTGTATCACTGACCAATATACTTAAGTAAATAATTATCTAGAGGATATTATGTATGATTTAATTTGAGTTAACATAAAGTTGACCATATCTTAACTGTCAATTCCCACTATGTGATATTAGAGCAATGCTCACAGTTCAGTTCATGTTCGCAGAGGGTTCGTTTCGTGCATGGTGCAGCTGGTATCTGAATAAAAGGGTGTGCCGTGGGAAAACGTCTTTCAGGTTAACACTTCTGAACAACTCTGCTTTAATTTAGATAGAACTATAGTTGTTATCTAGTATAATAAAGGTTAGTTTATAGTGTTCTTTTTGGAATTCAAAAATTTAAAAATCTCGAATCTACTCTTGGAACTGACAACTGTCATGTGAACGCCACGTGTACAGATACCATTGCCAGTTTAAGTCTCGACTTAAATCTCGAATCCAATAAGATATAATGTAAGACAGGTACCTATTGGACAGTAGCTTATCGTTGTAGTGTGACCAGATTTAGCATAATTATGCTAGTTTAGCATAATTTCACCATTTGGGGAAGAGGTTTAGCATATAATGAAAAATTTAGCACAATTTTAGCATAAAGTTACAGGATAAGCATTTGTGTAGTATAATGATAAAATGCCTTCTTTTCAAAAACCATGAACGGCCCTTTTTTTTAAATAAAAGCCTGAAAATCTTGCCAAAACCTTGGTTATTTCAAGCCAAATCAACTCTGTAGTATTTTATCTTTACTCGTCCTCTATTGCAGCGACCGGTTGGGAGGGCTTGCGGACGAGCAGGCGCTCGCTCTTTATTACTTTTAGTACAATTCAACAAATTTAGATTAACATTTTAAAGTAAATTTATACGGATTCCACATGTCACCCTAATTTAACGTAATTCATCACAATTTAGCATAATTTGGCTGTCGGTTTAGCATAGGTGAATTTTAAAATCTGGTTACACTTTATCGTTGCATTTTTCCTTGTTTATCTCACCTTTTTACATGTTTTGTTGATTTTAAACACAAAACAAACGGTATGGCGAAGTAAATTAGAGTAAAGGAACAGATTTGGAACATTAAAATAGTTTGTTTTACCAGGTTTGTTCAATTTATCTTTGAAATTCATTTGTATACAACAGGTCGAAAGGTCGGTATATGATTTATCGGTATCTTTCTTTAAAATTAGATTATTCACTTTTTGTTGTGGTTTTTTAATTAGATTATTCACTCCTTGCTGCGGATACCCTGTGCACGCGTTTCAGGAAATCTACCATTACTCGGCGAATTTTAATCCAATTTCTATCAAATTTTCGCCGAATGTAGTCAGATAGATGAAGAATAACATAGTTCGTTTATAAACTATGTGAGAAAGAAATAATTTTACCGAATATTGCTACGAGTTTAAATTTGTGGTACCTTCGCGCTGCGATACACGTTAAACGCCGGTTTCACTAAAAACCTGTCAAACTATCATATTTAGCCTTCTCGGGGATTGTTATAAAAAGGGAAGTTCGCATTTTATTGTTGCTTTAGTTGTTACTTAGCTATTAAGACATATTCTTTCCCGACTTGTGTTATATTCCAATTAATGCACAACAAAAGGCTTGTATCTTTGCAACTAAAGGTCTGTAAAACTCTTTTTCCAAGACTTCTCTAGCCAAGACATGCACCAACAATGTGTGCAAATTTAAGAACAATCGGTTAAAACGCACGCTTAACGTTGCCTTTTTAGTGCGTGTATACGACTCAAAATTAATGTGTCTGAAAAAATTAATAGTTTTCCCGCCAAATTCCTACACAGCATATAGACTTCGGAAAGCGTTTTACTTGATAAGTTGTTTAATTTGAAAGATTTTAATTTGAAATTTTTCCTGACGGCAGATTTATTTCTTTTTTTAAAGTTTCTGTAAATTTTTAAAGTTTTAGGGTATCCTGTAACCTTAAGCAAAGTCGCGGCCAAGGTATCACATGTTTTCCCTGTAGTTTAATCGCATTGTTGTTGTCAGTATTATTCTCGCTTAAACGACTTCGAGTGTATGATATAGCTTCTCAAACAAACCAGTATTTTAAAGAGAAATTCAACGCGAAAGTTGAGTTAATTTCTGGGTGTTTATTACCGTGGTATCAAGACAACGATACGGTGGTGATTTCCTTTGTGTTTTGCTCATGAATTATTAATGAGTTTGAGAAGTTTTGAGCGAAAGTCCTTCGTTAGGAGTTTGCGAAGTTATAGCACCTAGTCCCAGGCTCCCTCTCTCTACTTCTCTTTCTGCCGCTCTATCTATTTTGAGGCAAAGACAAAAAATATACTGTTCTTCTGCAGGTATCAAAGAGTGTTTGACAGATTTAAATGTTTTGTTCGATATATTCACTATAAAACACCTGTTGGATTCACCTCGACCTTCGCTCTCGCCCAATATTGAAGTCTCGACTTAATATTTTGCCATATTGTCCTCATACCTCTTCTAATGTTTGGAACTAATATGACCTAATTTACTGGCAAGTTTAAAGGATTAGTGTCAGACGCCATTTTTCGGGCCGACTAGATGAGAAGATCTAGAAAAAATTTTACAATCCGTCATATATTTAAACCATCCTTTGATAATCCTTCCTCATTTTCTCCAAACAAGGTATTTTTATCGTTATTTGTTGCTGTTGGGTAAAATAAAAACAATAACAAAGCCCGCAATGCATGGCCCTGACACTAATCCTTTAAGGCCACTGATAACCAATTTCTATCTAGTAGATAGACAATCATTGTCCTTCCCCACCAATAATTATAGACTGTAAGAGCCTCTTCTAACATGTCAGCAACGCCACAGTAGATATGTTGTGATCACACCAATATGGCCGCCATTTCCTTCATTCATGCATACTTTAGCTGCAGATGCACTATTCAGTCCTAATTTTTAGATCAGTGGTATCCCCTGGGAGGAATTGAGGACATTCTCTCTTCAATGCCGGTATGTCAGGAGAGAAATTTACAACGTTGTACATACCTCTAGCTTACCAATACATGGAAATGCCTGAGGAATTAAAAAAACTACTTGGGCTTATGCAAATTCAAATCAACAGTTTGGTGTAATTTGGGTACTTCGCATTTTGGATGATATGATTATAACAGGGAAGAATGCCATTGGACACATAATTCACGTTATTCCTTTCTCTCTCCGACTTTTCTTCTGTCATGTGTAATGAAGAAAGAGCATAAACTAAACAATTTCATTCACCGAATATCTTCTTGTGTAGACTATACTCGTTATTTTTCAAAATATTTCCCAGCGTCTCATTTTTTTGGTGTTTGCTTAATTCTTGCAACTTTCTTCTCGTTTATTTCATCTTCTTACATTGATACATGTAATCCTTCGTTTTTTCAGAGTCGTATTCATATTCTCTCACATGATATTTTTCTCTATCAAATTCATTCAATATTTTTCTTCCATCACAGTTCATATATTCGTTTCTAAATTGCCTTCTCCTTTCATCTTCATTAAACAATTCCTCGACCTTATCAGCGGGTAACTTGGTTAATTTATCACAGAGTTTTTCTAAACTAAAAAAATTATTCTGGCGTCTTTTGATTCCAATAATATTTCGCTCTTGACAAAAATCCCTTTCCTTCCAGTTTTACTCTTTCATGATTTATATTTGTGTCCTTTCAATCATTCTACTCCATTGTTTCTGTACCTGGTTTCTATATTTTTTAATCTTCTGTCCCTTCGTAATCTTTTGTCTCTTAAGATATAGCCCCTACCCAACACTCGATTGCGCAATCTTTATCCGTGAGGGACCACGCGTACGTCGGCCGCGGTATTGAATATAAACCGTTTATTAGATGATCCCGTTAAGATACAAGAACATAGTTCTTGATGTAATATATCATACACGAGAAGGAGTTTATTATTATACAATTACTTTATGGTTTCCGTGTTTGGATGGCCTGATCCAAACACGCGGGAATGTTGCGAGAGTTAAGAAAAGCGCGCGAAATCTCGAGCCGAAGGCGAGTGATTTTGCGAGCTTTTCTTAACTCGAGCAACATTCCCAAATGTTTGGATCAGGCCATCCAAACACGGAAACCATAAAGTAATTGTTTTATAAAAGAACAACAACACGATAGTCTTCCGTGTTTGGATGGCCTGATCCAAACACGGGTTTCGACCAATCAGAGCACGCGTTATATACATGTTATTTTATAAAGTGATTTGAAACACCGAAAAGTGTGTTGAAAAACAAGGCGCTAGCCGAGTTTTTTAACATTCTTTGAGGTGTTTTAAATCACTATAATAAACGACTTCGAGTGTATGATATAGCTTCTCAAACAAACCAGTATTTTAAAGAGAAATTCAACGCGAAAGGTGTTTATTACCGTGGTATCAAGACAAACGATACGGTGGTGATTTCCTTTGTGTTTTGCTCATGAATTATTAATGAGTTTGAGAAGTTTTGAGCGAAAGTCCTTCGTTAGGAGTTTGCGAAGTTATAGCACCTAGTCCCAGGCTCCCTCTCTCTACTTCTCTTTCTGCCGCTCTATCTATTTTGAGGCAAAGACAAAAAATATACTGTTCTTCTGCAGGTATCAAAGAGTGTTTGACAGATCCCTGCAGTGCAGATGGAACTTGTCAAGATAGCCTTGGTTCATTCACATGTACTTGTAACGTAGGCCACACTGGAGATGGATTCAATTGTTCAGGTAAATGTTACTCTAACAATGGTATCTGTTTTAGTTGCATTAACTTGGCTACCAGTTGTATTAACTTGGCTACCAGTTGTATTAACTTGGCTACCAGTTGCAATATTAATTTGGCTACAAGTTGTATTAACTTACCTTATAATTGTAGCTGAATTAATGCAGTAAATACACCGTAAAATTATGAAGCTTTTCCATTACATGCTTTATAAATTTATGGTAAAAATATTGAAAATCTCGCAAAAACGTGACAATTAAATTCAAAGGTTTGAACTTTATTTCGCGTCATGTTATGTTCGTCAAATCGTTGATTTTTTTGAATTTGATTCAAACAATTCTTGCGAAATGTATAAGCCTGATGTACTATGCTAAATGATACTGAGGAATATTTTAAAATGCCTTAAAACGCGTGCTTTAGCTAGCTAGAATGTGGATATGTATTTTCAAAACCACATTAATATTCATAGTTAATAATTCCTACATTTTTTCTGAGTATTTTTCAGGAATATTTACAGGATTTTATGACAAAGGGAAATTATTTGGTACAGTAATGAAAATAGGATTGAACACGGTACATTGTCAATTGGTATACGTTGTTGCAAAATCACCAAAGTTACCCGGAGTGAGTAAGTAATTTGTTGTTCTGTAATGTCATTAAGTGAGTGGTCATTTATCCTTTATCTACCAATGTATGGTAATGTCCATACAAAACCTTTCTCGGAAGTTTCGCGATGTAGCCAAAGTGAAGTATTTAAATAACTATATTATTGATTACATGGTTATATGGAGAATATATGGCGACCTTAAATACATAATTTTTGTTATACGATGGACGAAAAGTAAATTTATCGCAATTCGCAAGCTTCGTATTGTTTAAACTAAACTTGAGTGAATTGTCGTTTTGAAGGTAACTTATAGGTATAGGTTCGTGTAGCGATTGAGCATCAATCGGTAAAGTCGAACAGCGCAGAACAACTAAACTTTATAGTTTTAGGGACGTGTTGAATAACAAGTCATCTCGCCTCGACTTAATTTCATTCGGATATAATTCTATTATTAGCAAAATATTGCGGCGTGGACAAAATATTGTTCGCATGGCATCATTGGGATTTGAAACCAATTATTTTGAAAGGTGGTATGTGACCCCCCATATAGCGAGATTTTTCCCGCCATATGACGTCAGCATTTTGAGGATCTCGCCATATGACGTCATTTGCGTAGATACGCGTAGATACTCAGGGGTCGGACGTCTACGAAGACATATGTATACTGAGATCTGATTGGTTTTTAAAAGAGTTATCCACAGTATAAAACGGAGGACGTAGATGCTGCTCAGCACATTTTTCAAAAGGAGGATAAAGGGGGTTTAACGAATACGAAAATGTATACATTTTTAGAGCAAAATATGAGTAATTAGTGACGCTTGGATGCATGCATAAATTAACACAGACAAAGATTAACGTTTTAAACAATTTATTCCTTTAGGTATAACAATTATTTACACAAATATACAGTTATTAAACATATTGTCCAGCTTTTACACTGTTTTTCTAGTTTCGATCGTTTTATTTTGTAAACATTGCCGTCTTCCGTAAGCACAAGTTTGCGTAGGAAGGGTTTGGTGGGATTTTGTAGCAGTTGTCTGGAAATTCTCTAAAGCTTCTGTGGAGCTTCTGTGGAGCTTCTGTAAAGCTTATGTGAAGCTTCTGTGGAGCTCTCCAAAATATGAGTAATTAGCACAGACCGCAAAGATTAACGTTTTAAACAAATTTATTTCTTAAGTATAACAATTAATCACACAAATGCATATAATCACACAAATGCATATAATTCTTAAACATATTGTCTTGCTTTATTGCTCGTTAGCCATGGTTTCTCTAACAAAAGCTCCAACCGCATTAAACCGTTTGACTGAGTTTAATCATCGCTTTCTGCGTCATCTTCCTCATCAAAATCGTAATCCTTTAAAAGCCTTCTTATAAGAAACTTTCTCTTATCAACAGCTGCTTCCAAAGCTTCTTCTGGATCAAAGTCATCGTTTTCGACAAGTGTTTCCTTTGTCTGCATTATTTTCTTATGTACGGGATCTTTCTTTAGTTGTTTTATCCACAGGAGACGTTGCATATAAATATTTTCAAGTTCCTTTTGGAGTTCAGGCAGAATATTGGTGTAAGCTTTGTCGGTAGCAGATTGCTCATCAAAACCGCTGTTTATAAGGCTCTCTTTCATTTCCTCAAAAGCTGTATTACTTCTTTGCTTTGCTTCTTCTATCAATGGCATCCAAGGATCCATTTCTTCTGCTTCTTCAGTTTCTGACTCATTATCAGTCGTCATCGAAATTTCAGACCCATGAGTTGAAGTCGTCGAAACATCGTCGTCTTCGGAATCCTTTATCTGACTTTCTGTTTGTGACATCTCCTGATCCCGTAGTGGACAGTATTCCATTTCGTGTCTGCGTAGATTGTAACCGCGGCTAAATTGTTTTCCGCAAAATTTACAGCTCATTCCGTTACCACTGACTGTCGAGAAATGACTTGCTATTGAGCAGCACGGCACTTTTATGAGCAGATGCTTCATTGCGCTCATAGGTCGACTCCGATAGAACCCTCAGGGAACCCCGAGGGAACCCCAGGGGAACCCCGAGAGAACCCCTACAGAACCCCGAGAGAACCCTTGCAGAACCCCTACAGAAGCCCGAAATGTTCACATGTACCGAACCGGACTTGAATCGGTGCCCCACATCGACCTCACATCGACCTCACATCGACCTCACATCGACCCTACATCGACCTCACATCGACCTCACATCGACCCTACATCGACCTCACATCGACCTCACATCGACCTCACATCGAAAAAAAATAAAAATTAAATAAATGTTTTGAAACACTTTATTCTCGGTCATTTATGGTTGAACTTTCAAAGTGTCAACATGCCCTATAAGCACAAAAGAGACTGTCCTTTCTGTAACAAGCCTGGTCTTCGATATATATATAAGTGATCATTTGCGTCAAGTACATAACTTATACGGAGATGAAAGGAAAAAGTGGTTAGGAAGGGCGCGGTTCTCAAAATCGCATAACCACAACTCAAGTTTACTACCTACACGACCGGCACATATACTAAAAGAAATAAGATGTGTTCGAAAGAAAACAAGTTCTATACTAAAACCAACAAAAACCGTAGCGAAAGCAACAGCATCTTTAACCACCAAGCCCTATCCGGAATTCAACTTACGTCATAAATTTTCGCTATTAGTCGTGGGTCCGAGTCAAAGTGGAAAAACGTATTTTGTCCAACAAATTTTGGAGCAAAATCGTATCGTGTATGAAGAGCAAAAAGGTATTCGCATTTTTTGGTACTACAACCAGTGGCAAGAATGTTATGACGTCTTGAAAAAGTCTCTCGGAAAAAGCATCCGGTTTGAGAGAAGTGTGCCCGAACTGTCCGAGAACATGAGCGAGATTGATACGCGGTACAACAACATCATCATCCTGGACGATTTGATGGCTGAAGCGACAGACAGTCCTGTGGTATCTCGATTGTTTACCCAAGGCCGCCATCGAAACGCGAGCGTTATCTTATTGCTGCAAAACATGTTTCCAAAGGGGAAATATAATACGGATATCAGCCGAAATGCCCAATATCTGGCTCTCTTCCGAAGTCCAAGCGATAGGAAACAAATTGGTATTGTTGGAGAACGTATGTTTGATAAGAACAGAATCCATTTTATGAACGCTTATTACAAAGAGACCGAAAACCCGTTTGGATACTTATTGGTGGATAACAAGCCTGACACACCAACCGATAAGCAAGTTCTTGGAGACCTATTTGGCGACTGCCATATTTATCCCTTCACCACCCAAACTAAAGTGACTACACCCACACCGGTCTCTGGCGTCGAAACCAAGCCTGGAAGAAAACAACCTAAACATCATCGGTGTATTACCTGGTCGGATGCAACTATCCCCGAGTGGCTGAAATACACCGACAAAGCCGATACCGTTCGTGTCATTCCCAAAGGATATGCTATCATAGAGATGTATAAATCGTCGCGCAATAGTGTTTATCCTAGCCGTCCGGGTGTCTACAGCAACGGCGAACATTATTGGCCTGTCAAAATAAGGCACCAATCTACCGGCCATATAAAATGGGTGAATCTGCACGAAGACGAGTCTACGGTCCGAGACTTTGCTAAAGAAACCATGGCTAACGAGCAATAAAGCAAGACAATATGTTTAAGAATTATATGCATTTGTGTGATTATATGCATTTGTGTGATTAATTGTTATACAGGGTGAGTCAGAAAAAAGTGATGCCTTTGAAATTTAATACAATAGTGAACCTTTTGAAATTGAACTTCATATTTGCATTTTCTTTCAAAGAATCTATTGTACCCTATTGTATTTAATTTCAAAGGCATCACTTTTTTCTGACTCACCCTGTACTTAAGAAATAAATTTGTTTAAAACGTTAATCTTTGCGGTCTGTGCTAATTACTCATATTTTGGAGAGCTCCACAGAAGCTTCACAGAAGCTTTACAGAAGCTCCACAGAAGCTCCACAGAAGCTCCACAGAAGCTCCACAGAAGCTTTACAGAAGCTTCACAGAAGCTTCACAGAAGCTCCACAGAAGCTCCACAGAAGCTTTAGAGAATTTCCAGACAACTGCTACAAAATCCCACCAAACCCTTCCTACGCAAACTTGTGCTTACGGAAGACGGCAATGTTTACAAAATAAAACGATCGAAACTAGAAAAACAGTGTAAAAGCTGGACAATATGTTTAATAACTGTATATTTGTGTAAATAATTGTTATACCTAAAGGAATAAATTGTTTAAAACGTTATTCTTTGTCTGTGTTAATTTATGCATGCATCCAAGCGTCACTAATTACTCATATTTTGCTCTAAAAATGTATACATTTTCGTATTCGTTAAACCCCCTTTATCCTCCTTTTGAAAAATGTGCTGAGCAGCATCTACGTCCTCCGTTTTATACTGTGGATAACTCTTTTAAAAACCAATCAGATCTCAGTATACATATGTCTTCGTAGACGTCCGACCCCTGAGTATCTACGCGTATCTACGCAAATGACGTCATATGGCGAGATCCTCAAAATGCTGACGTCATATGGCGGGAAAAATCTCGCTATATGGGGGGTCACATCTACTGTGGTATGTTTTGTTTGCAAAACAACATTCATACAACAACAACTCCCTTGTGGTTTAATATGAGGGGGCAATATCTGTCAAACAAACAATTATATCTCATAATTATATAGCAAGGGGGGGGGTCTCCCCCCAGTGGTCTTCAAAACCGTTCTCATGAAAAGTTCAAATCCGGCGAGATATTGGGGAGGGGGGGTCAGGTGAGGTAAGCAACGAGTCAAATCCAATTTTAAACTCCCAAACCATAGACGGTAGATAGACATAAAATATCATAAAGATATTTTCACGTGTATTGTGCCTTATTCTAATGTAATAACATAATTTTGTGATGTATGACCTTCCAATTACTTTTAAAAACTCGTATCAGAATGCGGGAAATGGCGTTTCCGAGCCCTAGAAATCCAAAATATTTCCCGGGGGAGCATGCCTCCGGACCCCCTAGGTGGTTCGTGGCTTCGCCACTCACTGCTCGCCTCCCCAAACATTCGACCCTGGCTACGGCACTGGTGCCGATCCACAAAACGTCATGTTTACTGCATGCTTGCAACCGGTCCACAATGAAACAATTATTGACCGGTCAATAATAAAACCGGAAGTGAGGCGCGAGCTGTTTGCGTCTACCGGTCGGTTAGCAAGTCGTTCAGAAGAAGATAATAATCTATTATTAAGAGATAAAGACGGAATACCAAGTGAATTATTGAGACTTTGACACTTGCTATATAATAAAACACTTATTTACTGATAATTAATTTTGTGGTGCAAATGCGGCCCAGTTGTTACTGTATAAGAATATAGATTTATTTAGCTTTCGTCGTTCAACGACCTCTTCACTCTTCAGAATAAATATTGTCTAGCCGTTCGCTTACTTATGTACAACATACTGATTATAAAATATGAAATATTCGTGCATAATTTTAATCCTAATCGGGGGCGGACCATTTGATTTTTGATGGGGGTGGGTAGAATCCCAAAATAAATATCGAGCAAGGACAAACGGCAATACAAATATCGAACACTAGCCTTTCCAGAAGACTGAATGATTATTTAGTAACTAATACTCTGAACCAGTGTACACAATTTTGAATGTATACTATCTGGGGATCAGTCGATCAGAGTGGTCTCAGAATGCACGAAATACCGTTGAGAAACCTCAGATTTTCAAAATTTTCCGGGAGAGCATGCCTCCGGACCCCCTAGAATTTATCGGCTTTTCTCGTGGAATGAAATGGCATTTTGTTATAGCTTGAAGCACTTCGCGAGGATACAGAAAGCTCGTACTAGGCAGAGACAAATTAAATACCACTGACAACATTTTAACGGATGTTACATACGATGAAAAATTGATTGTAAAATTGTTCCCATAGCCGACAAGAGGTCCTGGACTGATGTGAAATGTTATTACCCTGCTAAATGTGTGTGCGAGACCCCTGAACGACAAAAAATATCGAACAGCGTCAGGAGGTGCAGAAAAAATATCGGGCTCAATGGAAATTTCGTCCCCCCCCCCCCCATCAAAATCAAATGGTCCGCCCCTTAGGTTCAGCTTTTTACCCTAGAAATTAAGAGAATTTCAGCTTTAGAATAGCTAAGAGACTATTAGCTTTAGTTTTTAGTTCAAAGTTTTTAACTTTGCAGTATTGTGATGAGGGACGAAAATTCACACGAGTCATACATAGATAGACAGATAGATAGATTCATCATAGTGTAAACGTTCCGGGGGGTGTTTGCGAAGATTCTCTATTAATACCGTACCTGTTAAACTTTGGGGTTGAAACTTTTTTAAGCACTTTCAAGTTATCTTATAGCTCAATTCGGTTGTATTCATGCAGTGTTTAATTAGATTTACGAACACCATTTGGGTTGTGGTATTAAACGTCTACATCATAACAATCGTTTTATATATAATATTGGGTTGCTAACTCCCCCGTTAGCTATGAACACGTGCGTTCAAGTCCACTGATCTACACCCTGCCAACAGAGCCTATTTTACTTCGCTCGCTCTCTCGCTTGTAAAATAGGCTCTGCCGAAATCGTGACATGCTTTCAACTAACCGCAGTCCAAACTCCTGGACTGGTCAATCTTGATGTAACTGACCAAACCGGTTTCTGAAACGCACGCATTCAATATAACGATGGACCGCCGGCAAATGTGAGCCCGTTGTGTTTAAATATAGCGTCGGGATATTCCAAAGAAATTCATGAATGGATCGATACTGTTAATATACCAAATTGCTGTGCATGTTGTGAAATAATTGGTTAGGACCTATTCTGGGAAATTAGCCCGTTCTTTTCCATCTAATCCAATGTTGTTGGTCGTATCCCCGTTAAATGCACTAATTACCGATCAAATGGAATCGTGTAAATCGTTTGGTTTAAAGGTCACCAGGCTGGATGAGTTAAAAGAAGATACGATCACAACATTGATATTCTGTTCACTGGTCCGGAAACCCTTGAAAAAAATTACGGAGTCATTTCAGGTTTCGCTCAAAGGATGTTAGGAGTTGTTGTTGTTGACGAAACGCACTGTGTCATTACTTGGTAAGTATGCTGTTTGATAAATTGCCATACTGTTGAGTGTTGTGTAAACTTGTTTATATTTCTCATGTGTCACATCATCTGATGCTGCATTGGAGTGAATTTGAATTGTACAGTAAACCATTTATATTCTAATGTCATTCTGGTTTGTAAATGTTATGAACATAACGTAAAGAATTTGTGCCTCATATAAAAGTATAACTTCTTTGAGTTGAATTTATAACATATTATTATTAGCATGACAAAATTACTGGATGCTGATTGGTTGAGAGGAGTACAATTATTTCATTAATTGTACTGCAGTACAATTAATAATTTTCCCAAAACAAACAAAATGGCGGCAATTTTGTCATGCTAATAATAAGAAGTAATCATGCGATGTTGCTCGTACAATTAGGGATTAATAGTACTCGTGATGCCAAATTGGAAAAATTTCCAAACATCACTCGTACTATTAATCCCTAATTGTACTCGCCATCGCACGATAACCTATACAAATTTATAGCATAAAAACATGAATGTTCCTGTGTATAAACAATTGTTTTAAAACAAAAAGTATATAATATATAAAAAATTAACTTTTAGAAAAGTTAAACACTTTAATAATTAACGAATGTTAAAAATATTTTGCTTTTATAGGGGAACTGCTAGTGAAAGGAAGTCTCCTTTTCGTGTTGCCTATTCAAGAGTAGGTAACATAAAGGCTGTACTTGCAGTTCCAATGCTTTGCTTAACTGCCACAGCCAGCAAAAAAGTGAGAAAAACGATTATAAACATGCTTAATATGGTAAATGTTAAAACCATACATCTATCACCAGACAAGGAAAATGTGAAATATGTAGTAGAAAAGGCAAACATTGATTTGGAGGAGACCTTTGGTTGGCTAATTAAGGACATTCTTACGCACAAACAGCACACTGGCAAGACTGTTATTTTCTGTCGATTTTTAAAGAATGTGAAGATATTTATGACATCTTTCTAAGTTACTTGCCTTCTGGTAATGGGGTAGCTATGTACCATGCCAGGACTCCACAAGGTATCAAAGACAAAGTAATGATCTAATGAGCATACATGGTTCTACAAGGATTGTAATTGCAACCAGTGCCTTAGGTATGGGTGTAAACATACCTGACATTAAAAGAGTTATCAATTTCGGAGTGCCAGCAAACATGGAGGAATATGTTCAAACTATTGGTAGAGGTGGAAGAGATGGGTCAAATGTTGTAGCTATCACATACTATCATGGTTACCACTTAGCTAGATGTGATCCTACAATGAGAGCTTTTGTGAAGAACAAAACCAGTTATAGACATGAAGAAGTTGTTAATTTTTTCTGTGAGAAGTCTAAGAAGCCTCCAACATTACACCAATGTTGCGATATTTGTTCAGAGAAGTGTGACTGTGGTTCTTGTCCAAAAGAAATATTTAAAGAGTCCTCATCAGGCAGAAAAACGCTACGTTTGTTCTGTATCGGCAAGTCAGTGACAATGAAAGACAGACATTCTCTGAATTGCTAAAAGATTTGCGTGTTGCATCAAATCTAAGTACTTCAGTTCTAGGAACAATGTGTTTTCATGAAGCAAGTTCCTTAGATGATGACATAATTGAATGCTTGACGGGGAATCTGGAACATCTGTTCAGTGTTGACTACATATTACAAAACTTTACAATTATAAGTGAAATACTTGCTGGAAAGATACTTGGTGTAGTCAATGACATTTTCAATGACCTTAAAGAGTCAGAGTTCTTAACTGAGCTTGATGGTTTGAAACTGAGTGATGACAAGGACTTTTTCTTATCAGTTCCAGAGCAAACCCTAACTGACAGCAGTGAAGAATCAGATAATGAACTGTGACCAATGCCATTTGATTGAATGGTAAGATTTTTAGGTTGCTTGATATTATTATTAACATTATGGTACTGTATGTCATGTATTAATCAATTTAATACATCTAGTCTCAAATGTAATAATTATATAGTAGCTAATTTTCATGTTTAAATTCCTTCGTATGCATATAAATTGACACAACTGAATTTGTTTTCTAATATACTGTACAGTAGAAATTCATTCAACTTTAACATGATAGAATGGTCAGTTTCAATTTATATGCACATGAAAAAACTTTAAATTGGCAGTAATTTATTAATATTTGTCATTGTGCAGCTCTGGTATGAAACAGGTAAATTATATTCTTTATCGGCTTGTCCCAATTCACCGGCACATTTTAGGCTTGAGCCAAATGTGATTTATCCACATTGACACACACTTTCTCTGCCATAATTGGCATATAATAAAGCCAACCATTGGTCTTATCACATCTACCCACCATAAAGTGATGGTAGTTTACATATTTCAAGATTAAACCAATATGAATGTTTCAAAATGGATAGCAAAGTTCAATATGGTGTATGATTCATACAGTTTTACATACATGTACAGTAATTTTGTTTATTGTGAATGAACATTAAATTGTAAACAAATGTATTTAAGTGCAAATGTATTAAAGCCAAACTAGCTGTTATACAATGTATATCATGTCTCTTCTTGTAACAGTGAATTCAATCAATGCAGCTTGTAAATGTGACGATTTTGCCTATGCCACGAAATTTTGTGCTTATTCATCCATTTTGCTAGCTGTCCAATGTGAAGTTGTTTGAAAAGATCTTGTTTCAATTTAGGAAATGCTCTATACTCTCTACCATGCCGAATTTGAAACACTTTTGCCTTGCTGTGTACCTGTTTCAAGATGGTTGTAAGTGTTGCGGTTGCCTTTTTGTTGCAGTGATGACCACTTCTTGCTTCTCGCTCAAGGTCTGCATTTGACTGCTTGATTAATTTATCAACAGGTCCGGTGGAACGAGTTGCCTTGACAACATTTTGATCGTTAATATTTGGAAATCCCAGTGACCTTATCTCTTCCTTTGACACTTTGTTTAGTTGCTCTAATCTTTCATCTCTAGAAATGCGCTTTCCAAGTCCTTGTTTCAGTCCAGCAAATCTGTTCCATGTTAACTGGTGTGCTTTACGGGGAGTCAACAAACCTTCAATGGATGCTATCAGTCTAAGACCAGCAAGGGCATATTTGTGACACCCTCTTAGACGGAATAATGGTGTCAAAAGTTTCCATACTCTCACAAGACGTTCACCATCACCTTCTTTAACAGAATCCTCTGCATCTCTAATTAGTAGTCCCAATCTGATATGGAGGTATCCGTAATTGAATATGTGATCCTCTGACTTCACATGGGTGATATCCTCACTTGTACTTGTACTTGTAAGCTGACAGTCGTCAATTTCTAAACTATGACTAGATTTTTCATGGTTGACTCTACATTTGGAATAACGAAATACTCTTGAGCACCAAGAAAATCTACAAGGTAACATTTCCTTTTCTGGTTGTGATTCACTCATTGCTTTTTGTGCATCAGTCAACTACGTTACACTGCCTGCTACATAAAGATTGAATAATTTATCAATATGCGCATACAGCCACTTTTGTTTCTCACTGACACTAGTAGGCTTCATTAAGTTTGATGGGAATATGTTCTTTGTTGGCATGTTGTTGATAGTTTTCATTCCAAAATAAACCATAGCAGAGGAAAGTAAAAATGCATCTAATTCAATGGCAAAAAACTCACGAATTTTGTTGTAGTGCTCGCTTTCTACATCTTTCATGGCATTTGAGTTTCCAGTTAACACTGCATTGGATGCAAATGTCCCTGGGTCAACAATAGAGCTATTTTTCTTAGGATTCCTATAATAGCCTAGGATGGAAAGAAGGGGATAAGGTTGAATAGTTTAGTATTTTATCTATCTTGTCTGAACTAATTTACACTTGTCCTATACATCCTTGTGCATCATTTACAATGGACGAGACCACAAGGGCTTTGATTTTAGGAAAATGTTTGTCATAATTACAATTTATTATCATTCTTATTTAATTTGCCAAATATAATACCTTATAGCCATTACGAATTGCATGCCAGTCTTCATTTTTAGGCCATACTGCATCAAGTCTCTCTGAAGTAGTTCTCCCATCTGCTCTTGCCTTCTGGATGTTGCGTGCCCGCTCCTCTGTTAGCTGGTCTCCCCCAAAGAAGATAATCTCTGATGGAACTTTGTCATCTCCCTGTTGTTTGTTTTTGTCTTCTTGCATCGGTACATATTTTTCCTGAACTATCTCGAGTATATCCATCATGTCTGCATTGGAACTTTCATTTTTCGGAATACCTCCAAGTGGTACCTAAAACACCCGACAAGATTTGCTCAATTACAAGTTATATAGACTTGCTAACATTTTCTTAATTAAAGTGTAGGACAGGAATTTTAGCGATTGCTCACACTTTTCGCTCATTTGCACATTTTAAGAAATTTAGTTTCAAGTGGATTGTAACAAATCTAGAAGTTAATCAAATGTACAAAATTTAGAAAATTTGGTTCACATCATATGCACATTCATTAATCAGAGTTATATTATGTAGGGCTGTGCAGATATTAAAAAAATCTAAAGATATCCAATGTTTCAAGCAAAAGCATTTACCAGTTTTTAAATTTAATGTAAATTGCAACTTCTAAACCACCCTGCCAGCAGAGCCTATTTTAAGCGAAGTAAAATAGGCTCTGCTGGCAGGGTGCTTCTAAACACATGCATGTGTAAAAATATCGAAAGAAAATGGTTGGGGACCACAACAGTTTACTGTGGGCAATGTGCTTTGCAATGCAACTTTTAAGTTGTTTTCATACTCCTATTACCTCTTCAACTGGTTCACTCATCACTTCAGTGTAAATGTAAGGGATGTGGTAGATCACTGAATTTCGAAGAAAAGCAAATGCTTTAAACAATAACCCGGGACCATAAAACAGAAAAATCTTGTCTGAGGTTCCGAATATCTATTTGTGATGGCAGAAGAGCAGCTGTTGGAACATCATCTAATGTTTTGTTATTCACGTCTGGTAAATGATAACCTGTGATTTTGTCTTTGAAGGCAACCAGGTTAAACCAATGAAAGGATTTATTTTTGTTGTCACTATCCATATGGCGTACCTTTACATCAAGGTCAAGATTGTCTCCCACAATTTGGTACGAAGGGTATTTAGGTTCCAACTCAACACATTTATGTACAGCTTCAAATAGAGTTTCATCATCATGACCATGGTGTGCAACATCTTCCAGACATTCGTAAATAACTGTCCTTTTGATTCCTTTTTCCAGGAGCATGGCACAGGTGATATCAAGCACAGTCTTGGGCCCTGCATTACAGCATAACGTAAGTAAACTTAGCTCAAGAGTGCTTGAACAATCACTCACCATGTCAGAGTGTTCTGCCACTGTAATTGAGCTCAAGCCAACTTCACCAGCAGTTGAATGATTTGATTCAGACAGAAAATGCTTAACTACACCAATGGATGGTTGCTGGGGAATAAAATTCACTTGAAGAAGATGATCCTTAAGTAGTTTAAAGCACTTTTCCTTCTCAATCAGATGCTCGCACTCTTGTTTCCACTTTGACACCAAACTACCTGCATCCACTCCAAGACTGAATGCTTTCATTGACAATGATTTGGGAGACACTGTTAGCTTGTGTTTGAATAAAGTCTCTAACCCCTAAAATCAAATTTAAAACTGGTGTAAATTTCTATTGATGAATTTAAAATGGTTTGTTAATGAATATTTAAAGAAATATATTTCGGGGATGAAGCTAGAGCCCTGATTTGTAAATATATGAACTAAAAAACAAGGGGGAGGTGGTGTTGATGGCAATTAAGCCAGTCTAAACTGCAACTTAATACACTACATTGATAGCTGTGTTAAAACTTACTCATATTAACCCATTAGCTGGCAATGCACCCTACTTTAGTATTTTATTCTGTCTAACGCCAGATGATTTTACTCGTCAGTGGTAGGGTACTGCCAGTTAATGGGTTAACAAAACTATCTGCCAGTGTCTCTTGTTAACCCATTAGCTGGCTATGCGCCCAGATGCGCCCTACTTTAGTATTTTACTCTGTCTAATGGCAGACGATTTTACTTGTCAGTGGTAGGGTACTGCCAGTTAATGGGTTAAATAGCATATTTCCTGGTTTCTTTTGGATAGGCTTGCTGACACAGTTTTCTACAAATGTCAATGCTATTACATCTAACAATTAATGAAATTCAAATATGCATATCATTTCCATTTTGAAAATATTAGATTTGTTCAATTAATAGGCAGAGATGATCAGCAAATACATAATAAAATTAAACATCGACCAAAAAAAACCAGTAAGATCTTATACCTACATTACCATAAATAATAAGCTCCCCCCTCACTTATATATTTCAGGCACCTTTGAGATAGGGCTTATTGGAAAGAGGGGAGGTTTATTGATTTTACAGCAACGCAGCAAGTCAGGGCCTTTTTTAAGAAATCGTTAGTGGGGGGGGCCATCATCGAAAGGGGACGTAACAAGTAGGTGGTGTATTACAGGTGTGGGAAATTGAAGGGGGTCTGGGGGTCCTCCCCCAGAAATTTTTTGTATTCTTGAGTCTCTTTGGCTTGATTTCCTACATTTCAGAGACAATTTTTGATATATCCCATCTAAACGGAGCCAGGTTTTGTTGTGAGAATACCATAACTTTCCTCTAAACTCAGTTTTTTCCCCCTTTTTGGTTACATTTTGAACAAAAGGGACCTTCACTGGGGGGGGGGGCAAAATAGCTTACTGGGGGGACATGGAGGCTGGGGGGGGGGCTTTGGCCCCTCCAGTACATTAGTTAAAAAAGGCCCTGCAGCAAGTATGAAACACAGTAAACTAATCTGAAATTCCAGTCCAATTAACAAATCTAATGAGTTTACATGTGCTACTTTGTTTTGTGGTGGGGGAAGGTGTGTCTCAATAGATATCTTTCTCTTAAAAGTGGAGGTTTATTTATTTCTCTTAAAAGTGGGGGTTTATTAGAGAGGGTGGGGCCTATTTGAGAAGAGAAGGTTATTTGAGAGGAAGGGGACTATTAAAAATAGGGGATTTATAGTAATGCTCTTACCAAAGTGCCTGCACCTGCATGTCGCAAAATGAGACCAAGTCTATACGAGAAAGCTGACATCTCTGGATATCTTGAATGAAGAATAATACTGGCAATGGTTGGAACAACTATTTCATGTATACGGGTCTCTTGTTCTTTCTTTGATATTGTGGATGTACAAATGTTTTGCAACAAGCTGAAAAATGCTGGTGCTTTCTGTGAAATTTCATCCTTCACATCTTTCATCTTAAACTGAATCAGAGAACTAGGGCTAGTAGACCGTAACACACTGTTGCTGTCTTTCTTACAAAGTCTTTGACACTCGGCATCGATTTGTTGAAAAATCAGTTCAGGCATAATAGCAGATAGTTCTGTGTTTCTCATTATGGTTTTCAAAGCCGTTTTTTCAACACCAATGGCAAAATACTTTATAATATGTGCCACATCATTTTTCAATACTTCTTTTGTTGACCAGAAGGATAATTGATGTACACCTGAAAATGTAGACATGAATTTAGACTTCAAGATCCTTGATACTAATCCTCTGATGCTAATCTAAGAAATGAGTATTGCATTACCGTTCTGATAAACAAGGCTTAGTTGATAGTTCATTAGAAATTAATGATACCACTAGATACAAATATACAGTA
The DNA here is from genome assembly GCA_016169945.1 of Trachythela sp. YZ-2020. Classification (NCBI taxonomy): domain Eukaryota; kingdom Metazoa; phylum Cnidaria; class Anthozoa; order Malacalcyonacea; family Clavulariidae; genus Trachythela; species Trachythela sp. YZ-2020. Next base: position 6,045,668 of record JADLSH010000369.1, read on the forward strand.
CAGGGAAAATCCCGCCGAAACTATCCTACTTGCTGCCTGGGACTATAAAGCAAAGCTGATATACTGTGCCAATGTTCTCATTTTGTTGCCTGCTATTATGTGGTTGATTCGTGAATCTGTAAATTGCGTTGAAATCATACGTTTTTCTTTGCTAAAATGACTCAACTTGAAGGCGTTTGGCCTGGGTGTTCCCTGTGCGATTTTCATGTCAATTTCTCCCGTAATCTTGCAAGTTGATCCTATAGATTTTTATACGAGTTTTTGCAATAAATTTCTGTATTCCTGTGATTGTGAGTACAAAAATATTATATAACTTCACGGACGCGAATCATATATCTGGAATAGTTTACGAGATTATAAGAAGTGAGATAAACAAGCATGGGAAAGCCCCATAGTTGAAATAAACATACAATAATGTTACATGTATAAATTCGTTGCGCACCTTCGTTTGCAAGGTGAAAATGTCTTGAAACTGAACTTGAAAATCTTGAATAATTGAGTGTATATAAAGTTTTTGAATATTTAAGTTCGTACATGCAGTTGCAAATTATATTAATACTCTTGTTATCATAAAGTAAATACCAACTTAAGCGGTGTTTCATTTTGATCGCACTCTCTTAATATCCTATCATTTCTATCTGGAGCAACACAGCGTGAAGCCATGGCGTGCATAATTTACCGCGCCCATTGCATTATTCGCGCCAATTATACTCGGTTAAAAGACTGGGATTAAGATTGTCGCTCGCGCATGCTCAACGTAGACATGTCACGATTTCGGCAGAGCCTATTTTACAAGCGAGAGAGCGAGCGAAGTAAAATAGGCTCTGCTGGCAGGGTGACTGATCTAATATATCACCGAACGAAATTTCGAAATATTTACCGCACAATGGTAGCAGCTGGGACTGGGAATGTGATGGAAATACGATCAAATTTATAAATAAACGTTTTCATTTTGGCCTTTTAGATTAGTAGTGCGTTTTGTCATTTATATATTCAATAGACAATACTGAATGGGTCGAATATTCATTATTGCAATATTTTTATAAATTCCGAAGCGTAAGTTTCGCCTCAAACATGTCACATATTTTGGACTTGGTAGTTGGTGCTGGTTATATATAAAAAATTTCAAATACAAGATTCAAGACCCGATGAGATCCCTTTGGGCAGCATTGGATTTTACCAGCGATCTAAGGTAAGTCGACTTGCGTACAATTTATACATATTAATACGGCTACTGTATTGTTTCTGGCGAATTTTATAGATAGTAGAAGTTGCTATACTCTGTCCGTAGACTCGTAGAGTGTAATTTGTAGAGTCACTAGAGTAGTAGAGTGTAGTATGAACTGCATAATTTTGAAATTTGACATTTGTTATGCAATATTAATAGAACACATCTCTGTTGACGGGGCAGTTGTTTACAAATGCGAATGGCATTTTGGTGAGGATGCGTCTGTATATATAACTATGATGTATGATGCATTCTATATACATTCTAGTTTTGCTTAGCCTTTATTTTAGTAGTCTGTGTACAACCGCACTCTCGAAATTTTATATACACGATGAAATAATAAATAAATAAAATTTGAAATAATCGAAGTTGAGTTGACATATTTGTAATTAGTTGAATAAAACTAATCAAATATTGCAACCGTAAACAAAAGACAACGTCTAGTATAGACGTTAGTATCGCAAGTGAAGTGCTGCCTTGAGAAAACGAGTTTTTTGAATCGGGCAAATAAACTTGACATAACTTTTCAAACATGGGTTTCAGGGAGGGCGGGCGTTCTCAATTTTCAGGAGTAACACAATGTTTGAAATTGGGCTTTCCTTTGAAACAACCTATTGTAGTCTATTCAATTTCAAAGGTTCACTTTTTTATTATACACCCTATATTGTATAAAAGTCATTAAAAGGGACAATATAAGTTCTGCAAGTTGTAGCATGAAATATAATTCTGAAATTGTTTCCTTATATTTAAATCTTACACTATAAAAACTATTAAGCTATCACTTATCACAAATATTGGCATAGTCAACAATGTTGATAATTCAGTTGTAAATCAGAAAACAGACTACTAAGAGCATCTTCCAAAGTGTAGTAAGGATCATTGGTAGTCTCCATAAATAAATCCCCAGCTAATGGGTCACTGTATTCTAAATGATATGTGCTATCAAAAATTGAAACCATTTCTGGCACATCAGTTAAAAGCAAATAGCTTTTATTAATTGATCTGCTAATAAAAGTATAAAGATTATCTCCAACACATAGTATGTTATTCAAAAGTGAAAAGTCCCAACAATTAACATTTGTTATATAATTATGTATTATAGCAGTCAAGGACATTGCTACACATTGTTTACCAGCATTTTGCCCAAATGTCATTGTATCACCTTGGCTTAAATTGGCACATATTGTTTTTGTTGGGTCAACAACATGAAATATTGTTGGTCCTGGATTTTCCTCAACATCATTGGCCAATCTCAATAACAGTGGGACATACACATTGTTGCATGGCATTTGATTAAATAATACAATCATTTCACTTACAGTTTCAATACATTTTGCATTTGCTGTTATTCGCCTAGTTTAAATTCGCCTAGTTTAAATTGTAAATTACAGCATCTGTTAGCATGCTCAATGAGAATGCCGATTTTATAATAAAGCAAGTGCAATATAAACTAAATTTAACTAAAGTGTGCGTTATTTTTGAACGAGTTTGGGTAAATTTGCGGTCTTATATTACCGTGATGTATAAATTATACATTTAATATAAATATTTAATAATATCTGTATCTACTAATAATTTGACTCTTTGTACAGCGTAAATCACAACAAAACCAAAATATTACTTTTAAAATAAATAAAATCTACCATGTTAGTCAACATTTAAACCGCTTTATTTCTTGACAAAAACTTAGATATATGACCATATAAAATGCACTCACTAGTCACTTTTGGACCTCACTGAGTCACTGGGGAAAACACGCTACTTTACTGCTTGGAGAGCACAAAATTACATCGCTCATGCGGTGTTTTCGAGTTCCGACACAGTTATTTGATCCTACTCGGATTGTTTTCGTAAAATCCCTGTGTATGCCATTTTGTAAGTGCTACGTCATTTTACGTCATAAACTCGCCAACATCACGACACAATACTCACAAAATCGAGATTCTGTCGAACATAATACATCCGAGCGGGAGACTGGTCGACATTAGTGTGCTGCCTCGCTTCGCTCGGCAGCAATAATATATTGGCAAAAACATAAATCACTCATCGCGAATTTAGAATTACGAATGATGAAATATTACAAGCTTTTCATTGACAAGTGTACTTGTTGAAAAACTGGCATGCTAGCTTTTCAAAAGCTTGTCACATTTCATTAATTTTCAAGGGCAAATAAAAATAGTATATAGGTAAAATAATTGCCAAATAAAAATTGCTCGTGTAAATACGTAATATGCAAATATCAACACAACACAACATGGATAAACAACAATTACGTACGCACTATAAACCATGTAACATAGCATTTGTCTTTTAAAACTTTGCACTATCCTTGGACCCTCGCTTGGATCACTAGTTCAATTAGTATTTACATTTAATTAGTATTCATATTTCATAATTAGTATGTTGTACATAAGTAAGCGAACGGCTAGAAAATATTTATTCTGAAGAGGTCGTTGAACGACGAAAGATAAATAAATCTATATGAGTTCTTAGGGCCTGTTCATATGATCCCGCTTACCGAGACGTCTCGCCTACCTATGATCTCGCCTCCTAGTACTTTTACTATAAAAATTTACATCGTGTTCATATGAGAAAGCGGGCTGGCTCTCGCCTCTTTGAGCCGAGATCATAGGTAGGCGGGATGAAAAATATTCCATATGAACACGCCAGCCCGCCTACCGGGATGAAATCGAGAAACCAAATTTCCGATTTTGCCCTTTAATTTGACGATTTTTACGTAGTTTTATGTTAGTTTTACAATCAAGCATGAAATATGTTGCTAAACCAATGCTTTTTGTTGCAAAAAAATAAAAAGCAACAACAAAATCGTTAAAATATTTGTGTTGCGTGCATGAAATGTACATGTTTTGCAGCGTAGTCTAGGACCTGTAAAGGAGTTTGTATGCATTTCATTTAGGACAGATTATCTCAACTGTTTTAGGGTAAAATGACCATGGCGGTCAACATGGCATATGTGCCAAAACCCGAATCCGGGGCGAAAGTACTGAAAATGACCACGCCCAGAAACGGCACTGTCGACATAGCTCTAAATCCTGAACCGCCAAAGCTACAGCCTTTCTGAATTGCTTATAGTGTTTAGAATTGTTGCTTTTAGGGGTGGCCACTGGAGGTTGAAATTTGTCTAGGTATCATATTTTACAAGAAAATGACTATGCACCATCCCAGGTCAACTGCTAATAATGCATCAAATTACTCATTCACCTGGCAAAGTCTATGTTTTCTTATTTCCTAAATATTTTTGTCATAGGATGAAAAAATATGCTTATTTTAATATAATTATTATAAATTTCATAAGGAATGATATTGTTTTGTTGAGATATAACACATTTCATTTCACTTACCCCCCGCCAGAACACGATTTCAGCCATATTTTGCCGATTTGTTTGCTTTTTATCGCCGAGCCTCGCAAGTATCATCCAAATGTTGTACTTTAACACAATGCTAGTTGACTAAAGAATAATTCAACCAAGTTTCGTCGGGTTTTGGAGTAGTGCCATGTATTTTATCTTCGATTTTGTGTCCTTCGACATTTCCTCAATTATGTCGCTATTGCAATGTCTCGCTGCTTCTCTGCCCGATAAATGCCACTTCTTCGTCCACATCTGTATTTATATTACAGTATCCAAAAATAATTGATTGTAGAATAGTCCCAATCGAAAAATTGAAAGCTTAGTCCCACTTGGGAGTGAAAAACCTCCCCTCGTTGATCAAGAATGAGAATCAAAAACAAAAGGTTCAAAATAATTTGAAAGTCTCGCGCAATCTTCACGAAAACTCCTCGTGGACAACATTACAGGGGGGGTGAACATTTTCACGAATACGTTTGTTCGCGACCACAGCAACCCAAGTAAAGTTCGTGTGTTTAACTGTTTATATGTTTATGACAAAATAAACAAATATTCGCGTAATTTTGTATTTTTCTGGTTTCCTTTAGCTATAAAAAAGAGACTTACGCAATCTTTTTGCACCATAATTTTAAGGCTATTCTGTGTAGACGCCTGTACGTTTCAGCCCTCAGTTTTATTTACTCTTAATTAAAGTAAAACATAATCTATCGCACTTGACAGATGTAAAAATACTATTTTACTTTTTGCATTTTTGCTTGCTAAGGTGTGACCGACGGGTTTCCCGTGCCTTAAGACCAGTCGGCCTCCTAAAGGCTGTTTTGCCGGGATCACGTAGTTGTCAAAACATGTGTAATGTGGAATTTATAACATGTGCTTTCTATGCATGGTTTTTGTAATAAGAAAGACAAGATCCATCAGGTTTTTAATTAAGAGTAAATAAAACTGAGGGCTGAAACGTACAGGCGTCTACACAGAATAGCCTTAAAATTATGGTGCAAAAAGATTGCGTAAGTCTCTGGTTTCTTTTTTATAGCTAAAGGAAACCAGAAAAATACAAAATTACGCGAATATTTGTTTATTTTGTCATAAACATATAAACAGTTAAACACACGAACTTTACTTGGGTTGCTGTGGTCAGTGTTGCCAGATGAAATCTCAAAATATTCATGTACGCTTACGTCAAAAGTTCACAAAAAGTTCAAAAAGTTCATGAATCTAAATTTTACGATCGGAAAGTGTCGGAAATCGTCGGAATTTGTCGGAGATAGTCGGATTTGTCGGGAAGTATCGAGATATGTCCGGAAATCCATAATTCTTTTGGAAAAAACAGTCACCGATGACAATCACAAAAAAGGCGGGAAATCTACTGCATATTAATTTAACATAAATTATGCAAAGTGTGTCCTACTGTATCACCTGCGACCACTGTTGAACATGAATATTTAAATAATTTAATACATGAATCATGAAAATATGAAATCATGAACATTACTATTGCAAAAATCACTAAACTTAACATTTTCTATCTTGAAAAAATGAAAAAATCAATGTTCATGCAATTGTTCATGGAAATTTAAAAAGTTCATGAAAAGTTCACAAATCTTTGATGTTCATAAAAAGTTCATAAAGAGAGCAAAAAGTTCACAAATCTGTGAACTTTGTTCACGATCTGGCAACACTGGCTGTGGTCGCGAACAAACGTATTCGTGAAAATGTTCACCCCCCCTGTCATGTTGTCCACGAGGAGTTTTCGTGAAGATTGCGCGAGACTTTCAAATTATTTTGAACCTTTTGTTTTTGATTCTCATTCTTGATCAACGAGGGGAGGTTTTTCACTCCCAAGTGGGACTAAGCTTTCAATTTTTCGATTGGGACTATTCTACAATCAATTATTTTTGGATACTGTAATATAAATACAGATGTGGACGAAGAAGTGGCATTTATCGGGCAGAGAAGCAGCGAGACATTGCAATAGCGACATAATTGAGGAAATGTCGAAGGACACAAAATCGAAGATAAAATACATGGCACTACTCCAAAACCCGACGAAACTTGGTTGAATTATTCTTTAGTCAACTAGCATTGTGTTAAAGTACAACATTTGGATGATACTTGCGAGGCTCGGCGATAAAAAGCAAACAAATCGGCAAAATATGGCTGAAATCGTGTTCTGGCGGGGGGTAAGTGAAATGAAATGTGTTATATCTCAACAAAACAATATCATTCCTTATGAAATTTATAATAATTATATTAAAATAAGCATATTTTTTCATCCTATGACAAAAATATTTAGGAAATAAGAAAACATAGACTTTGCCAGGTGAATGAGTAATTTGATGCATAATTAGCAGTTGACCTGGGATGGTGCATAGTCATTTTCTTGTAAAATATGATACCTAGACAAATTTCACCCTCCAGTGGCCACCCCTAAAAGCAACGATTCTAAACACTATAAGCAATTCAGAAAGGCTGTAGATTTGGCGGTTCAGGATTTAGAGCTATGTCGACAGTGCCGTTTCTGGGCGTGGTCATTTTCAGGACTTTCGCCCCGGATTCGGGTTTTGGCACATATGCCATGTTGACCGCCATGGTCATTTTACCCTAAAACAGTTGAGATAATCTGTCCTAAATGAAATGCATACAAACTCCTTTACAGGTCCTAGACTAGCGCTAATTATAGAACAACATTGTAATTTCATCTCGGCAAGCGGGATGAAAAACTGCATATGAACACACGAAAATATTCGTCCCGCTAGGCGAGACGTCTCGGCAAGTGGGATCATATGAACAGGCCTTTATACAATAACGACTGGGCCACATTTGCACCACAAAATTATATTAGTGAAATGTCACTGTAGGATACCTTCAACCGACTTATATCTCATTAATATTGATTTGCATAAGCTAAACTAGAACTAAAACTTAACTATATATATGCACACGTTCAATCACAGTTTAGTTAACTGGAAAGCTTACCGCACCAAAACTTAAAAACTGTGACGTTGGCCTTTCAAATCAATCGCAAATTGCTGCGAGAAAGCTTCGGTTCGTTTTATACTTTGATGGATTCTCACGTCGCCCCTTGCTGGTGGAAAAATACCTTAAAACAAATAAATACCATAAATTATTAGCTCTGATAAACATCGGAATTTATATACCTCGCCGCATGACGATTCAACGGTATTGTTAATACATATTTCACTTCATTGTACGTATTATTCAGATTTCTACAGGGTGTATCAAAAAAACTGCAAATACCATAATTTGTATGCACGAGATCATACATTAGAATTTCAATGGCTGTGCAAATAATTACGCTTCTGGGATTTGAAAATACGTTTCCCAGGGGTATCAAAACAAGCACACAAAGTGAATTTTAATTCACTTTGTGTGCTTATTTTGATAGTACTGCACGTGGAAACGTATTTTCAAATCCCAGAAGCGTAATTATTTGCACAGCCATTGAAATTCTAATGTATGATCTCGTGCATACAAATTATGGTATTTGCATTTTTTTTGATACACCCTGTATAGGGAGTCTGGCGTAGAAGTATTATTGATTGGTTCCTTACATCTCGAAATCCGGTTTTGCTGCTTGGAACATAAATAATTGATATCTTGGAAGTTTTATCGTCTTTTTGAAGAATGTAAGTAGATAATGTAGAACATCAGTTATTTTTTGAGAATTTGTTAATGATGAAACCAATGTACATACTGCAATTTCCATACAGTTACGTACACGAATCACGATGTTTAAAACTATTTCCTCATGCCGATAATGCGAAAATACATGAGTCGTGTCATGACAATAAATCTGTTATTATAAACTGAAATCTATATATAAATACTGCGATCTATAAACATCCTCGAAATACATACTTATAGATTGTAGTTCCAACAAAAGTTGTAGGCTTGTAGCTGGTTTTAAATATGTCTAAGAATATATATAAGCTTGGTTATGTTAATGTTATGCTGTATTTATAAATATGCAGGAATGTTCATTGTGCGAAAGCGAAACGGTACTGACCACGCAGAATTCAATATTCGTGTTGTGGCATTTCACAGTTGCTCAGAATATATGTGACGGCTGTAATATATAAAGCATCAACGATCAGCGGCCGTCAAAGTGTACAACATCAAAGACGAATAGTTGTATGTAACTTATAGTATACAACACAGATGCGAATGCCGCATATATATAGCTTGTGAAATTCATACTCAGATATTGTTACAATGATTACGGGAAGATATTAGTATAAAGAAATTTCTCACATGTCATATATCTATGATTCTGGTAATAAGGCATTGCGTTTTGGCTACAACTTTTTCAATGAAAGTTGTGACGGTAATAATCAAATGCTCAATTAATGTACTGTATTCAATACCTCATTTGCATCATATTCTTTGCCGTTGTCATTGCACTCATGACATAGACCACTTTCATAATTCAGATGAGTGTGCATCTTAATAAGCCTTACCAGCCTCGTTTCTGTGAGTGAAATTGAATAGAATTTATTAACCTGAACGAGGTCAATGAGGTTTATTAAGATGCACATAAAAGAATATTTAAACTCATCTGAATTATGAAAGTGGTCTATTGATTTTAACAACCATAATTAAATATATAGCTCGTATTCTCATGGGGTAAAATGTGTTCGATGCTGTGGTAATGTAAGCAACAAAAAAGCGGAGGAAATCAGTGAACTTGCGGATATGTTTCGTTTTTGTTGTTTTGTCAGAAAATTTTGGGTCATTTGATACAAAATTCTAATAAGCCTTATCAGTATTCTGTATCTTTTGAAACAATAATAAATATTATTTATTTATTAGACTTCGCCAAATACAAACATACGGACGGATTGAAACCTTTGACTTTATTGTAAGAGCTATATGTTTATGCTATAAGAAAACGCTTGTGTATATTTTATGACTATAAACCTTAAAAGCCATTATTATAAATATTAACGGAAAGCAGCTGAATATAATTGAACCATAGACAGTACCAATTAACCAATTAAACGACCAACTGATAAAATGCTCAATCAATCACTTAGTCAATCATGCAATTGATATGTCTTATCATTGGCAAAAGCAAAACCCTTCCATACAATGTAATAACATGAATATTGAAAGTACACAAAATTTAAATTTACACACCATCCAGTTTGAAAATAATTTGGAAGATGCCTTGCACATCCAGCGATCTGGAATTACCTAGTATGGAACGATCCTAGTTTTACCAAAGTATAAATAATGACTCAGTTGCGTGAAGTTCAAAAGCAACAATAAATGGGAGCCAAAAGACTACGAGCGCAATTACACTTGACACAGGTTATCTATGTGTTTCTGTTCATCTCAAATGAGCGATGAAAATTTTAATCATAGTACTGTCATAGTTTGGAAGAAATCTATTTTGGGTTACGGTTCGTTTACACGCTTGCATTTGTCGGGCCGATTTCAGATGCACGTTAATGATGTTTGAAAAATACGTGACAAACGTCAGCATGACGATATCATCAACTCAAAATATTCGTCATTAACATTCAGCAAAACCTGAAACCGGTCCAACAAAATCGCAGCGTGTAAACGTACCTTTACTGCTAATTGCAATCAAACGCGCCGCGCGCCGAATTTTATTCGTTGTTTGCCTCAATCAACGTTACGTTGTCCTTATATAAACGTTACGTTTGACAAATTCGACATTTTTTCACGAATAAAAGTTCTCTATTCGCCTGCAAGTGATCGTAGGTTACTGACTACTGTTTATATTTCTAAGGTCTCGTAAAGCCGTGTGAAATTTTTAACTGGATATTTTTGCAATCACACGCAATATAAATAAGTCCGCAGACAATATAGGTATTGTTTTACAAACAAATTCTATGTACAAAAAGAGATTAATAAAAAATTCTGTAGCACAGTAAATCAATACATACAGCAGGTGTAAATTAAAAGAAACCTTTGTTTGTTTATGCAAACTGATAATAAAGTTTTTTAATACTTTTCGAGAAATTGATTATACAACTATACATTTTGTAATCTGGTTGCTCATATGAAGAAAAACTGTCCCGGGTTTGCGCATTTAACACCTCAAACAATCCGAATCAGATTTGTTTGCAAAAATTCATAAAACAACAACTCCCTTGTGGTTTAATATGCATGGGCGAGCAATATGTTTGCCGATTGGACAAAACCGTATCACGTGCCGATCCACAAAAACGTCATGTTCACTGCATGCTTGCAACCGGTCCACAATGAAACAATTATTGACCGGTCAATAATAAAACCGGAAGTGAGGCGCGAGCTGTTCGCGTCTACCGGTCGGTTTGCAAGTCGTTCAGAAGAAGATAATAATATATTATTAAGAGATAAAGACGGAATACCAAGTGAATTATTGAGACTTTGACACTTGCTATATAATAAAACACTTATTTACTGAGACCTCGGGAAAACAGCGTGTTTTGTGGCCACGAGACCGCCGTTGTTGCCCTCCGCTTCGCCTCGGGCAACAACGGCGGTCTCGGGACCACAAAACACGCTGTTTCCCTCGGTCTCAGTAAATAAGTGATAATTAATTTTGTGGTGCAAATGCGGCTCAGTCGTTACTGTATAAGAATATAGATTTATTTAGCTTTCGTCGTTCAGCGACCTCTTCAGAATAAATATTGTCTAGCCGTTCGCTTACTTATGTACAACCTACTAATTATAAAATATGAAATATTCTTGCATAATTTTAATCCTAATCAGGGGCGGACCATTTGATTTTTTATGGGGGGCGGTAGAATTCCAAAATAAATATTGAGCAAGGACAAACGGCAATAAAAAATATCGAACAAGCCTTTCCAGTCGCAAATTCGTTGCGAAGTTCAAAAGTTCATAATGAATTCACCAGCAGGTTTGTAAACAAACCCTCTGATTGGCTACTAAAAAAGGTAGCCAATCAAATGCTCAGTTTACAAACTGTTTGTGAATTTCATTATGAACTTTTGAACTTCGCAACGAATTTGCGAAGTTCGGAACGAACTTCGGAATATTTTGGCAAAAGTTTGATGAAATCGACTGTAATTAGTATTCATATTTTATAATTAGTATGTTGTACATAAGTCAGCGAACGGCTAGACAATATTTATTCTGAAGAGGAAAGATATAGAGAATAATACATGGGTGCGCGGAAATACCAGCTTTATTTCGAGTGTTGAACATGATATCTCACGAGTGAGCGCATGTTTATTATATAAAGGATAGTCTTTTCAAACAAAATAAAATAAAATAAAATATCCATTTTCATAAACTTCAAAAGCGATCATTTTCACGTGTGAGATTATCATAAATAATCTCACATGTGAGATTATCAGTTTTATCAGTACTCAAAATCTCTATGAAGCACTATACTTTATATAATAAAAATAAATCTATATTAATAGATTAATTAAGGATACCGTTCGTCAGCACTATCAAGATGAATTACAAAGTAACTCGGGGAATCTTAAAAAAACTTGGAAGATAATTAATGAATTGATTAATAAATCCTACAAGGATAGCAAGATACTAGAGTTAAGAAATGATGAAGGTGAGATAATAAACCCCACTGACATTCCAAATACATTCAATCAGTATTTTACGGACTTGGGAGAACAATTATCTAACGATATACCTTACAAAAAAAAAACTCCAGAAAGCTACTTCACAGCGTTTGAGCGCCCAAGTAACCCATTATTTTGTTTTAAATAGATATCGGAATTGGAAACTCTAAGACTGCTTCAAAACTTAAGTGCTTCTAAAGCATCAGGTATTGACAAAATTTCAGCTAAATTCTTAAAAATTGCCGCCCCCGTTATTGCTTCTTTACTCTCATTGATTTTTAATCAATCAATTCGCACCGGTATACTTCCGTGTGACTGGAAAATCGCAAGAGTAACACCAATATACAAATCTGGGACCAAACATTGTACGTCTAATTATAGGCCAATATCCGTTATTTCGATTGTAGCACGGAATTATGGAGAAGCTGGTACACAACCAGATCTATGATTATTTGATGTACTCAAATTTATTAACAAAATCTCAGCACGGATTCAGACCGTGCCATTCTACGGTTACTGCATTGCTAGACATCACTAATAGATGGTATCAAAACATTGATATTGGTAAATTAAACGGCGCAGTATTCTTAGACTTAAAAAAGGCCTTCGATACTGTCAATCATGATATCCTACTTAAAAAGTTGGATATTTACGGCATAACAGGAACGGCACTATGTTGGCTCAGATCTTATTTGACAGACCGAACGCAATATTGCCAAGTAGGGGGCCATTTATCTGGACCACTACGTGTAAAAACAGGTATTCCGCAAGGCTCTGCTCTAGGGCCGCTTCTATTTCTAATATACATCAATGATCTGCCTCAATGCTTAGAGCGAACTAGTGCTAGTATGTTTGCCGATGACACCCAAATTGATACATCTAGTGAAAATATTAATATAATTGTAGAAAATCTTAACCATGACTTGGATGTCAGCTAACTTGGATGTCAGCTGACAACTTGGATGTCAGCTAACCAACTTACTTTAAACCATTCTAAAACGGAATACATGATAGTAGGTAGTAATAGAAGAATCAACCAAATAGACATACAACCCCACATACATATTGGAGGTAGGAAAATAGACCGAGTTAAAGTAACCAAATCACTTGGCGTAAAGATGGACGAAACTTTGTCATGGAATGCCCAAGTGAACCAAGTTACTAAAAAGGTCAATGCAGGCCTCAACATCCTAAGACGGGTTCGAGAAATAGTGGATTATAGAACACTAATTACAATATATCAATCAATTATTCAACCTCACTTTGATTACTGCTCGCAAGTATGGGGTTGTCTAGGAAAATGTTTATCAGACAAATTACAGAAGCTCCAAAACCGAGCATTTCGAATAATAACACGTGAAAACTACGAGATTCGATCTGTTGACATTTTGGAAAACGTAGGAGTTTCTAACTTACAAACCAGAAGAGAGCATCAATTAGCGATTCTAATGTACAAAGTCAAAAAAAAATGCTACCAAATGATTTAACTGAAATTTTCACCAACACGAATTCAATACATGATCATAATACGAGAAATAGCGAATTTAATTTCGCATTACCTAAGCCAAAAACAAATAATATGAAAAAGGCTTTTGCCTACAGGGGGGCTGAGGCTTGGAATAACCTTTCCACTGCAATAAAATCATCGAAAAGCATCTCTAGCTTTAAAACCAAAATAAAGCGAATATACTAATACTGGAAATTCATTTTCAGTCACCTAATTTTTTGTAGACCATTGATATTTTATATAATATATTTGTAGTGCATGCACACGGCCTATTGGAAGATCACCTTTTTCTTTCTTTCTTTTTTTTTTTTAATTAACATCATTGTACATAATTAATCAGGTGAAATAGTACCGTTTTTAATAAAGTCAATAATAATAAAGTCAATTAATTCTTATACAATAATGACTAGGCACAGCGGCCCAATTTCAGGGTGAATGATCAGGAGTTGCGGGGTTTTAACGGCTTTTATAAACAAATTTTATTAATCAACCAAAACTATTCTAAAAACATTCTTAAATTAGTCAACTAACTACACTTTAACAATAAAATATAGTTGACATGATAGTATAATGCCTTTACATTCTTTTAATTACTCCATGAGCTCATTTAGAGCGGTTTATGCAACCTTTTCTGTGGCCTATATATGTTGTGTCAACTTGTGTGTTGCTCGTCATATGTAAGTAGTAGTGTATGTGGTTTTCAACCCGGATTTTTAGGGGGGAGCAGGGGGGAGCAGGGGGGAGCAAGGGGGGAGCACATCATTAAAAATTCAAACATCATTAGCATATGGTACATTAACATACAGGGGGGAGCAGCGTCATTAACAGGGGGGAGCACATCATTTAAAATTCATTAACATTCATTAATTATGTATTGACGTCATAATGATATACAAGGCGCGTTTGGGCGCGTTTGGGCGAAACAGTCATTAAGCTGAACTCAGCATTTTCGTCACAAAAAGAGTTAATCCTGACGCTTTTTATCACAATAGCTATAGCGTCCCTATAAAGTTCCCAAGCTTTGTGTTCCAAACACAGTCCGTTTCGACAACGAGTAAATAATATATTCTCGTATCTAATATCACCTTATACGAAACGGCTTATATAACTAATATAGCGACGCTTAACCTAGTAAAGTATTATTACATTATGCGAAATAATAACAAGCCGAGATATAGCTTTCTAAAACGAGAAGATCTTAAGGTTTAATCGGCATAGGTAAGGTCTTATAGAGCAATACAAATATATGTTTGCCAAGCGATTGGAAAAACATAGTTCTTACAGGGATTTAAACCTTACAAAGTTTAAAGCGTTTTAGATGTAGCAGAGTGGGAAAAGCAGTGATTTTTAAGCGAGATTTACAAGCATATACAAACATTGTATATAAACATTTAGCGTTTGTTGGGTAATTACGGGCAATTAAGATTTTCTAGCTTAAAAATTTGAATAAATTTAGAATATATTATTATAGGACGGGGAAATATTGTACAATCTACATACAACACACACAGAATTAATTTTTAAAACACATTTATTGATAATAATTTCTTTTACAGCGTTAGTAAGGTCTGCTCCTAAGAGCATATCGTTTAGGTGTCTTTTGTATCTTTAAAGAGTTCTCATATTTTTTGTCTGTCTTCGGGGGATAATCTTGCAATTGCTAAATCTTAAGGTCTCCAATCTGATATCCTAAAATAATATCCTAAGATACTGTATGATATCCTAAGATACGGCATGATATCCTAAGATACTGTATGATATCCTAAAATGATATCCTAAGATACTGTATGATATCCTAAGATACTGTATGATATCCTAAGATACTGTATGATATCCTAAAATGATATCCTAAGATACTGTATGATATCCTAAGATACTGTATGATATCCTAAGATACTGTATGATATCCTAAAATGATATCCTAAGATACTGTATGATATCCTAAGATACTGTATGATGTCCTAAGATACTGTATGATATCCTAAAATGATATCCTAAGATACTGTATGATATCCTAAAATGATATCCTAAGATACTGAATGATATCCTAAAATGATATCCTAAGATACTGTATGAAATAAGGAAGATAAAAATAAGGAAGATAAATTCCACTCCTCCCTCTACCTCTTTCTCTATATCCTAAAATGATATCCTAAGATACTGTATGATATCCTAAGATAATGTATGATATCCTAAGATACTGTATGATGTCCTAAGATACTGTATGATATCCTAAAATGATATCCTAAGATACTGTATGATATCCTAAAATGATATCCTAAGATACTGAATGATATCCTAAAATGATATCCTAAGATACTGTATGAAATAAGGAAGATAAAAATAAGGAAGATAAATTCCACTCCTCCCTCTACCTCTTTCTCTATATCCTAAAATGATATCCTAAGATACTGTATGATATCCTAAGATAATGTATGATATCCTAAGATACTGTATGATATCCTAAAATGATATCCTAAGATACTGTATGATATCCTAAGATACTGTATGATGTCCTAAGATATTGTATGATATCCTAAGATACTGTATGATGTCCTAAGATACTGTATGATATCCTAAAATGATATCCTAAGATACTGTATGATATCCTAAAATGATATCCTAAGATACTGAATGATATCCTAAAATGATATCCTAAGATACTGTATGAAATAAGGAAGATAAAAATAAGGAAGATAAATTCCACTCCTCCCTCTACCTCTTTCTCTAACCCTAACTCTCTAAGTCCAACACTAATTCATTAACTCTAACACTTGTTCTACTTTTAACCCTAACTCTCGATCTAACTGCAACCCTTTCTCTAACCTTAACCCTAACCCTAACTCTGATACTTACGCTAAAAATAGAAATTTTCAAAACCACATATCTGTTGTCTTTGCATGGACGGGGAGCGCCCCTATATCTCATGACTCATGACTCATGACTTATGACTCATAGGGTTGCAGTTAGATCGAGAGTTAGGGTTAAAAGTAGAACAAGTGTTAGAGTTAATGAATTAGTGTTGGACTTAGAGAGTTAGGGTTAGAGAAAGAGGTAGAGGGAGGAGTGGAATTTATCTTCCTTATTTCATACAGTATCTTAGGATATCATTTTAGGATATCATTCAGTATCTTAGGATATCATTTTAAGATATCATACAGTATCTTAGGATATCATTTTAGGATATCATACAGTATCTTAGGACATCATACAGTATCTTAGGATATCATACAGTATCTTAGGACATCATACAGTATCTTAGGATATCATACAGTATCTTAGGATATCATTTTAGGATATCATACAGTATCTTAGGATATCATACAGTATCTTAGGATATCATACAGTATCTTAGGATATCATTTTAGGATATAGAGAAAGAGGTAGAGGGAGGAGTGGAATTTATCTTCCTTATTTTTATCTTCCTTATTTCATACAGTATCTTAGGATATCATTTTAGGATATCATTCAGTATCCTAGGATATAATTTTAGGATATCATACAGTATCTTAGGATATCATTTTAGGATATCATACAGTATCTTAGGACATCATACAGTATCTTAGGATATCATACAGTATCTTAGGATATCATTTTAGGATATCATACAGTATCTTAGGATATCATACAGTATCTTAGGATATCATACAGTATCTTAGGATATCATTTTAGGATATCATAGTGTCTTAGGACATCATACAGTATCTTAGGATATCATACAGTATCTTAGGATATCATACAGTATCTTAGGACATCATACAGTATCTTAGGATATCATACAGTATCTTAGGATATCATTTTAGGATATCATACAGTATCTTAGGATATCATACAGTATCTTAGGATATCATTTTAGGATATCATACAGTATCTTAGGATATCATACAGTATCTTAGGATATCATACAGTATCTTAGGACATCATACAGTATCTTAGGATATCATACAGTATCTTAGAATATCATTTTAGGATATCATACAGTATCTTAGGATATCATACAGTATCTTAGGATATCATTTTAGGACATCATACAGTATCTTAGGATATCATACAGTATCTTAGGATATCATACAGTATCTTAGGACATCATACAGTATCTTAGGATATCATACAGTATCTTAGGATATCATTTTAGGATATCATACAGTATCTTAGGATATCATACAGTATCTTAGGATATCATACAGTATCTTAGGATATCATTTTAGGATATCATACAGTATCTTAGGATATCATGCCGTATCTTAGGATACCATACAGTATCTTAGGATATTATTTTAGGATATCAGATTGGAGACCTTAAGATTTAGCAATTGCAAGATTATCCCCGGAAGACAGACAAAAAATATGAGAACTCTTTAAAGATACAAAAGACACCTAAACGATATGCTCTTAGGAGCAGACCTTACTAACGCTGTAAAAGAAATTATTATCAATAAATGTGTTTTAAAAATTAATTCTGTGTGTGTTGTATGTACATTGTACAATATTTCCCCCTCCTATAATAATATATTCTAAATTTATTCAAATTTTTAAGCTAGAAAATCTTAATTGCCCGTAATTACCCAACAAACGCTAAATGTTTATATACAATGTTTGTATATGCTTGTAAATCTCGCTTAAAAATCACTGCTTTTCCCACTCTGCTACATCTAAAACGCTTTAAACTTTGTAAGGTTTAAATCCCTGTAAGAACTATGTTTTTCCAATCGCTTGGCAAACATATATTTGTATTGCTCTATAAGACCTTACCTATGCCGATTAAACCTTAAGATCTTCTCGTTTTAGAAAGCTATATCTCGGCTTGTTATTATTTCGCATAATGTAATAATACTTTACTAGGTTAAGCGTCGCTATATTAGTTATATAAGCCGTTTCGTATAAGGTGATATTAGATACGAGAATATATTATTTACTCGTTGTCGAAACGGACTGTGTTTGGAACACAAAGCTTGGGAACTTTATAGGGACGCTATAGCTATTGTGATAAAAAGCGTCAGGATTAACTCTTTTTGTGACGAAAATGCTGAGTTCAGCTTAATGACTGTTTCGCCCAAACGCGCCCAAACGCGCCTTGTATATCATTATGACGTCAATACATAATTAATGAATGTTAATGAATTTTAAATGATGTGCTCCCCCCTGTTAATGACGCTGCTCCCCCCTGTATGTTAATGTACCATATGCTAATGATGTTTGAATTTTTAATGATGTGCTCCCCCCTTGCTCCCCCCTGCTCCCCCCTAAAAATCCGGGTTGAAAACCACATACACTACTACTTATGTATATAGAAGGTAAAGGCTAATTACTCGCGGCCCGACCGCATCGCCTTCGAAGTCAAATATCTCTGCTCAAACTTGTCGTACGGCAAAATAAATTCGAACAAATCTTTTCACAAAGGTTTCTCTTTCTAACGAATATGGTTTGATCATAACTCGGGCAAATTTAGCGACGAACGGAGCCTAAATCTCTCTCAATTTCGGCTATGTTCATAATACTTCGAACTGTTCGGGCATGATCGTGGACGTGACGTAAACCAACCTCGTCCCCAGGGTCTTGATGGTGACGGCGCGGTGAACGGACAAAACCCTGGACAACTTGGCAAAAATGTCCAAGATTCTTGGACATTTATCGCATGCGCAATAGCGGCAACACATCTGTTGCTGACTGGAATCAGCGCCCGCACTTACGATTTTCTTGGTATTGTTCTTTTAATGTTTTGTTATATTATTTATCTATTTCTCAATAATACTCATTTTAACATTATATTATCATTAGAAATATACAATATGAATCTTAAACTATAATTTTTACCATAAATTGTAAATATTTTATTGAAGAAACAAATAAATGAAACTCAAAACATCCATCATTTCCCAACATTATAAGAAAAGCAAAATTATGCTGTGATTTATCTGATCAAAAGGCCACAGAAAAGGTTGCATAAACCGCTCTAAATGAGCTCATGGAGTAATTAAAAGAATGTAAAGGCATTATACTATCATGTCAACTATATTTTATTGTTAAAGTGTAGTTAGTTGACTAATTTAAGAATGTTTTTAGAATAGTTTTGGTTGATTAATAAAATTTGTTTATAAAAGCCGTTAAAAACCCGCAACTCCTGATCATTCACCCTGAAATTGGGCCGCCTGTGGACTAGGCAGCATTTGCACTACAAAATTATATTAGTGAAATGTTACTGAAGGATACCTTCCACCGACTTATATCTCATTAATATTGATTTGCATAAGCTATTAAACTAGAACTAAAACTTTCAAACTCATTAATAATCCATGAACCAAAAACAAAGAGAATCATAAGCGTGGAAGATGGTTTGAAATCAGGGGAAGAAATTACATAAATTAAGTGAACTTTCACGTCGGTTTCTCGCAAAATACACGTTCGTTTGAGAAGTAAGTTCAAACATTCGTAAGGAGGACGCGGCCTCCGATTTCTAAACACCTCGAAATTCGTTAAAATTTACTCGGCTTCGCCTCGTATATTCAACTCTTCTCGGTGTTTAGAAATCGGAGGAAGTCCTCCTACTCGTGTTTGAACGATTACTTAACTATATATGCACACGTTCAGTCACAGTTTAGTTAACTGGAAAGAGTGTGGGGAGACACATTTTTCTTCTAAAGCTTACCGCACCAAAACTTAAAAACTGTGACGTTGGGTTTTCAAATCAATCTCAAATTGCTGCAAAAAAGCTTCGGTTCGTTTTATACTTTGATGGATCTTATACTGTACTGAAAGAGCAATCAGTATTGGTGGTTCTCACGTCGCCCCTTGCTGGTGGAAAAATACCTTAAAACAAATAAATATCCATAAATTATTTGCTCTGATAAACATCGGAACTTTGAAGTTGTCCACCAGCATGGCCGCTTTGACGTCACATGAAAACAATCAATACAAATACACAGGAGATATATTTAGCTATTTAGCAATACAGGTAATATAGGTAACAACCATAAGAACTCAGTATTTTGCGGTTGCAAACGAATTGAGTGGCGGCAATTACTAGTCTAAGAATCGCAGGTTTAATCCTCGTTTCTCCTCGGCAATGAGATTAATAAGGCTATTCGTTCGTTCTAGTCCTTGTGGATGGAGGAAGATGCATGATTGGAAGATTTGGCTTGAGCAATACTTAAATGCTTAGCGCCCATTTCAGTGCTCAAACCTGGCCATTTCCTGAATGTTAGAGTCATTTTACCGAATCAGTGATTCTTAATTGAAATTGGCATTTTCAGGCAGTCTGTAACTGAGTTTTCTGACTTTTCTACTTTTAAATTAATGTTCATGCATGATGTACTGTTGTTTTATTTTTGTTGTTGGCCAAAAATTTATTAAAATACCACGACGAAAGTGCCTAAAAATATTGCTCATGTATAAACTATTAAACTTTAACAATAATTGTAGTGTCTTTGTTACTCTATATTGCCAATTTCATACAGGCATTATAGGATATTTACATGTTTTCTATAGTCAATATGCCAGTTTTGTACAAAATAGTAAGTTTTCAATAGGTAGACCGAGCAGGGGTATAAATCCGTGCAGTATAACAAAAAATAAGTGTAGTTGAAATGGGCCTTAATTATATTGAGACAATGACAATGTTAAAAATTTATATACCTCGCCGCATGACGATTCAACGGTATTGTTAATACATATTTCACTTCATTGTACGTATTATTCAGATTTCTATAGGGAGTCTGGCGTAGAAGTATTATTGATTGGTTCCTTACATCTTCGAAATCCGGTTTTGCTGCTTGGAACATAATTGATATCTTGGAAGTTTTATCGTCTTTTTGAAGAATGTAAGTAGATAATGTAGAACATCAGTTATTTTTTGAGAATTTGTTAATGATGAAACCAATGTACATACTACAATTTCCATACAGTTACGTACACGAATCACGATGTTTAAAACTATTTCCTCATGCCGATAATGCGAAAATACATGAGTCGTGTCATGACAATAAATCTATATAAACTGAAATCTATATATAAATACTGCGATCTATAAACATCCTCGAAATACATACTTATAGATTGTAGTTCCAACAGAAGTTGTAGGCTTGTAGTTGGTTTTAAATATGTCTAAGTACTATATACAAACCGCACAAGAGGTCTTTATCAGATTTAAAACATCGAGGCGCAGCCGAGTGTTTTAGATCTGATAAAGGCCGAACTGTAAGGTTGGTATATGACTTCTAAAATGACTCGTTTTGTACGCTCACTGGCGTTGGAATTTTGAAGATTGATGTTATCTACGCCGTAAAAATTGAAGGAGAAAATTTGAGCAAGTCTATATCAAATATATAGATCTGCTACGGATCACGAGTTTCCTTTGTATTTTGCTTATGAATAATTAATGAATTTTAGAAGTAATATATATAAGCTTGGTTATGTTTATGTTATGTTGTATTTATAAATATGCAGGAATGTTCATTGTGCGAAAGCGAAACGGTATACCATGCAGAATTCAATATTCGTGTTGTGGCATTTCACAGTTGCTCAGAACATGTGACGGCTGTAATATATAAAGCATCAGCGATCAGCGGCCGTCAAAGTCTACAACGTCAAAGACGAATAGTTGTATATAACTTATAGTATACAACACAGATGCGAATGCCGCATATATATATAGCTTGTGAAATTCATACTGAGATATTGTTACAATGATTACGGGAAGATATGAGTATAAAGAAATTTCTCACATGTCATATATCTATGATTCTGGTAACAAGGCATTGCGTTTTGACTACAGCTTTTTCAATGAAAGTTTTGACGGTAACAATCAAATGCTCAATTAATGTACTGTATTCAATACCTCATTTGCATCATTGACATTGATTTAACAACCATAATTACATAGCTCGTATTCTCATGGGGTAAAATGTGTTCGATGCTGTGGTAATGTAAGCAACAAAAAAGCGGAGGAAATCAGTGAACTTGCGGATATGTTTCGTTTTTGTTGTTTTGTCAGAAAATTTTGGGTCATTTGATACAAAATTCTAATAAGCCTTATCAGTATTCTGTATCTTTTGAAACAAAAATAAATATTATTTATTTATTAGACTTCGCCAAATACAAACATACGGACGGATTGAAACCTTTCACTTTATTGTAAGAGCTATGTTTATGCTATAAGGAAACGCTTGTGTATATTTTATTACTATAGTCTATAAACTTTAAAAGGGCCCGCAGTAATTGGTAGTCGCTGTTGTGGGCACCCTGCCATAGTTAATGTAAAATATTGT
This sequence comes from Trachythela sp. YZ-2020, assembly GCA_016169945.1. NCBI lineage: Eukaryota > Metazoa > Cnidaria > Anthozoa > Malacalcyonacea > Clavulariidae > Trachythela > Trachythela sp. YZ-2020. The sequence goes on from JADLSH010000369.1 coordinate 6,068,614, forward strand.
AATGACTAATGTAGATTATTAGTAGTAATATAGGTACCGTTCGAGCCCCTTTTTTGAGCTGCCGCATGAGCTGCCGACAATAGCATAAAATGAGCTGCCGAACATTAGCATAAAATGAGCTCGCATCATTAGCATAAAATGAGCTGCCGCATCATGTGTGGTGGTGGAACTCATTATGTGTGGTTGTGTGTGGTGGTGGAACTCATTATGTATGCATTGACGTCACCAGGCAAGTTTGGGAGAACAAACAATAAATTTGCTGACTTCACCATATTTTGTAAATACGTCACAATAGCTAAGCGTCCCTATATATTTTGCCAAGCTTTGTTTGAGCGTCATTTCTCAACTGCTATACGATGGAGTGCCTACATGGAAAGTCTGCATCATCTACGACAAAGCAGGTATTCAATTTGTTGGAAGGAATATATGCGAATGCTGTGGCTTCTTAGGTGCAAAATAGGCCTTTCCCGATTGCGCTGGTAAAATCCTAAAAAAGTGCTGGCAAAAATGGCTAAAAAGTGCTCAAAAAGTGCTCAAAATCTCAAAATAGTGCTCAAAAAGTGCTAAAATTGTGAACAGTTACCTCTAAGATTTTCGTAAATGTGTCAATTTTTACTGAAGTAATTAACCTTACAATCTATTTTGCGTAGTATTATTCGACAGGTTGTTAGTGTGTTACTTGTTACGAAAGGTTGATAGAATATAGAACAATAATATTTTTCAAGTTACTTCACATGGAACGACGAACGTAAAAATGCTTTATCACGTGCATAATAAAATTTGAATACTCTTAGTCTTACTTCTGTGAGTCTGTCTACTGATTAAGAGTTTTCGTACAACAGTGTTAGACTCTTTTTGCCTTATTGTATCGTAGCATGACAGAAGCTTCCAGGTAATCTTGCAGAGCAGAGTCTTGCTGTGACGTAAATGCATTTGAAAGGAGACGGCTGAAAACCCTTTCAGCCGCAGCAGAACTTGGTTGAATCAGCAGTAGTTTCTTGACAAGTGCACACCAGTGTGGAAGGGTATCTCTGTGAGCAGCCCACCAAGTGACTTTGTCCTCCTCGCATGCGACGTTGACCCCATCAGCTGCAGCGATATACAGAGGAAGCTCTTGCGCTAGATTCGCTGTTGTGGCGTCATTGTTGACGAAAGGGAAATTCCTTAGCTCTTCCAGTGATGCTGATGTCGGACGTAGGGCTTGCACTTGTACAGGGCAACAGAATCGTGCTGCTTTAAAAGCTCTTACTGTGTCACGAAACTGTACGCTGAATTTGCGCTGGTAAAAGTTCAGTCCGGGCCGAATACAAGCCTTTGCTTGTGCCATTAGCTGATTGTAGATGGCAACGTTGCCGTTTGCAATTTCACGAGCAACCGCATTGGTATTAGGGTAGTGATCGACTGCAACAGCCTGTGCAACAGCTGAAAGACGCTCGTAGCAAGAAAAAATTAAAGGCCCGTCCCCTTCTAGGTAATAGGTTGCATTTACAAAATGCACTCCGGCATCGATAAGAGCAGCCAACTCCAAGCGTAGGTTTTGACAGCTTTGGGGATTATCAAATATTTCCAGGAGATGCCGACGATTTGCTGGATAAATTTCCTCGTTCTCGCGAAGGAAAGGCTCGACATCCGCAAACAAGTCCAACACTTGCTTAAGCACCTCCCATTTGCTCCACCACCGTGTGTCACTGAAGGTACGAATTGACTGCCCAGTTTTCTCTCTCCAAACAAGCCTGGCGTTGTAACTGTGGGAAAAGAAACCTATCCAAAAGCGGGTAAACGAATCCAAGACTTGGAATTCAAAATGAGAGCCAACATTGTCTAAAGTGTGAGAAAAGCATACAACGTCCAAAAGGTCTGCATAAAAGAACTTCAGTTGTCTCAAGGCAGCTCCATTCACTGCTGCACCATCTCGCATCGCTCCAATGATTACCCCCGGACCAAAGTTATAGTCCACAGCCAAGCATGACATCAGCCTTTGAGCCAACTCCTCTCCCTTAAGTTACTTTGCGAGCACCTCTAGACGTACAAGTCTCTGAGTCGGCTTAAAATCTTCCTGTATGTAGCGCACTACGATCGCCAACGCCTCACCCAACCTGGCAGTCCCATCAAAAATGACAGAAGCCTCCGTTGCAACCTTTAGCTCCACTTTTAGAGTCTCCTTTTCTTTCTCTAGTACAGTCTTCACAAAAAATTTAGTGAACAGTCGTAGTTGTTATATTGTCTTAAAACTAAATGTATGATTTCAAATAAATGTTCCCCAAGTGAAGGACTCGAACCCTCTTTCTTTGGGATTTTTAAAACCTAATGCCATACCATTCGCCCACCCTGGCAGCACAGATTGTTTACACGAAAATAATATTTATATTGCACGCAGAAACGCGTAGCAACAAACAGAAAACTAACACAATTCCATGCCTTGCTATGTGTTGTTAGGCTGTAACTCATTTGTCAGTCATTAGCGGTAAATACTAATTAAGATTTTCTAGCTTAAAAATTTGAATAAATTGAGAATAAATAATTATAGGAAGGGAGAATATTGTACAATGTACCTTGTTAGTCGATAAATATATACACAGAATTCATTTTTAAATACATTTATTGCAACCTCGATCCCAGGGCCTTTCGAGGGGGGGGAGGGGGGAAGGCCCTGGCGTCGGCCGGTCACGTGACATAAAAACACCCAGATATAGTGGGTGTTTTAAAATTTTAATTATACTTAAATTTTGCATAAATTACCTAATTTGTATAATTATACTTAAATTTTGCATAATATTATTTATAATTCGTTCCAGATATTCTTGAAGTCGAAGTCTTGTAAACTCTCATAATCTTTTCCAAATAAAACTGATCCTTGTGAACGCCTGCATAATTTCTCACAAGACTTCCTTATATCTTTACAGATCAGCTTTTTAATTGAATTGACAACAGTCGGACAGTGTTCTGCAAGAATACCTGCCAGTACAGTAGCATATCTAGTGTTAGACGCTCGTGTTATGCGTTGTTGTTGCCTTTCGGTTAAAAGAGATTGAGCCGCTTCCAGCGTATTATTACACGAACACCCAGCTTCTGAAGATTGTTTAAGCAAAATATTAACAGCTTGCCTATTTCCACTTTGACTTTGTGTATTTGAGGATGCTTCAGTTTCGACGGTCACGTCAGCCTCGGTTGTTGTTGTTGTAAACAATTGTTTTGCCGAACTTAATTGTGACTGATTTATTTGATGAGTGCGCTTCGGAGGCTGTTGTGTTGGCGACTGTGACATGCATCTTTTAACAGAGAATTCATAGGGAGGTTTTTCCTGCAAAGATTGAGCTTTAACAATGAAATCTTCCATCTTATTCATGAACGCGACGCACTGCCTACATAGCACTTTCGAGTTGCCATCGTCTTCAGAAACTTCTACACCGCACAGTTTCTTTAACTTCACACAAAGATTGTTTGATGTACCAGCTTTGCTAAATATGCGTACCATATGACGCGTGTCTTGACAACCACCACAGAGTCTACAAACTGGGTTTCTAGTTGTAATTTTAGTCGGTGTGACCTTTGTCACCCCTTTGTCCGCCATCATGAATATGCATATTAAATAAAATTCAAATTTGGATAAATTAATCTCAAAGTTGCATAAATTTTCAAAATTCACAAGCCAATCATAAGACAGAATTCACCGGCCGACGCCAGGGCCTTTCCCCCTCCTCCCTCCATCGAAAGGCCCTGGGATCGAGGTTGACATTTATTGCTTAAAATTTCTTTTACGACGTTAGTAAGTTACGTTTGCCACTTCGAGGACAGTTTTTCTGTATCAGCTAGGGTACTTTATTTGACACATCGTTGTCCACATCGGGACATCGTTGTCCAGTCATGTTGTTTCCCGAGATCATTGTGTGTGTGTCAATGCTGCTTGGGAAAATTGCCTTGCTAAAAGTTCAGGAGCTAGCGTTACGAGAAGACAGTAAACACAGAGAATTATATTTTGGAAAACAGATTTATTTCGATTTAGAACTTACAAGTAAATATAATCTACTTCTGAGATCATACAGTTTATAGATGGTTTATTTAAACGTACACAAGAGAAGCACAAACAACCAACTATACGCCTTTACGGGGTTCGCGACGCCATCTTGCCAAGTGGGGCAAAAAAAATATGACCCTAGGGACAAGTATTCCCATTGAGACGAGGTAATGTTTTTACCATTGTATTTGCCCCACTTGGCAAGATGGCGTCGCGAACCCCGAAAAGGCGTTTTAAGAGTCATTGTCACTATTTTCGTGTGCATCAGGATAACGTTGGTCTTTGAAAATTCTTTTCAAAAGAAATTTTCTTTTATCAATAGCAGCCTTCAATGCTTCTTCTGGGTCAAAGTTATCATCGTTCACAAATGCATCCCTCGTTTCCATAATCTTTTTGTGTATTGGATCTCTCTTAAGGTGGTCTTGGACACTGCAACTTGAACAGTCATTTTATACATTATTAACCCTTGTTATTTCGTTTCCTGGTGTTATTTTTTAATTTTCTAAGCGGAAAATGCGTAAATATTAGAAAATAGCTGCTTTTCTGTAATTTTGCCCCTTAGCAACCACCATAGCAACGATATAGCATTGTTATATTACGTTCATTGGTCCATTGTATAATTCTTTTTTGTCCCAAATAAGTACCCACCTATCCCTCCTTAGTCCTACAATGATTTTAAGCCACTTTACTTGAAATTACACCAAGTATTACAGGCTTAATATGAATGTTGAAGGCTCGTATATATTTTTTTACGACGGCCATTTTGTATTCATTTTCGAAAACCTTCTTTTAAACTGTTAGTTTTAACGTTTATACTATTTCTAAATGCCAAGAGCACGTACAAGGAAACGTAAATTTCGGGGAAATCAACATTCAAGCCCAACGTGTGCGAAGCTGAGCAAGAATAACTCTCAAAGTAGCGAAACTGAGAGTACAAGCGAGGGGAATGTTTTTCCTGCCCAAGACAAAATACCTGAGAATGTCCCTATCACACCGCAATCAGCGTCTGCCCGAAAAATTGGGACAAATAATGGTTCACCAACTCCAGATGTGAATGAGAATCAAGTGAGTGGATTTTGTTTAATGGATATGGCAATTCTACACAACATTTTCAAGATGTTACCTTGCAAAAATTGCCTTGAATTTGAATTAACATTGGTCAATGATATTACCCAACGTATGGGATGTGCATCATGCTATTCCCTTCAGTGCAATAATTGTAGATGGACGGAAACATTTTATACCTCAGGACAAGTGGGTCATTTCTTTGAAGTCAACCGAAGAATAGTATATGCAATGAGATCGATTGGTTGTGGACTAACCGCAATTAAACGTTTTTGCACGACAATGAACATGCCACCACCACTGGGAACAAAGCCATTTGCCAGGCATACCAAAGCGATTCTACGAGCTGTAAAAGATGTTGCTGAATCCTCAATCAATGATGCTGCCAAGGAAATCCACAATTCCAAAAGCCAGGATGATGATGAAATTGTAAAGACTGCTATATCTTGTGATGGAACATGGCAGAGAAGAGGGTTCTCCTCTTTACATGGCTGTGTTACTGCAATTTCCATGGAAACTGGAAAAATTATTGATATAGAGCCATTAAGCAAGGTTTGTCATCCATGCAAGAAGCACGAAGGTAAAGAAGACACAGTGGAAAGTAGACTCTGGAAAGCAGAACATGCACCAAAATGCAAGTCAAACTATAGTGGATCTGCACCTGCTATGGAACCCGAAGGAGCTAAGCGAATATTCAACCGTTCAGTCATCAATCATAATCTTTAGTATGATGAATTTTATGGAGATGGAGACAGTAAGAGTTTCAGTGCTGTTGAAAATATTTACAAAGAAGAGTATGATGTCATTGTGGAGAAGAAAGAATGTGTTGGGCATGTCCAAAAACGACTTGGGACAGCGTTACGTAAACTAAAGAAAGAGAAGAAAGGACTTGGTGGAAAAGGCAAACTAACTGACAACATGATAGACAAACTACAAAACTATTATGGTATTGCAATTCGAAGTAATAGTGGTAATTTGGCAGAGATGAAACAAAATGTGCTTGCCACATTGTTCCACTGTGCTTCTACAGACAAACGGTCTTTACATACCTATTGTCCTAAAGGTGAGAGTAGCTGGTGCCGTTACCAGAAAGATTGTGCTAACAAAACCAGCACTTACAAACATGGCAAAGGTTTACCTTTAGAAGTCATTGCTGAGCTTAAACCGGTGTATGCTCGTCTTAGCGATGATGACCTTTTGAGGAAATGCCTTGATGGGAAGACCCAAAATCAGAATGAGTCTTTTAATGGGATGATTTGGAATCGAATTCCTAAAACTGTGTTTGTTGGGACAGACTCATTTCAGTTGGGAGTATATGATGCTGTGGCTCACTTCAATATTGGTACCAAAGCCACAGTTAAAGTTCTACAAACCCTTGGAATAAGTCCAGGAACATTTTGTGTTGCCGGATTACAACAAGCTGATAACCTTCGTGTTCAGAAGTCAAACTACAAAGTTGATGACAAGAACAAAACCCGAAGAAAGGTCCTTAGAGGTAAAAGGAAAGGCCAAGCAGACAAAAACCAACACAAAGAAGGTGAAACCTATTCAAAAGGAGCTTTTTAGGTATTCTCACTTGACAGTATTTGCTTGGTAATGCATAATTTTTATCGCAAAACGTTATTCCAAACTTTAAACTCGATTTTCCCATGACAGGTTAAACTGTACTCGGGACGCTCTACAGCATTCAATATTTGTCCTAATGACATGAAATTTTCAGGATATGATCAGTGCAACTGACTCTATAATGCAAACCTCTAAAATTGTACATATCAAAAATAAATATTTTGAAAATTCTGATTTTAAATTTGGATTTTGGCTCAGTCACAGTTAAATATTTTTTTACTACCAATGTTGCTATTTTTTAAATATTTTTTGAGGTTCACAGTTTGGATACATATGTTGACCTCACTTTTAACCTATTTTTTTCTTCTAAATGACTTTATTTTTCTTTCAATCATGTCCCAAGCAAGTGCTATTTATCGCTCCCTTGGGGGTCATTTCTTAGTTACCATGGTAACAGCACATGTAGAAGTGTGTGTTTTGGTATCAGTAATGGGTATTCTATCATATCCAACCAAAATCTCTTTCAAAATAGTGATATTAAAAATTTTGATTTCTAGTGTCTAAGACCACCTTAAGGTTTCTTATCCATGGTAGTAGACGTTCCAGATAAATATTTTGCAAATACTTTTTTCCCCAATTACTTTAAATTTTTTGACGTTTTCATTTTGTGTTAGACTAGTATGGACCCAAGACTTAAAGCGTGTTTTTTGCTTGCAGATTTCTGGTCCTTCTGGCTCAGTGTCGCTCTTTAAATGTGCTTGCAGTCATGCCAATGTAGTGTTTAGTGTTGTTCGTGTTGCTTGTGGTGACAGTTGCCTTGTATACTATGTCCTTGGTCGTGCATTGTTTCTGAAGTGGGCATGTGTTCTCATCTCTGCAATTGCAACTGATAGCGTCATTGCTAAATGTCGGTGACTGGTTTTTCCTAATTATGCGTGCATTGTGCCTAGTGATTATTGACTTGACATTGTTCATGCAACTATAGCTGACCTTAACTGTGTTCCTGTTAAAAATTTTATGTAGTTTGTGGTTAGGTGAAAAATGCTTGTCAATTAAGCTGAGGAAATTTCGTCCTATATTGGTTCTCACACTCTTACTAAATGGAGGATTAAACCAAATGATATTGCGGTGCCTATTTCTGCGTTTTTGTTGTGGTGGTTGATGCGTGTAGTCAAGTGTGTGGTTGAAATTACTGTGCCTTAGTGCATTTTGATAAATTGGTGCAGATTCTCGAAATGTGTCCTCGTCAGAAGAGAGGAGTGAAATGCGCTTGTTGATTGATGCTGGTAGCTGCTTTGTGATGCATGGTGGGTGGTTTGAATGTATATTTATGTATAATGGATCATCATTAGGCTTCCTATATGGTTTGTATTTTTCAGTATTAAGGTCGAAAGTAACATCTAGAAAGTTTACTATTTTTAAGTTTGTCTCAGCTGTGATTTTTAGGTCAAATTGTTCGAAAATCTTGTGGAGTTCTTTTCTCGTTTTATCTCCTAAACGTGCTGACTTGCCGTCTCTATACAGGCCAATATTTTCTTTGCCAAACTTTTTTCCTAGGTGTTTTAAAATGAAAAGGCCTACAAGTTCGCAAACTTCAGCACCGTCATAGCTACCCATGGTGACGTCAAATAGATTGTTGCTGTCTCTTTTTATCCAAGGTTTTCCGTCGTTGAAAAGGAGTGATTTTCTAGCATGTTTTATAATTGAAATTTCGTCTTTAGAAATAGTTGTCAAATTTGACGCCCAAGATATTGCTTGGTCGAGTAAATTTTCCGAAATTGATGGATAGAAATCAACAACGTCAACAAGCTCCTTCACTTGTGTTGTTGAGCACTCTGTGAGGTTAATTGGTGGCTATAAGCGATAATGCAAAAGCTCACTTCCCTTGTGGTCGTTTGAGCACTCTGGCCCCAAGACACTTCACGCATGTCTGGATGCGCATGTGTCTGAGTATTGTACCACATGCGCTTGGGAGAGCAAGCGTATGGTGTATAAATACGAAGTCACTCGCATCTAGATTGCGTTACAAGCTGCACTGACGAGCTTACCTCAAAACTTGTCTGCAACAGGCTGTTTCATCTGTAAAAGAATCATCAGGCAGTTTACAAGTATCGAAAGAAATGACCGCTTATATGCTTCCTGCCGGAGCGTGGGGGTGTATATGTGGGAGACAATGTGTGCATGCATGGCTTTGTTTGCGTTGTTTACGCGAAATTTCTTACGATGACGACATCGTGAAATTATTTCAGCTCTTTTGTTGGGTAAACAATTCTTGTTTTTCTCTTTCAAAATACAAAATGTTTCTTCTAAACATAAATTGCATCGTTTTGATCCTCCCGTGTACGAAATAGAATGTTTTAAAATTTGCCAATTAATACTGAAATCCTTATTGTTTTCTTTCAATGTCCAAATATATTTCGAAAGTTCCGTGTCATTTGCATGCTTTTTATGCTGAAAAGATTTAGTGTGGTTGGCCAATCGCTCTTTGAATGTGGTAGCAGTCATGCCAATGTAATTTTTGATCGTGTTTGTGTTGCTTACTGTGACTGTTGCTTTGTATACTATGTCCCTAGTCATGCATTGTTTTTGAAGCGGGCAAATGGTGTTTTCTCTACAACTGCAATTGGTAGTGTCCCTCTCCTGTGGGCTGTGGCTTGTTATTCCTAGATATGCGTGCATTGTGTTTAGTGATTATTGACTTAATATTGTTCATGCAGCTATAACTTACTTTAACTGTATTTCTGTTAAACATTTTATGTAGCTTGTGGTGCGGTGGAAAATGTTTGTCAATTAGACTAAGGAAATTACGTCCTATGTTTGTGCTAACACTCTTGCTAAATGGTGGGTTGAACCAAATGATTTTGCGTTGCCTATTCCTGCGTTGTTGTTGCGGTGTGTGCTGAGTGTAGCTAAGTTCATGATTAAAGTTGCTATGCCTAAGTGCGTTCTGATATATGGGTGCAGATCCCTGAAAAGTTTGCTCATCTGATGAAAGAAGTGCGATGCGCTTGTTAATTGATGCAGGTAGTTGCCTTGTGATGCTCGGTGGGTGATTAGAGTGCATATTTATGTATAGTGGATCGTCATTGGGCTTCCTATAGGGCCTATATTTTCCATTGTTAAGGTCGAAAGTTACATCTAAAAAGTTTACTATACGTAAATTTGATTCGGCGGTAATTTTTAGGTCAAACTGCTCGAAAATTTTGTGGAGGTCTTTCCTTGTTTTGTCTGCTAAACGTGCTGATTTACTTTTTATACTAGAAGTTACTATCGCAAGGAAAGTGCTGCCTTGACGCACAAACTGCATGAAAATTCCGGTACACAATTAGTATTAAATATTGAACTTGATGAAATTGCTAATGATACACTGTATGTATTGATTTATTTTGTTGTCAAAACGTTGAGATTACAACACTGTGACTACAACACTGTACTATTGTAAATGGTATATATTGTACATGCAGTATTAAGCAAGATATCCTAGTGTGCTAGTGTTAAAGTGCTTATGAACGCAAAATGGGTTTTTATTGATTCGGATAGAACATAAAAAGTTAGTTACTAAGTTCTAGATTAGTTTTTGGCTTAGACTTTTAGTTTCGGAGATATAAAGGCTCAAAGTCGCTATTTTGGAAAAAAAGTAGCGTCTTCCGGGGGACTGGGTCCCAGGAACGTGTGTATTTAATTTTACTATAAAAACAATTACATTTGGATAAATCATCTTGAAAAGTCGGCTATTTCTTGAGGAAAAAAACACATTTTTGAACTCAAACACATTTTTGAGTGTGTAAAGTAACCCTTCTAGTGGTTTGCATCGTCAATCGTGGAATATAGACGAAGGAATGGATTTAAATGCGATTTCAAAGTCGATCGTGGAGACGACCATGACACTTGATGACAGTAACTTATGTCTATAAATTCTGGGACATAGATGCCTCTTGCTTATAAAATTCTTTCGAAAGAAGAAATAAATGAACGAATGCAAGGGTTAAAAGTTTGTTGGAATGGAACTTAAACCTTTTAGCAAGGAAGCTTGTTTCCCTACAAATTTTACATTCAAATTTGCCCAACATTTGGACAATTTCAAGAATAGTAACTGGTTAACTGCAACTGGCCAACCCACAATCTAATGAAATTGGCCCCCATGTATATTCTCACAGAACCTTTCATAGAAAGATTGGTTGGCAGATTGTCATCTTTGTCCATGTAACTGAAAGATGATCAATACACGGATATCATAAACTGGATATATAGATATATATATATGGAATTATTGTGACGACACTAAACATTAATTGCCACATAAATAGGCTTAGAATAATATTCATCTTTTGAGAATGTTTTAGTGGGGGAAACATATCTAATTTAATAAGCCATAAGGCCAGTATGTGATCTGTAAAACTTCATACTTTCTATTACAGTAGCTTTGCCTGTGTGGGCAGAGCAAACATGATTCAACTTTCACATTAGATGTAAGATGTCTGGTGTGAGAGTGATGTATGCTTTACTCATAGTGTACACACATCCAACTTTCTTGGCATGCCCACATAGCTGATTTAAGTAACTCGGAAAGGTGCTTCTCTGTGCAGGTAAACCGACTTCCTCCCCATGGAGGAAAATGGATGTTGACCCCCTACCAGATGTCCTTGCACATTTTAGAAGTGGAATCTCTCCTTCCAGATGGGTAAAGTTCCTCCATAGTGGGAGTATGGTTCTTTTCTAGGTAACCCATTACCCAAAAAGCAGCTAAAGTTTAGCCGATCCAATCAAGCGCAGTTAACCCATTAATTGGCAGTACTCTACCACTGATGAGTAAAATTTTCCAATTAATGGGTTAAGCCAATCCAATCGATCAAGGGGCTGAGCTATTAAAAGTGAACTTGCCCCCAAGAGACAATAGAGTCACACTGCAACATATATTGATAAAGATGTTTAATAAATATTTAATTAAAAATGTTAATTCATCTTTCACTGATGGTTCCAGTTTACCTCACTGATAATCTAGATGAAATCATAAACAAATAGTTTAATGGGCTATACAATGTTGAAGTGTATCTCTCTATTTAGGGAATTTTCTGTTAGCCTCCCTAAGGTTCTTCAACATAGGTGGCTTAGGGACCAAGGCCTAACCGCAGAAATGCCTGATACTCAGGTTAAGGTGGTTCCACTAGTGGGACAGTGCAGCACTTGGTGATCAACTTTGTGCCAAATACATGTATCAATTAAACATATATCATCAGTATCTCACTGTCATATAAAACATGTGACATTGACCACATGTGTAGGATAATACAAGACACTGAAAGTCCACATATAAAGTAGGTTGAAGTCTAAAAGTAGAATGGCCTATTAATTTATATTAGTTAAATACCATAAAGGCATTAAAGTTGTGATAATTTCCACATTGAAACATATATGATATATTATTCTATAACAGCAGTATGTAATCTCTCAGAGGTAGAAACACCGTTGTACACCGGACATGTCCGGCGCAGAACCTTTCATCCATACTGGCTTCAATGACATTGTATACTAAGCAAATAATATGCACATTTAGGTGACATGATTCAACGTTAAATATCCAAAGTTCATACGCGCGAATAGACATCATTGCATTTGTTAAAATCACAGCTTACCTGTATTCTGATTCCTGTCCTATGTTGGGACAACTGGGTACATTAGTCTTTGTTGATAGGTCTATAACTATGGCCTGTATTTGCCACCAAATCCGAAGGCAAATTCAGATGAGTTTCGGTGTCCTCTTTTCTATCGGTTTAAAGCCGCAGTAGGTGATTTATCATCCAAAAAAGGTGTCAGGTAGCTAGATATATTACTGTTGGTACTTTCTGTGTAATATCACGCACAAACGAAACATCGTTTAGACAAAATATGCAAAAAAACACAAGATATCGATATCTTCGCCATATATTTCTTAGTTGTTTATCAAAGTTGGGTTCCTGGGATCCAGGCCCCTTGGTGATATTTTGGTCGCGCTACTTTTTTTCAGAAAATGGCAAAATTTGCCTGTTTGAGCCTTTATATCTCCGAAACTAAAAGTCTAAGCCAAAAACTAATCTAGAACTTACTAACTAACTTTTCACGCCTTATCCGAATCAATAAAAACCCATTTTGCGTTCATAAGCACTTTAATGGAACTCTTGGTACGAACATCAAATGTTAATAGAAGTCATTGTTTACTTCAAAGCTGTCAATGACATGTTGAATAACATAGAGGTTTGAAATCATAGAGGCAATGTCTTTTAATATTTTTGTGGTGCAATTAGCTGGTTGTCTGTGTTCATATTGATAATGCATTTGCCATGTGCAGTCTGTCAGAACAGTCTTTGACTCTTTGTTTGTGGTGTCTCTCTCCAAAACAACTTTGAAACACATTATTATACACAGGATCCACACCCACATGACATGTTGGAAATACATAATTCCTTGTATAGCAGATTGCACCCCATAAGAGATGATGTAATATATCCATATTATTTTGAAACAACCATCAAGTAAATATACATTTCTGTGTAACGAAGTATCGATACTTTCGATATTCACAATTCAAAAGATGGTATCGATACTTTTTTTAAATATCGATGTTTTCGATACTTGTCATGTGACCGGATTATGTGTAATATTTAATGTTACATGAAGTTCTTCGTTTAGTTCTTTGCCAAACGAGCATGCAGTAACAGCTTTTCACAGCGGGTTTTTTTCCAGGTTTTTCTTTTTCATGCTGGAAAATGGCAGAAATGTTAAATTAAATATAAAGACTATTAATCGTTGTGGTACGAACATATTTAACTAGTGTATGAAGTACTTTGTCTACTGACCAGTATCGGTATCGAAAAAAAGTATCGAAACAGTGGTATCGATAAAAAAGTACTCGGTATCGTATCGAAATCGATATTCGCAGTATCGCCCACCCCTAGATGGTACCAGTCAGTGTAATGATTGATAGTCAATGGGTAGATTGTTATATTGTGCCTCAACAGGCTATACCACAATGGGTAGGTCAATGTTATTTTGTGCCTCAATAGGCTCTATCACAATGGGCAGATCAAAATTATTTTGTGCCTCAATGGGCTCTGCCACAATGGGCAGATCAATATTACTTTCCACCACAATGGGCAGATCAATGTTACTTTCCACCACAATGGGTAGATCAATGTTATTTTGTCCCTCAACGGGCAGGTCGATGTTATTCTGCACCTCAACGGGCAAATCAATGCCTTTTAGTGCTTCAGCCCAGTCAGCCGACTCTACAACAACAGGTAGATCACTATTTGTCGCCATCACCGATAATGCAGCTGTTTTTGCCTGTACAGGCAATATCACAGATCCACAGATCTCGTAAGAAAACATGTTCTTACCAGATGAAACACTGACAACTGTTGGTAAGTTATCTATAGACAAAAAATATATTCTACACCTGGGTCTAGAACAATCTAGTGCTTTTAAGTACATTTTGTCTCCTTGCAATAAGACATTATTTAATGTTGTTTTTGACCAATCGATCAGCGGGTTATTTTGGGCGGTTAAAATAGCCGATAAACTCATGAAAGCACATTGCTTCTCTTAGATTGAACACTAAATAGTTCATCGCCTTGATGTATGTCAGTAGAAAGAAACCGAGCCATAAAATACCTGAGATTTTCTGAAAAATTTCGATCTTTTCGCATCTGTATATAAAGTTTTCAAAATCTTGATCGAGCACATGGAAAGACACATGCATGCGTGCGCATACAATTACAATCTCTCGTTCACTCCCCCTAATTTTAAAAATGACTTCAAGCCGACCTTTTGCCCCGGAATTACGATAAACAAACATCCATCCGACGCCAAATCTCGATCTCGACAATATATAGGTCGGGTAAAAGACTGGGGCAAGTGAACTCTGGAGAAACCTTAGCACGTCAAGAATAGTGTGCTACCGAGCTGAGGCTCGGCAGCAAATAGCCAAACCGTCATCTCTATATAGGCCGATGCTTTCTTTGCCAAATGTTTTACTCAGGTGGTTTAAAATGAAGAGGCCTACTAACTCGCAAATTTCCGCGCCGTCGAAACTGCCCATGGTAACGTCAAACAAACTCTTGCTATCTTTTTTTATCCATCAAATTCCGGTATTGAAAAGGAGAGATTTTCTAGCGTGTTTTATTATTGAAATATCGTTTTCAGGTATAGTAGCCAAATTTGAAGCCCAAGATAAAGCTTGGTCCAATAGTTTTTCAGAAGGAGGTGTTTTGTTGGACGCAAGGCCGAAATGGTTGTTTTGGTTTTCACATTTTTTGTTTTTAAGAAAGAAATTAGCTTTCCATCTCATACGTTTTATTACACTTTCCACTTTTTCAATCAAATTTTTCAAATAAGCGTCCTATGATGGTATAGGGATATTCTTTAGTGAATAGTCAAATCGAAATTTTGAAGTTAAATAGAAATGAATAACGTAAACAAGAGTGCACAACCGATATACGGGTGCAAATATACGTGTAGGTTTAGGTCTACGAAACGCAAAGAGTGCTCGACAACATATAGTTAGAGCAAATTATAGATTTTCGCTTACCTCAAAACTTGTCTGCAACAGGCTGTTTCATCTGTAAAAGAATCATCAGGCAGTTTACAAGTATCGAAAGAAATGACCGCTTATATGCTTCCTGCCGGAGCGTGGGGGTGTATGTGGGAGACAATGTGTGCATGCATGGCTTTGTTTGCGTTGTTTACGCGAAATTTGTTAGGATGACGACATCGTGAAATTATTTCAGCTCTTTTGTTGAGTAAACAATTCTTGTTTTTCTCTTTCAAAATACAAAATTTTTCTTCTAAACATAAATTGCATCGTTTTGATCCTCCCGTGTACGAAATAGAATGTTTTAAAATTTGCCAATTAATACTGAAATCCTTATTGCTTTCTTTCAATGTCCAAATATATTTCGAAAGTTCCGTGTCATTTGCATGCTTTTTATGCTGAAAAGATTTAGTGTGGTTGGCCAATCGCTCTGTTTCGTACAGGGCAGACCTGCACTCGTCAGTGCATAACCAAAAGTGATTTACAAAGAAATGTTTACAGCATTAAAACCATCACATTAGTCTAATTTACATTTAAACTTAATTACCACAAAATTCCATTCTTTCAATAAAGTATTGACTATTGATTTCTAACCTAAAAATTCTTGCTTGATTTTATTATATAAATATCCTATTTAAAAATCCTATTAAAAAATGCATCTTTATGCCTACACTTACTAATCAATTCGACATGCGTTGTGTGACATGTGGAGATAAAGAAGAGACATACGTTGGATTAACAGCTACAACCAAGACTCTTCAAATCGAGACTAGCAAACCACAAGGCATCATTGAAAGCGGAACCGAGGCGGAACTCGACAGAATTGAGTAAACATATCTGGAATTTAAAGGACGATAACTTGAGCTATCTCATTATTCAAACGCAAAGAAGAGATGTAATTTATATAGCAAGAAATTTTTTAATTTTATGTAGGCCGGGAACTGCGACTTTGAACAAACGGAACGAATTGATTAGTAATGTAGGCATAAAATTTTTATTAAGAAACGTGAAATAGAACTCTCTAAATTTTTAAATAGGATTTTTAAATAGGATTTTTAAATAGGATTTTTAAATAGGAGATTTATACAGGGTGTCCCAAAAAACCCCAAAACTATTGAAATAATGTATTGTTAGAATTTGAATGCCCTAGCACTAAGCTGAACGCAAAGATGCGTAAAATAGTGAAAGGGTGCATATATTAAAAAAGGAGACGTTTAGAAATTAAAATATCCTTTGTTTGATGCGCGTAATGTTCTTGGCTCAAGCCTGCGTTAAATCAATCAGCACATAATCATATGTTGAACGAAACCAACCAATTTTCACCATGCATAAAATTTGATTCCATTGTGTTTACGCACCCATGGGTTTAGTTCGTTTTGTCTAACATAAAAATAATTAACGCGTATTACATAAATCTCTCTTACAAACATTCTTTTAAACAGCTTCTTTATTCATAAAATTTACTTATGTCAAGCTTTTATGCACTCGTGGGTTCAGCAGAGTGCTGAGGCTTTCAAATTCTAACAATACGTTATTTCAATAGCTTTGGGATTTTTTGGGACACCCTGTATAGGTTAGAAATCAATAGTCAATACTTTATTGAAAGAATATAATTTTATGGTAATTAGGTTTAAATGTAAATTAGACTAATGCGATGTTTTTAATGCTGCAAACATTTCTTTGTAACTCACTTTTGGTTATGCACTGACGAGTGCAGGTGTTTCCTGTACGAAACTGAGCTGTATGCAAGAAACCAGAGTCAAAAGTCTGACCGTGTCATCCCAATTTATATATATATATATAAGTAAAAACGTCTGTCGTTAACCAGAGTGAAATATTTCAAAGTCTCCTTCGCAGACAAAGGGTCAATAAGATTGGCTTTGAAACATGAGTAAAAAAAGAACCCCGGTTGTGTGGAAACTTTAGAGTGGAAAAAAAGGAACCCCGGTTGTGTTCACAAGAGCCACTGATACGAGCTAGGAGTTGAATGTAAAGGAGTACGATTAGTCTTAATCATAACTAAAATACGCAGGATGAAACAAATGAAATCCAAAGAGACAATGCATTTAACCCATTTATTCTGTTTCGTAGATCTAACCATGATTCCCAACCTGATAATATGGAGCTTCATCGTCTTCTTCACCATCACCCCTAATCCTGTTTTAACAGCCAATTTTACCACGATAAGGGTTCCACTTTCCATTGCTCCCATAGTGGGTATTCCTCGAACTGATTTTAAAGATGCAGAAGTCACCAGACCGGAGAATGTAGAACTCTATTCCAAAGCTACAATTTATGATGATTTGACCTTATCAACTATATCTGACTTTGAAAGAATCCTCAGTTCATCAATGGCAAGTGTAATCACCAATGTTTTCGTGTTGCAAGAACGAGGTTTATTGAAAATTGAAAAATTATTTGCTTACAACTGTACTAAATGGTGTCTGGATCTACCGATAAGTGAAATCACACGAGTCACTGGAAAGACTATGGAGAATTTGAAAGGAAGTCCTGATACTATCACGGTGCTTGAGATTCATAATGCGATTGTTCAAACATTGGAAGATATTTACTGCTTTGATATGGATGTAATTGAACAAAGACTCAATATGTCCTCCAAAATCCTTTTGGAAAGCCAGTGGGCATTGTTCGTACCAGAGATTGTTGCCGAAGCAGTTCAATGTAGGGCTAATATTCTTGGTGTAGCTGTGTCTGAATTAGCTGAGCTTCTTCGTACAGATCTCGTTACATTATATGGGTACACACTTGATGATTTAACCAATACTTTCTTCCCGAACTTTATATTACTTCAAACTCGCAAGAACTTGTTTGAAACAAGGTCACTTGATACTGCTTACGCCTTCGCAGGATTGAATCAAGCCCAAGGTGAAGCTAAAACTATGTTGTTTTATGCTGGCCATTCACTTATTGCATTCAATCTGCGTGATCTGGAAATCCTGTATGATTGGCAGAAGCCTCAACTGTTTGCTATAGATAATGTGCCATTGTCAAGTTACTTTGCTGAGTGCTCTGTCATAACATCAAACTCATTGTTTGCTGTATCTACAGTCTTGTTTGGACAAGGAGCAACAGAGCCGACCTGCAACGTTTCCTATGTTCTATCAAGATCTCTAAACGAAGTTGAAGCTAAGTTTAATGCTCTGACAACAATTGAAGGCAGAAATTCTCTATACATCTTTATGACTGCGACTGACATCTCAAGTTGGTTTGTTATGGATGGTATTCTTCAGTTGGATATAGACGAAGGTATCTGGGTAGAAATACCATCAGTCAGTCATGTTGCGTCTGCAGCAAGTCAAACTACAGCATTGATCAAAACCTGCTCTCTGCCTCAAGTAATTGCATCATTAAAGAACTCCAATGGAACAGGAGCACTTGCACCTTTTTTTGAAATCAATAATCCTACGTTCCGAAATCTCTTGCTTACGACATATGGATATACTTACAATGAATTAGTCAGTCTAACACAAACACCTTCAGCACAACTTTCAAACTTACCGGTGGTTGATCTTCATGCTATAATACTGGATGCATTAGTTGACAGATATTCAATTTCTAACTTGCCTCCATTACTTGGTGTACCTGGTGTAATAGACATGCATATACTTTCAACTCTTCCGTCTTTTGAATGGTCAAGGATTGTTCGTGCCATTATACAAGCTTCTTTTGCTCATGCAGTAGATGCTTTGTCTGTGAACTTGGCCGCTGGTAGTCATATCGCAGTGACTAACCAGGCCGACGGTAATCCATCAATTGGAATCAATCCTTCACCTGTCTATTTCTCCCCAAAAGTAACCACAAGTTCCCTAGCGACGTGTCTCCTTGGACGAAATGAGGGAGATATTTATGCGATGACATTATCAGAGTATCACACACTTTTTAGCGTAAACATTATACCTATCGTTCAGGGGAAGATAACCATTGAAAGTACGCCTTTGGAAAACCTTCTAGCAAACGATAACCTAACTCTCCAACAAGTCTGGAATAGAACTGTGGCAGAGGTTATTGCACAATACACAGGTTTATCAGTGCAGCAATTGGGATGTCTCTATGGTTGGAATCAAGACTTCCTTGACTTCATTAATGGAATAACCTGGGGGAATGTCAGCGCATACCGACTTTGTAGTGAGTATGAGAAATCGACACCTCATCAAATCTTGGTCCTTCTTTTAACAGCACCACCGGTGAATTGCTGTAAGTTAACACTATTATTTTACAGTATTTACTTTGCAAATTATATATATACTGAGCTGCCGACAGTTTTTGCGTCTACTGTTACTGTGTAACAGGAGACGTATATGCTATCAACTGCATCTGTAATTGGGCGGTGTGGCTGGGGATTTTTTCGGCGATTTCCGAATTACGCTCGTTTACGCTTATGCCCATAAATGGTTCGATCATTCATTTTGACAACACGAGGCATTCATTGGAGATATCCGAACTAAGTTTGTTTACGTTTTTATGTTTTGAATTTTTAAATTGCACACATTTTTGAGTAAACTGGACTTGCTTTGAATTTAGGTTATGTTACTTTATATTTTATGTATTTTACTGACATATTTGTGTAGCGTGCATATAATTGTCGTGTATAAACCTAGCGGGCTGGCTTATTTTGTATGTATACTCTGTCTCTAAAACTGTGGAGTTCGTCAATTGAGTATAAGAATACCGTAAATGCGCCGCTCCGGCGGTTAAGCGCCGCTCCCGGTTAAGCGCCGCACCTAGGATTAAAATAATTTAATAAGCGCCGCTCCCGATTAAGCGCCGCACCTGTCTAACTATGGTGCGGCGCTTAATCGGGGTAATAAAGAGTTTAAGCTTGACGTTTACCACAATCGGCTAGCGCGGCGTTAACTTGATAGGATACACAAATAATCGCACTAAATAAGCCGTTTCAGTTTTGCTGTTTGACGTTAGTAGAGGCGTTCATGCAAACATCGTCATAATTTTTAAGTTTAGGCAATAAAATTTTTTGGGGTGAACCTTTAGTCGAAAATTATTTAATAAGCGCCGCTCCCGGTTAAACGCCGCTCCCGATTAAGCGCCGCTCCCGATTAAGCGCCGCACTCAGGATCAGAAAAATTTAATAAGCGCCGCGGCGCTAAAACGAGCATTTACGGTATATAGATATACTAGAAGGCACTCAGACTTGTATGAAAGTATAATACCAAGCGTGTAAACAGTATGTACATCAGGCTGCCCAAACCGACAATAGTAAAGACACTTTAATTTGAATTTGGTTGACGAATATTAGCACAGTTGCTTATATTTAAAAGCTGCTGCACATTGATTGTTTTCGTCGCCGATAAAAAATAATATGTATACGAGCACTTGTAAATATTATATTAAATCGAGCAAGTCCTTGTGTTTGAATTAAACTTGATTAAGACTACATTTTCATTTGGATTCTTACGAAATATAGCGATGAGTGCTGTTATGCCTTCGGCTTAGCTCTTTACTGGCTGTTTAATAGCAAAGTCAAAGACTGAATACTTAAAATAATTCTGGTTACAAAATATTAAAATTTGGCGCAAATTATTCATTCAAACAAAAGCATTTGGACTTCAGCATTGAAACCGATGCACAATCGCCATCATTTCAAACGCAAATTAACCTGCGTTTTAGTGAAGTGCGTTAATTAAATGTCCAAATAACGAACCAAAAATATGCGCAATTGTCGAGATATTGCTTACAGTCTTAACATTTTTTCTACTAAAAATATTGCAAAACGTGAAGTATGTAATATAATGCCGTCTAAACGTGCAATGTTAATCTCTGAAAATGGGTTATATACTGATGTATTCAGTCTAATTAAGAAACATAATTATGTTGTTTTGTAATATTTCAAATAAAATTGTTGCATTTCATTTTCATGCTTTTTATCCGCATTCAGCATCTGTGTCCTCAAACTTACAATCCCAGTAGACGCATGTACGCTATAGCGTACCTATTTTTAAATAATGAATGTGTTTGGAAATTAGTATTTTCTTTCTTTTGTATAAATTTGTCTGTTTTACATTCGTACAGTGCTCATATATTTTTTTACAATATGCACGAGCGTCACTCGCCAGCAGTTTTTATATTTTTTACACTATTAAAAGTAATTTCTAATGATTAATACATGATTATCTTGTGCTATTCATGAAAATATTATTATTTTAACTTATATTTATTTTCAGTTGGAACCATCTCTCTGTCAGCAAGTAGTTACGATGTCGGAGAATCGGATGGGATCGTTGTTATTTTTGTTGAACTGGTTGGCGGTGAAGTTGATAGTGTCGTTGAAGTCAAGTAAGGCTAAATCAAAATTAAGGCAACTTTCAACAAAAACTGATTTCAACGCATGTTATATATATATATAGTATATATATGTTTATCCATGATGGATGAACATTTTTATTGTGTCATATTTTTATAGACAAATATCTCCAACAAGTCAGACTAACATTACTTACTCTCCCCAGGGCACGGCTTTAGTCATGGCTAGCTCAAATAGCGTCAGGCTAGCAACCTTGAGGCTACGGGTATACAGAAGATGTCATGTCACATGCATTCTTAGAACAACATTTATATATTAACATTATTGACATCCATTGTTTTTATCTGCATGCAAGGTGTTTTCAACCTGTTCAAGAGTGAAGCTTTTTTAACTAGTTTACTGACAAATTGTGCAAACAAAACAAACAACGCTCTTACTATGAAACTACAAAAAAAACCCTACCCAGCAATAACTGTAAATTATATAATAAGGCGTTAAATATTGAACTGATTAAATGAATAAAATCAATTATTTTTAGATTGTCGGTAACTCCCATATCTGCCACTGCTGGTACAGACTTCGAACAAAAACCGGATACCACTGTAACATTTCAACCTCAAGAAACTGGACGGAAACCAGTAATTATCAACATTCCTGACGATAACATACTTGAAAACGATGAACAATTTCTTGTATTTATTACAAGTTCAGATTCTGACACGAGACTGTTAACGTCCACAGCAACAGTTACTATTCACGATGATGACTGTAAGTGGTAATTTTTTATTAAAGAATGCTGAGGGTCCTAAAAAAATACAATAAGAACTTCGACGTTTCGAGCGAAGACCCTTCGCCTGGAAATTTGTAGTAAATTTTATTATATTAATAGGTGGGTTTAATTATATGGTGCTACACTTGGTGGTCAACCTCAAATATAATGATAAATGTTCCATTAATATATGCATTTGTCATCAAGCACAAGGTCAATACTTAAATTAAACATTTTA
Organism: Trachythela sp. YZ-2020; assembly: GCA_016169945.1. Lineage (NCBI taxonomy): Eukaryota > Metazoa > Cnidaria > Anthozoa > Malacalcyonacea > Clavulariidae > Trachythela > Trachythela sp. YZ-2020. The sequence goes on from JADLSH010000369.1 coordinate 6,091,113, forward strand.
GTTACTCAGATAATTGTATTTCCTTTTACAGTTGATCGCCATGTTCTGTACTTAGCGAAACCTACCTATTGTGAGGTTTTGTTCAAACATCGAACATTTCATCAATTTGATAGTAATATTTAATAAATTTGGATAGAAGTTTTTCTATTGAAATCTGTCCATTGCCATTGATTTGTCAAAATTCCGAATTCGTTCCCAGAGATCTAATGCCCTATAGGGGTAACAATTCTCATAGAGCCCTGCCAAAGTGGTAGCGATCCCCTTAAGACATCGACCTAAACCGAGGGGTCACAATGCCTTTGGACACGGATACGACTGACACTATATTTCCTGAGTCTATGGGCCTAAGAGTGACCATTGGGAACACGCCATCCCCACAAATACACAGAATGTGTATTCCCCATATACGAAAACAACCCATCTCCCACTACAGATGTGTTCATGTAGAAGACGTCTTTCGCATATTATGGTTGATAGCTTTCCATCCGCAATCAATTAAAAAAATATTTTTATCGTTGTACAGTCGTTTCCATTTCATGGCAAGTTCCTGACAACTCGGTCGCAGAGAACGTTGGTCTTGTTACAGCTAACCTTGTTTTAAATGGTGACATTGAAAAGAATATAGCTGTAAGGTAAGTCATGCGGAGCTTTGATATGTATTAACACCTGAAAATATCTTTATCTCATCTCAAGAAAATGTAAGAATTCTAAATAAAATATTTGTTAAAATATGATTATATCATTATTGAAAATTTTAACTAAAATATGGATTTTGAGTGAACCAGGATGCAAACCTTTTAGAGTACATATGAACATATGAAAAAGAACTTGAATTAATGTGCGTTGAGGGGGTACAATAATTTTATCAATTATAGCACAGTACCATGAGAAATGTGGTTCTAAAGGATGTAGCATTGTCATTGAAAGTATAGTATACAAGTATTTAGCAGTCTGTCGTTTTACAAAATGTAGTAGAGATAGAACGACACACATGCATGTGAAACATGTGAATATGGAACTAAACAGATTTCAGTTGTACATGCATGCACTTCTACATGTTCTTCGTTAAGCTCTTTATTTTTGTTCTTATTGATCATTTTAATTAGTCATTAATTGATTATCACATAGTTCTTACCTTGCCGTTACCCATATTACCGTTAATTGCATACAATAGTCGATACACTAATATTGTGTTCTCGTTATTATATGTACGTAATATATTTTCTCTTTAGCGTCGCTGTCAATGATCTTTCGACGAGTGCAGCTGATTACTCATTACTAGTAACAACCTCAGTTACTTTCACTCCCAGTGATGTTAGTAACACCAAGCCAGTCCAAGTCCTTATTATCAACGATAACATTGTTGAACAACCAGAATCTCTACAACTTACTCTAAGTACAACTGATGCCTCAGTCAATACAACTAGTACAGTGATCTTAATTGAAGATGACGATAGTAAGTTTTCAATTTTTTAATGTTATATATAGCCCACGAGAAGGATATTAATGTAGTAATTTGATACTTTTCCTAAAATGAATAACAAAGACGGTAAATATAGTTGAAATACTAATGATTGTGACACTTCTAGTGTTTGTAACTAGTTGGCATATGAAGTGATTTCGTAAGTTGATACACCGAATCAACACGACTGCTAATGCTGTATCAATTATATATTATATTATATATATCATTAGTTTACGTTTCATAGGGACGAGAATATTTCACCCGTGTGCTGGGATATTAATCTAAACTTGCAGTATTTCTAGTTGACTAAATAGCTGAGCTTTCTAAAATATCGGGGAGTTTTGCTGAAATTTTACTTTTTTTTCAGAAATAACTGTGTCGTTTGTTCGAAGCACGTATTCATTTAGTGAAGGAATCCTAGAGCATCAGATAGAAGTCATTGCAGTTGCTCAGCAGTTGACTACTAATGTTCAAATCAGGTATAACACATAAATCATATGTATAATCCAGGTGATCTGCGAAACGGAGAGGATTTGGACTAGTTTTCTAATAGAAATCCATTCTTGAGTCTCTGGGGCTTGATTTCCTCCATTTTCAGTTAAAAAATTATATATCCGGCTTTCAGTATAAAAGCAAGGGATTATTATGGGAATATCATAATTCCTTGCTTTTCCTGAACTAAGTCATTCTTCCCCTTTTTTGCTTTTATTTTGGACAAAATGGAGAGCATCATAGAGGTTGGGGGACTTGGCCTCGCAGTACACATGTTAAAAGAGGCCCTGCAACACAACGCTATACCTATTTTGCTTCTTGTTTCCTGCAGTTTGAGTACCTTTAATGACGTGGCGTCAGCTGGTCAGGACTATAATAATCCGAATGGACTTGTGACATTCACATCATTTTCTGGAAGCCAGACACGTAGTCTCACAGTACAGATCCTTCCCGATACCTTAGTTGAATATGATGAAACTTTCGAAGTGAAACTTGGAATACCAGCAGGATCTACTGGTCTTGCGCAACTTGCTAATCCATCTGAAACAGTTGTGACAATTCTGGATGATGATAGTAAGTTTATTTATATACAAACCTGGTATTGATCACATGAATTCACCTGGTTGCTAACGTAACATTATATATTACAATAATTCCAATCCTGAAATTAATTTTGAACTGGTGTTCAAGTGGAAACAGTTAGTTCCAGTATTAGACAACGCCAAATTCTGAGGTTAAGAAATCCAATTTGAGGTTAAGAAATCCATACCCCCAATTCATAAAAGTTTTTAGTCCAGACCTCACTTACCCATTTTTTCATAATGCATGTTTAATTTTTTAGCCTCTAATCCACAACCATTAACCAAATGTCGTCGTCGTAGCTGTTGTTGTTGTTGTATTTGTTGTCGTCATCATTGTTGTTCATGTTCGTTGTTCGTTGTTTGTTCGTTGTTTGTTGCATGTTTGTTATTTCCTTCTAAATCTAAATTATTCAATATATGCTACCATTGAGGGTCTTCATATAGTTTCCCTGCAGTACATACTTCGTATCGTTTACTTAGTCACTGTATATTCTAACAAGTTCGTACTATCTTTTAGGGGCAGTAATTAACTTCAAGAGTGCCTCGTACACAGTGTTGGAGGTAGCTACTGAAGTTGATGTAAACGTTACTCTGTCAGGTGATCTTCGAAGACCAGTTGAAATCGGGTAAGACCTAAAGCCGTGTTTGCACTAACGACTGCCATTTACCAGATACCTCTACCTGTATCGTATACCTGGACCGTTATATGCACGCAAAATGAAATAGAAATCAAAATTCAGCTAAGAAATGATATCAGAGACTGGAATTTTAACTATGTGCCATCGAAATTTGTTGGGACTATCCAAACGTCCATTTTCCGGCCACCGCTTATGCTTAGTCTCAAATTACGGTTTCAGGTCGGTGGTAGGTCAGTCTTAGGTCAGTCCAAGCATGTTTACACTACATGACTAACTGCTTTAGGTCGATCCTACATCAGTCTTAGGTCAGTCCAAGCACGTTTACACTACATGACTAACTGCTTTAGGTCGATCCTAGTTCAATCTTAGGTCAGTCCAAGCACGTTTACACTACATGACTAACTGCTTTAGGTCGATCCTAGATCAGTCTTAGGTCAGTCCAAGCATGTTTACACTACATGACTAACTGCTTTAGGTCGATCCTAGATCAGTCTTAGGTCAGTCCAAGCACGTTTACACTACATGACTAACTGCTTTAGGTCGATCCTAGTTCAATCTTAGGTCAGTCCAAGCACGTTTACACTACATGACTAACTGCTTTAGGTCGATCCTAGATCAGTCTTAGGTCAGTCCAAGCACGTTTACACTACATCGCTAACTGCTTTAGGTCGATCCTACATCAGTCTTAGGTCAGTCCAAGCACGTTTACACTACATGACTAACTGCTTTAGGTCGATCCTAGTTCAATCTTAGGTCAGTCCAAGCACGTTTACACTACATGACTAACTGCTTTAGGGCGATCCTAGATCAGTCTTAGGTCAGTCCAAGCATGTTTACACTACATGACTAACTGCTTTAGGTCGATCCTAGATCAGTCTTAGGTCAGTCCAAGCACGTTTACACTACATGACTAACTGCTTTAGGTCGATCCTTGTTCAATCTTGGGTCAGTCCAAGCACGTTTACACTACATGACTAACTGCTTTAGGTCGATCCTAGATCAGTCTTGGGTCAGTCCAAGCATGTTTACACTACATGACTAACTGCTTTAGGTCGATCCTAGTTCAGCCTTAGGTCAGTCCAAGTATGTTTACACTACATGACTAACTGCTTTAGGTCGATCCTACATCAGTCTTAGGTCAGTCCAAGCACGTTTACACTACATGACTAACTGCTTTAGGTCGATCCTTGTTCAATCTTGGGTCAGTCCAAGCACGTTTACACTACATGACTAACTGCTCTAGGTCGATCCTAGTTCAATCTTGGGTCAGTCCAAGCACGTTTACACTACATGACTAACTGCTTTAGGTCGGTGGTAGATCAATCTTGGGTCATTCCAAGCATGTTTACACTACTTGACTAACTGCTTTAGGTCGATCCTAGTTCAGTCTTAGGTCAGTCCAAGCACGTTTACGCTACATGACTAACTGCTTTAGGTCGGTGGTAGATCAATCTTGGGTCATTCCAAGCACGTTTCCACTACATGACTAACTGCTTTAGGTCGATCCTAGATCAGGGCCGGATTAACGTTTCGCGGGGCCCGTGGCATATTATCAGCGCGGGGCCCCTTGACCCCCCCCCCTCACTTTTTCATGGGGCCTCACTTTTTCATTTTTGGGGCCTCGGCGCCTCGCTTTTTTACTTTTGGGACCTCGCTTTTGGAATTTTGGAGCATCGTTTTTTTATTTTTGTGGCCTTGCGGTTTTTGCGGCCCCGTGCTTTTTGGGCCCCGCGCCAAAAAAATCGAAACTGAGTAAAGCGCGGGGCCCCTAAAAGCGCGGGGCCCCTGGCATATGCCGCTTCTGCCATATGGTTAATCCGGCACTGTCCTAGATCAGTCTTAGGTCAGTCCAAGCATGTTTACACTACATGACTAACTGCTTTAGGTCGATCCTAGTTCAGTCTTAGGTCATTCCAAGCACGTTTACACGACATGACTAACTGCTTTAGGTCGGTGGTAGGTCAGTCTTAGGTCAGTTCAAGCACGTTTAAGGCCCGATCAAACGAGAACGCAAGTCATCGCAATTCGCAAGTAAACTTGTTTTGACTTGCGACGCGACCGATCAAACGATACGCAATTTTGGTTTTTTTATTTTGCGTGTTGTTTTTTCTCTTTCATCTCTCTCTCTCTTAAAACATTTTCGTCGACTTTTTTTTTTTTTTTTTTTTTTTTAAGCCATTTTTGGACAGACGGTATTTGACTGGCCTTTTTCCCTTTTTTTTTTTTACAATAGAGGAGAGAGGACTAGAGGCAGGCAGAGGACTACTAGGACTAGCTGCAAGTCATCGCAAAAACTTGTTTTGACTGACTTGACCGACGCGACGCGACCGATCAAACGATTGGGCAATTGGCCCGGGTTTTTTCTTTTGTTTTTTCTTCATGTTTTGAAAACATTTTTTTTCGTTTTTTTCCAGTTTTTTTTCGGTTTTTTTCAGTTTTAAGCCAACGAACGGCTTTTGCTTTTTGACCGCTTTTTTTTTTAACAATCACAGAGATAAATAGAGGATAGAGGGGAGGGACTAGGGGACTAGCTAGCTTTATGTTACCATGACAACTGGTCACGAAAAACTTGCTTGAACTTGCGCTTGGTGTTCAAACGTGTCGCAAATGCTCGCAAGTTTACAAAAACTTGCGATGAAGTTTGAACCAGTTCAAATCATTCGCAAGCTAACGCAAGTCATCGCAAGTCATCGCAAGTTGGTGGTCAAACGAGGCACAAGCAAGCGCAAGTAAAAACTTGCGATGACTTGCGTTCTCGTTTGATCGGGCCTTTAGGTCAGTCCAAGCACGTTTACACTACATGGCTAACTGCTTTAGGTCGATCCTAGTTCAATCTTAGGTCAGTCCAAGCATGTTTACACTACATGACTAACTGCTTTAGATCGTTCCTAGTTCAGCCTTAGGTCAGTCCAAGCACGTTTACACTACATGGCTAACTGCTTTAGGTCGATCCTACATCAGTCTTAGGTCAGTCCAAGCACGTTTACACTACATGACTAACTGCTTTAGGTCGATCCTAGTTCAATCTTAGGTCAGTCCAAGCACGTTTACACTACATGACTAACTGCTTTAGGTCGATCCTAGATCAGTCTTAGGTCAGTCCAAGCATGTTTACACTACATGACTAACTGCTTTAGGTCGGTGATAGTTCAGTCTTAGGTCAGTCCAAGCATGTTTACACTACATGACTAACTGCTTTAGGTCGATCCTTGTTCAATCTTGGGTCAGTCCAAGCACGTTTACACTACATGACTAACTGCTTTAGGTCGATCCTAGATCAGTCTTGGGTCAGTCCAAGCATGTTTACACTACATGACTAACTGCTTTAGGTCGATCCTAGTTCAGCCTTAGGTCAGTCCAAGTATGTTTACACTACATGACTAACTGCTTTAGGTCGATCCTACATCAGTCTTAGGTCAGTCCAAGCACGTTTACACTACATGACTAACTGCTTTAGGTCGATCCTTGTTCAATCTTGGGTCAGTCCAAGCACGTTTACACTACATGACTAACTGCTTTAGGTCGATCCTAGTTCAGCCTTAGGTCAGTCCAAGCATGTTTACACTACATGACTAACTGCTTTAGGTCGTTCCTAGATCAGTCTTAGGTCAGTCCAAGCACCTTTACACTACATGACTAACTGCTTTAGGTCGATCCTTGTTCAATCTTGGGTCAGTCCAAGCACGTTTACACTACATGACTAACTGCTTTAGGTCGGTGGTAGATCAATCTTGGGTCATTCCAAGCATGTTTACACTACTTGACTAACTGCTTTAGGTCGATCCTAGTTCAGTCTTAGGTCAGTCCAAGCACGTTTACGCTACATGACTAACTGCTTTAGGTCGGTGGTAGATCAATCTTGGGTCATTCCAAGCACGTTTCCACTACATGACTAACTGCTTTAGGTCGATCCTAGATCAGTCTTAGGTCAGTCCAAGCATGTTTACACTACATGACTAACTGCTTTAGGTCGATCCTAGTTCAGTCTTAGGTCATTCCAAGCACGTTTACACGACATGACTAACTGCTTTAGGTCGGTGGTAGGTCAGTCTTAGGTCAGTTCAAGCACGTTTAAGGCCCGATCAAACGAGAACGCAAGTCATCGCAATTCGCAAGTAAACTTGTTTTGACTTGCGACGCGACCGATCAAACGATACGCAAGAAATTTAGGGCGATTTAGCCCGTGTGCTTTTCTTTCATGTTCTCACTCTTATTGGAAACATTTTCGTCGACTTTTTCCAGTTTTTCGGTGTTTTTTGAAGCATTTGGAACGAACGGTATTCGACTTCGGCGTTTCCCGCTTTTTTTAACAATCACAGAGATAAATAGAGCACGAGCACAGAGGACTAGGGACTAGCCTAGCTTTATGTTACCATAGCAACTGGTCACGAAAAACTTACTTGAACTTGCGCTTGGTGTTCAAACGTGTCGCAAGTGCTCGCAAGTTTACAAAAACTTGCGATGAAGTTTGAACCAGTTCAAATCATTCGCAAGCTAACGCAAGTCATCGCAAGTTGATGGTCAAACGAAGCACAAGCAAGCGCAAGTAAAAACTTGCGATGACTTGCGTTCTCGTTTGATCGGGCCTTTACACTACATGGCTAACTGCTTTAGGTCGGTGGCAGGCCAGTCTTAAGACCCGATCAAACGAGAACGCAAGTCATCGCAAGTAAACTTGTTTTGACTTGCGTTGACTTGCGACGCGACCGATCAAACGATACGCAAGAAATTTTGGGCGATTTAGCCCGTGTGTTTTCTTTCATGTTCTCACTCTTATTGAAAACATTTTCGTCGACTTTTTCCAGTTTTTCGGTGTTTTTTAAGCCATTTGGAACGAACGATATTTGACTTCGGCCTTTCCCGCTTTTTTAACAATCACAGAGATAAATAGAGGGCGAGCACAGAGGACTAGGGACTAGCCTAGCTTTATGTTACCATGACAACTGGTCACGAAAAACTTGCTTGAACTTGCGCTTGGTGTTCAAACGTGTCGCAAATGCTCGCAAGTTTACAAAAACTTGCGATGAAGTTTGAACCAGTTCAAATCATTCGCAAGCTAACGCAAGTCATCGCAAGTCATCGCAAGTTGGTGGTCAAACGAGGCACAAGCAAGCGCAAGTAAAAACTTGCGATGACTTGCGTTCTCGTTTGATCGGGCCTTTAGGTCAGTCCAAGCACGTTTACACTACATGGCTAACTGCTTTAGGTCGATCCTAGTTCAATCTTAGGTCAGTCCAAGCATGTTTACACTACATGACTAACTGCTTTAGATCGTTCCTAGTTCAGCCTTAGGTCAGTCCAAGCACGTTTACACTACATGACTAACTGCTTTAGGTCGGTGATAGTTCAGTCTTAGGTCAGTCCAAGCATGTTTACACTACATGACTAACTGATTTAGATCGTTCCTAGTTCAGCCTTAGGTCAGTCCAAGCACGTTTACACTACATGACTAACTGCTTTAGGTCGATCCTAGTTCAGTCTTAGGTCATTCCAAGCACGTTTACACTACATGACTAACTGCTTTAGGTCGGTGATAGTTCAGTCTTAGGTCAGTCCAAGCATGTTTACACTACATGACTAACTGCTTTAGATCGTTCCTAGTTCAGCCTTAGGTCAGTCCAAGCACGTTTACACTACATGACTAACTGCTTTAGGTCGATCCTAGTTCAGTCTTAGGTCAGTTCAAGCACGTTTACACGGCTTCACTAACTGCTTTAGGTCGGGCCTAGGTCAGGTATAGATCTCCAGTGTGAACTGTGCGTAAGTGGCTCATTATATACTTGTATTGCATGACCATGTTAATTTTATTCAGTTACCAATTGAAATAGCTTTTTTCAGCCTCCTACACGGGCACTTTAGTTTGGTTAGGTTAACATCTAAGCCTCTTCCTGATCACCTTGCGGGTGAAAAACGAAATAATCAATGCAAATTTTTAACCCAGCAGCTTCTCTAAAGTCGAAAACCAATTTGGAAATTTAGTTGAAAGTTGAAGATATTATTCCCATGTTCAAATATTGCTGACGTATAGGATTTTAAAGGAAATAAAGGAACATTGCATGTGAGAGAAGTTACATTTATGTTATAAGCTAAAATATTACTGCAAGTATTAACAGAAGTAAAACATCTTTCGATTTTGGATAATGAATGACTCAGTTCCTGCAGTTTCCATTAATAGCATGTTCCTTGAAATAATGAACAATAATCTAAAGGTGACAGCAGCATCGTAACATTCTTTCACAAATTTCACAGGTATACGACACAGACGGGCACAGCTTCTAGCGTTGACTTCTCTGTCGCTGCCGGAACGATAACATTCACCCCAGGCCAAGCAATAGAGCAAGTCATTAAAATTTCAATCACGAATGATGATTTCGTTGAAGCTTCAGAACAGTTTAGAGTCACCCTACAACTACGAGATCCAGCAAACACAGAAATTGGAAATGTTGGGGAGACAACAGTTACCATTATTGATAATGATAGTTAGTATTGGTTTATTACCATTATTGATAATGATAGTTAGTATTGGTTTATTACCATTATTGATAATGATAGTTAGTATTGGTTTATTACCATTATTGATAATGATGGTTAGTATTGGTTTATTACCATTATTGATAATGATAGTTAGTATTGGTTTATTACCATTATTGATAATGATAGTTAGTATTGGTTTATTACCATTATTGATAATGATAGTTAGTATTGGTTTATTACCATTATTGATGATGATAGTTGATATATCGCATTCATAAAAGTTCTATCATTGCTTTCAACTATATGCACGCGCTAAAACTGCTCAAAGATATTCAATAAATCCAAAGAAATTATTGGTCTGAAAAATTCCTTTGTATCATTTTCTATTTTAGAGGCTCTTGTGGAGCATGTAAACACAACTTACACATTCCCAGAAGATGTTGGTACTGCAGTACTTGGTGTAAGACTTCTGAACCTTGCTGGTCCACTACAGACTAATGTGAATGTCAGGTAAAGTATGACTGTAATTGCGACTGTAACTGCAATTGTGACTTTAACTACTGTTATTTTGCAACTTTAACTGTTACTAACTGAAACAAACTGTTACTGTAACTGAAACCAACTGTTACTGTAACTGTAACTGAAACCGAATCTGTTATCATGGAACTGTCACTATATAGAATCCCCGTTAATAGAATCGTTGCATATAGAATCTCCGTTATGTGAAATATGTTTAAATTATATTTGTTTTAAATTTTCTTACAGTGTTGCAGCAATAGGAACGACAGCAGTTAGCAATGATTTCACACAACCCAACTCTGTACTCACATTCTTTGCGGGTGATTTTAATATCGTACGAAACATCTTAATACCAATAAATGATGACAATCTCTTTGAAGTTGATGAACAGTTATTCGTCGTACTTACCGCTGCTGGCACTGATGATAAAGTTGAAATAGATCCACCATCACAAGCTACAGTCACTATCACGGATGAGGATGGTAATTTAAGTGTTAAAATACACCGTAAATAGCCCCCCTCTCAAATGAGCCTCCCCTAATAACATACCCTCTTTTTAGAAAGGAAGAAATTTATTAAGCCCCCGACCTCTCTTCAGGGCGTATAAAAAACGGAATTCCTCGTTTGAAATGTGAATTTCGAAAATAAGTGAACAGGAAAACTCTGATGTCATTTACATGCAATTACATGCAATAACAAATCAATACTTAAAGAAATTAGCCTATTTTCACCAAAACGAGAAGAATTGAAGCATTTTGGAAATGATTCATCAAAACTAGTAGCTACGTTGTTGTTTCTTTTCTCGTGTGGCAACAACACGATTCAAGAAAATTCAAGAATCTCAACTAACGGACTATGAAATCGCATAGCAAAATTGCATAATTAGGCCCCATATAAAGATGATAGGTTCTACTAAATTTTCTCTTGTGCAGTTTTTACTTGCACTAAAGAAAAAAAACGACCCCTTCTTCGAAAGAGAAAAGAACAAGCTTTAAATTCATAATCATTAAAAAGACCTAAATCATTTTATAAGGTGTAGTATTCCAAAAATTATTAAGAATAACTTCCGTTTTATATTCACCCTGTATAAAGCGTTGCGGCTAAACCAATAAAACTCTCTCTCTCTCTCTATTCACCCCCCCCCCCTTTCCAGTAGCCCCTCCAACCAGTCAAACTTGTCTGAAATAAATAAGCATTCGGGGGGGGCTTAATACTCCAAATAATAACGTGTTACATCTCATATTTAATTCCATTTACGGCCTCGCGTATCGCTCGCCAAATCTTATAGACGGCCGGCCAAGTCATCATATCTTGCAACTCGATGGCAATTTTATGTTAGAAGCTAGTAACAATCATATTCATACTCAGATAGATGTAAGGAACAAGGTTTGAGGTGTTACCAAGTCGAAATCTTATATTTTTAGTGAAAAAATATGGGATTTCTAAGCCTCTTTCCCGCAAAATCGCGGTAGTTTAACTTCAAACGATTACCGACAATTCTGCTGATGTGAGACAGACTTCTTTGCTCTGATTGGCTATTGGCATTGGTTCCTAAATTAGTCAGCCAATGAGCGAACGTCGAAAAGTCCTGACGCTTCCGGTTTTTGCAACACACGAGGTAAACAACATCAAAGTACAAGAAAGAAATATGCTATTTATACGATTTTAATGATATTTAGGTAAGATTTTTCGTGTTAATGCGACAATATTATCTATACTGATACAGCCCCTGTTTTTCCAGCATTTGCTTAATTACTGAGTATCGTGCCAAAATGTTTTGTATTTTGTCCGGCCTGAATTGCTCGAGTTAAAATATTTTATACTGTACCATCCAACTTTGTTGAATTGTTGTTCAGTCAATGTTTGGAATCATACTCTCACATTGTGTATCAGTCTACCAATGGAAGTGTATTTAACGATTTACCTGATTGTCTCTAACTACAGTAGACTCCCGTCTGTTTTTGATTGTTGTATACTATATTTCATTTGCACTGAGCTATATCAAGGCTAGCCTGTATTATTCAATGTCTATCGCTGTAGCCTGTAATTATAAACACAAACGCATTTGACTAAAATGACTATATTAAGAAACTATTGTATATATATTTTTATATTTTAATGTTAACTGTTAGAAACATATTCGGCTTTTGAATGGAACTAACAATATAAATTGTACTTTGCAATTTGTCAATTATATTCAATAACAGTGATGTATTTGTTCGTGAACAAACTCAAGCACGAAATTTTTTAAAGTTCTAACTTCTAGAATGGCTTACGAGAGCTGTTATCATTGGGAATGATATATTATTTTTATAATAAATAGGGACAACTATCTATTTAATTAATTTCGAACACAGGAATTTGATGTCAGTCCGAGACTTGCTGCCACCGCCAGTTTAAACCAAAGGCTAAAGAATTGAACTGAACAGTGCGGTAAAATCTTGTTGAAATTATAAGAATACTCTCTGTATTATTATAAATTGTAATATTATTTTTATAATAAATAGGGACAACTATCTATTTAATTAATTTCGAACACAGGAATTTGATGTCAGTCCGAGACTTGCTGCCACCGCCAGTTTAAACCAAAGGCTAAAGAATTGAACTGAACAGTGCGGTAAAATCTTGTTGAAATTATAAGAATACTCTCTGATGATTCAATAAGTCGAGAAATGAGATAGTATCGATTGAATAAAACAGTCCTACTTTTTCCGCTCAGACAGTACAATATTTTGTGCACTATATTTTTGTACTGGCTGTATTAAAACTATATTGACTTCACAAGATATAGGCAGCGGCGATAATCAAGCAAATGCGGGCAAAGGGGTCTAAATCAGTGTAACTAAGCAAAGAACAATTGGGTATAGATAATGTTGATCGCATTAACACGAAAAATCTTACCTAAATATCATTAAAATCGTATAAATAGCATATTTCTTTCTTGTACTTTGATGTTGTTTACCTCGTGTGTTGCAAAAACCGGAAGCGTCAGGACTTTTCGACGTTCGCTCATTGGCTGACCAATTTAGGAACCAATGCCGATAGCCAATCAGAGCAAAGAAGCTGTCTCATAGCAGCAGAATTTTCGGTAATCGTTTGAAGTTAAACTACCGCGATTTCGCGGGAAGGAGGCTTAGAAATATCATATTTTTTCACTCAAAATTTAAGATTTCGACTTGGTAACACCTCAAACCTTATTCCCTACATCTACCTGAGTATGAATATGGTTGTTACCAGCTTCTAACATAAAATTGCCATCGAAATATTTTAGGAGCATATTTTGAACTCTTGGCCGGCCGACTATTATAAACCAGTTCTGATGTTGACATAAATAATTCACTCCATTAGAACTTTGGTCTATAAAACTTGTATTTTTACCTTTTAGCTGCCGTAATATCATTTACACAAAGTTCATACAATGTTACCGAGGGACAGACTGCTGCTGTAATGCTCGAAGTCTCATCTGGTACACTAGGATCAAGTGTCATTGTCAGGTAACTTCTAACAAACGTCGTACTCCAGTGTGCGTATAAATAATGCTTGGAACTTCGATGTATATATTGAACTTGAAGTAGGCGGAGGAGTTTCTCGTATTTTAAGCTAGAGGGCACTCAGAAACTGCATCCTCCGCCTGCAAAAGTCAGTATCAGGCATTAATTATGCATGCATTGTTGCATTCGGTTCTTTTACACAATCTGGAGAGGCTAGAAAAATTTTATAAATTGCTAAACCAATTTTCAACTAAAATTTGAACGATCTGTCCTTGGCATATAGCCACTAGCCCAACAAACGGTCATATTGAACTGTTCGAAACGTTTTGGAATTTCCTGCCGGCAAACAAACAAACCGAAGTGAAAACATTCTCCTGGAGGAGGTATACTAGTCGTACCCAATTATAGACTGCATTTTATTTAAATTTCAGTGTTAATGCACAAGGTGTTACTGCTGGTACGAGTGATTTCGTTAGCACGACATCAGCAGTTACATTCGCAGCTGGAGAGACAGGTCCCAAGACTGTCAATTTTGTAACTGTTGATGATGATATCGTCGAAACAAGTGAATTATTTATTGTTTCCTTGGCGGGCACTTCTGGAGTAACACTTGGGGGTCAGGCGTCTGTAACTATCAACGATAATGACGGTAAGATCATAGACATATTACATTCCAATTTGGCTAATTATTTTAAATCATAGTATATATTGATTGTATATAGTAAAGATCATGCACGTATTGTCGAAACATGGCTCACTAATTTACATATCTGGAAGTTTATATGAATACGCTTTTCTCTGAAGGAAATATTTGCCACTAAATAGGATATTTGTATCTTATATCTATCACGTTTCCCTTCCAAATGCTACCGAAAATAACGGTAGGAATATGTTAACAAATGTAAATATTCGTATTAGTGCGCACTGGGGATGTTGGCAGTATATAAAGTGAATTAGTTGCAGGGTAATGCAACGAAGAGTAATGCATGATGGTGATGAAGCAAGCATCTTCTCACTGTTTCTACCCCGTATTCGTCCTCACAAATATCCATGGTGAAGAAAAGTCCCGCTGGGCAGATATTTCCTGTTTTTAGATTCAGGGCCATTTTTGTGCTGGAGGACAGTTATGTTTTCCAAGCGGCATGAAGGGTTATGAAACGGTTCTGCATGCTTTCATCGTATATAGGGACCGACCCCCTCCTCCACCCTAACTCTGAAGAAATCATTTAACAAACACATCGACCTCGACACTGACCATGCATGTTCTTACTCTCGTCTTTGCGTAGTCTATATTCTGATTATTTTTTTATCTCTTGTACAGATGTGATTGTTCAGTTTACTAGTATTTCGACACCCGTTACTGAGGGATCAGGAGTTGCTACTGTCCAGCTTAGTGCTATTGGGCAGAGAGCAATTGGTGTAACAGTAAGGTACGTAATGTAGAATCTATAATTACTGTTTGTTGAAATACTATACAACGGTATACACTCGAAAAGCACTCTAATTTGTATTGGAATGGGGTTAAATTCCAAACAGCAGACTGGTTATATATTCACCTAGGACGTCGCCTTGGTTGAATGAACACAAAGCAAATATACTTAATATAAATTAATTGAAGTTAATTAAATTGAGAGATATACCTAATGAATGTTATAATGTGGATTTATTTGGATGTTACAATCCAATATTCAACCGACCATATAGAAAAGATGATTAACCAGCATTTCTGCAGTTTATATGCCATGTAAAATGACAAGTATTTCATCATGGCAAAGGTACTTAGCAATACCAGCTTTGTAAGAAAATTTGCTCTTACTGCGAATGGCCGAAAAAAATGGTCGCCTTACACAAGAGAAAATTGACTGACCAAGGAAGAAGGAAAATTTGCTCCACTGCACAGGACATGTTTGCCATGTTTCTCGTGCTTTTGAATATTTTAAACTTCGGTCTACTCGTTTTTACACTATGCAGATTTTTTATGTAAGTCTTCTGTTTGTAAGGAAATGAAACGTTTGTATGAATGTTTGAAGTGGTTGCTCTTTCTTTTTATAGTGTTAGCACGCAAGCTGGAACTGCTTTTGCAAATGTTGATTACGTCACAAAAACAGAAGCTGTAACATTTAATCCTAGTGACGTATTTAAAAACGTGGAATTTACTATCCTTGATGATAACAAAATTGAAGAAGGAGAATCATTTAAAGTTGTTTTAAATGCAGTTTCAAGTCAAGTGACCCTTGGTGCTATTGATGAACACACTGTTCAAATTGTTGACGATGACTGTAAGTATATCATGTGATTTCGGAAAACATTTGAATAATATGCACTGGGAGGTTTCTCAATTACTATTGGTACTGATAGGATGGTTTCAGTACAATTTTGAAAAAATGGCATGCACGAGTAAGTTCTTCAAAGAACGTATAGAAATACAGTGCACAAGAAAATATTTAAGACAGCTGTCTACTGCATACTTTTGTAGGCAGTAAAGTGAATAAGAAGTTTACTGCTATAGTTGAAAATTCATGGCCTGCCACTGCCAGCCCATCACCACAGTGTGTACTAGACTTTTTATTTGGGAGTTATAAAGAGCGCTCGAAAATGCGGGCGGGAGGAAAGTGTGTATACTTAAATAAACACTCGTGCGTTGGTTGCGGGACAAGGGTATATTTTTCAACCCCTTGCCCGGGCAACATCTCCTTGCTCTCTTCCTTTGCCTTGTGTCCATATTCATTAATTTCGTGAAAAATATTTTTTCCAAGTTGCGACTGTGCAGTTTACAAGTGAAGTTTTATCTGGAAATGAAACATATGGTTATGTTGATATCTGGGTTATCTTGACTGGAGTTTTGGAAGATCCTACTTCAGTGAGGTACGTTGATTATATTTTAAGTCTTTATGAAGAAACATTTGTTTTCAATATTGTGTATTTTGCATGCAGTATATTCTTTTTGATATGAATATATGCAGTGTATGTTCAAACTAGTTAACCGTGAGATTCTGCAAGACACGTCATATACAATACATGTATATAGTATTTGAGTGATATTTATATACAAAGATTTCTTTGCAGTCCTTATATTGTTTATAGTGAAAAAAAAGATACTTTCTGTTTTCAGACGTGTTTCGCTACTCGTGTTTATGTAAATGAACGTAGTAATTGGGGTCGTGAATATTATCATCCGGGATTACATTCATTTACTTAAATCAGAGAAGCGAATAATGTATGCTATAATACCTCAACAACTTTCTATATTTTTACTAACTACTCCCCCGCATATAAGCTCCCCCAGATATAGGCGCCAGCGCTTATATCCGGGTATACGCGCATGCGCCTTTAAGTTATCAAAATCTGAGTGCATGACATTGTTCAACAAACAACGAAAATAAGCACATAAGGATTAGTTTAAAATGAGAGAATAGAGTTCTTAGGGCATCAAACTTTGCCATACGTTATTGTTCGTTTATATTCTGTTATTATTGCTATGATATATTACAATAGATATTATTGTTATATTTCTATTAACTATGATTAGGGACTTATTTTTTTGGGGGGGACGATGGTGTGCCTATACACGGATTTTTGTAGGCGCGCGCCTATAAACGGTAATTTTCACTCGAAAAAAACTCGAAAATTGTAATTATCCGTTTATAGGCGCATGCATATGCGGGGGAATATAGGGTAGGAATATAATTATTAAGTAAAGACGTATTTTTGTTTCAGTGTTTCTACAGAACAAGATACGGCTCTGGCAGGAGTTGACTATACAAGTTTAACCAATTCTCCTCTGACATTTACACCTGGAGGACCAACATTACAGCACATTAGAGTTAATATAACCGATGATGAGTTCATTGAAGGAACTGAACGATTCACAGCTAGCTTGTCAACTACCAACTCATTTACAAGAATTGGAAGTATTAATGAGACGACCATACGAATTATTGATAATGATGGTACGAAACTAGCGACTTACCGGCATTTTACTTGAGGCAATTTTTACTGCCACTTGCAAAATAGTTGATACTTAAAACAGAGAGCTATGTTAAGAACGGAATCACTTATATAAAATTCAGGGTTCGTACACCTTCATAATTTTAAAAATCAAGGACTTTCCAGGACGTTTCTGTCATTTTCCAGGGTTTTTCAGGGGTATTTAAAGCAAGACAAAAATAATTTTTCCAAGACTTCAATACTTTATTGCAGGTTTAATATTACTTAGATAAACATCTTTTAATACAAGTTCAGTTTTCCAGGGTTTTCCAGGTGGTAGTTTGAAATTTCAGGACTTTTCCAGGGGTTTCCAAGATAAGAAAAAAATCCAGGATTTCCAGGGGCCGTACGAACCCTGAAAATTAATAAGCAATGCCCACGTTTGCAAGTTGCAGGAAAATTACCTTGTACAAGTCATGACTTAATTTTTCATAAAAAATAATCTTGTTGACGAGCACTACTCCCATTATATTTATCGCAGAACTTCGTCATATTCATCCTGTTTTATCCTGAAAATTCAAATGCCAATGCCAAATTTCATATCCAAACATACATAAGAAGCCTTTGTTGGTTAATTTAATTGCTAAACTTATAGTAACGGCTCCAACCAAAAATCGCAAAAATCTATTGTTTTCACCTTTGTTTTGAAATCCTAAGGCTATTTTATGTTAACACTTTGGACTCGTGAAAAAGTTTATTCGTGATGCTTAAGAAAACATTTGATGTTATATTCCCTCAAATATTTTAATTTAGTGGCTTCACTTGGATTCAGCAACGTACTAAATTTACAAGTTAATGAAGGAAGCCCTGCTCTTCTTAGAGTTGCGCTTACTGGACCACTGACAACTCAAGTTTCTGCGACGTAAGTCGAATAGATTGTTTAATTAAGTCTCTGATAAAAATGATATATTTTATAATGAAGGTGAGGCACTTTTTGTACCTTGGTACGAGGTTGCTTTTTTTGTTAGTTATTTAATATGTGTTTTCAAACATTTTTCATATAGAGCCACAGTCTCACTAGTCAGCGCCAGCAATACAGATTTCAATGTCATTTCGTCACTCAACTTGAACTTCAGTCCTGGAGATACTGTGGAGACTATTGCCATAACAACCGACGATGATTCATTTATTGAAGGGAACGAAGTCTTTCATGTTATTCTGTCAACAACGAGTCAGAATGTGCAAATTGACGATGGGGTTACAACTGTTACAATCGTGGACAATGACAGTAAGTGTGCCTGTTCTACATTGACGGTCTTAAAACTGTCTGACGTATGTTCATTAGTATTCATGTTTTTATTGTACATATATTACTTAATGTTATCAATTGTACTCAATGTTCTAAAAAGCTATTAAGAACAAAATATTTGATGGGAGTGCAAATGCTCCGACTGGCGGGAACTATAAGGAAACATATGAATGAATAGATACAAGGGACTAGATATTTGTTCTGCAAGTTTATTGATCACGGAGTTGTACATATATAATCTAAGGCATAGCAAGAATCAGTTGTAAAGATTTTGATGATGAAGGTTTTACTCCCTGGCTATATCTATTTTAGGTTATAGTTTTTCTAACAAACGTCTTACTGCCTAATGTTTTAGACGCGTTTATATCTCTTGGACTGAACAATTATCAGGGTAGCGAGGACTCGCCAGTGGTTGAAGTTTCTATAAATCTCATTGGTACGTTGCGAACAACGGTACAAGCAAGGTGCGTTTAAATGTTCATTTTTGGTTGGTAACGTATATACCTCGTCAGATATTGGTTTGTACTACAATTTTTAAACAAATGTCATGCAACGCTGTTAGTTTGGTTGTCAAATATGTCTTCAAGCGAAGTTATGTATGCATGTAAAGTCATCGTTCATATATGAACGATTTTTAATTGTCCGCACAATTCCCGGCTAGATACTGGTAGGCTTGCTTGTTGCTACTAACCACTAAAAGACAGCCACGAGAGACATGATTTCAAAGAGAAACTTGTTCTACATATCTATTTTTACAGGTTGGTTCTTTCACCACAAACAGCTGTTTTGGGAGACTTCGCAGAATTAGATGATCCTGTCGTAACTTTCGTTTCGGGTTCACCAACCACACAAAGACGCAATATAACTATTGTTGATGACGGCATTGTCGAGGATTTAGAATTCTTCCGCGTTGTTCTTGAAGCTGTTGGCGACAATGTGCAAATAGCACCTACTTCGACTGCGGTAGTTTCGATAACTGATAACGACCGTGAGTATGTTGTAAAGCACTAAGAAAACCAGAAAACATTGCTGCAGAAACATTGTTTTCTAGCCATGTTTCCCAAAGTTGGGTGATCTAGGAAAGAAAACTCGCACTTGGGAAACGTTGGGGAAGTCTGTCCAACGGCATAGCCTAAACGGGGAAACATTTGAGAAAACATCAAAAGTTTCACATGTTTCCCCAACAATATTTCCTTGTTTTCCCAGGGCTTAAAATATTTATTTCTTGAACGGATAATTAAATATTAATAGTGATTCTCAAGAGTGTTGTTGCACAAGCAGGGCGGTTGTTCAAAATCTGGATCTTGAACGCTGACCAGTTTAACATTTGCCTATATAAGCCAGGATCCCCAGCATTGTCTGATATGCAAATGGTTGTGGACTTCAAAGAAAGTTATTTTTTAACCTAAATGCCTAACTTCCCAATAATTTTATGTTTTAGGGGCGATCTTTGGATTCTCGCCTTCGACTTACGGTTTTCAAGAATCTGCACAACATGCTAATTTGTCAGTCGTTCTATTCTCAACGGCCCCTCTTCAACGAAATGTTCAGTTCAGGTTTATAAATTTATTGATTTGGTGATTTTTTCTCAATGCTCTTTCTTAACCTTTAAAGTGTGAAGCCATTTCTGCAGTTGCAACTGTTTGTGCATGTCTTTGTTATGTGCCTGTGCATGGTTGGTTTTTCCATTTAGTAAGGGTGTCAGAACCAACATAGGACGCAATTTCCTCAACTTAATTGACAAACATTTTCCGCCTAGCCACAACACTTTCAACAGGAACACAGTTAAGGTCAGCTACAGTCGCATGAACAATGTAAAATCCATAATCACTAAACACAACGCACGCATAATTAGGAAAAACCAACCACAGACACATTGCAAAGACACAAACATGCAGTTGTAACTGCAGAAATGGCAATACATGCCCACATCAGAAACAATGCACAACCAAAGACATGGTATACAAGGCAACTGTCACCACAAACAACATATGCATCACACATCATCAGCGCTACATTGGCATGACAGCAAGCACATTTAAAGAGCGATATCGAAACCACAATAAATCTTTTCAACACAAAAAGTACTCAAACGACACCGAACTGTCGAAA
Organism: Trachythela sp. YZ-2020; assembly: GCA_016169945.1. Classification (NCBI taxonomy): domain Eukaryota; kingdom Metazoa; phylum Cnidaria; class Anthozoa; order Malacalcyonacea; family Clavulariidae; genus Trachythela; species Trachythela sp. YZ-2020. Next base: position 6,112,121 of record JADLSH010000369.1, read on the forward strand.
TATATTTGGAATTTGAAAGAAAATAAACAATCATAAAATTTCGTATACGGGAGAATAAAAAAGATGCAATTTATGTTTGGAAGAAAAACTTTGTATCATGAAAAAAGACAAACAATTTTTACTTAATAAAAGATCGGAAATAGTGTCAACTTGTAAGCACAAAAGTAAATTTCAGGGGCCGGTTGTATCAAAGGTGGATAAGTTATCCAGTGGATAAGTGCTATCCGGCGGATAAACTTCTATCCGCCGGATAGCGACTTATTCACCTTTGATACAACCGGTCCCGGGTAAACAACTTATAGAAATAAAGGAATGTATGGAATGTTTGAACGCACACACGCCCACGTTTCCAACAAAACTATTTAAGTTCGATCATTTTTTCGAAATTCCTCAGCCCACCTGAAGTGTGCTAGGCTGTAGTGGATACCTTGAAGTAAACGAAAACTATATAATTATATAAGATTATATTCAATAATATAATGGTCATTGAAACATTCGATAATCAATATATAAATTGACTCAAAAAGCCTTTTATTTACTATGAGAGCTTTTCATAAATGCTACTGTAGTACATTGATAAAGAGATTAATGTTAATTCTGAGTATGCCTAACCCTAAGTATATCTACACCTCAATGATGTAATGTAGGGTCAATTGATTTTATAAGCCTATCTTAAATAACTCACAATTTCATTATTTAGGTATTCAACAATAAACAATACTGCACAATCCCCAGGAGACTATGACGAGATTGCCAGTGGACAACTTCAGTTTAATATCGGTGATGGAAACAGTGCAGTTCGTTCTATCTCCATTGGAATAAATGATGACGAAATTATTGAAAACGTAGAAAACTTCGAAGTACGACTGACTGCTATCACTGATGATACTATCTCTGCCAATACTGCCAGTGTTACTATAATTGACAACGATGGTACGTGAAAAATGTTTAAATTTTGGGCGTCTCGCTTGATATAGAACTGAATCGCCGGGCCGCAGGTTTGATTCCCGCTATAAAAATATGTATTTCGAAAATTTCCATCTACAAAAACCTTCAACATTAGATTTTCTTAACCCATATAATTCCGAAGGTTGTAATTCATTCTTAATTGTTTACAATTCTGTTGTCCTTCCTTCCACTCTTTAAGTTAACTTCTCAAATATATTAATAATTGAAGAGCAAAACACAAAGAAAATCAGCACCTTGCCACGCTAATCTACGTTCATAAATGAAGTAAACTTTCGCGTTGAAAATCTGTTTCAATATGGCAGTTCGTTGGATAAACTTCTCGCTGCATATATGATATATTATAATAATTCTACTCGAAGGCTTTGTGCAGAATGTTCTTTGCCTCAAATGCGATACTTTGGTTACGTATGATAATCGAGTAAAAATGTGGTGTATATAAAAATAGTTTGTCAGATTGAGCAACAACGTTTGCCTTAGGTTAGCCACAATTTTTGAATATGATAAATTTATTATTTAGATTGATTTTTTTTGAAGAACTATTACTTGTTAGTAAACAAAAGTTGTACGATATATATTGAGCAACATTCTAGCTAAGAGTCGGAAATTGTTCGCAAATATGACGTCATTATCGTTGCTATGGTAACAATGACGTTTCAATATGGCCGACATTTTAGGTTTTAACGCATTTTACTCGAAAAAACGTCTGGTTACCCCTAATTTTTATTTTATAAAACATTTTCATCTAGTACAATAGATCATCTAAACAAGTTTAAAAAATTCTGTAGAGCCAAATTTAAAAAAAAATAATAAACATGATTTTTCGGTATAAATATTTTTTTTTATCTTGTTTAGATAATCTATTTTTCTACAGGAAAACGTTTCATGAAATAAAAAACGTTTTTTAGAGTAAAGTGCGACAAAAGACAAAATATCAGCCATATTGAAACGTCATTGTTACTATAGCAACGGTGATGACGTCATTTTTGTAAACAATTTTCAGCTCTTAAAATGTTGTTCAACATAAGTCATACAATTTTTGTTTTGTAACAAGTAAAAATTATTTTAAAAGTTTGATCTAAATCGTAAATTTTTCACATTTCAAAAAATTGTAGGGATCCACCTTAACCAACGTTATATAATAAAGGCTTATTGACCGAGCGTGAGATCTGTACTGTGAAATATCAGATATGGGTTTTTACGGACCTCTTGTCAACCAATCAGAATAGAGAATTTTGAAAAGCCATATAATAATACATGTTATATAATGCATGTTTCGTTGAAAACTAAACACTGATAATTGTTCTCTTGTATAGTCCCATCTATTCGCTTTATTGAGACAGCACAGCAAGTGGCTGAAGGTGATGTTCAAGTTACCGTACGAGCACTCCTGACTGGGAATGTTGATAGAGAAGTTACTGCCAGGTATACTCATTACACTTGCTGCGAGGGTGGCACTAAAAATCTTGTGTGAATCAAAAATTTTCAACTTAATTCAATTTGTCTGAAGACAAATTTTATTTGAAATTCTCAAACATCATAATCATATTATGGTAGTGATATACCTAGAGCTCGCCATAAAAATTCTTAAAGAATATTGCGTTTAAGCTAATATCCCATTTCTATTATTGCTATACGGAATAGTTGTTGATTTGCCATTTTTACTCCATGCAATTCATTGCACTTACTCTTTAACGATGCCTTGCAGTAATCAAAATCAATAATATGCATAGAAAAAATTCTATATGCAGCTTATTATGATACCGTCGGACCGCTCGATATTCTCCGAAGGATTATGGAGGAGTATACTTTCAAGCATGTCGTTTTTATTTTATAATAAGCTTCGGGTCTTTAGGATCAAACCACCTGAGAAATTCAAACAGAACTTCGACGTTTTGAGCGAAAGCCCTTCTTTGAATACTTTTATTGTGTTTCTAGGCTTACATCATCGGATGTAACTGCTAGTGCGAATTCGGATTATCAACCAATTAATAAAGAAATTACGTTTTCTGTTGGAGACCCACTTGAAGAAGTTCAAATTACCATCAATCAGGATACTTTGGTTGAAGGAACTGAGACGTTTGAAGTGACTTTAACCAGTAATGATGCAAACGTTGAAGATCCAAAGCATACTATTACCATTGTCGATAATGATTGTAAGTCTGTGTTCATGGTGATGGTGGTTGTGCTTATTTTAGTGTTCGTGTAATTGTGTGTGTATTTCATCGTGTAATTATTCGCGTTGTGTTAATTATTTCTGAAGCTGAAGGTATGGTTATAGTGCTTGTGTTGAGGATGTTAGTGATAGTGTTTATGTTGGTGTAGTGAGTTGGTGTTGGCTTTGATGCAGTTGTTGTTGGTATAATTGATGGTATGTAGTGTTAGTAATGGCCTTTGTTAGCAATGACATTGACAGAATATATGTTATCTCTATTTCAGTTGTTAGCATTTCGTTTCAAAACGATGCTCTTGATGTTCCTGAAGCGCAAAATGCTGCAATTATACCCATAATTTTAACTGGTGATCGTGCAGTTCCTATAACTTTCGCGTAAGATCTTTATCATTATCCTTATTCAGAGTAACTTTTTGTAATGTTTTGAGTTGTGATAAAACAAGGGTTTACTCTATTTTTAGAAATTGCGAACACTAAAAATGATAAAACATGTTGAACAAGCTTGATTTATTTATATTTTACGCATTCTGTTCGTGTCATGACAAATGTCTTTATTTGTATGCATCCACTTTTTTCTTCTTTAGGATCGATACTATAGCAGGGACTGCACTTAAAGGCCAAGACTATGTGTGGGATCGACAAGTAATAACAATTGATCCTAGTAGTTCGTCAACATATGTTGCAAGCATACCGATTACCAATGATCAAATTGTGGAAGGTGATGAATTATTCAGCGTGACTATTGATGATTCGTATTCTCTTGTTACAAATGACGGTTCAAGCCTGCCAGTGACTATAAAGGATGACGACAGTAAGTTGAACACAATTTTTATGTTGCTGGTTCGGTGCAGAAATTTTGCCGTTATTGTATTCATTTGTGTTGAAAAAAGTGAAAATTATAAGCACTTGAGAAAAATGAAACTTACGATAGCAACTTGATATAGGGGATAGGTAAAATTTTAGAAAATATATAGCTTTCCTGCGTATTTGAGCTCCAAAATCTGACTAAGTTCCCCATCCCACTGGCATCCATCATGTCGACTCAACTCCTATAACTTGACCTCAGGTTGACTCGATACAACTAACACTGCATATATCTGCAGTATTCTTCTATTAATATCCAACGACAATCTATTTCACAGCTGCCAATGTAATGTTCTCACAAAATACTTACACCTTTGACGAAAATGTGATTCAAGCTACGGTGAACATTGAAATTGATCGTAACTTAGAAACAACTGCAACTGTAACGTAAGTTTGGAGTTAATATTCATTCTTGCATGCTTATCTTTTACCATGTAAGTATATTGTTGTGACTGATGTTTGAAACTGAATGAATGTATAGAACTGAGTTTTAGACAAGGTTGTTTCTACTCTGATCACAATAATCTGGTAAAAGTGCAATTCACCTTTTCGACTCTAAAACACGTGTTGCAAACACGTGACCAAAATATAAACCAACGCCATAAGTTCGGAGAAGCAGATTAGTGTTCGAACATAATATATAGTCTATTCAATATGGTCGCTACCAAAATGTGCGTGGGGTACGTGCGAAAATGACTCTCGTTACCCACAACGTATGATAAAGAATGCAAATGGTGACCCAGTAAAGTTTTTCATTTTCCTATGCCAAAAAAGAGCAAAGAAAAACGTATGAGGTGGATTGATTTTGGTGGATTTCGACTTCGAAAATAAGCTTCGGTTAACTAACCTTTCTGTAGGCGGCTTTCATTCCGATTCAAAAATTTCACCTATTAAACAAATAGATTATATATTATATGTTCGAACACTAATCAGCTTGTCCGAACTCATGGCGTTTGTTTACATTTTGGTCACGTGTTTGCAACACGTGTTTTTAGAGTCGAAAAGGTGAATTAACTTCATGTTGCAACAGTAAAGGAATGACGTAATTTGTTAAAATGAGAATAAACAGCTTGCAATTCTGATCACCTCCGACAAACACTTAAATTGAACAGAAAATTGGAACTGAAAGCGTATAGCAGATTTTTTGCAGTATATACGAAGTAATATTATAGCTTCCAAGGTTTTCAGCTCGCGAAACGTTCAGGGGGCAGTAGTTGAAAAGTAATTCAGTAGCTTTCCTTAGTGAGAAAATAAGTCAATCAGAATAAATATTTTTTGTTAAGTATGATTTTAACAACCCAAGCTATTGATATGAGGTTCTTACAACTGGCAGTTTTCAATATTCTAAAGCAGGCGTGCCTTCCCTCTATTAAGTCTTGTTTTTGTGATGTTTTTGTTTTGACAGTTAATTTTTTTCTCTTTAGAGTTTCATCAACAGCAAATACGGCCACCTCTGGGTTTGATTTTGTCTCTGTTGTGAACCAACAAGTGCTTTTTGGCCCTGGTGATACGTCGAAGCCATTAATTGTAACCATTCGGAACGATAATATTGTCGAGGCAAATGAAGTGTTTACTTTAGGTTTATCGACCGCAGGAGGTTCCCCGCTGCGTGTTGGTACACCAGGCACTACACTGATCACCATTGGCGACGATGATGGTATGTATAGTGTCAGCAAATAGTAGTAGTAGTATATATACTGCAAAGCTATTTCTTTCCATGCATATGAAAATTGAAATCTCGGTTGTCATACACAGATAGTAATATACTGCAATGCTATTTCTGTACATGAGGCTACCAATTAACCTGAAAATATATGGCAAATGCTTTTGTTCAAAACCAGCAGATATTTTTCTTGAAATTATATTAAGTCAAGAAAGCACATACTAAATTTATATATATTTGCTCTTTTTCATTATATCAACTAATTATAATGGCATTCCTCTTTTGAATTCCCATTTCACTTGGAATTTTCCAAAATATATATGCAAATTTTAAAAAAGTTTAGAAATGATGTATAGTGCCTATAGTACCTTATGATGTTACTTCATTATATCCAGGTGTACATGAGAACGAACAATCTCCCATGGGGCACCCTACGATATGTTATAAACTCAAATCTTAAGCACACCGAAACCCCCAAACAATATAACTGGAAAATATTGTTAAAAGAAAGAAAGAAAGAGACTACACGATAATCTTTGTTTTAAAAATCCTCTTTTATAAATTGGCTATAATAATTATTACCAAGATATAAACAGATGGCCAAAATAGCCATCACAATTCACAAAAGTAAACTTTAGAAAATTATTTAAAAACTAACGTTTCGTATTTAACTTAAGACATCTAACGGAGCAAGTGAATTGAAGTGTGAAACTGTTTGATTAATTGCCTTTCAATGAAGGTATCTTATGTTAAAGGGAAAACGTTACATGTTATCTTGTTAAAGAACTTTAACATGGCTCTTGTGTGTGTTATTCTGGAAATATATATGATGACGATTCCAGACTTGATCATCCCTCGCCAGGATCATCCCATCTTTCTAAAGTAATGTTGCATTTAATAATTTTTCATATATTTGTATTTGTATTTTAGTGGCATCCGTGGAAATGAACTCTATTACGTACACGTATAGCGAGAATGACGCCACAGCGGAGGTTCAAGTCAAGTTGAATGTACTTGCCGCCATTGAACGACAACTGACATTTAGGTAGGATTATTGAAATTGCTTGTTGTTATAGTAAGGGAAATATTTTGTGTAGTTTCGTAGTAATGCTTAATATTTAATAGTTCATGATTATTTTCTCTTAACTAATCCCACTCTTGTCATATGATTGAACTTTTAAATCCTGCTAAACACTAATAAAATCAAATGCATTACTGGTGTTTCATTTACCCATATTTAAACAAAAAGAACTATGAGATTTTTTGAGAATGTCGCCTAATTGGTTTTGATAACAGACGCTAGTTTTATCTACATAAAACATTTTTGTGAAGAAAGATTATTACTAAAGTAATCACATATTGTTTCTTTTTCATATTTAATTCGTGAAATTTTTTTAGTATATTTTCTGAAAATGGCACAGCGTATTCTCCCCGAGATTTCACTCATCTCGACCAGATTGGAGGATTTAATATAGGGCTTGGGAATGGTGCTACAGTTTCCTTTTCAATCGACATTTCTGATGATGCTGTGGTTGAAAATACAGAATATTTCTACGTACAGTTGGCTGAAATAGATTCTGCTCTACAAGTAGTTAACCCTAACAGATCAACCGTATCCATTCAGGACAATGATGGTGGGTAGCTAGTGTCAGGGCCTTTTTTAAGGACCAAATAAACCTTTCATGACCAAATAAACTTTCACTGTTTATGAGGCACCTTTTTTCCTTTATAGCCTATATACATATATCTCTTACATAAGCTCCCCTTTCAATGAATTTTAACAGTAAAATTAATCTTTAATAACACACTGATAATTTATACCAACCACAATTTTTTCTACTATACAAACGGAATACCGAGATAAAAGTTTACTATTCCGTATATATAGTATAGATGAGCCATTTAATGCTGCAGTTTGCAGAAGTGAGCCAGCCCTAGCAAGAGGGCTGATTTCTCTCATACAGTATAAATACGAGATTAACATCAGCCCTACTGGAAGGACTAGCATGAACACTCATGTAAACACCCTCGGAAAGCAATTTCCATACACAACGATTTCAATTGTTACTTTTCGTGTGGGGCACAAGAGGGAACTTGGGAGCATCCCCCCAGACTGGCTAATGTCGAGTTTAAGTTTAAGGACTAGAAAATTTGTGCTGGGAACGTTAGCACTCAGGCAGCCATGCGTGGACTATTTGTCCAATGAAAAAAGAGCGTTGACACTTGTTTAAAGGAATGATATTTAGTTACTAAAATATATATATATATTGTCTGCTTGAAGCTTTTGAGGCCCAATTCACCCATGGTGGTCTCACAGTAAACGAAGAAGATGGATCTGTACGTATTTCTGTTCGGCTGAATGGACAACATGAGCGAGAAGTTACGATTAGGTAAGAGATTCTGCTGCCAAACAGACCATGGTTCTTTCTTCAATACGCTATACTCCAGTCCCCGAAAACAAGCTGTTATTAATTTCTCAGCTACGTCGGTGTGTTTTAGTTGCCTAAGGACAAGTCTAGCCCATTGGATGCCCTTAATGTTCTTCATGTGTTTCGTTTGTGATACTGTCATGTGTGCTCTATTAACATTGTTTCCGCATATTCTTTGAAAATAAGATTAACAACTACTCAGATCACTGCAACCCCTGGTGCAGATTATGAAACTCAAGTTGTAAACCTGCAGTTCTCTCCTGGAGATTCACTTCAAACTTTGGATATCCCGATATTGAATGATCTAGTTATTGAAGGAACAGAAACATTCCGGGTTACAATCAACTCAGATGATCTGCAAGTCAGAATCGTGCAACCGCAAAGCATTACAGTTACAATCATTGACACTGATGGTACGTTATTGGATTAAACACACTGTAAAGCATTCATCACTGATTTTATATAACCTCCTTCCCATCCGAGGTTTTTACACTCACAACTATTGTCATCTGAGGTTAAGAGTGAGTAGAATTATGTAAAACTAAATCATATTTTAAACTAAATTTGCAAACGTTGGCTTGTGTGTATTTATCCAGATACCCTCTTTCCCTAACACAGTTGTCAACGTGTTCTACTTATTCCATATTATATAGTGGCAACGGTTTCGTTTAACCAAAGCGCATACCGTGTGAGTGAAGACGTGGGATCTTCCGCTATTTGGGTGGAATTGAAGAACGACTTACAACTTAACGCAGAAGTGAGGTACGTATATTCAACGTATACAATAAATAGCATTTAAGGAATTGTAATGGAATACTTATTTGTAGGGACGGATTTATACTGTGTGGGGGGGGGGGCGATGCAGGGGACTCTTTACATTCCAAGACAACCATGATGCACCCTGCCTCGGTTGACGGTGCCCGCTCATCGCACCGCCCCCCTTAACAGATCAAGCTGTATACATCCCTGCTTATTTATACCTATCGGTGCCCAAATTCAGTAAAAACGCTACGGAGCAGCAGATTGTGGTCAACTACAGAAGTGTTGACACTTATAGGAGCAATCAAATTAAGCTAAACCTACAAGACTATTGCATTTAATAATAGTAAGAAGAATAATAAAAAGGCTTAACATTATTTTTCTCACTGTAACATCATCTGCTGTACCTATTGACGAATTCTACTTTAGGGTCGAGGTTTATAACTTCCCGGATACTGCTAAAACCCCAGCAGACTATACATTTGCAAGTGTTTCAACTATACTAACTTTCCGCGGTGGTGAAACAAAACTTCTGCCAATTTATTACAATGTTATTGATGATGATAATGTTGAGAACGAAGAAAGTTTCTATGGTTTGATAAATGCTGATGGTACTACTGTCGTTGCTGCGGAGCCGCTGTTGGTTAAAGGATATATTGAGGATAATGATGGTGAGATGTTTAAATCTTTTCGATGAATTGTTTGAAAAAATCTTCGCTCTTTTCAAGCATATTCATGCTTCATTTCCAAATAACGGGGCCAATTTACATATCTTATGTGACAACTATTCCTAGCCCTTACTATCCTAATCTCAATTTAACCCTAATCTTAACCGTTATCCAGCACGAATCCTAGCCAAATCTCCCTAATCCCTACCCTTATCCTGATCCCAATCTAATCCTTAATCCTTATGTTTACCTCAATCTTAACCCTAATGCTAACCCTAAGATTACTTACCCTAACCCCAATTCCAACCTAATTACGTAAAATGTGCACCAATGTTGTTATGAGGTAATTTCGGAACATGTGTATGAAAGGTCAACAAACATTACATTGTCAGAGTAAGGTTAGGATTAAGATTAGATTATGGATATGCATATATGGAACAAATTTGATGGTAAAATTCTCTGTATTTGAATTGGAAGAAAACTAATATGGAAAGTGAAACAATATTTTTTATTAAGATAAATCTTTCCACATTCTTTATCCAATGCAATAAATTATGTTAAAGATTTATATTTTTTATACACGTAATCATTGCATTTTTCCATGCAGTCGCCATTGTTGGATTTACCCAAAACCAGTATACTGTGAACGAGAACCGGGATGCTGTTGTGGAAGTTCAACTGCAAAACAGTCTGGCTGTATCTGTGACTGTGAGGTAATGTTACTGTGAATATTATCAATGTTCAAAGTTCGGCTCGATACTCTGGTTTAATGAGTTCAATCCCCGAACAAATTACTTCTTTTCGTCGCCATATTAGAAAAATCGTGCTGCCGTCCCTGGGTACGAGGTTGACGTTTCAGCACTCCGAACAAGGAACTGCGTTGCGTCGTTAGATCACCCCTGATGGGGTCGTGAATGTGGTTTGTCCGGGATAGCATTCAGCATCAAACCAGAGAAACAAACGTTTGATCAACGAGTATACATAACATTTTCAATTCTTAGTTTGAAGTGAAAAATCATTGAAACAAAAGTTCGTAAAAACTATGTGAAGCTTGCAGTTAACTTATCCAATAGATAAAGTTAAAATAGAAAATTAGTGAGATCAATCATTAAAAAACAAACAAATTTTTTAAATATGAATTGTTGCGATAGATCATGCAAATTAACATAGTTCAATTTTCCCATATACCACGTTTTCATCCGGGAAGCATCCCAATGACAAGTAGGATCACTGTCTGCTAAAATGTCATGGTTTGCATCAGAGCTAGCTGCTGTAATGTGAAAATATGATATGGGCTGTGGCCAATAAAGGGTTTAATTTATACATATTGACTTTGTGAGAGAATAGTATTTGATGTATATGCTTCGAAGTTTCATAGTCCAGCATAAAAACAGAAAGTTCGTAGTTTTTCCAGTGCTACCATCCTTTAATGAATACCTAACCAAAGTGATTGGCCGAGTGCCACTCATCAAAGCAGTGACGTTGATCAAAATGTTATCGTAAAGTAGAAATCTTTTCCATATTTATGCAAACTTGTGCACGGTGAAGACAATGATTTTTTGGTATAATTAAGCAATCATCCAATACTATCATCTATAGTTGAATCGAGCAACCATGCTGTTGAAATATTAATCATCAATTTCAAAAGATTTGTGCACCGTCGTCTAAATATAAGATTGTTGCCCTATTTATGGACGTTTTCAAGTTTGCCGAGGTTCTTGTCTTCCAGACAGGTCGTTTGACTATGCTTATGGTGATGATTGACTATGATATCTTCATGAGTGCTATAAATACTGTTTTATTATTATTTCAGTATCAAAACAACAGTTGGTTCTGCTGGTTCAAATGACTTTGGTGAAATTACAAGAATGGATTTAACCTTCGATCCTGCGGAAACTACAAAACAGGTTCCTATTCAAATAATCAACGATGGAATGGTTGAGAACGAAGAATCATTTATTGTATCTTTGGAAACTACTCATCCACGAGTACAGTTTGCCTTAAGACAAGCAACAGTTAGAATTGTCGATGACGACAGTAAGTGTTTGTTTGTATACAGTAGAACCCCGCTAGCTCGAAATGTAAAGGGCTCGAAAACAAAAACAGTTCGAGTTATAGTTGAAGAAAAATAGCAATAATACTGTCTTTTTTGTCTCATTTTGAGCATTTAGTATAATGCAAAACATTTTACGAACCTTTCACCAACAATCGACAACATAAATATGAATAATAATGCTTTAAAAAGAGATATCGGTAGCCATATCTTCCACGATAGTGTCGTTACCTTGTGTGCGATGACGTCATCCGTCAAGAATATTTTAATATACTTTAATAAATATCCTATTATTTAAGAATTTTTTCATGGTTTAGCGTGCTCAATCGAGTTATTGAGCACGCGGGAAGTTGGGAGAGCACGAAAAAGCGTAAATGCTCTCAAGCAACTCTAGCGCGTGAGAAACAAGAAATTTCCTCCAAGAAAACAACATAAACAGCTGTGTAAACATGTTCATCTTAAACAGCGTTTCAATTCTACAAAAAACCCAATTGTTTTCGACAGAGTAAAGTCGAAGCTCTACTCAAAACGGGCGGTTTTAGCAAGTTTTAACGATGAAAAACCACACATAAACAAAAGTTGAATAAACAGGCATACCTTTTCCATCGTGCTGGAAATATTTGGAAAATTATAGTCCATAAAACAATGCAAATTCCTATCCTTGTGCAAATTCCGAGTGTCACTACCTAGACTAGGTAAAATCGACCTCGACCTCGGGAAAATATTTTCCAATGCGGACCTCCCAGCCGGTAAATAACATATATATATTTTAATAAAGGCTATAATAATAGGAGCCAAGTTGCTACTCTAGATCACCTCTGACACTGGACTAGAGTGCATGGGTTATAAAATTAATATTTAATCATAGCGCCCTCGTCACATGTAAACCTTTGTATATCCCAATAAAGATCAATTTCTCGCTGAACTGGTCAATTAAGAATATTAATAAACCACATAGCCAAATTTATCAAAAGTTCAAAGGACATTACTCATCAGCTTTATTCTTTTATTAACTTGAAAAGTTCGTTTAAACATTCGCTCTGATTTGCATGGACAATACCAATCTTTACCAATCAGCCTGTCATATTTTAGCTAGTAATTAAATGTACGCCATTTAAGTTTAACCATGTTTTGTCATTTGGCTAGTCCAATATAGAACTAATTACAAAAGTATTTATATAATTGTTTTGTTTTGTGGATCTTCGTCGGTGCAAATTTTAAATATTGTCAAACGAATTTCAAACTGTCTACTTCTTTCTTCTTCAACATGAAGGATTGTTATTAATTATGCTGATTATTTTTTTAGCTGTTGTCATCGCATTCCAACAACCTCAGTACATTGTGAATGAAGATGATGGATCTGTCCAAATCAGTTACCCAATCTCTGGATCCACTGCAGTCAACCTTAATTACCTGTATGTTTAATATTTTATGTAGTTTTTAACAAAGAATAGAACAAGCCTTTTGAGTTTATTAAACGACTTCAGAAATAAAAAACTAATTATATAAAATACTGAAGTAAAGTGTTTTATCAGATATAAGAAGTAGTATATTTTATATGACGTACTTATGAGTTTTTGAACCGGGAATAAAATGTGCCATTTGAAACCTTTAAATGTTTCAAAGGTACTTTGACCACATAAAATTTCTAAAATATCCAGAGGCTAATGTTCATGTAAATCGCTCTTTGGAAACGAACAGGGAATTAGGGAGCTCTTAATCAATTGTCGAAATAATCATATACTCCTAAGGTGTTAAAAACAGTTCAGAAATGAGTAGGAATACAAAATTTGAAGACATTTGGATACAGTTTATTTTTATCTGGCACACAATTCGAGTTGAAAAAGGCATTTAAGGTTTCCTTTAGCATAATATGCACAGATGTATTGCTTTTCGCCAGATAGTCCATGTTTCTATCTTCTATGTTTATAGTGTTCATATTGACGAAGGAAGCGCACGACGGATTACTGACTTCCTTGGGACCTCCCAGTCACTAACAATAGGACCAGGAACAACTCAAAACACCATCACTGTTCCGCTTGTTAATGATGAAAATATTGAATCGAATGAAACGTTTTCATTGCGTATGGATAACTCGCTTGATGCGCGTATTGTTCTTGCAAGTCCCTCGACTACGAAAGTTTTAATTCTTGATGACGATGGTAAGTTTTGTAGATCATTTTAAACATATTCAATCGCCATATGGTCTGGAAAGTTTGCAAATTTCGAAGTGTCTATAATGAGCATGCACAAATCATTCGAAATTTTGCCTAATATTAATATTTCAACTGTAATTGACGAGTTGATGCCATTGGATGGTTGCTTCATTATACCAGAAATTCACAAGTTTACATACACATGAACAAAAAGATAAAACAAGGACCTTTGCCAAGTTTTCAGACCATGTCTTCATTGAGTACGTTCCCAGCGAAAGTTCCAAAACACTCAAACGCCCCAAGTTATTTCATGAAGGATGATGATTTATTATAAAATTGTTGTTCATAGTATTTATTTTCTATTCTCACAGCTGCAACTGTTGAATTTGCACAACGACAATATAGTGTTCTCGAGAACGGTGTGTCTGTAACTGTTACTTTGAATTTAACGGGAGTACTTGATCAGAATACCACAGTAAGGTACGCGAGGAGTGAATTTTTTTTGGACTTAAATATCTTAAAATAAATTTCGTTTTAAAAAGGGTAGGTAGATAACGTAGTAGGTAGGTAAGTACTAGGTAGGTAGGCAAAGTAAGGTAAGGCAGGCAGGCGGGCGGGCGGGCGTGCAAGTAGGTAGTAGGTGGGTAGGTAGGTAGGTAAGTGGGTAGGTAGGTGGGTAGGTAGGTGGGTAGGTAGGTGGGTAGGTGGGTGGGTAGGTAGGTGGGTAGGTAGGGTGGGTGGGTGGGTGGCAGTGGGTGGGTAGGTGGGTGGGTGTGGTGGGTGGGTGGGGTGGGTGGGTGGGTGGGTGCAGGCAGTGCAGGTGCAGGTGGGTGGGTGGCAGGTGCAGGTAGGTAGGTAGGTAGGTAGGTAGGTAGGTAGGTAGGTAGGTAGGTAGGTAGGTAGGTAGGTAGGCATATAGATAGGTAGGTAGGCATGTAGGTAGGCAGGTTGGAGTGTGGATAGAATCGCAACAAAATATATTTGCAGCATAACTATTGTAGATTTACCACAGTTTGTGACACGTGTTTTTTGTCGGCCGTAGGGTATCAAGCTTCGATGGTACTGCCACTGCTGGTCAAGATTATACAGCGATTTCGAGTCAAGAAATAGCATTTACACCTGGTGGACCAACTGAACAGGATATTGTGATAGCGATTAACAATGATACTCTACTGGAAGGAACGGAATCGTTCTTACTATCTGTTTCTTCTCAAAATGCCAATACTCGAATTGGGGATAATGCAAATACAACTGTCAGGATTATTGACAATGACGGTAAGGAGACCTTGCAAATTGATCCTTATCTTGTTTTATTTAAAATACTCAATACATGTCACAAAATAAGAGATCAGCTCTAGTCTGAATTTGAGTACACCTTTCAAGATAAGTATTGGGTCCCTGGTCTTGTTTCAATTGTTATCCTGTTGATCCACGTATTTACATACATCTTTCTTTACAAGGGTTTAAAGATAATAAATATTAAGCTAAACGGGATTCTTTCAATGTTGAACATTAGGGCAATGATTTGCACTAAAATAGCATCATTGTACTATGTTACGCAGCAAATTGGAATTGAATTTTCAGAGTCCGAATAACATAAAATCAATTTTAGACTAATATTTTCTTTCGTTTAAATTTGACAGTTGTCAGTGTTGATTTTGTACTAACAACGGCCAATGTGTTGGAACAAGCTGGCGTTATCCTCGTTGAAATTGAGATACAAGGAACACGAACAAGGCCTGTCACTGTTAGGTAAGGAGCAATCCTCAATGATGAGCTTCTTTACAAAATTATGTCCAAAACATTGTTATTGCCCTTGGTTCCCATACGTTCACAAAATTGAATGTCTTATTATTTGTAGACTAGTATGCAGATCAATGTAATTATATCTCAGCAGCTCAGGAACAGTAACTTGGGGTGTCCAAGTGGAGTCGAATCTATTGAAAAATTCACTTCTGATAATGTCCATCCAGAAATGGAACCCATGCAATGTCTCTGGTTTAACTTACCAGCACTCTGGCTACTGCATGAGCTATTGGGATACCCGATTGAGACACTGAGATTGAGATACTCGGGTTTGATCCTGTAAGCTTGAGACATTCAGGAATTAATTTCTCAACATCTGATTTGACTTCATTTAGACACTCCAAGTAATCATGATTGCTTTTTCTCACATTTAATTTATTTATTTTTCCACAGACCAACTGAATGTCTTATCTTATAATATTATTTTTCAGTGTTGAATCTGTCAATTTGATTGCGTTAGCTGGAAGCGATTACACCGAACTTGACACAACCGTCACCTTCCAACCATCCGAAAGCACAAAAATTGTGACTGCGTTTATATCAAACGATGATTTGATTGAAAATGATGAACAATTCCTTCTACGTCTTTCAACTGATGATAATCAAGTTAGAATAAACGATGATGAAATGACGATAAGAATTCTGGATAATGACGGTACGTGATATATAAGAACATGCAATCCACTAAAACATAATATTGGACATAAACAGACATTTCTTCTGCGGTTTCGCTCTCCTACGTTTTCCTTGTTTTTGATTTGTCGCTGGAAGAGTGGTTTACAATGCGCCTTGGTTGCTTGTACACCACCTGAGAAAGCACTTTCTAGCGATAGTTACTTATATAGTCTGCATGTCATTTATATGTCAATGGGGTCTGTCTATCACTATTAACAAAACAAGGGGAACGATTTATCACTCCCTCGCAAACTCCATCATATTTCTGGAGGTGAAAACGTTGCTCTTATTACGACCAAGACTGTGGGTTAATATCTGTATTTTACTCAGTGCTACAGTTGAGCCAGCCATATGAAAACAATAAAATTCATTAACCAGAGCAGACCACACACTAACAACACACTGCATACCTCCACCAGCAGGTTACAGTATCTTGGCCAATGAACAAATCGTGCACAAATTTTGAACGAAATTCTATCTCACAAAATTCAGTACGTCATCGAATATTTTGGCAACATAAATTATGAAGTGCATTTTGCGCTTAGTTCTTGTCCATGCCCGGAAAAGCAGGACAGAGATTTCTCGTCAAATGTTCACCGAATTTCAACCAAAATTGAAACGATTTTGCACTTAGCTTACCACCAATATTGTAACATATTTATGTTGTTTAATAGGTTTTTTGGTTATCGTGCTGTCTTGACAGAAAAACAAACAAACAATTAAAGTAGCAAACAAACGTAGCCTCCTAGCAGAGGTGCATGGTGAATGTTTCCCGTAATAAATGTACTCTTTTCCTGTTTTATAGTGGCGGCAATTAGATTCGAACGTGTATCATATTCTGTCGATGAGGAAGATGGCGATGTGACTCTTGTCATACTACTGACTGGCAATCTTGGTATCTCAGTCTCAGCTGAGTAAGTGATTTTTTCAATCATCAGTGGAACTGTAAACATGGCCGCATTGAGGGCAGTTACCTTCACTGTTCATTTCCAAGAAGGCCACTGAGGTCCGTCTTATAAAATGGTATTGTCCAAAGACTATGTCAGAAATTGCAGTAAATTCAATTCGATAGGTTCAAAAGAGGGGACGGTGCAATATGCCCACGATGATGCTTACATAGTGCATATGCCCACGGTGGTGCTTACCGCATAGTGCATATGCTCACGGTGGTGCTTACATAGTACATATGCTCACGGTGGTGCTTACATAGTACATATGCTCACGGTGGTGCTTACATAGTACATATGCTCACGGTGGTGCTTACATAGTGCATATGCCCACGGTGGTGCTTACATAGTACATATGCCCACGGTGGTGCTTACATAATACATATGCCCACGGTGGTGCTTACATAGTGCATATGCCCACGGTGGTGCTTACATAGTGCATATGCCCACGGTGATGCTTACATAGTGCATATGCCCACGGTGGTGCTTACATAGTGCATATGCCCACGGTGATGCTTACATAGTACATATGCCCACGGTGGTGCTTACATAGTACATATGCTCACGGTGGTGCTTACATAGTGCATATGCCCACGGTGGTGCTTACATAGTGCATATGCCCACGGTGGTGCTTACATAGTACATATGCCCACGGTGGTGCTTACATAGTGCATATGCCCACGGTGGTGCTTACATAGTGCATATGCCCACGGTGATTAATTATAAAGTATAACAATGTTATGCCAAGGTCTTTTTCTCCAAAGAAAGCCTGATGTCATTTTAAATTGCCGTAATTAAGTTTGAGTAAAAAATGTTTGAGGACTTGCAGCAACGGCAAAAGGATTGTAAGATTTGGCCACCTAAATACCACTTGCCACCGGACTATTGTCGTTAATAAGTGAAAATACGTTAGTGCACTGAAAAGGATAAATATTAAATATTAAATTGCAAGAGGACTTTTTCAGCTAATCATTTCGTATTGTTTACGAAATAGTGATTTTAATGTTTATAAATCGTTGTCGAAATTCTCTTTCCAGCGTCCAGTTTGATGCACAAAGTGCTGATATTACAGACTACACACCCCCACAAACAAGGACGGTGGTGTTTCTTCCCGGTTCTAATAGAGCAGAAATTACTGTTAATATTACCAAAGATAGTATTGTTGAAGCAACTGAATCATTCTTGGCGAGACTACAGGAAAGTAGCTCTAAAGTTGTACTTGGTTCACCTTCGACAACAACTGTTCTTATTCAGGACGATGATAGTAAGTCAATTTCCATATCAACAATTAAGCACAGTAATTGCTTGCTCTTAAACTATTCCTTGCAATCTTATCCCTGACCCTACCCTAACCCTACCCTATCCCTGACCCTACCCTAACCCAAATCATTGTGACGACATTTCGGGACACTTGTTTAGAATTTAGTCAACCAGTACTATGTGGTTTGCTTGACGAAATAACTAAAACTTATCGATTGAGGTGTCAATATTTCATTAACTGAACTATGCACAATCCACAATCAGATTAAACTAGTCTAGTTATTCACTCGTAGGCTTTCTCCCAGTTGGTATCAGTGAATTTATTTGGTGGTGGTATTTTGGATTAATATTTCCCTGTCAGCTGTATTTTTCCTTGTCACAACAGTGACATTAAATGTTAAAGAAGAAAACTCATTTACAAGAATAATTTGACCGCATTTAATAAACCAGTTAAATATAATTTTATTTTCTGCCGTTATTTCTTGCACCAAACTGAACACATATCGTTAGAAAAAGAAAAAGATACAACGCTTAAAGGAAGGCCAAATTGAATTTATAAGTCAGAATTAGGTTATATCGGTAAATAATTATGTTCAAAATAAAGACTTTTCTACACCCTGTTTGAAATAGGTGATTGTTGCCTCTGATTGAAATTGTACAACTTGATCAAAGTAAAATGCTGGTAACGCTGTTGTGACTAAGTGAACACCGCGAACGTTCGCAATGAAAAGTATTTAGTTAGTTTCAATAAAAATACATTGTTGAAACCGTTCTTTCGCTAAAAGTAAATATATTTATTATTTGTTTTAGATGCTCTGGTTCGTTTCCTAGTTGGAACAAGAAATGTGAATGAAGACGCGGGAATTTTGAATATGACTATCGTGCTAAATACTAATAATCCTTTACAAAGAGATGTCTCAGTAAGGTAAAGTGAAACCTTTGTGTCGCGGCATATGGTCACCATAAGGGTTGGTCATCGGTTGCCGGGGGTTTTTGGTGGTCAGGGTTTGATGAAATAGAATCCAAAATTAAGGACCAGCGTTACTTGTTGTGTAATGCCTATCATGGTTAAATATATAAACGAGGTTTATCGATCGTTAGTTAAGACCCAGGTATACAGTCATAAAAAATTGTTCTGCTAGAAATTGTGAATAGATATTTGGGCCAACATCAAAATGGACTATATATAGTAAAATGACTCAAAGTAACCCTCTCTGTCAGTGCACAGTTGTCAGTGTTATTGTCTCATTTTGACTTGTTTTACATAAAAATAAATCTTGATTAATAGAGGCAAAGAAATAATCCGTTTTAAAGACGGTACATAAGATATTCTCTTTAAAATCCTTCTAAAAGGATTGAAATATTTAAAACTAATTTCCATAATTTTAACGTGTTGAAATATTGGTGTTGCCACCTTAAGTGATTCTAGAAGACAATCGATTGATTATTTTAATCAGTCAAATATGAATGGATTGACATAATATGATTAGTTTTTAAATCCAGTATAAAACGTAGTAATACTACAAAATATAGTGGTGATCTTGTATTATGTTCTCTTTCCACAGGTTTTCAACCGAAGAAGATACAGCGGTATCTCCTGAAGATTTTTCAAATGTTGCTGGATCTACTGTGATCTTTAAAGCAGGAGATGCCAATGGAGCCACACAATATGGAATTGTCCCAATTATTGATGATCAGATAGTGGAAGCTACTGAATCATTTATTATAAAGCTAACTTCAATAGATTCTGGTTTGACTCCCGCAACATTTTCATCGACTACTATCAACATCATTGATAATGACAGTAAGTGGTTATTAAGTCTTTGTTTGGGCAATTGCCATCATCATAATCATTATATCATCGGTATCAATAGCAGCAGCACAATCATATAGTGTCGATCTATCATCACGATTATCATCACAATTATCATCATCATGCAGTACAACATTGATCTTACTAGCAGTTACTGTCATATATATATATATATACAGTATCATATAATTATGTTGGATTTGAGTACTTACAATAATTAAATTGATTTATAGGAGCAACTCTTGCTTTCACACAGTCAGCGTATTCAGTAGACGAGCCAGACACTTCTGTTAACCTTCTCGTACTGTTAACTGGAACAATTACAAGAACCGTTACGGCTAGGTAAGGACATTACAAACTGGGAACTTTCGTGTATGAAAGACAACAAATTGTTGTTATTGTTGTTGTCGTGGTTGTCGTTGTCGTTGTCGTTGTCGTTGTCGTTGTCGCCGTCGCCGTCGCCGTTGATGTCGTTGTTGATGTCGTTGTTGATGTCGTTGTCGTTTCCGCTGTCGTTGTTGTTGTATTGTTATTGTACAACAAATTGTTGATTTTGTTACTGTATTTGGTTTTTGTTGTATTTAGATTAGGCAACTTAATGAAGCCCGTTATGTTTTAAGCGCGTCTGTCTCAGCATAGATAACATTCCATCTGTGTGCTATACTCTCCTGCTAAACCTTTGTCTTGTGACTCTCATTTTGAATAATGTTTAATTATTTTTTTTATTCAGAATAAGTACCTCAAACATAGATGCAATTGGTGGAAACGACTATGGTTCTCTTGTAAACCGACAAATAACATTCAGTCCAGGGGATCCAACATTCCAATCTGTCCCTGTCACTATCAGTGATGATACTATCGTTGAAAATCAAGAGAGATTTACAGCTACCCTAACAGCAGAGAATGGAGTAAATATACGACCTGATGGTCATACAACAACTGTTACTATCAATGACAATGATGGTGGGTACATTGTTACGTTACGTTACGTTGCGTTGCGTTGCGTTGCGCTGTGCTGTGCTGTGCTGTGCTGTGCTGTGCTGTACTGTGATTGACTGACTAGCAGTAATTCTGACTAGCAGTAGATTCGTGCTTGGTCAAACTTACTTTGTTTTATATTATTTTCTTAGTGGTCACTGTCACATTGCAAGGTTCACAAATTGATGTGTCTGAAGCTACCACTAACGCTATTGTCCTTGTTAAAGTGACTGGTACTAGAGAAAGAGACATACATGTCAAGTAAGTTGAAATATTAACAGAAAGTCTGAACATGGGCGTCAAAAACGCCAGACGTTAATTGAGTGGATAATGAGACGAATTTTTATCTCGTCTTTTGCGTCCCTCCTGCACATGACCCTATATACATCCTACAACTTGTTTCTTTTAGTCAAGCAGTTTTAGCTGCATGTATAATCTTGCACGACATCATAGTGCAACTTTAACAGTGACAATATTGAATACATATTGAATGAGTCACACTCATGGAATAATACGACCGTCCGTGTACCTTCGGGATAGTGTTATCCCGTCCAATTTTTTTAAGTTCAAACCCAGTTACGACATATGACCATGTGCATAAATTCATTTTTGTTTCATTCAGTGTATCAACGTACGATGTTTCTGCCTTTGCTGTATTGAATGACTACAACACGAAATCTGAGCTGGTGACATTAGAACCAAATAGCGTCCAGAAACCATTCCTTGTCGGTATCCTTGAAGATATCATTGTCGAAAATACAGAGCAGTTCGGAGTACGTGTTACATCAACTGATCCGCAAGTGAATGTTGTAAATGGAGACCTTCGTGTTTCCATAACGGACAATGATAGTAAGTAAATATACAGTTAACTTCACCATTGTAAAAGGATTTAAATCTCCGCCAGTGAGAATTTTTACACACTCGGGTAAACGTGCTCGTTATAAAGAATGGCGATGATTATGAACACATGATGTGTTTCCATAATGATCAGTTGCAATGACAAACTAGAATTTTCAGACGTTAAATATTGCTCAGTTGCCAACCACTATCCTTTGAGAGCTGTTGAGACCGTCTAACCGGCTGTATATTTATCCACTTTTTCAGAAATTACTTTAGCCATGGATCAAAATACCTACACAGTCGACGAAAATGATGGGCTGGTATCAGTTGAAGTGGTTGTGACTGGGCAGACAGCAGTCGATATTGCAGGAAGGTATTCTATTTAGACCACTGATAATTTACTAATCACGATATATAGTGTTAAACTTAAGTTCAATGACTATATTGAAAATGCGAAGAACAATTTGGGAATAACGCATGAACTATATAGTAATGACAGCTGTATAGTGCAATTATATTTCGGCTATAATCAGGGTATATATAGTGCATAATAGTTAGACCAGGGTTAGGATAAAACGCGTCAGGACAAAAATTATTTCAACCAAATTTTAAACGTAAATATCTCGTATAAAGTTTTCATTACCTCAGAATTTCGGTTTCACCATATAAATGATCTGGGCTTGTAGAATACAGTCATCTAAAAATGCAACAATGATGATTTTCCCTTTCAACGCGTCTCGTAACCTTAAATATACTTTTTTCTTTTCACAGGATAACAGCAACATCTTAAGTTAACGTTCAATTTCTTTCCCTTAGTAAATTATCAACAAACTCATTGACAGCTCAATCACCAGCTGACTATAATGGTGGTGATCGGACTATTCTTGTTACGCCAACTTCGTCAAGATTTACCTTCCTCATACCCATTCAAAACGATGGAACTATTGAATCGAATGAAAATTTCCAAGCTATATTATCTACAACCAACTCTGACCAAGTCAACATCGGGACACCATCTTTTAGCTTAATTACAATAGTAGATGATGACGGTAAGTGAATTCGATCGTTGTGTTGTGTTGTGTTGTGTTGTGTTGTGTTGTGTCGTGTTGTGTTGTGTTGTTTTGTGTTGTGTTTGTTTATATACGAGGCTCCGCTGGCTGTAGTGGATACCTTGAGGTAAGCGAAAACTATATTTGCTCTATCTATTTGATATCGAGCACTCTTTGTCATTTCGTGAACCAAAACACGCTCATTTTTCTCATAATTTGTTTGTTCTGTTTGTACAAGCTGTTAATGCTCAGGAAAAATCCCACATATGGCCTGAAATGACCTCCTGGGGCCGGTTGTTCAAAGCTCGATTAGCACTAAACCTGGGTTAAATTTTAATTAACCCGCTGTTTTGATATTATGTATCTCTGCGTGGCCGTTCGTTTCAAAACTTTAAAAAATAGAACTTCTATTGATCCAGACAAGATTTCTGTAAAAACATATTTATAAACAAGCTGTTGGGAAGTTTAATTTGAAGATTTTCGTTAACCTTGGGTTAAGCTAACCGGCTTTTGAACAACCGGCCCCAGGTTGCTAGCAGATGGCAGTGACAGTTAGCTGAGGTAAATTCGGAAATTTATGTCGTGGCCTGAGCAGCTCAGGAATTTTTCCGTCTGAGCTTATAAACACCTTGTACACGCTAAATAACCAAATTTTATTTGACATAGAGATTTCGCTCTACTGTAAAGTACAATCCGAAAATAGTCTTTCTATCGCAGAGAGCTGTTCTCCCGACGTTATATATTCTATGCAAATAAATTTGAAGAAAATATACAGTGACGACTCCGAATTTTAAAGGTGATGTAAAGTCCCGTTGTAAACAAACCGGCAACGTCCGTTTGTTTACATTTTACTAAACACGCTATATTTAAGAAAATATGATGTGTTCTGGTTCGCTATGCTTTAAATAGATACAGATTCGAGTTTCTGATTTAGAAGATGTCGAATTTTTGTCGAAACAACGCGAAATTTGGGCATTGTTTACATCGCGAGACCCCCCATAGAACATGTGCAGAATGGACTTTACATGGTCTTTAAGGATCACATCTAAAGCGAACAGCATATAATTATTGTTATTTTAAGAAACCATTAAGGCGGCAATGGTACTTAATAGCAATAATAATAATACATCCTTGCCACCAACTGGTCCGTGCACATGTCATCTTCGTTCAGCACTTACACCTGTATTCTAAAAGCTCACTCACACTCAAAGAGTGGAGGTTCAATCTGAGCTTAACTTGAGTGTCAGTGCTGTTTTTGAAAAGCTGGAGGGTTAGTGCCGTACCATACTATGTGAGTACTCACCCTCCAGCTATTCAAAAATAGCACTGATACCCAAGGGAAGCTTAGGTCCTCGCACATGTCAACTTCGTTCAGCACCTTGTGTCAACAGTACACTTTTGCCACCGACCGATCCGTGCACATGTCAACTTCGTTCAGCACTTAATGGCAATAATACATACACTCTTGCCACCGACCGGTCCGTGAACATATCAACTTCGTTTAGCACTTATATAGTGGCTATAATGCACTTTTGCTACCGTACTTAAGAGTTATCAAAATGGTTGTATAGGCCCTGGTTAAATATTGGTAAATGATAAAAATTATATTTTAATAAGTACTAGCTTATTTGTTTAGGATATAGGAGAACATTATAAACAGATAATTATTGTAGACAACAAGTAAACGATAAGGGCGAAAAATGTAAGAAAAAAATTACTGAAAGATCGTTAGGTTTTCATGATTTTAAATAATTATATAGACACAAAGTTTTTATATCTTTTAAACAATTATTTTCTTATTTCAGCATTGTTCATTTCGTTTGAACAAGCAAACTATATTGTGTCAGAAGATGATGGAACAATAACCGTTGGTGTGGTTGTCACTGGCTCTACATCTCTTACTCTGGAATTTGGGTAAGACTGATATTTTTTGTTTACTGTCCAATCTCTATCTAGCCTGCGTGGCAGGCGTTCTATTGTGGGGGAGGGACGCCTGCCACGCAGGCTAATCTCTATCTAACTTCGTATGCCCGGTTGCTCCTGTCTGAACACGCAATCTGCCGGAGCGTGTTCGGTTGGGATCGGAT
Source organism: Trachythela sp. YZ-2020 (assembly GCA_016169945.1). Classification (NCBI taxonomy): domain Eukaryota; kingdom Metazoa; phylum Cnidaria; class Anthozoa; order Malacalcyonacea; family Clavulariidae; genus Trachythela; species Trachythela sp. YZ-2020. The sequence goes on from JADLSH010000369.1 coordinate 6,137,307, forward strand.
GTGAAGAGCCTGGCGAGGTTGAACTCTGCCCTTTTTGATAGAATATCGTATCAACGTTATCAGACATTGGGTTGAAGGCGATTCTTATATATATGTAGGTTATATTGATATTATTATCAGTAATCACATACATGGTATTCCTTTATAATGTGGCGGTTCGCATCTTGTCGCCAAAACCGCCATCCTGTCATAATGTGTCTTCAATACTTCAACTTTCATATTTCCCTTCCGTTAGCCAGTCAGATATTATCCTCTTAGTTTTTCAATATGGTGAATGTAGAAACATTATTTGCGGGTGATTGCACTGTCAAATGTTATTTTGTTAATTGATGTGATGATGCATTACACTGAATAGTCCGTCAGTATTTTCTCTAGTTAAATCAATCATTTTCTTTTAAACGGACAAGTCATTTTTAGAAGATAGACTAATTCCCGCACCTTTTCGTTGTTAGCTTAAGCTCCGTGATACTAAGTTTTATGAATGTTCAGTGTTCCCTGATCTCAATGCTAAGAATGGTGTGTTTATTCTCCTTTGTTTAGTGTCACAGCCACACCTGGAAATGCCACCACACCTGCAGACTATGTCCTACTCGAATCCACGGTACAGTTAACACCGGGTGTTGCAAGACATGAGATCAGCGTTAGACTTATTAATAATCTAAATCTGGAAAACAATGAAACGTTTACTCTGAATCTAAATAATAAAGGAGATACTCGTGTTCGTGTATTAGGATCTGGACAGACAACTATTTTGATAGTGGATGATGATGGTAAGTGATATTTGGTTATCATTGTTTCTCGACTGAAACGATTAGTTCACTGTAAGTAATTGCATGGTTTCATGTGAATTTGGAAAAATCATGCACGAGTGAGTTTTTCAAACACTATCAAAATTGCACGAGTCCGAAGAACGAGTTATCAAACAGAGTAAATGGTATTCTTTCATCCCTGCATGTAATGTTTAACAGTCGTGTCGGATAACTTGCTTAACCTCGGCTTGTTATATATACCTCCCAAATTATATTACACTTGTACAGGTATATCGCGCGTTTCTTTCAAATTGTTTCGATTTTCCACTATTCCACTAACTTGCATTCAAAAAGCGCCCAAATCGTCCAATCGTTCTGCGTTCCATCATAGTAAATAGGAAATATTCATGTTTTGGAAGGTCGACGAAAGTCACTGTTCCATCTTTCTGTTCACCTTTGTTGAGATTTGTCCACTTTCACAATGAGTGAACGCATTGTAGCGATAATCTAATACGACTTTGGCATTAATCACTAAGCCGTATAATGTTTATAGTTATTAGTAGTATTAGTTATGAACCTAAGACAAAGGGATTGTACCCATTCAAGTCCGTTTCTACATCAGTTAGACTTCCATACCTACATGTATAACCGCCGAGTTTCTAAACTATGTGCGCTTACTAACTGGGGTGGGGTGGGGGGGGGGGGCGAGAGTTTCCGGCCTAAAACATTGTTCTAATGCTATTTACCCACTTCAAACTTTAAAATTAAGGTGAAAAACATTTTCCCTGCCTACAAATTACCTTCTTAAAAACAAAATGCTCGTTTTTCTATTCCTCGTTTTGCAGGCACAATTTCCGTTTTATGTGTTAGTCATCAAAAATATTTTTTGGTGCCGACTAAAATCGCACTTCTACCGACTGAATCTCCAAATAGTATTTCTGGGGGGGTGTGACACCCCCCCAAACCCCCCCGTAGTGACGGCCCTGATGTCTCTTTTGTCAATGAATTTGCACGATCATGTAATACTGAAATTGCATGTACTTCTATGAACCACCACTATTATGGCAGAGCAACCTGCATTTCATATCAATTTCATTCAAGTGACCGGGCCATATAATTTATAATGCATATTTTCATTTTAGCTGCCACAATACAATTCTCACAAGATCTTTACAGTATTAATGAGGATGATAATTCTGTTAATGTTGCATTAAGTATCGTTGGAGTTCTTGATGAACCAGCAACTGTTAGGTACAAACTGTATAAATTATGTGGTATTATAATATCTTTGTATCATTTCTTACTTTTCGCTTTATTTAAAGTCCGGTCTTCTTGTATGTCGTCACTTGCATCATCCTCCTGAAGTCCAAACTCTCCCAGAATCTTCTTAATTCCATCACTCCATCTTACATCTTATCCTTTTTCTTCCTTCTGAATCTTTTTCCTCGTACAGTTTTCTTTCAATATCAGCCATTCTATTAAATAGTCAATTTTCCGAATCATCTCAAACCTAATTTGATCTTTAACTATGCTTTTTACTATACAGCTCTTCTTCTAACCTCCTCCTTTGTGAGATGTTCTTGACTTGATATTCCTTCATTATTCGTCGTAGCATTCTCATATGCATATGTTACAACGTTTCCAAAATGACTTTTAGATATTATATAAGAAACGATTAAGATGCCATCAACTTTGCCTCCAGACACTTTGGTAGTTAGTATGATATCTATTCTGTGTCAGGTGTTAGTCATGCAGCAGGATGAAGCAAGATGCTTTGAATAATGCAATACAATATCTTTATATGAATTTTAAAAAAAACGAATATTAATTGTCAAAACGTTTCACAAAAATAATAGTACTATCGTTTTCACGCATAATATCGCATCAGATTGTGAAATCTACATTCCCGTGAACAAATGAAGTGAATTTTATTTTTTAGAGTGTCAAGTAGAGATAATTCAGCATTCGCTGTGTTAGACTATAACAGAGTTACCAATCATGAGGTGACGTTTACTCCTGGTGGACCGACTGTCCAACTTTTAACTGTTGGTATTATTGATGATGACAATCTTGAAGGAACAGAATCATTTTATTTGGATGTTTCATCTTCTGTTAACAACATAAAAATTGGTGATAGAGCATCTACTACGATACGAATAATTGATGATGATTGTAAGTTATCGACTCTTTCAAATTACTTGGTCGGTGGTCAATAGAGGTGTTGCACCATCACGTGACTAAATTCTAAAATCTTTAACGTGCAACCTATCAAGCTGGCTGTTAAACATGTTTTGTATGTCATTCTAACAAGTATTCATAACAAATTTGAAGTCGATACAATTATTCCATCGCGAGTTAAGGTTTGAATAATTCGTATTGCTGACGTTAGCATTATTTTCAAATGCCGTTTAAAGCTACGTTTTTTCTAGCTTTTAAAAGCAATATATAGTATCATAGTAAACAGAATATAAACATGTCTAATAAAACACGTCTTTCCTTTAAGCATTTGTTTTTTGGCGGCCATGTTGGATGGCATCCACCTGGCATCCAACATGGCGGCCAAAACGCAAATGCTCAAGAAATGATGTGTTTTATAACAAAATTATATATTCTATTTACTATCATACTATAGATTGCTTTTAAAAGCTAAATTGAGTTTTTCGCGTTAGGTTTGGAAAAAACGTGGTCACGTGATGGTGTAACACCTCTATATAGTTTCGTTTTAACAATCGTGTCCTTTAAGATAATATTGAAAATCTCCCAAAATATATTATAGTACATAGTAATTCCAGACCTGTTTTGCTTCTGGTGATTATGGGAAACAGTATCTGAATCAGTCAAAACGCTCATTTGGCCAGAAAAATATAGGTTTTTGAAATATTGCTCCGCAGTATCTATGTTTTGATGTTGGGATATTTTAAGTTGTTCAAAAACATCTTATTTTATGAATCACTGCAGGTGACGCCATTTCCATTCAAATACAAGGGTAGACAAATAAATAAGTTAAATAGATCTTCAAATCTATATGTTTATTCTTTCCTTTTCTAAGATGTGTATTTTTTCTAATAGCTGTTAGTGTGGACTTTGTAAAAACGACAGGTGAAGTGCTGGAATCTGGTGGTATACTCAAAGTTGATGTTGAAATAAACGGTCAACGTAGTGTTAATGTTGTTGTTCAGTAAGTATCACGTGTTTTTTGATTCCTCAATTTGTTACTTCAGTACGCTTGTGAATCGGGGAAATATTACCAATAAATCTTAATGAGGTGAGTGATATTTTGGAAACGTCTATACAAACAATACATAGTGAAAATATCAATTTTACTTCCCATTTGCCCTTCTTAACGTCTTGTGTCCCACATTTTACTGCGTCTCTTTGTTTTGCCTTATATTTATCATTTATATACTGTGCTTGCCTCATACTTGTGAACCAGTCTTTAATGTATTTGGCAATTCAAAAATTATATAATATGCCAATAGAAGCCAAAAAAGATATGTTAAAGAAAGAAAAATACTCTAAAACGCGGTGAAAGATTTCGGTCTGTTATGTAGTTCTGTTTTGTTGTTTGTTTGAACAACCAAAACAAAGTGTGATACCACCTCCGAACCCTATACAATTTACAATTGAACTTTTCAACAGAGTCAAGTCAAACAATGTATTTGCTATTGCTGGTGCAGACTACAATGAAGTCGATGAAACTATCACTTTCCTACCAAGTGACACACAGCCAAGGTCAATATTTGTGACCATACGTCCAGATGCCATAGTTGAAGCTGACGAAACCTTTGTGTTAGTTCTTTCAACTGGAACTGCAGGAGTTACTCTGGGTGACAGCTCAATGATTATTACCATTAAAGATGATGATGGTGAGTGAATAATAAATACAGTATGACCAATATCCTCCTAGGTTATAGCCTGCATTGTGGGTTACTGCAAGCATTGTAGAGCAGCCGTCTGCAATGATCACTTTGAGAACTGTTGAGAAGGAAAACTAAAGGCTCTTTTCCACTCATCGCAAAACCAACTCGCTGCGAGTTCTTGTCTTGCCGTCAAATACAAGACCACTTCATGTACAGTAATAAAATTTTTATTTAAATGATAGAATTAACACTGTTTTCTCCCACTAATACTGCCGGTTGGCCTGCTATGAATTGATGGATTTAAAATTATTTCAAAAAAATTCATTTTGAAACTTTTGTGTCTTTTTATCCGTTTCATGATTGTATTTTTTTATGATATTAGTATAATGTTTTGTTCTTGCAGTCGCTACGATCCGTTTGGAGCAGAGTTCATACACGGTCAATGAGAGTGTTTCATCATTCACAATTGGTGTTGTGCTAAGTGGGGAACATTCAATTCCTATTGACGCTAAGTAAGTTTTTAAATAAAACTGGTAATTAAAAGCTTGAAGTTTGTTTACGTAATAATAACAATCTTTGATATCCGACAATGACATTAACTATACAATAAATATATCTTATTGAATGGTTTGGCACATAATACGCGGCCGGGTATTTTACGAGTTTCTCAAAAATCCGTATTTTTGTTCTGTTTAAACCTGTTTAACTGGTATAGAAGAGGAGAAATACGGATTTTACCATACAATACGGCCTGGTATTTGTTCTGTTCTCGTGCCCTTATATGGAAGAATTACGTCATAGTCATATAATAAAAATAGAAGAATGGTGTAAAGGCCGGTTTACAGTTCGCGCGAATTGGTTGCGCGAAGGAGCGAATTTGTCACTGAGAATGCGCGAGGGTTATTTATGGCCAATTTCGTCATTCTACTTGATTCGCAGCGACTGGCGAAAGAGTTGAAAATTTTCAACTTTTTCGCCAGTCGCCAGCGAACGAATTAAAGTTTAGCCAATCAAGAGCCAGGATTTTTGCAAGTTTGCAAATTTTCGAGCGAATTTTAAAATGTGTAAACCCGATTCGCTATATTCGCGCGAATAATTCTCCAGTTCGCGAGACGTGTTCGCACGAAATGTAAACCGGCCTTAACCGTTGTAGGACAAAACCACTGACACACATAATAAAGTAGCCAGTTCACCGAACGATGTTACAAGTGCTTAGGTTGGAGACATACAAGAAGACGAAACAGTATATGACTTATATCAGTAATAATAGTTAACAATTCAGTGCTCTGTGAGATAATGGTCGTTAATATTGTTATAATGTTTGTTTATATTTCAGTGTTGCGTTAACTCCGCTGACTGCAGTCTTAGGAGATTACTTATTTGGTGATGGTGATGTGACATTCAATCAAGGAGAGACAGAAAAAGAAATAACTGTTTTCATTGTTGATGATGAGATTGTAGAAGTTTTGGAATCCTTCAAAGCGACACTTAGTTCTGGCTTGAAAGCAGTTGTTGTTACACCCAAGGAAGCCATAGTTTTTATTCAAGATAACGACGGTATGTTTGTCCTTCGTGTTAGCACCATTGTATTCAGTTAGTTTCCGAAAACGGAGTATTTCTTTCCCCCGTGTATTTTGTATACCATTATTGATCATTGATATATTTATGTATGTACCAGTGATGTTAAATTGACTTGTACAATAGACCTTTTCCATAATTACGTCAAACGCGCATACATGTACACTTAATGCGGTGTCTCACTAATAGCGACAATTGGCATCGAAAATGATGTTTTATGAAATTTTATTGGCTCGGCAACGATTTGAATTGTGAATTGTTTAAAATTGTTCCGTGTTACATCGTCTTTACGGGAAAAGCTGGAGCTGAAGTGTTTATCCGCGTTTGACGTCATTATGAAAAAGGTCTATTCTACAACTTGATAAATCCAAGGCAATCTAATGCAAAGTTGCTGTCGACTTTTGTTGTGACAGTGGTTAACATTGTTTATTTATACTTTTGTAGTTGCTCAAATTCGATTTCAAAGTGATGCATACTCTGTCAATGAAGCGGATAGAATTGTTAATTTGACTGTTGTTTTATTTACCGATCATCCATTAGGACGAGATACCTCTTTCAGGTAATGTCAATATAGAATATACCTAACACAACATGCACAACAATTTTAGGTTGAACTGTTTAGCTACTGTATTATTTCTTCGCTCGGAGCCTCCCTCCCCCCCCCCCCCAACATATTGTCTAAATATAAATACTGAAGGGAAGAGTAACTGAGTTTAAAATAATGTCTTCACATACCCATAAAGTCTTCGCTTCATATTTAAGACAACGAAATCTCTTATGATAAATCACTGAACCTAAAATTCCGGATATCACAGTAAGAACAAGTTATAAAAAATGATCTAAATCGATTTCCATACAACATCATAGTTTATAAAATTGAAGCACTGTTCAGTTGTCACGTTGTTCTTCAGACAATCAAATCCAATTATCTTGCACAACATCCTTTGTTAGGACTCATCTTTTTTTTAATTTTCTTGAGTCCACACGAAACAATTAACGGTTCGTGGTCGAGGCTGGATATGTATTTCAGCCCCGAGTCCAAGCTATTGTTTCATATGCACTAAAGCAACTGAAAATTTACAGAATAACACGACGTCTAAAACAGACACAAAGCTGTTGTGAAGATGGTGTCTATCGAATTTAGTAATTGAACAATGTGGCTCTTTCTTTGTTAGTTTCTTTACCCAAGATGGATCAGCAGTGTCTACAAACAATGTAGATTACGACAGAGTTGTTGGTTCACTTGTAGTATTCCGTCAAGGCGCCAGCAATTTTACAACACAACAGATCTCAGTTTCAATTATTGATGATTCAAGAACCGAGTCGACTGAATCATTTTCAGTTACACTCTCTGCTGTGAATACCGGTGGTCTCGTTCCTGTTAATCCATCCAGCGCTACTGTTGACATCGTAGATAATGATAGTATGTATATTTTATTTCTTTCCGCCAGTATAAATATCCTTTTCCACTTCAAACATATCGTAACGTACCGTAGCATTCTCTTTTGTGTCGAAGTCATTAGTTCTAGTCGAGTGCTCAGGAAACAAAGAAATACGCTACGTTTCGGTACGATACTGGTGCAGTGGAAAACAGCCTTCAATTAACCTAACGTACTCCATGCTTAATAAGGAGCACTAATTAAAATTGGAAGGCGATTGGATGTGCATATCGAATTTAATGGAACATTAATTGAATTGCCACGTGAAACATCGCCTCAATTAAGTTTTCTGTAAATCTTGTATTGATCTTTTAGCTGTTTGTTGCTTGGCTCTAATTAAATGTAAAGTGCCTCCAATAAGTTGGCAACTTTGAAAATGGCTCTAATATCCTAACAAACTTGAGATCCTTTGTTGATCAACAGAATGCATTGAGCAACACGTTCTTGTACAAATTTGGACATTTTGGCAGATTAAGAGAAGATACTAGATCATTGTAAATTGAGATATTTCAAAATATAGTGTATTCGCGAGTTTGGTTGAAGGATCTTACTATCTTAAAATTATAAAAACAACATCGCCGTCTAGAGCGATGCTCAATTCGAAGACCCTTCGCTGCCAATTTCCAGAAGGGGTCTTCGCTCAAAACAGCGAATTCTTTCTATATTTTTCAAGTAGTAAGATTCTTCAACCAAGCTCGTGAATACTGTTCATTGCCACCTTCACTAGAACACGACACTCATCAGTGCACAAGTTTCGTGAAAGATAAAATTACTTTTTAGTACTGTTAGTAACAGCATATTAAATAATTAACTATGTATATGACGGTTGCGTAAAATTACTATTGTTTACACGTTTACCTTGTCTAATAGTCTTTTTATCTATTTAGACGCAATAATAAGATTTGCACCTGACTCGTATGCAATTCTGGAGAGTCAAGGTACAGTTTCTGTACATATCTTGCGAGTTGGAACAACTGAAAGACCTGTATCAGCATTGTAAGTTCATTCTCATAAGCTATATTGTGACTTTCTTGTCTATAATTTCTACTGTGTAGAAATGTACAGTATTGTATACACTAGAGTATAATTAGTAACAATTTGCATTTTGCAGTGAATTCAACATAATTGAGACATTTACAATCAGAAATATTAACATTCCTAAATTAACATCCTTGTTAATATTCGTTTTAGTAAAAAATGGATAATTCTGCTTAATATACAGTTAAAGTTTCAGACGCCATTAATTTGTTATATGTTATGCATTATAGTGTTATGTTTTATTGATTTTATAGTGTGGCCCTGCAAGCGGGAACAGCAACACTCGCTGATTTCACGAATGTAGGCCTAACAGTAACGTTTAATCCAGGTGATTCATCGATCAAGTCTGTTCCTATTACAATAACAAATGATCAAATAATAGAAGAGAGAGAATCGTTTACCGCCAGTCTCACTGCTATCACTGGTGCTGTTGTCCCTGGGGATGGAAGATCTGCTACGATTGACATCATAGATGACGATGGTGGGTAAAAATATCTATCTTAAGTGAAATTTGAATTCTCGTAAAAGTTGTTGATGTATCTTAGTTCGCAGTCATGATTCCTTCTAGTTCGTTTCTTTTTGGATTTGAATGACTACATATATTGGGAGATGCGTAAATCGAAACATGTATATCCCATGTAGGGCAAAGTATAGGTAAGGTTGTGGCTAAAAGGTTGTTTCCCAGCTATTTTACCGAAAGTGTGCAGACTATAGGATACGTTGTTCCAGCAACAAAAAGTCACACCATATTTCCACAACAATGTAAACGTTTCCCAGTTTCGACCCAGGTCTTTAATATTCACTGTCTCGTTTCTATAGAACTTCAATATACAAACTTATTAAGTTGTTCTAATATGACTGCTTCAATTTTTTATCAATATTTTTTCTATTTGAGCATACTTTCTAATCAAGTCACTGTTATGATTTATTCATTGATCATATTGGTTATTTATTGGCTATTTTTCCTGCATTGCAGTCCTAACAATTGTCATGGAAGCTGTTCCCTCAGCGGCTGTAGACGAAGATGATGGCACTGTTACAGTTACTGTGAGAGCTGTGGGGGGTCTACAAAGAACGATCAATCTGAAGTAAGAACATATAATTTATGGAGTATATACCTATAGATAGAGCAAATTCAAAGATTTTCAACTGCATCATTCACATTAAAGGCTGACGATCAACCGTTGATCTTCATATGATTAGTCGTATGTAAAATTTGCCTGTATGTAAAAGGCACATTATTGTCATGAATCATAATTGATTCATTACTACTAATTCTATTTAAGTCTGAGTGAACTATAATATAATACAATCGTGTAGACATAGAAGCTGGGTTTGGCACGTTTTATCTACTGTTAATATTCATTCAGCATCGAGTTAAAAGCCTTTTGATCATAGATAGAAACATGCGCATTTTTACATTGATTCTTTACATGATCTAGAAAGACCTTTTCGTTGTCAATTAAATAAAGTAATGGAAAAATTATTTTGCGATTTTAAGCATGGCCAAACAATCTTTTTGTGGAGGTTTCAATTTGTTTAACAATTTTTAACCTGTAATTTTTTAGCGTGTTTACATTTGATATAACTGCATCTGGTGGTGATTACGTTTCCAAGAACGAAGTAATTACGTTGGATAGCACAAATACTGTGAAAACGTTTGTTGTTGCTATACGGGACGATAATGTCGTGGAGAACACAGAAAGATTTGGTGTTAATGTCACAACGGATGAATCAAATGTTCGCATTCAAGATGAAACCATTGTTATTTCCATCCTGGACGAAGACAGTAAGTACAATGCAACACAATGCGATAAATGCAACAAAGTTAAAGTACAGTAATACTACTAAAGCTAGATTTTCATATGGTACATGTAGTTACATCAGTTTTACAACTGCTTAACATATAACTATAAGCCGTATATAGATATATTTACAATTTTTTCAAATTACCAGAAATATAAATATATACATTGTATACAAATCACTATCATTCTAGTAACATTGAAGGTGAGCCTTTTCTTCTAGATTTAAATTAGAGACGGTAAGGTTAGGATTAGGTTTTGGGTTGTGGATAGGCCTACATGAAGTATAGGCAGTAGACATACATAAAGTGCTTTCCCAGTAGAGTACAGTATAGCGCTTTTACTACGGTACAGTACGGTACACTGATCTGAATATAGATCAGTGGTACGGTACGATACAGTACAGTAAGGTACGGTACGGTACGGTACGGTACGGTTAGGTGCGATAGAGTACAGCACAGTACGTTTCCGCACAGTACAGTACATTTCAACACAGTACAGTACATTTCAACACAGTACAGTACATTTCAACACAGTACAGTGCATTTCAACACAGTACAGTACATTTCAACACAGTACAGTACATTTCGACACAGTACAGTACAGTACATTTCCACACAGTACAGTACATTTCAACACAATACAGTACATTTCAACACAGTACAGTACATTTCAACACAATTCAGTACATTTCAACACAGTACAGTACATTTCAACACAGTACAGTGCATTTCAACACAGTACAGTACATTTCAACACAGTACAGTACATTTCAACACAGTACAGTACATTTCAACACAATACAGTACATTTCAACACAGTACAGTATTGTACAATAAAATAATATGTAGTTTTATGCTATGCTATGCTATGCTATGCTATGCTATGCTATGCTATGCTATGCTATGCTATGCTATATTAACTGAGTCAGTATCTATATATATATATTAGTTATTAATCAGTTTTATAAACTTGCCCTGAAGAAGCGCGTGTTGTAAATATTCAATTCTCTTATATCCATAGAGTTGACTTTGTCCATTGCTCAAGCATCTTACCCAGTTCAAGAGAACGCAGGTTTTGTTTCTGTCGATGTAACTGTTACAGGAACAACAGATGTGATTGTTAGTGGCAGGTACGCTACTACGAAATTGAAAGAACATATATAGGAACTCCTATAGAATCATATAGAAACAAATGGTCGTATAGGAAGTTCCAATAGGAATTTTTCCTCCAGAATCTTTTAGGAACAAATATTGCTATATAAATAGTTAACTGGAATTCTGTAAGAGACAAATGTATTAGAGGATTGTTTAGAAGATGGTGCAACAATCCCTTAATAAATCCTGTTTGAATTCTAAACCATCCTGTAAACTTGCCCTATCAGAGGAAAACGGAATACCGGGAAAATGCCCGCAACTTTAGGTAGAGCGTTGACTGACGTTTCCACGTGCATGACTCGAGAATTGAAGCTACGGGCTGAGAGGTGTGATATGGTCGCTCTTACGACTTTTAAACTATCTATGTTAATTTTTATTTATAGCGTACTAAGAACCAGGGATGGAACAGCTGTCAATCCCGATGACTACGGAACTGTAGCCCAAAATCTTGTAATTGCACCAGGACAGAATAATAAGAATGTGATAATAACTATTAATAACGATCAACTAACAGAAGGAAATGAAAATTTTATCCTGGACTTGACAACGACTAACAACGATCAGATCTCTATAGCAAGGAGCTCTGCTCTTGTGTTGATCCAAGATGACGATGGTATAGATTTGCTTCTTTTTTCTATTCCCTGCATCTTTTAGTAGTAAATGTGGTTAATATTGTGGTTGTAATAGAAAAATGAGGGTCGTTTTGGTGGTAGAAGTAATAGTTTTGGTGGCAGCGGTATCAATAGTTGTTGAGACAGAAAGAAGAATAATGATGATGGTCGTTCCAGTGGCAGAATTAATAGTTGTGGTAGCTGTTGAAATAGTCATAGTAGTAATTACGGTAGTTGTTGCAGCTTTGTGGTAGTACTAATGGTTGTGGAAAAAAGCGAGTGCTGGTTGTAGAGATAATATCAGTGCTCGTGGTGGTAGTAGTTGTAGCAGTAGTTATCATGGCGGTAGTTGTGTATGGTAGTTGCAGTTGTGGACACACATATTGGTTGATGGTCATGGTAGTTGTGATAGTGACGATAGAATTGGTAGTAGTGGTGATGGTAATCGTTGCAGTGGTATATATTGTTGTTGTGGTAGAAAGTATGTATTATAAGCTGGGCATGGTGTTAGTGATTGTAGTAGTTGCAGTAATAGTGATTTCAGTAGTATACTTAAATTATTAGTAGTAGTTGTGATAGAATTTGTAATGGTGATATCAGTGGCCCTAATAGTGTTAGTGGTAGTTTTGCGATGGTAGTAGCGGTAGTAGCGTTTGCTAGTGGTAGTTGTGATATCACTAGTGCAGGTCGATATTCGATAGTCATGGTAAAATTTGTAATGGTGGTGCCAGTTTCTATAATAGTGCTTATAGTGGTAGTGGTGGTAGAGGTAGTGGTGGTAGAGGTAGTGGTAGTTGAATGTGTAGTAATAATGGTAGGAGTGGTTGTAGGAGTGTTGGAACTAAGCAAGAATTTTGTAAAGTTAACATGGATCATCTAACTGTCGGTGGATCTAAAATCAATCCTGTAAGCGCAGCTAAGACTATGGGAACATGGTTGGACTCTAACCTCAACTTACGTGAGCATATTAATACGATCTGCAGAGCTGCGTATTTTCATTTAAATAACATAAGGCGCGTTAGAAAATATCTATCTAAAGAATCGACGCAAACGCCTAGTTCAAGCGTTCGTTATTGGGCGCCTGGATTATTGTAACAGCCTTCTTTATGGTCTACCCTTAGTCCATCTATGACATACCCTTAGTCCATCTGGACAAACTACAACGTGCACAGAACTCTGCTGCGAGAATAATCTGCAAAACATCAAGATTTGGTTAACTCTGTGCTATATATACTCATTCTTACTTTTAAGGCGATTCATGGCCTTGCGCCTGAATACATTAGTAATTTAATAGGTATTAGGGAAATTTAATAGGTATACAGTCTTCGATCTAATAGTGGATTACTTCTTAATCATCCGAGTGCTAAATTCAGAAAGACATTGGGGGATAGGTCATTTACATCTACTGCCCCAACACTCTGGAATAAACTACCTTTACATATTCGGAACATTGACAATTTTACGAATATTTTGAAGACTCATTTTTTTAAGATTGCGTTTAATGTTTAAGTAAATTAAGTTAATGATCTTATGTATGTAATTAGATTAGTTTATTAGTTAGCTTATCTGTCTGTATCAATTTGATCATATTCATATGTTAATTTGCGCTATAAAAGTTTTTAATTATTAGTGAATGGACTAGTACAGTTTGATAGTTGTGGTGGTACTAGTACTGGTGATGGAATTGGTATTGGTGGTGGTTTCTGTAGTCAAGTTGTAGTTGCTAGAAGTTTTAATATCAGTAGCAGTCGTGGTAATACTATTTATATTTTTCTTAACAGTTGCAACTGTCCAATTTCTATCCAATCGATACTACTTTAATGAAACTGACAATAGTACACGTGTTGCTGTCTTTTTGACTGGAACTCTTGCTCAACCAGTTGTAGTCAGGTATAATATTTTTAAATTTAATAATAAGCAACTGAGGACGTATCGTTCAATATCACGAGCTTATATAGCTTTCCATATTCATAGACATAGTCACATAGACCTGCACTTAACCACGGAACTAAAGCGTCCAAAAGAACTTATTAATTTTAATTAATGTTGTGTTGACAGGTGTATAACACTTGTCTTACTTCGTACTGTGTATAGTTTTTGTAATTTTATCGATCTTATAAGAATAATGTTATCCGTCCGAAAAATCTTCAGCTAGAGTTCTGTATAAAGAAATTGAATATGTTTGTTTTAGGGTTGACACTGCACAAGGTACTGCGCTCGCTGCATTAGATTATGTTGAGATTGATAACCTGCGGTTGACGTATACACCTGGTGGGAACGTTATTCAATATATTGATATTACTATACTTGACGATGATTTAATTGAAGGATCTGAAGACTTTACAGCTAGGTTAACTTTGTTGTCACCTTTGGCTAATCTTGGAACTGTTGCAACGACGACAATAACAATCCTTGATGATGATGGTATGTGATATTAAAGATAGTCACGATTATTCATTAATTCCTGTCTGCTTGAATGTGCGATTCTCCAACGTTGGAGGTCGAGTGTATGTATAGTATACAAATAATGAATGTTTATTAGTGCAATGGTAAAAATATTTTCATGAGGTGAAAGATGGAATTTTCCATTCCACGAGGCGACAGCTGAGTGGAATGGGAAATTCCATCTTTCACCGAATTGTACGAATGAAAATTTATCCATTGCTCGACCCAAGTCTTTAATATTCACTGTCTCGTTTCTATATAACTTCAATATACAAACTTATTAAGTTGTTCTAATATGACTGCTTCAATTTTGTATCAATATTTTTTCTATTTGAGCATACTTTCTAATCAAGTCACTGTTATGATTTATTCATTGATCATATTGGTTATTTATTGGCTATTTTTCCTGCATTGTAGTCCTAACAATTGTCATGGAAGCTGTTCCCTCAACGGCTGTAGACGAAGATGATGGCACTGTTACAGTTACTGTGAGAGCTGTGGGGGGTCTACAAAGAACGATCAATCTGAAGTAAGAACATATAATTTATGGAGTATATACCTATAGATAGAGCAAATTCAAAGATTTTCAACTGCATCATTCACATTAAAGGCTGACGATCAACCGTTGATCTTCATATGATTAGTCGTATGTAAAATTTGCCTGTATGTAAAAGGCACATTATTGTCATGAATCATAATTGATTCATTACTACTAATTCTATTTAAGTCTGAGTGACGACTATAATACGACAATCGTGTAGACATAGAAGCTGGGTTTGGCACGTTTTATCTACTGTTAATATTCATTCAGCATCGAGTTAAAAGCCTTTTGATCATAGATAGAAACACGCGCTTTTTTACAGTGATTCTTTACAGGATCTAAAAAAGACCTTTTCGTTGTCAATTAAATAAAGTAATGGAAAAATTGTTTTGCGATTTTAAGCATGGCAAACAATCTTTTTGTGGAGGTTTCAATTTGTTTAAGGTGGCTCGATATAGTAATCACAAAAACCTTATTCAAGAATCGCGAAAACAAAACTTCATACTCTATGAACAAATCCGTGTGACCATTTGTGCGCGCGGGAATATTAACGAAATAACTTACAAAATGATCTGACGTAAGCAGTTGTTCGCGCCATCTCGCGTCATTACGCGTGTTATATACCGTTTCATGTCAGAATTTTTTTATATTTTGCTTATTGTTAGTCTGTCTTGCAAGTAAAATAATGCACGAAAAAAATTTGGGGGTCACCGTGCTTCTTTTCCAACTACACGAGGCGATAGGTTATTTTAGAGTGAATTTCGTACGCGTATGTTGCCATAGCAACGAAATATGTGTTACTAAAACTAACATAATTTGAAAGTAGAAACATCAAGATATATGAAAACCCTGATACCTGATGAATAAAACCTAAAAATATGGAGTTTAATCATTTCAGAGTGTTGAACACCTGAATTTTTTAAAACTGTATCGAGCCACCTTAACAATTTTTAACCTGTAATTTGTTAGCGTGTTTACATTTGATATAACTGCATCTGGTGGTGATTACGTTTCCAAGAACGAAGTAATTACGTTGGATAGCACAAATACTGTGAAAACGTTTGTTGTTGCTATACGGGACGATGATGTCGTGGAGAACACAGAAACATTTGGTGTTAATGTCACAACGGATGAATCAAATGTTCGCATTCAAGATGAAACCGTTGTTATTTCCATCCTGGACGAAGACAGTAAGTACAATGCAACACAATGCGATAAATGCAACAAAGTTAAAGTACAGTAATACTACTAAAGCTATATTTTATGGTACATGTAGTTACATCAGTTTTGCAACTGCATGCTTAACTTGTAACTATAAGCCGTATATAGCTATATTTACAATTTTTCAAATTACCAGAAATATAAATATATACATTGTATACAAATCACTATCATTCTTACTAGCAACATTGAAGGTGAGCCTTTTCTTCTAGATTTAAATTAGAGACGTTAAGGTTAGCGTTAGGTTTTGGGTTGGATTGTGGACAGGCCTACATGAAGTATAGGCGTTAGACATACATAAAG
Source organism: Trachythela sp. YZ-2020 (assembly GCA_016169945.1). Classification (NCBI taxonomy): domain Eukaryota; kingdom Metazoa; phylum Cnidaria; class Anthozoa; order Malacalcyonacea; family Clavulariidae; genus Trachythela; species Trachythela sp. YZ-2020. The sequence continues at coordinate 6,154,054 of JADLSH010000369.1, forward strand.
TACTTTCCCAGTAGAGTACAGTATAGCGCTTTTACTACGGTACAGTAAGGAACGGTACTATACAGTACAGTAAGGTACGGTTAGGTGCGTTACAGTACCGTACATTTCCACACAGTACAGTACATTTCAACACAGTACAGTACTTTTCAACACAGTAAAATAATATGTAGTTTTATGCTATGCTATGCTATGCTATGCTATGCTGTGCTGTGCTGTGCTGTGCTGTGCTGTGCTGAGCTGAGCTATGCCATGCTATGCTATGTTATGTTGTCCTGATTTATATTAACTGTGTCAGTATCTAGATATATTAGTTCTTAATCAGTTTTATAAACTTGCCCTGAAGAAGCATGTGTTGTAAATATTCGATTCTCTTATATCCATAGAGTTGACTTTGTCCATTGCTCAAGCATCTTACCCAGTTCAGGAGAACGCAGGTTTTGTTTCTGTTGATGTAACTGTTACAGGAACAACAGATGTGATTGTTAGCGGAAGGTACGCTACTATATAAATATGTTCAGCTAATTCTAGAAAATTGCTGGATTCTCTTACGAAATTGAAAGAACATATACTGGGATCCTATAAGGAATTCCTATAAGATTATATAGGAACTCCTATAGAATCATATAGAACCAAATGGTTGTATAGGAAGTTTCAATAGGAATTTTTCCTACAGAATCTTTTAGGAACAAATATTGCTATATAAATAGTTCGTATAAACTGGAATTCTGTAAAGAAAGAAAGAAACAAATGTATTGGCCTATTGGAGGATTGTTTAGAAGTTGGTGCGACAATCCCTAATAGAAACTTCAATCAATAGCATAACTGTATGAATTCCTATGGGAATCCTATTGGAATTCCTGTTTGAATTCTAAACCACCCTGTAAACTTTCCCTATCAGAGGAAAACGGACTACAACTTTAGGTAGAGTGTTGACTAACGTTTCCACGTGCATGACTCGAGAATTTAAGCTACGGACTGAGAGGTGTGGTATGGTCGCTCTTACGACTTTTAAACTATCTATGTTAATTTTTATTTATAGTGTACTAAGAACCAGGGATGGAACAGCTGTCAATCCCGATGACTACGGAACTGTAGCCCAAAATCTTGTAATTGCACCAGGACAGAATAATAAGAATGTGATAATAACTATTAATAACGATCAACTAACAGAAGGAAATGAAAATTTTATCCTGGATTTGACAAGGACTAACAACGATCAGATCTCTATAGCAAGGAGCTCTGCTCTTGTGTTGATCCAAGATGACGATGGTATAGATTTGCTTCTTTTTTTTTATTTCCTGCACTTTTAGTAGTAAATGTGGTTAATATTGTGGTTGTAATAGAAATAATGAGGGTCGTTTTGGTGGTAGAAGTAATAGTTTTGGTGGCAGCGGTATCAGTAGTTGTTGAGACAGAAAGAAGAATAATGATGGCTGTTCCAGTGGCAGAATTAATAGTTGTGGTAGCTGTTGAAATAGTCATAGTAGTAATTACGGTAGTTGTTGCAGCTTTGTTGTAGTACTAATGGTTGTGGAAAAAAGCGAGTGCTGGTTGTAGAGATAATATCAGTGCTCGTGGTGGTAGTAGTTGTAGCAGTAGTTATCATGGCGGTAGTTGTGTATGGTAGTTGCAGTTGTGGGCACACATATTGGTTGATGGTCATGGTAGTTGTGATAGTGACGATAGAATTGGTAGTAGTGGTGATGGTAATCGTTGCAGTGGTATATATTGTTTGTTGTGGTAGAAAGTATGTATTATAAGCTGGGCATGGTGTTAGTGATTGTAGTAGTTGTAGTAATAGTGATTTTAGTAATATACTTAAATTATTAGTAGTAGTTGTGATAGAATTTGTAGTGGTGATGTCAGTGGCCCTAATAGTGTTAGTGGTAGTTTTGCGATGGTAGTGGTAGTTTTGCGATGGTAGTAGTAGCGTTTGCTAGTGGTAGTTGTGATATCACTAGTGCAGGTCGATATTCGATAGTCATGGTAAAATTTGTAATGGTGGTGCCAGTTTCTATAATAGTGCTTATAGTGGTAGTGGTGGTAGAGGTGGTAGAGGTAGAGGTAGTGGTAGAGGTAGTGGTGGTTGAGTGTGTAGTAATAATGGTAGGAGTGGTTGTAGGAGTGTTGGAACTAAGCAAGAACTTTGTAAAGTTAACATGGATCATCTAACTGTCGGTGGATCTAAAATCAATCCTGTAAGCGCAGCTAAGACTATGGGAACATGGTTGGACTCTAACCTCAACTTACGAGAGCATATTAATAAGATCTGCAGAGCTGCGTATTTCCATTTAAATAACATAAGACGCGTTAGAAAATATCTATCTAAAGAATCGACGCAAACGCCTAGTTCAAGCGTTCATTATTGGGCGCCTGGATTAATGTAACAGCCTTCTTTATGGTCTACCCTCAGTCCATCTTGACAAACTACAATGTGCACAGAACTCTGCGGCGAGAATAATCTGCAAAACATCAAGATTTGATTAACTCTGTGCTATATATACTCATTCTTACTTTTAAGGCGATTCATGGCCTTGCGCCTGAATACATTAGTAATTTAATAGGTATTAGGGAAAGATCTATATACAGTCTTCGATCTAATAGTGGATTACTTCTTAATCAACCGAGTGCTAAATTCAGAAAGACATTGGGGGATAGGTCATTTACATCTGCTGCCCCAACACTCTGGAATAAACTACCTTTACATATTCGGAACATTGACAATTTTACAAGTTTTAAGAATATTTTGAAGACTCACTTTTTTAAGATTGCGTTTAATATTTAAGTAAATTAAATTAATGATCTTATGTATGTAATTAGATTAGTTTATTAGTTAGCTTATCTGTCTGTATCAATTCTTGTAAAGCGCATTTGAACATATTCATATGTTAATTTGCGCTATAAAAGTTTTTAATTATTATTATTACTAGTACTGGTACCAGTGGTAGTGGTGAATGGTTGTAATAGTAATGGTATTGTGCCAGTTCCAGTAGTGATTGTGCCAGTAGCCACAATAGTGGTTCTATCAGTGGAAGTAGTGTATGGTAGTGATGATGACGGTACTGTGGTATTATCAGTAGTGATGTTGCAAGTAGTCACAATAGTAAGAGTAGTAGAAGTAGTGATTCATGGTAGTGGTAGTGAGGGTACTAGGGGTGGTAGTGAAGGTACTATGGATGGTAGTGGTAGTGGAGGTACTAGGGATTGTAGTGGTAGTGAAGGTACTAGTGATGGTAGTGGTAGGGATGGTACTAGGGATGGTAGTGGTAGTGGAGGTACTAGGGATGGTAGTGGTAGTGAAGGTACTAGTGATGGTAGTGGTAGGGATGGTACTAGGGATGGTAGTGGTAGGGATGGTACTAGGGATGGTAGTGGTAGTGAAGGTACTAGTGATGGTAGTGGTAGCCTGGTAGGGATGGTACTAGGGATGGTAGTGGTAGTGGAGGTACTAGTGATGGTAGTGGTAGGGATGGTACTAGTGATGGTAGTGGTAGGGATGGTACTAGGGATGGTAGTGGTAGGGATGGTACTAGGGATGGTAGTGGTAGTGAAGGTACTAGTGATGGTAGTGGTAGGGATGGTACTAGGGATGGTAGTGGTAGGGATGGTACTAGGGATGGTAGTGGTAGGGATGGTACTAGGGATGGTAGTGGTAGTGGTAGTGAAGATACTAGGGATGGTAGTGGTAGTGAAGGTACTAGGGATGGTAGTGGTAGTGAAGGTACTAGTGATGGTAGTGGTAGTGAAGGTACTAGTGATGGTAGTGGTAGTGAAGGTAGTAGTGATGGTAGTGGTAGTGGAGGTACTAGGGATGGTAGTGGTAGTGGAGGTACTAGGGATGGTAGTGGTAGTGGAGGTACTAGGGATTGTAGTGGTAGTGGAGGTACTAGTGATGGTAGTGGTAGGGATGGTACTAGGGATGGTAGTGGTAGTGGTAGTGAAGGTTCTAGGGATAGTACTCAGGATGGTAGTAGTGGTGGTGACAATAACCATAATAGTTGTATATCGCAATGGTAGTGAATGGACTAGTACAGTTTGATAGTTGTGGTGGTACTAGTACTGGTGATGGAATTAGTATTGGTGGTGGTTTCTGTAGTCAAGTTGTAGTTGCTTGAAGTTTTAATATCAGTAGCAGTCGTGGTAATACTATTTATATTTTTTTAACAGTTGCAACTGTCCAATTTCTATCCAATCGATACTATTTTAATGAAACTGACAATAGTACACGTGTTGCTGTCTTTTTGGCTGGAACTCTTGCTCAACCAGTTGTAGTCAGGTATAATATTTTTAAATTTAATAATAAGCAACTGAGGACGTATCGTTCAATATCACGAGCTTATATAGCTTTCCATATTCATAGACATAGTCACATAGACCTGCACTTAACCACGGAACTAAAGCGTCCAAAAGAACTTATTAATTTTAATTAATGTTGTGTTGACAGGTGTATAACACTTGTCTTACTTCGTATTGTGTATAGTTTTTGTAATTTTATCGATCTTAGCATTCATAAGTATCCTGATGATGACTATAGTCGAAACGTCGATATTAAAATGAAATTATTAGGAATTTCCATTATTTTGTATTTAACAATGTATTAGACTATAGATTTTGATAAAGGCTGCATTTGGCTAGAATCAAGATTTCATATTTATAAGAATAATGTTATCCGTCCGAAAAATCTTCAGCTAGAGTTCTGTATAAAGAAATTGAATATGTTTGTTTTAGGGTTGACACTGCACAAGGTACTGCGCTCGCTGCATTAGATTATGTTGAGATTGATAACCTGCGGTTGACGTATACACCTGGTGGGAACGTTATTCAATATATTGATATTACTATACTTGACGATGATTTAATTGAAGGATCTGAAGACTTTACAGCTAGGTTAACTTTGTTGTCACCTTTGGCTAATCTTGGAACTGTTGCAACGACGACAATAACAATCCTTGATGATGATGGTATGTGATATTAAAGATAGTCACGATTATTCATTAATTCCTGTCTGCTTGAATGTGCGATTCTTGGAGCTCGAACGTTGAAGGTCGAGTGTATGTATAGTAGTCGTTAATAACCTGTCACGATTTATGTCGGAATCTAAAAAGGCTAAAAGCACCAGAACTAAGACAGCTGTTTGTGTAATTACCCGTGAGAGCATTGTCAATGCTTACTTTGAAATGGAAAAGAAACCGGAATCGTTAATAACAATGATAAAAATCGCTATAAACCGAGAACTAGTAAAATCGTGACTGCCATGAAATCCATTCACTTTTACGTTTGTTCTTAACTGGATACTGTGTGAAATTGATGATAATAATAGTACATATAGTTACAGTTTATCTGCAGAGTTATTCACAGCATTTCTATCATCAGATCATTTCTGTCAATTTGGAATATTTTCTAGTTGCTGGAATCGGATTTGCTCTGCCGGAAAGAACTGTCCCAGAAAATGGAGGAACGGTACAAATTGCTGTTGATTCCACCGGAGGTCTTCACACTCCAGTAACTGTCAGGTTTGTGAATAGCAATTAGTAGGGCTAAACAATTTGTGAAAAGTAAAGCCTTGGCAAATGTGTCCTTGTTTGCCCACTCGTGGTAAACATTCTTGCGGAAGCAAAATTTCCTCCCTTGCAGGAAAAATGTTTCCCAACAAACTCAAGTGCGATTATTGTCTGACAAATATTGATTTCTTACAATCTTCCACCTGTAATAATCTGTATGTATTGAAATGCCGCAGCCAATCAGTGCAGTATTTGTTGTTTCCGCATTATCCGCAACAATGTTTCCTGGTTTGACCACCTGGTTTGACTTTGCATGGAAAACCTGAATAGGAAACAATATTTCCGTAGCAATGTTTTCCCCAGGCCTTACAGGTTGTGTGTTGATATCGTAGTTCGCATAGTATTCAAAATGTCAAACGGTCTTAAATTAAGGCCCTTTTGAAATATCCCATTCTCGTCGATAACAAACGACCAGCGTTGCATGATAATGAAGAACTTTTCCGTTATCTTCGAAATAAGAGTAATGTTGTTTGTCTAAAATAAACCTTTGTGCTAAATGTTACAAAATATGGTATAATATTGTGTTATAGTATCACAGTGACGGGGAGTACGGCTTCATCAAATGATTATACAGTTGCTGATAATATCACATTGACATTTACTCCAACTGGACCGGCACGTCAATTCTTCAGTTTCGCACCAGATAATGATACCCGGGTTGAAGGTGATGAAATTGTGTTGGCAACATTATCCACAACAGATCCTCAAGCAGAAATCCTTACAAGCCTTATGCGAATCACCATTCAAGACAACGACAGTACGTTTTACCCTTATATTTGTTTGTCTATTATGTCTGTGTGTTTGTTTTGGTATTGGCAACTTGGCATGTTGATTGCCTGCTTGTGCAAGTTATTTTTCGTTTAGTTTTATTTACCTTTAGCTTTTTTCTCGTGTGCTATTTTCGTCTTAACCGTTAATATGTAATGGCATAAATAGAGTTACTTAAAGATAATGAGAAAGTCCACAACGCAGTATCGCGTACCGAAACGTAACGTAGTTCTTTGTGTTCTGAGCAGTACGGTGGAACTAATGACTTCTATACAAATACAATAGAAAATACGATAAACTCTTGTGTTATATAAATAAATCCCATATTCAATAGATGTGTTTAACCATTTATTCGTAATCATACTACAACGTATCTATTTGCAATTGCAGAAGCGATCGTGCGTCTTGGTCAAACAAATATCCCGGCTTCAGAAGGAGGTGTTGTCAGTATTGATGTTTTGTTAACTGGAGATTTGGATGTTCCTGTAACAGTAAAGTAAGTAATGACATGATACCTTACCTGAATCAACCTGAGGATTGTCTATAACTGAATATTTTTGCTCAAACAAGGTGGTAGTGTTTGCAATATTCGTATTTGACTACCTGTTATTGAGATTTGGTGGCACGGTGTGTAGTGCATGCGCCAGTGGATATGATTTCCTGGAAACCACAGGGTTTTCTTTGCTCTTGATATAAAGCTAGAACAATTTAACCAGAACTGATAGAGAGTTCCATCTTAACTAAAATTAGTTTAGTCTAATTCTGTAGCCCACTCTTCATCCGTGAAAAATCGTTAGCTATTTTTATAACTTCCTTTTCGTTGTATTTTAAATGTTATTATATTCATGGTTTCTTCCTAATTTTTTCCACACTGTTTCTTCCTAACTTAAAGCTTGGCAGCTAATGGATTGTCAGCCACAGAAGGTGCTGATTTTACTTTTAACGACCAAACAGTCGTGTTCCAACCTGGAGATACACAAGAAACACGTCTAGTTGTAATCAATGAAGATAATGCAGTGGAATCCACGGAATTCTTCAATGTGGACCTCACTTCTACTGATGGGAATGTTCAAATCGGAACCCCAGACAGAACTCTTGTATCCATAAATGATAATGACGGTATAGCTATTCATTTTTTCATATTGTTTTCCTGAAAAATCTTCCAGTTGAAATGAGAAACGCGAAGGGGATTTCCATTTTTAACTCTCTTGTACCTCAACTAGTCTCTGTTAGTATCTATTCGCTGTAATTAATGTATGTGTACTTATTTGTAATATCTTATATTTAGCTTTGTATTTAAGACTTTAAACCTCCGACCCCCCCTCCCCAGAAATAGAATACTTTTGAAGGGGCTAGCGTGTCTAAATAAAGTTTTACCTATCCATCTTACCTATCTTCCAGTACTCGCCATAGATGTGTAGAAATGTTCATTAATATTCGCTCTTTTTCCAGAGGCTTCATTGTATTTCCAAAGTAGTACTTACGACACGTCAGAAGATGACGAAGAAGTTACCTTAACCGTTGTCTTGGCAACCAACGCTCCACTTCAAAGACAAGTTACTGCAAGGTAATATACTCACACTATCTTATCAATAATTCGTGTTATAATAAGAAATTACCTACCCATGTCATGTCATGTCATGTCATGTCATGTCATGTCATGTCATGTCATGTCATGTCATGTCATGTCATGTCATGTCATGTCATGTCATGTCATGTCATGTCATGTCATGTCATGTCATGTAATAATAAGAAGCTTTAATCAAACTCGCTAAAAATTTACAACAATACATTAAAACAAACAAGATATTACAAACAACAAAAGGCAAGTTAGATAAGGGATTCACAAACGGACTCGAAGTCCCAACAAGGCAAACCCCGCAAATATATAACACCTAAATTTACACTATGTCTATGATGACAGAAAATATACATAAAACCTATCTAGTTTATCTAACTACTGTTGGACGAAATACGCCATTCTCCTTAATAATAATAGACCCTTCACTGCTTGCGTCATAAGCTAATTTACACCACCAAAGTTTCCCTAAATACAGATAATCAGCGTGAAAGTATAACTAACTCATGGATTTGATCAAAGGACAAATTTACTTGTTTGAGAAGAGATAACACCACCGAGTTAACAAAAACTTCTATAGTGCAAACCAGCCCATATATCTCCTAACAGCAGGAAGGATTGCCAATAGACCTACAATAAGGACATATTGTCTTCCAAGTACTTAGTCTGTCCGTATCAAAAATGTTATTTAGCTTATTAAGATAATATATGTATAATCTAGTTTTAAAGGAACTAAAAATAGTTGATTTACGAATGTCAAGTGGTAGATTGTTCCATAGTTGCACATTACGATTGAAGAAGGAGTCTCTAAATAGCGAAGTACGATAACGGTGAACTGGATACAGGTTTGAACTGTCACTAGAGCTCCTGGTTCTGCCACTTGAGATTTGGATGTAATCTTCGAGCTGTACATTAAATGAACCATTTAAGTATTTGTACACAAAGCATAAATCACGACACTCCAGCCAGTAAGAAATGGGAAGCAGATTCAGAGAAATTCATGTCATGTCATGTTATGTTATGCCATGTTATGTCATGTCATGTTATATTATGTTGCAGAAACCGGTTTAAGTATACATATATTATAGGTTAGGTCTTAGGTTCTTCCGTTCGATGACGAACCTAGGATTACGAAATGTCTTCATTGACATATGTCCATTGCCATTGCTGTGTCATCACACCATTACTTATTCAAATCCTTCTCCACCGTTCTTCTCCGTGTTATTACTGGCGTTTCTCACCCTCTCCTCCTATGCGTTCGCTGGTTTTGGCAATCTTCCATCACTCATTCATATTATAGATTGGCTTACCTCAGAATCTTAGTTTAGTTCACAAGTTTGCAACCAATCGTGTCACGCTTGGTACGAGCTTGGTACGATCCAAAACCTTCTTCTGTCATTTTAACTCAATCCAATGTGACTAGTGTCTCCAAATGTGTTCAAATATATTATAACCAAGCATGAACCATTAGTTGTGACTTGTGAACTAAAAATTTTGAGGCAAGTCAACCTGTACAGAATATATATATTTAAATCTCTGTTTTTAGCTTTACTTTATCGAGTCTAACAGCAGTGTCTCCTGAAGATTTCCCATCCAGCACCACCGCGACTGTGACCTTCAACGTTGGAGATGGTAGCTCAGAAACTCGAAATGTTGTAATTCCTGTTGAAGATGATAATATTGTGGAACCATTACAGTTTTTCCGAGTGACCATTGTTTCATCGGCTAATGTTATTAACCCAGGAACAGCTACAGTAACTATCCAAGACAATGATGGTAAGGTTATGTCGTAATCGTTGTGTATTTCAGTAAGCTGTACAGGCTAGCATATGGTGGTCAACTGCTGACATTTGTTGGAGCAAGAAAATTAAACTACATTTCTCAATTCGATTTATTAGCCACTAAATACAAGACTACTGTATATAACGGATAGCATTTACACCATATCTGCCAGCTCTAATAACTATGGATTGACCACTATCTGTTATACGGCTTCTAGTCTGTCGAACAAATATATCCAGTGTCACAGGAATTTCGCCCCCCCCCCCCCCCCCAGGAATCTTGAAGAGTAAGGTGTTCTCCTATCACATTTTGAGTGAATTTTAATAACTATTTCCTAAAGACTTATTCCAATTTATATATTTCTCTTAATAACTTCATTATCATTGGCTACTATTAAAGGATTACGGAATGGTTTTCCGTGCAGGGTTGCGTGATCCTAACACGCGGGATGTTGCGAGACTTTCTGAAAGCGTAAAAAAATACGAGCCGATAGGCAAGTATTTTTTAGCTTTCAGAAAGTCGAACAACATCCCAAGTGTTAGGATCACACAATCCTACACGGAAAACCATTTGGTAATTATTTTATAAAATAACGACAAAGAAACAACAGCATTTCCCGACATTTTAAAACGCCCGCGAAGCGCCTAAAATTTTCCGTGCATGATTGTCTCATCCTGCACGAGTATTGACCAATCACAACTCGCGTAGTAAACATGCTATTTTATAATAATATTTACTCATCTATTTTGGTATTGAAAATGTCCAATGATGTTTTATTGTTTTAGTTGTCCAGGTTCGCTTTATTCGAAATCCTTATTATTTTGTGGAAGATGCAGCTGTTACAAACGTTAATGTGGCTATCTTGTTCAGCAGCCCATTACAGAAGACAATCACTATCAGGTAAGGATCTTATTTCTATCAGCGATCCAAGCCTCGTCGTTTTCAACTGCGACCCCATCCTTGTGAAGGACGCAGCTCAAACGTGACCTAGTTGAAGGCCTACTAAGCGTCTCTGCACGACTGCCACCATACAACACATGTCTGGTCACGGAGCACATCTAGGGTTGAAAGGTCAGTTTTGGTGAGGAGAAACCGGAGAACCGGGAGAAAAACGGTCGACGCACAGGAAAGAACCGGACTCAACTCTACTTACATGAAGTCAGAGCAGGATAGTCACCCAAGTAATAATTCCCCACCCTCGCGCCTCGATCTACAGTAGCAAGATTAACTCAACGGTAAAGGGCAGCGTACTAACGAAACAACTCTTTAAGATTTCATTTCTTCTTAAAGATTTATGTTTTGTCCCATACGTATATGCCTTCGCAAAATTCTCATGTCTAACTCATTTTGTTGAATGCTGCTTTTATTGCTGCTAAAGTTTTCTAGAAATGCTTCTCGCCATCAAGGTTATAAGTAGTAGCCTTGGCCCACAAACAGCTAGCACTTACAATCCTGGCAAAAATTATTGTGGACAGCGCTTGCATTGATAATTATACTTGTTTGGTCTATTCATTTCATTACAAAAACAGCAATTTCCGGCTCACCCCTGAGACATGTATTGAAAAGGATTGAAAAGGTTACAAATTGGTTAAGGTATAATGCTTTGTGATATCCAATGTGAAAACCAATATTGCACGGGGGGGTGCGGGGTAGAAGGATGCAAACATATGTATTTGCCATGATTGTACCTCCAAACACTAAAACTCTTCCATTAAATGATTATTGACTAAGAATAATTCGCACATGGAATAAATAGAAGACAAATAACATTGGTTTATATATATTGCAGGCTCGCTTCAGAAGACAATTCAGCTATAGCTAACCGAGATTATACACCATTGCTTGCAAATAACGCCATAGGTGTAGGCGCAGGGGATGGCGTAGAAAAACTCATCCAAGTCAACATTATAGATGACTCGTTTTTTGAAGAGGAAGAAAACTTTAAGCTTAGGTTATCAAGTAATGATTCATCAGTTAGAGTAACTGCACCAGATCTGGTCAATGTTTTCATTGTTGATGATGATGGTAAGATACATGCATGGTTAAAATAATCAGTGTTTACCCAGTCTTAAATAAGCCTCCCATTCTTTGTCTGAAAAGTTTATGATGTTACTATGTTTTCCTTTTGTAATTCGCAATGACGGTAAATCAATCGTGCATTTCTTACCTGATATAGGGTAAAACTTAATATAAATTAATGATTATGCCCCCTCTATTAAAACTCCCGTTTGAAAGGAACAATTGTAAATTTTAGCCCATTTAAACTAAGCTGAAAACTTTCAAAAATGATTGTCAGCTAACAATCTGAAAACAAATACAATACTCAGTTGGTCGCGTAAAAAGAATTTCAGTCAAAATATAAGTCAAAATATATTTTAAAAGTTGTTCTTATTTTAAAGATTTAGAGTTGCTCTATTTTCTAGTCATGTTATATATAATGTAATTATTATTTTAAATTAATCTGTATGTGTTTTAACCCCATATAGATGCTGTTGTTAGTTTCCAACAAAATGTTTACTGGACGACTGAGGACACTCCAAGTGTTAAAATCTGTGTTTTAACTTCGACTGATCTTCGTGATGATATTGTAGTAACGTATGTACATATATTTACCTTTTGTATACTATATAGCTATATTAATAGTTTTATTTATTCTATAACAAATTAAAATTTGGCTGACAAATATAGAAATGTTAAATTTTATATTAAACTATTAGACTCTTCTCAAGTTATCCCGCTTATAGACAAACAAACGAATACACAAACAAACCATGAAAACATAACCTCCTGAATTTCAATGAATGACAGAGTTCTTTGTATACGTATATTTATTTCGTAAAGCTTTCGATTGAAGTAATAATGCATTTATTATTTTTCTTTAGCGTTAGCACCATCGTTGGAACCGCTTCGACGTCTGATTTCGAACCAGTGAACCAACAGCTAACTATTACATCAACATTACGCGTATGTTTCAACGTCACTTTGAAGGAAGATCTTCTTATAGAAGGAAATGAAACATTTTCTGTACAGTTGACGACTGTTAACCCACGTGTACAAATACCTAACAGAGTTACTCTCGTGCATATTGTAGATGATGGTAATTATATAATTTATTTTCTAATAATGAAAGCAGTTATTACAAAGGGTACAGATGATATTCTGCGATGCTGTATATGTTTAAAAACTGTAGTGCAAAAGCGACTACTTGTTAGTTACATGTTTTTCTTGCCGTCGATATGATGTCAACGTGCCATTAAAAACCTAGCTGTTACAACTGTTATATTTTGTTTAAGTTTTTGCTGAATTTTAATGACGATATTGTCAGTTTAAGAAGTCGTAAGATTACGTTTGCCATGTATATTTCAAATATCATTAAAGTGCATCTAAAATCGGCTCGACGGATATGGTGTCTGTTTAATGGAGGTGTCCGAAAAACTGAAATATTCTTCAGCAATATTCTTCTGAAAAGCGATAGTAGAGTAAAATCACTGAGAAAGTATCTTGTATTACAGATGTGAACGAATGCGCAGACAGAACTCATGATTGCCATCCTACTCGTGCTTTCTGCAGTGATACAGACGATGCCTTCACGTGCACGTGTTTCCCAGGCTATAGAGGTGACGGACGAATTTGCGATGGTGAGTATACCACTTGACCCAGTTGTCCGCTAAGGCAGGATGTTCTTTAAGGTAGAAATTTAGTATTTTCCTTTGGAAAACTCAGTCTGAATAATATTCCAAGTGTAGTTCCTTAAAGCCTGGCACGCACAGGATAGATTTAGTCGCCCGACAATAATTGATTTACCAACCGATGTAAATCGGTATATGCCGCATACGTCCGTTAGTTGCTTTCTGGTATATTACGAAAATACGTAACGTTTTCTGGTATATTGATGTTGCCATGTAAGATTATCAAACCATGTGATCACAGGTGAATTCTGATTGGTTATAGTGATCGATAAAATCCCATCAAGCCGCGCACGATAATAAGTCGGATAATATCAAACAGTTTGGTCTTCCCCGATAAAAATCGGCCGACAAAAATCGCTTAAAAATGACAGCGCATTGGTTAACTTGAATGCGGTTTACAATTTGGGTAATAATATAAATGTGACATAATATTTGAAATTTAACTGTGGGCAAAGCTCATTACCTCTTCCGCGTCAAGATGTCGCCAAGGCAAATGTTGATTTTTAACATCCTATTTAGATATTGATGAATGCACGGAGAATACAGACAACTGTGATGCGAATGCGAACTGCATCAATACCGTTGGTGCTTTCGATTGCGTGTGTAATCCAGGTTTCACGGGCGATGGATTGACTTGCACAGGTATGAACGTAAATATGAAATACTTTTATTCTTTTATTTATTCCATAATTTAATATTATGCGTGATAGTAATTATAGTAATTTCAACATCTCCAAATTGCTTATATTGTCTAAATGTTTTAGATATTATCGATTGCAATCCCAATCCAAACTCGTACCCATGTCACAGGTTTGCACTCTGTAATGATACCATGGGCTCTTACGTCTGCTGGTGTCCAGCTGGTTTTGTTGGTGATGGATACAACTTCTGTAATGGTAGGTTTATGAGTATACCGTAAATCCTCCGTTATTCCTGCTCTCTTTTATGCCCCCCCCCCCCTCTCCCTAGAATAACCACCCGTCCCTCTATTTTAAATTCATGTTATGCAATAGCTTACCGTTTTGTTCATGTTACCATGTTTTGCTATTCACGATATTCTCTCTGCATAACATCCATCAAGGCCAGGCAATATCTCATTGTTCATTTTCAATAAGATAAGGCTTATCATAAGCGTTTTCCTCGAGTTGACGTCATCAAATTGTACTATGTAGTATCATAATCTATTACCTTCAAAGCATCAACCACATTACGATAGCTTTACGCATATCTTATGTAGCCATTATTTGTATGCACGTATTTAGTTATTTGTTCATTTTTTTCTATAGACACAAATGAATGTCTGTTGGGAACTCATGAATGTGCTAGTGTAGCAGCGTGTGAGAATACTCGTGGATCATACATCTGTCGATGTCCAGTTGGCTTCTTTGGTGATGGCAGAACTTGTGTTGGTATGTTGAACTCGATATATTACTGGAGTAATATCTTAGTTACTTCAAGTGGAACCAACACCACATAACGCATAGACACTGACGTCCATTATGTACCGAACATGGCTTCACTTTTCATTCAGGCAATTGTCGACTGGAGTATATAACTACAGTTGTACAAAACACAGTGTTCGTATCACAGGCTTTTCCTTGGCTTTTCCAAATATAGAATTGTTGACCAAATTCTCAGACTGGTATAGCGTACTGTAAAGCGGCAAGTACATTTCAGACTAACATCTGAGTTCTGTAGAACTAAATTCATAACTAGGGGGGCTCTCTAGACGAGCATGTTACCAAGGGTGAAAGCCGCCCAATCCCATGATAATATTTCTTTACTATATTCATGCCTGAAATAGTCATAAGTGATGATGGAAAAATTATATAATTTCAAGCATTCTTGCAAAAAAGAAGTGGGGCTCCGCCCCCTAGCGCCCCCATCTTCTACACCAATGCTTGCTCGTGGTACGGTTACCTCAGCTTGTCATTGAATTCTATCAGTTGACCATGATCAGTTCAACTGGTAGAACGTCAGGCTAGCAATCTGGATCAATCATTAGATCAATCTGGATCAATCATCAAAAATCCGGATCAATCAAATCATTAGCAATCTGGATCAGAAAATATGGATCCACTCCAATGTGGGACTATAAGTTTTTCCTTGACAAAGCTTGACAAATAATGTCAAGCTTTGTCAAGCTGCGAAACAACATACAAAAAATGTAAAACGACTGAAATTGTGTTTTTAGATGTTGATGAATGCGGTGTGGGAACTCACCTTTGTCACGAGGACGCCACGTGCAACAACACAGTTGGATCGTATGATTGTACTTGCAATACTGGATATAATGGAAATGGCCGAGTTTGTAATGGTGAGAGTTTTAAATTTTCTTTCTCTAGTTTCTGGATAGATATAAAACATTTGAGTGCATGTTTTTATCAATTTTAAAAGTCGACTTTGTAGTATTATGATTAGGGGCGAAGATTCAAAATGGAAGTTAATAGACTGGTACGGTTGATTTTGATCGCCCGATCGCTTCTGTAGTTTCACTATAAGAATACCACGTTATTAACCTACTGACCGAAGGTCCTTTGTCCCTCTGGACCCCCACGTTTGAGATATTAACGCTGATTATATCTTTACAAAATATACCTGTTCATTATATGTGTGTCCTACCTTATATATGTATTTATGATATTAGATATCAATGAATGTTTGACTAACCCATGCCACGAAAACGCTACCTGTAGTAATACAGACGGTTCGTTCAAATGTGATTGTAAACTTGGTTTTACTGGAGATGGTTTTACCTGTAGAGGTAAGCTTGTTAAATTGTTGTTCAGTCGTGAGCGTGAACCATCTTTAAAATAACTTGATGAATACGTTAGAGCATCTTAAATTCAAATTCTTAAATACGAATTCCAAATGAGAACAATTTCAAAAGGTTAGTCTCCAGCATAGAAATTTCGAGCAAAGAACCGCATACGGTTATTTAATCATTTTCGAATTATGACCATTATAGTGACCATGGTAAGCTTTCGCTTCGTCTGCAAATCCCGCCCATGCAGGGGCCGGTTGTATAAAAAAGTAGTTAAAGTTAACCATAGTTAGTGCGAAAGCCAATCAAAATAGCTTATTTTAGGCTTAACTACTATCTAATTACAAAATGGATAGTTAAAAAGTAATACAACGGCGCCTCGGGAATGTTACACTGATCTTACAATTAAACTGGACAATATCTTTCAGTCGCCTGTACAGAAAATGAAGCCAGTTAAACACTGGCTAGTCAAACGAAATCCGAATTTTTTAGTGGACCAATTTTTGACAATGTCTTAACAAATATCTGACAAACGATAAAACAGCAATCTAACTGATAACTGATAATTGGCTTGAAAAAGACATCCAAGTACCCCATTAACGCCCTCTTATCAATCTATTTCCCTACAGATATCAATGAATGTGATGGCAGTCCTTGTCACACAAATGCAACATGTGATAACACTCTGGGCACCTATGACTGCGTATGTAATGATGGGTTCAACGGTGATGGACATAACATCTGTAACGGTATCTTTGCTTTTTATGATTTTATACTTTGTATAATATTAATAATTATTTAATGTCAGTTACACAGCGCGTGGTTGCTCAATTCACCCGATTGATACATGTGCTAGACAACTAAGACCTAAGGCTTAGTTTTAGTGAGGAAGGGAAACAGAGGACCCGTAGAAAACCTTCGAGGCACAAGAGAGATCCAACCTAACTCTACTTACAAGAGTTTCAAACACAGGGAAGTTACCCAACCTAAGTAAATCCCTGCCCTCGACCTGCAGTATAGCTTGGCTTAACTAAGTGGTCAGGGCAGCTCGCTAACCTCATCTGCCACACATGTGCTCCCTTCTTTCAATTTTTTATACATAAAGAACTTTGAAGTAAACTAATTCTATAGCTTTTCATAGTCTATTGTGTTCATTATAACTCATTCAAACATTTGTTTTGGCTTTCGGTTGGTTATTTATCTTACAGCGTAATTACTCTCAGCATTAACATGGTGACGTTATTACGCGTAGTAAGATTCTGGTAACAGGTTCTAATCATAGCTTTGCGCAGACCATATAAATGACAAAATATTGTTTATTATTTTTTTAGGTCCGTAACTCAGGTCCGTAACTAAAATCAAGCCTCCTGATTGGCTGCTTATGTGGTCCGTATCACACGATACGGACCTTTCGCGTTTTCGCGCCAAAATAAACATAGGAGTGGACAATTTTTAAATTTTAAAAAATACTTAAAAACAGTGAAAATGGAAAAATAAACTGAATTAACTTATATGGACTTCGTACTAAGCAGAACGTACACTGGAATTAACTTTATTCTGACCAAAATGCGAAAAATGGACCAAATATTTGTACTGTATTTGTTTTGTTTTATAAATACACATGCAGTATTCAGCAGTTGCCCTTAAAATTCGAAAAATAAACGTTGATACAGAAAGATTTGAACATACGACTTTTCCTTAAACATCAAATTTTGAAAAAACACGTTCAACCGCAGTACATGCATTGATTTGTTGACTCAATTGTGTCATATATTTTTCATAAACAAGAAAGTGTTTTCGCCAAGTTAAATTAAGGCTGCCTGTTAAAAAACATTTTGTTGGTCGAGGCGCTATAGCCGAGTGTCTTTATCGGGTGGGGTATATATTATATTCATGGGTCGAATAGAGATGACGGAAGCTATCTTTCACAGACGTACGATGAAGACACTAGACTGGCGAAACGTTGGGTCGTGACCATAATATTTTCGAGGATACATTCAAACCAGAGAAGGGAGCGAAATTCTTTTCATCTATATGATAAAATACTAATATGTATTTGATTTTTATTTAACAGACGATGACGAGTGTACTCTTGGAACAGATAACTGTCATGCAAATGCACGTTGTGAAAATAGAATTGGATCATTTGACTGCATTTGTCTGCTTGGGTTTATTGGAAATGGAGTTTTATGCCAAAGTAAGAGCATATTTACTTCGTATTACAGAATCATGCATCCTCAGAGAACAACGAAAAATCCGTTGTCTCGAGCGGGATTCGCCAGTTATCTGCGACCTTTTATCTATCCCGAAATGTTTGCCCCTCAGACTTTATTTCTTGCAACTACTGGGACGGACACGACCAGGAGTTCGTTCGATACAAGAAATAGAGATTTGCGAGAGTCAAACATTACGTTTGATGAGATCGTGGGAGCTGCTCACGACAAAGTCCAATGCCGCGGAACTATATGTCGGCGCTATGTTGATCTGACTCATGACAGCTTTGAAGAAGAAAGAGAAAGTTTGTCTGCGACGGCAAACCTATATATGGTGTATATTTCCCTTGACACCTTATCTTTCTTCCTTTAGATGACAATGAATGTAATAGACCGGATGTTTGTCATCAATATGCTACTTGTTTCGACACTGTTGGTTCCTACAGATGCGAGTGTAATGCTGGTTTCTTCGGTGATGGAAAAACAAACTGCCAAGGTAAGCAATTACTGCTGGTGGTTTTGGTGGGTGAATCTCCATATCATAACCACAATCCAACCTTCATCCTTACCCTAATCCTTATCCTAATTTCGGATTATTCCTGGCCCTAACCCCAACCCTAACCCAATATTAACCGTGCACTAATTATACCCACCTATATTATGCACTTATACCCTTTCGGGACATTTATTTGGAGATATACCACCGTATTGGTGGTAGTGATTTATACGGTTATGGTTATGGCGATGTTGAATGGAAGGTATGGTCCAAATTAGATAAATCTAATACCCTCGGGTAACTCGGTTATCTGCAGGTTGCGCAGTGTTTACCGCAAAAACAAAACAGTTCTATTTATTGCTATGCAAACATACGAAGAAATCAATTTCAATCAGTTAAAAATCATACATATATTCCATTCAGCACGGAAATTTTTAGTCTTGATAAATTACAACACTATTTACATATTTTTTCCAGATATTAAGAATTGTATCCCAACGAGTTTCGACTGGCCTTGCCATCAAAGAGCATCGTGTGTAGATCTGCCTCTAGGATCATATACTTGTACTTGTAATCAAGGTTACAATGGGAACGGAACTTATTGTGCTGGTAAGAAAATCAAGCAATCTTATCCACCGGGGGCCGAAAAGTACATCTGTATAATATAACGATTCTTGTTAATACATATATTGATTTAAAAACAACGTTGAACTATTTATTTTCAAACTAAAGCTTTCGATATTTAATACACATTCTACTTCATTGTATTGCACCGCCATATCACCGTGGGCGAAGATAGGTATATATATATATAATGTATACACCATATCACCATATCACCATATAGCAGAAGGACTGATTTGTGTCTCTCTCGTCACTCTCGATATCACTATATCTGTGCTCGGTATCTTCTGTGCTCGGTATCTACCGCTTTCCGACGTCGATCGAACATTTGGAAACTGGAATACCGATGCGATAATGTCTGATTTACATGAAGTAGCTAGAAATAATTATATCAAGAGTTGTAGTTTCAAACTTCAACGTTGTGTATAAATATGTATTAATTATATCTTTGTGATGACACAGCAATTTTTACACATTGTGTCATTGTACTTTTCGGCACCTTGTGTCTTATCCTGCGCATAATATTATACTTGGTTCATTTTGTAGTATATACTTGGGTTTTAATGACCAATACATGAGAAAAAGTTGTGTCATTTAACGACCAGGGGATAGGAAACACATTGCAGACTTGAATGACGATTTACACATGACTACGGAAAACTTGTATAGGATGAAATATATCCAGATTCCAGACCCACTACAAGTTGTAACAATTAAGCCTGTACCAATGTTGTTTCAACAACTTGTTATCAGGATGTGTTCGCACTGCTTGTTGATGTGTTGCCAGCTTGTTGACAACTCAACAGACTTGTTACAAGTTGTTCCAACATCTTGTTATCGTCTTCCAATTTAATTAACAAGTTGTGAGTGACAACCTTAGCAACTTGATAAAATGACAACCTTGTTACAACTTGTTGACAAGCTTACTATACAAGCTTGTTGCGAACACATCTTGTTGACAAGATATGAGATTTTTACGTATGTGTACTAGGAACTTTTTGTATTTCTTAGTTCGCCTTTTTGTAAATGTCATTTATTTGAGTGGTGCATTGTTTTAGTGTATTGTACATGAATTAAATTTACTAATCATACCTCATGGGTCCTATACCTATTTGGGTCGAGAGTAGACTTTCACAAATACTGTAATTTGTGATGCACCGATATTTTCTACTATTTGTTACGCCTTATGGAATATGCAATAAAACAGAACATCGGCTAACAAAATATCATTAAATCGTCTATCGGTGCATAACTGCAACTAATCATATTGTACTGTACTTGTAGACGTGGACGAATGCGCACAAGGGCTCCACGACTGCAATGCCGATAATTCTGAATGTGTTAACGTACCTGGAACATACCGCTGTCAGTGTAAGGATGGTTTTATTCAAGATGGCAATATGTGTATAGGTAAGAAAAGTAAATTTATTAATAGTCATAGAAAAAAAATAGACATGGCCGACAAATGTTATTGTTCTATGTTTTTGTTTACGTTTAATAAAATTTGTGCACTTTCACGATAAGTAAACGTATTGTTTTGCTGTATGATAGACACTTCCCGGCTGGTTGGCAATGAAGACTACTAATTTTGCAATGGATCACACCAGGCGTGTGCAATCGATGGTAATCGATGATCGGAGAACCAATCGATATCAATTGATATAATTTAGCTATGAACTATGTGTCTATGAAATGATCATCCAAAACCAACTTAGGCTTCAGTCGCTCAATATACTACTTTTTGTGTATCGTCAGGTTCTTTTCAACATCATCTGGAGTTTATTTTTATTTTGTTTTTATTTGCAAGATTTGCCAGACACAACAAACGTACATTTCACTAAAAACATGACACATTTTACAAAACAGTACAGTATAAACTCCAGTAACGGGGTCCCCAACAAAACCAAACATTAATTCTACATGAATACAAGAATTGGCTTTTGCCAAACTATCAACAACATGTTCTTATAGATAAACTAGAGAGAGGTCGAGATTGTAAAGCTTTAATAACCATGTCTTTTATAGAAATGTTTATTTGACTTTAACATATTTAAGATAACTCAATATAAGATACTGTGATCCATTTTTCAAATCGCTTTATAGCTATTATTAATAAATGTTCAAATGTCTTCTTTATGCTTAATAGATTTCAATGAGTGTAATGATACTAACCCATGTAATGTCACTACATCAACCTGCGCAAATCTTCAAGGAAGTCACAGATGTATTTGTAAACGAGGCTTTACACAAACTGGTCCTGATCAAGATTGTTATGGTAAATTTTCTATTTTTAATTGATATTTGCTAGCAGAATTATATACCATAATTTTAGCACATTTGTTTTATTTTATTGTGGTGTTAAGTCCTGTCGTGTAAACCAGGAGCGTACCAAAGATCATTTAAGTTGTTGTCGTGAGTATGTGCAACATCCTGCCTCGTATAAAAGGCCCTAAGCTAGGTTACTGCTAGTTTGAAAGAATTACATTTCTTCCCTAAAAGGTTAAACGAAATATGCCCATATTGGTATGATGTTATTAAGATGAAATAGAAAGTTTGTTAATTCCGGCCAAATTGCTCTATACAAATTACCAGAAAGAACGGCACTCCATTCTAAGTACACAGTCAAGCAATACTTATTTTGACTAAGATACTGTGAATCCTCTAGTACCCCCCTCCTTCTCAAATAAGCCCCGCCCCCCTTTTAGAGGATGAAATATATCAAACTCCCCCTCTGTAAGCACACCCCCCTCCTTCACATGATTATATACTGAGTAAATTTATCAATTATCCTTGATTAGTCTTCGGTTACCATATTCGGCTAATTCAATAAGCTCCTCTCTCTATTAAGCCCTCTCTCCAATAAACGCCCCCTCAAACGTGACTAAAATAGAGAGTTTTCGGTAAAACTCGGTCAACAGCAGCTAAATCTTTCTTTTCGTATTGAGTACCAATTACCGGTATACGCTATAGTAGAACTTAAGCCGGTTTTTCACTAGGCGGAATTTTGCGCGCGGAGCGGAATTTTTTATATAATTTTTCCGGGCGGAAAAAAGCGAATGATTTCCACTGCAATAATATTTGCGAGCGGATTAGCATTATTAGATTGAGGGCCACAGGTTTGTCAGTGTATACTGTTAAGTGTCACCCTCGGTAAATAAAGTTGATTATTATTATTATTAGCAAACAAAATAATAATATGTTAATATTAATGATAATATTTGTGAGCGGATTAGCGGATGACCTCGCAAAATTGTACAACGCACTGTGATTGGTTGATTTATACACGTCCATAGTACGGAAAATCGAAAAAGTTGAACTGCCTTCAACTTCTTGGCGGAGCGATCACAGTGCACAGTCTTGTACAACAGCGGAAAAATTCCGCCAATATGTCTTGCTTCTACGCATGCGCGTTGCGGAAAATGTCGCTCCGCGCGCAAAATTCCGCCTAGTGGAAAACCGGCTTAAAGTCGATCTTTCTGCATACTTACTTTTCACAGTCACAGTCTAAATCGTGGCAAATGTAATAAATATTCACTTGTAAAACGAGGAAAACATGTAATATTTTCAAAGACTAACCTGTGGGTCTTTAGGATCAAACTACTTGAAAAATTCAATAATAACTTTGACGTTTTGAGTGAAGACCCTCGTCGAAGTTCTTTTTGAATTTTTCAGGTGGTTTGATCCTCAAGATCTACAGCGTATATGTATAGACGCTACCTACACTGGCACCGCGCGTTTAAATGTGAAAATAATTGCTTCTTCTGTAAGATGTTGTAAAATATCCTTGGCTTAATCTATTTCTAAATCAATGATATTTTGTCATTTCCAGACAAGAATGAGTGTAACAATCCTGTTGACAATAATTGTCATGCAAATGCAAGTTGCTACAATTCGTTTGGCGGTTTTAATTGTGTCTGCAAGCCTGGATTCACTGGAAATGGAGTCAATTGTCTTGGTAAGTAATTGCCATAAGCATGTGTCATGTTATGTTACATTGTGTTGTGTTAGGTTACGTTACGTTACGTTACGTTACGTTACGATGCTTATTTCTGTCGATTCTTCTTCTAGATATTGATGAGTGCCAGGAGTCTAGCCCATGTCATACAAATGCTACATGTGAAAATAATCAAGGAGGTTATAAATGTACTTGTAAAGATGGCTATGATGGTGATGGCATTAATAGTTGTACAGGTACGATATTTTCTCAAAATAACTGAAAGATGGCTGAATAAACTAACTAACTTCGTGCGTTATACCAAGATTTTTTTACAAATTAGCACTAAATTTGAGCTAAATAAGACCTGAAACTGGCCGCAACAAAAGTATTAGAATATGTTATATGTTGACAAGTTAAACTGTAATATCAGCAATATTTCGCAAAGTGGTCGTTACTGTTTTTCGTATATTAGTGCATCTCTCAAAAATTCAAGTTTGTTAAATTGAACATCTTTAAGTCTAAAAACAGTCAGTAGCGGAAGATCTTGGGTTTATTTTCTTGCCGCGAGGCCCTGCTGTTGCAAATGATTATATTTAAATCTTCTCCGTCCACCGCGTGAATCAGGTTGCTTGTTGTCTGTTTCATTTTAAATTTTAGTACGTATTGCTTATTCGTAGCCAGTCTCTCAAGCGTTATTTTTATAGGGAAAGCCGAAAAGTGAAATGAGACTCCGCAAGAACAAAACTTCCGGCTTGACCAAGCTTGCTCAGTACATTAGACACCTCCATTAGTGCCCACTATAGAAAGAGGCAACTTTTACTCACCCGTCACCCCCTTTTATTCTAGATCAACTGAGACAAACTTGCATAAGAACGAAATACCTGAATTGACTTAGCCGAACGTCAGTGTGCTTAAATCAGCAATAAGGGAGAATAAACTAACCGCTAACACCAACTGTGCTTAGGTTCTTAATATAATCATCACTGACTGAAACTGTGCACTGGATAGCGCGTGCCATTGTTCACTGGTGTAGAAAAGAAAGCCAGTTAAACCATCGTAAATACCAACTAACCAATAGCAATATTTTCGCTTAGTTATCCATCCGTGACTTGAACAATTGGTTAGTTTAAAAATTGCTATTGGTTGTTTGGGCGAAAATACAATACGCAAGTGACGAATAACTTTACGGTTTACAACGTATTCAAATTTTAGAAGCACCACATCACTACATTATTTTGACATATAATTTATAAAGCATCTCAAACAGTAATATTTAACCTTAATACGTTTGAACAGGTTATCATGTAATTCGTTTGTGCCTTAGTAATGGCTGGTTTAATTTTTCACAAAATAGATACTCACTAGTTTTCTATTTGCAGATCAGTGATATAATAGTACTTCTATCAGACATTTTTTCACTCGCTACTCTCGTTTAAGTAAATGAATACAATCCCCAAACAAATTTCATTCACGACCCAACGTTTCGACACTCCATGCAGTGTAGCATCTTTCGGGACATAGCTCACCCTTGTTGAAGACACTAGAGTCGAGTGTCGCTGGATGGTGGATGTAATTCGACTAGGGGTTGCTTTCATTAACCCAAACTAGAGTAGCGAGCGAAAACATATCTGACATTAAACCTGCTGCCAAGAACGAATAAACTTCTAATACTTAGATATTTTATCCCACAGATATTGATGAATGTCCAGGAGCATGTGTAGCAAATTTAGCTACATGTACAAATTCCCCTGGTTCATTCAACTGTGAATGTAATCCAGGTTACATGGGAGATGGAGAGACTTCATGTGATGGTACGTAGGACTTTACTTCAAGTAATATATTATCTCTATTCTGCCAGCTGATTTACCACAAAGCATTGTAAGAAAGCTTTTATAAGTGTAAATGTAGAGGTAATAGACAAATGGATGCACTATATATGTAAAAGTAATAGCATGGTTTGAAGTATAATTTGGAAAAAAACATTGATGCACTGTGTAAAAGTAATAGCATGGTTTCAAATTCAATTTGGGGGAAAACATGCATGCACTATATGTAAAAGTAATGGCATGGTTTCAAGTGCAATTGAAGAAAATATCATTTTAAACTTAATCCTGAACCTAACCCTAATCTTTGTGACATAATCAGGATAGTAATTCATACTTTGTGTTTTTTCTCTTTAAGACATTGATGAATGTGCCGACCCAAATACCTGTGTAGGTGGTACATGTACAAACACTATTGGTAATTTCACATGTACTTGTGGTGAAGGGTTTGATAAACAGGGAAATGTCTGTGTAGGTAAGTAATGAATAATCCTATTTATTGCGTCGGCTGCGCATCCAAATGACGCGTTCTGCATCGGGACAAAATTGCGGTTGAATCATAACATGCAGCTGAGACTGGAAGATTTAAAATATGCATATCAAAGTATTCAACTGTTCAATCATCCATTGACATTACGACCTGGTCTATACGGCTTTATATGAGATCGGTTGAAGACAAAATTTTATAATCCTTTACCCATATTGTCATCAGCAGAATCGGCTGTTATCTATCAAAAAGTGTCTTGAACAACGAGGCGTTTCTTGAGAAATTCAACGGGAAAGTGCACTAATTAATGAACGTCCATTTCCGTGGTATCGTGATAATGATATGCTGATAATTTCCCGCTTTGTGTGTTGCTCGTGAATAATTAATGATTAGACTAATTAAAATACTATTTTATTTCTAGATCGCGACGAGTGTTTGGAAGTTGGTATATGTCCAGCCGCCAACTCACAATGTAATAACCATCCTGGATCATACAATTGTGAATGCAATCCAGGATATCGAGGCCTTAATTGCATAGGTTCGCCTTTTAAATTGTCACTTTAATGAATATTGCCATGTTATGTAGTTGATACAGACATAAAGATCTCAAATCTAGTCAACAAATTGTGTTCGCAACAGACTTATAGCAATCTTGAGAACTAGTTGTAACAAGGCCTTATAAATGTTGCTATTTATTCAAATTGCTAAAAGTTTCTTACTCACAATTTGTTACCAAGTTGAATTGCGGGATGATAACAAATTGTTGGAACAACTCGCAACAAGTCTTGTTGCTTTACTGAAAAAATTTGCCAAGTAAAATGTAGGGAACAAGTAGTGCAAACTTTTAGTAATGTATTTATGATCCCTCAAGGGTAACGTTGACTTTACGAGACTTGACATCAGAAAGAAGCGGACCTCACCAAAGTAACGAACTAACGGCTCCAAAGACTTGCTAAATAAATTACCGCACCTTTCGGAACTCTAAAGCGAATATGAACACACCGTTTGGCTAAAATATGACCAAAAGTGAATTTTATGTTTTAAATTTTCACCAGTCTTCACGACATTCATAAATTTTGGATCAATTTCCGTATTATAACAAACACACTTTAACCATTCCTAATCCCATTCCTAACCCCAATCCTAACCCCAATCCTAACCCAAATCTTAACCCCAATCCTAACCCCAATCCTAAACCCAATCCTAACCCCAATCTTAACCCCAATCCTAACCCCAATCCTAACCCCACCCTAACCCCAATCCTAACCCCAATCCTAATCCCAATCCTAACCCCAATCCTAACCCAAATCCTAACCCAAATCCTAACCCAAATCCTAACCCCAATCCTAACCCCAATCCTAACCCCAATCCTAACCCAAATCCTAACCCCAATCCTAACCCCAATCCTAACCCCAATCCTAACCCCAATCCTAACCCCAATCCTAACCCCAATCCTAACCCCCACACTAACCTCTAATCCTAACCCCAATCCTAACCCAAATCCTAATCCTAACCCCAATCCTAATCCCAATCCTAACCCCAATCCTAACCCCAATCCTAACCCCAATCCTAACCCAAATCCTAACCCTAATCCCAATCCTAACCCCAATCCTAACCCCAATCCTAACCCCAATCCTAACCCCAATCCTAACCCCAATCCTAACCCCAATCCTAACCCCAATCCTAACCCCAATCCTAATCCAAATCCTAACCCAAATCCTAATCCCAATCCTAACCCCAATCCTAACCCCAATCCTAACCCCAATCCTAACCCCAATCCTAACCCCAATCCTAACCCCAATCCTAACCCCAATCCTAACCCCAATCCTAACCCAAATCCTAACCCAAATCCTAACCCCAATCCTAACCCCAATCCTAACCCCAATCCTAACCCCAATCCTAACCCCAATCCTAACCCCAATCCTAACCGCAATCCTAACCCCAATCCTAACCCCAATCCTAACCCCAATCCTAACCCCAATCCTAACCCCAATCCTAACCCCAATCCTAACCCCAATCCTAACCCCAATCCTAACCCAAATCCTAACCCAAATCCCAACCCTAATCCCAATCCTAATCCTAACCCTAATCCTAACCCCAATCCTAACCCCAATCCTAACCCCAATCCTAACCCCAATCCTAACCCCAATCCTAACCCCAATCCTAACCCCAATCCTAACCCCAATCCTAACCCCAATCCTAACCCAAATCCTAACCCCAATCCTAACCCTAATCCTAACCCTAATCCTAACCCTAATCCTAATCCTAACCCTAATCCTAACCCTAATCCTAACCCTAATCCTAACCCTAATCCTAACCCTAATCCTAACCCTAATCCTAACCCTAATCCTAACCCTAATCCTAACCCTAATCCTAACCTCAATCCTAACCTCAATCCTAACCTCAATCCTAACCTCAATCCTAACCTCAATCCTAACCTCAATCCTAACCTCAATCCTAACCTCAATCCTAACCTCAATCCTAACCTCAATCCTAACCTCAATCCTAACCTCAATCCTAACCTCAATCCTAACCCCAATCCTAACCCAAATCCTAACCCCAATCCTAACCCAAATCCTAACCCAAATCCTAACCCCAATCCTAACCCCAATCCTAACCCCAATCCTAACCCCAATCCTAACCCCAATCCTAACCCCAATCCTAACCCCAATCCTAACCGCAATCCTAACCCCAATCCTAACCCCAATCCTAACCCCAATCCTAACCCCAATCCTAACCCCAATCCTAACCCCAACTTAACCCCAATCCTAACCCCAATCCTAACCCCAATCCTAACCCCAATCCTAACCCCAATCCTAACCCAAATCATAACCCCAATCCTAATCCCAATCCTAACCCCAATCCTAACCCCAATCCTAACCCCAATCCTTACCCCAATCCTAACCCCAATCCTAACCCCAATCCTAACCCCAATCCTAACCCCAATCCTAACCCAAATCCTAACCCCAATCCTAACCCCAATCCTAACCCAAATCCTAAACCCAATCCTAACCCCAATCCTAACCCAAATCCTAACCCAAATCCTAACCCAAATCCTAACCCTAATCCTAACCCCAATCCTAACCCCAATCCTAACAAGCAGCTACTCAACATACCTATAATACTAGATATGCTTCAAAAATGAATCTTGTGAGACCAAAAGTAAGAACTAATTATGGAATTCATACTTTCAAGTTTGTTTCTTCGAAAATATGGGAAAATATTGATGTCAACATTAAATAAACCTCTTCATTATCACTTTTTAAGAAAAGCTATATAAATATTTTGATACAAAATCAGAATTAACACTTCTAGCCTTTACATATTTATAATTGTTTGTAAATTGCTATAGTTTGTATCGTACTGTAAATGTTTCAGAGACCGGCTCGAAAGCTATATGCTACTTCGGCTTCTGTACACTTTCTTACTAAATATTAATGTCAACTTATATAAATTCTTCTCAACTGTACTATGTTCTTAATTCAACCCATTATACCAACTTGTAAATAGTGTGAAATAAATATGTCTAATGTCTAACCCCTAATCAAATACTATTAACCTAAATGTGTGCACCAAAGTTATTTCGGGACATTTAGAAAGTCACCCAAAATTAGAATGATGCAAATGGATACCGTTCATGTGTTGAATGAACAGTGGCGGACACTTCGCGAAATATTGGGGTTGCGAACTTGCAAATCTCAATTCTTAAAACCTTTTTTGGCTTAAATTTCATGCAAATTTACTTAAATTATAGCCTATCAAGGCTTTCGTGGTCGTAAAATCATTGATACAGCTTTGTTACACAGTTAATCAGCTATCATTCAAAGGCTTTGAGAAATTATTGGGGGGGTGACCGCCCCCCTTCGTTCCACGTAGTGTCCGCCACTGGTGTTGAACATAAAAGGAAATTTTGGTCACTTCATTTCACTGGCAGTGTTTAAAAATGTATTGATTGAACTACATTGTGCATCATCATGTCTGTATTGGTGTACGTAAGGAGAGGTTTGATTGTGTGTGTTTCTGTTTCAGATATCGACGAATGCGATGAAGATACGGATGATTGTCATGTAAAAGCAACGTGTACAAATACTGATGGAAATTATACCTGTCAGTGTAATCAAGGTTACCAGGGTAATGGTAGAGTCTGTGAAGGTCAGTACACTTGTATACAGAAATATTTTTCATCACTGGGGTAGAGTACAGTTACTTGATGGGTGACCACCCTGCTCTGAGCCTCTGACATGATGTTCAATTCTTGAAAACTTGCGTATGTAGACTGGTGGCAGCCGAAAGCGCCTTAGTAAGCCCTTGCTCGATTACGTTTGAGCTGCGTTCTTCGCAATTCACCTCTCAGCTGCAAGGAGGCTTAGGAGGGATGGTTATCCCTGATCTTACAACAAAGTTTAAAGTAACATTGATTGTATAAACAGAAAGCCAAAATATACTATTGCTATTGCTGTGCTCTGTCATGATGGAAATACCTCGTGCCCTGAAGAGCCTTAACTATAGAATATTTTTGTAAATACTGTATATCATTTTAACCGAAATGAAGATTAAATATAATCGAAATCAAACTGCTATAAATAAGCAACAGAAAGTCAAAATATACCATTGCTATTGCTGTACTCGGTCATAATGGAAATACCTCGTGCCCTGAAGAGCCTTAACTATAGAATATTTTTGTAAATACTCCATCTCATTTTAACCGAAATGAAGATTAAATATAATCGAAATCAAACTGCTATAAATAAGCTTTTATTTGTTTAGTCCCTTTAAGGTTCATAATTGAGGGAAATTGCATTATTTTCACGACTGATAGAGTTTGATTAATAACTGCAAATCAAAGACAGTTTAAACAACCGTAAAATATTAACAGGATCTAATCAACAACATTTTGCCCGTAAGTGTAGGAACGTCTGGCTGGGGGAGCTGAGTTACGAGGCGCCACCATGGTTGGCGCGAGCAAAAATTTTTAAAATTTGAAAAATTTGATCGCTGGAATCGCCGGAACAGAGTCTTATCTACTTATTTTTTAGTGTTTGTTCAGGGAACTAAGCTGTTTCATCATTTTCATGAAACTATTTGATTTTAAAGGAAAGATATTCCGGCCCCCTCTCATATAATATTGGGGAGGCCGCGGCCCCCCCGCTTCCTACGCCACTGTTTTGTTGCCGTTTGGCTTTTCATTTATGCCTCGTGGCTTATGTCAATACACCTCAAAAGTATCCCCCCTTCCCTCCCTCCCCGGCAAGAAGGAATCATGTAAAGTTCCCCCAGACACAATATATTTGGGTTAGTCATATATGTGTTTTTGTGTTTTAGATATCAACGAATGTACTCAGGACCTACATAACTGTGATGGAAATGCGACATGCGTGAACGACCCTCATCCATTCATTTGTCGATGTAATCAAGGTTATTCTGGCGATGGAGTACAATGTCAAGGTACATGTAGCACACTAACTTTATCATTTGTATTTTTATCCTTTTCTAAAACACCCTGGTTAGAGTTTACTAGAATAGGGTAAAATTCTACCCAGGAGCTTCGTAATATCTCCACCTAGAGTAATCTGATTCATTAAACCACGTCATATATGAATATAATATGAGGGCAAACATGGATGAAAGGGTAAAACGCGGATGAGAGGTTAAAACGCGGATATGAGGTAATAAGGATATATATTTAAGGATTAACTAGCACTCTGTGAGTGCATTATCGATATTTACAAGCACGAGTTCACGAACAAGAAACGAGAGTTTCATACTGCACGAGACGCAGTCGAGTCATATCATATTATATATGAATCAAAGAAGAGACATTAAATCAAAACATTTATATATATATTTCTAAAATTCATTAATTATTCATAAGCAAAATACAAAGGAAACTCATGACCCGTAGCGGATCTATATATTTGATATAGACTTGCACAAATTTTCTCCTTCAATTTTTACAGCGTAGATAACATCAATCTTCAAAATTCCAACGCCAGTGAGCGTACAAAACGAGTCATTTTAGAAGTCATATACAAACCTTACAGTTCGGCCTTTATCAGATCTAAAACACTCGGCTGCGCCTCGATGTTTTAAATCTGATAAAGACCTCTTGTGCGGTTTGTATATATTACATATATTACAAAACGAGTCATTTTAGAAGTCATATACAAACCTTACAGTTCGGCCTTTATCAGATCTAAAACACTCGGCTGCGCCTCGATGTTTTAAATCTGATAAAGACCTCTTGTGCGGTTTGTATATATTACATATATATATATATATATATATATATATAGTCAAATCTGCAGACATGCATGTTTCGCCGTTCAACGGCTCGTCAGTGCAGCTTGTAACGCAGTCTAGATGCGAGTGACTTCGTATTTATACACCATACTCTTGCCCTCACCAAGCGCATGTGGTACAATACTCGGACACATGCGCATCCAGACATGCGTGAAGTGTCTTGGGGCCAGAGTGCTCAAACGACCACAAGGGAAGTGAGCTTTTGCATTATAGCTTATAGCCACCAATTAACCTCACAGAGTGCTCAACAACACAAGTGAAGGAGCATATATAGTCAAATCTGCAGACATGCATGTTTCGCCGTTCAACGGCTCGTCAGTGCAGCTTGTAACGCAGTCTAGATGCGAGTGACTTCGTATATATATAACACGCGATCGTAGTTTTTCTCGAAATGTCGCCATATGGAACGATTTAGCGCGGGCAACCAAGGCAAGATACCGCGTCAGCGAACCGTTGATGTGTTGACGCAAACAAACAATAAACTGGATTCAGTGAACAAAATCGCCCGAAGATCGTCTCGAACGAGGCGTGAAACTCGGAGTAGCGATCCTAAATTTTAAAATATAAACAATTATATATATATATATATTCAATCAGGTGTGTTTGACGAGGGGGCAGTGAATAAATTTCTTCCTCTAGAAACGAGTTGCTTCTTGAGGAGGGGGCTTATTTGACAGAGGGCTTTTTTGATGGGGAGCTTTTTTGATAGGGGGCTTTTTTTGAGAGGGAGAGCTTATTTGAGAGAGCAGAGGCCTAATAGAGGATTTACGGTAAACTTTGTCAGAAACTTAGAATTTTTCATTTAACAAACCATACCAGCATGATATAGCTATAGATATTATGACAGGTTTCATAGATCAAGACAATCCTTAGTATATTTCATTTAACAGAATATGCTTGCGTGATATTTAGATAATGATGAATGCACAGATGGTACACATGAATGTTCAGATAATGCAACATGTACAAACATCCCAGGATTATATGAATGTGTTTGTAATAATGGTTTCACTGGTGATGGTAAAACGTGCGATGGTATGTATATTGTAAAAGTTTGGATCATGGGTAAATTTACTTATCACAATTTAATAAATTGTTCCTTATCCTCACAAGCCTAATTGTAAGCCTAATCACCCGAGTCAAAGGCTCAAGGTACAGTCATGTGCTCCACAACTAAGGCCTATATAAGGTTAGTTTTTGGTAAGAGGAAAACCCTCGAAGCACGGGAAAGAACCATCAAAACTCTACTTACATAGGTTTTCATACACAGGAAGTCACCCTACGTAAGTATATACCCTAACTCAGCGGTAAGAGGCAGTGCGCATGCGTTAACTGCATTGGATAACCTTGCTCCCTTAATTTATAAGTGCCTTTCACTTATAATTAAATTATATTTATAATAATAATTACAAATATTTGACATTATTTTTTCAGCTGCACTATAGCACTTAGTAAAAGCAGCCTATTGTTCAGTGTAATACTATTTCTCATTTTTTTACGCCAGATATTCCGGAATGTAATGGATCTCCTTGTGATGTTAATGCGCGATGCATGGAAGAAGAGGGAGGATTCTCTTGTCACTGTAACCCAGGCTACACTGGAGATGGAAGAACCTGTCAGGGTATGTAATCCACACATGCACAGCCTGGATCAAACGAACTTAACACTTGCATGTGAGCTTCATTTCATGCCCTTGTCAAACGAGAACAAGAGTTCCGTGAGAGTTTAATTCCGTGCGTAGCAAGAACTGTCGTTGACTCTCATCAAAATGTGAATCAGCTCAAGGTTGATGAGAGTTGATGAGCGTCAATTAGAGTTGGCGGTCAAACGCGAGTAAGAGTGACAATTTTATTGATATCAACCTCTGTGCATCTACGTTTGACCAGAGCTTTATAGTATAAATACACTGACAGCAACATGTACTATAAAGACGTCATATTGCATGGTCATATGTATATTAGACGATATCTCAAATGTCTGGGCAAAATAAACTCTAGCGCATTAGTATAGTACTTCCTAGCGTGATCTGACACTTTGTAAGGATAGAGATTTGTAAGAAAGCTGCTGGTTATCCTGCCCAAGTTTCCTGTACTGCAGGTTTTTTCTGGCCTCCCTGATTATCCAGCTTTAGCATGAGTGTTGGTATCCCGTGAGCGGCATTTTTATAGTTTTCCTAAGAGTTCCCGAAGCTTCACGAATGTATTTTTTTCGCACAACGAAACAATGACTGGATTGCTATATATTTCGTTAGGGTTTTCCTAGCACAGCCGCCTCATATTGTAGTTTATATAGTTTGGTTAGCTATATGTGAATCTTTAATGTCGGGAGTATTTTACTTTTGTTTCACAATGTTTACATTTATGGTTTGAAATGATATCTCTCGTTGTTATCCCAGTGTCTGGTAGAGCCTGGTAAAGTATGACAGTATCGACCGTATGGAGGTTGACAACGCAATAGAGTGTTGGTATATCTCTGCAATTAGTAAATGCTGATTTGTATACAGCATACAAAAAATAAGATAGATCCAAACTATTTCACCTCGGCCGCCATAACTTGGTCATGACAGCTCCAACCAAATGGAAACAGGCTTAAAATAAACGATGCTTTCATCTATTCCTATCAAAATAAAAACTGCTTAAAGTTGACGAGAGATGCAAGTCAAAGGGAGTGTTTGTTGCAATTCTTCGTTTACACTTGACGTCACTACGTTTCATTGACCGCCATCTTTGTTGGTTAAGATAATATACTATTCCCTGGATTAATGAGCTTGTCGTATTTTATGTAGTTGTAACTGAAAGTCAACCAAGATGACTAAGTCGCATTCACCTACCAGACTGATCATAGCTTAATATTTTATCATTGTAGACATTAAAGAATGTGACAATGATCCTTGTGATCCGAATGCTGAGTGCAAAGAATTACCAGGAACATATGAATGTGAATGTAACCGAGGTTATAGTGGAAATGGAACAGTCTGTGCAGGTACGCATATTATCCAAAAAAAATAGAAAATATACTTGAAAATTGGCCCTTTGTAGTAGCTGGTAGTATAAGTCAAACGAACGAGTGATTGGATGGCATGGAGAACAATGGGATTTCCAAAACAATGAAAAACTATGTAAGATTCCGATTACTGAACCTTGACTGGTTGGTACTATTGTTAAGCTTAATGTCATGCAAAGGGCCTAATGAATGTTTTAGCATGGATTGTTGTTTTTTTATCGTATTTACTCTAGTTTGAGTTTAAAAAGGTATTACATTAGTAACATGGAAATTTTAGTCGCAGTGTGCGCTATTTTTGTTATTTTACTCTGTTTAACGCAGGGCGATCAAGGGGAGAGTGTTGGACGTTAATGGGTCATTTTGCAGCATATATTGAACAAATATATATTTCCAAATATATTATTAAAATATATCTGGAGCTAGAAGTTCAGTATTGAAAATGAAACCAAAACCGTTGCGATATGGGTTTGGTCGCAAGATGTCCATATATTCCGAAATATTATTTTGCATAATTTTATGGTTATGAAGTTTACAGCAAAAATGAATGTCCATAATACTAATCACATGCTTGTTTTATCCAATGACAGATGACAACGAGTGCAATGACCAAGCATTTTGTCATGTAAATGCTAATTGTGAGAATACTATTGGCTCCTTTAACTGCACATGTAAGAACGGTTACGAAGGCGATGGTAAAGTGCGATGTAATGGTAGGTAACTTTTCTCTCGCTGACCATTGTTGTTGTACGTTGTTGGTAATGTTGTTGTTTGTAATGTTGCTGTTGGTAATGTTGTTGTTTGTAATGTTGTTGTTGGTAATGTTGTCAATAATGTTGTTGTTGATAATGTTGTTGTTGATAATGCTGCTGTTGTTGTTATTGCTCAGTGATAATTGTTGTTGGTTGTTGTTGTTGTTCGTTGTTCGTCGTCGCTGTTCGTCGTCGTTCGTCGTCGCTGTTCGTCGTCGTCGTTGTTCGTCGTTGTCGTTGTTCGTCGTTGTCGTTGTTCGTCGTCGTCTTTGTTCGTCGTCGTCGTTGTTCGTCGTCGTCGTTGTTCGTCGTCGTCGTTGTTCGTCGTCGTCGTTGTTCGTCGTCGTTGTTCCTCGTCGTCGTCGTCGGTGTTGTTGTTGTTGTTGTTGGTCGTCGTCGTCGTCGTCGTCGTCGTTGTTCGTGTTGTTCGTGTTGTTCGTCGTCGTTGTTGTTGTTCGTTGTTGTTCGTCGTTGCTCGTTGTTGTTCGTTGTTGTTCGTCGTCGTTGGTAATGTTGTCGTTAATGTTGTTGTTGGTGTGGTGGTGGTGGTGTTGGTGGTGTTGGTTGTTGTTGGTAATTATTTATAAACTCAAATATTCATTTCCTACATAAACTGTTATCCATTATTCCGATGAATTAACCGTTTAAGAGAAGAGATATTACCACGCAACCCTCATTCCCTAATCGCTACTTACTATTTCTCACAAATATTTCATTGCATTTCTTCCAGACATTGACGAGTGCGACCCACAACCTGGACTATGTCATAACAACGCAACATGTTCAAATACAGATGGTTCATATTCATGTCAATGTAAACAAGGCCTCACTGGAGATGGGAAAAATTGTACAGGTTCGTACGAGCGAAATCTGTGAGAAGGTCATGCTAGTCGTTACTAGACCGAATTATATCAGATATGATTTTTCGAATCATATCTGCAGTAAGGGGGGTGTTACCTGTACAATGGAGCGTTGGTAGATGATAAAAATATTTCATTTAACGAAGATGTTTTAAATATTAGGAAAATGTTGACAAAAATATATAAAATAATATTATTGGATTGATATTGGCAACCGCTCGTGAATTATTCAAGTTAAATTACTCATGACAAGTTCATGAGGATAGAAATATATATTGTAACTTCTTCATAAGTAACCGAAAATAGTTGTTATTACGACGGCCGGCCAGCCTCGAAAAAAGTGACTGTCGATGGCATTTTTTGTTACAAGCAGGAAACCACACTAAATGTCATCGGAGTGTGTTCACTTTGATGGTGAAAGTGGTTGCCTTCCGTAATTTTTCTATTTATGTACCGAAATTGGAAGGTTTTTATAACGACATTTCGATAGATGGGATTCCATTTAAAAGCAGTTTTCGATATCGTGGTTTATTGTAATTGGTTCATTACCTAATTAACATGTGCAAATTTTTCCTTTTCTTAATTGTCATAACTCAAAGTGACATGCTAATGAGAAACATGGTATATTACTATTGCACTTGTTAAAATACCGCAAGTTTCATAAATAAAGATGGATTTATTAGGACGAGTGGTTACCTATAAAGGCTTAAATTCGTAAATTATTGCGTTTAATTTCGAATATTTACCGATTTTGAAGGTCTATGTGTTGTAGTAAAACTACGTGTTTGCGCCAACATGCTGTTTTTCAACGATTTACACTCCAAAACTCGACTGGCTCAATAGAAATATATTGTGTTACACGGGTGGCAACCGGGCGTGTAGTACTGATTCGTATGTAGTCTAAACATATGGGATTGTTGCCTGTCTGTAACAACAAAAACATATTGTTGTGGCTTCTTTTTGAAAGGTCGTGTTTTGATGTATTTGCGCCATGTTTCTTATTAGCATATCATTTTGAATTATACGAAAGAAGATTACCCGAGCTTTACAACTGTTAATTAGATAGTCAGCCAATTAAAATAAAACACTGATATAAAATACAGCATTCGACAAAAATCCCATCCTTCGAAATGTTTTAGAAAAACCTTCAAATTTTAGTAAAATAAATAAAAAAATACGGTTGGCAACCACTCTCACCCTCAAAGTAAACACTATCCTAAGACATTTTGCGTAGTTTCATGCTTGTAACAAGAAATGCCATCGACAGTGTT
This sequence comes from Trachythela sp. YZ-2020, assembly GCA_016169945.1. Lineage (NCBI taxonomy): Eukaryota > Metazoa > Cnidaria > Anthozoa > Malacalcyonacea > Clavulariidae > Trachythela > Trachythela sp. YZ-2020. The sequence goes on from JADLSH010000369.1 coordinate 6,191,960, forward strand.
TTCTAGACACTTTTTTCAAGCTTGGCCGGCCGTCTATCTTAGGAAGTATTGTGACAGGTATGGTACCTTATTTCGGTTCGTCGCCATCTTAATAATTTGAGGAACTAAGCTGCTGAACTATAAAACGCATTGAAGTCCAAACAGAGAGTATATTTAATGATCAGTTTTTTACCATACATAATATTCTGAATGTCAAACTAAATTAAAAGCTTTCAATATTTAATTGGTTTGATTTCAAAAAACCATAGCATTGGGTTTTAGGAAGTATTAACCATTTAGATCATTAACTAAGTGTTTTAACCGGGTCCCTATGAAGATTGTTATGATGACACCAACACTGTTTTATAAATATTTCTTTGTTTAGATATCAGGGAATGTGCAGCAAATAATCCTTGCCATGAATTTGCAACCTGTACTGAGGAATTTGGTGGTTTTACGTGTGAATGCAAGCAAGGTTTCAGTGGAAATGGAATGAATTGTGAAAGTAATTGTCATTCATTTCTACCATACTCTAGTTAGATTTAGGTCAAACCAACAGTAATAACTGTGTCCTATACACAAATTGCTGAGACCTTTTCTTATACTTATAAGTGGATGCTTGCAGAAAGGTTTCTACACCTAATGACTGAGGCTCAATGAAATGTCTCGTATCCGCCCAGCATCACAAATAAACAGAGGTCATAATTATTTGGAGATATTAATATTTAAGGTCTTTATTACCTGCCTTATAAGGCCTGTGTTACTCGTTAGAAAGTTCAAGCTCTAAAATCTACCAAAAAGAATTTTGCTTAATTTAAACAGTTATGCAGTTACGCTTAATAGTGGGTTCATTTATATTCTCCTCTTGCATGTGTTCATTTAATACAGCGATTATGTAGACATGTTATTTTATAGTGGCTTATCTTCTTTTTATCTAAACTACCAAACCAACCGACATTGTTCTTCTAAACTACAGTAAATCCCGATGTAAATCATGCCATTTAAGTAGATTATATTTAATATTTTATTGTTGTAGATATTAATGAATGTCTCCAGCCCGACATTTGTCATGCTGATGCAGTCTGTAGAGATTTAAATGGGGCGCATAATTGCACTTGCAAGCCTGGTTTCAGCGGAAATGGGCTAACCTGCACAGGTATAATATGTAATTGATATGATAATATTGGCAAGTTATAAAAGAAGAGAAATTACTGTATCTTCAAAAGAGGGCATGCCAGGTTTAGTGCTTTTCAATTAACTCTCTCATTTTGCAAGAAAACCTATCATCCCATCATCATAAATCTAAGTATGATTAACAAACCTATGCAGAGGCGTGTATCAATCCCTTATAAGGCCTTAATCGAACTGAGACGTGAGATAAAGGAGGATATGTGTAGTCAAGAAAAGAAATTGACAAGTAATGAAAACGGTTTGTTTTCAAACTTGCAACAGGGAAATATACTCCTATCTTTGAAAAACTCGAAGTTAAAAATTATTTGCCAAAAACAACAAAATTTGAAGAAAACAACACTGAATTGACAAAAAAAAATTAAAAATCAACTTTGTCTTTTCAAAAACACAATTCGCCCACGACACAGCCCGCGAGCACAAACAACATTAGGAAAATATTGGCATGCGGAAATTTTCATCGACGCGAGGACCTATATGACGTCAGCAACGGTGAGGACACTTTTTGACCTCGAGCGCTCAGTCCATTTAGTATAGGTCAGTGGTTAACCCCCATGGTGTTTAACTGTGATAGGGTGTGGCGGAGGAGGCGAAATACCTAGGGCCCAGGATATTCAAAGAGCCTATTAATAATGCTAAATCGTGGTAATGGCATCGTCTGTGAGTCGACATCACTGTCAATGTTTGTGAAACATGAATTGCAAGAACATAATACAACGAGATTAGCGGATATATATGTATGAGACATATTTCCATCTGTCCATTACTTCATAGGAGGGTATGCTTCACTACACCTGGGGCTTGCGACTGGCTCTAGCCGGTGTTGTTACAAAACTGACATCTTACTTGTGTTTGTTCTGTTTACGTAGACATTGATGAATGTGGTATGGAGGCGGATGATTGTCACGCAAATGCTACCTGTAAAAACACAAATGGATCATTTGTTTGTACCTGTAAGACTGGCTACAACGGAAACGGAGTCCAATGTGCAGGCAAGTATATTGAATTTGATGTATAATGGCGGACAATAGGGAGAGGGGGAATCCCCTTCCCAATAATATCTTAAAATATTTCGATGATTAAATGTATAACTTAACTGTAACAACGGTTTTGATGTTATATGTAAACAACGAGTTTGAGTGTTTCATCAGGGGATCCAAACACGAGAAAACGGTATGAAACACGAGCGCGAAGCGCGAGTGTTTTATTGTTTTCGAGTGTTTGGTCCCCTGATGAAACACGAGAAACGAGTTGTTTACACAACATCTCAAACAAACCAGTATTTAAAGAGAAATTCAACGCGAAAGTCGAGTTAATTTATGGGTGTTTATTACCGTGGTATCAAGACAACGATACGGTGGTGATTTCCTTTGTGTTTTGCTTATGAATTATTAATGAGTTTTAGATAACCATATAAACCTTTCTGGACATCTTGATGTGCATTATATATTTATATTTACGCAAAAATTGTTTTAAGAACTGAAATTTGCAGCAACAAAAGAGCGAGAATATGGTAGAAACGTAATCCCATCCTTACAGACAGTTGCAATTTTGTGAGCTGAATTCATCGCAGTGTATTGAGATGAAATTTTCACGCGTTTCTTCACTGATGCAAACATATCTAATATTATTTATAATTTATTGCAGATAATAACGAGTGTACATCAAATGTTGACAATAACTGTCACGCAGATGCCATATGTACAAATGCTCCAGGATCATACTTTTGTAAATGCAAGTTTGGTTATACTGGAAATGGTGTCGCATGTAATGGTAAACTACATTTTATTTTAAGTAAACTACGCGAAAAGACTTCAAGGCCTTCGCCCTTCGTCTGGAGAAAAAGATTAAGACGATTTTAATTCTTAATCTTTTAAATGTCGTTCCTACCAAAACTACGACAGTTAATTGTGGAAGAATAGGACCCACATGTTTACTTGATCAAATTGTTGAAACTTTTGGTATTGGGCACAAAGTAATGAATAATTCGAAATGAGTTCAATTAATCGTCAAATTCCGAACCTCGCTAAAAATGAAAATAAAATGTGTCCCAACAACGACGTATTTTCCAAGTGTGACTTGAACTGCCAACATGCGATGTTTTTGAAACAATGTTTCAGAGTTTGCCCATGCATGCAAGGTTTTCTTTATTTCTCACATTATTACTTCTCTAGATGTTAACGAATGTCAAAATGGTGCCCATAACTGTCACGTTAATGCTGCCTGTACAAACACTCCTGGATCATTCACCTGCGCCTGCAAGGACGGGTTTAGAGGAAGTGGTACCGCTTGTGTTGGTAAGTATACGTAATTCTCTAGACCTATAGTGCTCACCGCGTTCATACAGGCTTCCTGTAAGCTTTACAAAATGCGTGATCGACTCTGATATAGGTGCAAGCATATTAAACTAAATGTCTCTTGTTTATTCCGACAAAGAAAAATAATGATTGTTATATAGCTATTGCTTAACGCTAAATGTGATTGGCTGACTCTCAGAATACTAAAATATTTCCTATGGTATAATATTATCAAGTAATGTGGTAGCAGCCGCTTCCCCATGCACTTGGCTTACTACGATGCTTCGTGAGATACTTGCGTAAAACACGCAAGAGCCAATTGCACGGCACCACGAATCCACACAATACCCACGAATTCGAGTTTGAGCCTGGGGCGAGACTGAGATGGTAACAAATTTTATTTCACGAATTTTATTTCATATATATTTTTAACCTTACTATCGAGATTACCCCCCGAACCTCTCTGGCCTCCTGCTTCCGGGGGAGATGCATCTTTCTCACTGCATAGGTACCTGCACTTCTAGTTGTATTTTCCTACAGTATGATAGACATGTTTCACTTGTTATTATTTTAGAGATCAATGAATGTGATCAAGTTCCAAGCGTATGTACGACCCCGAACACGGATTGTGAAAACACATATGGAAGCCATCGATGCAACTGCCCACGGGGTCAGAATTACATCAATCAAGTGTGTTCAAGTAAGCGAGTTATCCAAACTATGCCTATTATTCATTGCATTCGTGAATCGTACACTGACGTATTTTAGAATCCGTAGATCTAAAGGCGTAAATCTCAATGTAGGCTTTAAAAGTATGTTAGACAGTGATTAAACACTGAGCCGTCTGTGGCTCAATAATAGTACAGATGTATTGGCTTTGCGTCTCATGCAAGTGAAAACTAGATTCCATAGGCATAGCTTAGTGTTCGCGTACGTGTAGTAAAAGTTATACACTAGAGCTTCGAAGGCCCATGCACGGTTACATGTTGAAGCAGAGTATCTTTATTGTTATTAAAAGGTCGGTCTATTACTTGACCGTAGTAACGAGTAGGCTGCAAGACAGAGTTCTACTTTATAATCTGTTCCACTGCACAGATTGACTTATACTAACTACTTATTAACCTGAAACGTTTGGTCTTTACGGTAAAATATTAAACCGAGGTCTTGCCGTATTGACCGATCGATAGCGAGGTCAATACGGCAAGACCGAGGTTTAATATTTTACCGTAAAGACCGAACGTTTGAGGTTAATAAGTAGTTTATTATATGGCGCCGAGCGTCAGCGAGGCGGCACACTATTCTTGACACCTGTTGAAACACGTTTGAATTTCCCGCCATCACATATATATACTGAACCGTATCGAGATTTTTTGTCGTGTGTCTGCATGTGACGTCAAATTATGACGTGCAGTAAGGAATTTATATGCGAAGAAGTTTACGATGGCAATCCGATTATTGCCGAATACTACGAATAAATATTCGTTGATATTAATTTACGGCAAGACGCGTACTGTAGCTAAAGTGATGAACAGACGGAAGTGATGAACAGACGCAAAATTGTATTGCTAAATCAGGCTAAATATCACGTTTTCTAGGCTTGTGCATGCTGCTACCTATAATGGTTTATACCGCTACGACGATCATAAATATCTATACTGCACAGTTCAGTTTCTAAGCAATCCAAGGAATTTCGGAGTTGATATTGCGCAAATGTTTTTGAATATTTATATACACATGTAATCCTACAGTTTAGCATATTGTAAAGTCACAATTAAAAACACGCATAATCGTATCTTGGGTTTATTTCTAACTCGTCTTTAAATTGTTGGATTTTTAAGGATTTTGCTACTATAATATTTATTTATGCTTTATACGTATGGCATAGTAGACCATAGTATGGTATTACACTTTATTTAACTATACTTACGCTAACCCCTACAGCTAAAGGTGATTCGAAACTTTATTTCCGCTAGAAGAGCGTAAACGTCTGTACAACATAATTTGCGCAAATTGTTTCTGAAGTGATTTTTATCCCGGTTTTTATATGCATTAGTTTAGCAAGACGCTGTATCACGCCATTGATGTCACGCACAGCAGCGCCTTTGTAGTGTGGCAAAGTGTATACTGATACGGCGATGCTATGCTTCGGCAGCACTTTCCTTGCGATAGTAACTACTAGTTTATTATATGGTTTGTTTTTGTTGCAGGGCTTTCGTAATGCCCCGCGAGGCATTACGTGATTTTCCGGACCGCTGATTAGCCAATCATATCGCGTAAACTACAGGAACTAGCGCTTGCCATATAATAATAATGCGTACTGCTCGTATCCTTATATATGTCATATTCAAACATCTTTAGACGTTCTGGTCTTCAACCTACAGTTCGTTATTGAAAATGTGACATTTTCTGATGCGTTGCTTAATCCCACTACTGAAGAATATTTGAAGTTAAAACATCAACTGGAAAATTCGGTAAGATACACTGTATGAAATGTTGTTGTTATGTTGCATGTGGCCGCAGAAATAAGGAAGAAAGTTGGTTAGGGATGAAATTATGCAAGTTACAAGGAATGACTAAATACTTTGCAAAACGATAATATTTTTAAATAGCACAAAGAAGATGTGATTTTAGTTAGTCATTAATTTCGTATAATATTTCAAACCTGAACCACAGTTTGTGCGTGGAATTAACCAAAATGTTTATACATGTGTGTATTCTGTTTAGGTAAATGATGTGTATATGAATTCTGAAAAAGGCAACCATTACATTGCACCGGCACGTTTGCAATGGTTTAGGTACGGAGAGTCATATATGCACCTTATAACTTATTTCTTGTTTTCAACTTGCGCTATTTACTTTAGTTAAACAAGAGAGCTATGTTTTCATCCTTTTCATAACTTAAGTCTTAAATTCTATTACAGTATCATCCTGAGGAATATGAAAACTATTTTGACACTGCAGTGAACAACTCACATCTTCGGATTTCCGTACCGACACTCTACGACTTACCGCCATTGAGCATTCGAGCTAGACTTGCTATACAAGTCCACTCGCATTAAAAATTGTTTTACTAAGAAAATTGGGCTTTACCAATACCGCGCATCTAGCGTCTTCTTTCCAGGCTTGAAATCAAGCTTTAATTACTTTTAACGTTTAAATGAATGTTTATTCGTTCATCGTATATATTTGTATATTTGTACAGTAAATTAGATATATTACTATCTGCAAAATGTATACATGCATGCAATTAGTAAGTCGTTAATAATAAAAATGTTTTTCTATCATTTAGCCAAAGTCTATCAAATAAAGTTGGGGCAAACTTCACTATTTTCTTCAACACACTAGTAAGAGATATGTCAATGAATGATGTTCAAACCCTTTTCACATCAAATCTGGCAACAGCGGGTAGCTTAAAAGTCCTGGAACCTCGTTATGAGCTAAGCAGTACTGCGGCAGGTTTGTCCATAATTGCCATAATATATTGTATAGTCTGTGTGTTTTATACGGTCTTGAGACAAAGGAGTCAATTTCCATAATAGCAACCACAATTTATATAAATTGATTGATTTCGTATACCCTTAAGAAACTGATCCTAATCGTTCTAATCCTAATCTCAATCCTAACCAGGGCTAATCCTCACACTTTCACACAACCACAATTTAAATACAGCGTTTTGTCACCCTTAGACCTCGTTTAGACTCTAGAGCAAAATATTCCGGATTCGCTAGTTTCCGTATTCGAGTATTCGTATACGTAAACCGTTTACACTACACCAGTATATAAAGTGGACAGGTTTTCTGATACGAGCGTTTACACTACGCCAGTATATAAAGCAGGCAAGTTTTCTGATACGAGCGTTTACACTGCACCAGTATAAAGCGGACAGGTTTTCTGATACGAGCGTTTACACTACACCGGTATAAAGTGGACAGGTTTTCTGATACGAGCGTTTACACTACGCCAGTATAAAGTGGACAGGTTTTCTGATACGAGCGTTTACACTGCACCAGTATAAAGCGGACAGGTTTTCTGATACGAGCGTTTACACTACACCAGTATAAAGCGGGCAGGTTTTCTGATACGAGCGTTTACACTAGTGCACCAGTATAAAGCGGGCAGGTTTTCTGATACGAGCGTTTACACTACTCCAGTATAAAGCGGGCAGGTTTTCTGATACGAGCGTTTACACTACACCAGACAGTATAAACAGGGGCGCACATTCCAAAAAAGTTTGGGGGATGTCCATTGTTCAGGGACCGACTTTTTATATTTGTTTGACCACATCAAAACATGTATTACGAGTTAATGTAAAAATATGTGTAGTGCCAGGGGTGTAGAAGGATTGTTAAAAAGTAGGGTGCCGACTCCCACGAGGCGCCACCATGGTTGGCGCCCACGGGGAAAATTTTCAAAAACTTGAGTCTGTAGGTCGTTGGAAATGGCATTTTCAGAGTTTTCTCTACCTCTTTCGTTATAGGCCCTTTCATTAATATATATAAGATTTCAAACACTCTAGTTTCGAATTCAAAATATTTCGCTGCAATTTTCTTTCAATGCAGTTATTTAAAGAAAACGCCCCCCAAAACGTAACCTTCAACATCATAAAGACCCAATTTTACGTTGACTTAATTTTACTCGAGAATACTGACGTGGAAATAGAACGCACAATGCGGCAGTGCAAAAGTTAGGAGGTTTTGCGCAGTCGCGTATGGCTATGTCATCTTACATTTGAGTATATTGCTTTAAGAGGAAAATATATCCCTGGGTTTTGCAATGTTGATTTCTTTTATTGACAATTTTTGTATCGTTTATACGTTTTTTAGACAGGATGTTTCGGACCAACTCGGACCGAATTAAGTAGTGTAATTTTACAATTTGGGACCGACTTTTTTTAAAAATTCACAAATGATGGGGGGGGGGGTGTCACACTCCCCCCTAATGTGCGCCCCTGAGTATAAAGCGGACAAGTTTTCTGATACGAGCGTTTACACTACACCAGTATAAAGTGGACAGGTTTTCTGATACGAGCGTTTACACCACGCCAGTATAAAGCGGACAGGTTTTCTGATACGAGCGTTTACACTAGTGCACCAGTATAAAGCGGACAGGTTTTCTGATACGAGCGTTTACACTACACCAGTATAAAGCGGACAGGTTTTCTGATACGAGCGTTTACACTACACCAGTATAAAGCGGACAGGTTTTCTGATACGAGCGTTTACACTGCACCAGTATAAAGCGGACAGGTTTTCTGATACGAGCGTTTACACTACACCAGTATAAAGCGGACAGGTTTTCTGATACGAGCGTTTACACTACACCAGTATAAAGCGGGCAGGTTTTCTGACACGAGCGTTTACACTACACCAGTATAAAGTGGACAGGTTTTCTGATACGAGCGTTTACACTACACCAGTATATAAAGCGGGCAGGTTTTCTGATACGAGCGTTTACACTACACCAGTATAAAGCGGACAAGTTTTCTGATACGAGCGTTTACACTACACCAGTATAAAGCGGACAGGTTTTCTGATACGAGCGTTTACACTACACCAGTATAAAGCGGACAGGTTTTCTGATACGAGCGTTTACACTGCATGGATGAATATCAAACAAAAACTTTATATAAATTCAGTTGTCGGCTTAGTATAAAGTGAATATTCTCTGTAAATAAACTTAACAAACGTTTTATAAACTATCGAAGACAGCACTTATATTGCTGCCAGAAAAGGTTGTAGATTCGTTGAGGTAACCGTTTGTACGTCGAATATAATCTCAAAGTTTCCGGATATACGACTCAAAACCGAGATGATTTTCTATCGGATTCGTCGCTGCGTTATCAATTCATACTCTTTAATCCTTTTAATCCTAATCTTAACCCTTACCAGTTGCTTACACTTTACACATACTCTAACACTTCTAAAACCTAAAATCCTAACCCTATAATCCTAACCTTAATTAACGTATACAAAACGACCCTTTGGGATATTTATAATTAAGTCATGTACCTAGACAAAGAGTTTTAAGAGTTTTTGTTGCGTGTATTTTAATTTTTAATATGTTCAAAAGTCGTAACCTTTTCAACGTTTTTAGCGCAATATTCAAAACCGATTTTTTCAGCATTACTGTTTAGTGGTTTAGTTTCTACAAAACGTTTTTGGTGTTACTTTGTTTTTATATTATCGTTTGATTTATTTAAATAGTGTACAAGAAACGTTTCTCGATTGTGATTAACCATTTCCAATAAGTACAGATAAGGCAGTGCAAATAATTTCATACCCCTTTGATTTTGTTTTAAAATAAAGTTTGCGACTCAAATTCAATAAAACTGTACGTTTTTGTTAACTGGATTGTTATTTTGCAGGTGATTATGATGAATGTGGCTACAATCCCAGCGTGTGTGATACTGATGAGTTGTGCCAGAATTACCCAGGAACATATCGATGTTATTGTAGCAGTCCTCGAGCGTTGAAAGTTAACGATGTTTGCATAGGTAAGAGTCGAGTCTTTCTTAGACCTTGCTCCTAGTCTCATATATTTTCAAAAAATCATATAGTGTATAACACATGAGAAACCGTTCATTGATTGATGTTGAAAAATGACGCGATACCCGAGTGTGTTTGGAAATACTCAAACAAATTTGTATTGTTACTACTATAAAACTGGCTAAATTTATGGGAGTCTAATACGATGCACTTTTCCAAACTATCTGTCGCTAGCGGATTTTCTTTGTGTCTTGCTCATGAATTATTTCAGAATATTTCACGAATATTTTAGTTTCTCCAGCTACCAACAGTCATCTCGCGGTCGCTTTATAACTTAAATTAAATAGAACCACTTTACGTCAGTATTCTATATATAGAAGTCTTCTACTTTGAATGGGCGCTTATACTATACCACCCTGGTTGTAACAAGTGAATGACATTCATGTGCCATTCATCTCGCAGCTCTGCAATCTACAAAGTAGTCTTTTCCCCGCAAAATTCAGGAGGTTTCTTGATGGATGTACCTTCTTGGGCCTCGAAACGTCGACGTTTTCCCCTAATTTTTGATGTAGTTCGATCCATCAACCTGCGTGATATTGTTCAATGCTGCATGCCTACACCACGTGCTTACACTGAGACCCCATCAATAACAAGATAACTGTTGTTTCTTTGTTTTTTAGCGGTAATTACTTACGGAGCTTCTATAACTATCGATATTCCATTTACTCCTGAATTGAATGATCCCAACTCTCTACTTTTCCTCCAACTTGCTGAAGCAATACAATTCCAGGTAATAAGCAGTTTTGGCGAATGGCGATATCTGAGTTATAACACTTTCGTTACATTTTCGCTAATATCCTCGTGTTTCGCACACGGATTTAACTGAGTTTTTAACTAATTAAACTGCATGTTTTGCGTTCATTAGCTGAATCGACATTACAGGATGATATATCCCGATACCTTCCAAGGGACTCAGGTTATTAGCATGAGGTAAGTGTTCTATCTTCGTTGTTTCTATTTTCGTCTCAGTTAAATAGAACAAAGCCAAGACTTTTTGCAGATGACAAAAACCTAACTGCTTCCGGTGGATCAATAAATGATGTTGAAAATGCAATGAACTCTGATTTGGAAAACCTCAGAATGTGGCTAAACGCAAACAAACTGAGCCTAAACATTGCTAAAACTGAATTTATGCTTATTGGAACAAGATCTCTCAGATTCACATTTAAACATAATGATTGAAAACAAACCAATTAAACAAATGCAGGAATGTAAGACACTGGGAGTAATAGTTGTTCAGCATCTCTCTTGGAAAAGCAACACTGAGAGTATCTGTAAGAAAATCACATCAGGTATTTCTGTTATTAGAAAACTAAAAGAATTTGTTGACCGTGATACACTTGTTTCTATATTTAATGCAATTGTACAACCATACTTTACTTATTGTTGTGAAGTGTGGGACATTTTTGGTAAAACTCAATCACAAGGATTACAAAAGCTCCAAAATAGATGCGCTCGAATTATTATGGACATGGGAAATGAAGTTAATGCTCAAATTGCATTAAATTCGTTAGGACGGGAGACACTAAAAGTACAGAGAACTAAAGCCAAGGCAAAATTAATGTTCAACATTTTAAATAAGTCTGGGCCAAAATTAAAGCCTAACAGACCTTTTTAGCTACAACAATCAGAATACACATTACTGCTCCGTGACAATGAAACAACACTCGTTTTGCCACAGCCTCGCACAGATAGCATGAAAAAGAGTTTCATGTCTGATGGGGGAAAATATGGAACTCAGTACATAAAGAAATCAGAGGGATTGGGTCCCAGTCTCTATATGTTTTGTTAGTTGTCTATATTGTCAATTTGGTCAATTGGAACAGTTACATTATTTATATTTTTTATACCATAAGAACATTTTATATAATAACTTTTAAACACACGCCCTTCATGGAAATCAATATGTTTAATTGACGTAGTTAGCGTGTCAAAATAGAATTTTCTATCTATCTTTGTTTCGTTTTTTCACTCGAGTTTGAAACGCCGCTTTTTTTGTTTGAAATATTTGAATGAAAAGGTTTTCCATATTTTGACATTTGCGTCACACCAGGCATGTTGTTAAGGCGGTGGTACTAAGTTGTCAATGCTTTGTGTTTAAGAATGTTGTCATTTCAGTTTGTAGCAAGCGTGGACAAAACGCTCAAGAAAAGTAAAGAATATTTTGTGCACGAGAAGCCTAAGGTTTACCTACCGGTCGTGAGCGAGAAATTCATCGATGGGACTCGAAAAAATACATCAATATAAATCGCTTAGTTTTGCCGTCTTGTCTATTTTATTATATATTCCCTCCGCCAAGACATCCCGTTCAACGCCTACTATAACGGCCCTTAACAACGTTAACGAATGACCTAGACACATGCCCCCGTGTGATGACAAAACTTTTCATTTGAACGTTTTATTTGACGAAGCTATTGGCATTTCAAACTTGAATGAAGACTGCAGTATTTGTTAGTTTATTTTTATTACGGTACATGGGGTAGGCAAGAACAATTTAATTTATTGTTGTTTTACTTTAGATCTGGATCTGTTATTGTGAATTATCTGGTCTTCTTCAACCCTAAGACCAACGTGACACAAAATGGTAACACCTTAACTCAAAACTTGAAAAATACGCTCAATTCAACAAATAATGGTATGTTCCTGGGACCATACAAAGTCGACCCTTCAAAAATAACACACACAGGTAATATCAAAATAGCGTGTTGTACAGTATAATTATATTTTATTGAATTTTGTTGTGTTACGCCTATTGAATTGTATCTGGGCACGTACTGTGCTGTACTCTACTGTATTTAACTGTACTGTATTTTAATGTACTGATATTGTATTGTGTTGTATTGTGTTGTATTGTGTTGTATTGTGTTGTATTGTGTTGTATTGTGTTGTATTGTGTTGTATTGTGTTGTATTGTGTTGTATTGTGTTATGTTGTTCTTAAGGTACGTTTACACGCTGCGATTTGACGGGCCGATTTCAGGTTTACGTTAATGATATTTGAGAAATACGTGGCAAACGTCATCTTGACGACATCATCAACTGAAAATATTCGTCCTGATCATTCAGCAAAACCTAATATCGGTCGGACAAATCTCAGCGTGTACACGTACCTTAATCCATTTCTTACTACACAGAACAAAAAATCTGGATTTTCATGTCAATAAACTCAGAGCCACTGTGCACAGTCACACTATGTTTAATTATGTGCATAAAAATGTTTCATATTTCAATGTTCGTTTTTTTTAGACTACGATGAATGCGATCCTTCAAATCTGGTTCATATTAGTGATTGTCATGAGAAAGCCAACTGCACAAATGTTATGAGTACCTATAACTGTATTTGTAATGAAGGATATTATGGCGATGGAGTCACATGCACAGGTAACCTTGCCTACAAACTAGGAAATATTGTTGTTGAAACATTTGAACATTATGATGTTTCCACCCTTGGAAAACAATGTTCAGGCTTGTTCACACGATCCGATTCTCCTCCTGACGTATGTGATTTCACACAATAAAACAACAACAACACTTTTCGCCAGGTATGAGCACTGAGCTATACTATATTACTGGAGGTAGTGCTCGGCATAAAAAAGTGAAGCAAAAAACATGGCGGATATTTGGCTTGCTGACGCCATATATGGTCCCAAATGCCCATGGTAATTACCACTGACGGGCTCAATTTTGAGCCCGCTACAAATTTTACCCCCCCTGGATTTGGTAAAAAATATTTTAGCTCTTTGCAGTATTATAAAATTCTCGTTGTTTACGACTTTTCAACATATTTTTCTGACCTTTGACCATTTGTTCAAAGATTTGCAAGTCGTACACGTTATTCTCATCCTTTAAAGACGGCAAACAAATACTAAAACCTCAAAACTGATGTCTGATTTGGGCAAAGATGATATTTGAAACCAGAGCAAACAGGTATTAAAAATTCCGTATGAAAAAATTTGTCGAAATACATGCTAGAATAATATACTTTATTCGAGCCCGGCTTAGAGGCTCTTGTATATGGTACAATTTTGGATTGTGTATGCTTGTATAGTATATTATTTGGGCCACAAGTACAGTATTTACAGTGTGCCTAGTGTGGTTGTAGGAAATAGATATATTTAATAATCACAATGTCAATTTCTTCCTCAAACTCAAAGCAATGGAGTACAATGTAATTCCACATTTTAGTTTCATACCTGGATTCTCTGAAGAATCCTAACGACTGGTTATAAATGTATAAATGAAGACATGATACTATGTGCTACTATCTTTAAGAGGGAATTAGGATATCAAAGAATCAGAGCTTTGTGTTATGTGCCAATTTACACATAAGCTAAGTGGTGCCATAAGGTCAGGGTGGTGGTGGCAGCTGATCTTGGAAAGGCGATTTCTACCTAGATTTCTGGTCAGATTTCTTAGGTTGGACTGGGGATATACTTTCCATATTTGAAGCAGCACTAGGATTGTAGTTCCTGTGTCTCTGATAGGTTTTGACTATCACTTTGAATGAGCAACATATCCTTAAAGACCACTACAGCAGGGGCGGCGTGGCTTAAAAATAGGGCCAGGGAAACCTTTCGCTAGGGGGCCACTGCTCACGTTGGGAGAGTTGGGGGGGGGGTGTCATTTGCTGAGAAGAAAAATAGGATTAAATACAAAATCAAATTTTTGTTCATTACTAGTGATTTATCCCAAATATTTAATGAAGGCCCCAAACTTTATATACATTGTAGACCTTTGCATGCTTGGGCAGGGACGTAGCCAGAGCTTTCAAAGGGGGGGAGCCCTGTGGGGATTAAAGGTAGTTGTGGCTATATGTGGGGCATAATTCCTGGTTTTGCAGTAAGTATTAGCACTAAATATTACCAAAGGGGGGGTGCCGCAGCTCCCTCGTTGGGGCCCAAAATTGGCAGATTTCCATGGGCCCACCGGGAAATCGTCCCATGGGCCATGCCGCCCCTGCACTACAGTAGCTTATAAACCCTCCACTGCCCCAATAATTTGTAACTTCCCCCAGTCCACCCATAATTCTGGTGTTCCCAGCTTAAAATAGTTTGTTTTTCTCTTGTCCCCCCTGTGAGTCTACTGAAAACTTTACATATTACATGATTGCAGAATTTATCTCAAAATAACACAGTCCTTTCTGTAATTGGTGAAACATGCAACATGTTTGGAAATCGAAGATACAACAGCGTAATAAATTTTGTTTTATTTTAATTTGACATTTTCAAAGAATAATTACTAATTAGCAGTACTGTAAATAATTTTAAGAATCGAGCTGTATAATCAAGTTATTATGGTATTATCAGTGGCATACCGAGCAGGGAAGTATAGGGGATGTTAAACCCAAATGAATCTGTCAGTAAGTTGACCTTGGTCTGTTGAAACATGAAACAACCAAAATGAGTAAAGACTAGTAACATAATTTTGCGCTCGCTAGCAACCAACACTACTGACATCAGTTTTTCTTCCTTTTTGCCCTGTGTCATCGGTACATTTTGGAATGGGTACCATAGTAGAAATGCTAGAACACAGTATGCCACTGGGTATTACTATAACTTTGTATCCCAATGGTCTATGACTTTGCTGTGCCTGTTCAGCATTTTGATGCCTTGTGCCATTTCTTGTGGTACCTACAGTATAACAGATGATTCTGCAAAAGAGAAGAGAATAGTCATACCATATTATTATACATCCTTATACCACAATATCATATACATCGATGTTAACTATGCATGATACAATACATGACCTGTTAAAAATACTTTTTGCTCAAATTAGTTATTTGTATATCACATTAGTTATTTGTGTATCATTTCTGTAATGGAACTGTAATCTGTAATGTTAATAAACAATAATGGTGTGAGAAAATTGCTTACTTAGGGGCGCACCAGAACTTAGTTCCAAGTTCTGGCCAGAGCCCCATTTTTGGCAGTTTCATTTCTGGCCAGATCAAATTTTTCTCTGGTGCACCACAATTAGTTCTGCTATACAAGTTTGATGCTGTACAATCCATTCACACATCTCAGATTTGTTTACATTTTTGTATCCAAATAATAACCCATTAGCTTACAATGCACCCTACTTTAGCATAATTTTTACCCTGTCTAAATGCCAGACGATTCTACTTGTCAATGGCAGGGTACAGCATAGTTAATGGATTAATGAACTGGTAATTATGAGGGCACTTTGAAGATATATTGGGTCATTCCAGAAAAGATCCAGACTCCCACTATGGAGGAATTTCTGCCATTCTGAGGGGAAAGTGGGTAAATCTAAAAACCATAGTAAAATGTACTAAGATGTCTGTTTACTAGGGCATCTGTTTAATAGGATATCAATCAATCGACTTTTTTTAGGGTGCTGAAATGGTTGGTATCCTAGCTCATAGCCATAAAACTTAACTATGCAGCAGGTAACTGCTGCTACAAAAATACCTGGAAAAACTAGCAAGTTTGCCAAGGACAAGTTGCTTGTCTTAGACTTAGTTGTCTATATAATCTGTGTTACAAAGCTTATGTATGGCAAGTGTAAGGATTTTGACAATTGGCACCATATATTAACTGTATTTATGAAAGGACTGCACGTATAAAAAACAACTTGAAGTATAAAATTAAAAATTAATTATACTATAGCACTTTTAAAACTAATTAAAAACACAAAGGCCCAAGCAACATGGCCAGCTCTGAATCAAAACAACAAGATTTTATGTACATTACAAGTTTTTTATGTCTGTTTTTAAAATATTTCTATCCAAGTCGACCGAGTATATTATATAGAAAGCCGACCGAGTAGAAAGCTAGAAAATAAATGCAAATCTTACCGGTGAGAAGCAATATTCTTCCTTTATAGTGAATTGTTGCATCCACAAGCGGAACAAAAAGGTAATCGTTCCTCGACTTTGCGAAACAAGCAAAAATAGGAGAAAAATATCAAGATTTAAAGGTCGAAAGCATAAAATATTATAGTGCAAAACCCAGGAGGGTGAAGAGTTCGTCGAAAGCACAGTATCGCGGTTGTCAGTGGTAAATACCATGGGCATTTGGGACCATATATGGCGTCAGCAAGCCAAAATCCGCCATGTTTTTTGCTTCACTTTTCTGCCTGGCGAACATTAGCGGCACGTCCTCCAGATATATAAAGCTCAGTGGGTATGAGCCAATAGCCTTACTCTTGTCAGCAAATCCAATACATCACATACGTCAAGAGCGGAATCGGATCGTGTGAACAAGCCTTTGCTTCCTAGGAAGTAAAAATATTTCCCAGCAAAATCAGAAAACAAAGACAACGACATCAAACACCAGCGGTTCATTAAACACAATAAAACGTTATACGTATAAAACTAAGATCCTGAGATTTTGCTAGTAAATGCCGTCTATAACGTTTTTCTACATCTTATTTAGTCATGGAAGAACCGAATCCACCAAAAGGTGAGTCAGACTCTCAGATTTGATTATATAGCGCTGTATATTTGTTTATCAATATTAGTTTTCATTTTTATCTTTATTGAATAGAGAAGTTTCTTGAGTGCATAAGAGATAGCTTTGCCGTTGTCTGTTGAAACATAGATACACAGTATGACGTCATAACGTGGAAAAAAACAAAATAGTGGCCCACAAGTCGCCGGGGCGAGTGAGTCACTGATGTTCTTATCACGTTATGACGTCATCTGTGTATGTGTATAACTGAACAAACAACGGCAAATATTATCTATTTGTTTTATATAATAGAGAAAGCAAGCTCAACTAAGCTCGTGATAAATATCAAGATTTTTTCCAATCGAACGAGATGCCGAGCAAAATCTTGATATTTATCCATACCTTATACTGGCATCACTCCCATCATATATACACGAATTTGTTGTTAATGCTCAGCAACTGGACTCTGTAGCTCAGTTGGTTAGATTGCTGCACCGGAATTGCAGGTTCGATTCCTGCCAGAGGGCTTAAAGTTCTGTCAGAGCTCTACAAGACGCTGAGTATCTGCAACACGACCTTGATGTGTGTAATAAAGGCTGTTTTCCACTGCGGTCCTGAGAGAGCTAAAAGATATTACGTCACTGAAATGGCGTCATCCATGCGTACGTACATGCGTCTGTCAAATAAATCCACTAATAGATCACAGCTCTCGACCAATAAAAAGGCTGAATGAACTCTGACTTTTATATAGAACGCGCTACAAAACATTTATATTTTATTTTCTTGTGATGTTTTCTAGATGATCTTTGGTGGCTGGTGTATGCTATCGTATTCGGCATTGCGTTCTTGATTATTTGCATGTTCACCTTGTTTGTATGCTGCTTAGAAAATTCTGAAGAAAACAAGTATGTTAACTTGTTTCAAGGGTAATATAGAGGGCAAAGTTCCCCTGTACAATCTCTTCCCACAAACACGAAAATATTCAACCATGGTCCAGCACTGCCAAAGGGCATGAACGTTGTGCAAATGCTACAACTGATTATAGATCCTTGCAGACCTGGTCTCCCCCGCGCTAAATCTTCCTAAAATCATCCTAAATCGTCCGTAAATCCTAAATCTTTATTCTACACTAGGTACATGGTGGAGAATACAACATTGGTTGATAGAAATAAGTATTTCTTTGGTAATGAATCAGTGGGTATTGAGAACCCAGATATAGAGATGTCTCCCCCACGTAATGGTACAAACCAGCATGCAGCTGTATACACAACCAGTCCCGCTCACTCAAGAATGGAGTCTTACAAAGTCAACCCGATGTTCCATGAAACTAGATCTCAAGCTGAACAATCAAGCATGGGTGGAAAAAGCAGCGTTAGTACTGGACAAGAAGTAAGTTCAACTACTAAAGCTATAGTAGAAGGTGTTTGTAGATGGAATACTCGCACGAAAATTTATATACATTTTTTAGACCTAGTCAGGAGCTGTTGCGAAAAATGCAACTTAGGCCCTCTGGCAGGAATTGAACCTTCTACTATTAGTCCTATATCGAACGAGATGCCGAGAAAAATCTTGATATTTACCCATAACTAAAGCTATAGTTTCAACAGTTTAAGCTGGGCAATAAAACGCTACTTCTCTACCAAAAAATTATTTTATCCAACCTATGACAATTGACCTTAGAAGTCCTTACGTCACGCCACTGTCAAACAATTAATGTTTGACCTGCATGTATCCCACACTGCATTGCGTATTCCTAATGTTGTGTTACGTAAACCGGAAGTTTCGGAGGAAGTTCGGAGTTTCCACTGCGCATCCAAATGACGCGTTCTGCTTCGGGATAAAATTGCAGTTGAATCATAACATGCAGCTGAGACTGGAAGAATTATAATATGCATATCGAAGTTTCAACCGTTCAATTGATCATTTGAATATGCAAAGTTGCTCGAAGAACAATTAGTTTTCACACGGTTCACTCGCTTTAAAATAGAAAATGTATTCCTTTAAGTCCACCTTTCTTTATTTTTCTTTACACAGAAGACCAAATATGCTAGCACAAAAATTATTTAATGACAAGTTCTATTGTGACTATATATGAAACACAAATGCATGAACAGTTGAATACTTTGATATGCATATTATAATTCTTCCAGTCTCAGCTACATGTTATGATTTAAATATAACTGCAATTTTATCCCGACACAGAACGCGTCATTTGGATGTCGAAACTCCGAACTGGCTTATTCTGAGTTGATATTTTAATGCCAGTTCACTTCCATTCGTCTAATCACAAAGGCAGCACGCGGGCTATCCCTATGGCCGATAAGACTGGGTTCAAAGATTACTAAAATTTCAGTTAAGTGTGTAATGTAAAAGCTAAACATGGTTAAACAGAGGTATACATAACGAGCCTTATTTCTCATTCGAAATCGCGTAGAATGGATTCTCCCTTTCACTTCAGTCTTTTTCCTGCATGACCATTGTAGTTAGTTGTTAGATCTTTGACTTAACATCACTATATTATTTTCTAGGGATATGTTGCACTTTAAAGAAGCTGTGGAATCCGTATAATGGACGTATAACTAATACTTAATAGTTAATAATAATTTTGCACTATTTTTGAACCTCTTTAGAATTCTTGCACATTTTTTACTATTTTTGTAACACGTGATAATGAAATAAACAATTTAACCAGCATTTTGTGTGTCCGATTTTTAAATATAAAAAAGATTATATTACCACGCGTACCGGTCAAACGACAACTATAGAGTTGCATGAGAGTAGACTGGATATTACCACGCATACCGGTCAAACGACAACTATAGAGTTGCATGAGAGTAGACTGGATATTACAACGCATACCGGTCAAACGACAACTAGAGTTGCATGAGAGTAGACTGGATATTACCACGCGTACCGGTCAAACGAGAACTAGAGTTGCATGAGAGTAGACTGGATATTACCACGCATACCGGTCAAACGAGAACTAGAGTTGCATGAGAGTAGACTGGATATTACCACGCGTACCGGTCAAACGAGAACTAGAGTTGCATGAGAGTAGACTGGATATTACCACGCATACCGGTCAAACGAGAACTAGAGTTGCATGAGAGTAGACTGGATATTACCACATGTACCGGTTAAACGAGAACTAGAGTTGCATGAGAGTAGACTGGATATTGCCACGCATACCGGTCAAACGAGAACTAGAGTTGCATGAGAGTAGACTGGATATTACCACGCATACCGGTCAAACGAGAACTAGAGTTGCATGAGAGTAGACTGGATATTACCACGCATACCGGTCAAACGAGAACTAGAGTTGCATGAGAGTAGACTGGATATTACCACGCGTACCGGTCAAACGAGAACTAGAGTTGCATGAGAGTAGACTGGATATTATCACGCGTACCGGTCAGTTTAGGTATTTGTCTTTCAACTTGGTCAACCCACAATCGTATCTGTATAAAGCTTGTCGTATATAGGTGAATTGGATATCCTGCGATGATTTCATATAAATATTTCTGAGTATATCAAACAGGGTATCCCAATAGCTCCGTGCTTACAGCGCTGGTATACGTTAAGTTCAATTACCCGTTGGGACAATTTTCACAAGTGTTTCGAATCATTTGATACCCCATATTTCACCAAAATATACAGTAATCACGCTAGTAAAATAACACTAAACATACTTGTTTGTTATTCACTTATTACAAAAATATAAAATGCTAAAAATTTACTCTAAAACTCCTTTATGTTCACAACGTATTAATATATACTAAAAAACAATCTGCGCTATTTTATAGAAAAGTAGAAAACTCACTGTCCCTTGTCACAGTATAGAGACGACCAGTAGGGCCACTCGTTTGAAATTTTGTGACCGCTCATTACGCATTGGCAGTCAGTCAATTGTTTTTTCTGGCCAATAAGCAAGCTGGACTAACTTTCCTGGCCAGTAAACTATTTTTGCATAAAAAGCCGGCTACATGTTGCATCGCCGAGTGGCCCTACTGGTCGTCTCTATACTGTGCCCTTGTCTACAGTGTCAGATGATCATTCACATTGAAACTACAACGCTTTCACACACATTCTATTTGTTGAATAAAATCCTAGCGATTGTTGTTAATACATTGATCTAGCCCTTGCCACCATAAGTTGGATTTTGGAATGTTGTTGTTGCTTGCTTGAATATAGGGTTTTCGCTTGTATCCCAGCGTGCATTTTGTTGTTCACGTTCAAACTTAGCGAACTCACGGCGATCCTAAATAACAAATGAAAATTAGAATTGCTATAGAATTCTAATTGTATACTAAAGCCCAGGGATGGGGTGTCTGGAGAGCAGATTTTGGATTTGGCAAGGAATTATCAAACGAAGGGCCTAATTAAGGGCCTATCTGGCCATCAGGGTTTCAAACATTTTCTAACAAGCTCGGCCCGTGTATTCTGCCGGCGCTGTTTCCCCATAGCTCTCTCATGACCAGCGCTGCTCATCACTCCCTACCAGATCAAGCTGGTTTCATCCCTGCTTAAGCCTGGTTTTCATTTGGTCGCGGGCTACGTGATGTATACAAATCTCAGAGGTATATCAAATACTCTATTATATCGGACACTTTGATAAGATCGCGACCGTCACGACCAAGTAGAAGCCACGCTTTACAACATTGATGTCCACGCGAGAGAATGCTTTAAGGTAGCGATTTTGGTTAAGATTTACAACTTCCTTAAAGGC
This sequence comes from Trachythela sp. YZ-2020, assembly GCA_016169945.1. Taxonomy (NCBI): domain Eukaryota; kingdom Metazoa; phylum Cnidaria; class Anthozoa; order Malacalcyonacea; family Clavulariidae; genus Trachythela; species Trachythela sp. YZ-2020. Next base: position 6,214,109 of record JADLSH010000369.1, read on the forward strand.
TCCATTACGGTCGTTTTGCCCGCGCGGGCGAAGCGACCGATTCGAATCACGTGAATAATTAGTCGCGCGGGCACGCCAAGAAAGTTGCGTATTTGCGAGCAGTAAAGCAGACAGAAAACCCTCACGCTAAACACCCACAGCGAAAGTTGAAACATGTTCGCTCCGCCCGCACGGGCAAAGGGACCGTAATGAAAAAAGGACTGATTAATATCCAGTGGTGATATCGATGTGTTTTTGACAACTTGTGAAGGGAGAAAAATTAGCATGAAATTTGTATGAGATTTAGGATGCGTCTACTACGTCAACAGAGGACGAAGATACTGTATGAAAACATTTTAGTTGGTATTTCTGGTGAACCATGCTTCAGTCTAAAGCCTGCGATACGCGCGAGATTTTGGCTGAAGTGCCGACCTCGCGAGGCGGTTTGATCATGCAGCCACATACCCTCGTGTGCGCGTGGTTTTTGCTAAATATTTTGCAAACTATATACGACTTCTCGTGGTGGTGAGTTCAGTTAAGAGCTCTCGAGTACGGCAGGCTTAAAGCTCAATCCTTCATACATCAGAAATGGAATGCCTCTGAAATGCACTAGCGAGATTAGTAGATTAATTTCAGAACAAATGAGCGATTAATTACCTGTATAGTTGCAAGCAATTTCCAAATTAGAAGTAAAGCAGCCCCAATAGCAACAATACCAAGGATAACTCCAATAATAATGAGTAAATACCCCTCTTCACGCGGACATCCTGTTGAAAATACCATAAATACACAATTAGAACAGAAATTAGAACAATTCTTCAGAGTTTATATAGAACAAATTAGAAACTACGCTGTCACAATGAACATTACAAAATATATTGAAGCGTCTGACAATCATATCACACAACAGCAATATCGCGAACTATTAGAGTATTCGACTAATGTATGGTAAATTTGGTTTAGTGTATTAAATTGTATTCTTATTAATATAGCAATGTTTACTCAGATAATTGTTGTGTCAAAGGCTCGGAAATTTGATAAAACGCAAGTGGTTCTTGTATTTTAGATGTTTATTTGCCTAAATTTAAGGCAGGTGATTCTTTATTCACTGGCTCCTTTACACGAGTTTTTACTGTATTTACTCCAATAAAACAAACAAAAACAAGGATTCTCACTTTTCTCTTCTTCGGCAAATATTTTAACTTTTTCACTTCCTTCATTGAGTACATACGAGAATGTGCAATCATCATCATCGTCAATTTCAACACAAGTAGTACCTCGAGTCTCATCTGAAAAATAATTTAACAATTGAAAATGATTGCTGAGTCCCAAAAGATCTTGAAGCCATAAACCTAAGGAACTCAATACCATGCTGAGGTAAACTGAAAACAAAATTATGTTAAGGCTGGTTCCCGCGATTCGATTGGCGCGCATGTGGGTTACTAGATTTGCTGACAAGAGTAAGGCCATTGGCTCATACTGTACCTTGCGAAAAGTGAAGTTGTTGCTGTATTGTGTGACATCACATACGTCAGGAGGAGAATCGGATACGACAAATCAGATCGTGTGAACAGGCCTTTAATCTGATATTTAGTCAGCCTTTACTCGGTCAGAGTGTTTAGTCAATTTTGATACTCGTGCCGGGCTTTTGGCCGTGTGCACGAGTCTTAAAATGCTATGCTTTTTCCTATTTTTTTCGTCTTCGTCGTCGTCGTTTTCGGTGTCGCAAACTAAATATCTACAGAACAGCCGTACAGAACGTTGTGTCACGATTCAAGATGGCGGCCGTTATAGGCGTGGGCGACATGTAGTAGAAAATGTTTCGTTATGTTTATGCAATGTTTAAGTGGTTTTTCTCGAATTTTACAACATAGCATACTTAAAGTATTCGTAGTATATTCTTTGCGAACTAAAGGTCAGGGGCCCGCATAAAAAAGTTAAAATCAACTATAGTTAGTGCGAAAGTTAGCCAATCAGAATCGCTTATTTTAGGCTTAACTGCTATTTAACTACAAAACGGGTAGTTAAAAAGTAGAAAAGAGTTTTATACAACCGGCCCCAGTAGGTGATATTTATAAACTCACTAATTTAACTGTGTAGACGGTAGATATGGTTTATTTTGCTACCAAATCATGCGAAAGCTTCCTCTCGCGAAGCTTTATTTCTCTAACAGACGTTATAATGCGCCTAGTGATCCCGACTACCTGACGAATATTTTATTGACAACAGTCGTACAGTATGCATATATCAACTGAGGACAAGTGGGCAGTGTTTTTACAAATAAAATGCATCAGGTGATGTTTGACCAAATGGAAAAAGAACAAGACAGCAATTTATGTAAGGGATCAGTCATTATTAATGGATGTGTGCGCATAATTGTAAAAGCATAATCTTGCATGAGAATAATATGTAATCTTACATGATTCGACGTTATCAACTCTGGTTATTGTGGCATTGCAACTCTTCTCACAGTTTCCAACCAGTGGTCCAGTTTGATAGATCTTACAACGCACACAATCTTTGTAATATGAGCAGCCTTTTATACAACCCTGACAAAATAAAACCATATATTTTTAAGAAATAGTTCCGTGGGATTTCTAAATAGCTTGAAACGTACAGTATTGACCGTTTTTGTGCTGGATGACTGCACAGTTTCTGATACATTCAGCCTAACATTATAACAAGTCAAGTTCTGAGCGACCTTCTCGCATGCGACAGTTCCAGAGGTTTCACATACACAAACCATTGTGCCACCTGGGTGCACTCCACAGTGTAAACGGATTGGTTTCCGTTGCTATCCCAAAGACGAAATGTCGTAATACTTACGTCACAGGTCTCGCAGAATTTCCCAGAATACTTAGCGTCACAAACACATTGTCCACATTCACATTGACCACGACCAGAACACGTGACCTGCAATAAAAAATTACATGCATTACTGATCAGATCCTAGTGGAACACGTCTTTGACAGACGTTTACTTAAAAACAGGATCCAGTTACAATCCATCGAAATATAATGAATACTGTATGTCTTCAGAGGTATGTCTTTCACTGGACTCAGATGTGAGGGCTAGACACTCAATGTTTTGACAACATACTTTTGTGTGACGCCAAAACCTTTCGTTCAAACCTTTAAACATTTCGACAAAACTAGTGGCGTTCCAAGTTCGAGTAAAAAGTGCAGTACAGGCCTGCAACAGGTTGTAACAATGTTGTTGAAATGCTAATCACTTGTTGAAATGCATAACGATAATAAGTTGTTGGGAAACTCGCGCCACGTTATTTGAATCATGACTTTGTTACAAGTTGGCAACAAACGATTCGCAACTTGTCAACGAGCTGGGAACAAACAGTGCGAACATGCACAACCTCAGGTCTAGTCAAACTAATCAGTAATGTACAGTATCTGCCAATATTGTCGCAAAATGTATCCAGCAGGACAAGAAATTTCATAATACTTACATTATTCTGAACACACGCCGTGGTTATATTTCGACAACTACATGCCGGACCCTCCCAGCCAGGGAGACATTTGCACTTATCACAATCACATTTTCCTCGTTTTTCGCCTAAAATATAAAATAATCGTGTTCACTAAACCAAGTAAACATCACAGTTAAGTACAGTTGTGTAGCCGTGTAGATGCATGTACTCGTTAGATATGTACTGTACTCGACAGCTTTAAGTTAATGTACTCGATGCATGTACTCGTTAGATATGTACTGTACTCGACAGCTTTAAGCCAGAGAACTACATAGAGAGCACTAAGAAACTTTAGGTTATTTTTCAAATACACATTGCACATATATTGGGATTTTGTAATAAAGAATACATCTGCCAAACTGTTTTTCAAACAAATTTACGCTTCGGCAAATTTAACCCACAGGTTTTACTAACTGGTTATGAACAACTTAGATAGTGTATGATTAACACAAATCAATTCAAACATCAATCCAATGTGAAGTACAGTAAAAACCCGCGTATAAGAACCTATATTTTAAGAACCTGTTAGGCTAAGATTGTCCCTTTAGACCCCCTTCACATAAGAACCTATTTTAGCCTAGAATTTGAAACAGGTTCTTATTTTGAAATTCGGCGATTGAGTTGTGTAAAACTACCTGAAAAATACAATAAGAACTTCGACGTTTCGAGCGAAGGCCCTTCGTCTTATTTTGAGAAACTCGGTCAAACACTGAATTCACAAATTAATAAAATAAGCTCTACCAGTTTAAAATAAAATGAAGCCAAACCATGTGCATAAAGGGTGTGAATATGTTTAGACTGAAGACATTTTATAGAAAGTATTATGTATACCGTACAAATAAAAAGGCCATGCCCATCAGTAGCAAACTTTTTTTTCTTTGAAAGAATAAGAACCTGTTTAAGAACCTAAATAGCCTAACTTCCTAAGTACAATTTAAATAAGAATCTGTTTAGGCTAACTTAGAAAAACTTAGGTTCTTATACGCGGTTTTTTTTCTGTACTGTTGATTTATCTACACCTCAGGAAAACGAGTGAAGACTTTGTGTTCTGTATTGTATAACCAGTACTGTACCTCCACATATTTTTCCATTTTCATCTCGATCACAAAGCAGCTCATTGCATTGACAAAATTCGCCTTCAATACGGCCTGAACCAAACTTTTTAAACAACAACGCAAGAACACACAATATCAATAAAGTAATAAATAACAGTAAAAATTATCTCGCAAATTAAAACTTTGGCACAGTCACCACAGTGTGCTTTTTTTAATAAGATGCAAGGGCTCGTAATGCACTAGTCAATTGAAACCCCCCCCGGGAGTACGTGGGGATTTTAACATAGGTCGAGTGTTAAAATTGACTGGTGCATAACGTTTCGTGCAAGGACTGGACTTATATAATTTTGGTTAAAAAATGTTCTCATACAAGATGTATTAATGATGAATGACAAACCTTCTCCCCACCACATATACATTTCCCACATGCACATATGCCACTCCCACTGCATATACTTGATGAATTTCTAAAAATATAAGTACATTATTGTATTATATAAGTATAGAGATTTCCGTGCAGTAGAAAGGTGAAATAAAAATAGTATTCTCACGGCGGACGATATTTTTCACGTGAAATTTATCGTCCGAGCCTTCTGGTTGGTCGGACGATTTTTCTCACATGTGAAATTTATCGTCCGAGCGTTCTGATTGGCTAGTGTTTTCGCGCTCAAAATTGTAAACATGGCGCCGGGTTTTAGCGAAATCACCGAAGTGAGAGTTTTACTATGTTTTGCGCTAATAAAGAAACTATATTACCAGCAAGAAAAGCACTCAAGGCTAAAAACACTTCAGACAAACAGATTAGAATTTCAGCAAGAAAATGAAGAAATAAGCGGTAAGAAATCTGTTTTTGAGGCTATATATACTTCGCTTGCATGTTGTTCGCTGTGAGTCCGTCAGTGTCACATATTTATCTCTATACTTATACAATAAACAAATTACTTCGTGGTTGGTTCGTTTGTACGATTTTTATTATTTACTCGTTGTGAAGGATCGCTCACTCGTTTGTTTAGCGATCCTTCACAACTCGTACATAAAAATCGTACGCGCTCACCAACCATTAAGTAATCTATATGTATTGCTTTCTTATAGTGGCTCATACGTCAAGACGTCTGTCTGACGGATCATTCATTTTAGTATAAGTCCAGACGGATCACCGTTTCCAGGGCCGGTTGTATAAAACTCTGAACTACTTTTTAACTACCTGATTTGTAGTTAAATAGTAGTTAGGCCAAAAAATATATATATATTCTGTTTCTGGTCAGTAGGTTTGTGCGGAGGAGGCGCTTTTTGGAGAAATGGGTGAGTGTATAGTCATTTTTTATGCTTTTTATGCTAAACTGTCACCAAATTTGCAGGTTTAATAGAAAAACATTTTTATTTAAGAGTACTTCATTTTGCAAGGATATTGATGGACCGTATTTGCCAAAAGAAACGTTGACGCGCACAGTTAAAAATGACGCGCGCGCTGACCAGAAACAGAAGTTTTTTTGGCCTTAAGCCAAGTTAACTTTAACTACTTTTTTATACAACCCGCCCCAGAATAAATCGGGTCCGTATGTGTATCTGAACGCGACTTTCGACAGAGCGTTAATGGACTCTCTCCAGACAAGTATATAAATCTTTAGACTATTTTCAAATTACTGCCACGTCTCATTATACATACATGCATATAGTAAAGTATCAACGACTTCATGTTCTTGAAAGTTAACCGAATTTTAAACTTACTGAATAGAATTCAAAATAGATTAAGAAATGAAGTCGAGTCTACCGTATGCGTGTATAATGTTACGCTCCAATAATTGTGCAAACGATCTATTCAAGAATCGAAAAGCAGTACAACCGAAGCTCTTTATCCAATGAATGAAATGACCGAACTATTTGCAAACTTTGTCAGACAGGCATGAAAACAACAAATCATATTGTAAGACACTTACGTTGCTCTACATTTATCACTATGTTCGTCTATTTTAGAATCAGGACAATCACACTTTTCACCGAGACTAAAATTGAAAATACATTTAGCTATTTGTACTATATAGCGATGGTGGGTAACTGGTTATGTATCGGCTGATGGTGGGTATGTATCGGCTGATGGTGGGTATGTATCGACCGATGGTGAGCATGTATCGACTGATAGGACATGGGTATGTATCGGCTCTTGAACAATCGGTATCGAAAATATTTTTTCAATATCGGCTCATCTCTATCATCTCTACAAGTCGCTGTATCAGCCATGCAGGTTGTTAAAAGTAATAACTGAGAAGTTATATCACTTACTATCCAGGATTGCACACGCAATCTCCACAAGTGAAGCTACCTTGTTTGCTGCATTCCGTCGAGTTATGAACCTACACACATTCCATACAACAATTATATTAAAAACGATTATTAGAACAAGGATTAAGAACAATACTTGATTGTCTGTTTCGTTTTGCTAAATTATAGAGATTTCTTTCACGGATATCTGGCAATTTGTAAACTTACACAAAATGACAAAGTAGAAAATCCCATGCAGTAGTTGTTGTAACTGCACAAACGAGTAGTTATGTATGCAATATAGAAATGTTCAGTTGTAGTGTCATATAGTTTGTAGCATAATATACTGTACAGTACTGGTGATGGATATCACATCGATTCGACGAAGACTATTGGTGCTATGTTATAATTATCTAATGCATGTGCATATAAGTGGGAGTGTGAAACAAGGCCTGCTGAAGACGCACTTCCACACGTTACACATGTGAACTCTGTGGGTCTTGCAAGGTCTGGATTTTTCTCTCCGGTCTAGATCGGGTCAGCTCGACAACTTTCAAATATTTCCACTCCATGATGCACGATCTTCGCATTCCTGCTCCTATGTTGACTCCGTGGTTGACTGAACTAACGGGCAGGATATTATTGCGTGTTTTCAAGCAGTCTTTAAAACGCTTTCTACTTTCTAGATTTTCCTATACAGTACGCTTGCCCTCTACAAGCTATATAGTTAGTAACATATACTATATAGAGCATAATTATGAACTTACGGTTTTATTTGAACAGTCACAATCACAAAGATATGTCACTTTAACAGGAATTTTATCACCAAGAGCTGTTGTTATACTAAATCTAAAAATTTGAGGAATAATATTTAAGTTTCCATGCACAATAAAAATACATTGATACTTCATGATCAAAACATTAATCAGTACCGTGCCGATGGTTTTATATCTAGTGCAGTATCTTCTTCATTTACTCGTTCATTTTCTCGGAAATAGACACTTACTCTGTGTATCCCTTTCCTCCAGCTGGACATTTCTCTAAGGTCACGGAAACAGTAAAGTTTACCTATAAACAATAGAAATTTATATTAAAATACCGTATATCACCGAATATCAGCTCTCTGAATATATGCGCTCCCCATGTGGTGTTGGCGCGTTTATGAAACGTAGAAATGATGTAAATAAAGGTGTACTGGAATGCTCAAAGGAATACAATTTATAGTCGCCTTTGTCTTTTTATTATTATTACACACTTTATTTAAAGACGGTAGCCCCGACAACTATGTAAAAGTTGATTTCCACGGGAGGCGTCAATATAAAAATATTACATAGTAAAAAAAAGGAAGGATATAAAGAGGACATGCAACTATATACATAAATTATATACATTATCAAAACTGAGAAATGAAGGCTACTGAAGATTACGGTGTGTCCCAGGTAGAGATATGACTTGGTTATTAACATCGAATATTTTGTTTGATACAATTTTTAAACGAGGAAACTGATTGAGCTAGCTTAGCTTCAAGCGGGAGGTCATTCCACATAAAAGCCCCGCTGTATTTAAAGCTTCTTTTAAGAAATTCTCTTTTGGCTTTGGAAGGGCCAGATCGGTTTGGGAATTTCTAAGATTATAATTATCTTGTAAAGTATTCCTACTTAAGAATGAATCTTTCAGGGTCGGTGCAGCACTATTGCTCAAGACTTTATATACGAATGTAGCCTTAGATAAGTACCATCGTGTTTCCAAATTTTCCCAGTCAAGAGATCGGAGAACGTCAGCAGATCTAATCTCATAACTGGCGCCAGTTATTATTCTGGCGGACCGATTTTGGAACTTTTGTAATTTATCTCTCAGGGTTTTGTTACAGGTGCCCCAAAGAGGAGAGCAGTAATCGAAATAAGGCTGTACGAGAGCATTATAAATTGATATCAAGGTGTTTGCAGGAACATAGGCTTAATACGCCTCAGAACCCCAATGCCAGCCCCGGCTTTTTTGCAAACCATTTCAATATGGTCGTCCCAACTCAATGTTTCATCAAGTTTAACTCCCAAACACGGGATTGAATGCACTCTAGGAATCAGTTGGTCATTAATCATTACGGGAAGATCATTGTCAATTTTAGCAAGGTTGTGATAGGATCCGACATACATTAATTTAGTTTTTGTTGAATGATGCTGCAGTTTGTTTTGACGAGCCATTGACTAACATTGTTTAAGTCATGATTTAAATTAGCATTCAGTTCTGTACAGTCTTTTGCAGAAGAAAATATCTGTGAATCATCAGCATATAAACAAGGGGTTGTCTTCTCAAGACAATCAGGCAAATCATTTATATAAAGTAAGAACAATAGGGGGCCCAATATGGATCCTTGAGGAACCCCACATACAATCCTTTTTGGAGCTGACATTTCGCCATTAACAAATGACATCTGTTCCCTGTCAGAAAGATAGGACTCGAACAGATTTAATTCAATATTTGAAATCCCAAATTGTTCTTTCATTTTGCGCAGTAGAATGTTATGATTAATAGAGTCAAAAGCTTTTCGGATATCAACAAAACAACACCATTCAATTCACCATTGTCCATGCTCATACCATGCATCACACATCTGAATGAGAGCTGCCAGAGTAGAATTTTTAGGGCGGAACCCAAATTGATGTTTAGAGAGTAGAGAATTGGCGTTCAGAAATTCATATAATTGATTAAAACGGATCTCTCAAAAATTTTACTAATAATTGGTAAGATTGATATTGGGCGATAATTCTCACATTTTTTCTATCTTCTGACTTATAAATGGGTATAACCCAAGCCTTCTTCCAATCATCTATGTAGACACCGGATTTGATACAGAGATTAAAAATCCACGTTAGAGAAGGGCTAATTATTTCAGCTGAGATTTTAAGTACCCTTGCGGGGATAGAATCAAGGCCAGTCGATTTTGATGATTTAAGATTACTTAACAAAAGAAATACTTCGTATTCACTAATTTCAGACAGGGTAAATAGAGTCTCTGGACTAGTGACGGGACTTTCTGATTCTGACAAGTCCGTGGCGTCGGGGTCAATTTCAGCAGATAATTTTGGCCCAATGCTCACAAAGAAGTCGTTAAAGGCCTCAGCTATCAGTAAATTATCAGAAACAATAGTATCGCCTATTATTAATTGGGGAATGTTGTTTGATTTGTAATTCTTACCCAAAAGGTGATTAATATGGTGCCAACTTTGTTTGAGATCTTTGGTCTGAGCACAAACCTCAAATTTGTCGCAAAAATAACTGTAAGACTAAATACAGTCTAAATATTCTTACTGTAAGACTAAATACAGTCTTACAGTAAGAATGCAATTGTTAATGAACACGTTTTCATTGACGTTGCCCAAACTCACTATTGTGTCGGTTCATGGTAATTTACAATAGATATATTTAAGTACATGCATGACCTTGCTGATAAGTACAGTACTTGCTGATATAGAATTCGCTTTATAGTTAAGGTGGCTCCCTACAGTTAGTACAGTTTGGAACCATAGTATAGCTCAGTGTTTGGAACACGATCTATATAGATCAGACGTCATCCTCGCGTCCCACGCGTGGAATTTCGTGACCCGGCAGAAATTTTGAAACAAGCCGCGGGAAGTTATTTTCGGAGACTCAGACATTTATATATCTGCGAAGAAACCACAAGTTTTTCATTATAACTCGTAAATCTTTGAAATTTAAACCGTACGTATGTTTTTAACCAGTTTCTAAGCTTTCTTTCAGTGTTTTTTTTACCTATATACGTTCAGTATTATCTTTATAATGTTCAAAATTCTTCGACTTGTTGCATTGACTAAAAAATTCTGAAAATATATTTTATAGTCTAGAACTGTCAAAGTAATATAATAGTCTTCTTGCAATATGATTGGTCAAAACTAGCGCGATTGATTCCCAAATCGCACTATTTTGAGGTTTGCTCGCATCATCTTGAGTATTAATCGCATCATTTTTAAACCAATCAGATTGATTTTTAAACAATAGCAATGTGTCATACCGTCGCTCCTATTGTGACATTTTCACACGTTCGGCTTAGAAAACTACCATCCCTAAAAACATTAAAAAAATAATGAAAAGTGTGTTGAATTAACATGAATACAGTATATGCTGTATATGTCCAACGTCGACGCGGGACCAAGTGATCACGCCATAATTTATGTTTGTGCAAAGAAGCCGTTGAGATTCCTTACCATTCATGTAAATTTAACGGAAGGTTTCTAAGTTGCTATAATTTTGAAAATTGTAAGGTGTTTCTACATTTCTGTTCACAGAATTTTTTTCGTTCTCCGTGCACAGTTTTCAACTCGCATCAATTGGTTTCATTCCTAACCACAGTAGTGGCGGACAACCACAAAAGCCTTGATAGGCTATAATTTAAGCAAATTTGCATGAAATTTAAGCAAAAAAGGTCTTATGAACTGAGATTTGCAGCAACAAAAGCGTAGTTATATGTTGGCAACCTAAGTTCGCACCTCCAATAATTCGCGAAGTGTCCGCCACTGAACCACAATATATATCATTCGGGTATACAGTGCAGGTTGAATGTTCAATCCGAGGTTCCATATTGTACGTATTTATGCATGTAAAGGAGAGTATTCAAGAAAGTATGAAGAACGTACAAACATTGTGCAGTATATTCAATTTTGAGGTCTTTGGTATCTTCTTCGTTATGGAAAATTGTTTGAGTTGTACCAATTTTCTATATAACAAAATACGTACATTTAAGAATCAGTTAATTAAATGATGCTCACCCAACAGGTCTCTGATATACAACATCATGGGCAGATCTGGGGTGCAGGGGGGAGACGCACACCACCCCTGAAATGTTAATACTAATCGTGCGAAAACTCGAATTTTTGGTTGGTTGCGAGCGATGACTTGTGACGTCATGGAATAATACAGGCTTCGAAATGCATGATCAGTGGTACCGCGCTTGCGCGTTGCGCCGAGTATACTGTATCAAGTAATTGGCTCTAAATAGCACACGCTTAATTCATTAATTCAAATCGCGCGCGTTTTTAAATGTTGTCACACAACAAAACAAATTGTCACCAAACACCAACAGTAGAAGAAATTGTATACTTTCAAAGCTTTCTTTGTAATCATATAACTGTAACTCAAATGCAATATTTGTTTATTCGGTAATGCCCAGAACATTTCGCAGCAGTTCACTTTCTATTAGAAAATGTTGGTATAATGTTATTACCACAAGGGGCTCAACAAGAATCTCGTAATTTGCATGCGAGTTGCGTTTATGTTTACACACATTTTCATTTTAGTTTGTCCACATACAGTATATACTGTACTGTATACCCGTAAGGAAATCTGGCGAAACGTACAGTGCGTTTTTTGCGGCAGATGTGCGTAGTATACACTGCAAGCAATACACGTCATCTTACCTCGTACGTATTTCGAATCAATTGGACGATATTGGTTGAATTACTATAAAGTATACCAGCTTCTGCACCAATCTCTCTATCAAAATACTTCACCACTTTCTATGCCAGGTAGAAAAAATACATTCTTAGTGTAAATGCAGGTCAATATGTAACTGTATAATACATGTATTCATTTGTTTTCGCACTGTCAATCGACACGTGCTATGGAAACTCGGCAAAAATTAATACGACTTCATCGCGCACAAATCGTTTGAACTTTGCTCATTAATATTTCATCCGCACGGTTGAGTGCCTTCATTATGCCAAAAATGCATCAATTAGCCTTTCTCACGCTATGCGACCAGGCCTTATCCGCCATTTTTGGGTGGCAAACCGCGCGGGGCCAGAGAATGACAACAAATTTAAAGAGCGAGTTTTGAAAAATAATATAGAGAGTTTTGGCAAATTTTTGTTATAAAAAAAACGTTTGAGTAAAAGTTAACTGGTGTATTATCAAGGTATATCTTCAAACTGCATACAGAAGGAGTTTTAGTGTATATTTTTAAAAAGTGACGGAAAAATAACTGTTCAAGTGCGATGTAGTGTCGCGAAGCCGGCAAAGGTGAGGAGTAATTTCCTTTTTTAGTACACTAAGTTTCACCTCGAAATAAACTTGTTCTTTTTAAATTGAAAAACTTTACATCATAAAAATGTAATCATAAGCTATTACTTAAACTAAAATTACAGTTAAAAGGTTACTTTAGTTGATTTTAAAAGGTTTTTTATTGTGTTTTTTAGACCAATGGTCGCCACATAACTGCTATGCCTGGACGAGTTAAATGTTTCGTCTCAGGCTGCAGTAATTCGTGGTACAACAAAGATAATGTAAAGTAAAATGAAAGTCTAACATGTCGGATAACACTAACGTAGAAAAATGGACTAAAGAAGAATGTGTTAGGCAACTTTCATTGAAGCTATCGATGTCAAGGGCTGTTACTAATTCGCACTTGTTTCCAGTTAATTTTGCACCCTTAACAGTTCTTAAAAACCTAACACATTCTTCTTTAGTCCATTTTTCTACGTTAGTGTTATCCGACATGTTAGACTTTCATTTTACTTTACATTATCTTTGTTGTACCACGAATTACTGCAGCCTGAGACGAAACATTTAACTCGTCCAGGCATAGCAGTTATGTGGCGACCATTGGTCTAAAAAACACAATAAAAAACCTTTTAAAATCAACTAAAGTAACCTTTTAACTGTAATTTTAGTTTAAGTAATAGCTTATGATTACATTTTTATGATGTAAAGTTTTTCAATTTAAAAAGAACAAGTTTATTTCGAGGTGAAACTTAGTGTACTAAAAAAGGAAATTACTCCTCACCTTTGCCGGCTTCGCGACACTACATCGCACTTGAACAGTTATTTTTCCGTCACTTTTTAAAAATATACACTAAAACTCCTTCTGTATGCAGTTTGAAGATATACCTTGATAATACACCAGTTAACTTTTACTCAAACGTTTTTTTTATAACAAAAATTTGCCAAAACTCTCTATATTATTTTTCAAAACTCGCTCTTTAAATTTGTTGTCATTCTCCCGGCCCCGCGCGGTTTGCCACCCAAAAATGGCGGATAAGGCCTGGTCGCATAGCGTGAGAAAGGCTAATTGTATTCACCGCAAACATGAACAAAAGGATAGAACAAATATTTTGGCCAAGTTTCCAAACGATATCTTCATTGACTATGGTTATCGTTATTTTACAAAACTGCATGTAGACTTGGCCGTAGAGTGAGGGTATACACCGTAGGCTGTAGAATGTGTGTACATTGTAATAACATATCTGAGTATTCAAAACTCACCTTATATATGTCTATTGAAGTAACATCGACTGCAAATATTGGAACAATGCTGTTATCCAATAAAACCTTACGAAGATGGGCTAATGATGGATAGTCCTAGAAAAGCAACAAAAATTAACATTCATTATATCATAAAAACTAAAAATAATCTTCTTGAAATCATCTTCGTGCATGCATGTGTCTAATCCTCTTGCTCATGAACGACAGAGATTTCAGTGTTATATATATATATTTATATTTATTTATTTTAAGTAAACAAAACAATTATAAAGCTCTACCAATACCAGGTGTTGAGCACTCTTCAAGCTGTGCATTAATACTTTGTTTGAAAGTATTATTATAACTACTATTATTATTATTATTATATATTATTATATACCTCCTAGGGCTGTATATTATATATTATTATATACCTCCTAGGGCTGGTTGTATATAAAACTCTTAACCACCTTTTAACTAGAGTTACGCCTTCGCACTAACTACTCTTCATTTTAACTACTTTATATATAACCGGCCCCTGGCAGAGGTAATAATGAAGAAAGTATAAAGAACTTGTTACGTACCATTCGTTTACCAAAGTACGTATCACCACTGCCCAACTTGCACTCTCCGTCATTGGGTGTAACTATGCCTCCCAACTACACAATAAAACAAAGGTTTCTGATAAAAAAAATTATACTGATGAACTTATAGAACGTGTCTGTATAATTGTACGTCGATTTCAAGATCATTAAAAGTAGATTTAGTACAAAGCAAGAAGCTTTCATGTTTTTTTCTTAAAATTTACTGTTTAATTTACTTCAATTAAACAGTAGGGTTTTTTTATTTTCTGGAAACTTTTAGGTAAAAAGCACCTAGCCAAGATTTTGTACAGTACAAAATACAACTGTATTTATAAGAAATATTTTAGAATCTGTCTATACGTATTACCGGGAATAAGCTATGATTGACACCTGAAATAGAGGTTATAGAGTGAATGCGAAAGTACAGGTAGTGCACAATGACTTGTTGTTAATCTTCGAGTTACTGTTTTACAAGAGTTACTGTACTGTATATATGCATTGTTGTAGATTTAAATGAATTATTAATCGAAGGTTTGTATAAAAGTTTTTAATAGAACTTACCAATCCATCTCCAGCGATATGAAACTCAGCTTCTGTTGTTATAACAACCAATCTTCTTGCTGATTCTTTAGGAGACCAACCCACTGCCTAAACATTACAACATCATAATTAATATAATCAACAACTAAACCATTTAATAAAATCTTGTAATACTTAAGATTCTTTGCTCGTTTCTTATAGTTCGGTTTTAACGAGCAAAGAGAGTAACCGTAAAGGAGTAGTAATATAGGTACCGTAACTATCGTTCGATGAAGATCTTAAAGTCTATCGGCATAGTATATAGCGTTGCTATTAAGGCAATACAAATATATGTTTTCCAAGCGAATGTATAAACTTAACTCTTAAAGGTATAAAAGTCAAAGCTTTCATTCTATTACCAAAATTGCGAATGCGACGCTTAACCATTGGCATTGCCAATAATGATACATTTAACATTAGACTATGTAATAGCAGCGAGACATATATACGACAAATTTAAAACAGAAAGTTAACATAATTCTATGCGTTGCCATGTCTTGTTAGGTGAAAGCCATTAAATCTAGTTTGACTTAACTCCATATCGAGCGAGCTTAGCTCCATATCGAGCGAGCTTAGCTCCGAGCCGAGTTGTAAGATGTAAGGACAGCTCCGAGCCAATCTCTAAGATGTAAGGGCAGCTCCGAGCCGAGCTCTAAGATGTAAGGATAGGCCCGAGTCGAGCTCTAACATGTAAGGATAGGCCCGAGTCGAGCTCTAACATGTAAGGATAGCTTCGAGCCGAGCCTAGTATATATCTCCGAGCGGAGCTTACTATATAACTCAGATAAGGAAGATAAAGATAAGGAAGATAAAGAAGATAAAGATAAGGAAGATAAAGATAAGGAAGATAAATCCCACTCCTCCCGCTAACCCTAACCCTCTCTCTAACTCTAACCCCAACTCTCTCTCTAACTCTATCCCTCTCTCTAACTCTAATACTTTCGCTAAGTCTAGCTCTAGTTAATGGTCACAGCCCTCAGCTTAACCTTGTTGTTAGAGATAAACTTAGCTTAAGTATTAGGGTTGGAGAGAGGATTGGAGTTAGAGAGAGAGAGTTAGGGTTATAGAAAGGGTTAGGGTTAGAGAAAGGGTTAGAGGGAGGGTTAGAGTTAGAGAGAGGGTTAGAGTTAGAGAGAGTGTTAGGGTTAGAGAGAGAGAGAAAAATTTATTGAAATTAATTGCTTTTCATCAATTTCTTAGTTATGGGAACCTGAAGGTAGAAATTCTCGCCTTAAATTGACTTAAACATTCATTCCAAAAACAACCTCCACTGTATGGAAAACTATTTTTAAGAAAATTTGTGCGTGGAATAGGCAGGTCAATTTTCTTCTCACGATTTCTTAAATTGTATCTATTAGAATAGTCCACAATATTAAAAAGGTTGCTTAGGTACTTCGGAGCTAAATTATTCAATGCCTTAAAAATCATAACGACTTTATGTTTGTTTCGAGTAGTCTGAAGTGTGTCTCAACCTAAATCTTCTCTAATTGTATACGAGCGGACGTCATATCCCTGTTGGGTTATAACGCGACCAGCCCAGTTTTTAAGTTTCTGTAACCTACGTGCATGCGAAGATGTTAAATTATCCCATACAATATCACAGTAATCAAACATAGGTTGAATCAGTGAATTAAATATTGTCAGACTTGATGTGTAAATGATCTATTAAATCGACAACATGGCGGTGAGGCATGACGTGTTAGTATGTGCTCTCGTGTTGTTTATATCTTTATTAAGTTGTACGGTTAAATATCCTGCTTTTACCCAACCGGATGGTATTAGTAGAACGTTATTAAAACAAGATTTATACACGGGCAAGGAAAATTTGTATATCTCGTCCTTGTTTGCTTACAAGAAGTCGCATAATTTCGGATTGAGATGGCACAAGAAGAGCGTGATTTTTGTATTGCTTCTCCTCTGTGGGGATGTGGAAAGTCAACCTGGCCCATCGTCGCTCTCGAGAGAACAATTCCAGCAGTTCCTATCGAGCAGGGGATTGAAGATTGTCCATCAAAATATCAGAGGACTTGTAAGTAATTTTGACATGCTACAAGAGTTTGTAGTTGCTCATCCGAAAATTGACATTATAACCTTATCAGAGACGCATCTAACGAAAGCAAACGGGGACACTTACTGTGAATTAGATGGTTATACTTTTATTCATCGTGATCGCGATCAAGGAAAAGGAGGTGGAGTTGCAATGTTTGTTAAAAATAACATTAGTTTTACACGAAGGTATGACTTAGAAAAATCTCTCACGGAGGCTCTGTTGATTGAAATTACAGTCAAAAATTCTAAATCATTTTTCGTTGGCTGCTTTTATCGCCCTCCAGAGACCTCTAATTACTTACCTATGAACTATAATCAGTCATTACAAAGCCACTTAAGCGACGTGGTAAAGGAAAACAAAGAGGCTATTATGTTAGGCGATTTCAATGTCAACTATAAAAATCACCATGAAAACATCGAATTCAAAACAACTATTACACAGAACGGTTTCAAACAGTTGATAAAGAAACCAACACGTACAACCCAGACATCCTCAACGTTGATTGACCTGATAATTACAAATAGACCGTCAACAATATCGAAATCCGAGGTTATTGTAACGTCGCTTAGTGACCACGACATGATTGCTTGCGTAAGAAAGTTAAATTCTCAAAAGTTTGAACCAAGAACAATAAAATGCCGTAATTATGCAAACTATGACCCAAACAACTTAAATGAAGATGTATCGAAAATCAATTGGCAGCCAGTCTACCAAGAAACTCACGCATCGGCAGCACTTGAATATTTTAGCCGTAGCTTAAAATCAGTATTCGACCTTCATGCACCTGAAGTCGAGAAGCGGATAAGAGGGAAAAACTGCCCTTGGTTATCTCGAGATATTAAAAAGTCAATGAATGATCGGGACAAATTGTTGCGTAAAGCCAGAAAGACAAAAAGCCAAGCTTATTGGATCTCTTATAAACGTATGAGAAATTTCTGCACCAACCAAGTCAAGCGAGCTAAAGCAGCTTATCATCAGAATTTGTTAAATGAAAATAGCGAAAATCCTCGGAAGTTCTGGGCCACAATTAAAAGTATTTTTCCCACACAGTCATGCAAATTTCCAGTACAAAGCAAAGATAGTGAAAAAACAAAAAAATTCAGTGATTATTTTAAAAATGCTATTTCATCGCTAAAGAAAAAGTCAATACCATTGATGGATTTTATCTGGCGATTTACTACGAAATTACCAAATCGCACCAACAAAACTTTTTCTTTCAACTGCATATCAAGAGTTTTTGTTGAGAAAGAACTTCGTACCCTACGTAGGAACAAAACCACTGGGCTTGACGATCTACCCCCGGGATTGCTAAAGGACTGTGCTGCTCATATTTCTGGACCATTGTGCCACATACTAAATCTTTCGATCAAAAATGGAACTGTACCTGATATCTGGAAAACAGCGAGAATAACACCGATTTTTAAGTCGGGGAACCATAAACTCCCGGAGAATTATAGACCAATTTCTGTTCTTCCGGTTCTCTCGAAAATCCTAGAGAAAGCTATCCATCACCAACTTATTGACTTCCTTGAAAGTAACAAACTTCTATCTGAATCACAATTTGGATTCAGAAAACAACGTTCTACAAAATTAGCAGCAGCTCTTCTATGTGATGATATACGAAGCGAAATGAACAAAGGCAACCTGGTTGGGGTAGTCTATTTGGATTTAACAAAAGCTTTTGATACCATCGGACACGCCCCCCTGCTAAATAAACTCTCTGCATATGGTGTGAAAGGCAAGGAATTGGAGTGGTTCACAAGCTATCTATTCAATCGAAAGCAAGTTGTAGCACTTGGAAACATGACTTCAGAACCAGAACCAGTTTACTGTGGTGTGCCACAGGGATCTATATTAGGGCCTTTGCTCTTTCTTACCTTTTTTAACGATCTTCCAGACTCCTTGAACTCTAAAGTAATAAAGTATGCTGATGATACGGTCATTTACTATGCCAACAAAAACGTAGACGTGATTGAAGACATTTTAAATGCTGAAATGAAGATCATAGGATCTTACTGTAGGAAAATGAACTTGTATTAAATCTAAGGAAAGGAAAAACTGAGTCCATGCTTTTCGGGACGGCCAGGAGACTGAGTCGAAATGGAAGAGATTTAAAATCTACTACGATGGTACTATCATATCTTTTGTCAAAGAATATGTGTACCTCGGGAATGTGCTGGATAGTACACTCACTTTAAATACCAACTTTGATCGAGCCTACAAACGAGCAAGTAGTCGCGTAAGATTATTACAGAATATTAGGAACTATCTTAATACTAATGCAGCAACAAAAATCTACACCATGATGATACTCCCGATTTTAACTTACGCTGGTCCGGTCAAGCTTATTTATACAAGAACTCAGACGGACCAACTGGCATCTCTCCACCGCAGAGCTAAGACCATTACTGGAAACAATCACCTCAACTGTATTCTGACCGAAATTCAACGTCATTGCTGTCTATTGGTTAAGAAATGTCTCGAAAAACAAACAAATAGCTCAATCTTTGACAACTATTTTAAAAGGTTGAGCCATGAAAAATCAACAAGAAACAACAACGCTTTGATTGAATTACCGAAAGTAAAACTTGAAGTTGCAAAACAAAGCTTTTATTTTGCTGGAGCACAGATTTTCAACAGCCTTCCAATTGAAATTAGGTTGGCAAAAGAAATCACAGAGTTTAGGTCACTCATTTCTGACCACTTTCAATCTCAACTTTTAGCATAGATTTTAATCTTTTAGTATAGATTTTAACTTTTTAGGTAGCTTCTTTTATTGCTTGTACTTATTATAACTAGAAATTGTTCTTATTCTCAGTCTGAAACAGGACAAACAAGGATAGCAGAGTTGCATGTTATATCAGCTGTATATACTTGTAAACACTGATGTTTTTATCCTGTATAAAGATTGATAAATAATAATAATAATTAGAAACACAATCCCTTGTCCGTCTTAAACCTCCAATTGCCTGGGAAATTTTGATAGAAACCTGATCAATCTGCTCATTCCAATTTAAATTTGGGTCGATAAACACACCTAGACTTTTTGTGGTTTTAACACTGTTAATTTGTTTCCCGTTTATATGAATATGGGAAATATTTTCAATCTTACTTACGTTGTCGTCAGAGGCGATAAACTTGTGCTCCGTTTTTGTAGTGCTCAGGCTCAATATATTTGCTAATAACCATTTTTCAATATTCAAAAGTTCAATATTTGTTTTATTAATCATTGTTCTAAACCAGGGATGGATTTACTGGGGATGCAGAGGGGTACGTACCACTCCTATGCTTGGCCAAGGGTAGTGCAGGAGGTGTGCAAATTCCATATCAAATCTGAATTTTGGATTTGACAGGGCATTTATCAAACAAAAATCAAGTATCTGGCCATTGATAGGCCTTTTTGACCATCTAGGCAATCGTACTTGACCCTGCAGGGGGTCCTCAGTGATGATTCACCCTGCTTCAGATGCCGGCCACACCCTGTTTCATGACCAGCACCCACTTAGCACCCCCGCTATCAGATCATGCTGGATCCATCCCTGTTCTAAACGAATTGTCACTGATAGTAATACTTGTATCATCAGCTTACATACGCACCTTTGAGTGCTGAATGCAGTTCGGCAAGTCGTTAATATAGATGAGAAATAGCAATGGTCCAAGTATTGAACCTTGAGGCACTCCACATTTCAATATTTTTTCAGACGATAAGTGCCCGTTAACATGACAGCGCTGAGTGCGCTCAGATAAATAAGATTTAAACCAATTAACTGTGAGGTTGTTGTTGAATGAAGTCGTCTGAAACCAGATTGATGCTCAGACAACAAATTACATTTTTTCTAACAGAGAGTGTTAGAGAGAGGGTTAGAGAGAGGGTTAGTGTTAGAGGGAGGAGTGGGCCTATCCTTACATCTTAATAGAGCTCGGCTCGGAGCTGTCCTTACATCTTAGAGCTCCGCTCGGGCCTATCCTTACATCTTAGAGCTCGGCTCGGAGCTGTCCTTGCATCTTAGAGCTCGGTTCGGAGCTAAGCTCGCTCGATATGGAGGTAGGCTCGCTCTATATGGAGCTAAGCTTGCTCGATATGGAGCTAAGCACGCTTGATTTGGAGGTAGGCTCGCTCGATTTGGAGGTAGTCATAATCATAGTTTTAGTCAGTATCTTAGGATACCAGGCAGTATCTTAGGATATCATCTTAGGATATCATACAGTATCTTAGGATATCATAGAGTATCTTAGGATATCATACAGTATCTTAACATATCACACAGTATCTTAGGATATCATCTTAGGATATCGTACATTATCTTGGGATATCATACAGTATCTTAAAATATCATCTTAGGATCTCATAGAGTATCTTAGGATATCATACAGTATCTTACAAAAGTAAAATCTGTTTGCTTATAGTTATGTGGTTCGTGTTCGCTCAGGCATGTCTGGGGAGTTGATTGTTTGGCAGTGTAATGACCGGTTTAAAGATTTAAAGTACAAAATGTACTATGCAAACTAGATTTAATGGCTTTCACCTAACAAGCATAGAATTATGTTAACTTTCTGTTTTAGATTTGTCGTATATATGTCTCGCTGCTATTACATAGTCTAATGTTAAATGTATCATTATTGGCAATGCCAATGGTTAAGCGTCGCATTCGCAATTTTGGTAATAGAATGAAAGCTTTGACTTTTATACCTTTGAGAGTTAAGTTTATACATTCGCTTGGCAAACATATATTTACAGTTTATAGTTGTTTCGCCCAAACAAGTCCTTTGAGTTAATCCCCTAATGAATTAAGCTTTTGTGTTTTTTACGAGTGATAGTTTACATTAACAACATATACATCAAAATATTTATGTTTCTAACGCCAAAACGACAATGTTTGTATATGCTTGTAAATCTCGCTTGTATAGACTTCACTAAATAAACGCTTGAAACTTTGTAAATTTATAAGGTGGCTATATTGGTCGACTCAGAAAGCCGTTTGTTTCGCAGTTTTGGTTGTAAGAAACACTTCACGAGATACGAATTTATTACTAATAAGGAGTTTATAAATCTCGCGACAACAAAGCCATATTTCTGCACACAAAATATGATGAACTCAGCAAAATTATTGTTTGCTCAAACAGGTCTCAAAGGAGAACTTGGACCGACATTAATGATGTGCTCTCCCCTCTTGCTTCCCTCCTCATATGCTAATGATGTTTGAATATTTAATGATGCTCACCCTTTCGCACCCCCTCATATGCTAATGTTCATGCACCAACTCATATGCTAATGTTGTGCTCCCAACTCATATGCTAATGATGTTTGAATATTTAATGTGAGCTCCCCCTTGCTCTCCCCCAAAAATCCGGGTTGAACGGTATCTATATTACTACTTAAAGGGTAAGAAGAAAACCTACTTTATCACAAACAGCGACTTGCATCAGAGTATCAACCCAACCATCTGGACCATCAATACTTGCCGATAAATTTGAAGATTTCACACTCGCCTGAATGTATTTCATATTATTAAGAGTTAATTGTGTAGTATTTTACAATATAATACATATATGTGAACTTTCTCTGGCCAAGCGCATGTAGTACAATACAGTCACACCTGCATATCCAGAGTGCGCAAAGTGGACAACGTTCACAGTAGGGAACTTTAAATATCATATAATCTTTTAAGTATTATTTCATTACGTGGCTTCATAGCGTCTCGTGCGGCATGCTATAATTTGTCCCGTAAACAACTTACTCTGCTTATATAACATATCAAACATATTAACAAATATCTTACCTCAAACTCATTCGTATTAACAGTCAATGGCAGTGCATTTCTAAACACCCAGGGAGGTGAGAAAGGCCTGGTATATTTCTTTTTTGCTTCTTCAGCCCAGCTGTAAGACAATCATATGATTAAATACTGGGGTTTCATTATACAAGGTTTGCTTAGTCTAGGTTCATACAAAAATATGATCCTAAGTCGCTACATATGTGTTGTATCAAATCGTCAAATCAACCAATAATAACAATCATTTTTTCGAGTCACAGATGGACAGCTAAGCCAGAAAATTGCTATCAGTTGTACTTCCATCAAGTTTGCAAACCTTGTATTCTATTAACAATGATTCTTATCTTATGCATATTCATACCTTGCTACAGTACTTTCGTAAAATGTAAATAAATGCAAACATGTTCAAACTCATATATATATATATATATATACGTGTAGGTTTAGGTCTACAGGAAAGGTGCTGCTCGACAACATATAGTTAGACAAATTATGATTTTCGCTTACCTCAAGCAAAAACTGCAACAGGCTGTTTCATCTCATCCTGTAAAGAATCATCAGGCAGTTTTTTGATGCCCACAAGTGATTCTTTACAGATGAACCTGAGCTGTTCTGTTTCTGAAAACATATGTATACTGTATATAGAACTTACTAGCTTGCTGCTGGCTCAAAAAACGGTGCCACAGGTTTATCTACCATTGTACCAAAACCAACACGAAATCTGGATGTGATGTTGTGCATTTCGTTGTCTGGAAAAATAACAAATATATACCATATAACCTTGAATAATCCTACTGTAGCCATGCATATACTGTGCCCGTCACTTCACTTCATTTCACTTCACTGCAGTGAAGTATATTTTCTGAATTATCTACTGTTGCCAAACGAGGATGAGAATTTATACGAGTTGCTATTCTTGGTTGCAATTTGATGAGAGTGAACAACGGTTTTTGCTCATTTGAGTGCTCATTTGAGTGCTCATTTGAGTGCTCATTTGAGTGCTCATTTGAGTGCTCGCGAGGGTTGCCTGAAAGTTTTAAACACAGCTACCGTTTTGCACTTTAAACTTCCGTATCTATAGCCTTTGTAAAACCGATGAAATACAGTATTTCGAAAATTTGGGTCATTTTTTTCATTTCTTGTCATTTGTTGGGTACCATTGTACTGTATATAGATGGTATACAAAACAATAAAATTAAATTATTAACTCCCAACACTATACCGGTATATCGCCATCAGAATACAGGTAAATACCGGTATATCGCCATCAGAATACAGGTAAATACCAGTATATCGGTAATAGGAAAATCAAAATATTTATAATGACATCTACTGTCATGTGTCAAAATATCCGCCGTTCAAGGCATGCAGCGTGGTAATTACAGTATTTAAAGGATGTTTAACAATACTACAAGGCAATGTAAAATATATGTAGTCCATATAAATTGCAAAATGCGTAAGGTCCGTTCAAGTAACAAGATCAAACCATCTGTACATGTTAACTGTGGTTTCTAAACGTGATGATAGGCAAATATTGACTTGAAATAGCGTTTCCAATACCATATGGACAGCAAAATACCGAAATGTCGGTATACCGGTATTTTGGAATTGGTAATATCGCCATACTTGGAAAATTCAGGGTACACCAGTATAACGATTCTCTCTAATTGTTGCTTAACGACCACAATCATATAATATTAAAAGAAAATCATATAATATTAAAAGAAAATCTTGATTCTTTTATTACATTCATGAAAAGTGAGCAAACCTACCTAGATCAAGCCCAAGTGTTTCAACAGACTTCAAATTGTCCTTCATTGAAAATGACATATCCATCAACATGTAGACATCAACTGGATAATTTTCTGGTGTTCGTACAGATATATCAAATTCTCGTTTTTGGCCTACAAAAATTTCATTTAATTTAATTTTTCTGATAAATGTTTGCTCGATTGAGGTCAAGGGGCCACTGTTAAAATAAAACTTCGTTTGTATAACTTTTAGCAAGTTTTTATTTTCACAGTAGCTCCTTGGCTTCAGTCGAGCAAACATTTACCTAATACAATTATACTGAAGGACAACTACCTATGTTCATTTTTCTGAGTTTAAATTTTCTTTGAATACTGGTAAGTTCGATTTCATTTGAAACGCAATTTCGTTGATTATTAACTATTCCTCAAAATACACAGCTAACACAGTTTTTCAACACATATTACTGTCAGGGGTGGTGCTAGGGGGGGGGGGGCCTGGGGTGGTTACAGCCCCCCCCCCCGTCGGGCACAAATTTGAAATGTTGTTTATAGAATTATTAATACCGATTTTCTCATTACCTGGCCTAAGTGCAAGTACAACTTCCTGCGGTTTCACTTTTGTTGTGTTTGTTAAATCATCATTCTGAAAAACAACACAACAATTGGTAGGGCCTTCACTTGAAATGTCAAAGTGGTTTCTTTTTAAATATTTCTCAGGATAGTTCTGACAAACATCATCACAGCTTATAAGACAATCAAAATTGTTGACAATTTTTCAACAATGGGTTGGGTATGATTTTGGGCAACTCCATACAACATTTCTGAATAAATGTTCAGTAAATTGGGCACTTGAAGATATTTCTTTTTGTATTACAAGACAATTATTTATTGACAATGGCAATACTGACAACAAACTCACTGACAACCCCACAACAATATCATCAGCAACAGCAGTAGCCTCAACAACAACAACAACAACAACAACAACAACAACAACAGCAACAGCAGCAGTAGCAACAACAACAATATCATCAACAACAGCAGCAGCAACAACAACCAAACAGCAGCATCAGGAGTCAAACAAATGATCGACAAAATGGCAATATAAACTATACCTTAGTAGTATTTGCATGAGATAGAGGATTTCTAATATTTGAACAGTTCTTTTGTTTATGATAAGTTATTAAACCACATCTGTCTAATTCTGTTCCTCTTTGTATATAATCCTATAATACAGAGAAATGCAAGTTATAGTACTGTCACCTTCAAGAAAAACAAGTTATCAAGCCCTGCACTCATCCATTGGGTCAACATGTAAGGCATTTAGGTTTTAGGAATTTTGCATTTCAATAACAATTTTAGGAGACCCCTTAGACACTAGTCTGCTTTAATAAATAATGCAATTTACAGTATAGAAAGCAATGCCTTCCTGTGGTACACTATGACAGCTTTATTCTTTTAAACGTTTAGAACATGCTGCAACTGCACACTGCCTTCCTAGAGTATGGTTATATGAATTCTTAAGACAAAGGAATTATGATACACACCTTATCTGAACACCAAGTGCATTCAGCATCTGCATATTGAATACATGCCCGACATGTTGAATGTGATTTGCATTTATTTTCTTGTGCACTAATATCTAACAATATAGTATTATAATACTACTGTAAACATAACATACCATTTACAGAACTACTCAATGGGGTAATAGTGTACATGCACAGCCTTTACTTCATTCTTTGATTCTTTTGAATTTTAATCAGTTGCATTGTTTAGTTATTTAAAGCAGCTAGGCAGAAACTGGGAGACAGCAAAGTGGGGCAACCACCATGCAATATTTTCTGCTGATACACCTTCTGAAGTAAGCAAATTGGCAAAAAAATGTTTGAGGACAACATTGGCAGCAACAAAAGAGTCAGAATAATGTTGACAACCAAAATTTTCACCCCTTAACATTTCACAAAGTAACTGCCATTGGTTTAAACTTTAAAGTTTGTGGCTGTTATCAAAAGAATGAGGTCAAGGCTATGTGTGTCAATAGTTATCATCATAGGCATACAGGGTCCAAATTTTTAGGGGGCCCAGAAAACATTTTCCCCAACTGACACTGAATATGCCTGACTTTTAATTGCTGCTGCCCCCCTGCATCCCCTTGCCTGGTATGCCTATGATTACCGTTGGTACAGCACATCAGCACATGAATAATGTTAGGCAAAGTAATGGTTTATATGTGTTTTCTAAAATGCATATATGTAAGTACTCATCCACATATGCGTAACATTGCTGCTTATTACGTTTAGCCACAATCTTGATCAGGCATGTGCACCCGCCCCCCCCACTCCCGACTTTTTCACAATGCAGGAAATGGTGTTGCAGAGATCTTAGAAATCAAAATCAATGCCCACTGATACATGTAGGTGCCTTTCTTGGGGGGTGCCCCCCTACTTCTGAGATGCTTCTGTGGCCTTTGATCTTGCTAAAATAACAAAAACATCATCCAGAAATCACTTACAAAATGAGTTATTGAGAACTAAAATCAGTAATACAGCATTAAGATAATTTATGTATTTCCAGAGCCTGGTATTCCCCTGCATGTTTTATCCTAAAAAGATAAACAGAAAAGATAAAAAAATATTAGTGTTCATCAAGTTGTTATAAGGGTAGCCTGTGCTCCAGTCCACTACACCACCGTTAGTGAGTGGACTGGAGCACAGGCTATTATAAGGGTGGTTGAAAAAGAGGTTGAAAAGAAAGTGCCAACTGGTCTTCAAGGGATTAACCAGAATAACTGCCATTTCTCTTGGTCTTACCAGATGACTGGCATGCATGTTATTTTCTCATGGTCAAGATTCTGGGATTAACATATGCTCAGATAAGGCCTTTTTAACCCATTAACTGGCAGTACCCTACTATCACCGGCTAGTAAAATCGTCTGGCGTTAGACAGAGTAAAATATTACAGTAGGGTGCATTGCCAGCTAATGGGTTAACAAGAGACACTGACAGATAGTTTTGTTAACCCATTAACTGGCTAACAAGTAAAATCGTCTGGCATTAGACGGAGTAAAATACTAAAGTAGGGCGCGTCTGGGCGCATTGCCAGCTAATGGGTTAACCCCACTGGTAGGGTACTGCCAGTTAATGGGTTAACAAACCTATACATACATACATACATACATACATTATTCAGCTCACTCCCTGTTGGGGCTTTTCAGTGACCGATTACATCAAGTATTTCGCTTACCTATATTATGTACATAGCCTATATTATCTATTTTTACAACAGTTGTGATATTACTTTCCTAATCTGTATATCCTAACCCACCCAGTCAACTTTCCCTGTGGGAGAAAACCCACGACTTTAGGCAGAGCGTCGACTTACTCTTTTCACATGAGTGTGATGAGTATAGTCCTCAGCAAGTGATGAAACTCAGAGGTGAAAGGCGCTTGCTCTGATGACTGTGCCACTGAAGCCCCTCTATCTGCCTGTGTCTCTTGTTAACCCATTAGCTGGCAATGTGCCCAGATGCGCCCTACTTTAGTATTTTACTCTGTCTAACACCAGACTTGCACCACCAAAGCAATTTTTGAATATTTTAATGCTCAGTATGTTTTGGTGTGCATTTGCTACTTTAATAGCTTACTCTAACTTATTACTTAGACTTAAACTTAGTCTTAGAAAGGTGCATGTAAATTATTATGAATAAATTAGTTGTGTATAAATATTAGTGGTGTTAAAGATCGACTTTCATAACTTTGTCAACCCCAAAATTGAACTGTTGGAAATGATGGATGTCCGAGGGGAGGGGGGAATTTTAGGATTTGACGTCCAGGGAGGGGGGAGGTAGAACTGGTCAGGGATGTCTGAAGGAGGGGAGGGGGGTATTTTCTATTTCCTCCATGGTGGGGTATGGATCTTTTCTGGAACGACCCATTGTTTTTTCTACCTTCTTCATGTCGCTGTTGCAATTTAGACAAAATTTGTGTCATATGTTATTTGCTATATATAATCTGAGCCTAGGATTAACAATGTGGCATACTCTTCCAGATTATAGCAAGTATACCCAAATTAGGCAAAGTGGTAGGGTACTGCCAGTTATTCTAATTGTCAAATCCAGTCAAATGTATATCACTATTAATTGCAACATAAGACATACTTCAGTAACTTCACATAGCCTAAAATTGTGCGATACAAGAATGACCCAGAATAACTTTGCTTCAAATATGTCAAAGAAAAGTTGTTCCATCCTGAGTTCCGTTATATAATGACACACAACAGCAACAGATGGAGCCATCTGTGTATGTTTATTTATTATGGACATATTAATTCGGTTACACTATACACAAGAAAGTGAGAAACAGAATTGTTTCTTATTTACAGAACTCTTTCTTATTTTATTTTGTAAAAGGGAAATTTGATAACAGATACATATAAGATTTTATTTGCTCACGAGCGCAGCTTCTAACGATATTCAACACAGATAAATGACAATATTAGCATACAAGCAAGCTACTTCAGTTTACAAACACCAATATAGTGATATCTGTGCGGTAAATGAGGCTTCAATAACGCTTCTTTTGTAAAATTACGGGCATAAATTTATAATATTTGATTAAGATTTCACGCAAAGGTGTTATCCGTCAACAAGTTATTAAATATTTTGGAAAAATCGACATGATTCGACGAAAGAAGTAAATATAGCCTAATATATGATGGAGTCGAACTCATATTAGGTTTAACCGTTTAACGACATCTTGAAAAATATAAACAAACAAATTAACCGCACAATATTTTGAGCTAGATGTATCCGGATTTATTAGGTTTCTAGCTTGAATACTCTGTATATCCATAGCTATAAATTCTCGGTGAGTATAATAGATATATAACAGTCATACCTGTTGTCTTGAAGTATGTTACAAACGACCTGCTCTGTGAATGTTATACACAAGCCAACACAATGAACAGTCGTTAATAATTCAAGCAAACGAACATCCAATCTCGACGGGCTGTATAAAACGTTGTTAAAATGAAGAACTCTTGACAGAAGCGAACAGAAATGATATATAAAGAAGACAAATGAAGAATCGTAAACCACAACCCTAAATACCGAATAATCTTGGCTCATGAGCTGTCAGCGGCCGCTACCTATTTCTATAATTCCTGAGATACTTGCTGTACTCCGCCCAATGCAAGTGATTACCTCTTGAAAATCTTTGGAAAAATTTTAATATTTTATGTCTATTTCGAGCCTATTGGACAAAGTGCGCTCATATTTTTCACAGAAAACAATTTAAATTGCAAAACGTCGAATTTAGTTTGCCAATTTTTTGTGACCTATAAAATCCATGGGCGCTGCTGTTCGTTATAAACTGGGCGGGCTACGTCAGGAAAATGTTCATTGTCTCACACAGTTTGCAACAGCATGGGTTTGATGAACAAAGAGCCTTCTTTGCATATAATTAACAAACAACAATCAATTTTGGTGTTCTTTCCTTGCCGATCTATAAAGTTAATCTACTTTAATTTTTGTGCTTGGTAGGATCTGCTTTTTGGCATTTTGCCTTTGTTAAAGGTTATTAAAAAACTCATTAATATATAATTCATGAGGAAAACACAAAGAAAAATCATGACCGTATCGTGGTTTTATATATGATAAAAAATCCTCCTGATTTACATAAACTTTAGCTTCAATTTTCTCGGCTTAGACAACGTACCAAATGGTGATCGTTTTTTAAGCTATTCAAAACACTCGCAGAACGTGTTTTATCAGATATAACTCACTCGGCTTCGCCAAGATATATGGTAAAGTCGGAAATTGGTCAATCAAGGATATTTCCCCCACGATTATATTTCGGTGTATTTTAAATGAATTTGCAATAACGTAACATTAGTGCCAAATATCCCAAATATAATCACTTCAACTGGTCAGGTATTCCCACTTTCCACGGTACCATGCTATAAATATCTAATAATGCTGGGTGCTGCCGAAACCGGTATTCGATATCAGCGAAACCACACACAGCGGCATCGATTTTTCGATACTGAACTGGCAAAGCCCTAGCGGTCGAGGACCGGCCTAGTACTCGCTTTTGAAAGAAAATTTTCTAGCAGTTCTGGTATCGAAATAGGTTTTGGTATCGAGTGTCGAGCAATCGATACCAATTTTCAACTGCTTTCGATACCAATTCTCAAAAGCCCCCGAGGGGGTATTTTTTGCAGGCGCATTGAGCCCATTTGAGGGGCTTATTAGAGAGGGGGCGCTTATTTATTTTTCCGTAAAATGATGATACGTAAAACTGCAAGCTTAATATTCACAATTTCATATAACAATAATTAAAGGTTTCACAACCATGAGTGTCAAAACGTATTACCGTGGAGTTGAATGTCATACAACCGAACATAGAAAATAATTAAATTGGTTTAAAGAAAATCAAAAAATCTTATAAAACATTTGTGTTTTTGTGTGAATGGGAGGGGGGAGAGAAGGAGGGGGGGGGTATTAGAGATGGGGGCTTAATACATTTCTTCATCTAAAAGGAGGAGAGCTTATTAGAGATGGGAGCTTAATAAATAATAGAGAGGGGGGCTTATTAGAGAGGGGGGCTTATTAGAAAGATTACGGTAATTGTTATCGGTCTCGAAATAAAAATTCTGGTATCGTACAACGACGTTACAAGGCACTGAGTGCAACCACTTACCATGAGTCTGGTCAAAGTATATCGACCAGACTAATAAATTCAGTCCTGAATTGCGTAATTATACAGCATTATAATGCTCATGGTTGTCAGATCACGGATATGTTGGCACCCCCATAACCCTGAATCCCTGGTTTCCAATTCCAACGTTACTCTCTTTGTTGTTTGAATTCTTTAGGATTGGTGTCAAGCCTGGTTCTCATTCATCGGCGATGGTCGGCGATGTATTGTTATTGATCATTGAAGGAGAAAATTATTTCATGTAGACAAAGTATTTTACTCATCAATGATCAAAAACAAGTAAGAGCATCGCCGACTGTCGCCGATGAATGAGAACCAGTCTTCACACTGCCTATAAAAGCCCTTTAGCTTTTCTGTTCTCAAAAGAAAATAATTAGTCATTACCTTATAGTGAACTAGTCTTTGTTACTTTAAAGTTCAGTGGTAGTTTACATAGCATTTCATGGATCAATGGTGATTCATTCGACAATATTTGCAATTCATATCGTAGTAAAACCGCATGCCATTCTGAGTTACAGACATTTTAAGTATTTGTTTGTAAATTTTAGGTTCAATGTGGCACAAATTTCGTGCAGATCTGCGGTATGGATAGAAATCAACTTCTAAATGAAGATGACTATGAACCTCATATGTACCCATCTTACGGTTCAAGCGATAGCAACCGTAATGTGAGTGGCTATGAGAATGGCAGTCTTACACACTCAGGTCTAAGAAAGCAAAGTAGTTTAAATACGTTTGATGGCAGCAAGAGAAGTTTTGATTTATCTTCCACATTTGAAACAAGTCAAGTTGTTCTCGGTTGGGAAGATATTAATGTGTTCGTACACAAACAAACTGGCTTCTTTGATCGATGCTTGAAGCGAGGTCGGGGGAATATTGAATTTGTCGTCAATCAAATTTTAAACGGAGGTAATTGGAGTTTATGTAGTCAAGCCTGATAAATGCAAATATATAGCCACAAGCAATGCATACACGTAAACATACAGCAGATAGTTCAACTTACAAGAGAGCTAAGTATATCTCGATAGCCGCGCAGGCTCGACAGCTCCCGAATGACTATAGGACCATATAAGTATTATTCCCTGGAACGTTATGCGGCATAAAACAGCGAATCTTTAGAATTATATAATATAAACTAAACTTGTTAGAGTAAATTCTACTTATAAGCCAAGATCAGCATTGACTCTCGTGTGCAACACAAATCAGGCTGATCCAGCTCGAAGGATTAGTTGTCACTTGTCAGAGCATACCAAAGTGCTGCAGATCTCATCAGTTGCTATGCAATACTTCAAAAGTTAGGACAAAGTTACATGGTGCCTGGTGGGTTGTCTTAACGCTGCACGACGTGATACTGGCGCAGTTTTGGCACAGTTAGTAGTGCCTAGCGTTTAGTTACAATTGATGGATCGATCCTGTGACCAATTATAAGTCAGTCTATAATTTGTGATATTTTATTGGCTCCCCTCTTGCGCTCCCCTCAAACTTCTACAATATTCCCTCATAAATAGGTTGTGAGTAGCGGCCTGTCTGCAAGAGGTCATAGACTATTAAACACCGACGTGTACATAGAGCATCGACCACTGATCCGTGTACTTGCTTGATGTTCAGTTTGTAGGATCTACCGGCCCGCAAAGAGCATCTGCAAAGCAGGCAATGATCCTTTAACCAAGTTGGTGAATATTTTATTGCTACACTTGAACTTAAAATATTCCTCTACCAGCGGATCTATAGGTCATATGCATTAGATTTTAAATCGTGGACTCAATTTCTACCAGGGTCAAGCATTTTTCTGCTTCCGTCATGATGGAAACCGATTTTTGAAGAGGGAAAACCATATATTAGATTTTAAAGCCGGCTATTTTTATATAATCACATAACAAAGAAACCCGTCTTATCGTTCATATTCAATTCATAATTTCGAAACAAAGTCGGTTCATTGAAATGCGTACCGTGTTTACACATCGTATAATTGTCACTCAGACACTCAGCATGGCCACGATCAGGTCATTCAGACACCGACCTGTAACTACCCAATAACCAAACAAAGACAAAATGTTAGAATTATTTTAACTGTGTGATTTCTTTGCAGTGAATGGTGAAATTCCTTCCAAAAGTCTTGTTGCCATCCTTGGACCAAGGTGAGAATTTTTTACTGATCATCAGTCATAGAAATAGTAATCCAGTAATTCTTAGTGCAGCGTATTTACGGCAGTGCAAATACTTTAAAAAGTGAAATACACACTACATTTTGAGCAATAAACTGTTTCAAGACCTCTGCACCACACAAATTAAAGCACGTATGACAACCAAATTAGCATTGTTAGGGAAACTCTATAATTATCCTACACCTCTTTTTTCGTTCATTGTTATAGTTATATGTGATAGTTTGAATTTTAAAAATATAAAACTGATTTAGAAGAAAATTTGGTGGATTGGGGTCGGTCTTCTAACTATGGTCTTCTGCATGTAGACGAAAGTGATCTTGATAATTTACTACCGCATGCCGCATGTCAAAAAGAAAGACTCAATTTTCTAATGTTTGTTTTGAAATTATCAAGAACATTTGCTTTCACTTTGAAACCAAATGAAGCCATTCATTAACTCCCATGCATGCAACAACTAACTAACTAACTAACTAACTAACTAGCTAATTAACTAACTAACTAACTAACTAACTGGATTGCTAGTCAAGTGATGTCAGTGATCACATACTTCCACTTTTTTCTCTTACCTGCCAATGTCACCAAATCAATTCTCCTCGTTCTAACGACGCATATTTATTCCTTTTTCTTTTCCCGATCGTCTTTAATTTCAGCAAGTATTTTGGCTTTTTGCAACCCGCCTTGTCTTAAAGTGTGCTTTCTCGTCTCTCCATAAGCTTTTTTCATCCATGCAACAAAATGACTAAAATTATTTGAAAAATTTTATTAAATCTTAATTTTAGAGGAGCAGGCAAAACAACATTGCTCAATGTATTAGCTCATCGAAAGATCGAGCAGTTGGAAGTAACTGGTACAGTGTATATTCGTGAAGAACCAGTAGGAATAAATATTAGAGAAGTATCTGCATATGTTGAAGATGTTGATGTATTTGTCGGATCATTGACAGTACGGGAACACCTCATCTTCCAGGTATGATGCCAACTTCGTACCCAGGCTTTTTCCTATGATGCATGCTGCTCATGCTATAGTAATTGAACGGGAAAGATAAATCATGTTTCCTCTGTATTTATGTCAGTATAAGAATGTTAAGGAAAGTGTAATATATGTTTGATCTGGTACTATATGTTTGATTTTCTTTCGCGCTACATCACGAAGACTGAAGTATGCTGTTACTGTATCATTAAAAAACCTGTTACATTTCACAGGCATTTCTTTTTTCTATTTTAGAAACAAGAAAATAAAATTTTCAAACATACTTTGAAAACGAAGACCGATAGCGACAAATGTGTAAAATAAGATTCAGTTTTAAAAGTTCTACAAATAGATTTATTGCCACGACTGCCGTTCTTCCAGTTCTTGGCAAGTATTCAATAAATGAGGACTTGCAAAGAGCTACAAAATGTCGATTCATATATACGCTAATCAAACTTGGCATATTTAAACTCATCCCCGCTTATAAAATGTACGATTCAGAAATAGCTTTTTTCCCCAATCTGTTCGCCCACAATCATATAAAAAATTCCAGCAATCAAGATAAATTCCTCATTACGAGGTCTGACAACTGAGGTGGTCCAGCCTATAATCTCAGTTATCCTGTCGTGAATCGTGTTCCTCGCATGTTCCTCGCGTGGGTTTACTTTTCTAATACGGTCATATTATTCTTTCAGGCGTTACTAAGAATAGGAAGTGATGTATCGCGTGAAAATAAACTGTCAAGAGTAGAAGCTGTGATGAAAGAAGTACGTTTATTTTTACATTATTAAGATCGTCAATCTTTAAATGTACACAACTAAATTTCATATTTATTCTGCTATGCTGAAACGGGAATTTCTACCTCCGACCTAGGCTTTGCACAGACGTGACTCTAGGTCTATGCATGGCTTACCTCCGACCTTCAATGTCAGTAATGCCAAATCACTGAGTTTTCACAACAGAATTTTATTCACAACAGAATCTAGAATACAAATATTACTGTGTTCGCAGTAAGATTGCGCGGAGATTGATAAATGGTTGCTCTGTTTCCATTTATTTGCGCAAGATCTGTAAGTTGAACTCGGGCACCGACTTTTACGAACAGCAGCTATAGTTACCCCTGACAAAACCCTAACCCTAACACGGTCATTCTTACCCTAACGTTATTAATGCATAAATTTATGTTTGCAATCTAATCAGTTCGGGCTTAAAGATTGGGAGCATGCACAAATTGAGTCTCCAGGTTCACACAATGGGATACCACGTGGAATAATGAAGAGTTTATCTATTGCATCTGAGGTATTAGACATTATTATTTTAACTTAATCTTAAATATCAACAGTAATTAATGCAAATGTTATTCCATGTATAAAATAATTTGATACTACTAATGGCACTAATATAAAAATGTGAATTGTTTTCTTCTTAGTTGCTCTCAAATCAAAAGTTTATATTGTTCGTGGACGATCCACTCACTGGCTTGGATTCACTCTCATCTTACATGCTGGTCCAAACACTTCAAAGATTAGCTAATAACGGATACACTATTTTATGCACTCTCGATCAACCAGCCTCAGATGTCTACGCTTTGTTTAATAAGTATGTGCATGAGATTCAGAGTAAGGCCTGTTTTCTACTTCAACCATCGGCCACAGCGTACCGAAACGTAGCGTATATTTCCTTGTTTTTTGAGCACTAGCGTGAAACCAAAACAAATGAAATGGAAAACAGGCTTATTTCACTAAAAAGTTGTTAAATAATTTTTTATCATTGAGGAGCGTTACAAGCTACACACAGTAAAATTTCAGATGAATGTTTTTAAATAACATGTCATATAGGTGATACTTCACTTGTTGTCAATTTGGACACTCTTGCCCATTGACACTCCATTCATGTCTGGATACGCATATGTCACTGTGTTGTACGACATGCGCTTGGTGAGAGAACTGCGGCTATGGCGAGAGCAAGCTCATGTGTATGAGCAGCTTGGTACGTCTAGATGGCACCGTACGAGGCGTTGACGCCGAAACATGCATGTCTGCAGATAGTATACTGTGCGTACTACCTAATTTCTGATAAATCAAACTCTTTTCAAGGATTATACTACTCGCTGAAGGACGGATTACGTATCTAGGACCAAGTAGTGAGGCAATTTCTTACTTTGGGAGGTATGTATGCTATTTTCATAGAGTTATTTTATTCAGATAAGTAATACAAACTAGGGTTTGGAATGATACCATTAGGTACCAAAAGGAACCGTTCCTCCTTTTTCTAGAGACTGGTAATGAACTAAGCGTGACTGTATATAAGGCAGTTGGGAAGTAGAAATTCTCTCTCTATACTCCCTATATTCACTCTTTATGCTACTCACTGAAAAATGAAAACCAACGCCAATAGTGAAATCAACAAGAAATAAAAGAGATGTCTGCATGAGCACGCAGGCACAGACGCCACAACATGTAAAAATGATTGTATTTTATATAAATATGTGCTATCTTCTATAAATATAGTAAGTCTTATTGTATTAATATTTTTTATATAGCATCGGATTCTCATGTCCTGGCAATTTTAACCCAGCAGATTTCTTTATTCGAACACTCACTGTGAATCCTACAGAATATGAACAGTCAATAGAGAGAATTAAAGTAAGCTCAAGTAATAAAACTGTCTGTAGTATTCCAACCCATTTGACGCTCGATTGACTTGTATTTAAAAGGATTTAAATACTCACATTTTATTAAACATAAACTACTAAAATACAGCCATGTTGGAATCCCCCTATCCCATACTACCTTGCGATCCTTTACATTCCACTTCCACTTTATTACTTAAACTTCCTTTCATAACGTATCTATATCTATAAACACTACACTGTCCTCTCGATCTGTTTGCAAAATTATATACTCCTAAACAATAGGTACAACATATATCTAAAGCAGGTATATTTTGTCATATAAATTGTTAGGGGCCATAAAACTTCTAACGATAGCTTCTAGATCTAGATAGCTTCTATCTAGTGTTTATCTGCTGGAGGGAGTGCAGATTTCTCAAGAGAAGTTCGGCGTTCCACGACCACCTCAAATTATGTCAATTTCAATATGCACTTGTTGGAGGTAATTAATTTTGGTGGGGTGCGCATCCTTCCGGGCCTCCCCTGCGGCCCTATCCCCTTGTTGTGTGGCATCACGCAGAAACTCCGCCTGTTTTTCTTGTAAATCTGGTTAATTAGAAATATTTCTTAATTTAACATTACATGTATATTACGCTCCTTTCTTCATGCAATGTATTCTATTCCATTCAGTACGTTTGTGACAAATACAGAGAAATTGAAATGCGTCCAAGAGCTAGAAGTGCTCTAGGGCCAATCGTAAGTACAATCACGTTAGAATTGTGAATTATGAAAATATGAGTGAATGAAAAGAATGAATTAACAAGTAACATTTTTATATATCTTTTCGTTTACGCGATAAACTTGAATTATTGCATTTTAAATTTGCTTTACTGTATATTTACCTTTACGAGTAGGAATATAAAAAGTGTATCTGAATCAGGGCAGTTAAACTCTTCATATATCTTTACTCTGAACAATTCCTGACCTCACCTTATTATGCATCAACGAGAATGTTTTTGAAACTGAAAGATAAATGCAGGTTATCATGCAGATAATGTGAAGAATTATGTACTATGCTTTAATACTGATGTCATTTTACCACAGGAATCGTTCGAAGATCCAGATAAGAGGACTACCTTGTAAGTAAAACTCAATAAAAACATTGGTTATCTTCTCATGTTATATGTGAGAATGGGGCTGTAAAGGAAAAATTTAAACAGCGTGGCACAACCATGCATACAGTGAGGGTGTATATAAGAAAAAAAGTGAACAAGTTTGACATGGCTCCTAAACAGAAAATTCCGGAGCTTCTATGCAAATCTGGGAAACATTTTGTTGTTAACTCTGTACTTGTACATATTAAAACTTGCAACTACTTCTTCTTCTTCTTCTTCTTCTTCTTCTTCTTCTTCTTCTTCTTCTTCTTCTTCTTCTTCTTCTTCTTCTTCTTCTTCTTCTTCTTCTTCTTCTTCTTCTTCTTCTTCTTCTTCTTCTTCTTCTTCTTCTTCTTCTTCTTCTTCTTCTTCTTCTTCTTCTTCTTCTTCTTCTTCTTCTTCTTCTTCTTCTTCTTCTTCTTCTTCTTCTTCTTCTTCTTCTTCTTCTTCTTCTTCTTCTTCTTCTTCTTCTTCTTCTTCTTCCGTGACCATTACTATGGCCAGCCATCAGGACGCCGCACATCTTTCACGCGCTTTCTCCATTCCACTTGACTTCCATGATTGACCGTAGCTCCTGGACATTCTCCACTCCTGTATCTTGTAAAAATGTTGTAAAATTTCATTTAGGGACATTTAAAAGATTATCTACTTTTTTCTAATATTGACATCCTGTATAGGACGAGGACCAATACGAATCTAAAGCTAACTTTAATTTCACATGCAGACTGTTATTGGTTGCGACTCATAATTGGCATGGACGTACTCGTATATATAGAGGGATTTCATGTAGCGTCACAAAATTTGTAATATATTAAAAACGGTCGAAAACTGAAAAGCTGATTATTTTATATGTTTTGTGGATCATTATACCGAGTTATATTCACAATTTCTAGGTTGATACAAATATTCTTCCTTAGTTACAGAGTTTTTAATATGCTGCTGACGTCAGCATGATATTAGAAAAAGGACCGATAAAGCTATTTTGTATAACGTAATTTCATGCATAAAGTTTGGTTATTTATCAGAAATTATGTGGCTTATCTTTCTGTAAGTTCAATTTGAATATTCTATTTGAAAAAAAACCAGTCATACTTGCACATTTGTATTTTGGCCGCCAAAAATTGTGATGCCAATATTTCAAAGCGCTTCAGCCAAACTGCTACAACTGTAATTTGAAACAGATTACTGATCCGTTTGAAAGCTAAACCAACATTTGTCAATTACGTTGTGCCTAAGGAATAGCGTGTAACGACTTTTGAAATAATGCTGACGTCAGCAATTTCTATTACTAAAAACTCTGGAAAGAATAATTGCACAAACCTAATTTTTTGTGGAATGTTAATGATGGATAAAACCTGGATTTTAAGAGTTTATTATTTAACGTGAAACCCCTCTATTGATTTTTAGCTTCCGTGCTGGTCGTTTTACGCAATTCCTGGTTGTATTATGGCGTTCCTTTATCACAGTCAAACGAGATAAGAATGCTTTGTTTTTAAGAACAATTCAAGCAGTTGTAAGTCGAGATTGACATACAGTAAATCTTCAATATCGATTACGACAATATCACTTGTTGTACACCAACTTCTAAAAGTTTCAAAACATTTTGTTATAGATTCTTGGATTTATAACAGGTCAAGTGTATTTTCAAATTGATGAAGACCAAGAAGATGTTCGAAATTTTTCTGGCCTTCTCTTTTTCCTCGTTCTTAATATAACGTTTTCTTCATTTCAAGGAGTGCTTTTTGTAAGTATTAATGAATGACTATAGCATTACTAACATTAATATACAACAATGTATTATTTAAGGCATGAATTATATATGTCATTTACCGGCTGGGAGGTCCGTACTGGAAAATATTTTCGCGAGATCTCAGAAGCGGCCCTAGACCGAAGGCGGAGGGACGCTTCGTAGACGAAGGGAAAATACTTTTCAAGCAAGGACCGACCCAAACGGGTAAATAACGTATTTATTTTTTTGCTCCATACTGACCATAGGCAGTAAGTTAAATCATAAAAATTCCAGTGTTGCGAACTATTAACTATGTTGTAAAAGAAGGAACACCGGAATACCGGAAGGTCGGAATAACGGAAAGCCGGAATACCGGAACGCCGGAATAACGCAACAACATAAATTAAATATATTGAAAAATTCTATCTCTCCATTTAAATAAAGAAATTTCGTTATTTTTTATCAAGATTTATTCATAGACTGTGGAAAGTAGGCAAGGCACATACTCATGTGTATGAAACCAATAGTCAACGAGCCAAAGGCGGAGTTACATTCT
This sequence comes from Trachythela sp. YZ-2020, assembly GCA_016169945.1. Lineage (NCBI taxonomy): Eukaryota > Metazoa > Cnidaria > Anthozoa > Malacalcyonacea > Clavulariidae > Trachythela > Trachythela sp. YZ-2020. The sequence goes on from JADLSH010000369.1 coordinate 6,254,781, forward strand.
ACCTGATTCGCTTGTTTTGACACCATAATTTACAGTCCCATAATTTTTACAGATGATATAATAGTACTTACAACTACATGACAACAAAACGAAAAATGCTAACAGGAAAACGTTTAGTGGCAGTCATAACGCCTAACTAACTTGTATATGTTCAAATCTTTCTGTTTCAACGTATATTTTTCTTAAGGGTAGCTGAGATGCTGAATACTGCATGAGTATTTTATATAAAAACAAAACAAATACATTACAGTGCAAATGTTTTATTCTTTTTTCGCATTTTGGTCAGACTAAAGTTAATTTCAGTGTACATCCTGCTTAGTACGAAGTCCATGTAAGTGAATTCAGTTTATTTTCCCATTACTAATGTTAGGGGTATTTTTTTAAATTTAAAAATCGTCTTCAGCCAATCGGGAGGCTTCGTTTGAGTTACGGACCTGTAGTTACGGACCGGAAAAAAATAAAATGGATTACTGGCTAATGTGGAAATGAATAATGGATATTTGGGTTTAAAACTGGGAATAACGAATAACAGTTTTAGGATGGAAAAAAATCAAGAATAATAGTTAAAAACCGATGATATGAATAATTAGGAGTAGTAAATAGAGTTAATCCATATCAGAAGAAATATATTCATGCAATTTCAATTAAAGAAAGAGAAATTTCTTTGCAACTTTTGTTTTAAATTTCCTTGCATTCATAGTTCAGTTGTCCAAAGCGATTTTGAGAATCCTTAGCCTGCAACATATTGCAGCATGAGATTCCCTAGTTCAAGAGGTTCCGCTTTTGCGCTTCCTAGTTCCCTAGGTTCCCTAGTTCAAGAGGTTTCGCTTTTGCGCTTCCTAGTTCCCTAGGTTCCCTAGGTTTCCTAGTTCAAGAGGTTCCGCTTTTGGGCTTTTGGAGCGTTTAAAATTTAAAGCAAAAAAGGAAACCTCGTTTATGAATTTAGAGATCGTCTGTTGGATCCAGGTTAAAAAAGGCATGATATCCATATCATGAATCCCAACTGGATCATTAGAGATTAGTTCTATTGCTCCTCCTTCATATTTGTACAATATTCACACTGATACGACGAACATTTTACATGTATGTTTCATTTCAGACGTTTCCTGTTGAAACAGATCTATTTCTACGAGAGAACGAGAAAGGGATATACTGTACAAGTGTGTACTTCCTAGCCAAATCTCTAGTCGGGGTAATATATGCTTTGTTTTTAAATCCGACCAACATTTTTTAACTGTGAATATCAGCATTCATACATGCATGCACGCGTGTTCAGATTTACAATGTTTTTGTTATCAATTAGAATCGTGCTGTGTAATTCTTTATGTATAATGTCATACACAAAAAGGAGTTTATTTGCAATTGTTGACGTCGCTGTCGAGCTCTATAAGAAACCTTTACCTTGTATGCATGTTGTTCAGATTCAAGTAATACTCAACTCATTCAAGGCAATTCGGCGCGATCTAAATGTCGGACTTTAGGAGTCACTGCACCAACAAAAACACGCCAATTCAACATGCGAGGAAGTCTAGAGTACGATACAATGTAAAATCCATAGAAAACCGGTACAATTACGTGAAATTTTTACGAAATTGTTTGAAATATATAGACCATGCACTCATTGCGTAAACCGCCAAAAAAATCAAGATCGAAGAAATGCAAAATAGCCTTGTAAATCACCTTAACCCTCGAACCTACCCTAATGCCAAACCCAAAAAAACGAAAAACGAAATTACGTAACATCAGTTTGGTAGATGGAAACGAGTAAAAACCATATTCTCCATAAGGTACCCTCATAAGAAATCCTAATTACACATAGATGTACACGCGATGAAGCAGAAGTTTGCGTTTGGATTTGTCACCTGTGGAAATGCCAGTTTGTGACACCAACGACGAAAACTGAAACAGAAAATGCCCATTTTAAACCTCCTCCGCACCTCACGGCCGGTGGAGTAAATATATTTTACTATTACCAACGTCAAACGTTCATACCATGCATGTTGAACTTCACATCATTTTTACCACTCATGTTTAACTGTGATAACACTTGTAACCTTGTTTTATAGATTCCACTTGATTCAATTTTAACCATAATTTTAATATCGATCGCTTATTGGATGTCAGGTAATATATGCCGAATAGTGTCAGTATATAAATAAAAAATGATGGAACGATTCTTGAATCATATTATTTTACTCCAATCTTCCTTATTTAGGCTTAACTCATAAGTACTGTAAGATAATTTTGAAATGTTTGTTCATAAGCGAATAAAGGTGCGAGTGAAAAATGATTCGGTCCTTTCGATATATCTTCCAGGACTCAGAGAAACATCAGAAGCTTTCTTTCTTGCATGTGCTACAGCATTGTTGGTGTGTCATACGTCTGTTTCATTTGGTATGTTGTATTACAGAATAGAATTAAAGTAGACTGCTTTTTTGAGTATATATCTGCATATTCTCTTCAACACAAGCGTGACTTAACCAGCTGTGAACTCTAAGGGGACTGGAACGATAACTTGGTCGCCACTGATCTTTTAAGCCACTCATAATGGTTGCAACCCTCATTGACTCTCATTTGACCAGGGCTTAATTATTATATAAAGCAACGCCTTTCAATTATAATGTAAACGAAAATAATACTTTGTTCAATCTATACTTTTACGAACCAAGTTATACCATCTATATTTTCAGGCTATCTTGTATCCACCGCAACAAATTCACTGTCACGTGCTATAGCTACTGGTCCAGTCCTTATCTTACCTCTACTAATATTTGGTGGGTTTTTTGTCTCTAACAAGTGAGTTAGATATCTTGCTATCATCAACAATTTCTCGATCTTATCGGTTCAATATATATATATATATATATATATATATATATATAAAGAGTGCTCGACAACATATAGTTAGAGCAAATTATAGATTTTCGCTTACCTCAAAAATGGTCTGCAACAGGCTGTTTCATCTGTAAAAGAATATATATATATATATATATATATATGCATGTGTGTAGGTTTAGGTCTACGAAACGCAGAGTACTCGACAACATATAGTTTGAGCACAATATAGATTTTCGCCTACCTCAAAACTGGTCTGAAACAGCCTGTTGCAGACCAGTTTTGAGGTAAGCGAAAATATATATAATATATTTTATTGAGGGGTTCAATGATCCATGCAAAGATTAGTAATAGTATATGCATGATGTCCTAAACTATAACTTATCTCCTATAATTATTAAGTCATTAATCTTGTGCCTCTCTATATACTGTACAGTCTGTATCTAATACCTTTCTTCAATTTATTGTGCAATGGCAAAGTTACCAAGGCAACTGTTTAATGTTATTAAAGTGATTAGCTTAACCTGAATTGGCCACTAATACAATAGGTTACATTAATTTAATCACTTTTACTCTACTTCCATAGTACAATTCCCGACAGTCTCAAATGGTTACGATATATCTCTTGGTTTAATTTTGGTTTTGAAAATTTTATGATTAATCAGTGGCGAAATGTCGATAAGATTACAGGTATTCTAACAAAAAAATATTGATTAGAAATGTTTAATGATAATTGATATGACCGATATGTTTAAGAATATTTTCTTATTCACAACCGCGTGTTTTCTATTTTAAGGTTGCGGTAAAACAACTTCAAAATATTGTTTACAAAATGGTCAACAGGTCTTAAATTTTTATCAGCTTGACGAGGTAATGTTTGCTTCATAATATACAGCTTAGAAAACAAAGTCATTCAAGTCATTCATGCACCATTTGGTGTAATTAGTTTAAGTGTCTATTAAACGAAATTTTCAGTTCACAATTATCTTTTATCATGGCACTGAAACTTTCTTTCGGGTGTCGGGGTGGAAATACCAGTTTGTGACACCCCCCCCCCCCCCCAAAGGCTCGGCCCCCCCAAAGGCTCCCCAAAGGCTCGGCAGTGTAAAGCTCAGGAACTTATTAAGGCTTAAAGGCTCGGGAATTTTAGGGTCATTTAATTGGTTGATTATTATCACGTGACGTTGAAATAATATTGCACGCTCAGCCGTGCAATGGAAAAAGGCTCAGCCCCCAAAGGCTTAGATTCTGGTCATTTAATTGGTTGATTATTATCACGTGACGTTGAAATATCGTATACTATTCAGCTGTATTCTCATCAGCTGTTGTTTTAAAACACATATTCTTATTACAAGTGCATCTTTCTCTATTTTGCTTCACAGTTTACACATGCAGAAGACAAAATATGATAGTACAAAAGTTATTTAATGACAGTTCTATTGTGGTTATATGTGAGACACAAATGAATGACTGAACGGTTGAAACTTCGATATGCATATTATAATTCTTCCAGTCTCAGCTACTGAGCTACATGTTATGATTTAACTGCAATTTTATCCCGACGCAGAACGCGTCATTTGGATGCGCAGTCGAAACTCCGAACTGGCTTATTGTCCGCACGTCATTGTCTGCATGATCATAGTTTTGCTCTTTTCTCTATTTTAGGATAATTTCAAGCGTAATTTTTGGCTTCTGGCAGCTCTTTGTATGATCTACAGGCTAATGGCTTACATTTTCCTGTTACGAAAAGCGAGTCGAGTACGGTAATCTACGGTGATCTGCAGAAATATACGTTCACTGAAATATATTCACCAGTTGATTCAGAAACAGTATGCTGCACTCCAAATGATCGCTGAACAGAAATAAGAATGGACCAAAAATGCGAATGAAATTTAATGATGATACAACAGTAATTTAAAAACGAAAAATTAAAGCCTAAAAATTACTTTCAAACAAGACTAATATAAGAGAGAAAACAGTTATGAATTATATCCTGTTTGAAAATGACTGCTGGGCTTACATATTCATTTTTAAATTACATTTCGCGCCTGGAGTATTATCCCTGCTGTTCTATTTTAAACAACAGAATCGAGTAATGTTGTTGTGTCATATTGTACTTGGGTGAATATGCATATTTGCGTTGCATTGTATTTGTAAGATAAGAAATGAGAAGCAAAAAAATGTTGTAGCGAGAAACGAACTGTGCCTCTCCCCGCATGCAAGGTTAGAGTGGCGAAACTTGTCATGGCAACATCAAAAGTTAGTCAAGCTGTTTTTACACTGTGACAGGTTAGTCATATTCTAGACCATTTGTAGATGGAAAATTATTGAGTGAAAATTATATACATTTATTAGACCTAACCAGGAACAGCTGCGAAAAATGCAACTATAGGTCCCTGGCAGGAATCGAATCTGCGCTCCTGCGATACCGGTACAGCGCTCTAACCAACAGATAAATCTTAATATTTACCCACAACTTAACATGGCAGTACCCTAGTATATTATACATGAACTTGTGGTTAGAACTCGACAACTGGACTCTGTAGCTCAGTTGGTTAGTTGGTTAGAGCGCTGCACCGGTATCGCAGGGCCCGATTCCTGCCAGGGACCTATAGTTGCATTTTTCGCAAATGTTCCTGGTTAGGTCTAATAAATGTATATAATTCAATAATTTTAAATCTTGATATTTACCCACAACTTAACATGGCAGTACCCTAGTATATATACATAAACTTGTGGTTAGAGCTCGACAACTGGACTCTGCAGTAGCTCAGTTGGTTAGAGCGCTGCACCGGAATCGCAGGGCCGCAGATTCGATTCCTGCCATGGACCTATAGTTGCATTTTTCGCAGCTGTTCCTGGTTAGGTCTAATAAATGTATATAATTTACACTCAATAATTTTCCATCTACAAAACCCTATGGAAAAACAACTTGAACAAGTGGGAGGATTCATTAAACCACGAAAACACGTAAATACTCAAATTTTATTGCCCGTTTCCGGCAATTATAGCGTTTATATAATTACATGGACTGCAAAAATAAGATATCTATAATTTTATGTATTTATATATAGATTTAAACAAAGTTGTATGAGATTATTTGAAATAAAATAGCTAGTTACAGTTAAAATGTCCTATTGTCAGTTTTTAAAGTTTGTTTTTCAGGGTAGCTAGCTCTTTCTAAACTATTCTTATTCCATGATCAGTATACATAATACATACAAGTTCGCATAATACCTGTCCTTTAAGCCTGGTTTCCATTCAGTTACCGCGAACATATATATCAAGATGGCCGATCAGCCGATATGATGTAATAGAGTGTCGACTATATCTCTGCAATCGATAAAGACTGATTTGCATAGAGCACAGTAAGGGACCGGTCATAAAGTATGTGTACTGGGGGGGTGAGGGTATTCCAAAATACTACCATAAAATTTGGTACCCCCCGAAAAGCGTCGGAAAATATTTAATACCCCCCTCAAAGGTGATGAAATGTTGCGTACGCCCCCACCCAACCAATCACCCTCTCCCAAAAAAAACATGAAACAAATATAAATGCCAACAACATAATCTGTTACAAATTGTTATTGTTAATCCAGGTTTTGAGCATTTCCATAAATTTAATAGTGCTCTTTTACACCACATGTATCCAATCCGTACTTTTGTATGCTTGCCAGTATTCCCATTAATAGGACTTTCCTGACTATCTTTTCCGTATCTAATAATAGAGACAAAAGAGGTCCCGGCCATGCGCAATAATTATGGATATATCAACAGAACGTCGTGACGTATTTCATACTTTTTCAATATTTAAATCATTCTAAACGAGTAGGGGAGCTACCTGACGGTAAAATTACGTAATCAAAGACTGTTCAGGTTGCAGATAAATGCTACTGTGCTACATTGCAATTTAATTATTATAAGAACATACACTCAATTTTATTAAAGTATTAAAGTTTGTAGTTTTAATCATAGACATAGTATTAAACTCATTTTTTGTTTCGTACCCCCCACAAATGTCGTAATTCGTCTCATAACCCCAACTTACCCTCCACCCCCAGTACACATACTTTATGACCGGTCCCTAACCATGCACAAGAAAGTGCGGACTATCTCGATCGCATCGTCGAACTTGACTTAGTCACGACAGTTATGACCAAAGGAAACAAGGCTTAAAACGTAGTGTTATGAATAAGAATTGATATATATTAAACAAAAGAGCGCTTTAAAAATGTTTGGAAATGTTTGAACAAGAGATTGACCTAAAATGGTGGCAGTGACGTTACGTCAGCTATAGTACATTAAGAGCAATTTTGGTCACTTTTTCTTTAATTAAGAACTATAGTAATTAAGAACTATAGTAATTGTCAACATGTCGTAACTGGTGATAACTTTCTTAGTCTTATCATTGAATCCAAAACGTTAGCACGAACGTTTAACGTTTAAAATTTGTTCCGGTTATTTTCAGATCCAGGGCTTTCTTGCATGCATGTTTACCTTATAATATCATATAGGGTCGAAGATCAAATGCCATCTCTTCCACAAGGTATTCCACAAAGTTCTATATTGGGATCTCTTTGTTTTGTATTATATATAAACGATCTACCGAAATGCATAACAAAGTGTGACATAAATATGTATGCGGATGATACCGTAATTTATTACGCAGACAAGTCCGTAAAAGAAGTAGAAATGACACTTCAGAATGAAATAAACAACGTTTCGGAATGGATGGAAGAAAATAAACTACTGCTAAATCAAAAGAAAACGAAGGTGATGCTGTTTGGTACGAGACCAAAACTAAATAAAGTAAACTTTAAAAGTATCCTGCTGAAAGGACAGGAAATTGTGCGTGTCACAAAGTTTGAATATTTGGGTGTCATTTTCGACCAATATATGACATGGCAAGAACACGCGGAATCAGCTGGGGCGAAAGTGATGAAACGATCAGGAATGTTGCAGCAAAATGTGTTTATAACACCATAATACAGCCAATATTTGATTATACTGATATAAGTTGGGGAGCGATGTCACAAACGTGCAATAATGAAATGCAAAGACTTCAGAATACACGAATCGCGAAATTCGGGCAAAAATCACAGTTAAAGAAAAACATAGAGCGGCACGTATATTGTTCTCAAAAGAAATCGAACAGAAAATTGTTTATCTTCCCTCAAGTGGCTCCATCTTTCGACAAAGAGAAAAGTTCACAGATGTATTTTAATTTAGAATTCTAAATGGTATTGTTCCAGTTTATCTTGACAATTATATAGTAATATTCATAATTTCAATACAAGACATAAAGAAAATTTCGTATTACCCAGAGCATAGTTCATAGAGACATGAACTATGCCCAGAGTAAATAGAGAACTTGGTAAGCGAACATTTAGATTTCAAGGTGGAAAAGACTATAATGAGCTACCAACTAAAATTAAGAATTGTCTAACCTTAGCTAGTTTTAAAACTAGAATTAAACATCATTATATAAGTGTATTGTAAAATAGTTAGAAATAGGTTTAATATAATAGCATAATTTATGTAATAGCTAATTATATGCAGGGCCCCTCTGGATACCAGCTTAACAGCTGAATGGGCTACCCTGCTAAAATAAAGTTATCACATCACATCTTCGGAACAGATTTTTCGGAATCTGGTTCTTTTTATTCTTTGAAATTATGGATTGGCCGGGACAGTGTAAAAAATATATAAGGATATATCAATATTTATAATGGATCAATGACTATATATTGTATCAGGGTATACTTATCGCGTGAGTCTATTTTTACGAACGTTAGGATGACGTCACGAACATGAAGTGAAGAATGTGCAAGTGAACCTGTATTGAACTCTCTGTATTGAACTTTTCCGGTTCGTAGAATTAGTATTCCACAGAATAGAGTACAAAAATAAAGCATTATTGTTTCTTATTGCTAATAGATAGGCAAAATAACAGCATAATTTATTGAAGAATTCAAGTTTTTAATGTACGAAGGTTTCTTTCCAAACTTCCACAGCGGGAAGTGGCATAATGACATGTCACCAACTTCTTTAATTGGCTCCCTTGAGAGCTAGAACAATAAAAGAGTATGTTGTGAATGTGATTACATTATCTGCTCATTTAGAACTGAATGAGTTGATTCATTAAGAGCCTTTTATGAGCGGAGGGGAGTTTGTTTTTCAACAAAGAGTGGCTATCAGTACAAACATAACATCGCACATTCACCAACATTAATTAAGACATCGCGTGTGCATTGAGGATCATTGCTGCTTGATTGAAGATTGAACACGTATAGTAAGTCTAAGTTAACCAAATATTAATCAATTCAATCATACTATAGTTACTACGCGTGCATCAAGTGCAGTCTTAAATGTCTCGACAAAACTGGTATAAACTTAATCAAGATCTATTTCTTGCTAGTCTGATACTGCAGTGTTAGTGCTTGGGAGGCGATCCATTCACACGTATTACGTCATCATTAGACACCCTTCCCTATGGTGGCGCTTGTGAGTTTGTGACGGCATGCACAAGCTCATGTATATGAGCTGACAGCTGACGAAGTGGCGTAGGATCGACTCTGTGTATGTGCCATATATATTCTTGGTTGCAAGTTACGTTCTCGCGCCACCATGTTGAATGATTGACTTTGACTTTGATCATTAGTTGTTTGCAATTTAAATTTCATCCAACATGTTGCCCGGCGGAAAATAGCTGAATACTTTGTCTTTGAGTCCCTTGAGATTAATGGTTGGCTGGTTGCACACCATATGCATACTAGCATACACAACCACATCGGATCAAGTCGTGATTGATGATGAGACAGATGGCTCTAGTTCACATTCGAATGTGAATGTGAGCTGCGAATGTATAATGATGAAAACTGTTATGCACGCAATATAAGCAAAACAGAATGACTTGGAAGGTCGAAAAATTAATAGAATTTATTGCTTTGATATTAATCAAGAACGGCATGAAACCGTTAAGGAATTAATCGCGTCGTCTTGGACCACATTGCGACAAGAGTCTAGGTCTCTCAAATTTACACATGGCGGAGTATAACTGATGATGTCCACACATCTTCTGCGAGGCCTACAGAGGATGCCGAACTAGTTGAAAACGTTTGGATTGCTTGATTGAATTTTTCTAATGAAGAACGGCATTGCGGTATGTCGACTTTATTTCTATATTTGGATGCCTGCTTCAGCACGACGGCATTTTTACGTCGTATGACAACAAACCGTCTGCGAGGCCTCGAGAGAAAACTTTTCAAGGTACAAACTTCTAGAGTTCTTTATTTTATAACTTAAGAGCTAATGCAGAATTCCATTGAATGATTTTATTGTAAATTCTCTCGTTCTTGAGATATAAGGATTTTTCCGTGAATTTGACGACTCTGGCTCTACATTCGATCATATAACCGCGCGTTATATTCTGCGAGGCCTTCAGAGAAAACCTGATAAGCTAAAAATGTCTAAACTATTTTATTCGATTCAGTTAATGTTAATAAAGATAGGCATTGAATATTTGTTTCATTGCTTAAACCACTCCGAAGTTATTGCGGTTTTATTATGAAACTGATTTCCTGTCTGGCTCTACATTAGAAAATGGACTCCTTTTTTTAATTATTTTGTTGGAGTGAAACAAGGATGCAATCTGAGCCCAACCCTGTTTAACATGTTTATAAATGACATACCTAACTTATTTAATCATTCACGTGACCCGGTAAAGCTTGGTGACCTGTTTACTTTATGCAGACGATTTAGTCAGCTATTATCGGAATCGCAAGAAGGTTTGCAAGAGTACCTCCTAAAACTAGAAAAGTACACAAAAAAGTGGAAGCTTAAAATTAATAAGAAGAAGTCTAAAATTTTATTATTGGGAACATCAGCCCAGAGACATACATATGTAACTTCAAATTGGGTATTTGAAAATAATATTCTGGAACAAGTGGAACAAGTGGATGTAGTTTAAACGAGCACAAAAAAATTTGCACAGTAAAGCACTACGAGCATACCATATTGTTTATTCAAAAAGTACCAATTAAATTACTTTTAACGTTATTCTCAACAACAGTAATTCCAATTCTATTATACTGTAGTGAAGTTTGGGGACCGTATTTGTTAGGCAAGATAACCTCCTTTGAAACGTTTAAAAGCAAACTTTTCAAATTAACAAATGAAATTGTAAACGAATTCTTGGCGTACATTCAAAATCTACAAACGTAGCTGTTTATGCTGAATTAGGAAGAGTACCATTAATCGTGTTAATCTCCATTCAAATTGTTAAGTATTGGTTAAACATCACGGATACGTCTTTTGACCGCACTTTGACTGGTGAAGCAGCCCGAGTGTGTATGCAACTCAACTTTCAACCAATAGTTTTTGTAAATTACTTGCTGAGAATGTGTAATACATGCAATGTCAAAGAATCAGTAAGTCTTAGTACAATCCCTCACGATACTCCAGGAAATTTTTGCCATTATTTAAAAAATGCACTGCATGCATGAAGAATTCTCTACATATTATAAAAATCATATTCAACAAAATAAAGAAAATGGGAAATTAAGAGTATTTAACAAAATCAAAGTGAACATTGAAAAATACCTTTCGGAAATCCACAACGTTAAACACTACCGACAAGCTGTTACAAAGTTGAGAATTTCAGCACATAGGTTACCAGTTGAAACTGGTCGATATAACAATATTTCTTACTGCGATAGAATAATGTAAACATTGTGATCTGAATGAAGCTAGTGGGGAATGAACAACATTACTTAACTGTGTCATGCAGAAATGCAGTGTTTGTAACCCTAAGGAATAATTCCATTGACCTGTTTCAGTATGTTATTGCTATGCGAGATATAAATATTTTTAAAGTTTCGTGGGTGTTAATCCTAAAATGGTTGTGGTTGTACAAATATATATATATATAGTAAAATAGGCAAAAGTAAACCGCATTTTTCGCCGGAATATGCGTCCCCCCCCCGGAATATGTGTGCCGAGACTTTGCGAGATTTTTTTCAATGCATTTCCGAGAGTACAAAGTATAAACGGGTATGGTGCTCCGTATATGGCTGTTATATAGTTAGCTTCAATCTTTGACAGAAACTATATACATGCAAAGCTACAGATTATAGAAATACGATATAAATGCATGTGCTCCGGTATAACTCCGAAAATGAACATTTTAATTGATATTCTAGCTTTCGACTATGTTTTAGTCATCATGATATGACTAAAATATAGTCCAAAGCTATAATATGAGTTATCGTTGTTTTGCAAAAATATTCACTGGTTCCCGTAATATATCTCTTGTGATTGCGTTTAAGCGCCGCCCCCGAATAAGCGCCGCACTTATTCACTAACTAGAAAGCATCAGTATACATTTCAAAACAACGACAGTACATTTCAATCTTTAATCAGCGTGGGACATTTATTATCTTGTACTATACATTGTTTTTACGTTCAAATTGAGTATATTTCAATGCTCTGTCGTTGAACTCTCTCTCCAGAACTTTGGAAATGCGCAATTCCGTTGTGAAGGCAGGTACAACTAGAATATTTTTTAAAGAGCACCGTCCTCGAATACTGTGCCGGATCAAAAACACTAAAAATTTAATGAGCGCCACAATCCTCCAGAAACCATATTGTGCAGAATAAAATCACAATTTTAGTTTAAAACTTAAATTCTAATTTAATAATTAAAACACTAGCACTATTTAGCCATAAAACTTTTGCGCAACAAGCTTAGTCGACGCACATCCTTCGTTCCTTCCCTCAAGTATTTACGCATTTCCTTGCTTGGTAATGTTCCTTAGACATAAATACATTTATCAGTATCATATTTCTATAATGTAGCTTTGTGTATAGTTTCTGTCAAAGAAACTATATAACAGCCATACGGCGCACTATACCCGTTTATACTTTGTACTCAAAAATCTCGCAAAGTCTGCACACAAATTTGGTACTTTGCGTTATCTTTCGTGTAGTGAAACAAAAAAAAATTGGGAAAAAACGCATATTCCGGCGAAAAAAGCCGTTTACTTAGTGGCCTATTTTACTGTATATTTATTAAGGCTCGCGCGCGGTTTGTTTGTATAACCTTTAGGATTAACACCCAGGCATACCCCTCGTTGGTTTTGACGCCAAAGCCATGGATTAGTCAATGACAAAATCAATGATCAGTTAAATTTTTAAGCACCAAACATAAGCCAGAGATGAGATTTAATAGCAATGCGATCGACTGATGGGCTATCGATGTGTAGCATTATTGAAAACTGGAAATGAAGATTTGTCAAGACGTAGTTGTTGCCTGTAGCCAATTCCATTGCTGTTTTAGTTTTTACAATATCAGCAAATTTTCAAGAGCACCTCAAAATAAAGCAAAAAAACCTAGGTGAGCATACGTCTTTTATCGTCGAGTCGTAGCTACGTGTGGTCGCCAGGCTTAACATAACACCTTAGTCCACCCATACTTACCCGTTTGGATGGTTAGGTGCAAGCTCCGTTGGCCGAGGGGTGGACTGTAGACTTGTAAAGACGATTCTAAAGACGAGGGACTTTGAGAAAGTCTAGGTGGACTGGAACGAGTACTGTTACTTGGACTCAGGTTGAGATCCATACGCCATCTTGAGCTGAACACCACCCCCCCGGAAGAGATAACACCTTCACACCAATTAGCATAATTGGTGGAAAATGGAAATAGAACAAAACGCCTGAACGATGGAGAACAAAAAAAATAAATTTTAAACCGTAACGTCGATGCCAGCTGTGCTGTGGTTAGATCGTTAATGCCGCGATTACGCAAACATGCTATTGCTACAACCCCCGTACACGTGATACGCTGACGTAACGACACAGGTTCCCTAGCTGTTAACCTTGGTTATTGCATAACCTCATTCAACGATCTGGCAGTGGAAAGAAGAACATAGACTATCTAGAGGAATGGACTGGAAACGCTAATGCCAGTGCAAAAACCTGTCGTCATTCGCGACATCCGGGCCAATCCGGTTAAAATCCTATCAAAACTAACCCTGTAGTTAAGAGAAATGTCTAACTATACAGCCAAAACTACCCCCATAACTCAACATTCAATGTGCGTTAAATACTCTAGCTGATTCTCTGATAATAGATTTACGAAACTATCATTATTAAATGTGTATTGTATGTCTTTTATTTTATTTTATATTTGGGCGGCAAAAATGGCCGGTGTCACAGCGGTAAAGGCTCTTTTCCACTCATCGCAAAACCAACTCGCAAACTCGCTGCGAGTTCTTGCATGTAATTAAAATAAACTGTCGAGTATTGTGATTGGATGAAAGTACTCGCAACGAGCTTGCGAGTTGGTTTTTGCGACGAGTGGAAAGAGCCTTTAGTGTCCCCCGCAGAAAGTGTCCCCCTCGGGTGAAAGTAAGTAGCTAATCTAGTAATCTTGTAAAAACAATCTCAATGGCGCCGTTATTTTTCATTCTTGACCTCTGATGAACTCTGGTCGGTTCATATATCTTGACTCCTATCACATCCAGACCTTGTCTTTGGCTGACTGTTACCTTTTTGGTTGGTTATTCAGTCTTTTCAACTCCTTTTGCCGTACGTACTAGGCACCAGTAGGCAGTAGGCAGTGACTACTGGTTTGGATTTTCAAGTATATTTTTAAAACTCTGCATGCAGGCAGTTTTTCGTGGTATTTTGGTGGCATCTTGCTGGTCTCTGTGTGTTGTTCAGATCTTGGCCAACAGGTCAATCCAAATGTCGATAAAATGGCTAACTAACATGCAGCAATAGATAATTTGTTTACATCAATTGTACTAGCGCTTGAAGCGTCTCAGCTAGTTGTCCTTTTAAAGACGGAACAACAAAACGAATAAAACAGACATTAAGACATTACTACATAGACAGAGGTAAAACACAAGGAACGCGGGAGATTTCTTCAAATTATGTTCATGCGGGAGGGAGATATGCCAAGTAATGCATGTCTCCCAAATGCGGGAGTCTCCCACCAAATGCGGGAGCCTTGGTAGATCTGGGTAAAGAGTCTGGCTTACAGTAATGGTGACAATACAGCAGATGCCAGATGATGATCAACTTCAGAAATGTTAACGCGTTTATATAGGGCCAAGAAAATGAAACTACATCTCTCAATTATTTTCAATGGCAATAATGAGATTGTACTGTAAGGACATCAGTAGTAGGTGTTAGTAGATGGAATACTCGAACGGAAATTTACATACATTTTTAGACCTCGCCAGGAGCAGTTGCAAAAAATGCAACTTAGGCCCTCTGGCAGGAATTGAATCTGCGGCCCTGCGATAAATCTTGATAATTTATATTTACCCATACACCATATACTGGCTGACTGGCATCACTCCCATCTTATATACGAACTTGCGGTTAATGCTCAGCAACTGGACTCTGTAGCTCAGTTGGTTAGAGCGTGGCACCGCAGATTAAATTCCTGCCAGAGGGCCTAAGTTGCATTTTTCGCAACTGCTCCTGGCCGAGGTCTAAAAAATGTATATAAATTTCCGTTCGAGTATTCCATCTACTAACACCTTCTACTATTAATTCTATCGAACGAGATGCCGAGAAAAATCTTGTAAGGACATCAGTCTAATCAGGCCTCGGCGTATGATACTGTATACCTATTATTTCAATTTCACTTTCAAAACAAACCCCCAAAAAAGGAAAGCTGTCAAAATCATGATCATGAAACATTTGGGGGCACCTGCTCTAATCTTGTGCGTTGTCGAATAAATTAAAGCTTTGTTCAACTTCTTTATTAGGTTGGTAATATATGCTTAAGACGAATTTATTATGGAGATGGAAGAAGGCAAACATACTAGGCGAACGTCATCAGATTCAACGTCACCTCGTGCAGCTGGCACGGAAACGGAAGAACAAACGCTGGATGTCATAATTGTAAACGAAGCTGGAAATAACATTGTAACGAAGGAGGCCAAAATGGATCTTTCTGTAGAGGAGCCTTTAGTTCACGATAATCCGAATTATTCAGCTTGTCACAGCGGGAATAATACATCTATTGAAGGTATTAGATAAGTAGTTTGTAATGTTTTAAAATAATAGCTTTTGTCAGTTTTGAGACGCGTCCAGTCTGACCTTCACGGCAAAGTCTGAGAGCTCATGCAGAGGCAATTAATATAAATGTCAAAATGAGAAATTTAAATTAGGCGAATAACACACAATAAAATTGTTTTTAATACTAAAATCATTTAGCCAGTGTCGACGGGAAGAAGCCTGCATATGACAATGTTATTACAAACCTTGGATCTGCAAACACATTACCAGACGCAGTCAATCTATCCTGGGAAGATATCAATGTGTTTGTTAACCGAAGTCAAGGCAAGTGTTGTGGTCTGTTTGGAGGCAAGGAAGATGAAGGGGACGTCTTACATATTCTTAAGAATGGTAAGTTCTGCCTCAAGGATCAAATAATTAATCTCTAGAAAAGGAAAGGGCAAAGTTCAAAGCAACCTAGAAAGTAGCCTGAGTATGAGGTTGAGCCGTTGAGGAAACAATTGAATATGTCTGTGTTTCTTTCTCCATCTGCCCATTGTTACAGAACCAAAAAAGAAACATATTTTGTTTCGGTAGTGTAATAATTTTGTCGCAAAAACGATGTTTCCTGGGAACCTGATATAGCTAGGAAACAATGTTTCCCCATACTTGGTCTCTAGTAGATAAGCTTAGAGTAAAGTGTTGAGAATGGAGTGATGGTGCAGGAGGGGGGGAGGAGGATTTTCAACAGTGGTGCACCTGAATAGAAATCCATATACCACTGCCAGATAAGCTTGTTGATGAGCCTATACTGGCATCAATGCAGCCTGCATGGCAAAAATTAGAAATAAAAAATTGCAAACCCTAATGATTACTGTATTGGTTAACCTAACTCAATGATCGAATGGCTCTCAAAAAAAGCTTTAACCCATTAATGCCCGGCACTTTCCCCTTGGCTTTGACTTGTAAAATTGTCTGGTGGTAGAGAGACTAACATGATAACAAATTATATTTGGGAATCATCATTGGCCACAGCATACTGTAGATAGAAGTAGCTCATTTAGGCTAAGCAGTCTAAGCTGTTATTGTTGATATTCATTAGCTTGAAAAAGATTAATAACTATATTGCTTCATGCCTTTTGCTCCAGATATTGAAGTGTTTTAAATCATTTTCAGCCTGATAAGTATCAACAGCAACATTTTCTCGATTTATATTAAAGTATTTAAAGTTGTTTGGTTGCAACTATGACTGACAAACACATTCTGTAGCAAGCGCCCCTCTTGCCCCTTCCTAAGGGGGGTAAGGGGAGCAAAAGTGCCCTTTTAATATAAATGATAACAATAATAAAACTGCCAAAGAAGAGAGAATACAACTGTAAATTATACAATCAGCTCATATTGGGAAGGCCAATTTTTCATTCTGTGCCTCTTTAGATCTATTTGTACATAGAAATAAGAATTAAATGAACTGAAATTTGAAATTCATCAAAATCGCATCAAAATCGCATCAAAAGGGCGTAGCAGCAAAAAATTTTCTCGACTGCACTTACATTCGCATTGCCCCACCCTGCCCTACCATCGCTCCGGCTTCCCTGATTTGAATAATTAACAAGCATATGTTCTAATGCAATGATGCTGAGTGTTTTCTTTTGGCCCCAGACAAACTTCTAAATAACTAGTAGAAGACTATTAGACTAAATATATTTCTATTTTGTATGTATCAGTGTGTGGAGAGATCAAGGCTGGATCGCTTGTTGCTCTCATGGGTTCCAGGTGTGGTATTACTGGTCTATGTATTAACTTGTTTAAACACACTCTTTCAAATTTTAGTGTTTCGGATGCGGCACTTATTCAAGGGTGATGCTCTTTAAAATTTATTTCATGGGACCGATATGCTGAGAAAAATCTTGATATTTATCCATACACCATATACTGGTATCACTCCCATCTTATATACTGAACTTGCGGTTAATGTTCAGCAACTGGACTCTGTAGCTCAGTTGGTTAGAGCGCTGCACCGGAATCGCAGGGCCGCAGGTTCATTTCCTGCCAGAGGGCCTAAGTTGCATTATTTGCAACTGTTCCTGGCCGAGGTCTAAAAAATGTATATCAATTTCCGTTCGAGTATTCCATCTACTAACACCTTCTACTATTGATCCAATCGAATGAGATGCAGAGAAAAATCTTGATATTTACCCATACACCATATGCTGGCATCACTCCCATCTTATCCTACTCCCATCTGAACTTGCGGTTAATGTTCAGCAACTGGACTCTGTAGCTCAGTTAGTTAGAGCGCCGCACCGGAATCGCAGGGCCGCAGGTTCAATTCCTGCCAGAGGACCTAAGTTGCATTTTTCCCAACTGCTCCTGGCTAGGTCTAAAAATGTATATAAATTTCCGTTCGAGTATTCCATCTGCTAACACCTTCAATACTTATTTCATTTGTATATGCCTTCGCAACGTAACTGCGCATTTCCAAAGCTCTGGAGAGAGACTTGAATGAGAGCATTTTAACTAAAATACTACATTTTAACTTAAAAACACTGCATGTGTGATGTGTTAATAAAGAGCTCTAGAATATGTCTGACTAAAGATTGAGATGTACTCTATGGGGGCTCGCAAATTCGACCGCCCGGCGATTTCTGTCGGGCAACCAAAATCTTGTTACTTTATATGTCCCGGTGTGCAACCAGAAATTAGGCTAAGACCAGGATTAAAAACATACTTTTACAAGTCTTGTTATTTCATCTATGCATTTAATAAAGCCGTGTGAAAAACTCTTCCAGTTTGTCAAGTGTATTGAAATTGAACAATTCCGTCAGCGTGTGTTAATCGCGAAGGGGTAAATTCAAGTCATCACGCAACTCGCGAGATAAAACATAGCCGCAGCTTCCAGGTCGCCAAACATTGTTGTGGTTCATTTTTCACTTAATTGAGGCGGGTAAGCCAGAAATAGTTTTGGGCACTTTTTTAAAAATTTTGCAAGCCCTGCTGTAGTTGTTCTCGTATAATTGTGTTTGACGGTGCTTCGATTAAGTGCTGCGCTTATTTGAGGGCGCCGCTCTTCAATATTTTTGCTCTCAACTGGGGGAGTATAGTCATGAAATTAAACTCCTATTTTTCCAATAAACAAAGAAATAAGAGGCTGTGAATTGCCTAATAGGCGGCATTCCCGCATTCTGTTGAAAACAATAGCCGCATTCTGTTGAAAACACTGGTAACCCGCTTCGTTTTACACAAACCTGTATATTTTTCACGTTTGAGTAACTGAGCGACGTACATGATTTGCATAGATATACTAGTCTAGAATGTCTAGAATGTCTAGAATGCATGTACAGTGTACATGAATGTGGATATATATCCTACCTAGTATCAGTGACGTAGCCAGAGGTGGGGGGGAGGGGCGGGGGCCAGGCCAAACATTCGGACTAATACAAATCCCTATGTTGCCCGCCCCTAGTACTTTCTTGGGCCCCCCTTGACTGAAAATCCTGGCTACGTCACTGCCTAGTATTGCACCCATGTACGTACTAATTCATCTGGAATAGTATTGTTTGGTATTTCAGTTGGACATTCAGTTCAGGTATATTTTTGAAGGTTTTTGAAACCAAACTTATTTCCCGTCAATTGAAGCTGACCTCGAGATCAGCACTGTAGGTTTCATGAAAACATGTGAAAATACGGTCTAAAGTGATCATAAGATTGGTGTTTTAGGCTCGAATGAGATAAGAGAATTAATATTTATTAAGAATGCCTGTATTTGTTTTTTGTTTTTATATGTCTGAATTATTGAACCTTTATATAGTGGAGCAGGGAAGTCTACGTTATTAAACGTGCTATCCCATCGCAACATATCCAGTGTCAAAGTATCAGGAACCGTATATATAAATGGGACACCAGTCAGCAATGAAGTAAATAATATGTCTGCATATGTTCAGCAAGAAGATTTATTTATTGGAACATTGACTGTTCGTGAACATCTTATGTTTCAAGTGAGTATTTTCACGAATGTATTAAATAGAGAGGTTAAGATACGCTGCCCCTGGTTCCGTTTTACGCGTATACAGGTAGCGTCATTTTGTTCATTAATTTTCACTGATTTCTGTTTTCTCGCGATAGGATTTGGTCTACTGGGAAAGAACGTATGCGGTATAATTACGAGTAAACAAACCGTCCTCAATGAAAATCACTAAACAAAATGAGGCTACCCGTACGTCGGAGTAACTCTCTAATAGTCAATACTGCATGTAAACCAATAGAGTGAATTATCAAACTTATACATTTATGAAGACATTTGATCTATTTGTTTCGCTGATTTACACTGGTTAAGTTTTCATCAACTGTGATGTTAAGTACTTAGTGTAACATTTTACTATCAGGCTTTACTTCGAATGGATAAATATATCCCAGAAGACGAAAGAGTGAGAAGAGTGGAGAAAGCAATTACGGAGGTACAACAAAAATGTGTATTTTGTGGACATTTTCTCCTATATGCACTAAAACATAAGCGTGCACCTTACATTATGTTTTTTAGTTGGGGTTGGCGAAATGTTCAAATACTTTGATAGGGATACCTGGCAGACTTCGTGGTATATCTGGTGGGGAGAAGAAAAGACTCTCGTTTGCTTCTGAGGTTTGATTTATTCTGTCCTAAACACTACTAGCTCAGCTGTTGCACAAAACGAAGTCAGAAGAAAGAAAGTTAAGAAACACGAAGTATACTACAATACTTACCAAGATTGTGTTTTCACCAACTTGCCCTGAGCTAACTGGGCAACATTGTTTTGGAGCATTGTTTCGTAGCTACCTTTCCGAAAGTAGAAAACTAAGTAACATTGTTTTCGCAACAAGACGGCGCAAACAGTCAAGGAAACAAACGTTTCTGAAAATGTTTCCTAACTTGGCCAGGGCTTAAGGGCCTGTTAATTCATATGAGCCCAGCTAACCGTGAAACTCGCCTTGTTTCTTTTTAGTGAGATCCGCATGTCCTTATTAATACTGACTCGTACCCAGTCGTCAATTAAATTAAATGAATACACAAGTACATAATTATACAGATCAGTGAATTGAGATGTGTGATGCATGATGGGAAATAAATATAAAAATCATCGCGTGTTAATATGAGAGACGAGCCAGCCCGGTTAGGTGAAGATCGCACCTTACCTAGGTGAGATCTCATGCAGTCAAGTGGTATGATAATGAAATTTTCCATATGAATGCTTCATTCCACCAGGACATTTTTTGCCGATTTTGACCTATTATTGAGCGGCGTAGTTGGAAAATATAAACCAAAAATAAATATTAATTAACCTAAGCAAAGACCAATAAAAGATATTTTGAAGGCGCCATGTTTTCGTAATTTCGTCCTATCGAGGCGGGATATTAGATGGTGAACTTCCCGGCTAACAAAGCCCCAAGTGACAATGACTGCGTGCATAAAGAACATTGGTGTCATTGTTGTCTTTTGAAAAATAAATTTAATGCAATAATTATTTACTCTCCGTTTAGATCTTAACCGACCCTCCATTGTTATTTGTTGACGAACCAACCTCTGGACTTGACTCTTTTATGGCACAAACTGTGGTGGCCACACTTCATAATCTATCAAAGCAAGGCAAAACTATTCTGGCCACGATACATCAACCTTCTTCAGAAGTTTACCAAATGTTTGATAAGTATGTTGTAATATTGAATCTACAGTAGTAACTAGTGATTAAGCATGTTGTAATAATCTGAGAGTAAAAGTCGGATAATACACAAAATGGCATCGCGTCAGCTTTTATAATCCATGGTAGAACTAAATGTATAAGGGGGGGTTCTCTAGAAGAGCATGTTATCAAGGCCCCAATCCCATGATCGCATTTTTATACGATATTCATGCCTTGAAGAATGATGCTTGAAGAATGAAAACTATGGAAAAATTATATATTTTCAATCATTCTTGCAAAAAACAAGGGGGCTCAGCCCCCCCTCCCCATAGCTTGAGGAAGGGGGGAAACACCCCAAGCGCCCCTCCTATTCTACAAAGATAATGCATACAAAATATATATATTATATATAACAATTCACACAACTCGTATCTTACATCATCTATGTATTATTTAGTATAATATTGTTAGCAGATGGTCGTTTGGCTTACGTTGGTTCTAGAGAAGAAGCAATCCCCTACTTTGAAAGGTACCATAAAAACCTACGGTAAACTAGTTCAATGAAGCAGGGAACGCGTGGACGTTTTATAATCTCTGCATTTAAACAAAAAATTGTTATTCTTAGGATTGGATATCCGTGTCCAATAAACTACAATCCTGCCGACTATTTTGTTCAAATCCTTGCATTTATTCCAGAAAAAAAGGAAGAGTCTAAGGAAAGAATTAAGGTATATTGATAACAACTGTTTCATATCATTTCCTTGCTATACCCTTGCGTACATAACCTGCTCACTTAAATATATAAGTTTTAAATATGAAGTTGTCAGGGAAGCACGGGATGACGGTTAGCGCGCGACCTCTTACCGCTTAGTTTAGTCTGTTACTGTTGGTCGAGGGTAGTGCATAACTTAGGATGGGTGACCAGCCTCGTACCCAGGTGACTGCCCTGCACATAATTAATGTACTTCAAAATTCTTCTAACTAGAGTTGTGGTTGGTTCTCTCCTGTGCGTTTTCCCCTCATCAAAAAACTAAACCTTCCATCTTAGCTGTGTTCTGTGATCAAACATGGGTGGTATGGTGGGCTTTGGTGGCTGCCAGAGGCACCTTAGCCTTCGATACGATTACGTTTGGGCTGCGTCCCTCATCACTTAGCACCCCCTAATTATGAACTATAACGGCTACAAAAATCGAATAACTATTTTTGCAATATAATATATTTGTTGTCTGTGTTTTCGTAGTTTCTCTGTGGCAAACATGAAGAATGGGAAAGCAGTCATCTTAAAAATAAACAACCGATAGAACGTGTGGTAAGATAATTGGTATACCGTAAACCTCTGACTATAAGCCCTAGGCTTATATTCGTTCGTAAGCATTTTTTCATGGGCTTATACACGGGGGAGCTTATATATTCGGGGGGGGGGGGCTAATACGTGGACTACATTTTGTGTTAGTAATATTTATTGTGAAAAGCTGGAAAGTCTGGAAAGTTACGGCAGTTATCACAGGCCAACAAAGAAAAGCACCAGAAGGAACGTGGGTCCTCGGAGGAGGGATAGAACTTCCATGTTTATATTACCTTCACGGACCGAAGTTACACAGAAGATTCGTCCATGATGCCTTGAAAGATCATTAGCATGAACAAGCTTTTTGTAAACTTAATAAAACAATAAATACTGGTATATCTTGTTCAGTTATAGTACACGGGGGAGCTTATATTCGGGGGGGGGGGGCTTATATTTGGAATAGTTTGAGCGTTAGTGAATATAGTGGGCTTATTACACGGGGGTGCTTATATTCGGGTGTGCTTATAGTCGGAGGTTTACGGTATTAGTTGAAAGACTAATTTTTACATTTATATGTTATATATTATAAAACCCGAAAACTTTTCTGACAGAAAACAATGATCTGTCCATAATTTTGGATTAATTACAACAGCTGTTGACCAATGATCATGAGATTACACAGATTGAGAATGACGTACAGTATGTGCAAAACGTGCAAGTTTGCCCACCACATAGAAACATAGATGAGGAGAAATTCTGACTTTGGTCTCGTCACTGCTTCCATTTCCGGGTGTAGCCTAAATGCCCATGCATGAATTAGTACCGTAGCCCTGTGCGTCAATACACGAAAAAGTGAAGAAAAGATACATTGTTTCGCTATTGTTTACTAACAACATGAAGTAATATAGTATTTGTTGATTATCAATGAGAAAGTATCTGGTTCTATTCCACTGACCTATACTAAATGGACTGAGTCACAGACTGAGTGCTCGAGGTCAAAAAGTGTCCTCACCGTTGCTGACGTCATATAGGTCCTCGCATTGATGAAAATTACCGCATACCGATATTTTCCTAATGTATATTTTAATTTTTTTCAATTCTGTGTTGTTTTTTTTGCAAACTTTGCTGTTTTTGGTAAATATTTACTACCTTCGAGTTGAGAACAACCTTTTCCAAAATAGGAGTATATTTTCCTGTTGCAAGTTTGAAAACAAATGATGGCTTCGGTATGTTTTTATACACGACCACAACAAGAGCTTCGGGCCATCGATGATTGCTGGTATTTATGCTATAGTTTTTCCATAAAATTTGTCGTGTTATGTAAGTATTAACCTTCTGTTGACATGAAAATTTTTTGCCGACAATCTTTCCTGGCATTATACTGAGTAAAAGACTGTTTTTGTGGAGTTTTCTACGGCCCTCGTCTACGGCTATTTGAGATTTTTTTCTAAACATGTATACGGCTTTAATTGGGAGTTGAAAACATAGCCCGTCAATTTCACAAAGATCACATTTAGTATAAACTGACTTACTTTCTACAATGATTTCGCAGCAATTTCTCGCCTCAAAAACACAAAATTAACAATTTTTTTGAGTTTGAAACATATAAAAATATAGAACCGAGCCGTTCATCAACGCATTTGTAAGTCAGCGAATTTACGCATGAGAGCAAAGACATGTATGACGTCAGCAGTGGTGAGGACACCGAGCTCCTGATAAAATAGATTGCGCGCTCAGTCCATTTAGTATAGGTCAGTGTTCTATTCCCGTTTTGCAACTCGGACTTTCATTTGACGTATATCTTCATTTTGTTTTGTAGAATTCCTTTGAAACAAAAATAATTTCTGATCGTCGGTATGTTTTCATTTTCTTCTATAATAGGTTTTGCGAGCTTCAACTATACTTTCTTCTAACGAGATAATTACATGGACAGGACTCGGTTGATTAACAAGACTATAGGATTTTAATTACCTTATTGTATTTATGGTTTGCGTGCGTTGCGCTCGCCATTAGCCCAGGGCCATTTCGAAACTTTTATAGGTCAAGTATTTAACAGTTATTCTACTCACTCTCGTCGTATATGAGCTGATCTGGGTATGAACAGAACATTTTGGCGTACTTTTTTCAAGTAAAAATTGAATTTCCTCTTCATTTAATTGTCCAAATCGATTTTTCTACTTTTCTCTACTAGCAGGATATGAGCTAATATCCTGCTAGTAGAGAACCAATCAGATTGCAGAATACCTCATATCCAGAGCTTGTGTATATAATAAAAACATATATACATCAATGCTAAATACTATAAACCAGGCAACTTGACATTCTTTGTGTTTTCTTCAGGTATCAAGCCAGCTGGTGTAAGCAATTCCGTGTTTTATTTTATCGTGCAATGTTGAGTGCAAAGCGAGATAAAATGGTGTCCGTCATAAGAATCATGCAATCTTTGGTAAGTCAATTTATTTGTCTCATATGTATTATGTATATACTGTATTATAAAATGTATTTTTGGCCGTAAGTTGCAGTTTGTTTTACGGCATGCGGCAATGGGTTTAAATGTGATCATAGTCCGACCATGGCTTCTGATTGGATGGTAACGATAACATTCATTTGTCTAATTGGCTGATACATTTCAAATGTGTTTCGATTGTTGGCTTCATATACAATTGTTTTAGCTACGTCATATCAAGATCCAAATCAAGGTGCTGTCGAGCATGCAAAGGTAAATTTTTAGCATGCAAGGAAAATACAGTTTCCATGCACCATGCAAGATTCAAAAGATACTTTCCACCATGCGAGGAAAACGCACTTTCAACATTCACAAATTGACATGCATGCTTCGCATGACTTGCATGACGCTAAAACTTTGCGTTTAATAAATAATAATAGAGAAAAATAAATCACTCGACCAGGGTAAGATCTTGCCAAAATGGACCTTCCTGCGTGAACCGTGGTAAGTTCGAAGAGTCAAAAGCTGATATTGAACAAGCTACATGGGCAGTTCTGCGTTGGTACTGAACCGATATGATATCCACAATAGATATTTTAACTTAATAAAACTATACATTTAGGTACTTGGCATTGTCGTGGGTCTTATATATCTACGTCTTTCATACAATCAAGAAAACATTCAGAATTTTGCAGGACTGTTGTTCTTTATTGTCACGAATCTCTCTTTTGCCAGTCTACAAGGTGTTATTTTTGTAAGTTATAGACTGACTGGTATGCGCATGAATATATATATACTGCGAAGTTTTAAGCTTTTCAAAGTATAGAGATGATGGTCAACTTCAGAAATGTTGTCAAGACTGACAAGACTGCTAAATACGTATAATGAAAAGAATTCAGATTAATTTCTCACTGTGATAACTATTGGTTAGCACCTTTGCACGATTGTGCTTACTGAAACTCGCCTAATTAGTATCTTTTTATCAAATTGAAAAATCTTTGCTCCAGCTGCTATCTGTCACTATATATTATGGAAAAAGCGAATGCTTGCCTTGCGCGCTGTCTCAAAATTTCTTTCAATACGCACAAGTTTACAGTATTAACTAGTAACAGAAAGACAATATACGCGTTTACACTATACTATGAAAATTGCTGTATATTACTGTAAAATATAGTCTCGTCCGCAGGCATCTCATGAGTCACCTTGCCTGGGTTATCTGTGCCACTTTTGTTAACATTGTTTTACTGTAAATACTTTTCTAGGTTTTTCCTGTGGAGGTTCCTGTGTTTCTGAGAGAACATAAAAATGGGATGTATCGCACTGACACATATTATTTGGCTAAGACATTAGCTGAGGTAACGTTGGCAAGTGCTATCTCAGTCTATCAGTATGTATCAGTTAGCATCTCGATCCGTTGGTACATGAGCAAGTGGGTCAATCAATCAAAGGATTGCACCCAGAACAACTTAAACTTAAAGCTTTGGCAAACAACAAAAATTGGAGGAAACATTCCAAATGTTCCTAGAACAGTGTTTCCTAGATTGCTCATGCCCAGTGTCAAACTTGTCTTCCAAAGCTGCATGTTCTGATGCAGCGTGCAATATAAATTAGTTAGACTTCCAGCTTTGTTTGAGCTAATATATAAATTAGTTGGACTTCCAGCTTTGTTAAGCTAATATATATGTATATCTTTTCTGGATACATGCAGGTTCCGATATTCTCGTTCGCTGCTATTTTATTAATTGTTATTTGTTATTGGATGGCAGGTAAGCGACAAAATTCCGCTACAGTACACGGTATATATGTAATCTGTCAAAACCAGAATTATACGTTTTGTATGAATTTGGCGCCATCATACTTTAAACATTTTAACATTTTAACGTTTAAACGTTAAAGTTTAAACTTAAAGTTTAAGCAATTTAAACATTTTAACGAAAACGAATTCCAACAAGATTTAGCACAAGCGTTTAACTACTTTACATACAATTCTGATCCAAATCTTGCCTGGCAGGAGTGGAAGGACATATTTTTGTCTATTTCTGACAACCATGCTCCCTATCGTACTAGAAAAGTTAGAAACGAGTATTGCCCATGGTTGAATAATGAAATTAAAAAACTTAGCTATCATCGAGATTTCCTTAAAAAAAAGGCAGTGCGATTAAATTCTACTGCTTATACCGAGGCTTATAAAAGATGCAAAAACCAAGTTACCAAACTTATTAGGGATGCAAAAGCACACTATTATAAAACAAATCTGGAACAATGCAAAAATAGTAAAGATAGCTGGAGATTTATCAATCATTTACTCAACAGGAGAACGACTACAACAACAATCAACCAGATCACAGTTAATGGACAAACAATTACTGGTAACGATAATATAGCAAACGAGTTTAATAATTATTTTTGTGAAATAGGCCCTAAGCTTGCACAAACTATACCAGCAAGTAATGTAGACCCACTTCAATATATTACTGCTAATTCTAACAAGTTTACATTTAGACAAATTTCACCAATAGAATTATGCAGAAGACTAGATGGTATAAAATTAGGAAAGCTGCAGGACTCGACAAAATCACAAACAAACTGTTAAAGGCTGCAGGCTATACCATATGTGAAACCTTGCTTTATATTTTTAACCTGATCCTAGACGTTGGTATACTTCCAGACGACTTAAAACAGGCTAAGGTTACGCCTATCTATAAGGAAGGTGACAAAAATGAATGCGGAAATTACAGACCTATATCCGTCATATCGGCAATTTCAAAAATGCTAGAGAAAATAGTTTATAACCAACTTCTCAATTTTCTGAATGACAACAAAATAATTACAAAATGCCAATCTGGCTTCCGTAAATATCACTCTACTGAAACTGCTCTTTTGCAAACAACCAATGAATATTTAATGAATATGGATAAAGGCTTAATAAATGGTGTCTTGTTTCTTGATCTCAAAAAGGCATTCGATACAGTCGACCACAAAATCCTTCTTGCTAAACTTGAACTATACGGAGTTAAAGGTGTAGCCCTTAACTTCTTCAAATCGTACTTAACCAATAGAGTCAATTATGTACAGTCCAAGGTACAAATTCCCAACTGAAAAGATAAGTTGCGGAGTCCCACAGGGATCAAACTTAGGACCGTTATTATTCTCATTGTACATAAACGATCTTCCTAACTGTCTCGAACAAACAGAGGCATCTATGTTTGCAGATGACACAAATATATCAAGCATTGGTAATTCACCTGCGGACATAGAAGTGAAACTAAACAATGATTTGCACAACGTCAATAACTGGTTAATAGCAAACAAGCTTACTTTAAACGTTAAAAACTGAATTTATGCTAATAGCCTCTAAACGAAAATTGAAACAATTCTCACATGACCCATGTATACTGATTGGTAATCATAACATCAAACAGGTAACCAATAAAAAGTACTGGGAATTACTTTAGACGATGAATTGAGATGGCATAAACACAATGATCTTCAATGCAAAAAACTATCCAAGAGCATTGCCTTATTAAGACGAGCCAAACGATTTGTTAGCCAAAACGTGTTAATTAACATGTACAACTCACTAGTCTTACCTCACTTTACCTATTGCTCCAATGTGTGGAATGACGGCAGTCGTACACATACTGACAAGCTTTTAAAAATGCAAAAACGAGCGGCTAGAATTATCACAGGGTCAACTTACGAAGTAAGATCGAAAGATATATTTAATATTTTACACTGGGAACCAATTGAAACCACTCTTAAGAAAAGAGAAATGATAATGACATTTAAGGCCTTACAAGGCCAACTGCCAGAATGTATGACTAACATCTTTAAAATTTGCCAAAATGATATGTACCCGTTAAGAAGTAATGACTGTAAACTTTACTTGGAAAAACCTAAAACAGACTTCTTGAAGAAATCGTTTTCATATCGAGGTGCTGCATCATGGAACAATCTTCCAAATGATGTTGCCAACAACTACAAAGAGCTCTCCATAAGTAACTTCAAAACTTTAATCCACAACTATTTCACCAATTTGGAGAGAAATAGTGTATGACAACCACCTGTGGGGCGGATTCTGATCCGAAGGAGTAATTTTTGGGTCTGGGAGGGTTAACATAACATACTATTTCTAGTTATATACGTGATTCATTCTAAGTTTTATATATAGTGTTCACTGCATGGGCTTTCTTTTTTTATATAGTCAGTATGTATAATAGATTTTTCATATTTGTAAATATCCTAACGGCCCCTTGAAAAGCAGTTTAATCTGAAGGGCTACCGTTTTTAAATAAGATGAATAATAATAATAATAATAATACTTTATTTCAGTTGACCTATATAAGTAGTAGTGTAGGTAGTTTTCGAGCCCCTTTTGTAGGGGGGAGCAAGGGGGGAGCACATCATTAAAAATTCAAACATATGGTACATTAACATACAGGGGGAAGCAGCATCATTAACATAATGTAGGGGAGAGCACGAACATTAGCATATGAGAGTGTGCAACATCATTAACATTCATTAATGATATGCAAGGCGAGTTTGGACAAAACAGTCATTATGTTGAGTTCAGCGTTTTAATTCCATAAACATACTTTATACCAATCTATCGAATGCTTATATTAGAAATATACCTCTTCTACAAAGTTTTCAAGAGTTTATTTAGTAAAGCCTATACAAGCGAGATTTACAAACATTGTCGTTTTGGCGTTAGAAACATAAATATTTTGATGCATTTGTTGCTAATGTAAACTAAAGACACAATAGCTTAACTCATTAAGGGATTAAGTCAAAAGGCTTGGCGATAAGATTAGTGTTACGGGTGCGCACACATGACGTCACTCAAGGCGAGCCTGGGCATGAAAGTCGTTTAAGCATTTTTATCACAAAAGTAATCGCTTTTTAATTAGCGTCCCATGTTAGCGTCGCTACAAAATTTTCCAAACATTTGATCTAAGCATAGTTAAGGTCTTATAGAGAAATAAAAATATATGTTTGCCAAGCGAATGTTAAAGGGATTTAAACCATACAATTAAAGTTTCAAGCGTTTTAGATGTAGCAGAGGATGATTTTTAAGCGAGATTTACGAGCATATATACAAACATTGTATGTAAACACAATTCTATGCGTAGGTTTGTAAGTCATTTGTAAATCGTTAACGACGATTTGAATAAATTGAGAATATTCAATTATAGGACGGGACGATATTGTACAATGTACATACAGCACCGCACAGAAATAATTTTTAACATCGTTAGTAAGGTCTACTCCTAAGAGCATATCGTTTAGGAGTCTTTAAAGAGTTCTCATATTTTTTGTCTGCCTTCGGGTGATAATCTTACAATATCTTCAACTTTCATATGAATATATTTTGGTCTCTCATGAAGCAGTCTTTGTTTGTAACCTCGTTGCTCTGGCGTCATCATTGCTAAATCTTTAGGTCTTCAATCTGAAAAGTGTACCCAATTAAATCTATTTTTAACCAAGTAAATAAAGTCTGCTCTGGGTCTGCTTCTAAGAGCGTATTATTCTTAAACTCCATCACTCGCTTGGGTATATATATATATTGTCCGAGTCAACCTCGTTGCTTTTTCACCTTTTAACCATAACTTTACATTTCTTTAACCCATACCGAGCAACATATCTCTGATATACTTGTTAACTAATCCAATTTCTATGACTATGACTATGACAGCTATGCTAAGAGCGATTCAAGAGTCATGAGACGAATCATAAGAGAGCTTATGAAGTGTATTTGGAGAAAAAACTTGTTGAACAAGTCGTAGTTGTCATATAAGTCTAGAAATTTTCATATTGTAACTGGAAATTATTTTATTTTAAATAAATATTCGATATAAACGAAGCGTAGTTGTATTTTAGAGTTTTCAAGCAAACATTGTGTATAGTTTTGCACCGTAACACTAAGCGATCGTATAGTGCGACGTGTATAAATACAAAGGGATTTCATGTTATATTGCCACTGGTGGCGGACAGATGGAACGCATTAAAGACGGTAGTATGTAAGATTATTTCGCTAACAAGCGTTAGACTGCTATCTATGAGCTTTAAGTTAACGAGAGTTCGAATCTCTCACAGGGGCGCAAAACTTTTTCTATTTGATGATTTATAGACATCGTGTCCAAACATTTAGCGCTTGCTACGTGTTGTTAGGCAAGAGCATTTTGGTCTAATTTACATATAGTCTAGGACCTGTATAGGAGTTTGTATGCGTTTCATTTACACAGGCAATCTCAACTGTTTTAGGGTAAAATGACAGATAGGCCCGAGCCGAGCTCTAAGATGTAAGGATAGGCCCGAGCAGAGCTCTAAGATGTAAGGATAGGTCCGAGTCGAGCTCTAAGATGTAAGGATAGGCTCGAGCAGAGCTCTAAGATGTAAGGATAGGCCCGAGCCGAGCTCTAAGATGTAAGGATAGGCCCGAGCCGAGCTCTAAGATGTAAGGATAGGCCCGAGCAGAGCTCTAAGATGTAAGGATAGGTCCGAGTCGAGCTCTAAGATGTAAGGATAGGCTCGAGCAGAGCTCTAAGATGTAAGGATAGGCCCGAGTCGAGCTCTAAGATGTAAGGATAGGCCCGAGCCGAGCTCTAAGATGTAAGGATAGGCCCGAGCAGAGCTCTAAGATGTAAGGATAGGTCCGAGCAGAGCTCTAAGATGTAAGGATAGGTCCGAGCCGAGCTCTAAGATGTGAGATAGGTCGAGCAGAGCTCTAAGATGTGAGATAGGCCCGAGTCGAGCTCTAAGATGTAAGGATAGGCCCGAGCCGAGCTCTAAGATGTAAGGATAGGCCCGAGCAGAGCTCTAAGATGTAAGGATAGGCCCGAGCAGAGCTCTAAGATGTAAGGATAGGCCCGAGTCGAGCTCTAAGATGTAAGGATAGGTCCGAGTCGAGCTCTAAGATGTAAGGATAGGCTCGAGCAGAGCTCTAAGATGTAAGGATAGGCCCGAGTCGAGCTCTAAGATGTAAGGATAGGCCCGAGCCGAGCTCTAAGATGTAAGGATAGGCCCGAGTCGAGCTCTAAGATGTAAGGATAGGTCCGAGTCGAGCTCTAAGATGTAAGGATAGGCTCGAGCAGAGCTCTAAGATGTAAGGATAGGCCCGAGTCGAGCTCTAAGATGTAAGGATAGGTCCGAGCTGAGCTCTAAGATGTAAGGATAGGCCCGAGTCGAGCTCTAAGATGTAAGGATAGGCCCGAGTCGAGCTCTAAGATGTAAGGATAGGCCCGAGCTGAGCTCTAAGATGTAAGGATAGGCCCGAGCCGAGCTCTAAGATGTAAGGATAGGCCCGAGCCGAGCTCTAAGATGTAAGGATAGGTCCGAGCAGAGCTCTAAGATGTAAGGATAGGTCCGAGCAGAGCTCTAAGATGTAAGGATAGGCCCGAGCTGAGCTCTAAGATGTAAGGATAGGCCCGAGCCGAGCTCTAAGATGTAAGGATAGGTCCGAGCAGAGCTCTAAGATGTAAGGATAGGTCCGAGCAGAGCTCTAAGATGTAAGGATAGGCCCGAGCAGAGCTCTAAGATGTAAGGATAGGCCCGAGCCGAGCTCTAAGATGTAAGGATAGGTCCGAGCAGAGCTCTAAGATGTAAGGATAGGTCCGAGCAGAGCTCTAAGATGTAAGGATAGGTCCGAGTCGAGCTCTAAGATGTAAGGATAGGCCCGAGCCGAGCTCTAAGATGTAAGGATAGGCCCGAGCCGAGCTCTAAGATGTAAGGATAGGCCCGAGCCGAGCTCTAAGATGTGAGATAGGCCCGAGCAGAGCTCTAAGATGTGAGATAGGTCGAGTCGAGCTCTAAGATGTAAGGATAGGCCCGAGCCGAGCTCTAAGATGTAAGATAGGCCCGAGCAGAGCTCTAAGATGTGAGATAGGCCCGAGCCGAGCTCTAAGATGTGAGATAGGCCCGAGCAGAGCTCTAAGATGTGAGATAGGCTCGAGCAGAGCTCTAAGATGTAAGGATAGGTCCGAGCAGAGCTCTAAGATGTAAGGATAGGCCCGAGCCGAGCTCTAAGATGTAAGGATAGGCCCGAGCCGAGCTCTAAGATGTAAGGATAGGCCCGAGCAGAGCTCTAAGATGTAAGGATAGGTCCGAGTCGAGCTCTAAGATGTAAGGATAGGCTCGAGCAGAGCTCTAAGATGGAAGGATAGGCCCGCGCAGAGCTCTAAGATGTAAGGATAGGTCCGAGCAGAGCTCTAAGATGTAAGGATAGGCCCGAGCAGAGCTCTAAGATGTAAGGATAGGCCCGAGCAGAGCTCTAAGATGTAAGGATAGGCCCGAGTCGAGCTCTAAGATGTAAGGATAGGTCCGAGTCGAGCTCTAAGATGTAAGAGATAGGCTCGAGCAGAGCTCTAAGATGTGAGATAGGTCGAGCAGAGCTCTAAGATGTAAGAGATAGGCCCGAGTCGAGCTCTAAGATGTAGAGATAGGCCCGAGCAGAGCTCTAAGATGTGAGATAGGTCCGAGCAGAGCTCTAAGATGTGAGATAGGTCAGAGTCGAGCTCTAAGATGTAAGGATAGGCCCGAGCAGAGCTCTAAGATGTGAGATAGGCCCGAGCAGAGCTCTAAGATGTGAGATAGGCCCGAGCAGAGCTCTAAGATGTAAGGATAGGCCCGAGCAGAGCTCTAAGATGTAAGTGATAGGCTCGAGCAGAGCTCTAAGATGTGAGATAGGCCCAGTCGAGCTCTAAGATGTAAGGATAGGCCCGAGCCGAGCTCTAAGATGTGAGATAGGCCCAGGCAGAGCTCTAAGATGTGAGATAGGTCCGAGTCGAGCTCTAAGATGTGAGATAGGCTCGAGCAGAGCTCTAAGATGTAAGGATAGGCCCGAGTCGAGCTCTAAGATGTAAGGATAGGTCCGTGTCGAGCTCTAAGATGTAAGGATAGGCTCGAGCAGAGCTCTAAGATGTAAGGATAGGCTCGAGCAGAGCTCTAAGATGTAAGGATAGGCCCGAGCCGAGCTCTAAGATGTAAGGATAGGCCCAGCCGAGCTCTAAGATGTGAGATAGGTCCGAGCCGAGCTCTCTAAGATGTGAGATAGGTCCGAGTCGAGCTCTAAGATGTGAGATAGGCCCGAGCAGAGCTCTAAGATGTAAGGATAGGTCCGAGTCGAGCTCTAAGATGTAAGGATAGGACCGAGTCGAGCTCTAAGATGTAAGGATAGGTCCGAGTCGAGCTCTAGGATGTGAGATAGGCCCGAGTCGAGCTCTAAGATGTAAGGATAGGTCGAGCAGAGCTCTAAGATGAGATAGGCCCGAGTCGAGCTCTAAGATGTGAGATAGGTCGAGTCGAGCTCTAAGATGTAAGGATAGGTCCGAGCAGAGCTCTAAGATGTAAGGATAGGCCCGAGTCGAGCTCTAAGATGTAAGGATAGGTCCGAGTCGAGCTCTAAGATGTAAGGATAGGTCCGAGTCGAGCTCTAAGATGTAAGGATAGGCCCGAGTCGAGCTCTAAGATGTAAGGATAGGTCCGAGTCGAGCTCTAAGATGTAAGGATAGGTCCGAGTCGAGCTCTAAGATGTAAGGATAGGTCCGAGTCGAGCTCTAAGATGTAAGGATAGGTCCGAGTCGAGCTCTAAGATGTAAGGATAGGTCCGAGTCGAGCTCTAAGATGTAAGGATAGGTCCGAGCAGAGCTCTAAGATGTAAGGATAGGCCCGAGTCGAGCTCTAAGATGTAAGGATAGGTCCGAGTCGAGCTCTAAGATGTAAGGATAGGTCCGAGTCGAGCTCTAAGATGTAAGGATAGGTCCGAGTCGAGCTCTAAGATGTAAGGATAGGTCCGAGCAGAGCTCTAAGATGTAAGGATAGGCCCGAGCAGAGCTCTAAGATGTAAGGATAGGCCCGAGCAGAGCTCTAAGATGTAAGGATAGGCCCGAGCAGAGCTCTAAGATGTAAGGATAGGCCCGAGTCGAGCTCTAAGATGTAAGGATAGGCCCGAGCCGAGCTCTAAGATGTAAGGATAGGCCCGAGCAGAGCTCTAAGATGTAAGGATAGGCTCGAGCAGAGCTCTAAGATGTAAGGATAGGCTCGAGCAGAGCTCTAAGATGTAAGGATAGGCCCGAGCAGAGCTCTAAGATGTAAGGATAGGCTCGAGCAGAGCTCTAAGATGTAAGGATAGGTCCGAGTCGAGCTCTAAGATGTAAGGATAGGTCCGAGTCGAGCTCTAAGATGTAAGGATAGGCCCGAGTCGAGCTCTAAGATGTAAGGATAGGCCCAGTCGAGCTCTAAGATGTAAGGATAGGCCCAGGCCGAGCTCTAAGATGTATGGATAGGCCCAGCAGAGCTCTAAGATGTAAGATAGGCCCGAGCAGAGCTCTAAGATGTAGAGATAGGCCGAGCAGAGCTCTAAGATGTAAGGATAGGTCCGAGCAGAGCTCTAAGATGTGAGATAGGCCCGAGCAGAGCTCTAAGATGTAAGATAGGTCCGAGTCGAGCTCTAAGATGTGAGATAGGCCCAAGCAGAGCTCTAAGATGTAGAGATAGGTCCGAGCAGAGCTCTAAGATGTAAGGATAGGTCCGAGCAGAGCTCTAAGATGTAAGGATAGGCCCGAGCAGAGCTCTAAGATGTAAGGATAGGCCCGAGCAGAGCTCTAAGATGTAAGGATAGGCCCGAGACGAGCTCTAAGATGTAAGGATAGGCCCGAGCAGAGCTCTAAGATGTAAGGATAGGTCCGAGCCAAGCATAGTATATATCTCCGAGCCTAGTATATATACCTCCGAGCCGAGCGAGCTTTGCTCCATATCGAACGAGCTTAGCTCCAAATCGAGCGAGTTTAGCTCCATATCGAGCGAGCTTAGATGGACTATAGTCATAGACTATAGTCATAGACTATAGTCATAGACTATAGTCATAGACTATAGTCATAGACTATAGTCATAGACTATAGTCATAGACTATAGTCATAGACTATAGTCATAGACTATAGTCATATACTATAGTCATAGACTATAGTCATAGACTATAGACTATAGTCATAGTCATAGTCATGGACTATAGTCATAGACTATAGTCATAGTCATGGACTATAGTCATAGACTATAGTCATAGTCATGGACTATAGTCATAGACTATAGTCATAGTCATGACTATAGTCATAGACTATAGTCATAGTCATGGACTATAGTCCTAGGCTATAGTCATAGTCATGGACTATAGTCATAGACTATAGTCATAGTCATAGACTATAGTCATAGTCATGGACTATAGTCATAGACTATAGTCATAGTCATGGACTATA
The DNA here is from genome assembly GCA_016169945.1 of Trachythela sp. YZ-2020. Lineage (NCBI taxonomy): Eukaryota > Metazoa > Cnidaria > Anthozoa > Malacalcyonacea > Clavulariidae > Trachythela > Trachythela sp. YZ-2020. The sequence goes on from JADLSH010000369.1 coordinate 6,291,258, forward strand.
GTCATAGACTATAGTCATAGTCATGGACTATAGTCATAGACTATAGTCATTGTCATAGACTATGACTTTTGTCTATGACTATAGTCTATGACTATAGTCCATGACTATGACTATAGTCGTAGACTATAGACTATAGTCATAGACTATAGTCCATGAATATGACTGTAGTCTATGACTATGACTATAGTCTATAGTCATAGACTATAGTCGTAGACTATAGACTATAGTCATAGACTATAGTCATAGTCATAGTCATAGACTATAGTCATATTCATTGACTATAGTCATAGACTATAGTCATAGTCATGGACTATAGTCATAGACTATAGTCATAGTCATGAACTATAGTCATAGACTATAGTCATAGACTATAGTCATAGTCATGGACTATAGTCATAGGCTATAGTCATAGTCATGGACTATAGTCATAGACTATAGTCATAGTCATGGACTATAGTCATAGGCTATAGTCATAGTCATGGACTATAGTCATAGACTATAGTCATAGTCATGACTATAGTCCATGACTATGACTATAGTCTATGACTATAGTCCATGACTATGACTATAGTCTATGACTATAGTCCATAACTATGACTATAGTCTATGACTATAGTCTATGACTATAGTCCATGACTATGACTATAGTCTATGACTATAGTCATAGACTATAGTCCATCTAAGCTCGCTCGATATGGAGCTAAACTCGCTCGATTTGGAGCTAAGCTCGCTCGATATGGAGCAAAGCTCGCTCGGCTCGGAGGTATATATACCTATCCTTACATCTTAGAGCTTGGCTCGGGCCTATCTTTACATCTTAGAGCTCTGCTCGGGCCTATCCTTACATCTTAGAGCTCGGCTCGGACCTATCCTTACATCTTAGAGCTCGACTCGGGCCTATCCTTACATCTTAGAGCTCTGCTCGGGCCTATCCTTACATCTTAGAGCTCTGCTCGGGCCTATCCTTACATCTTAGAGCTCAGCTCAGGCCTATCCTTACATCTTAGAGCTCGACTCGGGCCTATCCTTACATCTTAGAGCTCGGCTCGCCTATCCTTACATCTTAGAGCTCGGCTCAGGCCTATCACTTACATCTTAGAGCTCTGCTCGGGCCTATCCTTACATCTTAGAGCTCGACTCGGACCTATCCTTACATCTTAGAGCTCGGCTCGGACCTATCCTTACATCTTAGAGCTCGGCTCGGGCCTATCCTTACATCTTAGAGCTCGGCTCGGGCCTATCCTTACATCTTAGAGCTCAGCTCGGGCCTATCCTTACATCTTAGAGCTCGTCTCGGGCCTATCCTTACATCTTAGAGCTCGGCTCGGAGCTATCCTTACATCTTAGGGCTCGGCTCGGGCCTATCCTTACATATTAGAGCTCGACTCAGGCCTATCTCACATCTTAGAGCTCGGCTCAGGCCTATCTCTACATCTTAGAGCTCGACTCGGACCTATCTCACATCTTAGAGCTCGACTCGGGCCTATCCTTACATCTTAGAGCTCTGCTCGGGCCTATCCTTACATCTTAGAGCTCGGCTCGGGCCTATCCTTACATCTTAGAGCTCGACTCGGGCCTATCCTTACATCTTAGAGCTCTGCTCGGGCCTATCCTTACATCTTAGAGCTCGGCTCGGGCCTATCCTTACATCTTAGAGCTCGACTCGGGCCTATCCTTACATCTTAGAGCTCGACTCGGACCTATCCTTACATCTTAGAGCTCTGCTCGGGCCTATCCTTACATCTTAGAGCTCGGCTCGGGCCTATCTGTCATTTTACCCTAAAACAGTTGAGATTACCTGTGCTAAATGAAACGCATACAAACTCCTATACAGGTCCTAGACTATATGTTAATTAGACCAAAATGCTCTTGCCTAACAACACGTAGCAAGCGCTAAATGTTTGTACACGATGTCTATAAATCATCAAATAGAAAAAGTTTTGCGCCCCTGTTAGAGATTCGAACTCTCGTTAACTTAAAGCTCATAGATAGCAGTCTAACGCTTGTTAGCGAAATAATCTTACGTACCACCGTCTTTAATGCGTTCCATCTGTCCGCCACCAGTGGCAATATAACATGAAATCCCTTTGTATTTATACACGTCGCACTATACGATCGCTCAGTGTTACGGTGCAAAACTATACACAATGTTTGCATGAAAACTCTAAAATCAACTACGCTTCGTTTATATCGAATATTTATTTAAAATAAAATAATTTACAGTTACAATATGAAAATTTCTGTCATAGTCATAGTCATAGAAATTGGATTAGTTAACAAGTATATCAGAGATATGTTGCTCGGTATGGGTTAAAGAAATGTAAAGTTATGGTTAAAAGGTGAAAAAGCAACGAGGTTGACTCGGACAATATATATATATACCCAAGCGAGTGATGGAGTTTAAGAATAATACGCTCTTAGAAGCAGACCCAGAGCAGACTTTATTTACTTGGTTAAAAATAGATTCAATTGGGTAGACTTTTCAGTTAACATTAGTAACACTAATCTTATCGCCAAGCCTTTTGACTTAATCCCTTAATGAGTTAAGCTATTGTGTCTTTAGTTTACATTGGCAACAAATGCATCAAAATATTTATGTTTCTAACGCCAAAACGACAATGTTTGTAAATCTCGTTTGTATAGGCTTTACTAAATAAACGCTTGAAAACTTTTTAGAAGAGGTATATTTCTAATATAAGCATTCGATAGATTGGTATAAAGTATGTTTATGGAATTATCAGGTTTGGGAAAAATGGAAAACGCTGAACTCAACATAATGACTGTTTTGCCCAAACTCGCCTTGCATATCATTAATGAATGTTGATCAGGTTTCAAGTTCTTCATGTAACCAAAATAAAACAGTAATGAATAAAGTTGCTAATTATCTAATGAAAAATTAGAATACGGTAAGCAAAATATATATAAAACTCAGAAACTACCCGAGTCCCGAAACGTTGCAATTAAAAACAAATTAAACCTGTGTATGATCCTGAAACAAAAGATTTAAATTAAAAGATTCTTAGCTTAATATGAACAAAGGTGAAAGTTTTAGAAAAAGGATTAAAGTCTGCAGTAAGGGACCGGTCATAAAGTATGTGTACTGGGGGGGTGGAGGGTAAGTTGGGGGGGGTACGAAACAAATTATCTAACCTTTGGGGGGTATGAGGCGAGTTACGACATTTGTGGGGGGTACGAAACAAAAAATGAGTTTAATACTATGTCCATGATTAAAACTACAAACTTTAATACTTTAATAAAATTGAGTGTATGTTCTTATAATAATTAAATTGCAATGTAGCACAGTAGCATTTATCGGAAAGTAACTAGATCGGAACCTATTAGTTTGACATCTCTGCAACCTGAACAGTCTTTGATTACGTAATTTTACCGTCGGGTAGCTCCCCTACTCGTTTAGAATGATTTAAATATTAAAAAAGATATGAAATACGTCACGACGTTCTGTTGATATATGGCAAGGAATACTGGCAAGCATACAAAAGTACGGATTGGATACATGTGGTGTAAAAGAGCACTATTAAATATATGTCAATGCTCAAAACTTGGATTAACAATAACAATTTGTAACAGATTATGTTCTTGGCATTTATATTTGTTTCATGTTTTTTTGGGGGGAGGGTGATTGGTTGGGTGGGGGGGGGTACGAAACATTTCATCACCTTTGAGGGGGGTATTAAATATTTTCCGACGCTTTTCGGGGGGGTGCCAAATTTTATGGTAGTATTTTGGAATACCCTCCACCCCCCAGTACACATACTTTATGACCGGTCCCTAATCAATCTCCACTTTAATCAATCTCTACTTATTAAAGGTCTACGCGAAGAAGCTGATGCTTTCTTTATCTGTGTTGCTCTTGGTGTTCTAATTGTTAACACAGCTGCTTCTTATGGTTGGTAAATATTACTTGTTTGTTTTCACATATATCACGTGTACAGTAGAGCTATGATATCACTTTTTACATATCGAGTGTTTTCCTAATCCATTTCACAGGTTATGCTATTTCTACGATGACGTCATCAGTTGAAACAGCGACAGCTCTTGGTCCAATTGTAATGTTGCCTCTACTTCTGTTTGGTGGTTTCTTTGTAAACAATGAGTAAGACACACAAAACTCCTGTCTAGCCATTATATTTGAAGATATTTTAAAGCCTGGTTTCCATTTGGTTGCGGCCATCTTGACCAAGACATGGTCACCGATGTGAAATGTCTGGATCTCACCTGCATGTCTTTGCTGTATCGATCGTCTGGATCTCACCTGTTCTTTTTTCTTTTCTGTATGCAATTAAGACTTCTTAACTTATCCACGAGATCAAAGATTACTTACAACGCATCACTAACAGCACCTACCCCTTTACTTAGATACTACTTTCGTTTATATCAAGCTTCGTTTAATAACCACGATTAATGGCAGACTTTTCATGCCTTCCGTAATTATGTATTCCAAAATCATCTTTCTCATCAATTTGTTGGACGGCATGAATCTATAGAAGTCTGTGTATGGAATGTATGACAGGTGCAGGAGGTCTACCTTCATTGGCAGAATTGTAATTGGCAAACTCGTATTTGCTATACTACGTCTACAGTATAATTAGCTCTATTATTATATACGTTTGTTTAATTTCCTAGCACTGTTCCAGATTATTTCATTTGGCTGCGATATTTATCATGGTTTAACTACGGTTTTGAAGATTTGATGATCAATCAATGGAAAGATTATCCTGGCACGATTTGTAAGTTTGATTTACGGCATGTGTGCATGTATTAAGTTAAAAAAAGCAATGTCATAAGTTACAAAAATGTCATGCCAGTTCATTCCATAATTATGTTATGTAATAATAATATGCTTTTCGGATCAATTGAAGTTAACGACCCCCCTGCCCCAAGGGAGTCGTATACTTCAATGGCCATTGAAGTATACGACCCCCCCCCAAAAAATAGCTTTTTGTCATGATTCATGATTATTATTCATGCTTTTTATATCGAGAATTTCGTTTAGTTTCTTTTTATGTATTTGTCTTCTCACATTGGGTACTCCAGAGAGATTGCCAAAGATTACTTCTCGCAGTTGGTCGTGGAGAGACATTTCGTCGGTGGAATACTGTTGCAGTATGCTCGCCAAACATTTAAAGGCCTTTTATAATGTCTTTCCAGCAATGAGTCATCGAACAGATATTTACAAGATGCAGTTTGCGATCAAAACACGGAGACAAAATTGCAAAACTAAACACCTCAAGCGCATATTATTGGTCGTGTTGAAAGTCTTTTGAATTTGTTTCATGGCCAAAAAATCAATGAACTGAGACATAGACAATAGAAGGGAAGTCATAAAAATTCCTTTGAAACAGACACAAACAGGAAAATCCGTAAATTTAACGATATAATACAAGGGGGGTCGTATACTTCAATCCGAATATTTGTTACTGGTTTCTGATTGGCTAACAGCCAACTGTGAAATCGTCATATCAACTCAACAACCTCGTGTCCAGGCTCTTTACGCGGCGACAGCTTGCCAAATATGGTCAAGCGAGTCAATATGATAATTATTGACGCGTCAATATGCAACTAACGCTGCAAGCGACGGGGAATATTATGCAACTTCTTTGTTGACCTCGCGCATTTCGTAATTCTTGACTGTCTAGCACGCAAGATATTTTTTAAATAAATAAAACAATTATTGAACTCGGTTTTCGCGTGATATGAAGAATTATCATGCCCTCAGTTTGCCGTTATCAACCTCAGCCTGCGGCTTCGGTTGATAACGGCAAACTTCGGGCATGATAATTCTTCATATCACGCTCAACCTCGTTCAATAATTGCTAATTGATCCTGCTTTTCTTTGCAGCTTGTGATTATAAGAACGGTTCGTCAACGCAGTGTTTGACTACGGGTGAAATGATCCTTGACCGTTATCAGTTGCACGAGGTATAGATTGATTTTTCCATCTGAAATCCAATTTTTATTTTGGGGTGTTCGCAATTGCCGTTTGCGCTATCTTGAAAAGTGTTCTGTTCATGCCTATTTTTTCATTTTTAGGACAATTTCTACCCAAACATCTACAATATGGTTGCTTTACTCGTGGCCTTCAGAATTATTTCCTTTATAATGTTATATATTCGAGCAAGAAAAAAAGATTAAATTGATGTAGACTTGAATGTGCAATATGCATATATATATATATATAAATTTGATTTGTTTGTAGTAGAATAAAGATATAGATAGTCACAATTGTTTACATTTAGTTAGACAAAAGCACATAGTTCATTTTTGCTCGACTAATTAATGTGCTGTCATCGTTGTGACAAACAAGCAACATGGGATGATTCGCATATAGCTCTGCTCGTGTTTAAAGTCACTAGAACTGTATCTGGCCTGGGAGCACACCACATGATTACAAGTGGTGGTCACATGTTGGTTATATCATCATGTTGGTTATATCATCATGTTGGTTATATCGTCATGTTGGTTATATCGTCATGTTGGTTATATCATCATGTTGGTTATATCATCATGTTGGTTATATCATCATGTTGGTTATATCGTCATGTTGGTTATATCGTCATGTTGGTTATATCATCATGTTGGTTATATCATCATGTTGGTTATATCATCATGTTGGTTATATCATCATGTTGGTTATATCGTCATGTTGGTTATAACGCACAAGAGCATTAGGGATTGAGGCCAAGATCAAAGAGGAATATATTTGTGCGCGAAATATGACGGGTTACCACAAGTTGTTATACGTACTAATTGCTTAAATATTTATCAATTTTTTTACGTAGTTGTAATACCCTTGATATGTAGGATATCTATTTTTTATGTAGGAAACAGTACAGACACTGGATGTTGACTGTAACTGTAAATCGTAATTAAGTTTTTTACCTAGTAAATTTTTACAAAATTTGTGTGAATATCTATCTATTACAGCCATTATCAAGCTACTAAACAAGTATCTTTACAAATCTATATCCTACAAGTAGTACATGGTGTTATTTTAACATTCCACGAAACATCTTGCCCAGTTTCTTGCTAGAATACACAACAGATTTAAACATTCCTGCAGTAATAATTCCTTTCAAACTTTGTGATATACTTGTGTATCTTACAATTGCTCTTGTTCCTTTTAGCGCCAATTCTAATGTCTTTTCACGATCATGAGCTAAGCTGTACAAAATTGCATCTTGCATTTCATTGGATGGGTTTTTGAATGGCTGAAATCTGAGGCCTGACATCCGCCAGTTTACGATTCGTCCTTTGAGGTTCTCAGGAAGAGATCTCAAGTGTTCAAAACGAGTTTCAACATCGCAATTCTGATGTATAATGTTTTTATCAATATCAACTGATTCATCGTTATTTAGAAGTGGATAATATAGTTTTCTAAAATGTTCTATGTTAGGTTTAACAATATTAGAGACTTTGTTTTTGTGTTCACCAACAATCATTCGAAAATCCCCTGCATAGGATAAGTTTGTAATTTGCAGGAAAAGTTCTTCGTCTGAAAACTGGTCAGGAAGGCAAAGAAGTGAAGTTCTTAAAGCGTGATTTAAGTTTGTATTCAAGGCAGATTGTATATCGTAGGGACAAACACTCAGGAATTTCACAGGTTTATGAAGCCGTCCACTTGCATAGAGAGATCTCCAGTTCACAAGATCTTCGATCAACAATTGCTTGCTTATGACTCCATATTTTATAAGCCGTCCATTCCAAGGCACCAAGGTATTAAAATACATGTTTGCTCCGAAATCATCTTGAAGACAAGTAATCATTCTAGGACCAAAAACCCGTGTAATTGAGTAATGACTTGTGTTGACCTCGAGGTTTGATTTATGCCATTTCAAAGAATCATCGACAACGAACACAACATCTAACATATTGGTTTTGGCAGTTGCATTATCTTCTTGAGTAAACACCCCGGAACCATAAGCAAAAGCCAGGCTTACTTTTGGAAAATCAGAAAGTAGCTTTTCATCCGCCATCTTGAATTGTCGCCCACGATTTATGGGTATGCGGTTAAAAATTTAGTTTCCATAGCAACACGAGACAAAATTACCACAAAAACCAAAATATTATGTAGTTCGATTTGCTTCTCTGCTTTTATACTGAAAAACTCTTATAATTTCTTATGTCGTTTTTTAATCTAACTCAGCTCGGTGCAGATGATGCAGTAAAAGCCTCTGTGGCTGTTCAATCAGCGCCGAATACTACAGCAGCTAGCAATGGGAGACAATCTGGTGGCTCGTCCAGGTTTGGTGAGACAGTACTTCCAAATTCTGAAGCGAATGGTTCACACGAGAAGTACACGACTATGTTACAAAAGCATCAGCGTTCTCCTAATGGTAGGAATAATAATGTAAAAATTTCCATGCCTTTAAATTTGATGCATGTTGTTTGAATGTCTAGACGATTGTATAATTTATAGCATCATTTATGCCACATGACCCAGGGTGCATTCGGTGTATAAAATGCTACGCCGAAGATACGCCAAAACAGTCGCAACGCTACGCCAACATCCCACCCTGGCTCATTCTTCCGACTCTCACCCACGCCAGGGCGTATGACTGTATGGGTCAGTTCTGCAAAAATTCCACACGTTTTAGGCCCATTTTTGAGAAGTTTAAAGTCATTCGCTGTTTAGTGACATTATTTTGGGCCATAAAACCTGTTACCGTTTTACGCCGTTTGAATCGTTTGACGCATTTATTATTTTATTGGTATTTATGCGCGGCCAAGTTAAAAACAGCGTATGCCACTACACCAGGAAAGACGATCGTGCGCCAGTACGCCAAGGCTTACTGTAACTCTATGCCGAAGATCTTCCGATTAGACTACACCGAATGCACCCTGGCACATGACCGGCAGCCGGCTATTTTTTTATTAATAGTAAGGGACCGGTCATTATTTATAGAAAGGGGGGGAGGAGAATTTTCTATTTTGTGCCCCCCCCCTTCATATTAGAAAATTTCTTGTTGACCCCCCCTCTTTTTCATAGATAATTTCTCTTATTCATAAATACTTGCCGATGGAGATATATTCCCAGACACTAAATATACATGGGATTAATCGATAAGATATCAAAGTGAACCAACTCAAATATACAGCAAAATGACATTGCATTGATATGTATATTAAATCAAGGACGCCAAATGCCATCATTGGGACTGGGACGATAACGATGTAAACACAGAATATAAACAAGGTTGGCGCCGCCCCAAAACGACTGTAACCCACCTTTAAATTGTTTCTTTAAAATAAAAGAGTAATGCAAAATTCAGATTTCCATTTGTTCTTGACAGTTGTTATAACCATGTCGAATTAGTGGATTAAATCCACTATACAGGCCATTTTAATTCACTGACCATAACTTAGTTGCAATATTTACCACAATAAATGCTAATATGGAAACCAGCTTTAGTGTAATCAATTTTTTTAATTTAATCGCATCCCAAATTTTGACCCCCCCCCTTTTCAATTACCCTTAAAAAATCAATAGCCCCCCCCCCCTTTAGCTATTTATTTATACCTATGCCCCCCCCCCCTATTTTTGCCCAGCCCCCCCCATCCATAAATAATGACCGGTCCCTAAAACTGCCGGTCATATAGTGACTCTAGTTAAATTTAAATACTTATTAAATAAACCCTTCCCACACCCTTCCCCTATCCTAACCCTAACCAGAAATGTCTAAAAAAACAATTTTGGGGTTAAAAAAAGTTTGGAAAAAATATTTAAAGAAAAAGTTCTAAGTCAAATAAAAATGACTTTGCCGGGACTTGAATCTATGCTTGAAAAAAATATCTCGTAGTCGCACACTGTAACCACTACCCCACCAGCAGCCTCGCTAAATGCATTTGCAAAAAAGATCTTAAAATAGCTGGCAGTTTTACTAAATAGCCGGCTGCCGGCTATTTAGTCACTTCATATTAAATAGGCTAGTGGAAAATTTGTATCGCGCAACCGAGATATCGGGTGCGCAATTTTGATTCCTCTATACATTTACTATTAAATTTTCGAAATCTCGGTTGCGCAATTTCCAAACTTTCCAGTCAGGGCTAGTGGTAGTAACGGTCGTTAAAATTTCCAACATCTTGAAATTTCTCTGATGAGCAATACCGTCGTTTGCAAACAGCGGTATGCCACATTTACTAAATTAGGAGATGTTTGAGATGAGAGTAGGTCCACATAAAATTGTGATGCTATATTTATTTCAGGTACCTTTTAGGGGGAGGGGCTTATTGTGGAGGGGGCTTATTGGGGAGGGGGGCATTGTGACAAAGCAAGTAAGAAACACAGTAAAATAATGTGAAATTCCAGGGCAGGGGCTTAATAGAGAGGGGAGGTTTAATAAATTTAGGGAAAGGGTGGTGCTATTTGAGAGGGAGGTCTAAATAAAGGATTTACAGTAGAATGGTGAATTGAGATCTATAGATACAGGTAAGGTAATGAAGGAGCCTACAAATTTGATATTTTATGTTTTACAATTTCTTTCACTGCATGGAAATATGCTGGTATATGGCAACAGATCCAGCTGTTTTGATGAGCAACGAACAATCATAATGAGTCTTGCATTATGTCAGTGACTAATGTTTCATTATTACTTCAGGGCCAAATGACATTTATAACAAACCAGTAACAACGAATATGAAATATGGATGGTGGATGAAGGATGGAGTTGGGAAAGAATCGTGGACGAAAACTGAAAGACATTCATGTGTGCACAGTGAAATGACAAGGTAACAAACAAATGAAGCAGTCACAGTTTGAGTCTGAACAACTGTTTGTGTTTGAACTATACTGTTAAATTTTCATTCAATATTTCAATTTCTTTAATTATAAAATAATTATATGTTCCATTTTCAGATTTGTTGATGAAATGACTTTAACAAACAGAGAGTTCACACTTTTTTAAGAACATGATTAACTAAAATATGACTTGCCAAGGGTTTGACAGTTTCAAGAACATAAGTTTTCTATAAATTAAGTTAAATTGCATTTGTAAATACTACACTATATTAATATGAACGAAACCATCTTATATTAGATGGTACGTGATATATTGAAGTGAACTAATGATGGCTTGATTGATGCAAAAATTAAAAAAGCTTTTAATAATTATTTCAACCGAACTGTTAATAGCTGGCTATCAAAAAGTGTAATTTACCATTATATATGTGCATTGACAGTATGATTGTATTAACATTCACAATATTTAGTTTAATTACTGTAGTATTTGCTGGAAACTCTCATTTTCAATTCTTTATAGTTCCTGAACAACATTTTTAAACTAGTAAATATTCTTCCAAGAAATATCAAACAAGTACACCGATTTTGATTATACTTTGTTGAAACATGCATCTATGCATGTAATCCATATATATATATATATATAACGCAGATTTCCAAGAATACTTGTATTATAGTAAATATAGATCTTCCGTTTGATAATGTTGCTCTCAACTCGTCCGCTCTCATAATGTAAAAGCAAAAGGTACCTCAAGTCAAAAGTTATCTCATCTTGACTTTGAGGTTTCCTCGTGGTAAATGAGGTGTCATAACTGTCATCCCAACCAAATCACTGGAGAATGTGCAATAAATATTTGATAATTATATTCATATTTACTCGTAGGAGCCAGTGACGTAGCCAGACTTGAAGTTTTGGGGGGGCATATTGGGGATCCTGGGGCATGTTCCACCGGGAAAATTTTGAAATATAGAGTCCCTCAATGGCGATTTCCCGTGTTTCTCGGGTGAACAGATGAGATTGGTAGTCAAATGGGTAGTCATCGTCCCCCCCCTAATTTCTACCCGGATTTCATCTTTTCACAAGGGCAGTCCTTCAGCCTATTGGGGGGGCTGAGCTCCCCCTTGTCTATGCCACTGGTAGGAGCATGCATTCAGACTTGTAATTCAATCCAATCATTTCCGGGCTTTCCGATGCATAAAATATTCTCTTTCATTTCTATATAATTATAGTAGTTTCACTTGGTCTTAGTCGTGTTAAAATGAAAGGTAAAACGATAAGTGCAAATTAATACAATTATTAATTTTCCCCATTTTTTCATCCAATGATCCAAGTTATTGGAAAAGTGCAATGAATAATATAATAGTAGGTTTAGCTGACCTCTATGACCACAAGTATGTAAAAGACAGCCAATCCAACACAAGGCGACAGACACTGAATAATCCAACTCACATGCAAGTTACTGTCATCAGGTGGAAGCAATATGACTTATCTGTATGATGTGCTCAAATAAATGGAATATTTGGCATTATATCGAAATTAAGCATGCGTTATCCGCCTAAATGATTAACGTAATCTCATATTCTAGTCTCTAGATCATTCATCAACAAACATTTGTCAATCTAGTAAATATTCTTCCAAGAAAGATCAAACATGTACAACACATGCATCAATGCATATAACCCGAAGTAGGTGGTTGACACAATTTTCCTAGAAGTGCATGTATTGACTATTGTAGATCACTTTTCTTTCTACTTTCATCTTGCTCCAGAGATCTTGCTCTTACTTTGCTAGCCTGTGTCAGAGACCTTACTTGAGTCTTACTTCAGTAATACCTACGTATTACAAGTAAGGTCTGTGACACATGCTATCACTGACTTTGCCCGCTTTCATATAAAGGGAATCTTAACCTCAAGTCAAAAGCTATATCACCTTCGAGGATGAGGTGTCATCACATTTTCGTCATTTTCCCATGGCCATGATCAAAATCAATGAAATAAATTTTGTAATTATATTCATATTTACTCTAATCATTTCCGGCCTTTCCGATCATAAAATAGTCTCTTTCATTTCTATATAGTATAGTTTCAGTTTGTCTTAGTCAGGTATAAAATGAAAAGTAAAACGATTTAAGTGCAAATTAGTATAGTTTTAAAATTAGATTACTTATACAAGCTACAGCTGTAAAAATGAAAATTCCCGGAAGTTTTCTGTTCCTTCTATATGAACAATTTCCGAGGAAATGTTGAAATATGAGTTGGAACAATATTTCCCGGAATACGATTTATTCTTATTTCCGATTGTATATAATTATAAGTTCAAGACGGATGATTTCATTATAAACGATTCATCTCTGAGATATCACTGTGAAGTTTTACACACCAAGATCTGACGTATACACGAATATAGCAAGTAACAAGGTAAGCTTATCATGACTTGCGATTTGGACGTGATTATTAATTAATAGAAACCTCCATAGCATGATATGTTAAGTCAACAAGCTCATGTATATATATTGTGGGAAAACCGTAGACGTATGAAAACCAAAAGTAAAATCTAAACTTTACCTTGGTCATTGGGAAGAGTAATTTCAAATTCACCTCGTCAGTCTGATTCAAATCCGAGTTGACGGACTCGCGATGAAGCATTATGATTTTATGAGTAGTGTGATAGACAAAATATATATCGAGTAGATGAATTCGCCGTAGACCAAATTATCACTCCTGAAAACTCCCAAAGCCGGCATTTCAGCCACATTAATCCTACATCACAATGCATGTTCCAACGCTCAATATACATATTTTGCGATTTCCTGCGAAATTGCCTTTAATATTAGCCTTATTTCACGCAAGCCGTTTCAGTAATAGATTAACAGATCTAATACCACTTTTAAACCTAATAAAACACTCCTGCACGTTTATTAAACAGTACATAACAGTATTTTTAATCGTTTGCGTAATAAATCACGAAGTCCCTTCAGGTAAATCATATTCAGGTTTGTTAAATTCATCAAATTCTAACACTATATATAGCTAGACATGGCCATGGGAGAAATCATTGCCGGTTTTGAAGGTATGCGAACGTCAGTTTACACAGATACAAGAGGAATTAAAACTATCGGCGTGGGTTTTAACATGGAGCAGCCGAACGCTCGTGAAATCTTTCAAAGAAATCTACCTGGAGTCTCGTTTGATGATGCTCTTTCTGGAAAAAAAAGTTTGACAAAAGCACAAGCTAACGAGCTTTTCCAGGAAACATTGCAAGACAAAGTGCAAACAACAAAACGTCTTTTTCCAAATTATGAAAAATACCCTTCTGACGTCAAAACAGCTTTGGTGAACGGGGTGTTCCGGGGGGAGTTTACATCATCCCAGAAGACTGTCAAGTATATTAAAAATGGGGAGTGGGGCAAGGTTGCTGACGAATATCTTGATCGTGCTGATTACCGCTCATCTAAACCTGGGCGAGATGGTGGCATAAAGAAAAGGATGGATTATAATGCCAATATATTTCGTGGTTATGCCGAGAAGTTGAAGAAGTAACTGTGAACTAAGTATTAAAACTGCAATATTGATTGAAATTAAAGTAAAACTGTAATTTTAAAATGAAAATATGTAATTTTTCACTTTCAGTAATTTTAGTAATTTTGAAGATTTCAAAACGTACAATTGCAACAACAATAATTATATATAATATAAGTATAATATTCAATAAAATTGTATATAAATATTACAATAATAACTTAAGTGTTCCGTTCTACTTCTAGCAATGATATATGACTTTGGAGTTTGGTAAAAATGAAGTCTAAGTCTAAGAGAAAAGTTTGCATGAGTCAATATTTGTTTTATTTATTTATTATATTTAATCTTGATTCTTGTAACCATTCAGATCTTATAACATCTGCTTCCAAAGCCAGCTTTATAGCAGTGTGTATTTAAATGTTATAAAGTATTAATTTTACAAAACGCTTGAATGTTCGTCCTGATGGTGTTTCAAGGCGTCACGGACGAATCTTTTGTGTAGCTTTGGCCCGTATAGGAAGTATGTTATACACGGAAGTTCTATTCCCCCTCCGAAGACCCATCTGAACACGCGTTATTAATTTTTGTTTATTTTCGTGTTTATAATTAACAATAAATACTTGGTTACCACCAACCCAAACTATCGTCCATGTATAAGCCCCCCGTATATAAGCTCCCCCGTGTATAAGACCATCAAAAACCGCTTACGAACTTATATAAGCCCAGGGCTTATAATCGTATGTTTACGGTATGGCCCGTTCAAACCTATGCCTATGGTTCAAACCAGTCCAACCTCGTCCTATACATTGTTAGATGTATGTTTGTTGGGTCTGTTTGAACATTATGTTTGATAATGTTGGCTGATGTTTGAAGATGTTAGGTTTGGGTTTGACTTTATTCAAAATTTTCATCCAACATTGTCCAGATGATGTTGGAATGGTTTGAACGAGCTTTTAGCCAAAAGTCGTTTTGCCTATATTGGAATCAAACAGCAAATATTTACAACCGACATAAGTAAAAGTATATATGACGGAAGCGGCGATAGAAAATTAGAACTGAATGATATGATCGAAACGGCATTTATGTGCAGCAGATGGTGGTTAACCAGTTTTGTTCTCAGAATAAGAAAACAGTGTAAAATATTTTCATTATATTTATACCGTCAGCTGGCACTCAAGGCAACTCCATTCTCCTGTATTTCTTAGATAGCCCCCTAACTTCCTTTTAAGGCTCTGTAATACAATATTATAATACATTAAAGTGTATGTACCACATGAGCCCTGAGTGATACTGCGGATAAACGTTTGTATGCAGCGCAATGTAATAATATCTACTCACTTGGATTATCCACCAAACCCAGTATTCTAGTTCAACCAAGTGAAGTGCAAAAAAATATTTGAAGTTTACGTTATCACAACCCGCACACCCGATAACCTATATATACAGAACTTACGGTTACAGCTCAGCAACTGGCCTCTGTAGCTCAGTTGGTTAGAGCGCTGCACCGGAATCGCAGGGCCGTGGGTCCAATTCCTGCCAGAGGACCTAGCGTTGCATTTTTCGCAACCGTTCCTGGTTAGGTCTTAAATTGTGTATATATCTACTCACTTGGATTATCCACCAAACCCAGTATTCTAGTTCAACCAAGTGAAGTGCAAAAAAATATTTGAAGTTTATATTATGTGAAAGTCTAGGTAGTTCATGTCGGTACCGCAAATTTCGAAACGAGGGTCGTGAAGGGGGGTACCAAATCCCAGTTCCCAGTCAAATGTTGGCTCAAATCTCTGTTCCCAGCCCAATTTTGCCCCAAATCCAAGTTACGAAATCTGAAATCCCATTTCCAGCTAGTCAGGCTACTTGCAAACTGATGATGATTTAAAACCACTGATTATGCCATTTGGATAAACAGTACCGCCACGTACACGTCATATGAGCCGCGCTGGTCCAGTAAACCGTGATGGCTTTTTATACTGTATGTGCGCGGGATTTTCTTGATAGCTGTTGCCGGGCTAGCCCGCCCAATGTGGAGCAAATCACAAACAGGCCCGGCAAAGCGAGCCGCCCCTTTTTACCGGAAATGCACATTTTAAATACAAGAGAACTTGGAATTAATTTGAGATGTAATGCCATAGACTCGTACAGTACAATTTTCATTTTTTCCAATACTATTACAATACTATTACCTTAGTTCATGTAAAACATACTGGCGAATACTATACAACACTACAACAGTTAACCATGTATATGCAGCCGTAAATAGGCTACACAACAGTAAACATAGTCAAATAAGTTTTCGGGCGGGTGGAATGTCAAAATATATAGATGTTATATAGGGTCAACAACCACTAAATATATCATTTGTGCCAGTTTCCCTAATTAAAGACCGGTTCCTGGTTATTTGAATCTGATTTTAGCGAAGAACGAAGCGCTAGTAACTTTTAAATATACTGGATGTATTATACAATGTTGCTACGGTCACTGTATACCAAGAAATGAATTAATTTGGATAACAATCTTGGAAGAAAATGTGGGGGAAAGAAGGAAATTTCGAGTTAGAGAGAAGGAAATTAATGTTGGAGAGTGGAACCACTGGTATAGCTAGAACTTGGTTGCAACGCTGAGGAGGAAAATACTGATTATATGTGTCTGTTCAGGTCAAAAATGGGATAATTTAAGCAGATGTGTCAGATACTAGAGTCGGAGACCACTTAAAGAGAGAAATCCCATTCACATTTCCAAAATTGTTTATCCCATTCCCAGTTAAATCCCAATCCCAGTGCAATGAATCCCATTTTCCCAGTCCAAAAATAGACAAATCCCAGTTCCCATTTTACCCGGCACCATACAGAAGACTTCCCTGAAAGGCCTTTGTCTAATTGTCTGTGGAAGATGTTAGTAGATGGAACTACTCGAACAGAAATTTATATACATTTTTTAGACCTCGCCAGGAATTGAATCTGCGGCCCTGCGATTCCGGTGCAGCGCTCTAACCAACTGAGCTCAGAGTCCAGGTTAACTTGAAATCGCCGGAGATTGTTAGGAACGGAAATGTTAGGAGTAGGACTAGGGTATAGGAGTAGGACTAGGGTATTAGTAGGACTAAGGTATCATTCTACAGTAAGCTGTCGTGGTTTGGGTCTGAGCGTTTCGGCGTTTCGAGCGAAAGCCCCCTCAAGAGGTAACTTGGTCAGAAAATTAGTTAAATATACGTATTAACCTCCTCACAAAACGCCTAAGCACGAGAAACACCCGGAATGTATATTTCTATATGAATCACTCGTTTGAATTTATGGCCCCAATAAGCGCTACAGTAACTTACTCGAGAAGAGACCCCCGAAAGTGTGCCTTTCATTTTCAAAAACAGCAAAGGTCTCCGACCTTAAAGGCCGGCCTCCACTTGCACGTACGTACGCACAATTGCACGCACGTACGTGTTTATACTTTCGTGAAATGTGATTGGTTAAAAACTTGACGGCCGCACAGAAAGTAGAATACAGTTCTACTGTCATACGTACAAAAAGTTAGCCGCGACGGTCAAGATTAGCGATCATTTTCGAGTCACAGAGCACTTGCACGTACGGCCAGCGCGCATGCTCTGTGACTCGAAAATGATCGCTAATCTTGACTGTCGCGGCTAACTTTTTGTACGTATGACAGTAGAACTGTATTCTACTTTCTGTGCGCCGTCAAGTTTTTAACCAATCAAATTTCACGAAAGTATAAACACATACGTGCGTGTAATTGTGCGTACGTACGTGCAAGTGGAGCCCGGCCTTAAGTGCAATCTCTCTCAACCGTAAGGAATATATATATATATATGTGACTGTTCAACGGTTCAACCTCAGACTCATGAGGTCGGGTCAAATTAAATTAGAGATCTATTGTCCCACCATCACGGCACCATGTCTTTTTTTCTATTGTCTTTAGTAGCCGGTTTTGGTCTTTTAATATTTTAGGCCAGAATTTCGAAGATATTGATGTAGTTAAGTTATACAGAGAAACGGCAGTTATGTGCAGCACAGATGGTGGTCTATACGATGTAGTAGTTCTCAGAGTAAGAAAACAGTGTCAATTAGACTTGTGTTTGGAGGCAAATATATAAAATATGGATGTTTAGTTTCATTTGCTTGCGCCTAGAACTATAAGTGTCAATACGACAGCAATTAAGTCAGTAGTTCTGAAGTTCACCAACTCCATTTCCCAAAGTTTGATGAATTACCAAAGTTTAACGACCCAAATATTGCGCAATTTCTGCCAAGTATTGCGCAATTCCGCCGTTTACCAAGAATTGTCTGCGGAGGAAGTAGTACGATATATAGTTTGACTATTGAAATGAAGATTCGAAGAACTTCGAAATAAGTTTACGACTTTCAAACAAACTTTATAAATATTCAAACCAAACTCGAAAGTTTGATAATAAATTGGTCAGAATCGGCTGTAATAAAAACTCAATCTGAACTATAGCCTCGTATCGAAGTGAACCAAAGTATGTACAGGATATCAGTTAATTTAAAATGAAATGAAACTTCTGGACATGTACAACGTGTCCCGTAGAAAACGATACCACCTGAATAACAAATTGTATTTTCTTTTCAAACTGCACTGTTTTGAAAAGAATATTATCATTAATTATTTCAAGTAGTTTTTCGTTTTTTGCTTGCTGTATATTTACATATTTACAAATATTTTTTTATGAAAGCTAAAATATACAGTAAGTACAGTATAGGACGTTTTAAATTCGAAGAGATGATCGCGCCTTTTCAAGAATCTCTTTCTTTATTCTCGGGTACTTGGGATGTTGAGATAAAACCTGGAATGTAGACACGAGATTTCATTAACACGAGGCAACATCATATTATAACAAGGTATTAGGTTTGGATTGGGGTTATGACAAGGGTTTGAATTAGGGTTAAGATTAGGGGAAGGACAAGTTTATTTAACTAAAAGCTAGTCATACCAGCTTTTGAACCTTGATAAAAAAAAATTGTTCGTGTTTACGGACAACAAGGAAAACTTGACAAGGAAATGCGCAGCACGTCACTGGCACTGCACAGTACGTCACTGGCACTGCACAGTACGTCACTGGCATGCGCAGTACGTCACTGGCACTGCACAGTACGTCACTGGCACTGCACAGTACGTCACTGGCACTGCACAGTACGTCACTGGCACTGCACAGTACGTCACTGGCACTGCACAGTACGTCACTGGCACTGCACAGTACGTCACTGGCACTGCACAGTACGTCACTGGCACTGCACACTCATCTTCAGGCACTATACATGAAGTATCCATTTGTGTCATTGATATACGGGCTCGTAAAACTTGTCAAGGAAAAAATATGATAAATGATGTACACACAAACAAATAAACTTGTCAAGGAAAACTTACTCGTCTGTGCGGGGCTTTCGTGTTAGGTTAAAATTGGTTAATAAAATACATCTTCTATTTGCTTATTTGAAAACGCCCATGTTTAATGGGGTAGAGAAAAAGCATAAATTCCTACAGCTACACATCAAAACTGGTCTTTACTTACCTTATGGCAAACGTCAATCGCATCCACAAACCGTTTCGCTTTCAAATAATTGAACGCCAATTTGTAACCTGCGATCAGAAAAGTTAATCACGCATGCGTATTTATATGCGAGTTATATTTGTATTGAGCCCAAGTATATAGCCCTGTGCAAACTGCGAAACATTGTTTCCTAGTCATGTTTCCCGAAGGCGAGCAACAAAGAAACATTAGGGACTTTGAGATATGCTTAATCTACGACGCGGACGTGACGAAAAACAGTCGCTAATGTTTCCGACTTTGTTTACAACCGGAATCCATAGTTTTTACCCGTGTACAGACAGTACTGCCAAGAAATAACTTAAAGCGTCTGCCCGCGTTCCGCCTCCAATTGCAAAGCGTCCGCGTCTTGCGTCTGCTCTGCCCGCGTCCTGCCTCCAGAACGCCCTAGTTCTGCCTCAAGAGCGCCCTAGTCCTGCCTCCAGAACGCCCTAGTCCTGCCTCCAGAACGCCCGCGTCCTGCCTCCAGAACGCCCTAGTTCTGCCTCAAGAGCGCCCTAGTCCTGCCTCCAGAACGCCCTAGTCCTGCCTCCAGAACGCCCGCGTCCTGCCTCCAGAACGCCCTAGTTCTGCCTCAAGAGCGCCCTAGTCCTGCCTCCAGAACGCCCGCGTCCTGCCTCCAGAACGCCCGCGTCCTGCCTCCAGAACGCCCGCGTCCTACCTCTGTTCTGAACTAGCATGCTCGTCAGCATCGTACCCAGGCGCTTTGACGTGCTAAGCGGTTCCCCGCGTGTTGTCCCGCGCGCTCCTCACGCAACCGTGTAGCAAGCCAAAGCGCCTGGGTACGAGGTTGCTGCTCGTAGTTTGTTGTGAAAACATACAGGCGTCACTGATGGCAAAGCCAAACAGTAAAATATTGAATTCAAAATGTTATGAAAAAATATAGCATAAATACCAGCAATCATCGATGGCCCGAAGCTCTTGTTGTGGAGTCGCGTATAAAAAGTTAAAAACATACCGAAGGCATAATTTTATTTAAAATTAAAAGGTTTTTTTTCAAACTTGCAACAGGAAAATATACTCGTATCTTTGAAAAGGTTGTTCTCAACTCGAAGGTTAAAAAACAACACAGAATTGACAAAAAACCTCAAAAATAAACTTTGTCTTTTTCAAAAACACAGTTCGCCCGCGAGCACAAACATTAGGAAAATTTTGGAATGCGGTAATTTTCATCGATCGACGCGAGGACCTATAAGGACCTATATGACGTCAGCAACGGTGAGGACACTTTTTGACCTCGAGCACTCAGTCCATTTAGTATAGGTCAGTGGCTATAATCCCTTTACAAAAATAGTGATGATGATTGATGATGATTGATGATGATAGGTTACGCTCTATCGGCGTTTTGACCACAGCGTCTGATGATCTAATTACTTATATATTTTTAGATACACTTCGAAATGTTTGTTTTGCTATATACCGGTATTATAAGTAATGACTTAAGCGTGATTTGGGACTGCATTCCAGCCACAAATATTATATTTCGAATATTGACCTTGCGGGTTCCACAGAAAAAAGATACAATTTTTGTGTTATTCTCTTCACGTGCACGTAAAATATCGATTTCTCGCTGACTATATTTACAAACCCCTATTGCCGTGTCGTATTAGTATTTGTATAAATTTCGAGTTATTTTACTGTGGAAATTTTACCTGCGATCAAAAACAGAGATTCGAAAATATTTATCTCAGGTATTTGTTGTTTACTGCACTCGCGAAGCACAAACAAGAGAGGAGGATCTGAAAAGAGGCGCGCTGTGACAAGAGGCGCGCTGTGACAAGAGGCGCGCTGTGACAGTAGGCGCGCTGTGACAGTAGGCGCGCTGTGACAGGAGGCGCGCTGTGACAGTAGGCGCGCTGTGACAGTAGGCGCGCTGTGACAGGAGGCGCGCTGTGACAGGAGGCGCGCTGTGACAGTAGGCGCGCTGTGACAGTAGGCGCGCTGTGACAGGAGGCGCGCTGTGACAGTAGGCGCGCTGTGACAGTAGGCGCGCTGTGACAGGAGGCGCGCTGCAGACGGCTGAGAATTGATAGTAAGAGCAGCAAATGTCCCATAGAAATGTATAACACGTGAAGAAGATACTGGGCGAATAACGTTTCTATTACACGAAAATCTGCGAAGCACGATATTTTCCGGCGAAGACAGGTGTGTCTCACTGCGTCCACTTGCCCGCAGACGCAGAGTGGACGCACGGCGCCCGCACCCGCAGTCGCCCGCAGACGCACGACGGACGGACGGTGCCCGCAGGATGGACGCACCCGCAGGCACCCGAGGACTTGCTTTCTCTTACTGAGATTTTTAATATGTCAATTGACTCGGATCAATTTCCTTCTGATTGGAAAGCTGCAAGGGTTATTCCATTGTTTAAGAAAGGTCAGCGGTCCATGTTGGACAACTATAGACCGATATCAATGTATGATGAAGAATTATGTATGATCAAATGTATGAGTATCTTAACCAGAATAATCTTTTCTCAAAACACCAATTTGGTTTCAGACCTTATCATTCCACAACTACTACATTATTGGATTGTACGAACGAATGGTATACCAACATGGACCGTGGGCTGTATAACTTAGTTATTTTTCTTGACCTAAAAAAAGCATTCGATACAGTCGACCACGAAATACTGTTAAGTAAGTTTGAAATGTATGGTTTCCAAAGGAAAGCATTAAATCTTTTACGTTGCTATTTGACGCACCGAACTCAAAGTTGTCAATTGGCCAGTATACTCTCGGTGGAGAAAGAAATCATTTGTGGCATTCCTCAGGGAAGTATACTCGGCCCTCTCTTATTTATTATGTATATAAATGATTTGCCAAGCTGCCTAGAACGCACAACTCCAAGAATGTTTGCTGATGATACTAACTTAACGGCAGTAGGCAGAACAATTAGTGAGGCGGAAGAGAGGGCGAGCGTAGACATGAGGAATGTTCAGAAATGGCTTTGTGCAAATAAACTAAGTCTAAATATAATGAAAACCGAGTATGTTGTAATTGGAACACGACATAAAATAAGTAATATTGATACCCATCAAGGAGTTGAATTAGACGAAAACTTGAGTTGGGAAAAACACATTAACCATATTAGCAGTAAAATATCATCAGGTATTGGGGCTATTAGAAAAATGAGGGAGTATGTCGAACAAGACATTTTGATAAAAGTTTATAATGCCTTAATCCAACCTTATTTTGATTATTGCTGTGAAGTATGGGATACACTTAATAAAGGCCTAAGCGAACGTCTACAGAAATTCCAAAACAGAGCGGCTAGGTTGATCATGAACTTAAAAAATGAACATGGTCAGTCTATTTTGGCACGAAAATCTCTAGGCTGGGTAACACTTGAAGAGCGTAGGGCACAAATGAAAGCCAGGCTCATGTACAAGACAGTTAATGGTTTAGCCCCCCAACGACTATGCGAAGCTTTCCAAAATCTGAATACCATTCATGACCATAATCTGAGAGGTTCTTCAACAAGGTTTTATATTCCAAGACCAAAAACGGAATCCTTAAAAAAAAGCTTCCAATATTGTGGGGCTAAACTATGGAATCAGATACCTGAAGAGATACGCAATTCGGTATCGTATAATTCGTTCTGTAAAAAGCTATCTTCCTCGACCTTAATCTCGACTTAAAGTAGTAGTTAATTTTTTGTCTAAATAGGTATATAATTGTATTTGTTATGTATGTAATATTAGAGCTAGTATATAAATAATAATTTGTAAGTACACATCCCTTTTGGAAATCAGCTTTTGCTGAAAAGGCCAATGTGTTTAAATAAAGTTGATCTATCTACGCACAGTGGACGCAGGCGCCCGCACCCGCAGTCGCCCGCAGACGCACGACGGACGCACGGTGCCCGCAGGATGGACGCACCCGCAGGCGCCCAAGGACGCACAGTGGACGCAGGCGCCCGCACCCGCAGTCGCCCGCAGACGCACGACGGACGCACGGTGCCCGCAGGATGGACGCACCCGCAGGCACCCGAGGACGCACGGCGGACGCAAGATTCCCGCGGGCGAGACCGGTTTTTGATTGGCAGTAGCTGAAACTGTGAAAATAGGGACTGCTTTTCGTCACGTCCGCATCGTAGATTAAGCATATCTTAAAGTCCATATTGCATGTTTCTGCAGCAAAATATGATTCTGAACTGTTGGGCAACATTTTTTTCCCTGGGACCAATGTTTCCTAGTATGGAAGGTTTAATATAAATCTCACCAATCCCAGGATTATTCTGATTTCCAAATTTCCAAGCATTTTCATAATTTTTTGCAGCATCTTGATAAGCTTGTTCTTTCTCCATAATAAATCCCAAATATTCCCAGGCTTTACAACACGACTAAAACAATGAAATACAACTCAAATCACCTTGATACAAATACAAACATCACCAGTGGCGTAGCCAGCCCGCCGATTTGGTCCCGCTATGCAAATTTCAAATCATTATCATTATTCATTTCTTTAGAAATTGATTGTTTTCACCGTCAATGAACACGAACAAATTTGCATAGCGGGACTAAATCGGCGGGTTGACTACACTACTGAACATCACCATGTTCATCAACATGTAGCAAAGCCCGTCGAATTGGATTCATTTACTTAAACCAGAGTAGCGAGCTAAAACAAATGTGACATTAAACCTGGTTGCCGTAAACGAACAAACTCCAAATGTTTAGACATGTTTTTGCTCACTATACTCTGGTTGATATAAATGTAATCCCCGAACAAATTGCATTCTGATTCACGACGCGACTCGTCCCCAATTAAATCGGTTATACATTTCTCAAAACGGTACATAATTGAATTGAATTGAATTTTATTACAAAATCTGAATGGCAGCTAAAAGCTGAATTGTACAGAGTTGATATTTAAATTACATGATAAAAACTAATACATATAGTAATATATACGGTATATTAAAACTAAAATTTATATTACAATTAAAATGAATCATTATATGATACGATACTAGAAGGAATAAAACTTTTACTAAATCTTGTAGTCTTACAATTAATTAAGTTAATATGCTGATCGTTACGTAGATTGTAAGTACGTAAGTCCTCGCGTTTATTAGGGATGAGTTCATTCAACTTATTTTCCGGGTTGAGAAGTTTCTTAAAATAGGATTTACATAAATTATTTCGTCTTTGAGAGAGCAAGGATATTTCATAAACTTCCAAGGCTTTGCGGTATGACAGGTCAGGACATATTATTCGTAGGGCTCGCTTCTGAATTCTTTCGATTTCTTCCTTTAAGTAGTCAGGGGAGTTTAAGTTCCAAACCTGGCATGCATATTCAAGCACAGGTCGTATACATGTGGTATAAACTTGAATTAGAGAACTCCCTCCAAGACCGCTGCGTTTAAGCACTCGGAGAAAAAAAAGTCTCTTTGATGCCTTGTATACTATGTGTTCAACATGTAAGTTCCAACTAAGATCAGAAGAAAAGTACAGACCAAGAACCTTTGCTGATAAAACTGGGGACATACAGTGATCTTTAATAAACAATGGTCGAAGATTAGGGACGTCCTTAGCGAACGAGATAATTAGCTCTTTGCATTTAGAACGATTAAGCATCATATCATTTTCCGTGCACCATTGATCGATATTATTAATAACGGATTGCAGGTTACTTTGACAACCTTTACCGATTGTTTCTGAGAGACTAGTGTCGTCAACATATTTCCATCTATCTTTGTGGTTAATAGCCAAATCGTTGACCATGATGAGAAAAAGTAATGGGCCAAGGATTGTACCTTGCGGACGCCTCCATTTACCAAGGACCAATCAGAGAACGAAGAACCCAATTTCACCCTCTGTCTTCTTTGCATCAGGAAATCAATAACCCAGTTTATTAAGGATTTATCAATATTTAGTAATTGCATCTTTTTATCAGGATTTTGTGGTTGATTCTGTCGAATGCTTTACTAAAGTCAAGCAGAAAAACACGAACAGTCTCGCCATTGCCGTCTGTGTTAGAATACCAACAGTGGAACATGCTAATTAATGCGTCTATCGTAGAAGAGCCTTTTAACGATCCAAATTGCTTTGGGTCCAACTGAGACTTAATGGTATCCATAATCCATTGAAATGGAAATGATTCAAGAACTTTTGAGAGCGTGGCGGTCAGAGATATAGGTCGCAGGTCTGAAGATATATCCGTGACCGGGGATGTCTTAGGGACGGGAACGACATTTGCATCTTTCCACTGCGTTGGAACTTGTGCTTGTTTAATGGAGGCATTAAAAATCATTGTCACAGGTTCTGAAATCTCCATTGAAAAGTTATTGAGAATCCAATTTGGCAGAGAGTCTGGACCAGGAGCTTTATTCGATTTAACTGCTTTTAAACGCGATTCGACATCAACAACGGAGATAGGATACATATATCGATATATATAATCTGATCTAGACTGTAGGGGTGATCTAAAATCGCCACATGGCTTCCAATATACTTGAGGGATGACGTCATCGGCCAACAAGGTGAATATACTTGTGTGGGAGATATCGTTATTCTTATTTAAAGCGTGATGATATATATTTACGTGACAAGACTCCCAAGCACGCTTTTGTCCATAATGATTGTTGATGGTAAAGACTCTCGAGTTATCTCCTACAAGTCATTACCACCAGCAATCGCCAACCTCGTTCCCGGGTTCTTCATTACAAGTACGAATATATAAGAAAATTAAGGAAAAATGTGTTTTCCGGCGATCCGTACGCATAATTAGATGCGATATCTTAAGGCTAAACCTGAATACCTTATTATGATCCAGACATTTCTTTAATAAATCTCCAGCCATATCGTACTTTCCATTCTAGATGACACAAGAATTAATAAATCAACTTGACTGCAGTGAAACTCAGAATTGCGATATGGTGTTAAAGGGGTGATTCAACCAAAACAGGGCATATCTGTATATAAGGACATGTAGTGTATTGGCATTTTGCCAGTGACTGCAAAATAGATGTGAATAGATGCATATACTATCAACAAAGTTCTTGGAAGTATTTAGCTACAGGGAGTCTATAGTCACTGTCGTTCTAAAGCTTGCACGCCATGCGTAACTATAGTATGAGACTGTAACCTTGTTATGACGTCATTGCAGAATGTAGCTAACATAGGCAGCAATATTTAACGAACGAAGAGACTGGGACTGGCATGCACGTAACATTTTAATACGAAACTCGTAGTTGATACCTGAATATAAATATCAGCCAAAAGTAACCAACTTCTTTCAAACTCGTCTGCCTCCTAAATATAACAAGATCAACAATCAGAGCTGCGTAACCGACGCGCAGACGCTAATATTCTTGTAGAGTCTGTACACAGGCTAAGAGGTCTGTGAACCTGATTTATTTTCACATAAACAAACGTTCCATGCTCAGGTCTTCGTCAGGAGATTACTATTCATGTTCCAAGCCTGCACGGTATAGGCTCACTAGAGGTAGGGGAGGGGGGGGGGCGTAATATGATGCAGTGAGAGATACTACAGTATATCACCGCAATAGGTATCTGACAGTTTCTATATTGTACCTCCATGGTCCAGTTCATTTTAGCAATACGTTTCAGTTGATTTCGTGCTCGTGGTGTTTGTTTCAGATACATATAGGCCGTGGCCATGCCCAGGAGAGAAGGTATGTGGTCACGCTGAAAAGTAAAGAAAGAATTTGCCTAACATCCTCGTAACCTTCTCATTCAAGTCTAGAGTTAATCCTTTTAAAGACGAACGATTTTATATAGTTGCTTAGCGCGATTTTTTCTCTTTTCCTTTAAAGCGCCCGGGTACGAGGCTGGCTTGCCAACCAGTTTAAACAAAAAACAACTTGTTCATGTGTACGACCGACAAGACAAACTCGCACGTCTATTGATTGGTCAGTTTCGCCATTTTGTAACAGATGGTGGTCAACCGGGTGTTATCAGAGTGAAAGAATAATGTTCATTAATTTCATCATATAGAGAGTAGCTTAGAGAGTAGCTTAGACAGTAGTTTAGAGAGTAGCTTAGAGAGTAGCTTAGAGAGTAGCTTAGAGAGTAGCTTAGAGAGTAGCTTAGAGAGTAGCTTTACATGTAGTGGCAAAAAATAAAATACTGAGATTCGGTTTAATTTGGTTGTTCCTGACCACTATTTGCTTTCCCTGTATAACAGTCATCGAGACCAACCAATATTCTCAAATATTTTGCCATACAACACACCAGAGCAGATAATACTTATCGAGGAAACATTGTCCGTCTGTACGGAACTCTATTAATGATGATACAAGTTAAATGTGACCTCAACAGCCATGCAAGGTAAACATCTGAATAGCATGTCGTATACACGTAAAAACGCACAAGTCAACAACTTGTGAACAAGATGTGAGATTTATAATGTATGTGTACCTCTTCAGTGGCTATCGTCATAAAATGCGACAGAGATTTTTCAATGTTTGATTTATTTCTATTCGCCATATATGCGTAATTCTCCAGGATACGATGTTTCAATCCGTTTCCTTTCGGTTTTAATTCCTGAAAACAGAGAAATAAATAACATGTTATAAACAAAACGTCAGGTGTAGAATCCAGGAATATTTTAGCTGCTGAACTAAGTATCCTAACGACAAGTAAAAGGTGACTCAATTGAATATATATATTACCAGGAAGCATATTGAGCTCATTTCCCATGCAGTTGGAACGAGGTTGCTCAACCGTTGGACTGATCACTAGATTGGGATAACCTACGGACATTTGAGTGCTAAGTCCTCAAGAGAGGAAAGTTTTGTATCTCATGCATACTCTCTTACAGTTCACACACTATGTCATATATACGCGTACGACTGTCAGGCAAATGACGAATATTGTACTTGTAGTGGTGCTCGTAGTCAAATCTAAACCTTTCTATTTTCTCATGCAAGACGAGTTGTTTACTCTCGTCCACTTCCGGGAGCAAGCGCCTCTCCGATAGCCCAACTTGCATGACCAGTGAAAAGACTTAATGTGATAATAGTTGCGTGAACGGTAGATAGCCACAGCCAGTGCCACTGATGCCACTGATTGTAGATAGCCACAGCCAAATCTTCTAGATCAAATTCTTCTAACCTGAATCAGGACTGGACGCAATGCAAACCCACCACCTTGTTCTCTATAGCCTCATATAGCAGAATCTAATCAGGTACGCGTGGGACAGCTATAAATAGTTTTGATTAACTTATAGTTACAATACTTTTAAAAGCTTTTCAGCAGTTTTAACAGCTGCAAGCTGAGAGTCAGTTTTTTCCGCTTGATTTCTACAAAACGAAAGAAAAGAAAGAGTAAAATTTACAACCATGCATCATCATTGTTCAATAAATCATGCTTATTGGAACGGTCATGTATACAGTAACACAATAAATTTCAGTCTTTAATAGTTTTCAGGGGAATATAATTATGCTGTTTTCATATTACATTTCATTAGCCTATACTTCGAGTACACACGAAAAAATGCACAAGTTGTAACAAACCTGCAGCAGACTTGTACCAATGCCGTTTCAACAACTTGTTATCAGGATGTGTCAACAGGTTGTTGACAACTAGTTACAAGATTGCTGACTCAACAGACTTGTTACAATTAGTTGTTCCAACAACTTGTTATCGTCCTGTAATTCAATGTTGAAAACCTTGTAGCAACTTGATAAAACGACAACATGGTACAACTTGTTGACAAGCTTGCTACAAGACTGTTGGAACACATCCAGATGTGAGAACGTGTGTAGATACGTAGGCTCTCTGGTAGGCTAGTAATGAACTAGAAACATGCAACAGCACCAAGAAATACCGGTCTATATCAAATTATAACTTAAAATGCTTACCCGAGGTCAGTATCCATTCCTTCAAATGTTTCTCCACCTAAGAAGCATGGAAACACGTTAACATTGTTTTTTCGTAAAAATATTTTTCTCTTTCTCTTCTCCAAATCTTAGGATTTACCAACGGAAAACATTTCTTCGATTGTTAGTAAATGCTGACTTTCCCAAGAGAGCACTCATGGACATTGTACAAGGGTGGACCTGCATTCTCGCGTAAATCTGTCTTAGGATGTTAAGAGATTGTAACGTGATTACAAGCTTTATGTAAGTAAACTGTATATATATATATATATTTATTATATGGATATGGGTGTTTTACCGGAAACTAAAACACTCATATTTTCCATATTTCACTAGTGAAATATGAAAAAAATATGTAATGCGTGTGTTTCCTCGCGCGACCGTTTCCTCGCGCGGTTGTCAAATAAAGACTGTTCTTATCGAGTTTCTTTTCATTTTTGTCCATATAATAAAAAGAACATTACACGGCGGCTCGAAGATATGAATATTATTTTCTCGTGTTAAAAACAATATTTTACTCACTCGCTGCGCTCGTTCGTAAAATATTGTTTTTACCACTCGAAAATAATATTCATATCTTCTCGCCACCGTGTAATATCCTCTATATATTACACCACTAAATTAAATCACTCACCAAGTGTTTCGTTGTCCGGGTTTAAACAGATTTCAATCATATTATATGTAGCTTTTTCACCCCTATATAAAGAACACAACACAACAGTGAACATTCAAAAAACAACGTTTACCGAATACAATAATATTTCCATAAAGTATATACACTTATAATACGTTACAAATTTAGACTTATATACACCTCAAAAGTTATGATCGTCAAATTAAATGTGAGAGTCAATACAGGCATATCGTGCCAATGTGCTGTGAACGAGGAACTTATTATTGAAGACACAGCAATCATGTTTTGAAATGTTTGTGATTGGTCAGAAAACTGTACGAATTACTATACCAAAAGTTTGCAATAAAATATATTTTATCCCTTTTACTCAAATTAAAAAAGCAGGCACAAAATCAATTCTTCTGTAATTTCTATTGCATTTCTATGTACAGTAGACAAGTACATCAACTACTTGATATGAAAAAATATACAAACCATTCTGCGTCTTTTCTTGCCAAGTTGAAAAATTTTAAAGCTTGAGTTGGATTATTTTTATACCTGGAACAAAAAAAGCATCAGCGTGTTCACACATACACGAGCATTACAGTTTTGCAAGAGAATAAAACAATAAATGCCTCATGCAAACGAGAGAGAAAATTCACGTATTTTAAAATTAATTTAAATTGATTCCATGCATATATCATTATGCATATGTCATTATTCTCCATATAGTATATCCATTATTTACCATTCATTCATTCCCTTGCAATAATTTAACCCGGCATCTCTGCCTGTTCGAGGAGATGTCTCTGCCTAAGAAAACAATCACAAGACTACAGATTCAAACCTTACTTAGAAAGCATACTTCAGATCATCACAATTTCTAAAGCGACCTTTTACTTATTCTGGATCGATACAGCTCTATTAGTCCTTAACCGTTATCCCTAAAATTGATAACTTTTTTGTGTGTCTGGGACAGCGAAAATTATTTGAAAATGTGCCTGAAAAATATCAGGCACGGAAATGAAAATTCATAACATGAACCATTAATTACTATAGTCAGCTGACTCGACGCAATAATAATATTATTTCCTAAAGGTCCAACAAGGGTCATCCTTTATTGCATGGTTCGGTTGAGGAGACGGAATAGCAGGCATGAGAAAACACGTGGTATATGATAGAGTCAAACTGGGACATAATTCTCACATACGACTGAGGCAAATCACACTATAACTGTACAATTGAGGGAATTTATACGTGCATCTTGACAAAAATGTGCTTGTTTAAAGCCCTTTGCAAAGGCTCTACATGCAGGGTGCGAGGTTGGTGCGAGGTTGGTGCGAGGTTGGTGCGAGGTTGGTGCGAGGTTGGTGCGAGGTTGGTGCGAGGTTGGTGCGAGGTTGGTGCGAGGTGGGTGCGAGGTTGGTGCGAGGTTGGTGCGAGGTTGGTGCGAGGTTACAAGATCATACACTTACTTGTTGTAGAAACTTGTCACATTCCTCAAGTTTTCCTGCACGTCTTAACAGATCAAGAAGTCGTCCTAAGGCTTCGTATTGGTCTAAAAAATTAAATATCTTCCAAATAAAAGTCTTCCATAAAATAGAATTAATAGTCACGTCCGTAAAGAATCCTCCATAAAGATACATCCAAATATTGGCTTCATGCAACTCAAAGGTGTAATGGTCAAATTTACTTATTATCCATGAGAAATTTAGATATTCCACCAAAGGTGACTTCAAAGGAGTCTGATGTTTGACTCGGTATACGGGAAGTAATTAAAGCTATTGATCACTAAGAAAATGATTGTCAGGCATAAAAAATATCTTCCTTCCTGGCAGAAAAAGCCACAAATGTAAAACGTCCTGCAAAGGAAGATTTCAGCGAAGAATGTTCATGCAGTGCCGCAATCACATCGACGCATCACATGACAATATCGATTGCAAAACTCTCTCGGAATTTTTAAACGACAATTTTAATATATGAGAGATAGTGTATTTAGTTTAAAATTCTCTGGCAGCGGTGCTGCTGGACATTTCCAGCTCTGATTTGTCTACCTGGCTTTCGTTCCAACAGTTGTTGAAAGTTGAACATCGCTGATTCATAATCATGCTTGCGAAACATTAACTCAGCCATCATCTGGAATAAAACATAGCAATGTATAAGAGTAGATATTTCAGGTGCTGAAAAATTCTGCTTCTAACAATGCAGGACTAGCTTGCGACCAATGAATAATATTAGCGACGCTTGTGTTGCATTTTGTACAGTATGTTTCATGTTGAAAAGGGATTTTATATTATATACTGTAGTGTTGATTGTCGCATGTTGCATGCTGCATATTGCATGCTCTTGGATTATAGTGATTAACTAACAGAAGGATATGTAGATTTCGGTCATACATAACCGTCAACGTCAAATGAATTGGTTTTCCTAACCTATAAATTTTAAAAATGTAAGGCTATAACTTGAAAACACATGAAGCTGTATGTTCACTTTGGATGGCTATTGCGAGTAGACAGCCTCTACCACGTTATTGAGTTTGGAGTATATTTGAAGATTACTTGGTTTACTACTGTGTCAGTGGTGTACTGAGGCCCTATGGTTTCTCCTCGAAGCTGAAGGTCTACCAAACTATAATTTTTAGAGCAAGGGTAGCAAGACCCTGAATCTTGGGCCAAGCCGGGATTTGTACCCACGGATTTGTACCCACGGTCCGATGGCAAACTAACTGAGCTGGTTTAGACCAGACCATGCATGCAGAGGGTTATGCAAGTGTGAATGACCATGTCTTTAGGGTGTAGAACACGCTATCCTGGGCAGCATTGCTTTTGGCAATGTCCATGTTCTGTAGTGTGTAAGCAGAAATATTACACATGCAGCAATTAGGATAATCTTACCATAAATGCTGAGTCGTTGTCTTTATCCATTTCCAGCAATTGTGAGCACTGCTGTTGGCAGGCATCCAAGTCATCCACCAATAAATGTAATCTGGCAAGCGCTAACATTGCCTAAATTCAAGAAATGGAAAATTGGAACAATTGCAGATATATAATTGTCAATATAGCACGCAAGGTATAGAGGTATATAGTTTAGAACGAACGGTGCTCCACCACCGCAGCTATCAACGTCGAAATTTCCATAAATCATGATAATTTTGGTAATGAAAGAAAAACTACGAGACCTTAAGATAGAGCAGTTCCAGTACCTTTACATGTGAACCTTCGTGCGATAAAGCTTCCTTGTATGATCTAATGGCTTGCTCATATTCGCGTTTGATCGTCGCTATCTCTGCCATGTCACAACAGATCCTGAAAACATAAGAGATAACATGTTTTATATAATAATCAGAAAATTTCAATCTGCCTTTTCACTGGCCGAGAGCCATGATCTACTCGAGGACAGACGCACGGATGACGCCATTTCAGTACCGTAATATCTTTAAGCCAATCACAGCTCTCTCAAAAACATCACGAACCAATGACGTGCGTTGTTTTGTATAGATCATAGATCACATCAAATTGCGTTTAAATCTCTTTCCGTCGCGCTTCAAAGCCTCAAAACGTTTCAGTATGAGACGTTTCAGTACAATTTGTTATTATATAAACAAATATATAATATTTTGCCGTTGTCTGTTCAGTTATAGATACACAGTATAAAGTCATAATGTGGTCAGAACAAAAAAGTGACCCACGAGCCCCTGAGGCGAGTGCGATGTTTTTACCACGTTATGACGTCCTCTTTGTAGACAACGGCAAAATGTTATCTATTTGTTAAATCATCCACATCATTATTAACATCATTTCAGTTTAAATCATCAAGTGACAGTTTAACTTACTTTGCCGCCTGAAGTTTCTGCAATGATACTTGGTCAGGCTGTTCAAGACCAACTCTCTTCAACACCCTAGAGAATGATATTTGAAGGAATGTCTTAAGGGAAAAAATAAGAAATTAAATCGGATAAAAAAAACACGGGTGAAACATATTCAAATGAAACATATTCAAAATTCTCAAGACTTGACGTTATGAGTCTTGACGTTATGAGACTGACAATTTTTGACAATTGTACCTTATTTGTACATCCCTTGCACTCACTAAAACTTTCGAATATTCTTCTGTATTATTTGTCTTTTGGTGAATTTTGGACAGCAAAACAAGCAGTTTACTTTCCTCCATTAATGAAGCAATATCGGTTCCTAAACACGAAAATAATCCGGTTATAATAATTCAATCCGTAATCCGGGGCCTTCATCATTGCAAATATAGGAATATATTATTTATGGCCTCACGGATTTAAAGCTTTGCCAAATAGCCTCCTCCGCAGGCAACTCTATTTCAGGACTAGTGGAGATGCCTGCGGAGACCCCTATAGAGATGCCTGCGGAGGAGGCTAATACAAGTGGTGTGTTCCACAGAACAAAAAAGAACAATAATTAAATTTATCGCCATGCATACAAACCCACGAGGAACTTAATCCGATATAAATAACATGAATTTATCATATTTCAGAGGCAATTTAAGATGGCGACCGTTAAAATAAAGATATTAAATGTAGGGTGTACATAAAGGAGTGAATACTGTTTCGAAGGTATGGATTGTGAATGAACTGAGTTTACTGAATTTTGGAATTTAATGCATTTTCATCCAATAATGTCGAAGCACTATGTTTCTTACCACTGAGCAAAACATGTACATGTAAAATTAATTATTTCCTGTGCTTTCTTCTATAGTTGATTCCGCTCATAAATGAGTACAGTCTTCTGTTGGAGTTTTTGGTTACACATTAACAATGGATAAGAGTAACGTACACCCGTACCCTAAGACTGTAGCTCTGTTGAAAGGGACGTCCGTTGGATGGTATACATACTAAATATCTGATGACAATCCATCATCTCACTTTACAAAACATGACAATAGTTTACCTTTTTGCTGTTCCATAGCAGTCCTGATTACTTTCTCTGCTTTTTCGTAATTCTTCAACTTCATGTAAAGTTCAGCAAGATCATATCTACAGTCACGAATTAACATACATTAAACATTAAATCAAAACCAAATCTATATCTACAATTGCAACACAGAATATTACTTTTTAAACTTTCTAAGTCTCTTTACAAATGTTACATACTGAGGTGAGTATTGCAGATAGACATAAAAGCCAACCTGAGAAATCCTTGGTTTCCTGACTTTACTGCTGCTTCGTAATAGTTAATTGCCTGGAAAATGTAGTTAAATCTCATATCATTATACGTCACGAGAAAATCAGCCAATCACAATGTTTTATATATTAGTCAGATGATGATTTTTGACCAAGTCTTAAGATTGGATAAGATCAAGTTTTAGATCTGGATTTGGAGGATACGATTTTCAATAATTTTTAAACGGGTTGATTGTTTGAGGAGTACATCTGTACGCAAAGAATGTGAACATTATTTTATCGCTATAATAAATAATATCCATTACCTTATTATAATTATGAGTTCTTATTAATGCCTGACCAATCTTGCTTGCCAATGTGCTATCCCGAGGATTACGCTTTAGTGCAGCTTCGTAAACTTCAATAGCTTGTTCAGGCTAATGAATAAAAGTGTGCTTATTACTGCAACGATGGAAGAGAACATAGAGTGCTTTGTTGGGTTCATGCACGCAGGCTTATGAATATGAAGGAGGGCTGCGATATAGCACGGGTTGGAACCTTCGCTGTTATATGGTAAGGATTTTGTATTGTAATTTGTATTGTAAAGTTTTAGACCCAAAATGCACTAAAAGACATGCACTGTGTTTTGGTCGGATTGCGCAGCGTTGAGGTTATGTGGGTTGCAGTTACTGCGTGTCGAGGTACGATTGCATAACTAAACGTTGAATGACTAGTAAAAAATACTGCACCTCTTGGATACTCATGTATGCATCTCCCAACAACAGGCTTGTTTGAGGACTTGGATGTTTGTCATGTAACTCCCTAAAGGATGGATAAAATAGAAATATATTTCATATACTAACCTTGTGTCAAACAACTCACTGAACTCAGTTAGATTAGTAGATTACCAATCCCAATCTTTGAGGATTCTTGACTACTAACCTATAGCAACTTGAGGATTCTTGACTACTAACCTATAGCAACTTGCATATAGTCTTTTGTCTTTTCGATGGTTGAGATAAATATCTGCCATTTTCTCTCTAGCTTGAATAAAGTAGCTGCAAAAGAAGTTGAAGATATTAGTTAATATGAAATGGATACCTCAAACAAGGGGGTTCAGTCTAGGTAGTATTTACAATAAAATGTCGAGTTTTGGTCGTAACTCACCTGAAAAACAAAATTTGACAATTCTACCCAATCCGACATTACAAGAACGAGAGTAACGGTCAAAATCAATTTACCTTTGTTCTGGAGTAACGGATCTGAGTATTGTCAATGCTTCCTTATGATCACCTCGTTTCAGGAACAAGTCAGCATTTGCAATGCCTATTCTAAAGACAAAGTGAAATATTTGCACCACATGCACACATATCCCAGAGTGCCACAGTTGTTAAGCTCCCCCACGAGGTCTCCAGCTATACGCCCATAAAATGCAACTGGACTTTCAACGGCAGCAGCTGCGGTAGTGGCGGTGCAAGGATGCTACTCCGATCATATTTTGTTCCTCTCTACGAAATAAGTTGGACTCCGTCCCCACAGATCCATTTAGTGTAACGAACTTTACTACTTAGTTACTCAGCAAAATTTCATCTTGTTCAATGCAATGTACTACCCTGCACCATGTAATCCATTTAGCCAAAGTAACGTCACGCATGGGTACAAGATTGCGTTATATATCCAGCAGATCCTGTGGTACTGAGAAGGTATTATGACCCACCTTACTTCCTCTGTGGTTCCAGAAAATTCATTCATAGCGTCCTGCATTATCTTCGCAGCCTCGTGCTGTAAATATTAGCAAAATATTAATACCAAATTATGATACGTCGATCGTTGTGTAGACGGCCGGCCAAATTTCTCAATTTCTTGTAACGGCCGATCAAATGAATTCGTAAATGTTGACCAGCCGTAAGTTTCGTCAACCGTAAGTAACTAAGTATTGCGAAAAGGTTCGAACATTTCGATGTTTCCTAGAATGTTTTCCCGTTTCCAGGAAACATGCCTATAGTAAACAATGTTTCCGCAACAATGTTTCCTAGTTTGCCCTTTAGTGCAAGATATGAACAAACAATGAACATTCTTTCATTCTGGTTAGTTCAAATGTGTAATCAAAGGAATCCTTTGTTATGATATTAGGGAGCTTAAGCACGCGACGTTTTTGTCAACACGGACGTCACCCGTAGGTTAGCATACCTAGCGTTTTTTATCATGATGATCGCGTAGGGACTTCGTAGACTTTAAAAACCTCAAGTTTTGCCATAATTGTTGAAGATCACCACAAACTGACACAAACACAGTTTTTAATCCAGTCCCCTCTCGGCAATCTGACGTCCGTGGCGTCAAAAACGTCGCTTGCTTAAGCTCACTATTAGCGTATTGTAAGTACTCACTGCATGATCTAATTGTGAATGTGCAGCTGTCAGTTCCAGGTATACTGATACTCGGTCACTCAGAGTAAGACTGCTCGCTTTTTCCCCACCTTGATCAGCCGGAACTTAAATAAGAATACGCTACAATTGAAAACATTCGCCGGGTATATGAACAGAAAAACAAACTATACAAGACATGAACATTATGAGTGAATCTCAAGTTAAGTCGCAAGGTCACGTAATGACTTACTTGCTTTCTTAACACCAGGTAAGGCCATTGCTGTATTCAGTGTCTTGATACACTCTTCGTGGTTGCCCAGGTTTTTATGAACACAAGCTTTGATTAAATGATACTGAGGAGAATCTCGAACCTACAGGCAAAGGCAACATTATCTTGAATACATGCAGCTGTAAACTGTAGCTAAAAATCCGTGACTGGCCGTCGTGGAGCAAGGGTGATCATGACATTTACCTAATTTGGGCACACATGATATGGGTATACACTGTCTACCATGTCAAACTCAGTCCCTCGCTCACTGAAAAACGAAATATACACCCCCGTAGCTATCTGCTAAGAACAGGTCATATATAGTAACTAAGGACAGACAATTTCCCTGTTCATGTGGCCTGGATTTACCCTTGGCTAGGAATTATTTTGCCAAACAGGCCTTATATTTTGAGCACATGCAACTATAATTTGGGCATAACGTTCAACATTTTATCGGAAGGGTAATATAAAGGCCTGATGATATCTAAAAATTTCTTTGATGCATTTAATAAAATGTCATTTTTGTTGCTGGGTGCTTCGTACCATAAAGTTCTTTACACATCAGGGGTTTTGCACTTGATACCAATTCACACGAATAAAAATATATAAAAAAATATCGGATACAAAAACCTAGTACCAACCTGAAAATTATAACTAAGTCCAACTTCAAGAGATTGATCTGCCATTCTGTAGTTTCCTTCTTTTAGATGAATCTAAAAATAGTAAAAACCAATTTCAAGTTTCATGAGTTCGTCATATTGCTATAACAAACATACAGTGACAAAGTGTCAGAGTGCCAAAAGAAGAAAGTTTGTAATTTAACATTCCGATGATTCATGAGCTCGGTGATAGTTTCGATCAATACTTTGAAATTATTGATAGCGACAATAGTACCAGAAATAATAAACACTCGGTTAGGCTCCCTAAGGTACGGTTGGAATCTGCCAAAAACGGTTTTTACTTTTATGGTGGCAAAACATTTAACGAACTACCCGTTGACACTCGAAAGTCTGATTCTTTAATTAACTGATTTTAAAGCTAGGTTGGAAGACATTGTAGGTGCCTGATTTATTGAACTTTTAACTTTAACAATTCTTAGCATTTTACACCTAGATTTAAACTAGATTTAATTGTGTGAATGTTTTAACTATCTTAACCTTTTGTATTTTAATAGCTACAGGACCCTAGTTGATAACAGTGAATCTCACTGATTAGGTATTCCCGTATAAATATGATCTAATAACAGTATAGAGAATATGCTATATATATATAATATTACCTGAGCCATTAATAAATGCCCTTCAGAAAATCTGTCATGTTTTTCAAGACAGTGATTCAACATTGTCTGAGCTGTCTCAATATCACCTAAAATGAGGAAATTCACCTTTGATTCATAGACATAACTGGTAGTAGTAAGCACATTATAAAACGCATTCACGCTTTACCCATAAGCTATAAAGAGCTGGTTTCCACAAAGGGGACTGTATTACCAAAGAACAAAATATTCAAAATCTACTTCCTCCAACATGTAGGTAGGTAGGTAGATAGGTAGGTAGGTAATACTTTATTTAAAATCAAAATAGAGAACACGCTAGCCCCATCAACTCTAGGCTGGTTTACATAGGGGGCGTGTTTAAGTATTAAAAATATTAAAAAGAAAGGTACACTAAATACTAACACACAAACACATGCACATATAATATATGATAACTAGGAAGCATGTCATTATCCAACTGTTGACTTAAACGAATGAAGCGACTCGGCCAATTTTGCTTCATTTGGGAGTTGATTCCAGAGCATAGCGCCGCTATATTTCAAGCTTTTTAAAATAAATTCTCGTTTCGGCTTCGGAAGTGTAAGATCTGTTGCAGTACTTCGGAGCTGATAATTAGTTTGATCTATTTCTCTTCTCACGAATTAAGGACCCCCGAAGACCCGGCGCAGTGTGGTCATTAAGTATTTTATACATGTATAAAATTATATATGTATAACGCACTTTCTGACAGAGTGCAACGAAAAACAGCGAGCATGGACCGCATTTTACTTCGCCCATATTTTTCAATTATTTTCTCGCAAATTTCATACCTTTTGAGCAAAGTTAAGAAAGGAAAACGACAGCGGGCTAGAACGCAAATACTTTTATAAAATAGCTCTAAGTCCGAAATGGCGTTCACGTTACACTTTATACACTCTCTATCTGAATGTCTAGCAAAACTGCAAGAGTCAGTAGCCTTCTCTTCTAATAAGCAGCCGTTTACACAAATTTGCTTCCAAGATTTGTTTGCTTTATAAATTATACTTTCCCCCTTTTAACCAATCAACATTTAGTAATTTCGCCATGCAAACAATAAATATTTGTAACGTACTGTTTACACTACCTGACAGATATCGTACTTTTGCCATCAGATACAGTCCTTGTAGTACACCAGGTGTGGCTTTAGTTAACGGATCTAGCACTGCAGCACAGCGTTTTAACATTGGAGATACTGGTTGACCACTGCTTTGAGGCTAGAAACAAATACATTTGACGTATATGTGGGTAAATCTTTTTTTGCTGATACTACACTGTCAATTAACAACACCAGGTTGATTTTTACTAGAGACGTCAAACTCTACATAACGTTAACTATGGGTGGTGATTATGCATGCATCATTTCTAACTTTACCTCATTTGGAGCGAATATTAGGTATTCTTCAATGACTTGTAATAAGAATTCAGGATTAAACTTCAAAAAATACTCGAACCCCAGAGGAATACCCTAAACGTGAAAATAGGTAACCTTATTGATCGTGAGGATCTAGTAATTAAGGATATATTGTATGAGACTTTGCAAAAGACAAGCCAAAATATGCCCACATAGCAAACCTGTAATTCTTTAAAATGACTGTCAGTGGATTCATTCAGTAAAATAATAACTTCTTCAGATCTTTTTTCTTTCTTTCGGGCTAAAACAGCTCCCAGATACGACAACTCCTATAAAACGATCAGGTGTGTTGTGTCAGGTGTGTTGTGTTTGGCCGCGGTCAATTTTTCGTATTGAATGAAGCAAATGCAGAAATTTTAATCAACGTTGAGGAATTTCCACTTGCGAGCAAGGCATATTTTAACATATATACTGGGGGGCACTTGGCCCCCCCAGGCCCTCTTGATGGCCCCCCACTCACACAAAATTGGCCCCCCACTCCCTGGGCCCTTTATACATTGGGTCGTTTACAGAGTAAATTATTTGTTTGTGTTTAACGAAATATTGTTTTTATGGCTTATATAGTTAGACATTTTTAAAGTTTTAGTTAAAACATTGAAATACTATTGGCTTGGCAATTTCAGAGCTCCAGATTTCAAAATTTTCCCGGGAAAAAACTCCCCCGGACCCCTACAGGGCTCGCGCCTTCAGCACTCAGATTAAGGGCCCTTTTTCACAAATGGCCCCCCACTTAGAAATCCTTAAAATATGCCCTGCTTGCGAGGAAACCGACAGGTTGATCAGACAACGAAATGGAAAAACAAGAGTGGTGAAGAATGCAGGGGCTGATCTGTGAGGGAATTTTAATCCTTATCATGAGTAAATTTGTTCTGGTAATCAGGCCGTTCTTCTCGCGCGCAAAAAACCCACATGGCGGTGTTTTCATGAATTTAAGCATGCGGTTGAGGTATAACAGTACAGTATAATATCTTACCGCCGACTTTCCAATGGACTGTTGTATTTCACTCAAGAACTCCAACTGTTGTTCAGCATCATCCACCATATTCTCCAGAAGTTGACATCTTATAATACCTGGTACGTATAGTTGGTAATAATATAACTGTTGGTAATAATATGAATTACAGATGATCGATAAAACGTGAAACTCGAGCAGCAGCATATCTATTTTTGGTCCATTTTGGTAAAAAGCTCTGCGTTGTTACGCATAGAGCACTGCAGTTTCTCGCTCTGAGTTTACCGCAAAAAAAACCAAGCTATATTTATCTTATCATATACAGTAATCATAAACTAGCAGGCTGTTGGAATTGGTTAATAGACATACAAGTCAAACAAGTGAGCCTAAGGAGAGGCCTACGTCAAATGACATGTTAAGGCTTTCCCTTCAACCCAAAGTGGTTAAACCAACGAAACCAACGAATATTTATTGCAATTGCAAATGCATCTTTCTTTTGGCTCAATATTGCAGGCACTACAGAAATCTCACATAATTTACTTTTACTGTTACAATATATCAACATGATGATAGAATAAAGTTACCCGTCAAGGCAGGAACACTCGTTTCATCTAGCTTCATGGCATTTCGATATGTTTTCATAGCGTCACGAACTTTCTTTTGCATCACCAGTTGATTACCAAGCTAGAAATAAATATTAGACGTCAAGTATGTCAGGGATAGGCATGAATAAAGGTATGGCTTTGGTATGGCTACCATGGTAAGAATCTCGTGCGAAGTTTTTTGACAAATGGAAAACATCATTACTCTAATTCCTTTGGTCATGTATCTTGTACATGCAGGATCTTGGAGAATCTAATTCATGGTAAATTTGCACATGACGTCACGCATGGTCATTGGATGCCATAGTATTAATCTTAACTCTTGCAACATTTACACTCACTCCCGACAATCACACCAAACTTCTACGCAGTCCTAACCTGGCGGTCAAGTGTAAGTAGATAGATAGATAGTTTATTAAAAGCAGAATTACATAGCAGCCAGACGGCTGAATTGCGTAATTTGTATTTACAAGTGTTAAAAATATCAATATTAATTTATATATGGTTAATATATTACAATAAAAATACTCGTAAATAAAATCTAAGAATTGTTAAAATTAAGTTAGGCCTTTGAAAACTTCTTCACACACATCGCTGGAATGAAAGAATGTTTGAATCTGTCCGTATGAATTTGTGGAAGATCATACTCATGACACTTACGAAGATTAAGGTTGGGACAATGTCTTCGTGGCAAAAGACTGAAGAGTTTGTGCGAAGGTACTGAAATTGTTTCAAACTGCTTATCGCAAAGTTTCTGACGTCTGTTATGTAAGGTGGTTAAATTGAACTTATTACCATATTACCATCGTAGGTTTGACTCGGGTTAATGATCGATAGCGCTCTCTTTTGTACTCTCTCAATATCGGCACTGAGGTACTGGGGCAACGCGTGGTGAAAAACTGGTGAACAGTATTCAAGGACAGCAAAAGTTTTCTATGTCTACCAATGGGACACCTGCCCGTTTAAGGAGGACAAGGAAATACAATCGTTTATTTGCCTTCTTAATGGTCTCTATAACATGGTTATTCCACAATAAGTTGTTTGAAATTGTAAGACCCAATACCTTTGCTTTGGTCACAACGGGAATACAGTCCCCATCAATCGTAATTGGATAAAAAACTTGCTTATTCTTCTTAAAATCCACAATAAGTTCTTTACATTTACCAGGATGAAGTTGCATGTAGTTTTCACGTGACCAGTCTTCAACGTTGTTACAGCAGCTTGTGCGTTACTAAGAGCTCCTTTGGGTACTGTTTCGGCTACTGATGTGTCATCTACGTACTTCCAAGTAGGAACATTTGGGACCTTGAGATCGTTAATCATTAGTAAAAAATCCAAGGTCCCAATTTTGTTCCTTGGGGAACTCCGGAAGGGACTGACCCCCACTCAGAGTGACAAACCGTGGAAAGCTTCACACGCTGATTTTGATTTGTAAGAAAGTCAGTGACCCAGTTTGTCACCCAACGAGGGATATCCAAACTGTTTAGCTTTTGAACAAGAAGGTGATGATCTATCAGATCAAAAGCCTTCCTGTAGTCAAAGAGGACAAGTCTGACAGGTAATGTAGGATTGAGATAAGAGCTTGTTCCGTGGATGATTTAGGTAATGCACCAAATTGGTCGGAAT
This sequence comes from Trachythela sp. YZ-2020, assembly GCA_016169945.1. NCBI lineage: Eukaryota > Metazoa > Cnidaria > Anthozoa > Malacalcyonacea > Clavulariidae > Trachythela > Trachythela sp. YZ-2020. The sequence continues at coordinate 6,335,211 of JADLSH010000369.1, forward strand.
CAATCACTTTCAGGATAGCCGGACCAATAAAAAGTTTTATCACGAAATCCTCTGCAATTTTGGACACGGCGGGAGTTAAGGATATTGGACGTAATGGTTTTTGATATCATGAATTGGCTTCTTTTTCGGGACATGTATTACGTCGGCATTCTTCCAAGGTGCCGGTAAGCGCTGCTCCACAAAACTGCTGTTTAGGACGGAGGTGATTGGATGAGAAAGGATGTCAGCATATTCCTTTAGGAGCCAATTTGGAATGCCATCAGGACCAGTAGCCTTATTGGAGATAAGGCTTCTCAATTCATTCAGAACGTAGGATTCGCTTACAAACACTGATGGCACTTCGTCGGTTACTAGGGCACTCTCCAACGGTTGCATAGGCTACAAAAAAGCTTCATTAATCTTATTAGCAATATCTCGTGGTGTCAAGTCTTCGAAATCCTGAATATTTAATTGAGAAAATATGCCCCCAGACAGGGGGCTCATACCAGAAATTCGTTTAACTGCACTCCACCACAGTTCACGTGGAATTTTTCCCGCTTAATTGGCATAATGTGGTTCAAACCGTTGTTAATAAGGTTTGTCATAAGCTCTAGTTTATCTTCACAATTGTCGAGTAAATCAACGATACACCAATTGAAGTAGTATTTTTATTCTAAGCTGCAGTTGATTGTGTCTGAACTACCTGATAAAATTACCTGATAATGGTTACAAATTATCGACCTTTTGAGCTGCTTTCTTCCTGGCATAGGGTCGGCTTAATTCCGGAAGTTCACACACAAATCATGGCAGGTAATTTATACATCCATACTGAACGAACAAGAGCGTAGTACAGTACAAAGTTCGCAAACTTACTTCTACTGTATACTCAGCAGTTGACTCACTGAGAGATTGTGCTCTGACAATCAGTTCAAATGTTTGCTGAAGAACCAAAGGATTACGTCCACACTACAAGGAAAAAACATTGCACTGTATTACAAAGGATTACAGACAGAAAAAGCAATGACTTTTCCCACATAAAAGGTCATTCTCAAACATTTCTTTTTACCACATTCAGCATAGTCAATTGACAAATGGTCTGTAAACTGGGACACTTCAAAGCGACGACTTTGAATTTTTCTTATAAATATGATCAATAGCAGGGCCAGGTGGTCATTATTGCATCAAAAATGAATTGTCTTTTTGGAGTACAAGTTTGCACAAACATGAACAAAAAGATAGAACGATTTTGTCCGAGTTTATAGACCATGTTTTCATTGACATTGACTATGCATAGAGTTACTGGTCTTACCACTCGACTAAACAGCTTTCCAGCTTCGTAATATAGATAATGACTCTTCGGTTCATATCTGTCATAAAATTGAATTAATTCACCAATTCCCTCGGCTGCCTCATCATATTTTCCGTCTCGACATAAAAGAAATATTATCTTCATCTTGTGAACTTCCAAAGAATATCGATTCAGTTTTAAACACCTGAAGAAAGCAATAAACATACAGGAATGGATTTACTGCATGCTCATTTTCTAATCAAAATTTGCGGGCTATTGATACGCTAACTGCACGGTATAAAGAAAATTTCTTTAAGAAAAGCATCCTTCATTAATTTGATCCTGGATGATATACCAAGGATTAACAAAATAATTGAAATACCTCTGAGCAACGTCCATTGTCTGTTCCCAGTCTTGCAAAGCAAGTTGAATTTTCATTTTTTCCACCAAAGCAGGTTCAAACTCAGGATATGACACCACCACCTTAAGAAGCGAACAATTGTCACTTAAACAGTTAATGCTATAAACAGTTAAAAGAAATGTTAGCTCTCTAAATAATTGAAAACATTCTAAGCAGCACCAAAAACAGGATTTTAAAGGCAGGCTTATATAGATTTTTCAGACCTAGCCAGGAGCAGTTGCGAAAAATGCAACTTACTGTAGGCCCTCTGGCAGGAATTGAACCTGCGGCCCTGCGATTCTGGTGCAGTGCTCTAACCAACTGAGCTACAGAGTCCAGTTGCTGAGCATTAACTGCAAGTTCGGTATATACGATGGGCGTGATGTACTAGGTATGGGTAAATATCAATATTTTTTCTCAGCATCTCGTTTGATAGGACTAATAGTATAGAAGGTGTTTGTAGATGGAATACTCGAACGATGTACTGTATATAAATTTTCCGCAGGTTCAATTCCTGCCAGAGGGCCTAAGTTGCATTTTTCGCAACTGCTCCTGGCTAGGTCTAAAAAATCTAATGAAGTATATAAATTTTCTTTCGATTATTTCGTTCTACAAACACCTTCTATACTATTAGTCCTATCGAACGAGATGCCGAGAAAAAATCTTGAGGTTTATATAGATCCTATTTTAAAAATTATATTACTGCATGGCGTCATCTCACTTAATCAAATTTCTTTGTGAAAAAAGTTTGAAGTCATGTTTATATCGTCGAATATGTTAAATGATGGGAAATACTTCATGTCACAAAGCGAGTTTTTATATGTAGTTTCTTCTGCACCAAAGCCTAGCTACTCACCTTATTGATGAACTCCAAGGCAGATGTAAAATTGTTTTTCCTTACAAGGTAGGCCGCCTAGAAAACAACAATGCATTAAAGACGCCTCAAATTCCTTTACCCTGCATTCCACTATAGTATTTTCCAAGGACGGGCTTTCGTTATTGTATACGATGACAAGTAAAATCGCAAAGTGTTGAACTGCATTAATGTATAGCCAACACTGCCAGATAAATGGTTAATTTTGTTCAGTCATATAGTATACCTTTCCCAAAAGACCGTCAATATTCTGGGAAGAATCAGGCCTACAAACAAAAACTATATATTATATAATTGTAATTTTAGAATGCATGTATCGAATGTGGGACTTCAACAGATTTAACCATAGCTATTGTTTTAGCCTAATGTACATATTACATACTCAGACTATATACCTTTGCTATACTTTACCTTACCTAACTCTGATATTCTAAATCCTAGCCTATATTTATCCTACCCACCTTGTCAACTTTTCCTGGATATAAGTAAGAAGTAAGTAAGTGGGGTGTGCTAATCACCCTTACTTGTAACAGAGAGCTAAGCTGAATTACAAAGTACGCAGCTCGACTTGACTGAGTCGAAGGCTTATTTAAGGCGCCTCTGGCTGCCACAGTATGACTCATGTCTGATCAGGGAGCACAGCTACGATGGAAGCTCCAAACCCACCCTGTCAACATTCCCTGTGGGAGGAAACCGGAGTACCCGGAGAAAACACACGACTTTCGGTAGAGCGTTGACTGACTCTTTTCACAGACGTTTCATGAGTCTGCAGCGAGAATCGAACACACGAACTCATAGGTGAAAGGCACTTGCTCTGACGACTGCGCACCGAAGCCCCTTTTGTATACCCAGAGAAGAACCACGAGTGTTGAATAGAGTACGCAGCGAGAACCCACGACCTCAGGGGTAAAAGGTGCTTGCTCCAGTTTCTTGCTCTGACCTGATGACGCGAATAAATAGACCAGATACTGTATAGTGACCTACCCTTGTAAAGCTTCATCGAAAAATTTGACAGATTTTTTGAGAGCAGAGTCCCTCCCACTTGTAAGATCTATCCAACCACGAAGAACTGCTCCCTAAATTTGGACAAATCTTTCAGTATATCGTAGAAACATAGAAATATGCTTGCAAATATATGTGATGTTACACGAGACAATTCCCCCCTTTGTTCTGATAAAGATTGTAGGTTGCTGTAAGATGTAACACGCTTAGAAACAAGTTAGAAAATGCGAACAATTATGGCTTAAGAACATTGATGAATCTAGGAAAAAATGTTACTTACGAGTCTGTCTTGGAATTGGCTTCCATGCGCACGCTGGAGCATAGACGACTAGTACAATCATTCATTTGACAATATTTTATAAGAGTTTCAAACTAAATGGTCCAACATATATTTCGAACTTATTTACTTAAACTTCGTACTACACAACGTTGTGCAGGATTCCTATAATAGCCGCCACTTCCACAACTCCTATAAACACACCATCTCCCGAATATGGAATCAACTGCCAAATTCAGCTAAATCCGCTGCCTCGATATATCAATTTAGAAATTACATTAATCAAAGTGACTTACATGGCTGTCTGTAACATTTGTAGTTAGTTTATATATTATTCAATTTTTATAATAGGTAAATTAGTTAGTTGTCGAGCACTTATATATCATGAGCCTCTGGCTCGGGTGAATGGGCACCCTGTGTATACGACATTAAATAAATAATAATTATTATTTTCGTATGGCTGCACATCTCGCCGAGCTGCCACGTTTGTGATCGTAAATCTTATAACCATTACCTAACAGTACTAAACCTTAACCTCACCCTTAACTGCAGTATCTCCACGATATCTCCAACCTGGGAGTCCAGTGTTGGTAGTATTCTATAAAAAACTGTTGTGATTTGGATCGGAGCTTTCAGAAAAAGAGAAAAGTTTGACCTTTCGTCTGGAAGTTAGTAGCCACATAACTACAAACTTCCAGACAAAGCGCTTTCAGATTCGCTGGAAACGTCGAAGTTTTTAAAAATCTTTTTCACTGTTTCAGGAAATTCTGACCAAAACCACAACAGATTTTCCCATGCACTATGTGACTATGTCTATAACAAACCTCTTTGGAACCGTCAGACATTTTCAACATTCTATCCACATATTCTCTGGCTTTATCATGACGTCCAGTGTGCCATAAAAACATTCCAGCAAAATAGAGAGCATTTTCACCACAACTAGTACGAGTTTGTTTTAATCTTGCTTCCAGTTCCTGAACACTTTCTTTATCTATCATCTTCGCCTTTTTATGAGCGTATATTAATGCCATTAAACAACATAGAACTACTTCTTCTCGATCTTGGATAGATTCAAATTCACGAATGGCTTCCGAAACACGGTCTAAAAACGGAATGACAATTATTCTATATACTTGGTAATTCATGCATTGTGATATAAAATCAGCCAGAATGGTGTATACAGCTGTAGCTGCAGTAGTATCATTATTAGAGACTATATAGAGGTAGACCAGTTCATGGAGGTAGATTGGAGAGATTTGGTTTAGACATTATGCTTTCTCGAAGCTCCTCGATGGTTTCTAGCATATATTTTATAGATTCCACCACGAAGGAGGAGCTCGATCTTTGATTTCGCAGTTCGACATCATTTTAGCATAACATTTTGAAGTCTGAGCCCCATGATTATGTTATATAATTCTTCGTGTTGTTTAAAGTTTTGCGATAACTTCTGTAAGGTATGATTTTTCTCAAGAAAATCAATCTGTATACGAAACCCACTTGCACCTGCTATTTGACGCGTGCGTAAAAGGTCATGCCACTGATGCATTATAAGACATATATAGTTGAAAAATGCAGGCCTAGATAAATGTTGCGTTATCTATTTATTTAAACAACAACTTTTACTCAACAACGTGTTTATTTTAAATGTATTGAAAATTAAACAATAAGCTGACATACAAATACTATTCTGACAAATACTATAAGCTGACAAATACTAGTCTTCAAATACTATTAGGGCACTGCCCCGTGTCTTCGCGATAAGGGCACAACCCGTATAACGGCACTGCCCCGTGTCTTCGCGAGTCCTTTTCTGCGCGAAGCGATAGTCAAAATAGCTACAATCTCAGAAATAATGATACGGATTTAGTAACTCCGAGGCCTAAAAAAGAATTTCTCAAGAGAAGTTTCAAATATAGAGGAGCATTGTTATGGAATAGTCTTTCACATGAAGCTAAGTCTGCTTAATATGATGAAACCCTATTTATACTCTTGACTGCAATTATGTAACTCTATGCAACTCTAATTAATTTTGCATATTTATATATTTGTATATGTCATAGGGATGGGAATTAGGTTATACATATCTTGGGATAGGGTTGGGTTATGGGTAATGCCAGCTATACAGAATAGCAATATTTAAGAAGGAAAATAAATGTAAATTGCGTTGTTAAAAATGTTTTGTCTACAGTACTATCATGAATATGGGGAAGTAGTGCGAAGATAATTGACTATATCCAGCAAAGTAAAGTATGTTACCTGTTTCATGTATATACTATTAGCCAATAAGTTTAATTTTCAGCTTTACTCCCGGCTTTACTCGTTAAAATATGTTTCAAATATAGAACGGAGCAAACGTATCTAATTGATAATAACAAATCGTCGATTCTTAAAATCGAGGTTACACACAACGAATCAATTGAAGTAATTCCCTTGTTTAAGAAAGGCAAGACTGAGGATCTAGATAACTATAGACCAATTTCCATCCTCCCTATTGCTTCAAAGCTGCTGGAGAGAGCAGTTCATAAACAACTCGGTGAATACTTAAGGGAACATAATATCCTAAGTCCGTATCAATGTGGATTTTGAAAAGACCATTCAACAGAATTTGCAGCTCTGTCTTTTGCAGACACCATTCGAACAATTCATTTTCGGGAGGCATATGATAGCATAGATCACTCTGTGTTAATGTTACTACAAAAGCTGTCTGCATTAGGAATTGTGAATGAAGAACATGCCTGGTTTGAAAACTATTTAGATCATAGAACCCAAAGTGTCAGATATCAAAGTGTATTTTCGAACCCTGAGTCCCTAACCTATCGTGTTCCGCAGGGCTCAATATTTGGTCTCATGGCAATTGTTGTTTGTTCTGTATGTTAATGATCTGCCAAATATCGTAGTACGTAATTGTAGCATGCTAATGTACGTGGACGATAGCGATCTATTCTAACTGCACTTCTGCTACCATTGGCTTACAGGCAGAGAGTTTTAGGAAATTCAAGCCCTATCACCGGGCAACACCTCCTTGGTGTCAATCCGGGTAATCTCCAGGACTTAACCCATAACTTATACCCCTTCCCAAAACTATATATATTGCAGGGCCACAGGTTCAATTCCTGCCAGAGGGTCTAAGTTGCATTTTTCGCAACTGCATGCTCCTGGCTAAGTCTAAAAAATGTATATAAATTTGAGTATTAGATAAACAACCAATTACAGCCCTGACACCCAGGGTGCATGTAAATTGCAATATACCAAATATCTTCAGTGTGGACTTCAGAAATTCATGGAATACTAGCATATGATCATATACTTCTTTGGCTAACTGGCATATGAAAATGTTAAATTTCAAGACTGCTGCATGTGTGATTTATTGACACATACTGGATAAGCTTGATGTAGCAATTTCAATGTTTGGCGTGGCATTTGAACGTCTTTCTAATGTCTTGGCATGACCTTGTTCGAGTGCTGGCGTTCTTCGGCATGGCCACAGAGTAGAGATCATACAGAGGTGGAACGGACCGTCGTAAACACTTGGGAGACTTGCGTTTTCGTGTACCCACCTGATTTCAGGCGGCCGGGCAAAAAATAATAACCTGTGCAAAGTGTGCATACTCGGCAAGTTCCCCCCATTCCAAGTTCCCAACATTCCCCAAGTTCCCAACATTTTCGGCTCTTAAAAGTTTCACAATCTTAAGGTCTTTCACATTTTTACGTACTTCTAAAAGGTAAACTGCCGTTAAAAGCGAGCCGCCATCTGAATCGTGCACTTTAACTGCGCATGCTCGGCAAGCGTCTGAAGCATAAGTGGGTACACCCGTTACACCTCTGTATGATCTCTACTCTGTGGCATGGCCTTTACATTATGCACCCTGGGGCCTAACAATTATGCACCCTGGGGCCTGGCCAGACACTATGCTGCCCTTAGAACACCCTTGGGAATACAAACCTGCCATTAATATTCCAAATGCCTTCCAGAACATTAAAACAGGATCCCCGCCATGCTTTTGTAGTCCTTCAAGGCACACATTTTGTAAATGTCGATAGAATTTGGCCTGGCAATAATAGTTGACGCTGCCCTGTAGAAGCATAGAAGCATTTAAACAATGATACATAATCAATAAGAAATTAATTATACTTACCAATATTAAAGTATCCGTAGCTGCCATATTCATACGTTACTTTTATAAATATATATATAATTTTTAAACGATTGTCCAGTGGATTGTCATAATTCGGTTTACACAGCAACCAAATGTCGCGTTGTAAACATTTAGTTAGAAGACTGGTAACGAAGTTATCAAAATGGCCGCTGAATCGTCGCTAGAGCAAGAAGCATTGAAAAGACGGGAAAAACTAAAAGCATTAAGAGAGAAAAGTGCTTTAGCATCTCAGGTAATATTTGAAAAAGATTTTACAGTACTCTCATTAATCAGTTGGCTTTCTTACCCGTATATTGGGGTAATGGGGGGTACTAATCCTGAATCATGAAAAATAATATTCAAGCCATCCTATCTAAACGTCTTTTACGTCTCACAATGCGGCCGCTTCTCGTATTATTTACGGTTTTCATGATCTTACGTTATCTAATTCTGTCAAATTTTGTTGAAAACGAATATTGAATAAACCAAAGACACGATGCACTGCATTTATGGAAGGATCGAAACACGTTTAATAACAAGCTGACGAAACGAAGAACGAGTTATAAGATTATCTCGATACGAACTACGAAAATACCCCATTACCCCCACTCAATCGTCTGCCAGTGCCAGATAGTAGCGACTTTAAGATATGCTAAATCTACGATGCGGACGTGACGAAAAACAGTCGCTATTCTCACAATTTCAGCTACATGGGTAAAAACTATGGACTCTGGTTAGTAAACAAAGTGAGAGACGCGAGAAAAACAAATTAAAACTGGTTTTCGTCACATCCGCGTCGTAGATTAGGCATATTTTAAAGTCCCTACTATCATAGTAGATACATGATGTATTTAACAGTATTTTATAGGTTTTAAGCCAGGACCAGTGAGAAACAGTTGGTTATGTACAAGTCAATTCCAACTGCGATTATCCCCCCCTGGACAAACCCCGGGATTTTACCAGAGTTTAATTCCACACAGGTGGGAATTTGACGCAAAACCATTCCCACCCTGTCGGACATTTGACTCGTTTCCCGGTTGTGCAAAATTGGTCAGTGGATGATGGTTTTCACCCACACGGTGGGGAATTTGACCAAATTGTTTTCGAAAAGTCAAATTCCGGGGGCTTCGCCCGGGGGGAGATAACCGCTGTTGGATTTGACTCAAACATTAATGTTGTCTTTCAGTTCGTTATTGCATAATAAAGGCAAATGCCTTCTAACAATTCTGAAAATTATGTAATATAAAATTTATAATATAGTATTAGAATATATAGAAAGCATCAAAACTTCTTGATTGCATGATACAAATTTTACACATTAACACACCAGTTGGGATTCTCTAAATTGGCTTGCAATATGTACATAGTATGTACCTATTTTTTAATATTTTAATGAATTAAAGTAGCTTGTGCATGCATACTGATCATGGACATCAGTGATACTGACCAGATCATCCGATTCTGTCCTGGAATTTTGTGATGCTATTGTCTCCTGTTTATTACAGGAAGCTCGAGGAGAGAAACGAGATGTTGACGACAGTGCTGACAGTGGGTAATGGTTGCTTCATTTTGTATTCTATTTTTAACACAACTATTTATTTTTTATCTATTTCCAGCCAACAATTTAGAAAATATAATACAAAACATATTGTTCTTGTTCAGAGCTTTTGTTTGGAGTATGTTTTGTATTATATTTATAATAGTAAGTTGTTGTTCCCAGTCAGTTTGGTGAGTTCAGTAGGATGGATTACCAAGGACTGGTTCTGAGCAATCAGCGCTGTCATAGCATCAAAACATAAATGTATGAACATCATACATTTTGAAAATTGTGAAGCAAGTTTGATATGTACAGATTATGTCAACAGCCAACTCTACAAGATAGCAATACTCATGTGTTGTGTTGTTTTTCAGACCAGCTGCAAAAATCATAAAATTTAGGAACTATCAACCAAAAGATGAAACTTTGAAAGAACAGAAACTTCCCACAACTAAACCTCTGTCAGGTATAACATATCTTTTGTTTAGTATACAATACAGTACCACTCATTACAGGCGAAGGCAAATCATGCATCACAACATTGACAGTTGCTGTGCCTAATATATTACTGGTACTTTTAGTTGAAGAAGAAGTAAAAGATCATGTGGAGAAAGCAAAGTCTGATAATGTTGTCAATGAAGTGGTAAGCGATCATGAGGTTTTTATAACATGCATATTTAACTAAAAAGCCTTTTGTTTGTGTATGTTTTGTTACAGTATACTTACCTTAGAGATATAACTGTATTATTTTCTTCTACAGTGTGCAGTTCTATTCTAAAATTATGCCTCTCAGAATTGTCTTTGTTTGGATAAATGTGTATTTTAGTAAATAGTGTGTATTTTACTTTGTGAAAATGTTACAACTTCATATTAATCTTTATTTTCAGGATTTAGCCAACCTTGCTCCCAGAAAACCTGACTGGTAAGTATATCCAGTAAATGCAGCAAATGTCTTACATTGTCATTGTTGTAAGTGTAGAACAAGGTCAGTAGTATTAAATGTATTTTTACGAGCATGCTTATTGACCAAAAATGCAGCATAACAGTAACACACTGATATATGTGTATGGAAGTACTCAACTGTCCATTTGATAAAAGATTATACTCAAACTGATTCTTTAAATATTTGAAAACATTAATTATTTCAGGGATTTAAAACGCGATGTTGCAAAGAAGTTGGAAAAATTAGAAAGACGCACACAAAGAGCTATTGTTGAATTAATACGTAAGTATTCTGTAAATTAGACTATGAGTTTATATTGGATGAATAAACACTTCATCATGTTTGAACGTCTTGTACATTCAGCTGAGCTGAATAATTGGCTTTCCAGCGCGTTTAATTGGTTCCAAAACGAATTTTATTGCGTTCAAATATACGCTATTTTATGAACGCGAGGCAATCAATGATGAGAAGAAGTTCGTTGAACAAGAACAAGGAAACAACACAACAACTACAATGACAACAACAACAACATCATTAACAACAACAGCAAAAGCAGCAGCAGCAACAACAACAGTAAAAGCAGCAACAACAACAACAGCAACGCAACAATATGATAACAATGTAACAGAATGAATTAAATATTGAAATTTACACTGAATGATATTTAAGGTTACGAGACACGTCGAGAGGGTCGAAAGTCATCATTTTTGCATGAATTATTCTTCATGCCAGGACCTCTTATATGGTAAAAACTAAATTTTTGCGGATTAAAAGTCCTTATCTTTATTATGGAGCAATTGTCTGGGGAAACACTTTCGAACCCATGCCCCATCTCTTTATAAATTACTGGGTATTCTTCAAGTAAAAGACATTGTTTACATTCAAAAATGTACTTTCATATTTTACATGGTCTTCAGAAACACATGAACATTATACTCGATATTCAACCCACAACTTCCATTTACCATTTGTTTCTAGTAACTCAGGAAAATTCTCATTAAGATTCTCAGGAATAAAAATTTGGAGTTCACTTGATAATGAAGACAAATTACTACCTAGGAAATCTTTCATAAAAATAATTAAAAAGAATTGCTTTGAAACATATTCTTAATATGAAATGTGTACATATATTTATTTATTGTGTTTTATGTATGTGTCACTCGTACTGACGTACTGTGTGTGATGCATGTTTAGAATATATATCTCGCCATATTTAATTAATTATAATTATTGTATATACTGTAGTTCTGATGGGGAATTGACTCAAAAACTTTAGTTACTCTTTTTGTGATTTTTTTATTTTTTTAGTGATTTTTTTACATTTTTCTATATTTTTATGATTTGTCTATTTTTTGTGATTTGTTTTCTGATTTTTTCTGAAGGTGTACGGGATTTAAATCAGTGATTTGCCCCTCGCTATACAACTGGTCAAAGTTTGAGCTAAATTGGTTAAAAACACAGGCTGCAATTTCAATTCTTGTGAATAGCGCACGCAACGTGTCTCGTAACCTTAAGGAGAGACCATCTCTACCTCATGTCCCAACAAGTGTGCGGTCATTTTTGTATTCAATTTCCTTATTGTCATTGCCCGGCCTTTGGTTGACGACTAGTAGTAAATAGAAGAAAACTTGTGTTTTGTTTATTCAGGTTCGCGCCTTCAAGATGAAGAAAATCTTGCAGATGTTGTCAATGCTGGAGCCACAGAACAAGGATTCGATGCAGAGTAGTCCTACATTAGCCGACTCAGGTGCACATATTGTACACTTACTTAAGAACCAACTGAGCGAGTGCTCTTTGGATAAGGACAAGTCTTTATACGGTTATTAAGGCGGTTTTTCATTATGATCGCTTCACGAGCGACTTATCTATATCAGGTGAGTTATCAGTCGCGCGCGGACACACCAAGAAAATTTTAATGCAGTTCGTTTATTCCGCGCGGCCAAAGTGATCGTAATGGAAAACGGCCTTTAGGAGGATTTATAGATTCAGGTTCGAAGAGGAGGAAATCGGCAAACAAGACCCGATGTTGTCTGCTATAACATAACATGTAGAAGAACAAACCTGTGTTTCGCCAGAATACTCGTCATTTTCACCTCCTGTTTCCCATCTCCTTGTTGAAGTAATGAATTTTAATTTCCTAATATAATGACGGACATTCCGAAGCAAAAAGGAATAAAACTACACAGAAGTTGAGGGTTGAAAACATTTCCTTGTTGGAGTTATGTGGGTCGATCGTTGATCATTGAAGAATGGTCGCTGTCATTCACTACCATCGTCAGTCAATATATATATACTTATTATGCATCATACAATTGTAACTATACGAACTTTACATATTTCGAACCGAATACAAGAAGTGCTCATCTAACTTCATCTCTTTAACAATGATGTTTTACTGTTTTATCTACAATAATATAATGTACAGAATGATGAAGGACAAAATCCATTTCCAATTTGAAAAAAATGGAAAATAGAACAAATCACTAGAAATTGGGTAAATTTCACACAATTAAACCATAATTAAACTATAGTTTCAAACTACTTATTAATCTTTATAAAACCGGCCCCAGGTTACTGGTTGTTTTATAGAACTGGCCGCAAGAAGGCATGGGATATAATCTGGCCTGTCCCGTCTTGGATCACGTACCGAAAGTTTGTGCTCAGCGATGTTGAATCAGCCAGGGATCAGCAAAAACATATTTTTAAAAATAGTGTTACAATCATTTATTCACATACAATACTACAAAACTAAAGGTAGAAAATAACTTAGCATATATTTTCAAAATAGTTTGATTATAATTTATTAACAATTCACATATCATACTACAAGGTATTAAATAGTTAGGAAACCTAAATTTGTACATTTCATGACTTAATATACAGGTACACAGCGATTTAGCAATTCTAATTATTTGAGGTCTAAAACCCTAAATTTGTATATCCTATCATCAAATATACTGCTTGGAGTGCGCCTAATATATTGCAATTCCTATCACCTAATATACTGCTTGGAGTGCACCAGATACTATAATTCCTATCATCAAATATGCTACTTGGAGTGCGCCTAATATATTGCAATTCCTATCAGCTAATATACTGCTTGGAGTGCACCAGATACTATAATTCCTATCATCAAATATACTACTTGGAGTGCACCTAATATATTGCAATTCCTATCACCTAATAAACTGCTTGGAGTGGACCAGAAACTATAATTCCTATCATCAAATATACTACTTGGAGTGCACCTAATATATTGCAATTCCTATCACCTAATAAACTGCTTGGAGTGGACCAGAAACTATAATTCCTATCATCAAATATACTACTTGGAGTGCACCAGACACTATAATTCCTATCAGCTAATAAACGGCTTGGAGTGCACCAGATACTATAATTCCTATCACCTTGGAGTGCACCAGATACTATAATTCCTATCATCAAATATACTACTTGGAGTGCGCCTAATATATTGCAATTCCTATCAGCTAATAAACTGCTTGGAGTGCACCAGATACTATAATTCCTATCACCTAATAAACTGCTTGGAGTGCACCAGATACTATAATTCCTATCAGCTAATAAACTGGCGCACAGCGATGAAGCAGTTGTTCTTCGACTTCTTCCTGGATCGCATTGGCTCTTATTCGTCCGTTCACTATGACTAAATTTCGACGACTTCCTTGAGCATAGATAGTGTCAGAATGTTTATACGGGTAATCACCACCGAGCTCAGGGCTTGGTTTAGGAGTATTTGGGGAGGGAGAACATAATCTTCGTGCTGGAAATCTAGGTTGACGTTTCGCAGGAATGGAGTCACGGTGAGAAATCCTGGAGTGTGGTCTTCCTGTGACGAGAAACGTGAATAAAATGTTAAATGGTTTTATTACAGTAAGGTTAACGGCAGATGTATTATGCAGGCAGATGTATTATGCAGGCTGATTCCGCTGAGGGGTGTCCATGACGTCACATCAGGATCTTTTTTTCGCGCCTTATGTCCGTTACTCTGGTTCGGCCATTCTGCCATTTTTTGCTTGCCTAGTTGCAGATGTGGTTGCAGCAAAATTTTGCGCTTGTTACTCCCTTCGCCCTTTCCTCCACCCTGCATTTGTTTACTTTTTGTTTCTTTCTAATTATATTTACAAGCGTGTTCACACGAACGCGTTATTCAATCATTTCTTACGTTAACGCTAAAAGGATTTGGAAACGCAATCAATGTATCACAATGCACCTTTCGGGAAAGTACGTCACCTTGGATATGGAGCCTTTATTTCGTGGTGGAGATCTGGCTTTGTCTTGTTACTGATGACGTAATTGTCGTAAAGGTTGTTAAAAACGTATCATTTCTTAAATAAATATTTTTCCAAAACAAAAAGTAAAATGGTCTAAAACTAAGGTCCCAATCCTGGTCCCAGTAATGAAAATAAGGCTCAAATGAGACATATCCAGAGCAATTATCTTCCTATTGAGATACTCACCATATATCGTTTGTCGTGTCCCAGGTCGACTGATAACATACGGATATGTTTGTTCCTGCTTGACAGGTGCCGTTCCTGGAACCATTGATCCAGGTTTTCTCTCATATCTTCTCTTCTCAATATCCTTAATCATTCGACCCATTAACACTTCCTTGTATGCATTCCACCTGCTCATCTCCAAATAACAGTCGACCAGAGCCTCATCACTGGAGTACGTCTTGACGCGTTTCTGGATTTTCTTGATGGTTTTGTAATCTGCATGTTTCTTCACAGTTTCAACAGGTATCGAGATAATAAAGCAACCTTTGCTTATCAAGGATAAATGTCTTCTATCAGTGTTAGAATCCAATATGTTTTCATCTGTACGCAATACTCCTTGAAGACCCTGTTGAAAAAAATACGTATTTAAACACAGCAAGACGTAATCTGCCTGTACGAACAGTACAGTACGTAAAGTGCATGCAAAGTTAGTAGGAATATGTTCAAAATACTGCCTGTAAATCTGGCAAGATTGTACACGGTGAATCTTGATTAATCACCCTAGGCGCTAATTTGATGAGGGACGGTTGGTACAAAAGGGTTGTAAAGTGGGCGCTTGATACAATGGATGGAAGACACTTTAGTGACTGTACTTAATAGAAATAATTAAAAGATGAAGATTTTCACATGAAGATAGTTACTTTTTGTGCGTATTTCGTATCTTAAATGTAGCAGTGGGAATTTACAGCATTTTAAATCAAAAGATATACCTATAAGACAAGTATTAATTAGACTGGGGGTTCAGTGTTGTTGGCATTCTACAATAAACTGTCTTTGTTTTGCTCCCCAGTGACTGAATGAAAACGCTCGCTGTATATTTATGGATAGGCACGAAGAGGCTTTAATGAATCTATATAACCTTACCGCAGATTGCCCTTTCTCTATGACATCAAGGCTCAAGAAAACTCCAACACCAACTTTACTCTGCTCAGATTCCACCTTAGAGAAGCCGCTTAATTCCCGGGAGCTGCAAGGATAGGATGCTCGTTTCAGTTCCTTTGCAACATTTTCCCGCCTTTGTGTAACAGTGCAGCAGTGAGCTGACTTTACCAATCTTGGCTGAACATGTTCTGTTGTAGGCAAAGGCTGAAGTTGAGAGAAAGTTCTAGGAATCCTTCGTTCATTATAACCAGTTACGTTAGATATCGTACTAAGACGTGAATAGGCGCCTTTTCGTGAATATGGTGTGCTGTTAGTTTCTGGGAACTCTATATGACAAAGTTTCTTTTGATCACGTCTCAGTTTAACCCATTTCTTGCTCTGCGTTAAATCCAATAAACGAAGCACTTGACATCTGCCCTAATAACGATTAAAATATGGGTTGTGTTGTCAGGTTTGTTAATGCTCAGTTCTTCATGATCAGCTATGTTTCAACGTGTTCTTCAACTAATATTTCAGATCCAAATATGAGGAATGGACTGGATTTCATCAAGTCCGAGCAATTTGAAGTTTTGAAATGACATCTCATTCCCCCAAATCATTACTAAAAGAGTGGTGAATTAATTTTAATCCAGTCTTAGAACTGGGTCAATAGTACTTCATCTACAATCCTGGTCAATTATTATTCCTATTTAACTAGAGGTATCTGCATATTAACAGATAACTTCACAGTTGAATGGGTCCCCGGCCCCACATACAATGTTGGCTACACATTAGCAAACGTAGTGCGTCAACATTGAAGTGGGGTACACTGCACCGCAGGGGGGTTATAGAAATTTAGTCTGCAATACCAAATTTGTTATTTATGCTTCATGGTGAGCCAAGGTTTTTGACCAGGATTGTAGTATCCAGTTTCACGATGTGACCAAAATAAAGCAGTATGGTTGGGTGATTTCTAAGAGTGAGATTATCTTATGAAAAGTTCAGTTATAATTAAGGTAACACTTCGTGGAGGGTACTTTCCGTGAGGACGTGCCCATGGCCTTTCCAATAATTAAAAATGATAAATTTTATAGGCAGAGTCGTCAAGTGTGACTTGCAAAGTTTAGCTTTAAATAATGCCGTCTGTGACATAGCTCTTCCCCTTTCCAAATGGACCAACTAATTTTACAATTTGAATTCATTATATGAAATATTGCTCCGTTAAGCCTTTATCATGGACAAGCGCGAACTATACATTGAAGATGATCATACTTTATAAATGAACATACTTTTATGACAACGTAGAGCATATCTGTTTGTAGCAAATTATTATCAATCACTAAATCGTTTCGATATTCCATAGAACGACTTTCTTCTGCAACTTTTTGAAGCACGTGCTGAGGCCATGTTGAAAAGAGGTCGAATTCTCTATATTAAACCAAATATACGTTGAGAATATAATAAGAAAATCAATTATTTCGACGATCTTACTTGTCATGTTTCATTTTGCCGCTATCAAAGCCGCATATTTTCTCCGAGTACTCCTGGGGCCGGTTGTATAAAAGTCTTAACTAAATTTTAATTACCCGTTTTGTAGTTAAATAGTAGTTAACTGTAAAATTCACGATTCTGATTGGTTAACTTTCGCACTAACTATAGTTAACTTTAACTACTTTTTTATACAACCGGCGCCAGCAGTTTCCTCCTTTAGTAACACTGGACAAATATTTACAAAGGGATGGCCCTTACTGGACCTCTACTGCATGTGTCGTGGCTTTAGGGACAACAGTTTAGAACTGGTGGAGCTCTACAGTATATGCAACCGTATAGTTAGTATATCGCTAAATTAGATGTGGGGAATTAGTTATGCAAATGGCATAATAATAAATGCTAGGTAACAAGTAAGAGTTAACATGCATTTCAAGTCGTATTTGAAAAGTCATCAACGTTGAACAAAGTTGTAGAAATTACATTGTTCCGAAAAGAATACGCATCTTAGGTAAATATCCGAAATAAAATTTGATCGTACCTCAAAAACTCTACTCTGATCTCCATTTCTTTACGTAAAATATCATCAATTCCCATTTCGGTAAAATCCTCTTTTTCAATGTACAAAAATTCCGTTGTTTGGAGACAAACTATGGTCGCAGAACGTTTAACGTCCCTGATTAGAGCAAGTTCCTAGGAAGTAGTAAAAAACTATTATATTCTTTAGCTGCATACGAGCTATATATATATAGGCGAAACTAAACAGCTTTTCACGCTGTAGCGTATCGGTAGCACAGTGGTTAGTGCATATCTATTTTATTTTGACCCCAATCACAACCCTAACCCTTTATTGTGTACAAAACATAAGGATATAACACATCTCTTTGACTGGGGCTTGATTCCTGAAATATACAGTTTTTATTATGATTTCGCTTCACTCGCATGTGAGAAGAATACTTCCAGTTTGACTCTACCAAACATCGCAGGTTTTCTCCGGGTACTCCGGTTTCCCCCTGTAGTTCCACTGCATCAATATATAAGAGATTCCTTACTGGACACCTAGGAAGAACAGTTTAGAACTGATAGAACAATCCAGGATAAATAAAGTTAGTTTAGTTTAGTTTGGTTTGGTTTAATTTAGGCTTTCTCTTGTTGTAACATGCATTGAACCAATAAGAGAGGTCCCTCTAGTTCAACGCGACGAACATACCCCAAAAGCATCTCCCTTGCCTAGATTATAGTATTCTGTTGGTTTTGAAAACACTTCACAGTCGTCTTCACTCAGTGTGTAAGCCACGGTCCCAGAATAAATGATGTAAAATCTTCTGCCAACATGACCTTTCCGTATTATCACACGATGACGTCCAAACCTATGAAAGAATATATTTTATATAATGTACCGTGGTTAGTGGCTTCCTGAAAAGATTCCCTGGTGATTTTCTTCAGATGGTAGTTTAGAATAACTAGAAGACTACTTACTTACTTAGCACGGCCTATTGGAAGATTACTTTTTGTAAATATTTTTGAACTTCAGTGAAATAGCACTGTGGGTAAATATAGTTATTATTATCATCCATGCATGATCTCCTATTATATCATGCAGGGCTGAAGCGTATGGAGCAAATTAAACGCATAACATATTGTACAGCAGTTTTCACACAGTCTTAGGATTTGGACTGGATTTATATCGGTGAATGCTCTGAAATGGTCAAAGTTGCTTTTAATCGTCGGCTCATATTTAACCCTGAACCAGTCCTTATCAGTTTCAAATATTCACTTGTACATTTACCTGTCATATCTTACTACTTTACACATAAGCCGCTGTATTTCTGGTGTATAACGACGAAATTCCTTTAGCTGTTTCAGAATTTTGTTAAGTGAATCTATTTCTTTGTCAGTTCTGTCTCCAGGTGCCTTGAGAGAAATTGATTTTGCCCACTTTGGAAAGTATCCCTAGACGATGTCAAATAATACACAGAAGTTGCTTAGGTGTAGGTCTGCAGTACAGGTAATGCACCTCAAATTGCTGCTCCAGGTCCTAAATATATTTGCATAAACTGGAGTCGGATCGCTCACCCCACGTATCTAATATATATCAAATCCCATCCATATTAAACTGCTGAGGTTTTGGTCGAACTACCTGAAACTGAAAAAAAGGAAACTTCGACGACCAAAAACCCAACAATTTAAATAATAACTGAGTAATCGAAGAATGCTACCTATTTACTAGACCCCCTCCAGGATTGAGATATTGCCATAGTTATTGCTTTTGGAATATTTTGCCGGATTTCATCTGATCGTATATAATTAGGTATCGCGCATTGCAAAAAAGAGTGCATTGTCTCTCTATACCTGATAGTCTGTTTTAAATCTTTCTGGATCAAATGTTTTATCTTTATCAGAACGCAAGTCAGCATGATGAACTTTGAGTCGTAGTCGTGGATCCGATGTAATTTTTTCATGTCCTCCTTTTTCCATCGCATAACTTAGAACATTGATGAATACTGCTCGAAGGAGAATTACCTAGAGCAATGTTTTTTACGATTCAGTGCAGACTAGTTGAAGTTCATTTCCAATAAAAGTTAAGGGTCACTATAACTATGGGTCACTACTGGAGGAACAAGAGTACCCTGTGCATGCATGGTGCATGTTTGGACGTTTGCTAGAGTGAAACTTGAAGCACCAGCTCTTCTCACATGCAAGGCGAAATATCAATTTTATCAACTGTTCAACTTCGTGATCATATGAAATCCCTGAACATTTTGGCAAGTCATTACCTTAGTCACAACATTCTTGAATTTTTGGAGTGTTAACTGAAACAAATAAATTTACAAGAAACAGTTGAAGCAGAGTATGTGCAGCAGGGTAAGTCAGTATCAATCTGATAATAAATTTATGGACATGGTCATGGGCGAAATGGTAAATATTTTAATTATACTTAGTTGTGAAGGCCGCCCTTTCGTATAGTGCAATTTTATGCAACTTGCGAAGCAATTTCCCAATAAGGGAGGTGCCATGGGACTCCGTGGTTTGCATCTTTCCTTTTGGGCCATTTATTATTTAATGTTGTCATGCTTATTTTAAGGCCTTTTTCAAACGTCGCGCTTCTCATGTGTCGAACCTAACTCGTATTACTCATGTGTCGAACCTAACTCGTTCGGCAATAGTTCAGCAAAATTCGACGTTGATTCAAACATCGAACTTAATTAAGTCGAACTTAATTGTTAGATGGAAGCTTTCATTATCTTTTGAATGGAGCTTTTCTCGATCAATTGCATTAGATTCGGCGATAAGATAAGTTCGCCGTTTGAATCGACGTCAGGCATGACTGTCTTTGTCGAACTTAATATCGGTGTCGAACTGAATTAAAATCGTTGAATTACTCAATTGATTCAAACGTCGCGCTTATCATGTGCCAAACACGGCTTCGAATTAGGTTCGCGGCACATGAGAAGCGCGACGTTTGAACTAGGCCTGATGTATAACGTTATGGCACCATGCAGTGATGTAGTAGTTGTTAAATAAATATAGGTCAGACTCGTGAAGAAAACTACTCGCAATAGTCACAGAAAAATATTGAACTTGGTATTTTCCATTCATTGCATGGATATGACCAGAAGTTAAAACACCATCGATATAAAACGTGCACCATTCAATTTCTCTGAAACTATGCCACTGAATTGAGCCGTATATGGTCCTCAGCCAAAATTGCGTTGCAAGTTGCATCACAGACACAGTCAAACTGTAATTTAGATAGATGTTTTTTTCTGCATCTCACTCGATTGAAATTGATGTAGAAGGTTTAGGTGGATGGATATTTCGAGTGAAATATTATATACAATATTTTAGACCTGAACGGGAACGGCTACGAAAAATGCAACTCCAAGTCCTCCGACAGGAATTGAATCTGCGGCCCTGCGATTCCGGTGCAGCGCTCTGACCATATAGCTACAGAGTCCAGTTGCCAAGCGTTAACCACAAGTTCATGTATATATATAGATGCGGGTACTGCGGGTTGTGATAAGGTAAATTACAAGATGTTTCTTTCTGCATCTCACTCGATTGAAATTGTAATTTAGATACATCGCATTAAATTTAAAATCCAAAAATATTGGTGTGCAATTTTAAAAGTGTTTTGCTTATTCTCAACCGCATTTGCAGGCTCCCTAAGGGAGCACGGCTGGCAGATACGGCTATAGCACGCTTCTTCGTGCCTCTGAGTGGCAGCTCCCTGATTGTGGTTACCTGATGGTCTGACTTGGTAATTGATGATCAGCTTGAAAACTCATGGAAGTAGAGTTCTGGGTTGGTTCTCTCATGTGCTAGCTTCGAGGTTTTTTCTTCGGGTACCCGGTTTTCCTCCCTCGCCAAAAACTAACCCTTCCACTTCAGCCCCGTCCACCTTAGCTGTACCCCGTGATCAGACATAGGTGGTGGCAGGAAGAGGTGCCTTAGTAAGCCTTCGACTCGGTCGCGTTTGAGCTGCGTCCTTCGAAATTCAGCTCTCAAGTTCCCGAAGGATGATTAGCACCTTTACCGCTACCTTATGATATATCTTGACGAGGGCTTTCAAAACCGCTAGTCTAGGGCTCTAGGCTGTCGCAAAATTCAAGAAACGACGATGTAAATTTTAGTACATGCATGTAACATGGGTTATATTCGATTTGAATTTTTTACCTCTCGTGCAATTTGTCTTTTCTCTTCATTTTCTTCTTCATTTGTTTTATCCGGAGTATCCATATCCATGGAATACCTCAAATGTCTCACATATCGAGATGATTTATCTTGGTTTGATTGTGATTTTTTTCCACGACTACGAGTGACCAATGACTTGACTGTTGTCCATTTCTTTTCGTACATTTTTATATTTAGTTTTCTCCCAGTTTCCCATGTCACCATACGAATATTGGCCGACTGATCATTCCAACTAAATACACTGTCTCTTTTCCCTCTGTCCTTTTTGTTCATTTTATTTAATTTCTTATATTTTTGTTTTCCATTTTCTTTTATTTTCTATTTACAACCAATCTTTAAACCCAGCGCTGCGAATGACGACACGTCTAACATCAACGGTCAAAATCTTAATCACGCGAGTTGATGGCGACTGGACTGGGTTAAGTTAGCGCGTGCCACACAGTCTGACACAGTGGCACAGAGTAATCACATACAGAGGTTCATCTTCGCGGGAAAACCGTAAGGTGTTTTTTACTGGCCGCCATGTTCTTAGCCAGTACCTGCACATGCGCAGTTTACGTAAAAAATTAATGCTGACTGCCTCTCTTTACTGGACTGGCTAAGAACATGGCGGATTTTGCCGAAAAAGCCCTTACGCCGACATCAAAGGTGCCGACATGAAGATGAACCTCTGTATGTGATTACTCTGTGACAGTGGTGCCACAACACAGGCACATATTAAGTATCATTAATCTGTGACACAGGTTAAGACTATATCTTTAATCTCATGTGCCTTAATATAGAAGGCCTATGTCTAGGCTGCCGATAATGGTGACAGTGTACGTTTATAACCACTTTGATGTGCAGTCTTCTGTTAGATATAGTAAATTAAATTTTAGCCTGCTAAGCTGAATCGCAAGCTGAACTAAGTATTATGTGATAGCTTTCCCTAGCTGTCGTATGATTCAAGTTTACTGTGCGTAAAGGATTGTAGTTTAATGTACAAATCAGTGGCGTGCTGGCTCGTGTACGTTCGCCAGGGGAGGCCAGCTGGGAATTTGGCGCCCCCTTGTAATTTGTGTATGGGCAAGCGTCGTAGACGCGAGACTTCTAGGGGAGTCCAGGGACATTTTTTCGCATTATTATTTTCGCATTATTATTATTATTATACTTATTTGACATTCCCAAATGGGTTTTTCAATGACAATTTACAGGTATAAATGTAAGAAAATTTCTACATAATATTTAAGAAATTATCTGATCTGGGGGCATGCTCCCCCCGGGAAAATTTTGAAATCTAGACTCCCTGAAATTTTGGGAGGCGAATTATAAAACATCGTTTTGAATTATAAAACATCGTATAAAATAAAAATGCGCAAGAAACAACACATTCAGAAGTTTGAATAAATATATAATTCATAGGTGAACGGCGAATATTCATGAAGTAGACGGCGAACAGTGATCGTAAGCCAAATCACTTCGCATTTCACAATTAACAATTTACATGATTACATCCTTTGAGATATCACAGACTGGACAGTAATGCTTGTAGTTGTAGGTAGGCTGGTGAATTTTTAATCCTCGCATAAGTCAGAACTCAAATTAAGCGCGCGTACTAGAACTTTGAACCAGGGCGCTTATATGTATATATAAGCGCCCTACTTTGAACAGTGCTTGCGGCACGTAGTACAGTAAGTAATGCGATCTTGCGATAGCCAAGAAAACCTGGCATATCGGAAATCACTAATATTAATGCCTATAAGTTTTATCAGATAAACGACAATGTATCAATCATTAACAATCTCAAACTCTTTCTCTCCCGTTGGCTCATCGGATCTGACAAAATTCCAATTCGGACTAGCGCTTTTGTGCGCGCTTGTGTGTGATTTTGTGCAATTTCGGCGCCCCATTTATGTTTTTGGCGCTCCCTAAAAATCTTCGCTGGGGAGCATGGCCCCTCGGCCCCCCCTGCCAGCACGCCACTGGACTACAAATAGCAATCTTCTTCGGAACCATCCAAATTGGAGCGTTCAAAACTCCCATTGAAACGGGAAATATTCCATTGGGAAACATTTGTTAGCTTACTGCAACTCATGCAAAATGAGGAAATTAAAACAGACAAAATGAACGAAATCGCCCAGAACAGGTTCAACAGGCTTGCGGGGGAAGCCAATTGTGCTTAATATGGAGTTATGGTCATTACAAGCGCTCTTACATTCTGATATGATTTAAAACAGGGCCGGCGCTTAATATATACATACATACACACATTATTCAGCTCACTCCCCGTTGGGGCTTTTCAGTGACCGATTACATCAAGTATCTCGCTTACCTATATCATGTACTTAGCCGCTACATTATCTATTTTTACAACAATTGTGATATTACTTTCCGCTAATCTGTATATCCTAACCACCCACGTTGACTTACTCTTTTCACATGAATGTGATGAGTAAAGTCCTCAGCGAGAATCGAACTCAAGACTCAGAGGTGAAAGCCAAGGCGCTTGCTCTGACAAAAGCGTCCTGGATTTAACTGTCAAAAATGCGCCGTTGCGTCACTTGCGTGACGCTGCTTAGCATTGAAAAGTCCATTTATGCTAAACTAACCACTAAACAAACTTGTTTCATTTGCCGGCAGCCAGCTAGCTAATCTTGGCAGTTAGTATGAGTTCTACATGTCTTTATCACATGACACTTCCCTTTCGGGCTTGAACCATAACCCCAATTTGCCAGCTATAGTACGCGCTCTGCAATGAATGGACGCATGATATAAAGCTGTGCCGCTGTGGGTATTCAATAAGCCAGTTCGGATTCTGCGTCGGGATAAAATTGCAGTTGAATCATAACATGTAGCTAAGACTGGAAGAATTATAATACGCATATCAAAGTATTCAACTGTTCATTCATTTGTGTTTCACATATAGCCACAATAGAACTGTCTTCTGTGTAATTCAGTTGAATATATTTTAATTCTTATGTTATGATTCAACTGCAATTTTATCCCGAATCTCCGAACTGGCTTATATCAAGCTGTGCCTTGGGGAGAGCATGTGATATTAGCACTGATCTAATAAATATTAGTCTGATAGTAGACTGCAATGAACTTTCTTCACCGACGGTGTATACAGGCACAGAATAGAGGTTTATAGATTATTTTGAGAGTTACGATGCACCTGCCCAGGCAAGCCCGATGAATGAAAATGAATGATGATATATACAGTCACGTGCCATCGCGGGCGCGTCCAGCTTTGTATTTGAAGATTTTGTAAACATAGAATTTTTATGATTTTCAAAGATATATGAATAAAAAAGTTATGCCAATTTTCCTTGATAATTTAACGTTGAGTGAGGATGAGTAAAACACCAGTTAGACAACTAACTGAATACTTCAGTACGCCATTAAGTGCTGTACTTCAAGGTTCTGAAAATGACGTGAATTTACAAGGTGCTTTCTACAATGTCGCTGCGTTCCTCTTCATATCTGTTGGCCTTGGTGCTGCAGTTGCGGCTTATTTTGTCTTAGAGGCTTTTATCAAGCCGTTGTTATGGGCTGTACTCTGTGGTGCATTTCTATATCCATTCAAGAAGACATTGTCCACATTTGTTTGTACATGGTTGAGATCACTGAGTGACTGTAACACCCCATTGGTTGTGGGTGTTGCTTTATTACCATTTCAAATTTTGAATGAAGTTTCAGCAGTTGTTGGTTTCTTCACATTTGATCATATCTGGGAATTAATATCATTAACATTGACATCGCTTGGAGTATATTTACTCTATCTTTATCAGCCATTTAATGAGATGTTCATGGTGATTAATGGAATGGGGATGTTTTTGTATCAAGCACTTGACTATTTTTCTAATCCAGTATGGGTAAGGATAGAGCCAGATAGTTACAACTAGGAGTTCCAAATTGGAAGTGAAATGCTGCCTTGTGTAGATCAAATAGTAGAGTATCAGAGCCTGAAATAATGGTTGGACATTTTGTCGGGACAAAATGAAGTAGTCCATGTTCTTCAAACACCATGTTTATATTATATTTTATTTCAATGTTATTCTACTACACAATTGACAAAGTTCAAAACAGACAAAACCACTATGTAATTTACAGATATACTGTGTAGTGTTTTATCCAATGGAAATCGGGAGACAAGATGAAATCGAAAAAATGTCCGACCAAATATGAAAATATCTGATCAAATTCCCTTTTGGTCAGACATTTTTTTCTGGACAACTTTGACAGAACTTTATTTTAGGCTCTGGAGTATGATCAAATTTGCTTGCGATAATAGGAAATTCGAAGTATGTGATTTTTTATCATGAAACTGCATGATCTGCATCATAATTGTAGATTTTTTTTCATGAAATAGAATTATCTATGTCATAATGGACAACTTGACAGCATGTGACACATTTTTTGCATAGACAAATGACAGGTTCATTTGCATTTACATTAGCTTGGTTAAGAAGACTGGCATGAGTGAAAATCCAAAGCATCAAGAATGGTGTGCAAATAGCCCAATCTATACTTGCACAAACTATTGCCAAAAATACATAGTTTGTGTGTGAATAAACATGACAAAACTATCTGTGTAGTTCATCCATACAGACATCCTGGTTTGGCTTGACATATGAGATCCTTCTGTGTGTATACAGGCTATATAGCATTAGACAAACTGTCATCACTCATAGTTAGACAGTGGAAACACCCTAAGTCATGATACATTGAGCTTCT
This sequence comes from Trachythela sp. YZ-2020, assembly GCA_016169945.1. Lineage (NCBI taxonomy): Eukaryota > Metazoa > Cnidaria > Anthozoa > Malacalcyonacea > Clavulariidae > Trachythela > Trachythela sp. YZ-2020. The sequence continues at coordinate 6,361,924 of JADLSH010000369.1, forward strand.
ATAGCTAGTTCGTCTGAGTCAGGCCCTGATCTAGCCTTCTCCACAAACATCTCGTAGTTTCTTTATTGTGGAACTAACTCTGGCACCAGTTGGCAACTTGTGAGATACAGTACCAGGGAAGAAGGCTAGCCCTGACCCAAGTTTAAAGCCATATTTGGTGAGGTATGTCCACTATAGGTAAGCAGATGCTAGCAGGTGGACAGGTGGTTAGCATAATGCTTACAGATGGTTTATCAAAAGCATATATCACAGTAAACATTAGCTTAATTAGTCTAGCAAATACAACCTAAGGTACGTGTTTCATGATTGTCTAATATATCTTTATAATCCATTTTTTGTTTTTTGTTCTAGGTATGGTCTTTAGTTGTAAGTTATGGTGTGATAGTGATATTTTTCTGGACACCATCATATTCACCAACCATCACAATCATGGCATATCCTGTCTGGAGTGTATTGATATTACATCTGGCTTCCATTGCTGGTGACTTCAGAGTTCCCTTGTTTTTGTTTCTTCTCATACTTTGTATTGTTGGAATTTGTGCTGAATTTATCAAAAAACATAAAGGTTAGATTTAAACAAATGACAATGGGCCAGTTGTATGAAGGCCGAATAGCGCTATCCACCGGGCAGTGATTTTTTCAACCATTGTAAAAATGCTTCAAAAGCTATAAACTACATATATAGACCTCACAATCAATATTAAAGTTACCTTAATACCTTAATAGTTACCTCTACCCGGCCAAGTATGTATGCCTCACTGGCTCAGGTAGGAAATGAATAAATTAAAATATTATCCAGAATATAATCCAGAATAATCAGATTATCTGAATAAAAGATTTATGTTGGGAAGGTCAGTGGGATACCAAAGAACGAATGAATAGTTTAGAAAGAAGATTGAAATACAATGAACAGTGATTAATGTGAAACAGTATCAAAATATCAACGAAGTACCAAATTTAAGAATTTTTGAGAAGCATATTATTTGTTGTCTCCTGTAATCTGTGTAAAAAGGGCGTACCATGTCCATGGCTTTCTTCTTATTCAAAGAATAATGAATAATGAAACACGTGGAGACTAATCTGTTTAATTTGCGCTTGTTCAATTTTCCCAAAATTTTTATCAACTCGCGATAACTTGGCTTTAATGATCTAAATTAACCAATTCAAATGTAACCAGTGCCTGTGAGGACTTGTGTTCTCCTTTGATTTCCTTTAGGGCCCGTTTCTCAGTCCTCATAATGCATAGAAAATCGGGCAATGGCAATGAGATGCTCGCAACGAACAGGGAGTGGCTTCGTGCGAGGACTAGAAATTCATCCTTTGATGACAAGACTCTTGAAGTAAACTTGTGCTTTAATCCAAGTCTTTGAACACCAGCCTTTAGTTAGCGCTATCCACCGGATAGTAATATTTTCAAGCTTTCTAGTACGGTATTTTTTTAGATTTAGTTCTAAAATTCATTTTATATTAAATGTGGGGTTCATATCCGTTGTTTAACAACCTTACAGATATTGTTAAAGGTTGAAAAGATAACTGGTGGATTGCACTATCCGACCATCGCACAACAATGCTTGATACATTAAGCCTGGTATTCACATTTTAGTAAGACATACGTTTTGCACATGTATTTGTATTTTGCACATATATGGCCGATTATTGACAGATTATTACGCAGGACAGATTATTATATAGAACTTTTATCTGTGCTGTAATGTACACATGTATAAAACATTAAGTCTTATTCATGTTTTACTAGGTCACAAGTTAAAACGAGATGGCAGTAGATTATTACGCAGTTTATCCGTGGCTGCAGCAGTTGCATTGAATGATCAAACAGCTGTAGAATCTGAAGACGATACAACGGAAGGAAATTCAAAATCTGAAGTGGAAGGAGAGAAAACTGGAAAACCACAAGAACAACCTGTACATCATGTTGAAAGGTTTCATCTTCAATTTATACACACATAAAGCAATCTACTTTTGGTGATAAAGGCCATGTTACACAAAGCGATTGTTGTTGCAACGTGCAATTTTAGTTCTTGTACAGAGTTTGAGAAATTTTCATGTTGGCCCACCTTTTACTCTGCATACTGAAACACGGGTCATGCTGTCCTTTTTTGTCTTAAAGTACTTTTCTTCCGCGCCTCTGTAATATGGCTTTAAGTTAACAATGATTTCTCATTATGAACATTTATTCCAATTGCGGGTTCTGTACAGGAAAAAAATGATAATGAGCTTCCCAACTTATAAATGATAATGAGCTTCTATACTCCGATACCAAATCAAAAGTTCAATTTTACTGTTACAGTTGCATGTTCTGTCCTTAATTGGCTTCAAACTGAGCAAGTCCTTTTCTTTATCTTGTAGTATTGATGGTGAAGTGAAAAAGAAAGAAAGACCTAGGCTGGTCAAACTAAAACCTGTGACAAGTGATAATATAAATGAAAAACCACAAAACATGAAAGCCAGCAATATTTTCTTCCTTGCTTTATTTTGGGCAATTGGACTTGTATGCATCGTGAAAAATGTTTGGATATTGGAACTCCTTACCATTCCGTTCGTTATATATTTGATTAAAACACTGCTTGCATGGATTGGAACAAATAATGTAGTCCATGAACAACTAGAGAGCACTCAGTTGAAACTGAAACTATGGGCAAAGGAAAGGAAGGATGTTTTGGCTCCAGCACCTGTACGAGGAATTATGAGAACAGTCTTGCTGGGTGATAAGAAGGTAAGACTATATGTATAGTACTAGACAGTCTTGCTGGGTGATAAGAAGGTAAGACTATATGTAGTACTAGACAGTCTTGCTGGGTGATAAGAAGGTAAGACTATATGTAGTACTAGACAGTCTTGCTGGGTGATAAGAAGGTAAGACTATATGTAGTACTAGACAGGCTTGCTGGGTGATAAGAAGGTAAGACTATATGTATAGTACTAGACAGTCTTGCTAGGTGATAAGAAGGTAAGACTATATGTAGTACTAGACAGTCTTGCTGGGTGATAAGAAGGTAAGACTATATGTATAGTACTAGACAGTCTTGCTGGGTGATAAGAAGGTAAGACTATATGTATAGTACTAGACAGTCTTGCTGGGTGATAAGAAGGTAAGACTATATGTATAGTACTAGACAGTCTTGCTGGGTGATAAGAAGGTAAGACTATATGTATAGTACTAGACAGTCTTGCTGGGTGATAAGAAGGTAAGACTATGTATATGTAGTACTAGACAGTCTTGCTGGGTGATAAGAAGGTAAGACTATATATGTATAGTACTAGACAGTCTAGTTTGCAATCGTGGAAGCAGATCTGGAGAATCTATTTTCCTTCGTGGCAGCAAAATCCAGAATAAAGAAATACTGTGTCTATAACAGTTTAACTGACGCTACCTCGTAAAAGATACCTAAAAACTTGACATATATTTAGTGCGTTTAGATCAATTGTTAAAAGTTCGGCTGGACAATTAGTAGATAGGACTAACAAAAGGCCTTTATTTGAAACGTCCGAATTTGTCCAGGAATTTGTTCTATTTTTTTCAAGTCGTGCAACTTGAAAGTTGCAAACAGTGGCGGAAATTCACTTTTTCTTGTGGCTGACAAAGCCTTCTATAAAATATATTTCTCTTATAGATGGTCCTGTGGATAGAACAATTTGCAGACAAACTTATCAGCATCTGTATGATTATGTGTCTCATACTTGGCACAATAGTATTCAGTGCTATCATGGCAGTTCAGGTAGAGGCTTCTGTGTGGTGCTTATTATATATAAGGAGCTATAATTTATACTTAATATATACTATACTGTACTTAGTATATCTCTCAAACGTGGGTGTCCAGTGTCTAGATAGTATTCTACAATAAACTGAGGTGCTGTTGGTCGGAACTATCTCAAAACAATTGAACGCACCGAGAAGGGCCTTCGCTCGAAACGTTGAAATGTTTTTAAATAAATGATTTTTACTATATATTAATTGTTACTCATGTATTATTGTAGTCAAACTCAAGCTGTGACGGAAGGTCGCCATACCAATGGCCCATCTAAACTATAGCACTATAGCAGCAGGGCTCGCAAAAATTTGGCCAGGTCATACCAAAAATTTGGTTGTCCAAAGCTATTTCTGGCTTGCCACCTCAATTAAGTAAATGAACCACAACAATGTATGTCGACCTGGAAGCCGCGGCCATGTTTTATCTCGCGAGTTGCGTAGTGAATTGAATTTACCCCTCACAATAAACACACGCTCACTGAAATGCGTACAGGGAAATTTCAATACATTTGACAAATCAACTTTTCACATGGCTTTATTAAATGCATAGACTTGTAAAAGTATGTTTTTATTCGTGGTCTTAGCCTAATTTCTTGTTGCCTGTCGGGACATAAGTCAAGAGATTTTGGTTGCCCGACAGAAATTTTAACGAGCAGGCGATTTTGCGATCCCTGACTAGAAGGGATTTTATAGAGGCAGTTTGATAAAGTTTGCAAGTATTTTACTCCCGATGTATGTGTTTGCGAAGAGGTTGCCTCTAAGTTCTTCATCATCCTAAGGTGTACTTAGAATTTGCTAACTTTAATTCCAGAAATACCCGTAGTGATAAATAAAGGAATGGTTGTCAATATCTCTGAAACTATAATCATTATATTTTATGTTGTTTTCGTATCAGGTTCAACGTGAAAGTATGCACATGGTTCAAGTGACAGGAGATCTTGTGAATGATGCAATTAATCAGTACCCAGAACTTTTCAAGTGAGAAATCAAATTTTATACTAGTTATTTATGATAGAAGAGGTTTTTTAGTCCGGGGCAAACTAGGAAACAATATTGCGGAAACATTGCTTCCTAGCCATGTTGCAAGATGGTGGAAAAATCAATAAACAATGTTTGCGGTAACAATTCTATTTCCTGAGAAATATCGAAAATTTCAAATGTTTCCGCTACAATATTGCCTAGTTTGCCCAGAGATTTGTAACCTATAAAGCCATTGAAAGAACTCAAACTCTACCAACAGTAAAGAGTTTTAAATTATTGGCTCGGAAATATCTACTAGTAGACTACAATCTGTGCTTATTTTAGGCACTGGCTCCCAGAAAATAAGGATTTCCACGATATTCTTCAAAATGCTGTGGACCAAATGTATTTACATGGCAGAGACTGGCTAGCTAATAAAGTAAGACATGTTATGGATCGTGGGCGTGGAAGGATTTATTGGTCCTTCAAACAAACTTTGAATATACTTCGTTATAACATTAGGGAAACTTTTAGGGTGTCTTAATATCCATAAAAATGTCTCTAAATAACGTCACAATAACTTTGGTGCAACGCTTTACCTTAGTATTAGGTTGGGATTATGTTAGGAAGCGGGTGAAGATTAGGATTAATATTAGGTAAGGAAATGTGTTAAGAAAAGGATTAGGAGTAGTATGGAGCGGGGCTTAATGGACCCAGTTTTATGCGTAAAATTTAACGAGTGCCCTGCATAATTCATGAGTTAATTATGTTAATGATCTGAATATTAATGAGTTTATAATTAATTCATTTCCGAGGATAATCCGAACAATTCAAAGTATGAGTTATGCATATTAATGAGCATTTATAATTAGATTCATTCCGACGACGTTAAAACAACGAGAGGTTTCCGACAGTTCGCCATTTTGTTCCAAGATGGCAGAACAGCTAATTCTGGATGTTTTTAAGGAAAATAACGTAGAATTAACGCAGGATACTTTACGGTTTTATATAAAACTGCTTTTAGAAAAGCATGAACATACATATAACTCCATGATATGTAGTATTGTAAGAGATAATGTGTTTGAAAATTTATGTCAAACATATGAAGAGACAAAGCCTTTAAATTCTGGTAGAATTATGGCTTACCTGGCTTTAGTTTACAAAGTGAGCGATTTTTGTGACACTGAAACAGTGCGAGAAGCCGTTCGAATATGTGTAGACGATTTAAAACAATTTGATTTAGCGAGTTATTTAGCGAATTTCATGGTTGGTGGGTTAGTGTTACAGCTTAACCGCGTGTAATTTGAATATCACTAATTGGAATTGAATAGCGAAAGTCATTAAGAAGTCATTAACTGTTGTACATGGGTGAACACATTGTACTTTAACGACATTGCCTAAACGCGTTTATGCTGAACTTGTAAGAGACGGGCTTTAACGACATGTTAAAGCCTATTTTATGGTCTATATTCCACCTCTGGGATAACTTTACTTTACATTAAAAGTTATACGTAAAGCATACTGTAACTAAACATTCAGTTATATTAACGTGTGCATGCGCAATTGAAAATAGAGAAAATATACGTCTTGTGTACAATTTTATTAAAATATTATTACACTCCGCATAGAGTATATTATATCTGTTTATATAAGGTAGTTGAGGAAGTCTAGTCTGAATCAGTATTTTCACCCTCTTCAATATAAGCATTGTCTTTTAAAAGACGTTTCAGAAGAAACTTTCTTTTATCAACGGCTGCTTCCAAAGCCTCATCATGATCAAAGTCGTCACTGTTTATATACACATCTCTCGTGTTCATTACTTTTTTATGTACATGATTCCTCCTAAGCTGTCTCATCCACAATAGACGTTCCAGATAAACACTTTCGAGCTCTTTTTGTAGTTTAGGTAATATCAACGCGTACGCTTGCTTGTTGGAAGTTTCGTCATCAAGACCGTTTTCGATAAGATTCTGTTTTATTTCTTCGTACTCGCTGGCATATCTTTGTTTTGCTTCCTCTATTAATGGTTTCCAAGGATCACTTTCATCTTCTAATTCAGATCCTGATTCATTTCCATCTACCTCAGAATTTTGTGCATTATCACTATTTGACGCTTCGTCATCTGACTCCATGGGTACGGAATTGTGATCTGTATCCGACTCTTCCTCTCGGAATGGGCAGTATTCGTTTTCGTGTCTGCGCAAATTAATGCGACGATTAAAAGATTTACCACAAAACTTGCAGCTCATCACTCTAGCACTGTTAGTAGCAAATGAGGGATTTTAAGAAAATTATTGCCTCATGAGCACTTGCTCTGTTGTATAGCTCATGAATGAGCGTTGACGTAGACAAGCTCACGACGACCACTCATAATTACTCATACCCCACGAGCACTCTGAAATACTCATTTTCGTTGAGCAGACATACAAGATGGCCCGAGCAAGACGAAAACATGACAGATGTCCCGTAACTCTTTCAGACTGGCTACCAGACCTGTAAGAATTTTCATGCCATATCTACTTTGCCAACAATGCTCCAAACGACTGCTGGCTGCTGGAAGCCGATTCATTTGCACTCTCAAGTGAGTTGAAAAGTACGGCGATATAGTATTTTCAACACTTTTGTGGACAAGCTCACGACGACCACTCATCATTACTCATGCCTCATGAGCACTTGCTCTGTATAGCTCATGAATGAGCGTTGACGCAGACAAGCTCACGACAACCACTCATAATTACGCATATCCTATGAGCTGAGAAAATCATGAAGATAGATATAACTCCATGATATGTAGTATTTCACTATAAGGTTAAGAATATTTACAAAGTCGAAGAGTGATCTTCCAATAGGCCGTGCACATTAGATATATAAAATGAGAAATATATTACAACAATGGAATTAATTATTAAAGCTTATATCAAGTAGAAGTTAAAAATATCACGCTAAATTACACACTATTTGAAGCTAAATTAATTTTGAACGATGTTAATGTACTCAATCTTTTCAGATTAGGTGGTAAATTGTTCCAAGCCACTGCGCCTCTATATGAAAACGATTTTTTGCAAAAGTTTGTATTTGGCTTCGGAGGCACAAAATTGAAATTGGCCTGTCTAGTTTCATAACCATGTACCATACTTGTTTTGGTAAATAGGTCGATTAGATAATCAGGTACCATGTTATTATTTACCTGATACATTATGGTACATAATTGATTGTTTCTTCTTACACTGAGATTTGGTAACAACAAATTATTCTTCTATACACTATATGCTCAACGTAAGTGAATATTGTAAGCCTAGTATTTTTATGAATTCTGTATGAATAAGTTCAATAACATATCGTGAGCGTAGTTCAGTCGTGCTCACTCAATCCCTTCCGAGCGAGCCAAAGAAAGGCGAAGCAGTTAATGTAAAGTCAACAGGGTTGATTAGCAACACAAAACAATATCGCAAAACGAAAATTATTTTACGCCAAGAGGTGAGAACAGGCCTAGTTTCAGGTTAATCTATTTGGTGTCTTGTAAAAAGACCGCTTGGTTTTTGAGCCAATACTATCCGTAGCAGACATGAATTATCCTTTCTGTCTAATCTAGTATGCGGCTAAGTGGGGTGTGGAACAGACATAAGGACCAAGTCACTCAAAGTCAGCTCATGGGATATGAGTAATTATGAGTGGTTGTCGTGAGCTTGTCTGCGTCAACGCTCATTCATGAGCTATACAGAGCAAGTGCTCATGAGGCATGAGTAATGATGAGTGGTCGTCGTGAGCTTGTCCACAAAAGTGTTGAAAATACTATATCGCCGTACTTTTCAACTCACTTGAGAGTGCAAATGAATCGGCTTCCAGCAGCCAGCAGTCGTTTGGAGCATTGTTGGCAAAGTAGATATGGCATGAAAATTCTTACAGGTCTGGTAGCCAGTCTGAAAGAGTTACGGGACATCTGTCATGTTTTCGTCTTGCTCGGGCCATCTTTTATGTCTGCTCAACGAAAATGAGCATTTCAGAGTGCTCGTGGGGTATGAGTAATTATGAGTGGTCGTCGTGAGCTTGTCTACGTCAACGCTCATTCATGAGCTATACAACAGAGCAAGTGCTCATGAGGCAATAATTTTCTTAAAATCCCTCATTTGCTACTAACAGTGCTAGAGTGATGAGCTGCAAGTTTTGTGGTAAATCTTTTAATCGTCGCTTTAATTTGCGCAGACACGAAAACGAATACTGTCCATTCCGAGAGGAAGAGTCGGATACAGATCACAATTCCGTACCCATGGAGTCAGATGACGAAGCGTCAAATAGTGATAATGCACAAAATTCTGAGGTAGATGGAAATGAATCAGGATCTGAATTAGAAGATGAAAGTGATCCTTGGAAACCATTAATAGAGGAAGCAAAACAAAGATATGCCAGCGAGTACGAAGAAATAAAACAGAATCTTATCGAAAACGGTCTTGATGACGAAACTTCCAACAAGCAAGCGTACGCGTTGATATTACCTAAACTACAAAAAGAGCTCGAAAGTGTTTATTTGGAACGTCTATTGTGGATGAGACAGCTTAGGAGGAATCATGTACATAAAAAAGTAATGAACACGAGAGATGTGTATATAAACAGTGACGACTTTGATCATGATGAGGCTTTGGAAGCAGCCGTTGATAAAAGAAAGTTTCTTCTGAAACGTCTTTTAAAAGACAATGCTTATATTGAAGAGGGTGAAAATACTGATTTCCTCCTTCCTAGACTTCCTCAACTACCTTATATAAACAGATATAATATACTCTATGCGGAGTGTAATAATATTTTAATAAAATTGTACACAAGACGTATATTTTCTCTATTTTCAATTGCGCATGCACACGTTAATATAACTGAATGTTTAGTTACAGTATGCTTTACGTATAACTTTTAATGTAAAGTAAAGTTATCCCAGAGGTGGAATATAGACCATAAAATAGGCTTTAACATGTCGTTAAAGCCCGTCTCTTACAAGTTCAGCATAAACGCGTTTAGGCAATGTCGTTAAAGTACAATGTGTTCACCCATGTACAACAGTTAATGACTTCTTAATGACTTTCGCTATTCAATTCCAATTAGTGATATTCAAATTACACGCGGTTAAGCTGTAACCTAACCCACCAACCATGTAATTCGCTAAATAACTCGCTAAATCAAATTGTTTTAAATCGTCTACACATATTCGAACGGCTTCTCGCACTGTTTCAGTGTCACAAAAATCGCTCACTTTGTAAACTAAAGCCAAGTAAGCCATAATTCTACCAGAATTTAAAGGCTTTGTCTCTTCATATGTTTGACATAAATTTTCAAACACATTATCTCTTACAATACTACATATCATGGAGTTATATGTATGTTCATGCTCTTCTAAAAGCAGTTTTATATAAAACCGTAAAGTATCCTGCGTTAATTCTACATTATTTTCCTTAAAAACATCCAGAATTAGCTGTTCTGCCATCTTGGAACAAAATGGCGAACTGTCGGAAACCTCTCGTTGTTTTAACGTCGTCGGAATGAATCTAATTATAAATGCTCATTAATATGCATAACTCATACTCGGAATTGTTCGGATTATCCTCGGAAATGAATTAATTATAAACTCATTAATATTCAGATCATTAACATAATTAACTCATGAATTATGCAGGGTAACTCGTTAAATTTTACGCATAAAACTGGGTCCATTAAGCCCCGCTCCATACTACTATTAGGATTAAGAATTATACGGATAAAGAACTATAGCTTATGGGTAAAAAATTGCTGTATTCAAATTATAGTTTTTAATACCGTATGGAAATTGCCCCCAACTTTTCATTTCCCTATAAATTTTAAACGTGATTGACCTGAATGTGATAGGCGAGTATTATGTACATTGATTTTCATGAGAGCTGGCGTCAGATTTGCATTGTGGTATAATTCGTGCTTGATATTTTACTGTAGGTTCAAGATCTTGGTGGGTCAAAAGACAGAAATAATTCCCAGCTGAAGAAAGAGATTTTGGAGTTAACTGATCGTTTGTACCACAGTTGGAAAGAGGTACTGTACGCAATACAGTCATGAGGTTTTATAACAAACATACTTGCAGGGAGGTGAGTCCGGGATTTGACGCACCGAGGGTGGCTGGTAGCTGTCCGAACCTACCTCGCTTCGCTCGGTGCGTCAAATCAGCCACCCTCGGTGCGTCAAATCCCGGACTCACCTCCCTGCAAGTATGTTTGGTTTTTATCTCATGCCATTTCGGGAAAAAGTACTGAAGAAATTACGCATTTTAGTATATAATTTCTTGTTTGGATAACGAACATTTTAGCCGCCAACATACTACGCAAACAAACAAACTTAGGCTTAAATTGAAGCTAAAAAAATTATCTACAATACTCCCTTATTCTTGAAAAGAGAAAATGCACACATTCTGCGAAAACATTGCCAAGGTTTATGAACCTGCCGAACAAATTTCGGCGGCCATCTTGAAAATACATCGATCCCGAACCCACCTCCTAAACATACGTCAGCAGGTGGGCTCGGGATTGAACGCACCTCTTCGGAGCCAATAGGAAAGCCGCTTTTACGCTAGGTATGAGATAATGATTTAATTAGCTGGCGGAGGCATGCAGTCTCTGAGTTCCATCTATAGTTGAATTAACAAGAAGTTGCATTCACAACCCATAACTAAGAAGTAGTTTTCTGGCGCTTAATTGGCAGAAAAATACTAAACTCCTGATCAACGTTACATGCAGTCTAGTATTGCACACCTTTCGTACCGTAGATATAACTTACGTTTTAAAGGTTGACCCTAATCAGACCACACGAGGATACAAATTGACAAGTTTCCATATCATCTATATTGTGAACTTGCAATTGTCTATTTTAAATATCCTTTTCTTTATAGGAAAGCAATACATCATTACCTCACAGTCTTAACACTACATCGAGTAGCTCAAACACAACCATCCAAAAACGGAAAGTTCCATTTGGTCTATCATTGCGTGGCATTTACAAATGGATAACTGTAAAACAACAAATTGATCTGAGCACAGTTTTCAATGTCGTTAAAGAGAATATTGGTGTTTTGTTGTCGGTAAGCGTTATTTACTCTGTACTGAAGATCTTATAGACTTTTATAGAGATTATCATCATTTATATAATATGTGAATCAAAGTAAATTATACGCATGATTTGAGCCTGCATGGGACTTATTCGTCAATTGTTGAAATTTAAGTTGTTCTCATGTGTTTTAAATTTTTAGGTTTTAGAATCAGTTTGGTTGATCTTTAAAAGCAATATGAACTTGGCTTTTAATATTGTCACAGTGTTGCTATCCTTGGTTTTCTCCAGTGGAACATACTTACTTAACGCTGGTTTCTCCACTGTAAGTTAGAAATGGAGTCAAGTTCTGATCAACGGACTCAACCGACTGATCGGGGCTGAATAATAGATCAAATGTAGTGTTCTAGTGTAGGTATATATAGTGACCATTAGTAAGCCGTCTTCGTTATGGCGCACAATACGTCGACGTTTTTACTATATATTTCAAGTATATATATAGTCACATCTTATTATCGGGGCGAAAGTTCATGTACATTAGGACGATCTCTGAATACCATTTGCGGTTTTGAGGTTAGGTTAGGATCAGGGTTCGATCAGGGTAACGGATAGGATTAGGATTGGAGTTAGGGTTAGGATTAGTTAGGATAAGTAACAAGGAATAACAAGTAACCAAATTTTTGTCTATTTCAGATCGTCTTTTTAACAGCGCTATTTTATCTTCTGAGTTTTTCTCAAAATCAATATTTGCCAGTTTATTGGGTCAGTACTCTCTCTGGAAGTGAAGCAACGCTATTTGGCGAGGCCATATATACAGCAATTAGGTAAGTCATTTGAATATATACAGCAATTAGGTAAGTCATTTGAATATATACAGCAATTAGGTAAGTCATTTGAATATATATAGCAATTAGGTAAGTCATTTGAATATATACAGCAATTAGGTAAGTCATTTGAATATATACAGCAATTAGGTAAGTCATTTGAATATATACAGCAATTAGGTAAGTCATTTGAATATATACAGCAATTAGGTAAGTCATTTGAATATATACAGCAATTAGGTAAGTCATTTGAATATATACAGCAATTAGGTAAGTAATTTGAATATATACAGCAATTAGGTAAGTAATTTGAATATATACAGCAATTAGGTAAGTCATTTGAATATATACAGCAATTAGGTAAGTCATTTGAATATATACAGCAATTAGGTAAGTAATTTGAATATATACAGCAATTAGGTAAGTAATTTGAATATATACAGCAATTAGGTAAGTAATTTGAATATATACAGCAATTAAGTAAGTCATTTGAATATATACAGCAATTAGGTAAGTCATTTGAATATATACAGCAATTAGGTAGGTCATTTGAATATATACAGCAATTAGGTAAGTCATTTGAATATATACAGCAATTAGGTAAGTCATTTGAATATATACAGCAATTAGGTAAGTAATTTGAATATATACAGCAATTAGGTAAGTAATTTGAATATATACAGCAATTAGGTAAGTAATTTGAATATATACAGCAATTAAGTAAGTCATTTGAATATATACAGCAATTAGGTAAGTCATTTGAATATATACAGCAATTAGGTAAGTCATTTGAATATATACAGCAATTAGGTAAGTCATTTGAATATATACAGCAATTAGGTAAGTCATTTGAATATATACAGCAATTTTTTATTATTTTTTTATTATTTTAACATATTTATACAGGTTAGCTTCTTCAGGCTAAGAGGAGCCTGCTATCAATGAAGGACCTGTAGTAAAATTAAAAGATAAAAATCTAAAAGTTAAAATGTCTATACTAGAACTATTTACATATATAATATTTAAAAGTTTAAATCGTTCATTATAAAATGTTAAAAGTTAAAATCGTTTATATAACAGTTTTGACTTTCCTTCTAAAGTTAATAATTGAGTTCTCGTTTCTTAGTTCTTCACTAAGAGAGTTGAACATCAGAGCTCCTTGTACCGCAAACGACTTTCTTCCAGCCTCCGTCTTCACTTTTGGAATAATTAAGCGAGAGTTGTTGTTCCGGGTATTTATTCCATGATTGAAGCGCTCAAATCTAACATGCGGGAAGTTAGGACCAAGCGAGTGTAGCGATTTGAAGACATCTGTGACAACACGTCTTTTGCGGGAAGTTAAAACATCAGTATTGATACAGTTTCTAGGACCAATTATTTTAACGACTCTATCCTGCAGTTTGGAGTTGGCAGATTTACTAAGACCCATATAGACAGGATAGCAGTAGAACATAATCGGACTGATCATGGTTCGATATATACTTTCCGCAACATATGGACTTATGTTCGGACGAATGCGAGAAAGTTGACTCAATCGGGAGGACACTTTCTTGTAGACTTTTGAAACTTGAGTAGACAAAGTCAGATGATTATCCAAAGTAACGCCAAGGTACTCATACTCCTTAACTTCCTCGATAGGCGTCCCATTCATTGTAATATTGCATCTTGGTTGACGTGCTAACTTCTGAGGTGTTCGATATAGCACAAACTCGGTTTTGCCTTTTTTCAAATTGACTATGAGGTTGTTTGATACTAGCCACCTAGAAACAAGTTGTACTTCGCTGTTGATAATTTTCTCAATTTGTTCAGCGCTAGTATCTGAATAATAAAGAACAGTGTCATCTGCATACATCAAGATGCTACATTTCTTCAACGTCAAGTACATATCATTGATCTGTAAAACAAAGAGAAGCGGGCCAAGAATAGATCCTTGGGGAACACCGTGGGTCACATATTCCTTATTAGATTTTACTTGATTGTAGCAAACATACTGAGTTCTATTGAACAGATAGTCCCCGACTCAAAGATGTTCATTGTTTATTATTCCATAATACGGTAACTTATTAAGTAAGCAGGCGTGGTTAACTGTGTCAAATGCTTTCCTTAAGTCCAAATACACAGCTCCAGTACAACAGCTTTTATCCATGTTTTGTCGAATATGTTCAGGTAAGTGACAGCATGCTGAGTGCATTTTCCGCGTCGGAAGCCAAATTGTTGGGGGCAGAGTAATTCATTTTCTTCCAGATAATCTGTAATTTGCTCATAAGCAATCTTTTCGATGACTTTGGAAACAATGTTTAAAACAGATATAGGTCGATAGTTGTCGAAGGTGGATCGATCTTCGCATTTATAAATTGAAATTACTCTGCCACACTTTTCAGCGTTTGGGAAAATACCAGAATTGAAACTCTGGTTAACAAGTGTACAAAGTGGCGGCGCTATTTCCTCGCATGCATCTTTAAGCATAGAGGCTGGCAGATTGTCGGGGCCAGCGGCTTTTGAAATTTTCATAGTTTGCAGTAACTTGGCAACGGTAGACCAGTGAACATTCGAGAATTTAAAAACATTGTTCCTTGGATTTATCGTATACAGTAAATTGTCATTTGTGAAGCATCTCCAAGTTTTGTTGCTGAGCGACGCAACATTTTGCTGTAAACGGTATCCGACAGTGGAGAAATAACTACAGAAACCATCCGCTATTTTGGTGGCATCCTGTGTTAGTTCGTGATTCACTTTAAAGAAAGATGTTTTTGAGGTGTTGTTACCTATAGGATATAATTTTTTAATGAGTTTCCAAAAATCCTTTGGAGATTGGTCATTACTTTGGAGAAGATTTCGGCAGAAATTTGCTTTACTATGCTTTATAGCAGAAGTAACAGAGTTTCGTAGACGTCTGTATGTCGACCAAGCAAGTTCATTGTTGGTTTGTCGGGCTTGTTTAAGATAAAAATCACGAGAATTCATCTTAGACTTAATATCTTTTGTTAGCCAGGGACAAGCACGGCCTCTAATCGACTTCTCTACAAATGGAGCGTGTTTATTGACAGTGTGGGACAATTTTTCTTTGAACGTGTTCCAGTCATGGTTTAAATCGTTACCATGAAACTCGCTGTTCCAATCAATATCCGCCAGGTCTCTTTTAAAATAACTCTTATCATACTTAGAGAAATCACGCTTCGCTATTTTGCAGGGTGTAAATTTTTGAATGTTTATTTTCCTGATTATGCCAATGAGATCGTGATCAGGTAAGTCATTTGAATATATACAGCAATTAGGTAAGTAATTTGAATATATACAGCAATTAGGTAAGTAATTTGAATATATACAGCAATTAGGTAAGTAATTTGAATATATACAGCAATTAGGTAAGTCATTTGAATATATACAGCAATTAGGTAAGTCATTTGAATATATACAGCAATTAGGTAAGTAATTTGAATATATACAGCAATTAGGTAAGTCATTTGAATATATACAGCAATTAGGTAAGTCATTTGAATATATACAGCAATTAGGTAAGTCATTTGAATATATACAGCAATTAGGTAAGTCATTTGAATATATACAGCAATTAGGTAAGTCATTTGAATATATACAGCAATTAGGTAAGTCATTTGAATATATACAGCAATTAGGTAAGTCATTTGAATATATACAGCAATTAGGTAAGTCATTTGAATATATACAGCAATTAGGTAAGTCATTTGAATATATACAGCAATTAGGTAAGTCATTTGAATATATACAGCAATTAGGTAAGTCATTTGATTATATACAGCAATTAGGTAAGTCATTTGAAAAGCCTCATATACCATTGATTTGTCGTCATATTATAGTCTGCCCATACATTTGTCGATCGATCAATCGATCTGTGTGTAATCTATACATATATATATATTGTGTGTCTGCTTTGTTCCAACATCATGCTCATATTACTGTACACTAAACTGTCATTGTCATGGTCGAAACTACTTGAAAAACGTTCTTAATTTTCAGGTAGTTCCGACCAAAACCTTTTCTGAAAATGTCTTTGTACTTTTAGACAAGGTCCTACCCCCCCCCCCCCCCGACTGTAGAATGATTTGTAGAATGATTTGTAGAAATGCTTTTTCTAAGGATAAGTGAGGATATATATTTATTGATTGTAAATCAGGAATGTAAAAGATGATATTTCTTTCACTTTCGTGTTTTAAGGGGTGTGTTTGGAGCATCGTTAAAAATGGCCGCATTTTATGGCTTATACACCTGGCTCACTCACACTTTATTTGGAGTTAAAATTGTTTTCATCCCTTCTGGTTGGTATTCAATTTATCCTGTATAATTCACTTCATTTCACAAATACATTGTATCTGTACCTATATATTACAGTATATTTGGCGTTAACATTGCGCATTTGGATATTGACTTTGGCAACTTTACTTAAAATTATTGTATCAGCGTCCAAGCATAATATGGTATTATGCCTGCCTCATACCCAGGTGCCATGGTTTGCTATGCCGCTGCGTGGGCGCGTACGTGGAACGCGTGATCGCTTCCCGCCGAACTTTCCATTTTCACTGATTTTCCTTTTCCCAGTGTTTCGCGCGCACGTGATGCAGTGACAAAAAGCAAACCAAAGCGCTCGGGAACGAGGCGGTTATGCATTTTACGTTAAACAACTAGCAGACTAAAAGTATCTCTGCATGAGTTGAGCTGTTTTCCCATACGGGCGCTTTGTCCTGGCGGGATGAGAAACCTGTTTGAACATGCGTCGTAGCCTGTACGTATCTCGCGTAACAGGTTTCAAACTGCTTTCCTTGGTGCTCACGTACATGATGTGTCTTCACGACGGCAGACCGATTACTCCTATTTTATTATTCGTCACACTAAGGCATTATTTGTTTCCATATAGCTATCGCTGCAGTGACAGGTGTAGTACCATTTGTGGCATCTTATTGGGCTGCTGTTCCAGCTGTCTTAGAATTGTGGCTTATTGAAGACTCTGATATACAAGCTCTGCTTTTGATTATATGTCATATATTACCTACATATGTTGTCGATACTGTCATATACAGTGAAATAAAAGGGTAAGTTATTCACTACCATCATCATGGCCGAGTTCTTGAAAATAACAAGCTTCCATGTAGCGTCTTATCTTCGCTTCCGTTGGTCTCCCGACGGGAGCGAAGATAAGACCCTGCGCAAGAGCTTGTTCTTTTCAAGAACTCGGACATGGGTGAAATGCTCGGTTATTCAAATTTACTAAGTGGTTAGCTTATAAAGTATTTTGAAGTATCAGGGCATTGCAACATAGAGTGGGAAGTCGTAGTAACATCCGGTCTTGAAATATGCTGAATGAGAAATAGCACTGGGATCCTCGTACTGTCCTTTGGACAAAAATCTGCAATTGTTTAGATTTTAGTGTCCTATGATATTTAGGTTGTAATTAGGTTACCTAACTGCATCTTTAACTACTATATACTATGTAATTGTAATTGTAATGCTAAGGTTGCTGTATTATTCAATATGCTGAACATGACTATATGCTTTATGTTGATTAATGTTTGTGTTGTTTTCATCCTAAACAGTGGTGGCCATCCTTATCTTACTGGTTTAGCTGTGGCTGGGGGCATCTACTGTTTGGGTTTGGAAGGAGCTATCGTTGGTCCAATTGTACTTTGTTGTCTTGTCGCTGCATTTAATGTCCACAGAATAATAATGCATGGATCAGAGACATGTCATTAAAATATTCTTTACTCAATTAGCCAATCTGGCCTAGTTAGCAAGCTGGGCAACTTCGTTCCCAGGCTCTTCCCTATTCAAGCTAGAATCCTTCTAAATTGCTGACGTAAGACGAGAAGACCATGGCCTGATAGGAAGACGAGACTAGAAAAGTTTACCTTTATTTATGTACTTTCAAGAATATTTAAATTGGTTTACATTGTGAAAGTGTTGTATTGATTAATTTAGAATGCTGTCTTGATAGTTATAAATATGAAAAGTTATATTATAAACAGAATTATTTAGCACAGCAAATTACCAACGGTTTCTACACAGTTTGACGATGTTTAGTTAAACGTTTCACTGAATATATTGTAAACTTAATAGAATATATTAGAGATAAGCAGGAACATAATATATTTTATACTCTATATTGCGAATTTAGAGTGAGTCAGTATTCAAGCTGTATTTAAACGTAATAGATGTTATGGATATTTGATTGCATAGCAATATACATTACAAAATTCTAAATATTCTTACTTACAAGTTCAGTTCTGTTGAGAGGTGAGCGAA
The DNA here is from genome assembly GCA_016169945.1 of Trachythela sp. YZ-2020. NCBI lineage: Eukaryota > Metazoa > Cnidaria > Anthozoa > Malacalcyonacea > Clavulariidae > Trachythela > Trachythela sp. YZ-2020. The sequence continues at coordinate 6,380,803 of JADLSH010000369.1, forward strand.
GTCCATGATCAATGAAATTCATTTTCAAATAATAAATTCAAATGCATTTATTAAACCTGATTTCATGAATTTTAAATTTGTAAACCTAAGCTATTGAAGAGAAAACAACATGTACGATACAACGTCCGTTTCTTTTGCATACATTGTCTATATTCTAATATATTTTGTCTCAAATAAAGAATGAAGTCGAGGCTATGCGTGTATGATGGGAGATTAATGTTTAAATGAGTCTAATGAGTCAATGAGTTATGAGTCATAAAATTGGGATTTATTGTATTTTGGTATATTTTTGTTATTTTTCTCGAATTACATTGCGTACATGCCATATAGACTACATGAAATGCTGGGTTAAATCCCGACCCTAAAGCTCCGTACAGACGAGCAAGTTTTCCTTGGCAAGTTTTCCTTGACAAGTTTTCCTTGACAAGTTTTCCTTGACAAGTTTTCCTTGACAAGTTTTCCTTGACAAGGAGCCTTGTTCAAAAGCTAGTCATGCCAGCTTTTGAACAAGGAAAATTGTTCGTGTGTACGGCCGACAAGGAAATGCGCAGTACGACACTGCACACTTATTTTCGATCTAGTTGAGCGGCCATTGCTACTATAAACATGAAGAATATAATTCACTTGTGTCGTTAAGTCGACACGGGCACAGAATAGGAAATGACCAGAAAGGCCACTGAGCAGTGCAACGTGAACGTGACCCCCTATTTTTATGCAGTTTTCTGGCTAATGGCAGATCAGCCAGTTCAGCGTGTTTATTGGCCAGAAAATGTAATTGACTGGCTAGAATAATGGTAATAAACATGCGTAATGCGACATGCGCAGCGTCAAAAACTTCAAAGGTTCGGCCTCGAGTGGCCCTTCTAGTCATTTCCTATTCTATGACACGGGCTCGTAAAACTTGTCGACGAAAAATTGATCGAAAAAAACGTGTTTGCCGTACACACGACCAAGTAAACTCGACAAGGAACTTGTCAAGGAAAACTTGCTCGTCTGTACGGGGCTTAACCCTTAACCCTAATTGAGCCTGATGATGAATAAGTTTGATGATAGTCAATAAGTTTAGTTTTATAGGGGTGGTGCCCTGCATGGGTCTCGTTGTCCCATTTGCGCTAGCCCCATTGGACGTATACCCTGTAATTTTATTTGTTTGTATAATATTATATGTGTCCAAATATAAAGCTGATTAAATAAATAAATATATGTAAACTACATAACCTAGTATCCCTGTGTAGACAGTTGATAAAAAAGGTTTTTAGGCAGACTCATAACTCATTGACTCATAACTCACAACTCATTGACTCATTTGACTCATAAAACAGGCATCCTCGTATGATGGTACGCTTCGGCCGATCCTGTAAATGGTCGGACTAATCGATCAAATTCTTCTAATCGGTTTGTTCCTTGCGCGCGTGCATAAAGAACATTTGTACGTTTTGAGAGAAGGCCCTACGTTCTCTCCGTTTTTATCTCTTTCAGGTAGTTACGACAAAAACGAAGGCAGTTTTTAGGCTGTGGGCAGAAGGCTGAGAGCTGGGCGGGAGTGCTGCGGGCGGCAGAATAATGAAACGCCTAGCTGCTACACAGGCTCTCTCCAGCCTCAGTTCTCCCGTACGTTCTGCTCACTGATCTGTCTTGCAGCCAATCCTCTCCTCCGCAGAGCCTTTTATAGGCGCGTGAGTGAAGGAAGCGGAAAGAAAATATACGGTCCTTTCTCTTCGCTCCCTCCCTCGCGTTCCGAATTTCAGCGGTTAACTTGATACCACACACCTTCTAGCGCAATGGTTGCGCAATGGAGAATTAAATTCACTGTTCTTAAAAAGCCTTTGGTTCTGTGGAGGAGAGAGCAGGAGATCAATGGTTCTGCTCTGTAGCTAGCCTGCTCTGTAGCTAGTTGAGGCGCGGGCAGCGAAAAATTAGGAAGGCGAGGTGCGGGAAAGGCCCATCACACTCAACCTGTTTCATCCGCTGAGCATTTTTATGCTATAAACCAACACCAAGTATATAGTGGTAGATCTGCGGGCTCATGGAAATTGCGAACACGAAAGATTGGAACAGTGCTTCCACTTGCAAGGATTTTTCCCTGCAGCAAGGAAATATTGGTCCTTGCAAGGAAAATGCAAGGAAATGAGTTTTACAAGGAAATGGCAAGGAAAAATACAAAAATTAAAGAAATTGCAAGTCTAAAACAGTGAGCTCTATATATATCTGGAGTAAGAACTTCTAATGTTCGGCCAATAGGTCAAGTGAAGCCAAAGATGGCGGCAATTGACGTCCAAACTCATGAAGGTCATAAACAGTTTTCATACCATTTTTCTAGCTAATTCCAGTTTATACTAACAGATCGCATCGCTAATCAAGTTATTAGTTCATAAAATCATGATGTTATTGTTTACATCGGAGTAAAAACACGAAATTTCGGCACACTCCTTGCCGGCTTGTGCAAACCGCGCGGTCGAAAACAATAGAAAGGGATTGGCACTGGACGTCAATTTCCGCCATCTTTGGCTTCACTTTTTGGACATAAGTTCTCACTCCAGATATATATATATAGAGCTCACTGGTCTAAAACCACTTAAACCACAGGAAGCCCAGGCTCTATTTGCCCGCGCCCGCCTGTGACTTCCTTATAACGAGGGAAGGAAGGAAACATTGAGCCCAAAATAGCCCAGACTTGGCATATGTTGCACGAAACTATCCTCGATTTTTCGCCTTTAAATGCATTTCTTTCGAGATTAATCGATATCCCCTGCAAGAATGATACCGTACAACTCTCAAAACAACGATGCTTTAATCAAAGAGCTTAAATTCGCTCTAAAATCCGTGAGGGAATGACAAAATTTGGCAAAAATATATCCGCGTGCCTGGTTTGCTGTTAAAAAACCGGAAGTCGTTGAAAAACTCAAAATACACTCAAACCTGATTGGACAACTTTGAAATTTGAACCCGTTGTCCAATCAGGTTTGAGTGTATTTTGAGTTTTTCAACGACTTCCGGTTTTTTAACAGCAAACCAGGCACGCGGATATATTTTTGCCAAATTTTGTCATTCCCTCACGGATTTTAGAGCGAATTTAAGCTCTTTGATTAAAGCATCGTTGTTTTGAGAGTTGTACGGTATCATTCTTGCAGGGGATATCGATTAATCTCGAAAGAAATGCATTTAAAGGCGAAAAATCGAGGATAGTTTCGTGTAACATATGCCAAGTCTGGGCTATTTTGGTCTCAATGTTTCCTTCCTTCCCTCGTTATAAGGAAGTCACAGGCGGGCGCGGGCAAATAGAGCCTGGGCTTCCTGTGCTTAAACCAGTAAAAATGAAGCTATAAATAGTATAGGCCTAACAAAAGAGGTACAGAAGAATCTGAAAATGCCATCTCCGGCGATCTAGAGACTATAAATTTCAAAATTTGTCGTTCAGCGCCTTGTGCCATTCGACCACTGATCTGAATATAGGCTGGATAACGCATCTCTTGTCAAAAGTGAAGCCGGAAGTCAAGCGGCCGATCAGTGCCGCCACCCGATTCTGAGGCCCTACTTTATTATAGATAGTATTACAGAATCCTAGTTTTTTCGCTTTTTTGCCTTTTAAACATTTCTGGCCGTGCCAGTTTTACTATCACAAAGAGTAGTATGGCTTTATAACGCCGTGAAACTGGATTTACAAGTTCGAAGGAGTGAACAGCCACATATTCAAAATCCACTCAAAATATAGAATTACTGCTACTGGACGAAGGCACTCAAGGAATTTGATGAAATGAACCAGCTCAGTTGCAGTATGAACAAAAGCGTGAATGTGGTAAGTTTTTAAAACAGGAATTAGGAACAGTGCTACACTGGTTCAATATTCACGTACGGAAATAAACACATATTAAGTTAATAACCTAACAAAATTTCCAATATTATTTAACAATCAAATATACTTGAATACTTGATATATAGTAATTGTAACTAATATAGTAATTGTAACTAATATAGTTAGTAGTAATTATATGATTGGTGGTCAAAGAAAGAGAAGTTTTTCTTCAAGTGTTGTGTGGCTTCTTCATTTCTTGTCCTGGGACTCTGGGAGTGCAATTTTGTTAACATTTCCATTTGATGAAGTTGTGGATATAATTGTCTTTTTTTATTTTATTTTATTCAACTTCACCTCAATGGCAGGGAGTCCACAACAGCGTCAGCCAATTACTGTGGCCCCATTGTTAGTTCCTAAGGGTTAGTATTAGAGGGAGGAAACCGGAGTACCTGGGGAAAACCCTCGAAGCACAGGAGAGAATCTCAACTTACATGAGTTATTTGAGCACACTGCCGATCTCATGCGAGTACCAACAGTGATCTCGACCTGTTGTGAAACAGGCTCAACTCAGTGGTAAGAGGCAGCGCGCTAACCGCTTCCGCCACCCGTGCTACCCTAATTAAACTGTTGTGGCATGCATATGATTGTCTGTTTAGTTCCAACCATAACCATGATTAAGTTATGACAGGAACTGCAAAAGATACATGCTTGGAAACGTTTTGTACAGAATTATAGGGTGTCTGACCATAGTCCAACTCAAGCATGCTATGTTTCAGGGCCTGTTTATATGATCCCGGCTAGGCGGGACGGGACAGTTGCCAAGATCCCGCTTGCAATATAAAAACTCTACTTAGTGTTTATATGATCCTGCTTCCATCCCGCCTAGCTGGGATGCTGGCAATCTGTTCTAGGCGAGATGAACAATCTAGCTGGGATCCCATATAAGGCTAGGCGGGATGACCTTTCATTGACCTTGCCTTCTGAGCATGCATAGTATGACGTATAACTACTTAACTGGCTTCATCCCAGCAATGTCTTTGTCCATACAAACACGCCATCCCATCTAGGCAAGTTTCCCGGCTAACGTCCTGTCCCGCCTAGCTGGGATCATATAAACAGACCCTGAGACATAGCATGCTTGAGTTGGACTGTCAGACACCCTATAATTCTGTACAAAACGTTTCCAAGCATGTATCTTTTGCAGTTCCTGTCATAACTTAATCATGGTTATGGTTGGAACTAAACGGACAATCATATGATATGCAAGACAATTATATCCACAACTTCATCAAATGCACTGTTTATAACAAAATTGCACTCCCAGGACAAGAAATGAAGAAGCCACACAACACTTGAAGAAAAACTTCTCTTTCTTTGACCACCAATCATATAATGACTACTATATTAGTTACAATTACTATATATCAAGTATTCAAGTATATTTGATTGTTGAATAATATTGGAAACTTAATATGTGTTCATTTCAGTACGTGAATATTGAACAAGTGTAGCACTGTTCCTAATTCCTGTTTTAAAAACTTACCGCATTCTCGCTTTTGTTCATACTGCAGCTGAGCTGGTTCATTTCATCAAATTCCTTGAGTGCCTTCGTCCAGTAGCAGTAATTCTATATTTTGAGTGGATTTTGAATTGAAATATCGTAAACAAAACATCGCTAACATGTGGCTGTTCACTCCTTCGAACTTGTAAATCCAGTTTCACGGCGTTATAAAGCCATAATACTCCAAATTTTTTGCTCAAAATTCTTCTCGTGTGCTTTTATCTTTGTGATAGTAAAACTGGCCCGGCCAGAAACGTTTAAAAAGCAAAAAAAGCGAAAAAACTAGGATTCTGTAATACTATCTGAGTTTGACTAATAGTCGAGGGTCGAGGGTCGAGGGTAATAGGTCGAGGGCGAGGGTATAATAGGTCGAGGGCGAGGGTATAATAGGTCGAGGGCGAGGGTATAATGTCGAGGGTCGAAAAATGCATGTCGAGGGTCGAAAATAGAAAAATATGGCGAGAGAAGTTCAAGAAATTGAAGAAATCTCTATATCTTTTTTATGAAAGAGGGGGCAAAATTTTTATATCTTTCTAGATCTTTAAGAAAGAGAGGGCAAATTTTAGATACTTTTCTTTAGTACATATACGTATAACAATACTGATGCGATAATTTCGCGCAGTTTCAATTTGGACACTGGACATGGACAATGCGAAATAAATATTATACATGCATGTCCTATAGAAAAATTCTAATTAGATTCCTAACTATCAATATTTTGTGTCACCGTGGCAAACATTCACACAAGGATTATCTTTCGCGCATGTTACGGCAGTAAACGTTTTTCGCACGGTCTGCGTGAATTCTCACGTTTTAAATACAAGTAACTATATTTTAGCTAATTTATCTATCTGCATTCTATAGAGGGCTGCGTAATATAAACCCAGTTCAAACCTTTATCCAGACATTTTGCCGACAACTATGTGTGATATCAATACAATAAAATCGAAGCAAAATGATATACCCGTAAAGGCACAGACACACCGGACGCGATTCGGCAACGCGACGCGATTTTTCAGTTTTTAAAAGTAAATAAAACCGTCTATGGAAGGAAATTTTAAAAGATATGCAGGCCAAATAACTCAAACTGTTATAGCGCTTCTGAATATTTGAAAAACATAAAACAGGATCAAAGTTATATGTCAGTCAAAATCGCGCCGCGTTGCCGAATCGCGTTCGGTGTGTCTGGGCCTTAACACTGAAGTGTCGCGTCCGCGCCCGTTGAGTATATGTGCTACGCAAGTGAAGTCTGAACAAAAGGAAATATTAATGTTCTATATGTTCTAAACCATACCCTGCATACCAAATTTTGATCGCTGCATGCATCAGCGGAAGTCGCTACTTTGTCATTGACATGGCATTAATGCATTATGAAACAAAACATACTCCGAACAGAAGCGTCATGTGCTCGCAAGATTTGAGTTAACAACGAGAAACACGATAAACGGTAATATCTATTAAGTATTCAAATTTTGAAATTATTGATAGTTCAAATCTATAAGATGCTTTTAATCTCATTAATTAATCCTTAGTCTTCGGCTAGCACTGGGAACAGATTATGACACTCACGTTATCATCCTAATGACAGATGTGACGTTGTTAGGCTAAATGCATGCGCGTCAACCTATTCCACAATTATAGAAACTCGCATACTTTGAGACTATCGGATCTGTGAAGCCAAGTTGAAGCGAAAAAAATACAATGAAAAATAGGCCCTTGGCATTGTAAATAGGTAGTTTTCATTCTCAGCCAGAAAATTCGAGAAGTTCCTCATTAATCATTGAGATACAATATCTTGACAGAATGAACCAAAAAATTGTACAATATAAGTATATATTTAATATTTATAATTATACCTAAAATAAGAGGGTTTAACTAATGAATTATTTACATAATACTGGTACCGATCGCTAACAACGTATAAACAAAATACACTTACACTTACATCATAACGATTACTTTCCAAGTACTCGAACACCATATTCTGCACGGTCATAGGCGACAACCCCAACTGAAAACAAGCAGCCGAATAAAAACATAGCCCATCGCCGGGAGGATCATACGAAATTCTAAGACCAGCCTCTTCTATTCTGCTTTGAAGTACTTCCATTGTTGCTAGTTTTAATAACTACAAGGATGCGGCAACTGAATATATTTAAAGAAACTTTGTGCGTACTCACTGTATACTGCGTCAGCCAGAACTCGATCGCAAGTAAGGGGCTCGAATTAAAATTTTTCGCAAGTTTTAATCCAGGACTAAATATGCAAATCCCGACATCCGGCGCGACACTTCAGTGTTACGGGTATATCATTTTGCTGCGATTTTGTGGTATTGATTATCACACATATTTGTCGGCAAAATGTCTGGATAAAGGTTTGAACTGGGTTTATATTACTCAGCCCTCTATAGAATGCAGATAGATAAATTAGCTAAAATATAGTTACTTGTATTTAAAACGTCGCGCAGTATTAGAATTCACGCAGACCGTGCGAAAAACGTTTACTGCCGTAACATGCGCGAAAGATAATCCGTGTGTGAATGTTTGCCACGGTGACACAAAATATTGATAGTTAGGAATCTAATTAGAATTTATTCTATAGGACATGCATGTATAATATTTATTTCGCATTGTCCATGTCCGGTGTCCAAATTGAAACTGCGCGAAAATCTCGCATTAGTATTGTTATACGTATACGTACTAAAGAAAGATATAGAAATTTTGCCCCCTCTTTCATAAAAAAGATAGAGAGATTTCTTCAATTTCTTGAACTTCTCTCGCCATATTTTTCTATTTTCGACCCTCGGCATGCATTTTTCGACCCTCGACATTCTACCCTCACCCTCGACCTATTATACCCTCGCCCTCGACCTATTATACCCTCGCCCTCGACCTATTACCCTCGCCCTCGACCTATTACCCTCGACCCTCGACCCTCGACTATTAGTCAAACTCATACTATCTATAATAAAGTAGGGCCTCAGAATCGGGTGGCGGCACTGATCGGCCGCTTGACTTCCGGCATAGAATAGGAAATGACTAGAAGGGCCACTTGAGGCCGAACCTTTGAAGTTTTTGACGCTGCGCATGTCGCATTACGCATGTTCATTACCATTATTCTAGCCAGTCAATTGCATTTTCTGACCAATAAATACGCTGAACTAGGCCCTTCCCGATTGTGCTAGTAAAACTGGCACATTATGCACATAGCAATGCTTGTTTTTTCCCAAAATTATGCTCAAATTTATGCTCATTTTTCAAAATTATGCTCATTTGGTTGAAAAAAATGCTTTATTTAGAAGAAACACATCAACATATGGCACAGCATGTGCTTTTCGTTAACTAAAGATTCATGCAAATATAACGTTAACTTTAAAATGTTAAATGTAAGTTATTTTGTGACGCCATCTTGTTTTTTCAATTAGCCAGTGCTTCCACTTTCAGATTTGTATTTCGTATGACCGTATCGGATTATCAGATAATAAAATTAGTAAAACGTACTTTATTTTTACTTTATGGGGAAATAAAACATGAAATATAGTTTTCCTAAACTCACTAAAACTGCATGAACACCAAAAATATGAAAAGTTTTGCTTTTTAACACCCAAAATTCAGATGAATTAGCGAAAAAGTACTAAATTATGCTAGCAATTCTTTTCTTGAAAAAATGCAAAAAATATGCTCGCTAAGCCAAATTATGCTGAAAATTATGCTAGCACAATCGGGAAGGGCCTACGCTGAACTGGCTGGTCCGCCATTATTCTGGCCAGATAACTGCATAAAAATAGGGTCTCACGTTGCACTGCTGAGTGGCCTTTCTGGTCATTTCCTATTCTGTGCTTCCGGCTTCACTTTTTCCCATCAAATTATTAAGAGATGCGTTAATGCGTTATCCAGCCTATATATATTCAGATCAGTGCATTCGACCCCTCCACCATTATCAAGCACCTACGCCCCTGGATGAAAATAAATTTCACGTTCTTATTACAAACCAAACACTTCTAAGTTGGAAATGCCTAGAATTGTGAGCGTACAATATTTTGTGATACATTTGCCTCAAATTTGCCTGAATTTTCTTGATTTTTTCTACCGTTTGGGTGGCAGGGAAATTTTGTGGGAAAAAAGGAATTTTGGAGATTGTGAAAGGAATTTTGAACCGGCTGTTGTGGAAGCATTGGATTGGAAAGAACTCCAACAAGAAACAAGATGGAAAATGTGATAGTGGAAAATTAGAACATTTTCATACTACTTAAATGGCTACAGTTGATTCTACATCATCTAGTGTAGTTGATCCTTCGCTAAACAATGACGAGATTCCTGCAAACGCACCACAACCCACGATTCAAACAACACCTCGTCCTGGTGAAGCAGCCATAAAACAACAGTAAGATCTTAAATTTAGATGTAGTCAAATGTTGAGAAGTAAGATGAAATATTTGAAGCAATTATACAACCTGCTTACGTAGTTACGTTATATATATGTATTGCATGTCTCAGGAAGTGTGACACTTTGAGGGTGGAGGTGGGCACTTGTGTGTGTGTGTGTGTGGGTGGGGGGGGGGGGGAAGCTAGTGGAGGGAGCTACCTTTTTCCTTCTTCACCAGTTTAATAGGCCAATTGTTAATTTATATTCACTATTTTCTTCAACAAAATTTTATTATCAAGCGATCTTGATTTATACCACCGGAAGTTGTATTTTTTGAATGAGTTTGGTGAATTGGTGTGTTGATATCTCTGAGGGTCTGAATTGCAGTTGGCATTCAAATTTCCATGTATTTTGTCAATGAAACAGAAGAATGAATCATCTTTAATGAGAAAACCTTGCAGACAAAGTGAAAAAGTGAAATAATGAAAATAAATGAAAATAATGAAAAATTTCATGCAGTGCAAAAAATACATGTGGGTAGGTTACGGTCAGGGGCGCACATTCAAGAAAAAGATGGGGGGGTGTCCACTGTTCTGGGACCGACTTTTCTAATTTTTGTGTTTGATAAGTCGGCTATTTCGACACGTGACGCATGAAATAAAGAAAAGCTATAACTGTACGAATCCCCCGGTAAAGAAGTGGAAAGGATATATTTGTTTACAGTTTCAAAATGGTCGTTGTTCCAAATCATGTTTTTTCCACCTAACTATTTTCTAAATTTAGCAGTCAATTTTACAGTTTCGAAACATAGTGTTATACCCGAGTAAATATATACATAATATCATAAAATTATTATAATGCTGGCTAAGTGTAGGCTAGTAGCAAAGATTTTCAACGTAACTAAGTCTAAAAGCGTCCAGGCAGTTCAATAAGTGTATTTGATGCGTAACACAGTTCAAATTATCGATTGGTTTGAATGTTTGATGACCATCAAAACAGCGCACATCACTACCGTAGATAACAACTGATCGAGGAAGAATATTAATTTAATCAGTTTTTTCGAATTTATACTTCACGTGAATGAGTCGTTTCGTTTTCGGCAGCTCTGCCAACGATCAACAACAGTGTCTATGTCAATCGTATGCGTCAAATCCTTTTCGCATCCAAGTAAAATAAGATCCTTTAGCCTTCTTTCTTTCATTACTGAACAAATGGCTGTCTTGATCAACTTAAGTTTGGAAAAGCTGCGTTCACTTGATGCTGATGTAATCGGCACGGTCAATATAAGCTGAAAGCATCTACTTGTTAAAGGAAAAATCGCTTGCCACTCTTTAGCACAACGCGAAGCGTCCTCGATGGTTTTGATATCTGGCTTGTTATCTTCACAATGATGTCTAAACATTGTAATTATAAGTTCAACATTTACGACATCCTCGTCAGGCTGTAATGGGACAGGAAGCATCTTTAGTTTCTTTACTAAGCCTTCGATATCTTCCGGTTTAGGATCTTCCTCGTACGGTGAGAGAAGTAAAGCAATAGACGGGGCAAGAATGTCGAAGGCAACTTTGACATTATCCGATAAAGCATTGACTTGAACATCAAGAATTTGAATACATTCCTTGCGATAATACTGGTTTAGATCCAAGCGTGCTTCTGTCTCAGGTCGCTCGTCAATTCGCCTTAGCGGGCCTTGGACGATGGTGTCGCTGGTATTCCTCAACAGCGTCAATTCCAAGACTTTCGGAGAATATAATCGACGCATCTATCTGTTTGTTCAAATTATCTTCATCGTTGCGTAGGTGGCGCAATGTAGCAATGGCTATTTCGGCAGCCTCCAGGGTATCGACAACGTTAATGTCAACTGTCTGGAGTTGTTTGGTCAAGATCTTCGTTTTTACCATAACATTCCTCATGAACATTAGCATAACAAGGAATTCGAACGAACATACTCTTGCCAATAGATTCTTTGCCTTTGTTTTGGTATCTTCAGCATTTTCCAATTCTTTCAGCGCATTGATTATCTCTTCATAACTTGACCAAACAGCTCGAATGGAATCTGCACGGGCCACCCAACGTGTCGCAGAAAGATTTCTTAAATCTAATGCGTTTTCAACATCTCCTTCGTTAACTTTCTCACGAAACACGCTATATCGTTTCGGACTTGACGTAAAGAAGACAAACAGCTCCTGTAGAATGTCAAACATGTGACATGCAGCGGTACTTGCCTCACAGCTATGCTCTACCGTCGTGTTGACTCGGTGTGCAAGACAAGGGAAATAAGGTATGTCTCTACCAAGGTGCTCTTTTAATTTTGCTTAACATCCCTTGAAAATGCCAGACATTGAAGACGTATAATCATAGAACTGAAAGACTACGTTGGCGGTATCAATACTGTTCTCGTCTAGAGAAGACATGCATGATTGCTTGAGGGTGGCCCTCTCCCGTCTTATCTTGAACCAACGCAAAATATTGTTTAAGCTAGTCAGCATTTGATGTAACGATATATTGATAATAAACACACAAATGATGAGAAATTGTATCAAATGTTCGCCATTATGCAAGTAATGCAACGCGTTTATCGGTTTATGTTACTATAAATGTTTATAAAATAAGGGTTACGTGCCACATACCTGGTTTCCATGATTGTATTTCAACGTGGACTTATTTAAAAACGCGGATACTAGAGTTTTAAGGATTGAGCAGTTGGGCTTTCAGAATAGTTGCCTTTCAAATTTTCAGTGTCATACGACTGCATGACAAATATGACAATGTGCATCTTTGTTGCGCCGCGGGCTTGTTGTAATCTGATACCATAGTAAACAGTCTGTCATGTTAATGGGAGATGTTTGTTTCGAGTGTTTGAAGGCGCCAAGGCGGGTCAGCGGGTATCTGCGTCGCACGCTATTTCCAGTGTGGACCGGCTGGGAATATTCGCAGCCAGTATAACTTCGCAGTTTTTGTCATGAGTTTTTTGTTATTTTCATGGGTCAATTGTAAATTTACACCCATGCTTCAGATTTAAACCGGACCGACTTTTTTTGTCCCATAAACGTTTTGGGACCGACTTTTCATGCATATTTCACAAATTTGCCAGCAACCAACGTGACTTAAATTGCAGCCTAAATTACGCAACAAAGACTGCAGAGTAGAGCAAGTGCATACTCAAGATTTGCTTTTTGTCCAATGATGTTGCTGACTTTAATTATTATATTTATGCCCACGCAAAACAAAGCGAACATTTGACAAAGTTGAGACGGGATTACACACATTAATTTGTTTTGCACACCTGAGATATCATGGAATGCTGCCGTACGCTGCTGAGCTAAGCTCCTTCAATAGTATTATATTATTTACTGTTCATACCAGTAAATGTTATTCCAGAGACTCGAGATTTTACAACTTTCCAGAACATACGACCTCCGAAAGATTTGTTGACCCCCCCCCCCCCCCCCAAATGGCGGGATTACGGATATCAAAGAAGTGGTATACCGGATACGCTGGTATCATGTTGAATATGAAATCCTGAGCACGAGAATCGATATTTAAAGACCGGTTATTGTGGAACCTTCGAATACTTTCTTCAATGTGCTTTGTGTAACTAATCAGCACGAATTATTTCACCTGCTTTGACTGGTTACCTGCTAATCGTTTTTTACTTTCAAATACATTAGTGTGTTGCTTGCAGCCCATAGTTGTGCCATAGATGCAGAACACTCTTAATTCAAACTGAAATTTATTGCCATAACCTCTGTTTATAAATACAATATTCATACCACAAGGTGATAATATGAAGTTATCATAATGTATCTGGACTTATCAACCAGCTAATGTATATCCTCTATTACGGCTCCCCCTCCCAAGAAAGCCCTACCCCAACGCAATTTCAGGCACAGAATATAGTTTTACTTTGCCATTAATTTTCTTACTAAACATGCTCATAAATGATAATGATAATATCGGTGAAGTGAAACGCGGGCCATGTTCACTGTTTTTCTGTGTGTAGCTACATTTCTACATGACATGGCTCTGTGCAGAAATTGCGTTGCCAGTTGCAGCAAGAATTGCCCCGTGTAACATGGCATTTATCACATTCAGATATCTTTTACCGTATGTACCATTCCAACATGAAAAGAAACCTGAAGAAACCAAGGCTTTGGAAACAATTGATGAACAGTCTGGCAATATTGATGGTCATAATGATGGCCCTCGTAGAAAGAAGCGGGAGCGAGGAATGAATAAAAACCGACCTAGAAATCCAAATCCAAGTGGAAAGGAGAAAATTTGTCGAAAATTTCTTGAGCATGGCACATGTCAATTTGGTGACAATTGCAATTTTTCGCATGATATGCAAACAATTATAGACAATCGTTTGCCTGATCTTGGTGAGACATGCAGAAACTTCCAAGTTTTTGGAAAATGTCAATATGGTGTAGCATGTAGGTTTGGAAAAGAACATCTTACAGATGATTTCAAGAATATTACCAAGGAGACATTCAGTGAATCATATCAAGTAAGGAATAGTTTAACGAAAGAGTTGCAAGTGGAACTACGGAAAAAAAGAATTCCATTTCCTAGATCTGGTGATTATGTAAGAAAAATGAAAGATCTTCAGTATCAGGGGAGATCACTGAAAGAAGTTGGAGAGTATAAAACATCAGGTGTCATGACTGATGAAGATATCATTAAATCAAGACCTGAGGAAAGGAAAAAGGTAGTTACGCAAATGTTTTAAAATCAGGGGCAGATTAGCATTATATATATACGTGGAGTCTACAGCATATTTTTAGCGCGAGACCCCTTTATCCCTCCCGTAGCCTTTCTGAAGTCTTCCCCATGCTTTCCTAGACCCCTGCACAGGCCCTGCTCTTTCTTTTAGGCCTGCGCAGATTTCTAGGATCCGCTTTTCTTTTTTAACGGGCTCCTGCACTTTTTTTGGACGCGCCTGCTTTTGCACTTGTCTTTTAACCAGTTTTATTAAAAATGAATGAAGCCTGGGCAAATAAACAAGTGTAAAATTTAAAAACAATGGAAATTTCGGTTATTTCGATATAAACTACTCTCGCACAGTGATTATTCTATTTTGTATTTTTTCCTGTATTAATTCAGATTGACTTCTCGGATAAACTCTACCTCGCGCCTCTGACAACGGTAGGGACTAATGTGTTTTTAAAGTAATACGAGCAACAAAATTGAGCAACAAAAACTGATTTCAATGCATGTTAGTTAGAAATGTTTATGAATGTTGTCTCATGTTTGGTTACTTATAAGTGTGAACATTTTTAATTAACATGCACTGAAATCAGTTTTTTACAAGTTGCAGCAATTTTGTTACTCGTATTACTCCACCTTAATATTTTCACTATGAAATTTCAAATGGCACAAACTTCTTGCCGGGGCATGGAACTAACATTTAAAAGAGGTAAAGTACTCCAGTAGGAATATTATCTATTTATGAATAAAGAAAGTATCATGCTTTGACAAAGCAGCTTTGTAAATGTATATATTAACTTTTTAACAACTTTAGGTTGGCAATTTGCCCTTCAGAAGATTGTGCAAGAGCAAGGGAGCTGACATCACTTGTGGTGAAATGGCGATGTGCACTAACTTACTTCAGGTATGGCAGTGTTCATGAATTTATGCTGAATGAAATGAATATGAAGAAATTTACTAGCTATAGAAAAGGGGGTCGCTACGAACCTTTTATAAACATGTTTTACCATTGGTTAATTATTATAATCATACGATACCCAACTAAACTGGAAACAATATTATAGAGAACAGGTTACTTTTAAAATAATCTATGCAAGTATATATTCCACGAATAGAATCTGTTAAGATAAAACTACCAGTTTCACAGTATCATTCAGGGCAAATCGATTACGAAATGAAAAATTAAAATAGATAAGGTAATACTGTACAACTACAAGGGAGCATAATATTTTGATCCCCGTTCTATTGTACTAAACACGTAGCTGTATTGGACAGCATTTTAATTCGTTGTGTTGTCGGCATCTTAAGGTACGTTTACACGCTACGATTTGTCGGGCCGATTTCAGATGCACGTTAATGATGTTTGAAAACGTGGCAAACGTCGTCATGACGACATCATCAACTCAAAATATTCGTCATTAACATTCAGCAAAATTGAAAATCGGCTTGACTAATCGCAGCGTGTAAACCTTTAAGGTGCATGTCATGAGAACACTCTGAAATTATCTGATACGAATAATATTTACCATTATAGGGTATGCAATCTGAATGGGCCTTGATGAAACGTCACGCTAGTGAAGATATATTTGGTGTTCAGGTATAAAAGTTAACAAATGTATAGTTATCGTCTCAAGGTATTTTAAAAGGCCAACCTTTCCGAGTACTATTTAGTTTATAAACCTTCGAAATCTAAAAAAATATGTTCATGGCTAGAGATTGCAGATTTACAGAGCAAATTAACTGAATGACCTCCAGGAATTGGGTGAATCCTATATCTTGCTTTCCAAATCTCCAGTTTCACACAGCTAACCCAGGCCGCCAGGCGTTGTCAAGAATAGTGTACTGCCTTCCCAAATGGAAAACCGAACCTCAACCTATGTCTAAGAAACGCGTACAGGGGGATAATTTTAGCATAAACTCCGAATACTTCGTTGTAAAATATAAGACAAAAGTTCGGCCATTATGTTTTATTTGTGTTTTCTCATAAATCACAAATCATACCGGGTGGCTCAAAAAAAAGTACTCCTCTTTGATTCAGTATAACTTAAAAAGTAAAAGAGCTCTTACACTTAAACAATAGGCATTGTATTCAGTAATGCAAACTTAAATTTTGGTATATACCATGTGCATTTTAATCAGTATTGACTGAGATAACTGCGTTTAAAGTTGAGTTAACGTTTCTGGAAATGTCGAAAATGAGCAAAAAACGGCCTATTAAAGTAATTTTGTCAACCGCAGTTTATCGTAAGTATAAGTATTCGTTTCATAAAGTAAACGTGAAGTTTAAAAATGTTTATTGAACAGATATGTTCACTTACGAACTTTTGGAATGCATTAAGTTTAACGTGTAAGGCTGTTTTGATTGTTTTATTTTACGGCAACATTAAATGTCCCTTGATGTGCAAGAAAGAAACGTGGCCTGTCTCTTTGCTCTTTTGCCGGTACCGTTATAAAGATGCCTCGTTTAACGAAGGATCAAAGAGTTTGGCTTTGTTTAGAATATGCGAGGGTAAATAATGCTTGTGAAGTTCTAAGGCGATGGGCAGAACGCTGGGGCAACCTTCCTGCCCCTACTAAACGAACAGTTATGAAAACATAATTCGAAGGCAAAAGTTAAGAGAAGGCGATCCAGCACAACGATTGGCATTCTGCAACCGACTTGTGAACACGGTCGCCCGAATTCCTGATTTTCTTGACAAGTTACTAGTGTCAGATGAAGCTGTGTTTAGCTTGAATTCGGAAATAAATTCGAGGAACGTTAGATCATTACGTCGAATTTTTGGTGCACAGCAAATAATGGTTTGGGTTGGCTTGACGAGGCAAGGCGTTGTTCTGGGTCCACACTTTGTAGAGAGAAACTTCGACACGAGAGAGTACATCTCACACTCACAATATCGATAGAAATTCCATGTGGTGACAGCAAGACGGAGCTTCTTGCCATACGAGTAACGCAACTATGCGATATCTTCGGGGGCAATTTCCTGGCCGACTGATGAGTAAACGGGGTGATTGGCCTTGGCCCCCTCGTTCTCCTGACCTGACGGTGTGCGATTTTTTTCTTTGGGGCTACTTGAAGCATCAAATTTGGAATGTGCCACATGATCAACAACCACATAATTTGAGAGAGCTTCGTGATGCAATTGTTACAGCATGCCGCAACCTGGATGCCCAGATGATCCGAAATGCCTTCGACTGCATGCTCACACGGGCAAGAAAGTGCATTCTTGCTGCGGGGCATGCATTTCCTAATGAATAGCATTTTTATCTGGAAAACGAACGTGTACTTTTCGACTGCAGTGTACCTACGCACAGGTTATTGCGGTATTAACATTTAATAGGCCGTTTTTTGCTCATTTTCGACAGTCATATCTCAGTCAATACTGTATTAAAATGCACATGGTATATACCAAAATTTAAGTTATAAATTACTGAATACAATGCCTATTGTTTAAGTATAAGAGCTCGTTTACTTTTTAAGTTATACTGAGTCAAAGAGGAGTACTTTTTTTTGGGCCACCCGGTACATCACTGTATTTTAACTTACTTCTCTGTCGTAATTATTCAATAATATTGTCCTTGAGCCTTCAAACTTTTTATAGGTCGTAAATAATTCGTAGTTCACTCGGATTTGGCGCGGGTAGATGAATCCGTTTTATGAGGCGTCTACATTTTGAGCATCTATCTCTATCGAAAACATTTAATCGACTAGTTTTGTAAGTTCAGTATCTAGGATTGCGAGTATAACGGATACAGCACTTTTAGATTCTTAAACATTTCCTGGCTGCGTGTTGGCGTTACTTGGACCCTCTAGGCTGTCGACGTGAATTGGGAATAACGCCAGCGGAATGAGAAGAATTTGCATCACCAACATTGCCAGTGTTTTCATCACGAGCTTTGTGAACCTCCGCTCCAGAGGGTTTCTCTATTTCTGTAGTTTTCGCGCAGCTCAAGTGAAGCTTAGTTGCTTTTTATGCCCGCGGTGGGGGTGAAATAACTGGAATAAGGATATGATGTTTGAATTGAATAAAAAAACCAGATACGAGAAGGAATAAATGAGTAAGGCAAGAAGATATGTATGACGCAAGGAAAGAATGAAGAAAAGACAACGGGAAAGGCAATAAGGAATAGACAATCCTTTACCATGTTGCACTATATAAATAAAGTAGAACACTGCCAAGGTTGTGACAGTAATGACAGTTAACACCACACCAATTATCATTCCGTGTTTAAATCATGGTCCTTTTAAATTATTGAGAAAAATTGATAAACCAAACATCTGTTCAGAAATAATAAATGTAGAACAGCTTTAAAGCAGTACTCTATTCTTTTAGTCATTTCAGAATCCATGTGCGTAGTATAAATAAGTGTCCATGGTACAAATGCCTAGGTATAACCTGGATAACTGTACCAAGGATACGTATAAGTGTTTTCACTGCTGTTGGATTTCTTGTTTTAGGTAATTCTATTTTTGGTAACTATTTTTTTGCCTGATAGCCCAGATGCAGACCGGAAAAATGTCTTCAGCGAAATGGCGTAGTAATTTACCTTTCGAAGGGTGGCGCCCGTTTTGGGGTCCGGTCCAAAAATTATTGATAACTCTGCGAGGTTTTGATGTCGGGATATAATTCTTTTGTTTCTTGATAGCCTAAAACTAGCGTGGATATTATACCCCTAAAAAATCTCCAAGCGAAATGGCGTAGTTTTGTAGAGCAACAAATTTCCTTTCAAAGGGGGGCCCTCCGTTTTGGGGTCCGGTCCAAAAACGTTTTTGATAACTCTGCGAGGTTTTGACGTAGGGACATAATTCTCTTTTTGCCTGATAGCCCAACATTGATAAACCAAACATCTGTTCAGAAATAATAGATATAGAACAGTTGTAAAGCAGTACTCCATTATTTTACTCATTTCAGAATCCATGCGCGATAACTGTAAGTAAATGTCCATGGTACAAATGCCCAGGTATAATCAAGTATAACCTGGTCAACTGTACCAAGAATACTTATTGTTTTCACTACTGTTGAATTTCTTGCTATTGTCTTAATGTCTTCACTGCTGTGGTATTTCTTGCAAGTTTTATACAATTTCTATATTAAGTAACGTATTTGAAACTTCATAATATAATTAACGACATACTTTGGTATAGTTTTTTCTTTAGAGGAAAATTTAAACACGCTTCATGTGGACAGGTTCTTATTCAAATATTGCAAATCAACCCAAATTAACTAATTTACCAAAAGCGTGGAGAGTAGAGATCACAGAGGTGGAACTGGCCGTCGTAAACACTTGGGAGACTTACGTTTTCGTGTACCGACCTGATTTCAGGCGGCCGGGCAAAAAATATCAACTGCGCATGCTCGGCAAGTCCCCCCATTCCCCAAGTTCCCAACATTTTCGGCTCTTTAAAGTTTCACAATCTTAAGGTCTTTCGCATTTTTACGCACTTCTAAGGCCCCGTTTACACTATACCGGATTACATCGGAGCGTAGCGATTTTCATACCGGATTCGGCTGCTGTTTACACTACGCCACAGTAATCCGGTACGCGACGCGGAGCAAAAATCACTCCGCTTTGGAGGTGATATGAAAAGTAATCCGGTATGTGCCGGAGCAGTGTAAACAGGCGAATCCGGTACACAACTAATTTTGGCGCGAAATTTGTAATATATTACAAGACGAATTAAAAATGGTCGCCTTCAAACAATTGATTATACTTACTTTTACGGCAGCAAGCGTCCTTCAAATAATGGCTAGTTTATTTTGTCTGTCGACTAGCTATTATTCATCAAGGCGACGACTCCGGCAAACACTGGTAACTTCAACTTTTCGTGCAAAACGAAAGGGCAAAAGAGAACGTAAACAACGAAGATTTTGGGTAAGTCCATGTAAAATTTGGCTCTTTTTGTTTTGTGTTGAACATTCTTGCGTTCATTTGTCTAGCAAAGCCAGCTCGTGATTTTATTTAGCGGGAAACTGGTTCTGTTTCCATGGCAACATCAAAGAGTGTTGAGCTGGCAACAAAGCGAAGCGGTGCAATGCGGCGTAGTGTAAACACCCTTGTTTTTTACTTCGGAGTGAAAATTAATCCGGTATGAAAAGTAATCCGGTATAGTGTAAACGGGGTATAAAAGGTAAACTGCAGTTAAAAGCGAGCCGCCATCTTGAATCGTGCACTTTAACTGCGCATGCTCGGCAAGCGTCAGAAGGAACGCACAAAAAGAAGTGGGTACACCCGTTACACCTCTGTATGATCTCTACTCTGTGCTATGGCGCAATCACGGTGACGCGTACACAATACAACCGTTATTCGATGACGTCAGCACCAACTCTCACCGCAACATAATTTTGAACAAACTTGTCTGTCCAAATTTCAACCAAATGTAACGTGCTAACGATGCATCGTCTAGCACGTTGCTGAATGAGTGTGTAAATATAATGGACTTGTAACTAGTTGTAGTCGTCATAGGTTTGTAGTCGTGATCTTGTAGTTGACGTATGTAATTGTGTAAATAGCGTGTGCGCGGTCGTAATCGGCAGTTGCTGTTAGAACACTTATCACGATATTTTGTGTATTCATTTGTACCTCGGGTGGGACGGCAATCAACGCCTTTGGTATAGATTTCGCTTTAGAGGAAAATTTAAACACGCTTCGTGTGGACAGATATTGCAAATCAACCCAAATTGACTAATTTGCCAAAAGCGTGGGGAGCGTCAAGAAAGATCGTCGCAGAATTGTTTTTGCCACGACTTGTCGTCAATAGACAAATCTCCTTGGGAAAGTCGAGTTTAGACTTAAAAGGACTGGACAGTGCTCGGGTTGACGTCATTGTTGTACTGCATTGTTGTACTGCATTGTTCTGCCCATCTGATGCAATCACCTGACTGCACCCAAGAACCTCTGCATTTGTTGTGCGCTGGTCGTCCAGTAACGGATGAAAACGTTGAATTATTGAAATCCATGCATGCATGTTCACTTTTACATTATATAAGAGCATTATTGTCGCCTTGCTTTGCCACAGAATACACATAAATATTATATTTATTTATTTATTATTCTATAAATCTTGCATTTATAGCCAGAACATTTTGTTGTAAAGAAGTGTATCAATTCAGCACAAGTTCAATTTTAAGATACGGTCTAGATATTGTCAAACAAAAGAATGCAAAAACCTTCAAGAAAACACACAAACAAAAACACAAATAACTCTTACCTCTAAACTGGCACTTGCTGCCAAACAATATATCTTCATAGACACATTTGACATTCTGCCTGCTCGGTTGGGCAATGTTTTACAAAAAATATTTGGAAGAAAAATATCAATGTTGATCAAAATTGCCGCAAAAACTAGGATCGAAAATCCGCACCACTGTATCGCTCAACAGATCGAAAATAATTACATGTCTCTCGTCCCGGTCCACGCGAACGCGGTTCCCCCACTGACTTTGTGACGTAAGTCTTTCTGAAGTAAGATGAAACACAATTTCTTGGCTTACGGAAGAAAAATGGAATGACCTACAATGAGAACGGTATATCGCCCCTCAACGACTACTGAATAATTATATGCATGAGTGACAAAACGTTCTCAATCGAAAAATAGAGGTTTAGAATTCATGGGAACACAAAAAAAGAATGGCTGAGCTATTGTTATATATGATTTTATGGCTTCTAAAATTATCCCCTGTGTTTCGTTAGAAATACATTGATTTTCGGTTCTGCTGGTATGAATAATAGCTGTGTGACTCGTGCCAGTTTTGTTTGTCCGAGCTATATAGATGCTACTGAAAATGTGTCATTCTGTCTCGTAGACATGTGGGTAGGGACATCGGACAGTAGAAACGTTCCCGTTTGAGGCAGCTCTGTAATGTTTCACGCTGTTCTGCAACGAGTCCTTAAGTATTGTATTTCATTGTATTGTATTGCAGAATTTTCCCTACGATATTACTATATTCTGTTCAAATTTTATATTTAGCTTTGTGGAAGTTTTCCTGACACAATGAGCAAGTGTGCTGAGTTACTACAAAGCAAAACTGAAATTGATTTTATCGATGTTAACGTTGGCTGTCCAATAGACCTCGTTTTCAATAAGGTACAGAATAGTACAATTTTTCCACAAGTCAAAGTTTCTAAACAACATTCTGTCCGCTCCCTACGACTTCATTTGCAAGCGAGTACATTGCCGTCACTCTGGTTTATCCAATTAACACGTAATAACGTGGATACCGAAATGTCGTTGTCCTTGACAAATTGAGTTTCTTACGACTTTTGTTTACGCATAGGCAGCCCAAAAACAAGTGTAGGACGCTCTAGATGGTTTGCTACAGATTGACATTTAGAGCATTCTACACTTATTTTTCGGTAAACAAATTAATCTTCCCTGATAAGTGTTCTGGTCAGAGAAAGCAAATAGTTACACCTAAAGTATTTATAATGACCACTTTTCTGGGTAGCCTAGAAACGCGGTTCGCGTATCATACTTCTAAAATATGCTCTTCTACTGTTTGTATTTCCTTACAGGGAGCTGGGTCAGCATTGATGGAGAGATCGAGGCGTTTTGAAGAAATTGTTCGAGGAATGAATTATGTAAGTTTTGAAAATAATTTTAGAATTGTACGAGATACTAAATACCATAATGCCCAAAGGAATACAACTTTTTCCGGTTCTTATTGAGACTTTTCATGGACTCCTTCTCCGAGCCGGATCTAGGCTTATGAACTAGATGTTACTGTTGCAGGGAAATGCTGCTGATCCCTGACATCGACGAGGCTAATAATAATTGGAGTGAATATTATTAGCATGTGTCATGTGTATTATGTTTAAAAAAAAACATGTTTAAAAAGTTTGTTTGTATTATTAATATTATTCCAAATTGCTAATAATTGTGATTGTTGCATTTATTAAGAATTTGGAACCTGCATAGAATATTAATCAAAACAAACTTGAATTGCTTTGCTTGACAGGTGCTTGACATTCCTGTTACTGTCAAAATGAGAACTGGCGTTCATGATAAGAAATGGAATGCTCTTCAACTTATTCCTAGACTAAGAGATTGGGGAGCTTCGCTTGTCACAGTAAGTTTTTAATATCTATTGTTTCATAAACCGTAAATCTAAACTCTTGTTTTGTCTCAGTCCTTGCAAGTGACGTCACAACAAGGACTCAGTCCTTGCAAGTGACATCACAAAGATTCTAGCGAGATATTGCTTGGCTTATAACTCAGTAATTCGCAAGATATAACCGATATAAACGGGACATCGACGAAAACCACGATTAGGGCTACCAAAAATGGCGGATTATTTAGTAAGACGATTAATTCTTGCGTTCCTCTTTGCATGAATTTTTTTCAATCTCATTTTTTTATCTGCCCCCCATCACTTTTGTAATGATCCGTCCCTAACACACGGTGTTAAGAAGACACGTGACCAATTTCTTTCATTTTAGTTGCATGGAAGGTCACGTGAGCAACGATACACCAAATCAGCAGATTGGAGTTACATCAATCAATGTGCGAATGCTGCATCACCAATACCATTGTTTGGTTAGTCTGGTCATCCATTTAGGGACCGTTCATTTTTTATCTGGTGTTGGCTGCTGGAATTTAGTGAGCCCTCTGACATCTTTGGCATGGCCCACCCCTTCATACTCATATTTTCCCCAGTGGCCCACTCCTAAATAATAATATATTTCAGATGACCCCCCCCACCTCTCCTAAAAAATCCAAAGTACATGTAACCTTAAAAACTCGTTTTTGTAACCAAAAGCTTTGTGATCATTGGCTGACTTTTAATACTGTAAATATATGTTCAAGTTATATACCTAGCAACAGGCTGTAACTATATTGTAATTGTTTTGCTCAAGATGTATCAGAATATATTTGAGCAGCAGTTGCAAGATTGAACCTAACTGTGGTCATTCTATGGGTCTTGCATAGCCAGGGGGTTCGGGGGCATGTTGAATTTAATAGCCCAGAATGGCCATTTCGTGTGCTTTCAGAGTGATATTCTTGCAACAGAACAAAACATTGTATCCTTTTCTGCGTGCCCCCCTTTTTGCTAATATTTTTTCGCGTTGCCCACCCCCTTTAAGGTCATCATAAAGTATCCACCATACATCGTTTAAGTATGCTGATATTTTCATCCACTATAGGAAATGGCGATATCCTTTCATTTGAAGATGTACAACGACACAGACAAGAAACTGGAGTTTCAGGTGTCATGATAGCGAGGTAATTTCATTTCTTTCTGAAGTGTTTATTATTTCTCGATCCTTTGGAAATGGAGTATAATAGGTGGGTTTCACTGCGCACCGTGGTGCTGCGGATGGTGGTCAAACGGCGGTTAGCAGAGTGACAAAATGATGTTAATTCTTCTCAATGGATATGGTAGTCTTGTATTTTGTGGGAAATGAATAAAATTAAGAATTGTAGTTTAATTTTCTTGAACCTATCAGTGTCAATATTTCTGAAGTTCACAACCATCCGCTGCCCATAATCAGGGGTGGATCCAGCAGTGTTTTTTTAGGGGGGTGCCGGGTGAGTCGAGCGGAGAAGACGCGAGGCCACTAGGGGGGTCCGGGGACCTTTATAAGATAAAATGATTTCTTTGTTTATATTTAAGTGTTTTTGATTGGTGTTTAACCGTCTTTTAATATCTCTTTTTTCAATATTGAATACTTATAATGATGGGCATTTACTGCAATTATAGTAATACTGATTTTTTGCACCCCCCTTGCACCCCTGTTGACCAAGGCCAACAGGGGTGCGCACCCCTGTGCACCCCTCCCCTAAATCCACCCCTGCCCATAATGCTTACTGAAACTCGCCAAATTGGCATGCATATCGGATGTAAAGCGGATGAGTGAATTTGTTCTAGCGCTATAACTTTTTCAAAGGATTTCAAAACATAGCAGTTACCATCATTCGAAGTCACAAGAAGCCCTTAATAAGTTTATAGAATAGATCTATTCCAGACTTCCAGTCAGTTACGTCCAGGACAAATTATATATTGCATGTATAGCGAATGCATACCTTATAAATCCTCTGTTTAACCCGCCTCTCTAATAACCCACTGTTTAAAGGAAGATGTATATTAAGCCCCACCCTCTCCCTAATAAGTCCGCACTCACCAAAACACGTGTGTGCTAATTATAGGTTTATCAATTGGGCTAGAATTTCACGTTTTATAGCGTTTCGTATTTACCTTGTTTCGGTAAAATCAGCGAATACAGCCGTTACTTATCACTCATGGAATGGGCGGCTGTCGGCTGTATTTCTGTTTTAATTCTGTTCTATCTGGTTCCTCTTCCTTCTCTTCCTCTGACTGAGCTTCCTCTAGTTGTGGTTCTTCGCCATAATTTGCTGGTAGTTTTCTTGGATAATTGTGATCGCGTAAGACCTTTGCAGCAGGTGACATGGTATTTTTGTTTGATTAGTGGATATTTCCGTCTCCTTTCTGCATCAGACAGATCACTAGCGTTAGGTAGGTCGAAAATACTGATGGTACTGCAATACTGATTCGTGCTGCATATTTACTCTGGTGTACGTGAGATAGACCATCAACAGATACAAAATCAACTTGAAGTCTCTTTATTTTAGAGGTGCTTTAATTAAACCATGGATTTTCACTGAAATCAAGGAGCAAAGGTATATTTGATTGGGGTTTTTTCCGAATACCCGTACATTGAGAAATGCTCGAAAAAAGTTATAAATCACATTTTGTCGAGTGTCGAATAAATTGATTTTATAATTAACATGATTTTGGTTAAATATTTCGTCCTTTCCCCTGACTCTTTCATTGTCTATGTTTCCCAATAACGCCTCTCCTTCGCCTCTCCTCCCTTCCTCTTACTTTAGAGGCGTAGAGGAGTCGCATTTCTGCATAGTAGACAGGAAGGTCTTCACATAATTAGTATTTTCCGCCCATGTAAGCCCCAAAATTTCTGATGCTGGGTCTATTACTTTGATTCTCAGCAGAGGCTTATATGAAGTTTCCTGAAAGCGGAAAGTGAGCGCGCGGAGGGTGACGGAACGAGATAAAGATGCCATCATTCACGGTGCGCTCACTTTGCTTTTTGCAGAAACATTCATGTAAGTACATTGTAAAAGCTTAAGAAAGCTCAACCTCGCAAACCAGACTCTCCGCTCCCATCCGAACACACACCACGGCAAAGATATGTTCAGGACAAGGGTTTGGGGAGGTAAAGAGTCTCAGGGCCTTTTTTAAGAAATCATCAGTGGGGGGGCATCATCGAAAGGGGACGTAACAAGTAGGTGGTGTATTATATGTGTATGAAGACGAAGGGGGGTCTGGGGGTCCTCCCCCAGAAAATTGTTGTATTCTTGAGTCTCTGTGGCTTGATTTCCTGCGTTTTCAGAGACAATTTTTGATATATCCCATCTAAACGGGCCAGGTTTTGTTGTGAGAATACCATAACTTTCCTCTAAACTCAGTTTTTTTCCATTTTTGGCTTATACTTTGGACAAAAGGGACCTTCACTGGGGGGGCAAAAATAGCTTACTGGGGGGGCGAACATGGGGGCTGGGGGGGCTTTTGCCCCTCCAGTACATTAGTTAAAAAAGGCCCTGAAGAGTCTGGCTTGCGAGGTTGAACTGAGAAGGCTGTGCGGAGGAGAGAGTCTTTAATATATCTCAATATTTCAAGACACTGGGATATATCCTCGTCAGAAAGATTGGATATCGTAAAAGAATACGTAAACTTTGGTTTGGAACACTGGGGATCTGATTCTGAGGTATTGAAATTTGTAAGCTAAACTCATGATGCTTGATCGGAAATACACAGTTCCGGAAAGTTCGTAACCTGTGCATAGAGCGTCGGTTTTGTGATTCAAATGTTGGCTTTAACTAAGGCCTGATACACGAAAACGAGGCTCCATAGCCAAGGTGACGTACATATTTTCCGGAAAGTTGTAGTGCAGCTTGGACCCTGTAACTAATCCAGGGTTTACCAGTGGGATTGACTGGATATTGGTGTATTTTTGGTCGTGATACACTAATAACATATTTTTTACCTCTTAGGGTATTGAGAGAACACGACGTTTTTTAATGGAGTGGCTATCATTTCTGTGCAGGTGAGTTCTCAGGTAGTGCATGTGGACATGCCTTGGCCAGGTGACATGGTTATTTTTGCTTTGTGGTAAACACGGTGTCACAAAATTCTATTTGCAAAGAACCGTAGATTAAGCCTCCCAATCACAATGGTTTTGGGAAGGCTCAAAACTACCTTTGGAAGAATATAATGATGTCCAGTACAGGACCGCCGAGCGGGGCTCGGGGCGAAACAGTGATAGATTTGGTGGCATCTCTCTACAGAGGCCTGGAACTGAAAATGTGCATACAGGTCATAGAATGATACAGGTGCCTCAACCTGAGCGAGGGCCTCAGCTTGCAAATGGCACGCTCAATTTTTGGCGGCTACTCAAATTTGAGGCCCCTATCGGGTTAGGGCCCCGGGCCATGTTGCCTCCTCCGCCCCTACCCCCATCTCGGCGGCCCATCCAGCGAAGTCAGTGCTGGGAAGATATTGTTACCTCTGAGTCCTCTGCCAGGGGCCGATTGTATAAAAAAGTAGTTAAAGTTAACTATAGTTAGTGCGAAAGTTAACCAATCAGAATCGCGAATTTTACAGTTAACTACTATTTAACTACAAAACGGGTAGTTAAAATGTAGTTAAGACTTTTATACAACCGGCCCCAGAAAGTTATCTTTTCACCTGAGTTTGTTTGCGTATGTCTGTTAGCACGATAACTAAGAAAATGTCAAACAATTGAATACGAAAATTTGCGTCATAGGCCAAAGACCAATCGATTAAATTTTGGTTCAATTTGGATGAAAAATTTACAAAGGTTTGTCTTACCTTCCCGGGCTGAAATTGCGTAATTAGGACATGAATAATTTATGCATGATTACTTGACTTGCTGGCAGAGGTAGCAGTCTCTGAGTAATTGAGTGCTCTCTAGTTTTCAATGTATTAGTAATATTACATTTCTAGGGTTTTCAAGATCTTTTCATTTTCGGTTTTTGCTTTATTATGAGAATACAATTACAACTAGAGAGCACTCAGAGACTGCCAGCAAATTAAGTCAAGTGATCATACAGGTGTATGTATACCACAGAATACCGCAAACATTTACATGTTCCATATCTTTTGTTAAATATATATAATGTGGCTTCTTAATATTTTTTAGTGTAGTTTATCGATATATTTTTTCTTCCCGGGGGTTTTGGGGCTAGATTTCATAGAACAGACGTGAGTGCAGACGAGTGCAGACGTGCTTTTTTATAGCTCCGCAAATATCTTAAAATTATAAATATAAGCCAACGTTTTCGTGATGGATATAGAACAAGCCAACAGAGGAAGCCTTTTACATGGTGTATCAACGAACAGTAAAGGCAAATTAATATGGATTGGATCTCTCGAGTCACTGCAGATGTTTGTTAAGGATGTTCTGAATATTTCTGACGGGACTTGGGGTTGCCGTGGTGGTGCAAAGCAGTTTAAAAACGAATGTATAGACATCAGATGGTATCCTGATACGAAATCGATAACACTTAGCGGGAAGTTAAAGGACGAACTTAACCAACAGCTGATTTCGCTGGCTTCTATATCTACAGAATTGGCAAACAGCGAAAATAAAGAAACTGACGACCAAAGCGAAACTAAAAAAACTGACGACCAAAGCGAAACTAAAGAAACTGACGACCAAAGCGAAGCGAAAACGAACTGTACTTGTGTAGCAGATACCCGCAAGCTCTCCGGCCTTGAGAGTCAACTGGAAGCTATTGTGAAAGAAGTACATGCCAACACGGCTGCTGTAAACGAAATATTAATCGAACGCACAAAGGGACTCGATGAAGCTAAACTGAAAGAATTAGAAAACGAACTTGTTCGTTCAAGAAAAGAAAACCACAAACTGTCGAATGAAAACTTGAACCTCATGAGTACAAACGAGAAGTTGACGGAAAGAACTAACAATCTATCATTCATATTAGCAGACTTACAAGGAAAGACAAAAAATGCTGAGGACGAAAGAGACAGCTTAATCACCGCTATGCGGCTATTGGTCGCAGAATCGAATGCTATAGTCAAAGAAAACGAACAATTGAATCATAAGCATGACATTGAACAAAGCAACAGCAACGAGGCGGACGATTGCACCACCCAGTCAGGTGATGTTGTAAATCCGAATATTCAATTAGGAAATAGTTTCGCTGTACTCGGTGTTCAAAGAAAACAACAAGGGTGAAGAAGCAACAACAACAGCTCAAGGCCAAGATACTCCAAAAGAGAATACTTTGAGTAAAGAGCAAAAGCGTAAGAAAAGTCAAAGAAAAAGCAAACTGCAATCGTGTCGGATGAGCCAAAGACAAAGGAAGCCGATAAACCGCAGCCAGGCGGTGAACAAAGGCAGTCAAAGACTTCGGTCGTTGTGGCAGGAGACTCGATTATTAAATACGTAAAGGCTGGGAACTATCGAATGATGAGCAAATCGTGTCAGTTAAATCCTTTTCAGGTGCTACTGTCGATGACATGGGGGATTTCCTGAAGCCAAGTATCCGTAAGCATCCAGACAAACTTATTATCCATGCTGGAACAAATGATGTCCGCAGCTCGAGTCCCACAACTATTGCTAAAAAAGTAACCGAGTTAGCAGAGCAGTTTAAAAAAGAATCAAGCAATACAAGGATAATCATCTCCTCTTTAGTCACTAGAAGTGATAATCAAGATCTTGCAAGAAAGGTAAATGACACTAACAATATTATAAAATCAAACTGTTGCAAAAAAACTGGGTATTCTTAGATAACAGCAACATAAACCGTTCACATTTAAATCATAGGGGATTACATTTAAATCACGAAGGTAGTGCCTTGCTACAAGATAATTTTAAAAATATTTTAAAATCTCAGGATTGAACTGATGAAAGGACGAGGAAGGAAGCTCATGAAATCAACTTAAATATTCCTAAAACAAGAGGTTTTAAAATGGCTATGCTTAACATAGTCAGTTTGCCAAAACATCTTGATGAAATTCGTTTATTGTTGCATGATAAAAATGGATGTCTTGGCACTTAATGAAACCCGCCTCGACCCTACCATTTCTGACGAACTTGTCAGTGTGGAAGGTTATGATATACTGCGTGCCGATCGAACAAGGAATGGAGGGGGGGTCTGCATTTATGTAAGGTGCCACGTAAATTATCAAAAACGTCCAGATTTAGTTCCAAATGGCCTAGAAGCGGTTTGTCTAGAAGTTAGACAAGCTAATAGTCAGTCCTTTATTATTTCGTGCGTTTATAGACCACCGAATACCCATGCTGAGGTATTTTTAAAAATTGAAAGACTTATCCAACTAGTTGATAATGAAAGCAAGGAAGTTTATATCCTAGGCGATTTAAACTGCAATTTACTTGAACCGACTTTGTTGACTACTAAAAAGCTTCAGGATATTTTGGAACTATATCAATTGACACAATTAATAAAAGATCCGACTCGTATTACTAAATCTACACAATCACTACTAGATGTCTGTATTACTTCGACGCCCGAGAAAGTAACTTACTCGGGCATACTACATCTCGGTATAAGTGACCACAGCCTTATTTATGCAATACGAAAACTAAATTCCAGACCAAATAACGGTTCTCAAGGGTTTGTAGAGATTAGGAATTTAAAAAAATTCAATGCTCAATGCTTTTTAAACGATCTGTATACGATGCCTTGGGCGGAACTAGACAGTAAACGAAATGTGGACGAAATGTGGGAATGCTGGAAAGCACTATTTGTTCAGGTCCTTGACAAACATGCGCCGATTAGATCAAAAAGAATTAAGAAAAACGGTAGTTTACCGTGGGTAAATAAAGAAATTAAAGCAATGTTATTTAGAAGGGATTTTCTCAAGCGAAAAGCAATAAAAACAAAAGAGGAAAATGATTGGAAACTATACAAGTTCTCTAGAAATGCTGCCAATATTGCCATGCGTAATGCCAAAAAAGAATATTATGCAACGCAATTCGCAAACCATAATAAGAACCCGAAGCAAGCCTGGAAAACAATAAACGATATCTTAGGGCGAAATCGCAAACAAAATACTGTTAATGAAATTAAATTAGTTGATAAAACAGTTACTTCAACTGAGGAATTAGTTGAAGTTTTTAATGATCATTTTACAAACATAGGTCCTAAATTGGCTGAAACAATTGAACAAGATAATGATTGTAGTTTTAGAGATTTTATTGATCAAAACGAATCTGGTGCTGGGTTTTCATTTCAGCCAGTAAATGTGGCAACAGTCTTTAAGCTTATAACCAAATTGTCTTCCTCGAAAGCGACGGGTATTGATAAAATTTCAGCTAAAGTTCTCTTGACTGCAGCTCCTGCTATTGCACGATCTTTGACAAAGATATTTAATGTGTCAATTATTTCAGAGCAGTTTCCTTCGGAATGGAAAGCTGCAAGGGTAATTCCAATATTTAAAAAAGGCCAGCGGACTATGCTAGACAACTATAGACCAATTTCAATCCTACCAGTAGTGAGTAAACTGATGGAAAGGATTTTGCATGATCAAATGCTTGACTATTTGATGAACGAAAATATTCTATCAGAACATCAATATGGCTTTAGACCTTCGCATTCTACAACAACTACACTCTTAGATTGTACAAATGAATGGTATGTCAACATGGACCGCGGCCTTTATAATTTAGTAGTTTTTCTCGATTTAAAGAAAGCATTTGACACTGTCAACCACGAAATACTGTTACGTAAGTTTCAAATGTATGGATTTGGGAAAAACGCGCTTACCCTATTGCGTTGTTATTTAACGCACCGAACACAAAAATGTCAGTTAAAAGGCATATTTTCAAATCAGAGAAAAATAACTTGTGGTATTCCCCAGGGAAGTATACTCGGCCCTCTTTTGTTCATCATCTATATAAATGATTTACCAAATTGTCTCAAGCATACAACATCTAGAATGTTTGCAGATGACACCAGCCTAACAGCTGTAGGTGAAACTTTAGATGAAGTTGAGAGGAGGGCAAATGAAGACCTGGTGAATGTCCACAGGTGGCTGTCTGCAAATAAACTTAGTTTAAATATTGCGAAAACCGAGTACGTTTTGATTGGATCTCACTATAAAATAAATAATACGGCTGTCCAGCCTGAAGTTAAAATCAATAGCAAACCGGTCAAACGAGTGAAACATGCCAAAGTACTTGGTGTTCAGATTGACGAGAATTTAAATTGGAAAAAACATATTGAATTCATTGCCAGTAAAATATCGTCGGGTATTGGAGCCATTAGGAAACTTAAGGAATTTGTGGATCGAAACACCTTAGTATTGGTATATAATGCTTTAATCCAACCACATTTTGATTATTGTTGCGAAGTTTGGGATACGATTGGCAAAGTCCAGGCTGAACGTCTTCAAATATTTCAGAATAGAGCGGCTAGACTGATCATGAATTTTAAAAATGAGCATGGACAGTCTATTTTGGCACGTAATTCTCTTGACTGGATATCGTTAGAAGAACGTAGGGCACAAATGAAAGCCAGGCTCATGTACAAAACGGTCAATAAATTAGCCCCTCACAGACTGTGTGATATTTTTCAAAAAACTAACACAGTAAGTGATTACAATCTAAGGGGTTCTTCGACTAGCCTTTGTATTCCACGGCCTAGGACTGAATTCTTAAAAAGGAGTTTTAGCTATTGCGGGGCTCAACTATGGAATCAGATACCGGAAGAGATAAGAAATTCTGTATCTTACGATTCATTTTGTCAAAAGCTTTCTTCCTCGACCTAGACATTGTAACATATATTGTTGAACTAAATAGAGTGTAAATATAGTTATAGTTTTATAGTTTTTTAAATTTGTAATATACTTAGTATCTTTTGTTATGTATTTTGTAATGTTAGCACACCTCTTTTGGAAACCAGCTGTATATAGTTGAAAAGATTAGTGTGTTTAAATAAAGTTGATCATCATCATCAT
Source organism: Trachythela sp. YZ-2020 (assembly GCA_016169945.1). NCBI lineage: Eukaryota > Metazoa > Cnidaria > Anthozoa > Malacalcyonacea > Clavulariidae > Trachythela > Trachythela sp. YZ-2020. The sequence goes on from JADLSH010000369.1 coordinate 6,414,233, forward strand.
CAGACTTAAATATTTTTCTTTAATTGAACATTCTGTGGAACAAACTCTAATGTACCACAGAATACCAGTGCAGAGACAAATAAGCAACGGTTTATCAAATTGTACCAGGATTTGGTGTGTCGTGTTGTGTGATAATACTGTAGGATATTGCTAACTTAATTTAGTGAAAGGTAAGTACTAAAATCAGTACAGCATACCTGCAGTGGTGTAACCAAAGAATACCAGATTTATCAATAATTTTGAAAAATTCAGTTTTTCAATGGTAAAATTGATTCCTCGGTGTGATTCCTGTATAGTAATAATGTTGTGTTGCATAGAAAAAGTAGTGATCAACATTAATTTTACTGATTTGCAAACTTACTTTTAAACTTTCGAAATTTACAGGCATTATGTGGGAAAAAAGTATCAAAAACATAGAATGTTATTTTTTGTTAATCCTGATTATTTTTAAGAATTTTAATGAAAATATTCATTTTTTGTTTTTTGTATGTTAGTTAAAACTAAAACTAATATATATTCACAAAAATAAAGTATATAGTATGTTTCCTCCAAATGTTATAAGATCAATAAATAAGACTGGTATTCTGTGGTACCGTGGTATTCGGTGGTACATACACCTGTACATAATTTATTCAATTTACGCATTCAATTCTTTTCAGCCAGGGAAAGCAAGTCAAGCGTTTGTAAATTTCCCAACCAATTTTCGTTCAAATTTAACCAAAATTTAATCGCTTTGTCCTTTACCTATGTTGTTAGCTCCACAAATTTTCGTATTAATATATTTGTACACACACACGCGCACACACAAAATAGTAATTTGAATGGTTATATTTCGATCCTGTTATACCGAATCGTCATCAGATCAACTGACTCACAATTTCTGTACTAGGATTGAAATATATCCATTTTTATCTACGCTTGTATTAGTTCATCCTAGTTGGGTTTTTATGGACGTTTTCATTGTTTTGAACTTTTGTACTTTATTTCTTAAAACTGTTATCTATATATTTTGTTAATATATTTTGTTAATCTCTGATAGATACATCCCTGTGGGTGTATTAGAAAGACTTCCTCAACGTATTAATGAGAGACCTCCACCTTATGTTGGTCGGAATGATCTTGAAACATTGATGGCCAGCAACAAGTGCGAAGATTGGATAAAAATAAGGTAATCTATTACCGATTAGTATGTTTTGTACATGCTATAAGTACTGTGTTGCCAAGTGATTAACTCATTAACAGATGCTTAGTCCCATTCTATGCTTGAATGCTTCCGTGTAATACTTAATAAAAATAAAATACATAAATAGTAAAAAATTATGCTATTATTATAATAAACCCTTTCGATAATTACCTCACGAAAATTTCCTTGGCCTGAGAGCCTTTTATTCTCTCATGAGTGAAGTCGAAAGGCAATTCACTCCCGGGCCATACAAGGAGAGAATTGTGACGGAATTATCGAAAGGGTGCATATTCTAAATTTTCTTTTTTATGTTCACTTTTAGCGAAATGTTTCTTGGACCTGTTCCGTCAGATTTTGTATTTCTTCCAAAGCACAAAGCAAACTCGTATTCCTGACTAAGAACAATGTTAAATCGTTTTTCAATATTGGTTGTGACTTGTGGTGGAAGCTGCTGTAGTATGTTTGATCACTGAAAATGTTTCCAAATGACTACGAAATTATTGTGAATTGATTTATTATTATTTGTTTTTAAAACACATAAATTGTTGTGTATTGAGTACTTGTGTCTGTATTAACCACTGTTAACAAATCAGTGTATAATGAATGTATATAGACGTAGCTAAGTAAAATCATGCACGGCATCTTTTAACAGATGTAAATGAGTGGAACGTGACAGTGGCGAAATCTTTTTTGAAGACTTTACTAGGTGTGGTGGTGTTTGTCGGAAAGCTTATCAAGGACTGGAAGTTATAATGAGTATTGGCCAATATTATACGACCTTATAATGTTCTAATTTGTATTATAATATTTTGCTTTTATACTTGAAAATAAGATTTCCTTTTTCGTAGCTGACGATTTAGTTATTGAACAAAGTACTTGTTCCTGAATGTCATAACAACGGGAAGCAAAGCTACAGCAATATAAAACCAAAACTTGAGAAATTTGTTTTATTATATGGAAACCATGCATGCTTTGTTTTCGCGATAACATTTTCCTGTACTCTCTAGATAACAATGACGTTAGACCCACGCAAAAGGAAAGCATATAGATGCATGGTCATTATATTGGGTGAATTTGACAAAGGATTTTCGGTTATGTCCTAATGCTTCGCGCACGAACATAGATTTAGCGGTAGGGTTCATGATCAAAGATATATTCGTGCGCAAACCACGAGGATCTAACCGAGTTTTAAGTATTTCCCTTTTACCTAAAGTCTTGAAGTTTTTATATCAAATATAACTTTTTAATAGCTTCAATTTCATATACAGCCCAATGTTCGGCGTTAAGTATTTCAACTCGAAACTCAGAAAAACTGAATGAAGCTGGCTTCAATTCCCCCCCTGCGTTAGCGTTCCAGTTTACTTATAGTTCAATGGATTTTCCTGGTTTGCAATTCTAATTACGTGCAACACGACAAAAAATCGTTTGAATCCCTAGAGATTGATCGCACACCAAATGTACAGACATGTAGCTAATCTTGGTCCTAAAATTACGAAGACATTTTCTCTTCTCGATGTGGTAAGTTTCGGTATTTTCAATGGAATAGGTTGTTTAGGCCCGCTCGATACCTCAGAGTCTACCTCCAATCCCCCGTTGAATCCAATGCCAAGGGGGGCAGAAATAAAGACCCTGAATATCAGGCCGATTCCCCCCCGCGCGTGTCCTTGATGATCAGATGATGTGAGCATATATATGCATTAACCATTATGCACGAATTTCTAGGAATATCAGTCTTTTGGCAGCCTCGTAGCCAGGCGCTTTTAAGGAAGAAAATCGGGGCTGCGTGGGTTTCATCGCGACCTCCCCAAGCACCCCGCGCGCTCGCTCAGCTTAGCCACTGATCTCTATAAATTAGCTGAATGCGATTTTTATTATTTTCCTTAAAAGCGCCTGGGTACGAGGCTGGTCTTTTGGTACAAGTGTACAACGGCAAGCAGTTGCATGTCTGAGGTGTGTTCGGACTAACCATAGATTTGTGTGTTCAGACTAACCAGACTACCTTGCTGTCTAGAATATAAATTTTTAACTGAAATTGTAATGGTGACAAATTAACTATGCTCATGGGCATGGCAAACGTCATGCTGACGTCATGCACAATGACTCATGATACGGAGGTAATCGTACATTGTTCAACTATTCGAAATGCTCGTAATCATATGTAAATGGTTGAGATATATATGGCATCACGAAACGTACATGCACGATTTGTACAGATTGCGAACAAATGTCATGCTTTTATATTCTTTTGCAATGTTCTTTTTATGAAGTTATATGCAGACCATTTAAAGTCCATTCTGCGCATGTGCTATGGGAGGTCCCGCGATGTTAACAATGCCCAAATTTCGCGTTGTTTCGACTAAAATTCAACATCTTCTAAATCAGAAATTTTTTAAATATAGCGTGTTTAAAATGTAAACAAACGGACGTTGCCGGTTTGTTTACATCGGGACTTTACATCACCTTTAAAATGCTATACTGGACTATCTGGAATTTGAAAACACGCTTCACGTTTACCGGAAGTGGAGGTTTAGGGCGTGTTACCGCGTTAATATTTTTGACCACATATGGCATGCGGAAATGCATGCGGAATAAATTATACTTTGTCCCGAAGGAAACACACAAACTCTCAAAGAATTGCTTTAACTTGTGATTGCAACGAATCTTTAAGCAAGGAATTTGTATTGTGAAGAACGTTGGCTACTGTTATTTATACTAAATAATATGTAAGTATCGTAGTTATTCGTTTGGGGTTTTATTACCAGATATAGGTGTAACCTATTAAATGAGTGTTAATCAAGTGTAAGAATAGTAAAATAATTCGTATGATATCGATGGCATTTTGGGCTGTTTGTTTGCAGTGAACTTATGTTTCGGCGATGGAGATGGTTTCGTTTTTGTAGCTCTTAATAATCAATTCATTTTTGACAGCCGTAGAAGTACCGTGTGGATAGTTTAATCAGGCTAAGCTAGGAATTATGTTGCAGACGGCAGACGCTAGATTCAGTATTTTCATATTTAATTATACAAATCATATTTTTATATATCATCTATTCCGACTATTCGTACATTGATTAACAGAAGTTCAAGACGTTCTTTTATATAAAAAAGTATTTAAAACGAAACTTATAACTATAGTGGTATTAATAGCCTTGTATACTATATTATTTTTGATCTATATATAATATATTACGTATAACGCCTTTCAATTTCAAGTGTGAAGTGTGTGATATTTGTCAATTTTAGCAATAATTAAAAAAAATTGTCTGTAACATAATTCCTAGCGTAAAAAAATGGGGAAAAAGAAAGCTATGTACACATATCTCGTTGTGGTATTTTATATTTGTTCCTATGTTATAGAAACATGCCTCAATTTGGTCAGTGAATATATGCCCACTTAAGGCCCATTTAAACAGGCCTTTATTGTATATTTTGTCAGATATGAAAATAATTATTAAATTTGTGATACTTTTTATAATACCATCCATTAACTTCTTAGTGACCAAATACAACACACTGGCTAAGTGACATCAAATTATTCTAGAAATCACTTGATGGACTAACACTTTTTGTACTATAAAAGGTCATAAAATAGCAAGATTTCCCTGGTAACAAATAAAACATTGTTTTATTGTAGTTGATTTGATTTGATTTAATAATTTTGCCACAAAATATACAAATAATAGAGACAAAAAAAGAAAAGAAAAAAGAATACATGTGGCGAGGGAACCCAAAGAGAATCCAAAAGGCTTAAAAATTATTATGTTATGGGTTACCTCGTCAGATTAAATAAATACACAAATGTTAGCTATAGCAAAGCCTTGTGCAGATTATACATATATACATATAACAATATAATATATAATCCGTAAATTGCGAGTGTGGACTTGATCAATAGATAAAATTAAATTATTAAGTAAATTGATTTTATAAGAAAACATGAACTTGCCCAAATATAAAATATATATATCCCTAAGTTTGAGTAACATTAAAGATTTAAATAAAGGTGTATAGTATGTGCATCAAAAGCCTCATTACATAAAATTCTAACTACTTTTTTCTGCAATAATACTGGACGGTTGAGATTAGAAGGATATGTTGAACCTCAGATCGTAACACAATAACTCAAATAAGGATATACAAGTGCAAAATATAATGTACGCAAAGCAGGAAGAGTGAGGCAGAAGCTCGATTTATATATTATTCCAATGGATTTTGAAATTTTACTAGCAATATGAGAAATATGAGATTTCCAAGACAATTTTCTTTGATGCATTCTAATCTATGATTATTTACTTCAAGCAATAAATCAAGCGTCTGCCTCTTTTGTCTTGGAGTGAAAATTATATAATTTGATTTATTGACATTAATAGACAATTTGTTAGCAGAAAACCATTCAGATAGATTATTCATCTCGTTATTGATGACAGTTGTTAGCTTAGATGAATCACTATCAGAATAATAGTGTCATCAGCGAATAAAATCAATTCAGTGATTTTTGAGACGTTGTATATATCATTAATATATATCAAAAATAATAATGGCCCAAGAATGCTGACCGTCATGAATACATTTTTTGTATTGAAAAGATATTCGTATATGAGCAGTGAAGCTCCACTTTATGGCCACCTTGTTAATATGGTCACCTCTTTATTATGGTCACTTAATAATTATTTTTTCCCCTCCAAAATATGACTTTTAAGATACCTGTTTTATGGCCCCTTCTTGAACATATTAACAGGGTCTACTGTATACTGTACTGGTCATAGTAAATAGCCCCTCAGAAACCAAACCCAGTCAGACTCAATGCCATGACCAAATGTGTCTTGCTCTACTTTGTTATTTTGTTCAATCTTTATAATCAAGGGGGGAGTCTTGTGCATTAATGGATAAACCCATTAACCTATTGAGCTGCAATGTGCCCAAATACCATTTTACTTGTCAAGGGAAGGGTCTTGCACATTAATGGTTTAATGTGCTAAACACCCCAAAGCACCCTACAGTACTTTATTAGCTACTGTTTAACTTTGTCTAATGCTAGACAACCTTACTTGGTAAGGGGGACATGTTTGGTTTAATCCATTATAAATGCTTGAGACAAGTAGAATTGTCTGCTATTAGAGTTGTATAAGAGGTTAAGGGCACATTGTTGATTAATAACAAATCTTGATGTAACTACACACTACTCTATTTCAAAAAATCAATATAGTGTGACTATAACAATGTGCAGCAACATGCACAGGACAAACAGGGGCGCACATTCGAAAAAGGTTTTGGGGGGTATCCATTGTTCAGGGACCGACTTTTTATATTTGTTTGACCACATCAAAACATGAATTACGAGTTAATGTAAAAATATGTGTAGTGCCAGGAGTGTAGAAGGGTTGTTAAAAAATAGGATGTCGACTCCCGCGAGGCGCCACCATGGTTGGCGCCGACGGGGAAAATTTTGAAAAACTTGAATCTGTAGATCGTTGGAAATGGCATTTTCAGAGTCTTCTCTACCTCTTTCGTTATAGGCCCTTTCATTAATATATATATATATATAAGATTTCAAACACTCTAGTTTCGAATTCAATATTTCGCTGCAATTTTCTTTAAATGCAATATTTCGCTGCAATTTTCTGGAAATGCAGTCCCCCCAACCTTCATCATCATAAAGACCCAATTAGAAACTGCATTTTTACAACAGAGTTGACTTTACTCGAGAATACTGACGTGGAAATAGAACGCAGAATGCGGCAGAGCAAAAGTTAGGAGGTTTTGCGCAGTCGTGTATGGCTATGTCATCTTACATTTGAGTATATTGCTTTAAGAGGAAAATAGATCTCTGGGTTTTGCAATGTTGATTTCTTTTATTGACAATTTTTGTATCGTTTATTATACGTTTTTTAGACAGGATGTTTCGGACCAACTGGGACCGACTTAAGTAGTGTAATTTTACAATTTGGGACCGACTTTTTTTAAAAATTCACAAATGATGGGGGGGGTGTGTCACACTCCCCCCTAATGTGCGCCCCAGAGTATAAAGCGGACAAGTTTTCTGATAACACGTTTACACCACCCAGTAAAGTGGAGGACAGGTTTTCTGATCGACACACTACGCCAGTATATAGCGGACAGGTTTTCAGACACGACAGTTTACACTACACACTACACCAGCATAAAGTGGACAGGTTTTGGCGTTACTACACATACACTACACCAGCATATAAAGCGTTGTTTTTTCGGCAGTATCTGAGGAAAAAGTCATCATTGCTGTGAATCATTTAATTTGCAAAATTTGCTGTGAAAACAATACAGTAGACGCTTGATTCATCTAGGTTAAGACTTTTGAGTGCCACAGGTTCGATTCCTGGCCTTTAGTTTTCAGGGCATTTCCCCATCATTTATAGACATCTCTTGACGGAAGCGTAACTTTCGGTGTAAGCATTAGGGGTGTGTGTACGTTTTGCCCGACGAAAGGGCATAGTAAAGGTGCCAGCCAAAACCAAAATTATCTATTGAGGTTCCATACTGCTAGCGGGAATGGGCAGGTATTGAGTGCCGAGGGCACTAGGGGGTACTGATGTACTGTATTTATTGGGTTTTTTCTTAAATTTGTATTTTTAGAACACAGAACTACAAAATGAAGGCAGTTCTGTTGTTAGTAATTTTCGAGTCATTTCATGTGATATATGGACAATCAGGTTTGTAGTACATGGAATATAGTACTTCTACAGAATGTATTGCACTATAGAAATTAATTCTTGACTTCTTAATAATACTACCTTTAGAGATGAGCCGATTAACCTGTCATAATTGGCTGTTTTCTAATAATCGGTTATCGGCCGATTATTAATGCATAATCGGCTGTTTGCCGATTATTTTGTAATCTTATATTTTTTATAAAAATCTGCATTTCTTTCTTGTTTTTGTTGCTTTTCTTCACTATGTACGTAAAAACCTCAACAATGTGATGAAAATAGAACCGGTAATGCATTTGTGACGAAAGGAGATTATAAGTGCAAGAAAAGATTAATCGAATCGGCTAATCTGCAATTTTTAGTGATCGGCTCATCTCTAACTACCTTATGACATTAACCAGAATATGGGGACCTTTCACTGCAAAAATATTGAAACAAAGCGTTAGAGGCTACACAAATTCATATTAGGTTGTGAGCATGTCAGCACAACTTTGACTGCAGCAATCAATGTTATGCAATGTGTATATTAATGATTCTAGGTGGTTGTGAACAACTTGTGGACAACAAATGTTCATCATGCCTGCAAATACCTGGATGTGCTTGGTGTCAAGAAGTGGTATGTATTACCAATTATAAGATCTTGCACTGTGAATGATCTAACATTCTAACATACCTCTGTATCTAATAGATACCTGGTCAAACTACTGATGGTCAAACTTCTCTAGTAATTTCCACTTAACCCATTAGCTGGCAATGTGCCCAGATGTGCCCTACTTTAGTATTTTACTCTGTCTATCGCCATACGATTTTACTCGTCAGTGGTAGAGTACTGCCAGTTAATGGGTTAATTATCCAATAACCCCCCTCCCTACACGGGTGTTTAATTAATTCAACAATTATTAAAATGCTTGCTAATTTCTTAGTGTTGGTCCAGTTGGAGCTTATGTGTAATGTAGTGTAAGAGCTAGTATAGAGTAGTGAAAGTTGAAGAGTTTACTCTGCAAAATGTTGAAAAGTGTTGTTTAAGAAGCTTAAAACTGCCTTATAATCTTATAAACGCTCCCCCTGGAGTAAGAAAATTTAATAAACACCCCTTATTATTATATCACCTTTTGTTCTGTCAGTGCTTAGTTATATTGACTTAGATTACAAGCTCTAAATCTTACATCAATTGGACTAAAGTGGCAATGTGGCATTCAGGATTGTTCTACTCATGTGTATGGTTTAATATTTCCAAGTAATTTTTGAATATTGATAATTCAATTTAAAATGGACTTACCTGTAATATATAAGCACCAATTGACAAAGCTATTACCAGATTGTCACAAAAAGTAAAACTGAGCATCTAAAGAGAGGGTATTTGCTTTCCAAACAACAAAGAAGAAAGACGAAAGGAAAAGTGTTCATTCCTGATAGTGAAGTGAGAAATGTTTGTTGCATCCAGCTGAGCCAAGTAAATACCAAATTAACCAACTATGACACACTATTGCTGAATTCTTTAAGATCATTACAGTGCAGGGTTTTTAAAAAAAGGTAATCCAACTTTGGAATGTAATGATATCATGCATTAGGTATAAGGTTGATAGATTTACCCTTTCCGTATTAATGAAGATAAAGTATTTAGCTGTCAAATGATATCAACGGCCCAATACAACATGGATGCAGAAGTTAGGGAGCCATGGAACAACACGTCCTCCATAGTTTAAGGAGCTACCTCCAATTTCCAAATTCAAGATGTGCACTTCAAAACTTAGTTGAATTAAGAGTTCTAGAGTTACAGGCCAACTCTAAAAATAATGTTTAACTGGCTAACTTTGAAACTTATCATCAATCATCAGGAGATTTGACAGTCATCAGTTATGTGAGAATCAGAAGTGAGTCAGCATTTCCAAATTTTTATTTTCTAATGCAGAATTTTAATTTGGTGCACCAGATTACTACAGTATAGTCTACAGCCACAAAGTTGCTAATAGCATTAGCTCTATTCGAAGATTTGCTACCTCCACAAAAAATAAAATCTACAGGCATGAACAATATCAAATTATATCAAATTATCAATGGCCAAGTACAATACAATTACAATTTGAAATTGCCAGTTTGAAAACATATTTGTTACCTCTGTGCCTCTGTGCCTAAGAATTTTTGAATTTCTAAACATTTGCAAAAGGAGGTTGCCTATATATGGGAAACATTAGGCATTGCAAGTTACAGTAAACCATTATTAAATTTACCAAGTCTTGATTATTCTTAAAATTGAATTTGAAATGAGAATAATTTCAATACTCTCAGATATAGGTTTGCACTCAATTTTCAATGGTGGAAAAATGCAATTTTCATCGGCTATTCTAAATCGGATTGTATTTGGTCATTTGGACAATTGTCTGGTATCATTTGACCGCTAAAAGCTAAATATTTATTGCTATGGAAAATTTAATATATATTTACATAATGCATGATAACATGCCAAAGTTGGATTGATACACCCATTATTACAGATATGCAACAGTGTTGTGTATGAGCTGAAAATATAAAGTTTATCAATTACTAAGTTTAATATCTATTTGCATGATTACGTTAAAATAAAACTATTATCAGTTATTCAATGAAAATAAGCTACCTACAGCACTGTATATGTGCATACAGATTATTTTACTAATTACTTTAATGAATTTGTTACATTTACATACATTACACCATACATACACAAGAACAAAAGACAAGTATAACAATTAATTAGTGTTTGTGACAGGGGTTTGAAACAGAAGTCGTGTCCCAATGGACCATTCCCCTATTAGACTAACTTTTGAACTAGGAAATTGTATAAGTACAGCTGGAAAGAGCATCCTAAGTTTAGTAAAATTGCAAAGTTTGGTTGCGAAATGTCGTAAAATGTGGAAAATATAGCGCTGTGAAGTTGGTAAATTTTGTATATTTTTGTATTACGCGCGGAAAACGGTTACCACTTTTAAAAAAGTGGTAACGGTTTTGCGTGCGTAATACAAAACTATACAAAATTTATCAACTTCACAGGGCTATATTTTCCACATTTTACAACATTTCGCAACCAAACTTTGCAATTTTACTAAACTTAGGATGCTCTTTCCAGCTGTACTGATACAATTTCCTAGTTCAAAAGTCAGTTTAATAGGGGAATGGTCCATTCGCCATTCCGAAGTGCAGTAGCGGACCGGTAATAGCGAGGTTGACAATGCATCATGGGGCTGTTTTGGGAGACGAGTTTTTTGTTTGTGTCCCCAAAAACAGTCCCATGATGCATTGTCAACCTTGCTATTACCAGTCCTCTACTGCAACTTCGGAATGGCGAATTGATATCGAATCCCTAAAATAGATTAGTAACTATAAAAACACACATAATCGAGCAACTATTCCGGCGGCCAGTAAGTTGTTAACTTTGACTTAAATAAATTAAACAGTTCCGCACACACCTTTATCTTTGAAGGAAGTTCGTTCCATAATCTAGGGGATCTTGGAAGGAAGGAATTTCGAAAATAGTCTAAAATTATGTAAACAAAACACATCATCTGAACCAACTTGAATGCCATGTTAAAAATATTTGGAAGCGTAATATTATTTTAACTTATGATCTTAGAAACTAGTTGTTAACTTGTTTTACTGACAATTTTAGAACTATACAAATACGCGATGTAACACACTAGGGGAACATGCCAAGTTTAAATGTAATATGACAGTTACTGGTAATCCAGATGCTAAACCAACGGTAAGTTTGCTGCAAAATTATATGTACGAGTTCAATACTTCTAGATTTGCCAAAGTGCCCGAGTACAGTTGTGTGATAGTAAATATTGTAATTTTAAACTCTAAAACATACGCTGCTTCAATTTAGTGAGTGCACATGCAAATTGCAATTTCTCAGCCTCAAGTTCTTGTTTCTTATTCTTGGTATTCAATAATATCATTATATTAATTGCAGTATGATGCGCTGTTTCTTTCAAAAATATTGTAAGCCTTATACAAAATACAATTATAATACAGTTATACAAAATACTGATTTATTGCAACTCGTTTTATAGCTCGTTGAAAAGGAACTGACAGACTCCAATCAGATAACACCTAGAAAAGTTTCGTCCAGAGTGCGTGTAGGTAGGTATATATACACTAGATTTTGTGTATTCAATCAAAATCACGCTGTTTTCAGCCTCTTGTAGAGGGTTCTGCCCACGGTGGGCGTCACCGGACGGCAGCGCCAGCACTCCGCAGTGCCGCCCGGCACTCGCGCCAAAGCGGACTTTTCCGCCCGGCACTTGAAAGGTTTCAAATATCCAGTAGGAAAACCCCAATGTTGTACTTTGTAATAGATATTTTATACAAGTAATTTTGTATTCTTTATCTTGGTGAATTTTATTATTTAAACGTTAGTATTAGATGAAATTCAGTACTATACCATGTGCACAATATTTGTTACTGGTGATTCGGAGAAATACGCTATCATCCCAAAGCCAGAAAGACGTCTGACGAACGGCTCTAATCACTTTGCACTTTGTTAATTGATGTCGCGCTTCAAGCTACTCTGAGACCAGTCGATCAAGTTTTAAAAATTGTCGGCAGGGTCCAGGACAAAATACTGATAATGATAATTGATACTGATAATGATAATTGGTACTGATAATGATAATTGATACTGATAATTGATACTGATAATTGATACATTTTGATACTGTATGCTTTTGATATTTTGATGTATTGATATTATTATTATTTAATGATATGCATGCTCAATAGCAAAAAACCTTACAGATATTTATCCATAAACCCCAGTAAAACTACCTGAAAAATACAATAAGAACTTTGACATTTCGAGCGAAGTTCCTTCGTCTGGAAGTTAGTAGAGTGGGTCTGGGAAAAACATGTGCTTTTATAGTGAATACAAAAGCGAACACGTGATAAAAAATAAACCAATCAGATGGATTTAATAAAAACAAACTATAAACAAAATATGGAAATCACATTGCAAAATATATTAGCATGTAAGGAGAAGCAAACGAAACAATAAAGTCAGAAATTAAGGAACTACAGAGATGACGTGAGAAATACATCTCACCTCATCTCATCTCTGTAGTTCCTTAATTTCTGACTTTCTTGTTTTGTTCGCTTTTCCTTACATGCTAATATATTGTGTGATGTGATTCCCATATTTTGTTTATAGTTTGTTTTGATTAAATTCATCTGATTGGTTTATTTTTTCATGTGATCGCTTTTGTATTCACTATAAAAGCACATGTTTTTCCCCGACCCACCCTCCTAACTTCCAGACGAAGGAACTTCGCTCGAAACGTCGAAGTTCTTATTGTATTTTCAGGTAGTTTTACACCACTCAACCGCCGAATCTTCGTTATACTCTACCCACACTGGCACCACACATTCGAGATACTTCATAATGTACCTGTTTTGGTATTAAAAGTCAATACACAACTGTATATACTGTTGTTAACCTGCTGCTCTATGTACTGTGTTTTACTATTTTTACTTGTTCAACAGCGAAGGATTTTTTACATATGTTCCAATTTGTTTCCAGGTGAACCCATCACATTCAAGTTAGAAATTCAACCTTCTGCGAACTATCCTGTTGATTTTTATATTTTGATGGATTTATCTGCCTCTATGAGTGACGATTTAAATAATCTTAAAAAGCTTGCACTGAATATTTGTAAGTTTACCAATTTGAAAATCAAATACTGTACTGTCACCTACTGTAAAGCATGTTTCCATTCCAAACAGCGAGCAGAACTAATGACATATTTGAGAGAAGATAAAAAAATTCTATGGTATGTTTCATTACACTTGAAGTGGAAAACAGGCTTATTCAAGTGAGGAGAATAGTACAATACCCTATGAGCCACTCAGAGTACCTGAGTTCTCACACCACAATCATTAGATTAAAATGCAAATGATTTTAATATATTGATTTCACTCTAAATTTGCATGCAAACTCATAGGTTGGTATTGCCATAGGCGGCCCAGTTTACTGTACAACTATTTATTGTGAGGATAACAATATTTGCTCGGCTGCATATGGTATTGCCGGTCAGAATTCCAAACCCTGATGTACTGAATAATAATTGTATTAAACCATCACTGCATGGACTACTGCATGTTATGCTGCAGTTTAACCTCATTTCTACAGATACTTGACGTCTGAGTTCTGACTCGTGAATATACGCCCGAACAAAATGTTTATGTTTTTTATCTATTCTATTAACAGCTGCCAAGTTAAGTGAACTTACAAGCAATCACAGATTAGCTTTTGGATCTTTTGTTGACAAACCAGTAGCGCCATATTTAAGACATGAACTGTAAGTTTCTATTTGAAGTGTAAATGAAAGATTAGAGACCTTAAGATTGAAGTTTACGGCAAACCGCTGTGAAAGTTGAGGTTTTTGCTGTTGTAATTCACCAGCTTTTACACAAATTTTGAAAGATATCAAACATTCGTATAGCTTACGAAATTGTGCACTAATCAATTAAACAAGATTAATCACCATTGGCGTTCTCGCCAAACTAGGAAACTACATCTTGAGGTTTGAAGTTTACATTTGGCGTATAAATTTAATGCTTGAACGCCTAAAGGCACTCGTAGGCGTACAACGGTAAACCTCGAACCTCAAGATGTAGTTTCCTGGTTTGGCGAGAACGCCAATGGTGACTAAACTTTGTTAATTGATTAGGGCACAATTTCGTAAGTTATACGAATGTTTGATATCTTTCAAAATTTGTGTAAAAGTTGGTGAATTACAACAGCAAAAACCTCAACTTTCGCAGCGGTTTGTGGTTTGCCGTAAACGTCAATCTTAAGGTCTCTATTGTTTGTTTCAAAACAGTGAGCTCCATATATATCTGGAGTATTAAGAACTTCTTATGTTCGGCCATAGACAATCGAGAAGACAGTGACTGGAAACGCACAGGGGCCGAAAAGTACGATGTGTTAAAATTTCTTTGTTTTCAAATCGGTATAAATATTTAACGATTGTTGTTTTAAAATACATGTTTATAAGGGTAACGCTATAATATTACTGGAGGAAGTGCTCGGCAGGAAAAAGTGTCCGCAAAAACATGGCGGATTTTGGCATTTTCTGACGCCATAATGACGCCACTGGTTCTAGTTGGAAAAGTAGGGTCTTTATGTAGCCCTACACAAAATGTATATTTAACCCCAACCTCCACCCTAATCCTAACCCTAGCCCTATATGTCCTATATATAATCACAGACATAATTCGTTTAGGGCTACATAAAGACTAACTCCTATGATCAAGTCCTATGATTCGTTGAAGCCAAGCTAGTTTTTCTGAGGTTTGAGTTGAAATACTTAACGCCGAACATTGGGCTGTATATGAAATTGAAGCTATTGAAAAGTTCTATTTGGTATAAAAACGTCAAGACTTTAGGCAAAATGGAAATACTTAAAAAATACAAAAACAACCGCAATTTTGTAAAATACGGCAAATTAAGCTGGCTTCAATTTCCCCTCCTGAGTTATCGTTCCAGTTTATTTATAGTTCAATGCTCCAGACACAGTGCTCCAGATATATATGGAGCTCACTGTTTCAACATGGAATAAAGAACTTTGTTAAATATTTCTGTTAGTTCCTTACAGAGTTTCACGATCATATACATGCAGTAATGGTTAGTTTCAAATTTGAAAATGAAAAGAAAATCATATTGGGAATGGGAAAAGTGCACCCTTGTCCTTGAAGATTTCATTCCATTTCATTTATATTTTATTTATTAATAATATTATTTTTTATAAGAAAATAATTTATTAGTGGCAGATAAAGTGAGCCCGCCATCAGCAAAAATCAATTTAATGAATTCCTGTTGATTGTGTGTACAGCAATAGCAAAAATTATTTTGTGTGGTTTTTGCCATTATTTGTTTAGTACAAGATTTTATACTTTTACTATTTTTAAATGTTTTCATTTGAGTCAAAACAGTTAGAATTAGAAAAAGCATAGTCTAAATCCTGGTTAGACCTGTTCAAATAACCAGCATATATGTATTAAGGCACGATAGTTAACTCAAGCACCCAAATATTTTTTTGTTTAACCCATTAACTGGCAGTACCCTACCACTGACGAGTAAAATCGTGTGGCGTTAGACAAACTAAAATACTAAAGTAGGGCGCATCTGGGCGCATTGGAAACTAATTGGTTAACCTGAAAACTTTAACCAGATTGTGCAGCAAATATATATTTAACAAATTAGGTCATGAATATACAGTATATTTTAATATAATATGTGAATAATAATTTATTTAGGGTTGGCAAGCCGTACAGATCAGGAAAAGATGTAGCATATGACTATAAACATGTACTTACTTTCACTGATAAACCCAATGAATTCAGGGTAAGTCTCAATTAATGGTCTGAGTAAGACAAAATTCATTTGCTTGCATATTTTATTGCATGTCCGTTGTTCAGCTTGAAATTTCAAGAAACTCCATACCTCCGCCAGCAAATTATATCAAGTATTCATGCATAAATTATACAATTATACATGCATAAATTATACAATTATACATGCATTAATTATACATGCATTAATTACGCATTCAGTTTTTTTCAGCCAGGAAAAGCAAGACAAACTTTGTAAATTTCTCATCCAATTGAACCAAAATTTAATTCGTTTGTCCTTGGGTTACGGCCATTAGCTCCACAAATTTTCGTATTAAACTGTTTGATCGTATTTAAGTGATACAAGCACACACACGCACGCACGCAGCCAATCACATTACAGGATACTTCATATTTATCTTTCGTGTAGTCTTACTTTTCTGCCTAAATAAAAAGTTCCAGAAAAATTCTGGAAAGTGCGTTTGAAAGTTATGGTGCTTTCTTCAGATGGTTGTTGATTTCCTGCTAACTTTAGTTCGCTTTTTGTCTTCACTTTGTCGGTTTGGTTTGTTCTAAAGTCCACTGTATATTTGGCAAAAAGATTACTGCTCATGCAACCAATCAGAACGCGCGAAAACGTATTTATTATGCGAAATTTATACTAACATTGTTTCTATTCTATATATACTGCCACACATATATACAATTTAAGATAAGATATCGTGTTGTTTTTTTTACTTTTTCAGGACAAGATCAATGAACAAATAAGTTCTGGTAATCGTGATGTGCCAGAGAGTACGTTCGACGCTTTGATGCAAGTCGCAGCCTGCGAACAGGTTCGTTTCCACCATATACTGTATGTGCTCTTTTCGCTTGTGTTAGAACAGGTATTGGGCGTTTAGTACTTCTGGCAGATTTTGGAAAAAGAATAGGTGAAAGTTGTGCGAAATCTGGCTAACAATCCATCAACATATATGGTAACAAATGCACTAAAACACTGTGCCACCAATCAGTGGCGGGCACTAGGGGGGCCCAGGGGGGGGGGAGGGGGCGAGCCCCCCCAATAATTTTGAAAGAATGTAAAAATGTTGTGCCAAATAACACAAATCACACCCATATAACGTAATTGTCATGTTAAATAATGACTATTTGATAAAACTTAAGCTAAAAAAGTAAGCAATAACCAAACAATATAATAATATATGTTTCTGTACTGTACATATCACAACATACGCATTTTATACATCCTTTTTGACTTTTTTTTGTTCTGTGTAGGATTCGACATCTCTTGACGATCGAAATTGTTAAAAGTCCGCAAAACAATTTTTCTCAACTCTTGCAACAGGCGCTTATTTAAATGTCGTTGTCGATTTTTTTTGGTTTTTGAAGCTTATACTATTGTTAAGCGGCAAAATTTCCTGCTGCAACATAATATTTGAATGATTTATAATAAAATGTCCCCCCAATATTTCATAAAGTGTCCGCCTCTGCCACCAATAACAACTGTTCTAGAATAATCTTATATTTGAATGTTGAAGGTTTTTTTGTAGATGGAATTTTCGAGCGCAATTTTTATAGTTACATCATTATTTTAGACCTAACCAGGAGAAGTTGCGAAAAATACAATTCTTCTGGTCGGAATCGAACCTGCGACGCTGCAATACCATGCATAAGAAATGCAACAAACCATTAATACCAAACGACAAATACAAGTACCTCATTATTTTAGTACAATTTGATTTCAGGAACTAGAGTGGGGCACGAAAGATACAACACGACGTATGGTACTTATTGCAACTGATGCTACATTTCATATGGCTGGAGAAGGCAGGGTAATGTTGATTATATTTTGAAATACTGTAGCATGTGTCGTTTTCTTGTGGACACATCAAGAGTGTCATCCAGTCGCGATACAGTGATCGGAATGTTCCATTGTCTTTTCATTGTTTTGAAAATCCCCAAACCTAGGACCACGTCTCACATGTGACAGTCAGTGGCGTTCAACCACAAAAAAAATATATACCTCTCTGCTAAAAAGAGAACTTAAGCGTGGTGTACAGCGGACTACAGCCGGTCTTGGTGTGTTGTTTTCTACATAACATAACAAAACAAATATATTCATTTTAACCTTGCATTCCTTAGTCTTGGGTGAGACTATATTTGAACGGGATTTCCTGACCTAATTAAAATCTGTTTCAAGCTCCCGGCGACGCTTTGCGTGCGTAAGTTTTAGCATTCGTGTCCACAGGTAGATGCAGTGGACGGTATTTTATGGGAATGATTTCTGTTGTTTAGTTTGGTGGTATTTTAAAACCAAATGATGCACAGTGTTCGCTTGGAAAAAAGGCTGGTGGTGCTCTTGAGTATACCAAGGATCTGGAACTGGTAAAGTTCACTGATCTGCAAATAATACTGTATCTATTGTGTAAAAATTATACTGGAAGTCAACCATTACCACTGAACTATTAGTAAACTGGAACGCTAAACCTATGATCATGTCCTAGATTGGTTCCAATGCGCGGGAAAATGAACTTTCAAACGTGCCAAAGCAAACTTGAGCTTTTCCTTGCTTTAACCCTTCTAAAACGTTAATAAATTGACTTTTTCAAGTGGTGTTATTTTCTCCTTTGCACCTTCTTGTTGGCCATTATGAACACTTTGAATATGGTGGCCAAGGCAGCTTTTATATCCTTATTTTAACTGTTAAAAATAAGTTACTGCATGCTTGAGAATATTTTTTAAACAACATCAAATATTTTTCTACATAATGTAATATCTCCGAAGACCCAAAAACTCAGAAAAAACAAAAAGTGATTTTCGCTGTTTTGTTCCTGTAATATTTTAGTAGTTGCAAGTACTGTACTTGAGTGAAAAGTTCAATTGTCCTAGTATGCACTACGATGAAAAAGGAAAGCGTTAATTAAAGTTAAAGTGGCAAAATTTATAGTGTTTTAAACTATATTTTTCATTTGCCACTACCTACATGTCGACCATCATGCCCCCTGACTTATCATTCCAGTTTACTTATAGTTCAAAGGCCATTTCTAAGAAACCAACTGCATAACATTGTTTGAGGTGCAGGTGCTTTATATGCTAAAATAGTGTAATATAGTAATCAAGTTTGGACAACGTGTTAAGAAGAAGCCAGTAATTTTCCCCCTACATTTGGTCCTTTAGTAATGGCGGATTTTATTGTCTAACAGTGTTTCACTGGCTTCATTCTGCACCAGTGAACAATTAGTTGAGTCTTCCAGTCTTGTCTTCAGATCAGTGGTAAAGTTATCTCTTACAATCTCCATCACTCAATATTCCTGACCCTTTTACTAATAGGCGAGTTTTAGTTAAGTGTTTCATATTTTGTTGCACGTGATAGTCAACTTCAAATGTACGGTTTTAACACTTATGATGTCAAACACTTACTTCATTTGCCAACGACGCAAGGTCAGTACGATTTGGCCCTCTGATAACTGTTTGTCCTTTTCGAGTTGACCACTAATATCTCACTCCACCTATTCTAATTTAATGCTAATAATGGAGAATTGTGCATTAAAGTAATCATCCGTCATAAGGAAAGTCACTTTATTAAGTCATAATTTTACCACAGGATTTCGCTATTTTCATTATGCTTGATAATTACTTCGTCATGATTGCTCAAAAATGTAAATCTTAGGATAACAGATGAGAGCCATCGTAATATACCCTCCAGCACTATCCAAGTATCCATTATCCTTTACCTATCCAAGTATCCATTATCCTTTACCTTCCAATATATAAAAATATAGCTGCTGTAGTTTTCGATATTTTTCATTTATCTCAGGATTATCCGACAGTGAACCAAGTTTATCAAAGACTGCGAGAATCCCAAATTCAACCAATATTTGCGGTTTCTAGAGGTGCCGGCGATAAATTTACTGTACCAACTTACGAGGTAAGATTGTTTAGTAAGGGTGGGAAATAAAGGGACACTATAAGCGATTAGTTCTGGTGAAGTATATTTTTTGTGATGCTTTTTTCACACGACGAGATCATACATTCTTAAAATCACTCATAGTTTCATAATTCAAGAGCAAAACACAAAGGAAAACAGTACCATATTGTTGTCTTGACATCCATAAGTTAAGATCTTCAAATAGTTGCTTGTTTTTCGACACATTTTCGTAAGGAGTTTCAAAGCACTATAATGAACTACTTCTGTATTAACCTTAGCGAAATTTCTTGACTGTTGGGAAAATACTGCACTGTACTAGTCTGCATTGTACTGTAATGTACTGTACTGTAGTCTGCACTGCACTGTAGACTGTACTGTACTGTATTGGTACTGTACTGTATTGGTACTGTACTGTATTGGTACTGTAATGTATTGGTACTGTAATGTATTGGTACTGTAATGTATTGGTACTGTAATGTATTGGTACTGTAATGTATTGGTACTGTAATGTATTGGTACTGTAATGTATTGGTACTGTAATGTATTGGTACTATATTGCACTGGTACTATATTGCACTGGTACTATATTGCACTGGTACTATATTGCACTGGTACTATATTGCACTGGTACTATATTGCACTGTACTTTATTGCACTGTACTTTATTGCAATTGCAATTGTACTATACTGTAAATAGATGTATTCGCAAGTATAATACTGTAATTAGGTTATCATCAGTATTTGCCTAGAGTTGCTCTTAGTCTTTTGGGTTTGTGTCGCTGTACTATAGTTCAGATAACACGACGTACTGCCCGCAAGGAAAGGCTTCTCAAGTAATGATGTTTAAACTTTAGGCTGTCATAAAGAACTGGAATGAAATAAGTGCCACTTTGGGAAATTTGGATGGAGACTCGAGCAACATCATCCAGCTTATTGATGATAGCTACAGAGTGAGTGAAATGTTATAGCTATATAGTTTACATGTTTTGATGGACAACACAACTTTACAGTACATGCATGCACAGAATGGAAACGCGAAATTTTTAATAGGGTTATTACAAAATCTTTACAGATGTATACTGTGAAGGCATCCAGGCTAGGGCATCCGGGCTAGGGCATCCAAGCTAGGGCATCCGGGCTAGGGCATCCGGTCTAGGGCATCCAGGCTAGGGCATTCGGGCTAGGGCATCCACGCTAGGGCATCCACGCTAGGGCATCCAGGCTAGGGCATTCGGGCTAGGGCATCCACGCTAGGGCATCCAGGCTAGGGCATTCGGGCTAGGGCATCCACGCTAGGGCATCCGTGCTAGGGCATCCGGTCTAGGGCATCCGGGCTAGGGCATCCACGCTAGGGCATCCACGCCAGGGCATCCGGTCTAGGGCATCCGGTCTAGGGCATCAGGGCTAGGGCATCCACGCTAGGGCATCCGGTCTAGGGCATTCGGGCTAGGGCATCCGGACTAGGGCATCCACGCCAGGGCATCCACGCCAGGGCATCCGGTCTAGGGCATCCGGTCTAGGGCATCAGGGCTAGGGCATCCAGGCTAGGGCATTCGGGCTAGGGCATCCACGCTAGGGCATCCATGCTAGGGCATCCAGACTAGGGCATATAGCTAGAAAACAGGTTCGACTGATGCAGATACCCACTAGTAGGTAACCACCCCCATCTGACGGCGGAAGTGACGTCACGCTTTCATATTACACCGAATGTAATTAGTATTCAGGGTGTGTGTAGAGTGATGACGTCATCAGCGTACGTACCCCTGTGTCCTTTTTAGCATTGTTATGAGAAAAATATGTATAAAAACCTAAAGTTTCGTTCATATTCTTTTGTAAATGTGATGGCTCGGAAGCTCATTCAACCAGTCCACTTGACCCCCGTTATAATGTGGATACGTACCCTTTGAGAGCAGCCCTGTTTGGCTGTGATCTCAATAAACCATATCTTACACATTTCTGTTCCGCCATAGCACGTAAGGGACAGAAACGTAAACGTTTGCTAACAGAGGAAATGTTTACAAAGTCAAACGTTCTAAGCTGGACAATATACTTAATCACTGTTTATTTCTGTAAAATTGTTATACTTAAAGGAATAAATTTGTTTAAAATGTTAATCCGTGTTGTGTTAATTTATACATGCAGTCAACCAAAGCGGTGTACCGGCAGCGATATTTTTACTCTAAAAATCAGTACGGTTTCGATGAGAACCTCCACTTTTTTTCCTTTAACTGGACGAGCCAGAAGTACACTTGAAAAATTTCCCGGCGTTCCTGAAATTATGTCCGCAAAAAGCGTAGAAGTACTAGCAAGTCTTGTAGAAGTACTCATTTACGGGACCTTTTTGCTGGACATATTTAGCAAGTCCCGTAGAAGTACTCATTTACGGGACCTTGCTGCGGGACATATTTAGCAGGTCCCGACGTCCCTTGCGTCCCCCCGTTTTAACGATTTGCTAGCCATCTTTTTGCGGACATAATTTCAGGAACGCAGGGAAATTTTTCAAGTGTACTTCTGGCTCGTCCAGTTAAAGGAAAAAAAGTGGTTCTCATCGAAACCGTAATGATTTTTAGAGTAAAATATCGCTACCGGTACACCGCTTTGGTTGACTGCATGTATAAATTAACACAACACGGATTAACATTTTAAACAAATTTATTCCTTTAAGTATAACAATTTCACAGAAATAAACAGTGATTAAGTATATTGTCCAGCTTAGAACGTTTGACTTTGTAAACATTTCCTCTGTTAGCAAAAGTTTACGTTTCTGTCCCTTACGTGATATGGGCTTAACAGAAATGTGTAAGATATGGTTTATTGAGATCACAGCCGAATAGGGCTGCTCTCAAAGGGTACGTATCCACATTATTCACCGTCACCACAATATTTCGCTCTAAAAATGTATACATTTTCGTATTCGTATAACCCCATTTATCTCCCTTTTGAACTCAACGTGGACTGGTTGGATGAGCTTCCGGGCTTAGATGCGTTGCCAAACCTTGACTTTTTTTAACGGGGGTCAAGATAAAAAACGGCTCTTTTAAGAGCCATCACATTTACAAAAGAATATGAACGAAACTAGGTTTTTATTTGTGCTCACATATTTTTCTCATAACAATGCAAAATAAGACACAGGGTTACGTACAGGGGTACGTACAGGGATACAGTACGTACAGGGTACGTACAGGGGTACGTACAGGGGTACGTACAGGGGTACGTACAGGGGTACGTACAGGGGTACGTACAGGGGTACGTACAGGGGTACGTACAGGGGTACGTACAGGGGTACGTACAGGGGTACGTACAGGGGTACGTAGAGGGTTACGTACAGGGGTACGTGCAGGGGTACGTACAGGGTACGTAGAGGGGTACGTACAGGGGTACGTAGAGGGGTACGTAGAAGGGTACGCACAGGGGTACGTACAGGGGTACGTACAGGGGTACGTACAGGGGTCACTGATCTGAATATAGGCTGGATAACGCATCTCTTCTCAAAAGTGAAGCCGGAAGTCAAGCGGCCGATCAGTGCCGCCACCCGATTCTGAGGCCTTACTTTATTATAGATAGTATTACAGAATCCTAGTTTTTTCGCTTTTTTTCCTTTTAAACGTTTCTGGCCGGGCCAGTTTTACTATCACAAAGATAGAAGCACACGAGAAGAAATTTTAGCAAAAATTGGAGTATTATGGCTTTATAACGCCGTGAAACTGGATTTACAAGTTCGAAGTGAACAGCCACATGTTAGCGATGTTTTGTTTATGATATTTCAATTAATCACTCAAAATATTAGAATTACTGCTACTGGACGAAGGCACTCTAGGAATTTGATGAAATGAACCAGCTCAGCTGCAGTATGAACAAAAGCGTGAATGTGGTAAGCTTTTAAAACAGGAATTAGGAACAGTGCTACACTGGTTCAATATTCACGTACTGAAATGAACACATATTAAGTTAATAACCTATTTAATTCCTGTTTTAAAAACTTACCACATTCACGCTTTTGTTCATATTGCAGCTGAGCTGGTTCATTTCATCAAATTCCTTGAGTGCCTTCGTCCAGTAGCAGTAATTCTATATTTTGAGTGGATTTTGAATTGAAATATCATAAACAAAACATCGCGAACATGTGGCTGTTCACTCCTTCGAACTTGTAAATCCAGTTTCACGGCGTTATAAAACCATAATACTCCAAATTTTTGGCTAAAATTTCTTCTCGTGTGCTTCTATCTTTGTGATAGTAAAACTGGCCCGGCCAGAAACGTTTAAAAGCCAAAAAAAGCGAAAAAACTAGGATTCTGTAATACTATCTATAATAAAGTAGGGCCTCAGAATCGGGTGGCGGCACTGATCGCCGCTTGACTTCCGGCTTCACTTTTTTCCATCAAATTATTAAGAGATGCGTTATCCAGCCTATATTCAGATCAGTGACAGGGGTACGTACAGGGGTACGTACAGGGGTACGTACGCTGATGACGCCATCACTCTACATACACCCGGAATACTAATTACTTCCGGTGTAATATGAAAGTGTGACGTCACTTCCGCCGCCAGATGGGGGCGGTTACCTACTCCCACTTACCCTGACAAAGTAAAGCCTACAAACAAGTAAAGATTGTCTTCTAAAGGTCAAAACTCACAACCGCAATTTCTCAATCTGGCATTTTGCACAGCGCATTGTATCATTGTACTTGCTCCAATTCATAATCGCCATTCATATTAAATTACATATAGAAATATATTTGACATATTGCTTGTCTCTGTCACCAAGTCATTCTATTTTGAGCAATAATTTACTTTAATGTTTATGAAGTCTTTAGTTGACTTTTTCACTTTATTCTTGTAGAGCATCACTTCTAAAGTTCGACTGAATACTGTACCGTCTTCTCCTGATGGTGTTGACATTAAGATTCAGCGGAGGGAGTGTGGGTAAGTACCCCCAGGTGGCTTATTTACATGCGTGGATGGGAGGTGGGGCTTATTAGAGTGAGAGGGGCTTAATATAATAGAATATTTTAGTTCTCTTTACTTTTACTTTCTTCATTTCAAACTTCAACGCTTTCTAAAGTATTTTTGGCAACATTTTCACCAGAAAAATATTCTTTTTCAAAGACAGGAAAATTCCTGTGCATGCATGATCCTGTTATCCTGCACTATCCATCAAGATACTTGTTTTCTATTAGTTATAGGTAAATACTTCATGTATGCCTAAAGCCTATCCAACACTCAGGGGTGGAATTCCAACCTGTACAGCAGTCAACAATCTAGTATTTGCTATTAGAGTGTAGACTCTAGAAGCAGATGACCATAAGATATATTTTAGATACACAGAGCTAGATATTTGCTGATTTCAGTGCAGTTGTGAGCTCAACAGGGGTTGGAGGGAAAGGGTGGATACGTTTGGCTAAGCTTTTCGTTCTTTGCTAGTTAGCGAACTGCTCGAATATTGGTCACATTGGTCCCAGAAATAAATAATATTTTTCCAGGTCTGCCAACACTGTTCAGTGCTATCCAAACCAAATTTAAACCCTAAAGTCTCTCGAGACAAAATTATAGGCATACATGAAGTAATCAGATATTCCGGTTCGTCTGCCATTTATAGTCACGATATATTCTATAAAATATGAAGTGTTCTAAAATTGAGTGCTATATTTTAATATTCCTTTTTTAGTACTGATAGTGTTAACGAGAACGAGTGTCTGAACGTCAAACCTGGAAGAAAGGTGAAAAAATATTTTGATTCTTTTCTACGTAGATTGACTTATAAAATGAATTTCGAAAAATCCTAGATCTGGACTAAAATCAAGACTACATTTTAAAAAGTGATAGCTTGAATTTGTAGAAATTTGCATATTGATTGCTGAGAATTGAGCATCTGTGGCGTTATGGTCAATGGCTACCCAGTGACCATAACATATCTTTAATTGCTGAATTTCGTTACTTTTTCGATCTATTTCATCATTTTTAGTGCAAAGTTTCTAGTA
Organism: Trachythela sp. YZ-2020; assembly: GCA_016169945.1. Lineage (NCBI taxonomy): Eukaryota > Metazoa > Cnidaria > Anthozoa > Malacalcyonacea > Clavulariidae > Trachythela > Trachythela sp. YZ-2020. Next base: position 6,440,372 of record JADLSH010000369.1, read on the forward strand.
TTGTAAGGAGTTGGCAAAAATACACATGACTCAGTCAGTCAGTCATAGTGTAAACTTTCCGGGGGGTGTTCACGAATAGTACTTATTTGTCAAAACTCCAAGGTTGAAATGTTTTTACAATGAATTCAGTTGTAGCACTATATAATTGTCTTCGGTTGTTTCACTGCGTGGTTAAGCAAACCGTACGGCAATATATTTCATCAAGTAATTAATTAAAGCTCCATCATGTACATATAGAACAGTGTGTGAGAAATCTCCCCGGTATCTAAATTTTTTGCGAAAAATGCAACTGAGCACGTGTTTATGGCATGAAATATTTGCGTACAAATGTCGGATGTTTAGCAGTGAGAAACCGTATGCAGCGTATATCAATACAAATATTGCTTTCTCCAGTTTAGCAGCAACAATTTAACATCATTTGAATATTGTTGAATTAGTAAACTAGTTATAAAGAAACAAATGAGTTTATGTGCCTATATTTTATCAAGAGAACCAAGTGTGTTTAGTCATTATTCTATGTAATAGCTGAAAATAATTTGTCTATAAAGACCCTTGGCCGTCATGTTGAAAAATGTGTACTGTTGTGTATAGTAATAAGCTAAGAATAAGCTATAAATCAATTTACTGAAATAAACAAATTCAAAATAATTATTATTTTCGGAGTTTACTTGGCATGCTATTATTATTTTCAGGTTACTACTGGCAATGCTTAATTTTTTGTTACTTACACTCGATCACTCTCCTCCGCAGAGCCTTTATAATAAAAATAAAAATAAAATAAAATTTTAGGGCGCTAAGTATGATGGGAAGATAGATGAAGTTTCGAGGCTCTCTGCCATATAATGTTTAAAAATGGCCTAAATTACCGTGAGTTTTGTGAGTTAGTTCTTGCTCGTGATTATTATTCAACATGGCTGACACAAAAAGCATTTTGTCATTGTGTCCAATAGACTCAGATTGTCAATTGTCAAATAGACTTCGCATTGGATAAATTGCATTGGATTATCATCATTATCTACATGATATTTATATATTATATATATATGCATGTGCATATCTAAAATATTGGTTTAAAGACTAACACTATATAATATATATTTAGAATTAGTCAAAATATAATAAAATCACATACTATAATTAAAAACTTCACAAGTTTTTGAAGAAGAAACCTTTAGATATATCATATACATCGACATGCAAATATCACACAATATGGCGACACTTGAATATCACATTATTAATATATAGCGTTTTGTTATTAATAAAATAGAAAATAACGAAAAAAATAGCTTCCGCTTTTTTCAAGACTTAAATTATCAAGACAATTCCCAATTTAAATTAAATCTACAATTTTTACCTCGCAATTCAGTTCGCCCGAAGAACGAATCAAAATCTGAGAGAACCGAACATTATATGGCAGAAGGAAACTCAGATTCATATGCGCTCCCATGTCCTCTACTGTCCCTGCTTCCTCACTATTTTCGGAGTTTACTTGGCAATGCTTAAATTTGCTTTGTTACACTCATCGATACTATGCCACTATAGCCAGAAGATAAGGAGTTGAATCTTATTTACATAATGGACATAATATAGATTTAATATGTAAATCAGACTGATCTTATTACGTACTATTACTAGAATATAAAATAAGCTAGGTAACGCTAAACTCACTATAAATTGCAAAATGCTATTACATTGAAGTTAAAACGCGCACTATCTAAAAAACCTTCATTGTTAAATTGTGTGCACGTTCAAACACCGAACTGTTATCGCTACAGCAGTACCAACTTCCATTATATTGCGTTTTGGTTCACTCGGTTTTATTTGTTTTTACAAGTTATTATAAATGGGGCATAATTTCCCTGCGTATGTTTACGCTTGGCTTTAAAAACACGATTTTCAAAAGCGAAGTTAATAATAGGCCTTCGAAAAACTAATGTCATGAGAACTTGACAATCTTGACATATAAATGCTGTTAGCTAATTCCATGCATGACTCATCTATTTACGTCAGCAATAAATACGCATACACTTCCCACGGCGAATTGTGAAATATTCTTTATTTGTAGGATCAAGGAGAGATTTTCCTGAAACACTTGCATTTACTTGTAAATTATGGTGTACAGGATCCAAAATTCAACAAAAATATGTCTTCGCCGCAGAGTACTTCAGTGCTTCCATATTAATCTTTCGTTTTCCTTACTGAATTTCCCCCCATTTTCCTCAAAACTTATGGCTCTTTGAAACTTTGCACAATCTTTGGATCCCTAGTTCGTGTTTGTTCTTCCCTCAGATTCGGTGATTACAGGCCACGCCAATATTCATATAGGCTTGTAAATACCTCGCCTATGACTATAGTCTATGCTATGACTATATTCCATATCTATGACTATAGTTCATGACTATGACTATTGTCTATGACTACAGTCCATGACTATGACTATATTCCATGACTATGACTATAGTTCATGACTATGACTATTGTCCATGACTATGACTATGGTCCATGACTATGATGTGAATTTTGGACATGTGATTGCTATGACTAAATATATAGTAACAAATTTCTAAATATTTTTGTCTTGAAAACAAAAATAAGTGGTTCCCATGCCCCTTGCTTGTCGTCAGATCAGCTTTGTGGTAGATATTTAACATGTTGGTGATTGATATTTTAGGTATCTTTTGATGTGATTGTAACGATGTTGGTCATTGATATTTTAGGTATCTTTTGATGTGATTGTAACGGCTACTTCATGCAAAAATAACAAGACAAGGTAATAACTGTCACCGACGGTTAATATTTCTAGAAAAATTTCATTAAAATAAAAATATTCTATTGCATAGGTAGTATATTTGACGATAATTTATTTTTGTTATCGTATCGTTGTTACGAGTATACAACTATATAACACGTGCATTTAGGGAAGACAACCTTAGTACTATTAGCGAGGTAAATAGTAACCAAGTGTTGATAGCATTTGAACAAAAATGAAGTTGCCTTTACATTTTTTAGTCATTAAAACGATTAAACCGTTTAAACGTGCTGGTTTAACACCATGTTGGTGTTACCAGAACCGCGGATCCTTGCTCTTGCGCGAAAAATAGTGTCATCTTTTCGCGTCAGGAATACGACTACATTCCTAACGTCGTGAAGTCGACATTTTGGGCAGGGATGGATCCAGCTTGATTTGATAGGGGGGTGTGCTAAGCGGGCTTTGGTCATGAAGCAGGGCGTGATCGGCGACCGAGGAAGGGTGAATCACCACTGAGGACCCCCTACAGGGCCAAGGGGGTTATATTGACAGAAATTTTTTGAGATGCCTAGATGGTTAAAAAGGCCCATCAATGGCCCAATATTATATTTTTGTTTGATAAATGCCCTGTGGGAATTGGCACCCCTCCTGCACCCCCCTTGGCCAAGGCTAGGGTGCGTGTGTAGTTTAGAGATTAGATCTTTGTGTAGTTTAAGATTGACGCCTAATCCAACCTTAAAAAGAATCTAAACATTTTGGCTAAAATTATCCCTTCTATTAGAATTTGATTTTTGCCGCCATGTTGGTTTACAAATTGGCGCAATTCTGTACACCAACATGGCGGCCAAAATGCAAGTGCTCAAATGAAGCTGATTTTAACCAAAATGTTTTTGAGTCTCAATAATGTTGGACTAGACATAACTTCTTAACCTTACCCAACCAAACATTTTAAAGCTACATTCTGTGTACAACATAGATTTAACAGCTTTTGAAATTAATGCTGACGTCAGCAATAACATTTTCAATTTCCGTGAAAATGAGCTATAGTTTGAAGTTTTAACAATAATAGGCATAGGAATGTAGTAGCATTCCTGCATGTTTTTACACGAAAACATGATTCGTTTTTCATATGAGAGGAAGCTTCAATTCCGCGCTTTTGGTAAATAATATTGTTGTTATAACTACAAAAAAATTGTTCAAATTATTACCATGGCATGTTCGTGTGACGGCATAAGACACTCTGGCGTGTTCTCTGGTGCTACTCAAACTTCTCCTTATCTTTATAGTTTTGTTCTGAGTGCGTCATCATTTGGTACAGTAACAGTTGAACTTGATATTATATGTAGCTGTGATTGTGAGAGTGGGGTAAGTAAGGATAATTACATCGATCTACAAAGAAAAATCCTTAGTGATTGGATCTATAACCTGTACATCTATAATCATGGTATATTTGTCCTTGATAAAAAAATCCTTTCAACTATTCAACCTCAAAGACAAACAAGATCATCTGACCCCAACTCGTAAAAATATATAGAATACCGAAATGTAATACGTCAACCTATCAAAAATCTTACAAAATCAGATGAACAAGAGTATGGAATACACTAGTCACTACCTAACTATATCACATCCAAAAACAGAATATTAACAGATTTCAAGAAACTACTTTTCAGTCACTATACTCTATAGCACTAGAAAATACGTACGACGTTGAAGATCCCTGTACATGGAAAAGTGTGTGCATTAAATGCAATTCCGCTCGGAGTCTGACGAACCTTTCTTTAACATGTTGTTTCTAGACGTTCTGTAATGACTATTGTCCAAATTTTGTTTAGCATGTACAGTATAATATAACTGTGTTTTGTTAACTGTTTCTGTACTATTGGGGCCGCAGTAATTGGCAATAGCTGTTGCGGTTGCCCAGCCAATTGTCCAAATGTTTATGTTATTGTTTAAAATGAAATGTAATGTGTACGTATGATGGGCAAAGTTAATAAAATAAAAAAATAAAATAAATAAGTAGTAAAACTGCGGTTTACATTGAAATTTACACAACAACGACGAATAGAGAAAGAGTTTTTATATTTGCGTATTTAATATAATGTAGTGTTTATCGAACCAATTAAACGAATGTTTCTTGACTTGTCGACTTTCATGACGACTTGGCGCTTGCTCTGTTGCAGGGTTCGTAGTCTCGAAGACAAAAAAATTCAAAGACTTTCTGCCTATTTTCAAAGACTTTCTGCCTATTTTCAAAGACCTTTGAGAGCAATCGATTGTACTGTGAGCACCATTTTTACCTGGTAATTATTAGTCCCGTCAAATCACAACCCGCTAAAAAGCGTCTTCTTTTCGATATTTCTGAATCTGCAATCGATCTATTTTATTAGCCATGGAATCGAAATGAAATACTAAAGAATTTAAAGACTTTTAAAGACTTTCTTCACTTTTTACACAATTCAAAGACTTCAAAGACCTTGCATGGAGACCTGCATTCAAATTTAAAGACTTTCAAGAATTTCGAAGACCGCTGCGAACCCTGTGTTGGCTGTGGAGGACGGGCATTGTTTCAGTTCTAACCAAACCCATATTAACCAAATATTAACTCTGAGATAATTGTGTAATAGATGATTCCAAAACAAGAGTCAAGTCGTCACGAAAGTGTTTCCTATTGGATAAAAATCGCTACCATGCCCCTTTGGCTTGAATCCCGCTCGAGAGAACGAATGCATGTCAGGATTACTATAAAGATTTTCCTCATCCTCCCAGTATTTGATGACTTTAAATAAAAAAATGAAACAAAGTGCTGTTATGCATTAACGTATAAACATTTGCTCTGTCATTTTCAGATCCATGACAATAGCAGCTCGAAATGTAATGGTAATGGAAGCCTTGTGTGTGGTAAATGCGAGTGTAATGAAGGCTGGTTAGTATTAAACAATATTATGCCTCAACCTCAAGGAAACTTTAACAGGAAATTTTAACAACTGACACTGCGATTCTCTCTGTAGGTCTGGGGAATATTGTCAATGCGATGCGCAACAATTTTTAAATATCGACCCAGATAAATGCAAGCTGTCAAACGAAACTGGCACTCTGGTTTGTGATGGAAATGGTGAATGTGATTGTGGGGTGTGCAAGTGTAATTTAGTTCCGGTAAGTTACTCCGATTGCAAAGCGAAATGAAAAAGGAGTTGTTGCAGCGACATTGTGCAATGTGATCATAATATTATAGTCTTCGTTCACAATGTCAGACTTTATGATTGTCTGTTCATAATCCTTGAAAACAGAACTTTTGGAAGCCTAATAATAATTGTTTATTAGGCTTCCAAACCTCTCAGATACAGCCCCCATAATGCCCCTATTACTACCGGTATTACCATCATCTCCCACAAACGTCCTATTTTCTTCCGCAGTAGCTGGTATACTGTAGCTTTCTGTAGCTGGTATTTTTCTATTTTCTCAATGTTGGTATAGGTAATAGCATGGTTTCGGATGCGATTTTGATAAAGACATGGACTAGTGAGTTTTTTAAAACACTAAAAAAAGCACGAACTCGTGGAGGTCTTTAAAACTCACGAATGCATGTTATATCCAAATTACATTCGAAATTGTGCTATTACTATACTAATTATTCTGGTAAGTCTTCGGTCTCTTGAGATGGCTTCGGACAACTTGTCCCGACTGACAAAGTCGCGACTTACATAAGACGCGTCTTATATAAGACGCGAACACACTCGTATAAATGGTCAAATTCTAGTAAGTCGCGACTTGAATAAGAACAGGGGTTCAGGCTGTCCACAATAAGTCGCGACTTATTAGAATTTGACTTTATATAAGACGCGTCTTATGCAAGTCGCGACTTATTTTCTCCCGTATAAATGGCCCTAATATGTCTCTAGACTAGTAAAAATACGTAATCTCATGTCATGTGTTCTTGTTCAGGGTAAAACGGAGAAATACTATGGGCAATTCTGTCAATGTAGTAACTTCAATTGTGAACAGTCTGACAACAAGTTGTGCGGTGGAAGTAAGTAAAACGTGCCTGAACGTGCTTTAGATTTCTCAAACTCATTAATAATTCATGAGCAAAACACAAAGGAAATCACGACCGTATCGTAGTTTTGATACCACGGTAATAAACACCCATAAATTAACTCAACTTTCGCGTTGAATTTCTCTTTAAATACTGGTTTGTTTGAGAAGCTATGTACACTCGAAGTCGTTTATTATAGTGATTTAAAAACACCTCAAAGTATGTTAAAAAACTCGGCTAGCGCCTTGTTTTTCAACACACTTTTCGGTGCTTCAAATCACTATAATAAACTCTCCTTCTCGTGTATGATATATTACTTGACTACGGGTACGACTACGAGTGCAAGAATCGTCATTCGCGCGCTGGCCACGCCATATTTCGTTGTTGCCATCACTTGGAATTAACGATAATAAAATATGGTGCGTGACTGGCACGCATATGACGAATGGCTCAATGGCCCCTGACAAGGGGAGGGTTGAGGCGCAGAACCCTAAGAGAATTTTGCAAAATAGGAATGAAGATTGCACAAAAATTAGCACAGTTTACATGGGAGGGGAAGTCGAGGTGAATTTCAGTAAAACTAACTGGTAGAGCTAACTGTGTATGCAGATCAAATACGCATTCAGAACTAAACATTTAAAGCATCGTTTAAAGAAAGCCTCAAAGTGTTCTGGAAGTACCATAAAGCAATACTTCATCACCATTCCGCGTTAAATCCTGTAATAACTTTCAACAACCATATAGCGAAATCTCCAAAAGAAAAAGCAGAACTATTTAATACCTATTTCTGTTCCGTTTTTCGACCTGCCATAACTACCGCGAACCCTGAAGAGTCCTTCTCTTTCCAGTCGCCCTCCGCCGAATTGTCCGATCTCACCATTTCAGAAGAAGAAGTTGTCGTCTGTTACACTTGGATCAATCTAAAGCAACCCTGACGGCATTCCTGGTCGGATTTTAAAAGAATGCTCGTTTGTCATCGCTCCAAGCCTTTGCACTCTTTTTAACCATTCTCTTAACTCAGGAACCGTACCTTCTGATTTCTATATCTTATATATATCCATTATGAGCAAAGTCTTGGAACGTTGCGTCTGCAATACATACATATGCATATATTATTCAGCTCACTCCCGGGGCTCTTCAGTGACCGATTACATCAAGTATTTCGCTTACGTATATTACGTACTTAGCCTACACTATATATTTTTACAACAATTGTGATATTACTTTCCTAATCTATATATCCTAACCCACCCAGTCAGCTTTCCCTTACTCTTTTCACATGAGTAGAGTCCCCAGCGAGAATCGAACCCACAACTCAGAGGTGAAAAGCGCTTGCTCTGACGACTGCTCCACCGAAGCCCCTCGGTTTTATGATCATGTTCGGATATGATCAATAAAGCTCAGCACGGATTTCTCCACGGTCGGTCATGTGTAACACACTACATCATATTGGACAATTATTTGACAGAAATACCCAGACGTACGTTTTTTTTTTGACTTTGCTAAAGCCTTCGACTCTGTCGATCATGATATTCTTCTGAAGAAACTTAAAGCATACGGTATATCAGGTAACATTTTCAACTGGTTCACTGACTACCTAAATGGCCAGCGTGTCGTTATCGAGGGTGCTGCTTCAGATTGGTCTCCGGTAACTTCTGGTGTCCCACAGGGAAGCATCTTAGGTCCCATGCTTTTCTTACTATTTATCAATGACCTTCCTGATGTAATACCTCCATCAACACCTACAAGACTGTATGCTGACGACACGAAACTATACAGGGCAATAACATCTCGTGAGGATTGCGTTCAGTTACAAGGATTCCAACATCGATTTCAACTCCTCCAAATGTAAAGTTCTAACTATAACCCGCCGCAAAAGACCGTTTATGGCGAATTACAATCTTGGAACAGCAGAATTAAAACGCGTGGATAGTGAAGTTGATCTTGGCCAAGATCACTATGACTTGTAATCTCTCCTGGGGCAGGTATATAGCGCAAATGATCACCAAGGCGAATAGGATGCTGGGATTACTACGAAGAACGTGTCCCTTACTAACGGATCGTGATGTTCGACGAACTTTATATTTTTCGCTCGTGAAATCCCAGCTATGTTATGCAACAGAGGCCTGGTCTCCATCTCAATGTAAGGACAAGATCAACCTGAAAGAGTTCAAAGGCGCGCCACAAGATGGATTCTTCAAGTGAAGAAAGGTGAAATGTCATACAAAGATCGGTTGCTTGCCCTGAATCTCCTACTATTGTCATACGACAGAGATATAAAGGATTTGACATTTTTCTTTAAAGCTCTAAAAGGATATTATGACTTAGATGTTCTTAATTTTGTGTCATTTGTTAATCATAATCGTACTCGTGATCCTTAAAGTTCCGTCGTGTAAAACAAGTACTTTTCAGTCTCCGTTCTTCAACCGTATTGTCCCTCTCTGGAATCGTGTATGTAAAACAGCTTCACCTGCAGACCTTCGTAGTCTTATTATGTTTAGATCCTTTTTATCAAGAACGTACTTGCATTTATTTATTAGAATGTTTTATGTTGATATGACCTGTACTTGGTCATTCCATCGAAGTTGTTCTTGTCATAGGATATTATTTCCAATGTTTGTTGCATTCCCTATAGAATGTAGTACTGGTTCGCATGTGATGTTTGTGCATTGGTTGTGAATAGTTGAGTTTAAGCAATTGGTATATGTTTATGTATATTTAATGTTGTCGTTGATGTATATATATTTTAATCCTATTTAATCAGTTAATGTCCATTATGATCTTTGTATATTGAAACGGGGGAGTGCCTCGCATAGGACTTCGAGTCCAGTTCGCACTCTTGCCTCTCTTACCAATAAATTTGTTATAAATAACAGAAAAAGTGTGGTAGAATGAGCCATTGTGTCATTTTTGACAATTTGACAATAATCAATTGAGTTAGAAACTTTAAGTTTGGAAGAAGCCTAGCTGCAAGCCTCCCCATCTTCCGATATAATAATAAGAAATTTTGTAATCTGTCAAATCTTTTCAAATAGAATCGTTAGGTAATTATCTTTTTATATAACTTCAGACATATAGCTTCCTACAACTCTTCTGATGAGTTTTAGAACGTTTTAAGCACTAGATGATGAGACTTGAGAGCAAATATAGAGAGACCATTGTTGACCAATTTAGATCTAGACAGTACGTGTCCTTTTCTACCAATAAGTTGCAATAACCAGAAATTGTAAGGCCAATGTGTAGGGTGGATATAAGGTATTATTATATACACAAGCTCTGGATATGAGGTATTCTGCAATCTGATTGGTTCTCTACTAGCAGGATATTAGCTCATATCCTGCTGGTAGAGAAAAGTAGAAAAATGGCTGGCAGATTTGGACAATTAAATGAAGAGGAAATTCAAGTTTTACTTGAAAAAAGTACGCCAAAATGTTCTGTTCATATCCAGAGCTTGTGTATATAGTAAAACAGTTATTCTACTCACTCTCGTCGTATATGACTGATAGCCAACGAGGCGGCTATCAGCTCATATACGACTCGAGTTCGTAGAATAACTGTTAAATATTGACTACAATCTTGTTAACTTGTGTGGCCCAAGGAGAATGTAGTTATTGACTAAAACATTTTTTACTTCTAGCGTTACAAGGAGAATGTAAATGTGGGAAGTGTCGTTGCAAGAAAGGGTACATTGGAAGTAACTGTGGTGAAGTTGATTGTTCTCTATACTTGTCTCAATGTCTTACTAAAGGCGAGGTACGTTGTCTTATACAATTTCAGGTTAATTTACTGCCCTATTATATTATTATATATTTTCCCTACCTTACATTGTTATACTATTGATCGTTCTATCTAGGGCGGAGCTCAAGTGAATTGTAGTAACCATGGGAAATGTGATTGTGGTGTGTGTAAATGTGATTCATTTTATGAAGGAGCGGATTGTGGAGAATGTCCGGTATGTTTCATTGTGTTTTTCTCGTTGCCTTCTAAGCAAATAGTAATCTTTATCCAGTGACGGATACTAGAGGGGCAAACGCTCCCTCTCCCACAATTCTTAAAGCCTTTCGTTAATAGCTGGTTAACTGCATGCGCTACAACGCTTTTGCTATCATGAAAGCCTTGATAACATATAATTTAAGCAAATTCGCATTAAATTTCGGCCAAAAAACTTGTAGGAACAGTGAACTGCAATTACAGAAGAACGGGGATACGTTGGCAACCTAAATTCGCGGCCCCAATGTTTCGCCAAGTATCCGCCACTATAAATTTTCTTGCTGGAATTTGGTTTTAATATTTTCTAATCTTTTAATTATCGCTTGTCCTTTAATTATCTCTAATTAGCTCTAATTTGTTAAATTATAGTCATGTGCTGGCCGTTGCGGTGATTATAAGACATGTGTTGAGTGTAAAGTATTTGGTGTGACCCCAAGCAATGCAACGTTGTGTAAAAATTGCCCGAGAATTGACCAAGTCAGCAGCCTTGCAAAGCTAAAAGAGTGTAAGTAGCGAGAGGATATTTATAGGTTCTATTAATACACTGCAGAGGCAAGTTGGTCAGTTTCGAGTTATAGTCGAGTTATTAGAGACCTTAAGATTGAGGTTTACAATTTTTACTTCAAACTTCAGTTTGATGTTAGACGTCAGAGGAAATAAATTTTGTGGAGATTAAAATAGAAGTACAAACTCTGAGATGTGTTTGAGCCGCCATCTTGTCTAGACAGCTGTGCTTTATAGTTGGTTCCAAGCTTAGTTTTGTATTTTTTGTTTGTTTCAAAATGAATGAGTGCAATATGAAGTTAGCTAAGATGATATTTTAAGCATCTTTAGTAATATTAGGATATAGTTTATTAGTTTGATACTTTCAAAAAAAATCCTGAGGGATTATTCATACACGAAAACATTTTCCACGCATGATCGCTAGTGGTTTGTGGTCTTAGGAAGGTCTTGGGACTTGGGTATTCTTAAAAATACGTCAATATCAATGTCTCTATTATAGACATGTTGCATGGTTGAGGAAGAGGCTCGGTGCCACGTAAATTGTACATATCAAGAACTAGTGTTATATTCTGAAATGTCCTAGTGGGTGGATGGTGGCTATTTAGGTTACGACCCAGGGCCGTAGCTAAAGCGAGTATTGGAGGGGTGCCCCCCGCCCCCAAGATTTCAGGTTTTCTCATAATCGGAAATTTAGACCTCTATTCGGAAATAGAAACGTCTCAGAGAAAACAAAAAGAGTCACGGCATTTGTATATAGTACTCGCAAACTATGAGATTCGTGTTCAGAAAATTGAATCCTATTCAAAAGTACGAAGTTTCAGTCCAAAGTTACAAAAGCGACTGAAATTGTTTGTTTATTGAGATCATTGGAATGTGTCGTAAATTCGGAAAACATGTCATTGATATTTATTCTGAAACACTGAAAGTGCGGTCCAAAACAATAATAGCAATATAAACTGAAAACTGTTTGAACTGAACCCTTTCAACCGTTCTGCCGCCATAATAGCGAGCTTAAGCAAGCGACGTTTTTGTCAACACGGACGTCACCCGAAAATTGGTATATCTAATTTTGGCGGCATTTTGCATCATAGCGCTCGTGTAAGGAAGCAAAAATTTTTAAAAATCTTATGTTTTGTCATATATGTTGAAGATTACCACAAACTGATACAAACACAATGTTTAATCCAGTCCCCCCTCGGCAATCTGACGTCCGTGTTGACAGAAACGTCGCTTGCTTAAGCTCGCTATTATCTAGTTGAAGAACTGCCAAAGAAAAGTGACGTTTATGAGCTTATAAAATTCTTTCCAATTCGGTCATTCTAATTTTGTTGAAAAGTTTGATATTTTTGTCAAAGATGACAAAGGAATGTAACTCCGTACATTATCCATTCAAGAACCTCAATATTATTTGTCTTTAATCCTTTAGTGAATCCTTTAGCGACATGTCAAGAGACCGATGACGAAGGATGTACATATTATTATACATATGTAAACAAAGGCAACGTGACCAATGTTTATGCCTTGAAAAACAAAGGTTCGTATATATTTTGGTACAGTATTTATAAGAGGTAGGCATATTATTAGAAGGGAGTCGCTCACATCCTTCGCGCGATCTTACAGCAATTGCTCTGCCTTGGCATGATTGTCACGTTAGTGGCGGACACTAGCTATAAATTAAGCAAATTTACGCGAAATTTAACCCAAACGAATTGAGATTTGCAGCAACTAATTATGTTGGCAACCTAAATTCGCACCCCCAATATTTGTGTCCGCCACTGCTATGATTATTCGTACCTGGTGATTACAGAGCAAAAATTCACATAAGTGACTCAGATAGGCATAGATAGATGGATAGATGTAGCTATAGAGTAAACAATCCAGGGGGAGCTTACACTTGATGTTCTCTATTGGGTTATATATAATTCAAGGGCTTATTATTACTTTTTCAAACATTGAAAAATTATTATTTTTAGCTACAGTTGCGCTTTTCATATTGTTTTTCTGTTTGTTTGATGGAACGTTGGGAAAGGTTGATAAATTACCGGCCCTATAAGGCCCTCCTCTCTCGTCAACCGATTTTATACGCCGTTTGAATCACTGTCGCTCTTGTGTCGCTCCAGCGTCGCACCTAATACAATTAAGTTCGGCGCATGAGTGGAGTGCATGGCATCTGACACGGGCCTAATATATTTCATATCGTAATGAATTTTCCTTTCGCCAATGAGGATTCGGGCTATTTCACCCCCCATAGCACGAATATTCGCTTACCTCGAAGCTTGTCTGCAACAGGCTGTTTCATCTCTAAAAGAATCATCAAGCAGTGACAAGTATCGAAAGAAATGACCGCTTATATGCTTCCTGCCGGAGCGTGGGGGTGTGTGTGGGAGACAATGTGTGCATTCATGGCTTTGTTTGCGTTGTTTACGCGAAATTTGTTACGATGACGACACCATGAAATTATTTCAGCTCTTGTTTTTTTCTTTCAACATAGAGACTACTCTATAAATCTCTATGAAATATATTGAATATTTGCATGCACAAATCAAGCTACAAGCTGTATATTTTCATTTGGTTCGCTACAGGGGTTGCTTGTTGTATTACTACTGGCAGTTTATGAAACTCTGATGGAAATGTTATAAAATAGTGATATTTTTATTCTTGAAGATTTAAACACTTCCTTGTTTATAATAGAAACGTTTTTGATACATTCTTTTAAATGTGTCCTGAAGTGTAGTCTTGCGGTCTTGTCGCTTCATACGCAAATTTATCCGCATGGACCGCACTTATACTCATTATTTCGCTAGATAAAATATTTTGTATTAATTCTATCTATTTTCTTTAGAGAGATATTTCACTGTAATAGTTATTAAGATCGTGTAGCTATAAATCATGATCTACAGTCAGACACGTTTGATATACAGTATACAGTGTCACAGTGTATAAATAATATGCAATTTGATTCGGCATTTATATAGTCAACCTCGTCGTTATATATTTCGCTTTTTGTTCGCTTGTCAATTCATCTTCAAGCTTTACTTCAACTCTGGAGTATACAGTCATGAAAAGACGAATTTTGTGAAAATTTATCTAGCCTCTATAAAGGCATATAGACATTTTCCAATATAAATATATAATTTGCGTGCAGCGTAGCTGGTGAACAGACGTGCTCTCGATCGCACGAGAGTTGATTTATGGTCAGCATATTGAAATTACGAGGAAATATATTTCGTTCGCTTTCTAATAAGTTCGTGGCCGTGAATAAAATAATAAATAGTAAAGCGCTGCGTGCTGACGAAAAGAATTGAATTTGTTGTAATAAAACAATAATAGTAAACACTGTTTACAGTGCTGTTTATAGAAAGCGATATAAGACTTGTTACCATGTATAAGATGTGCCATGGTTATCTAGAAGGCAATTGGGGAGAATATCTGATCCTAAATAATGAGAAAAGAACACGGGGTGGTCGCCAGTTTAAATTCAGAATTCCCAAAGCAGAAGAAGAAACATTTTTAAGTTAATTGAACGATTTTATAATAGTTTTAGTGTATATTTAGTTAGTATTTTTAATTCATAGTTGGCACGATATCCGTCAAGGATTTTGCCGACTTTAACCAATGTAAATGTAGACTCGTTCAAATGTAGACTCATTCAAATGCTTCCACTTTAAAGGAAATGTCCTTTCGAATGAAATTTTGAAAAAATCAAAGACGAAATCATCGAATTAAGTTTTGGAAGAAAGTAATTTGGTACAGTTACACAATGAACAATGAATTACAAGCGCAAATAATTCAGTCATTCAAATAATTTATATTTAAGAGTTGCAAGAAATTACAGCTGTGTTACCTCTTATTAAGCTCTATAACTATAAATATTTTGCATTTAAATTCGAGTATAAAAATGACTCCGTAATTTACCCCATGAACTTTGCACTATCCTTGGGATCTCTGAGTTCTCAATAGTGTTTGCCTACAATGCAGATCCAAATTCAGATACCTTGCCGTTCATGTTATTATAAACACTTGTTGACTCGATTACTCCTTGCCCTGATCAAACGTTTGAAACTATATATACCCAGCAGAAACCGGTACTAATTTTTTCAGCTGATTCCGGAAGAAAACATGAGAGAAGGTAAAATCTACAATCATGAGAGAAATCTGAGGCGGTCACTTCCGTGTATAGCTGGTTTCCAGCTTCAAATTGGCTTCATCCAATCACAGGACTTGATCATTGGAGTTAGCGTTCCAGTTTATGTAGAGTTCACTGGTCTGCTCTATACAAATCAGTCTTTAATGATTGTAGAGGTATATCGGCATTCTATTACATCGGCCACCTTGATGTGTTGACGAAAGTTATGACTAGATAAAAGCGGGAACCGCGCGAGAAAAAGCACTTTTAAAAAGACTAGGGAGAGTTTCGAGGAGTGGAAAATTCCGTCAAAAGTTTGCAAGAAAAGTCCATTTTTCATCCGAAGGCTTCAATTTAAAATACCCGTTCCTGGTTTTAATTCACCGTTCACTGTTCACTGTAATTACAAATCTTTGCACTATACTCTTGGCATAGTTATAATTATAGTATAGTGATAATTTGTACTACATTTTTCATATTATTCCAGATTGTCCCGAAGGTCCTGATGTTTTGTTAATTGTTCTTGCTGTTATTGGTGGTATTGTCGGTATGGGTATCATCCTTTTGATTCTCTGGAAACTTCTTACTGCTATGGTGGTACGTAGAATTCATTTCCTTGGGGCTGATAGTGAAATGTATAAGGGTATAGGGTGGTAATTAGGACGTAAACCGCTGCCAGTCTAATCGTTTGTAATTTGTGATTTATGTATGTATTGTACGTATTTATTAGTAAGTTTAATAAACTACTGCAATAAATCAAATGAACAAAAAAGGGCGAAGCTATATTATATAATCTGAATGGGGCATTTTTATCGAGTCTTTACCTTATCATCAATTATATTCATGAATTGGATATTTAAAGTTACAACAAACGTCGTCACAAACTACGACTTCAAAGGACGATATATCTGGAAACTGATGACTTTGTATTTCGAAAAAAAACGAAGAAAAGCAAATGCTGTCAAAATACTTTGAAAGAATTCATAGGGTTTTTTTGTGTCACTTTCACATATATATTTGTTTCACAACGTTTTTGATATTTTAACAGGATCGACGTGAATATCAGAAGTTTGAACAAGATAGAGCCAAATCGAAATGGCACAGGGTATGTTAGTTTTAATAATAATTCGTTTTGAATTTATTTAATTTGCCAACAAATTTACATGTATTACAAAATAAAGAAAGAGAGAAATAGAAGCAAAAAAATGGCAGGACCACCACCACAACATTGAACAAATTGTTAGCTCAGTATATATAGGTTGTAAATCAGCATTTACTCGAAATCTCGATTCACGAAATCTTCTTAACATTGAGTTCTGTTGAGTGAGATGTTCAAAATTCATTCACAGGATCGCTGATTTTGCAACACAATTTCTGGGAAATACACAACCTACAACTAAAATATAGTCGGAACGTAGATAAATAGAAATAGCCATGTTATGTAAAAAAGGTTCTCAGAAAAATTGTAAACATGGCGCAGGTTTTACTCCGAAGATGTTTTCCTTACTTAACTTATCGAAAGGCATGGAAGCTGTGAATAAAAATCGGTGGATTGAAACGCAGACAATGGTTGAGGAGTGTTGTACATGCCATCGCTCTGTGTCAGAAATTGTGTTGCAAGTTGCAACAAAACTGCTTCGTGTAACATGACCTGGAAATCACCTAAATAAGTTTGCTTTTTGGCGCATGCATGGAGGTCCACATCGTCATTTCACTCGCCCTTATTAAAACTACGACAAAATAACTGTGGCGGACTTGTGTTTATGTTATATCGGCATGTACATGCAGTATATATATGTGGGTTGAAGGTTGTGGGTTTCGCTAAGCACTATCGTGCAGCAGTTGGTGTATGGTCCAACTGCATTTATCAGAGTGAGAAAATAATGTTAACTCTTTCAGTATATGTTGCCGTCTTCTAGTTGTGGCAACTGACAAGTAAATATAGAAAAAGCCGGTTCGGAGTTTCTACTGCGCATCCAAATGACGCGTTCTGCGTCGGGGCGGGATATCATAACATGTATAGCTGAGACTGGAAGAATTAAAATATGCATATCGAAGTATTCAACAGTTCAATCGTTATTTGAATATGAAAAAGTTGCTCGAAGAACAATTACTTTCAGCACGGTTGACTTGGTAGAGCCTGGGAACGATGTTGACAACGAACTGGCTTATTGAGAGATGCATGAAATTGCCCACAATCTGCTACCACTAAATCTTCGTTGTTGTCTATATTTGCAGGAGAAAAATCCTTTGTATCAACCAGCCGTCTCTACTGTCCAGAATCCTACCTTTGTTGGATCAAAAAGCTAAAGCATTGCGTGTGCACAAAATAGAATACTTTTTTGAAGACTCATTTTCACTGGATGTTTACAAATGATAACAATCACATTGGTCAACAAATTAATAAACGGGGTTTCTATTTGATCGTAAAACTACATTTGTAAATCTGATGCGTATATTAATAACTAGTATTCTTTTTGTAATTGATCGAAGTGAATGGATAAGTACAGCAGCGAATGAAAATAGTTCATTCGGAATGATACAGGAAGTGATGCACGGCAGTTGGAAGACTAAAATAGAAATATATCAATTTAATAGTTATGAATTCTGTATCACTGTTTTTCTTTTTGGATATATGAATATTTTTTAAATCATTGTGTTGCTTATAGTGTTACTTTATAGAGCTGTAAATCATTAGGCCAGTGTTGCATGGTAGTTTGTACACGAAAATAGAAATATCAAGTTAAACTTTGTGAATTATTTTATTTATTAACTCTTTATTTTGAATATTAATAATTTTTAATCATTGTGCTGCTTCAATGTTGCTTCATTTATAGAGATCATCCTCAGTAATAATGTATAACTTTGTGGCAAGCGCTTTTAACCATATGTGAAAACTGAAAAGGTCTCGTAATGTAATGATTTATTTAAAGTCGTTAGCACAGGATATGATTGCCATTAATTCATCCGAGCCAGGAGCTCATTGTAAAGTGCACGACATAAATTTACCTATATACAGTATACATTGGTTAGAAATCTATATTACACTATTAACTACAGTAAGATATATACTACTTAAGATTAATACAAAAATAAGTTGTATGAAATTATTTACAAGATTTTGGCATTGATACCCGATTAGTTCACAATGTTCAATTCTGTTTTAACGTTTTCCAGATATGGAAAGGGGGATCTCGCATAAGCTATGTGCCGCCCCGAATTATAAGGTATGCTTTTGACCAAGCTCTGGGAAAGAGGTTCGTTTTTTACTTATTTTCAATTTTGGTCTGAAATAAGGTATGCAAGTTCACGAAACTAGACGGAAGCCATGCACTTCTCTGACAGATGATTTCATGATATATGAGTGCTTTCTTTCTGGAAAACACCGCGTTTATTTACTCTTTAGTGAAGATTTCGATCCATAAGCCTGGATTATATAATATGAAATGAATATATTTGATGACTATATGCAACTTATAATATATGGTGAAAATCCAAGCTAAAGGATAGATAGCTTTTGTTTCGGCGAGTGTTTCGGCTCCAAATCCATCAGTTTACCTATATGTACCCGTGTGTACCCAATATGTACAAAAAAGTAAATTTCAAAACAATAGCAAATTGGTCGCCACTTGTTTCCATCTACCAAACTGACGTTACGTCATTTTTTTTACTTTGTAACTGACCCTAACCCTAAAACCTACCCTAGCTCCTAACCCAAAACCTAACCCTAACCAAATTGATGAAGAAAAATCAAGAAAAACGAATATGAAAATCGGGAAAATTGCGTAACGTCAGTTTGATAGATGGAAACAAGTGAAAACCTAGCAAATTAAGCAACTTTTACCAGATTACACTGATCACAAGCGGCCCAATTTCAGGGTGAATGATCAGGAGTTGCGGGTTTTTAACGGCTTTTATAAACAAATTTTATACTCAAGCAAAACTATTCTAAAAACATCTTAAATTAATCAAATAACTACACTTTAACAATAAAATATAGTTGACATGATAGTATAATGCCTTTACATTCTTTTAATTACTCCATGAGCTCATTTAGAGCGGTTTATGCAACCTTTTCTGTGGCCTATATGTTGTGTCAACATGTGTGTTGCTCGTCATATGTATATAGAAGGTAAAGGCTAATTACCACTGATCTGAATATAGGCTGGATAACGCATCTCTTGTCAAAAGAATACTGGGTTTGGTGGATAATCCAAGTGAGTAGATATATACACAATTTTAAGACCTAAAAACCTATATATACAGAACTTACGGTTACAGCTCAGCAACTGGCCTCTGTAGCTCAGTTGGTTAGAGCGCTGCACCGGAATCGCAGGGCCGTGGGTTCAATTCCTACTAGAGGACCTAGTGTTGCATTTTTCGCAACCGTTCCTGGTTAGGTCTTAAAATTGTGTATATATCTACTCACTTCCTTATCACAACCCGCACACCCGATAACCTATATATACAGAACTTACGGTTACAGCTCAGCAACTGGCCTCTGTAGCCAACATTGATAAACCAAACATCTGTTCAGAAATAATAGATATAGAACAGTTGTAAAGCAGTACTCCATTCTTTTACTTATTTCAGAATCCATGCGCGATAACTATAAGTAAATGTCCATGGTACAAATGCCCAGGTATAATCAAGTATAACCTGGTCAACTGTACCAAGAATACTTATTGTTTTCACTACTGTTGAATTTCTTGCTATTGTCTTATTGTCTTCACTGCTGTGGTATTTCTTGCAAGTTTTACAATTTCTATATTAAGTAACGTATTTGAAACTTCATAATATAATTAACGACATACTTTGGTATAGTGTTTTCTTTAGAGGAAAATTTAAACACGCTTCATGTGGACAGGTTCTTATTCAAATATTGCAAATCAACCCAAATTAACTAATTTACCAAAAGCGTGCGAAGCATCAAGAAAGATGGTCGCAGAATTGTTTTTGTCACGAATTTTTTCCCTTAGCCAATACGTTTCCGAAATTTGTTTTTCGCTTCGGCTATACGCATGCACTCCACTTCGTATGGCCACAGAGTAGAGATCATACAGAGGTGGAACGGGCCGTCGTAAACACTTGGTTTTCGTGTACCCACCTGATTTCAGGCGCATGCTCGGCAAGTTCCCCCCATTCCCAGTTCCCAACATTCCCCAAGTTCCCAACATTTTCGGCTCTTTAAAGTTTCACAATCTTAAGGTCTTTCGCATTTTTACGCACTTCTAAAAGGTAAACTGCAGTTAAAAGCGAGCCGCCATCTTGAATCGTGCACTTTAACTGCGCATGCTCGGCAAGCGTCTGAAGGCACGCACAAAAAGAAGTGGGTACACCCGTTACACCTCTGTATGATCTCTACTCTGTGATATGGCGCAATCACGGTGACGCGTACACAATACAACCGTTATTCGATGACGTCAGCACCAACTCTCACCGCAACATAATTTTGAACAAAATCGATCAAAATATCCAAATGTACTTTCGCGGAACTGTTCGTACCTCGTTTTAAAACTTTCCAAACATAGAAATTCAAGAATCAAGTTCTTGTCCGAATGGGCCTTCGTGGCAATTTCAAATTATGACGTCAAATTCGCGTGTTTTCGCAACTTTAACCTCACTTTACTAGTTTTCCGAGTCCTCCAGACTCGCAGACGCCCAAACTCGTCTGCCGAAATTTCAACCAAATGTAACGTGCTAACGATGCATCGTCTGGCACGTTGCTGAATGAGTGTGTAAATATAATGGACTTGTAACTAGTTGTAGTCGTCATAGGTTTGTAGTCGTGATCTTGTAGTTGACGTATGTAATTGTGTAAATAGCGTGTGCGCGGTCGTAATCGGCAGTTGCTGTTAGAACACTTATCACGATCTTTTGTGTATTCATTTGTACCTCGGGTGGGACGGCAACCAACGCCTTTGGTATAGATTTCGCTTTAGAGGAAAATTTAAACACGCTTCGTGTGGACAGATATTGCAAATCAACCCAAATTGACTAATTTACCAAAAGCGTGGGCAGCGTCAAGAAAGATCGTCGCAGAATTGTTTTTGCCACGACTTGTCGTCAATAAACAAATCTCCTTGGGAAAGTCGAGTTTAGACTTAAAAGGACTGGACAGTGCTCGGGTTGACGTCATCGTTGTACTGCATTGTTGTACTCCATTGTTCTGCCCATCTGATGCAATCACCTGACTGCGCCCAAGAACCTCTACATTTGTTGTGCGCTGGTCGTCCAGTAACGGATGAAATATTGAAATCCATGCATGCATGTTCACATTATATAAGAGCATTATTGTCGCCTTGCTTTGCCACAGAATACACATAAATATTATATTTATTTATTTATTATTCTATAAATCTTGCATTTATAGCCAGAACATTTTGAATAATTTCTTGGCTTACGGAAGAAAAATGGAATGACCTACAATGAGAACGGTATATCGCCCCTCAACGACTACTGAATAATTATATGCATGAGTGACAAAAAGTTTTCAATCGATAAATAGAGGTTTAGAATTTATGGGAACACAAAAATAGAATGGCTGAGCTGTTATATATGATTTTATGGCTTCTAAAATTACCCCCTTTGTTTCGTTAGAAGTACATTGATTTTCGGTTTTGCTGGTATGAATAATAGCTGTGTGACTCGTGCCAGTTTTGTTTGTCCGAGCTATGTAGATGCTACTGAAAATGTGTCATTCTGTCTCGTAGACATGTGAGTAGGGACACCCGACAGTAGAAACGTTCCCGTTTGAGGCTAAGTATTGCATTTCATTGTATTGTATTGCAGAATTTTCCCTACGATATTACTATATTCTGTTCAAATTTTATATTTAGCTTTGTGGAAGTTTTCCTGGCACAATGAGCAAGTGTGCTGAGTTACTACAAAGCAAAACTGAAATTGATTTTATCGATGTTAACGTTGGCTGTCCAATAGACCTCGTTTTCAACAAGGTACAGAATAGTACAATTTTTCCACAAGTCAAAGTTTCTAAAAAACATTCTGTCCGATCCCTACGACTTCATTTGCAAGCGAGTGCATTGCCGTAACTCTGGTTTATCCAATTAACACGTAATAACGTGGATACCGAAATGTCATTGTCCTTGACAAATTGAGTTTCTTACGACTTTTGTTTACGCATAGCAGCCCAAAAATAAGTGTAGAACGCTCTAGATGTTTTGCTACAGATTGACATTTAGAGCGTTCTACACTTATTTTTCGGCTGTCTATGGTTTACGGTAAACAAATTAATCTTCCCTGATAAGTGTTCTTCTGGTCAGAGAAAGCAAATAGTTACACCTAAAGTATTTATAATGACAAATATTCTTATATGTAGCATAGAAACGCGGTTCGCGTATCATACTTCTAAAATATGTTTTCTACTGTTTGTATTTCCTTACAGGGAGCTTGGTCAGCATTGATGGAGAGATCGAGGTGTTTTGAAGAAATTGTTCGAGGAATGAATTATGTAAGTTTTGAAAATAATTTTAGAATTGTACGAGATACTAAATACCATAATGCCCAAAGGAATACAACGTTTTCTGGTTCTTATTGAGACTTTTCATGGACTCCTTCTCCGAGCCGGATCTAGGCTTATGAACTAGATTTTACTGTCGCAGGGAAATGCTGCTGAAGCCTGACATCGACGAGGCTAATAATAATTGGAGTGAATATTATTAGCATGTGCCATGTGTATTATTTCCCCACACGTAGTTTCATAATATAGTGAATAATCAATAACGTCCAACGTATGTTGCAATATAAATGATCATAAACATGTTTAAAAAGTTTGTTGCATTATTAATATTATTCCAATTGCTAATAATTGTGATTGTTGCATTTATTAAGAATTTGGAATCTGCATTTGGAACCTGCATTAATCAAAACAAACTTGAATTGCTTTGCTTACAGGTGCTTGACATTCCTGTTACTGTCAAAATGAGAACTGGCGTTCATGATAAGAAATGGAATGCTCTTCAACTTATTCCTAGACTAAGAGATTGGGGAGCTTCGCTTGTCACAGTAAGTTTTTAATATCTATTGACTATTGTTTCATAAACCGTAAATCTTGTTTTGTTTTCAGTCCTTGCAAGTGACGTCACAACTCGTCATTGTTTGGTTTCCGCCATTTTGGGTGACAAGTTCCACTGGGAAAATTCAAAAAATGAAAATAAAATCCATCATAGCGGACATTAATACGCACGCAAACGTTCCTTGATAGAGTTCCTCGAGTTCTATAGACATGCTGAAACAACATAATAGACATGCGCAAAAAACTCCTCGTTGTTCAAAGATTCTAGCGAGATATTGCTTGGCTTATAACTGTCAGTAATTCGCAAGATATAACCGAAAACGGGACATCGATGAAAACCACGATTAGGGCTACCAAAATTGGCGGATTATTTAGTAAGACGTTCTTGCGTTCCTCTTTGCACAAATATTTTTCAATCTCTCATTTTTTTATCTGCTCCCCATCACTTTTGTAATGATCCATCCCTAACACACGGTGTTAAGAAGACACGTGACCAATTTCTTTCATTTTAGTTAAGAAGACACGTGACCAACTTCTTTCATTTTAGTTGCATGGAAGGTCACGTGAGCAACGATACACCAAATCAGCAGATTGGGGTTACATCAATCAATGTGCGAATGCTGCATCACCAATACCACTGTTTGGTTAGTCTGGTCGTCCATTTAGAGACCGTTCATTTTTTATTTGGGAGGGGTGCTGGTGGAATTTAGTGAGCCTTCTGAAATCTTTGGCATGGCCCACCCCTTCATACTCATCTTTTCCCCAGTGGTCCACCCCTAAATAATAATATTTTTCAGATGCCCCCCCCCACCTCTCCTAAAAAATCCAAAGTACATGTAACCTTAAAAACTCGTTTTTGTGACCAAAAAGCTTTGTGATCATTGGCTGACTTTCAATACTGTAAATATATGTCAAGTTATATACCTATAAGCAACAGATAGCTGTAACTATATTGTAATTTTCTTGCTCAAGATGTGTCAGAATCTATTTGAGCAGCAGTTGCAAGATTGAACCTAACTGTGGTCATTCTATGGGTCTTGCATAGCCAGGGGCTTCGGGGGCATGCTTCCCCGGAACATTTTTCAGAGTGACATTCTTGCAACAGAACAAAACATTGTATCGTTTTTTGCGTGGCCCCCTTTTGCTAATATTTTTTCGCGTTGCCCACCCCTTTAAGGTCATCATAAAGTATCCACCATACATCGTTTAAGTATGCTGATATTTTCATCCACTGTAGGAAATGGCGATATCCTTTCATTTGCAGATGTACAACGACACAGACAAGAAACTGGAGTTTCAGGTGTCATGATAGCGAGGTAATTTCATTTCTTTCTGAAGTGTTTATTATTTGTCGATCCTTTGGAAATGGAGTAATAGGTGGGTTTCACTGCGGATGGTGGTCAAACGGCGGTTAGCAGAGTGACAAAATGATGTCTTGTATTTTGTGGGAAATGAATAAAATTAAGAATTGTAGTTTAATTTCCTTGAACCTATCAGTGTCAATCCTCTATTTAACCCGCCTCTCTAATAACCCACTTTTTAAAGGAAGATGTATATTAAGCCCCACCCTCTCCCTAATAAGTCCCCACTCACCTTCACAAAAAACACGTGTGTGCTAATTATAGGTTTATCAATTGGGCTAGAATTTCACGTTAGTTTTATAGCGTTTCGTATTTACCGTGTTTCGGTAAAATCAGCGAATAAAGCCGTTACTTATCACTCATGGAATGGGCGGCTGGCGGCTGTATTTCTGTTGTAATTATGTTCTATCTCGTTTCTCTTCCTGCTCTTCCTCTGACTGAGCTTCCTCTGGTTGTGGTTCTTCGCCATAATTTGCACCCTGCAGCTTGGACCCTGCAGCTTGCACCCTGCACCTTGGACCATGCAGCTTGCACCCTGCAGCTTGCACCCTGCAGCTTGCACCCTGCAGCTTGCACCCTGCAGCTTGCACCCTGCAGCTTGCACCCTGCAGCTTGCACCCTGCAGCTTGCACCCTGCAGCTTGGACCCTGCAGCTTGCACCCGGCAGCTTGCACCCTGCAGCTTGCACCCTGCAGCTTGCACCCTGCAGCTTGCACCCTGCAGCTTGCACCCTGCAGCTTGCACTAGGCTTTGGTAGATTGTGCTCGAAAAAAAAGCATATTATGCTTTTAGCAGTGCTCATATTTTTTAGAAATTATGCCAAAATAATGCTACTTTCTGAAAATTATGCTCTCTGTCACCGAAATTATGCTACTTAGATTTTAAGGAAAATAAAGAACACCAGTAGCTTAACTCTATCATGGTTATTGAGAATGCTCTTTTTAGAGCTCAATATCTCCTTACACCCATTGCAAAACAGTTTTCCACCTCGAAGACACAAATTTTGCTCTGGGAATTCCTCGATTCGATCACGAAGACTCATGTTCTTTGGATCTAAGTTACCTATTTCTTTGTTCGTTATCTAGAGATTGAAGCTCTCGGTACGGCACTGGAAGTGCTGAAAGGGCTGGAAGTGGATGTACTCGAGGACGACGCCATCTTTGATTTGAGGCCTGAGGGACCGAGCCGCCGAGCCATAAGCGTGGTGGCCTGAGGAGAGTCTCAGTCTCTCAGATATGCTGACCACGTCACCACAGGGTGACCGCCTTGACACACCTGGAGTCTGCCGGACCATATTTGACCATGGGCCTTAGCACATACCTCAATATTGTCCAAAAACAATACAGAAATAAAATACAAACTGAATTATTCTATAACTATGATGAGTTTTTTCTGTTTTCAACGCATAAAAGCTCGGATTATGCTAGCAGTGCTAAATTGAAATAAAAGCTTAAAATAGTGCTCGTTTTGCCAAATTATGCTTAAAATTATGCTAGCACAATCTACCAAAGCCTAGCTTGCACCCTGCAGCTTGCACCCTGCAGCTTGCACCCTGCAGCTTGCACCCTGCAGCTTGCACCCTGCAGCTTGCACCCTGCAGCTTGCACCCTGCAGCTTGTACCCTGCAGCAGCTTGCCCTGCAGCTTGCACCCTGCAGCTTGCACCCTGCAGCTTGCACCCTGCAGCTTGCACCCTGCAGCTTGCACCCTGCAGCTTGCACCCTGCAGCTTGCACACTGCAGCTTGCACCCTGCAGCTTGCCCTGCAGCTTGCACCCTGCAGCTTGCCCTGCAGCTTGCACCCTGCAGCTTGCACCCTGCAGCTTGCACCCTGCAGCTTGGACCCTGCAGCTTGCACCCGGCAGCTTGCACCCTGCAGCTTGCACCCTGCAGCTTGCACCCTGCAGCTTGCACCCTGCAGCTTGCACCCTGCAGCTTGCACTAGGCTTTGGTAGATTGTGCTCGAAAAAAAAGCATATTATGCTTTTAGCAGTGCTCATATTTTTTAGAAATTATGCCAAAATAATGCTACTTTCTGAAAATTATGCTCTCTGTCACCGAAATTATGCTACTTAGATTTTAAGGAAAATAAAGAACACCAGTAGCTTAACTCTATCATGGTTATTGAGAATGCTCTTTTTAGAGCTCAATATCTCCTTACACCCATTGCAAAACAGTTTTCCACCTCGAAGACACAAATTTTGCTCTGGGAATTCCTCGATTCGATCACGAAGACTCATGTTCTTTGGATCTAAGTTACCTATTTCTTTGTTCGTTATCTAGAGATTGAAGCTCTCGGTACGGCACTGGAAGTGCTGAAAGGGCTGGAAGTGGATGTACTCGAGGACGACGCCATCTTTGATTTGAGGCCTGAGGGACCGAGCCGCCGAGCCATAAGCGTGGTGGCCTGAGGAGAGTCTCAGTCTCTCAGATATGCTGACCACGTCACCACAGGGTGACCGCCTTGACACACCTGGAGTCTGCCGGACCATATTTGACCATGGGCCTTAGCACATACCTCAATATTGTCCAAAAACAATACAGAAATAAAATACAAACTGAATTATTCTAGAACTATGATGAGTTTTTTCTGTTTTCAACGCATAAAAGCTCGGATTATGCTAGCAGTGCTAAATTGAAATAAAAGCTTAAAATAGTGCTCGTTTTGCCAAATTATGCTTAAAATTATGCTAGCACAATCTACCAAAGCCTAGCTTGCACCCTGCAGCTTGCACCCTGCAGCTTGCACCCTGCAGCTTGCACCCTGCAGCTTGCACCCTGCAGCTTGCACCCTGCAGCTTGCACCCTGCAGCTTGCACCCTGCAGCTTGCACCCTGCAGCTTGCACCCTGCAGCTTGCACCCTGCAGCTTGCACCCTGCAGCTTGCACCCTGCAGCTTGCACCCTGCAGCTTGCACCCTGCAGCTTGTACCCTGCAGCTTGCACCCTGCAGCTTGCACCCTGCAGCTTGCACCCTGCAGCTTGCACCCTGCAGCTTGCACCCTGCAGCTTGCACCCTGCAGCTTGCACCCTGCAGCTTGCACCCTGCAGCTTGCACCCTGCAACTAATCCAGGGTTTACCAGTGGGATTAACTGGATATAAGCTTGGTGTATTTTTGGTCGTGATGCACTAACAACATATTTTTTTACCTCTTAGGGTATTGAGAGAACACGGCGTTTTTTACTGGAGTGGCTATCATTTCTGTGCAGGTGAGTTCTCAGGTAGTGCATGTGGACATGCCTTGGCCAGTTGACATGGTTATTTTTGCTTTGTTGTAAACACGGTGTCACAAAATTCTATTTGCAAAGAACCGTAGATTAAGCCTCCCAATCACTCCCAATCACAATGGTTTTGGGAAGGCTCAAAACTACCTTTGGAAGAATATAATGATGTCCAGTACGGGGCCGCCAAGCGGGGCTCGGGGCGAAACAGTCATATATTTGGTGGCACCTCTCTACAGAGGCCTGGAACTGAAAATGTGCATACAGGTGCCCCAACCTGAGCGAGGGCCTCAGCTTGCAAATGGCACGCTCAATTTTTGGCGGCCACTCAAATTTGGGGCCCCTATCAGGTTGGGGCCCCGGGCCATGTTGCCTCCTCTGCCCCTCCCCCCACATCCCGGTGTTTCCAGCGAAGTCAGTGCAGGGAAGATATTATTACCTCTGAGTCCTCTGCCAGAAGGTTATGTTTTCACCTGGGTTTGTTTGTGTGTGTCTGTTAGCATGATAACTAAAAAAATGTCAAACATTTGAATATGAAAATTTGCGCCGTAGGCCAAGGACCAATCGATTAAATTTTGGTTCATTTACAAAGGTTTGTCTTGCTTTCCCGGGCTGAAAATAATTGAATGCGTAATTAGTGCCTGAATAATTTATGCATGATTACTTGACTTGCTGGCAGAGGTATGTAGATGAGTGCTCTCTAGTTTTCAATGTATTAGTAATATTACATTTCTAGGGTTTTTAAGATGTTTTCATTTTCGGTTTTTGCTTTATGAGAATACAATTACAACTAGAGAGCACTAAGAGACTGCATACCTCTGCCAGCAAATTAAGTCAAGTGATCATACAGGTGTATGTACCACCAGGGGCGTAGGAACGTATTCAATATTGGGGGGGCCCAAGCTCACTAGGCGCCACCATGGTTGGCGCCGATCGAAAAATTTTTAAAATTTGAAGCGCCCAGATCGCCGGAAACGACCGTTTCAGAGTATTATCTACCTCTTTTAGTAAGCTTGTTCAGGGAACTAAGCTGTTTCCATCATTTTCATGAAAATTATTTGATTTTTTGGGGGGGCCGAAAGATATTTCGGCCTCCCCTCATATAATATTGGGGGGGGCCGCGCCCCCCCCGGCCTCCCCGCTTCCTACGCCACTGTGTACCACAGAATACCGCAAAAATGTACATGTTCCATATCTTTTGTCAAATATATATAATGTGGCTTCTTAATATTTTTTAGTGTAGTTTATCGATATATTTTTTCTTCCCGGGGGTTATTTTTTCTTCCCAGATTTCATAGAACATTCTGTGGAACAAACTCTAATAGTGTCTTAACCGGCCTATCTGGCGTCGGAAGTAATTAGTATTCAGGATATGTTTAGAGCGATGACGTCATAGGGTGTTCGTATTTTCCCGCCATATGACGTCAGCAACGTACATCCAGGGACGTCATTTGCGTACGTACGGAATTAGAAGTAATTAGTATTCGTGTGACGTCATTTTGCGTACGTACGCGTACGTACAGAGAGAAAATAAAGAACAACAGAGAGTTTTGTGTTGGATTTTATTTAAGTTACACACAACAATTTAAATGTTTCTTCTAATAAGAGTCGTTTTATAGTTTTGACTTTATTGTTCGTTAGCCATGGTTTCTTTAACAAAAGCTCGAACCGCATTAAACCGTTTGACTGAGTTTAATCATCGCTTTCAGCGTCATCTTCCTCATCAAAATCGTAATCCTTTAAAAGTCTTTTTATAAGAAACTTTCTCTTATCAATAGCTGCTTCTAAAGCTTCTTCTGGATCAAAGTCATCGCTTTCCACAAGCGCACCCTTTGTCTTCATTATTTTTCTATGTACGGGATCTTTCTTTAGTTGTTTCAACCACAGGAGACGTTGCATATAAATATTTTCAAGTTCCTTCTGGAGTTCAGGCAGAATATTGGTGTAAGCTTTGTCGGTAGCAGATTGCTCATCAAGACCGCTGTTTATAAGGCTCTCTTTCATTTCCTCAAAAGCTGTATTACTTCTTTGCTTTGCTTCTTCTATCATTGGTATCCAAGGATCCATTTCTTCTGCTTCTTCAGTTTCTGACTCATTATCAGACGCGTGAGTTGAAGTTGTCGAAACATCGTCTTCGGAATCCATTATCTGACTTTCTGTTTTTGACATATCTCTCTCTTGTTCGCGTAGTGGACAGTATTCCTTTTCGTGTCTGCGTAGATTGTAACCACGGCTAAATTGTTTTCCGCAAAATTTGCAGCTCATTCCGTTACCACTAACTGTCCAGAAATAACTTGCTTTTCAGCAGCACGGCACTTTTATGAGCAGATGCTTCCTTGCGCTCATAGGTGAACCCCCAGGGAACCCCTACATGCAGGACCCCCAGGGAACCCCTACAGAACCCCGAGAGAACCCCCAGGGAACCCCTACAGAACCCCCAGGGAACCCCGAGGGAACCCCCAGGGAACCCCTACAGGACCCCCAGGGAACCCCTACAGAACCCCGAGAGAACCTCTACAGAACCCCGAGAGAACCTCTACAGAACCCCGAGAGAACTCCTCCAGAACCCCTCCAGAACCCCTACAGAACCCCTACAGAACCCCTACAGAATCCCGAAATGTTTACATCTACCGAACCGGACTCGAGCCGGTGCCCCACATCGACCTCACATCGACCTCACATCGACCTCACATCGACCTCACATCGACCTCCAAATGATTCCAAACGTTATTCCGTTTGTTAACTTATGCATGCATACAAGCAGTGGCCTAGGAACAAGATTTTTCTCTAAAAATGTATACATTTTCGCGTTCGCCATACCCCCTTTATCTCCCTTTTGATTCGTAGATCTCCAGGCAGCTATGGCTTTTTCAAATAGATAACCATCGTCTTCCGAGCAAAATAAATTACAACTTGGATTTTGACCACAGAACCAAAACGACCCATTTTTCGTTGTCGAACAAGATGCAGGTTCTCCGTGCAAACACTTCATCATTTAGTCTCAACTACAATAAAATCTTGTAAAGTTCTCTCTACGAAAGCTGTGTAAACAATATGCTAAATAATATCTGCCTCCTCAATTTATACTCCCAGATTATCTGTACATACGCGTACGTACGCAAAATGACGTCACCCGAATACTAATTACTTCTAATCCCGTACGTACGCAAATGACGTCATATGGCGGGAAAAAACTTTACTATGATGACGTCATATGGCGGGAAAATTACGCTATATGGGGGGGGGGGGGGTTACGTAGTTCTAATGTACCACAGAATACCAGTGCAGAGATAAATAAGCAACGGTTTATCAAATTGTACCAGGATTTGGTGTGTCATGTTGTGTGATAATACTGTAGGATATTGCTAACTTAATTTAGTGAAAGGTAAATACTAAAATCATACCAGTGGTGTAACCAAAGAATACCAGGTTTGTCAATGGTAAAATTTTGTCAATGTCAGTTTTTCAATGGTAAAATTTATTCCTCGGTGTGATTCCTGTATAGTAATAATGTTGTGTTGCATAGAAAAAGTAGTGATCAACATAAATTATACTGATTTGCAAACTTATTTTTAAACTTTCGAAATTTACAGGCATTATGCGGGGAAAAAGTATCAAAAACATAGAATGTTATTTTTTGTTAATCCTGATTATTTTTAAGAATTTTAATGAAAATATTCATTTTTTGTTTTTTATATGTCAGTTAAAACTAAAACTAATATATATTCACAAAAATAAAGTATATAGTATGTTTCCTCCAAATTTTATAAGATCAATAAATAAGACTAGTATTCTGTGGTACCGTGGTATTCGGTGGTACATACACCTGTACATAATTTATTCAATTTACGCATTCAATTCTTTTCAGCCAGGGAAAGCAAGTCAAACGTTTGTAAATTTCCCAACCAATTTTCGTTCAAATTTAACCAAAATTTAATCGCTTTGTCCTTTACCTATGTCGTTAGCTCCACAAATTTTCGTATTAATATATTTGTACACACACACGCGCACACACAAAATAGTAATTTGAATGGTTATATTTCGATCCTGTTATACCGAATCGTCATCAGATCAACTGATTTACAATTTCTGTACTAGGATTGAAATATATCCATTTTTATCTACGCTTGTATTAGTCCATCCTAGTTGGGTTTTTATGGACGTTTTCATTGTTTTGAACTTTTGTACTTTATTTCTTAAAACTGTTATCTTAAAACGGCCTTTAATATATCTTACACTATTACAGTATATATAGAATCTTGCGAGAATATATTTTGTTAATCTCTGATAGATACATCCCTGTGGGTGTATTGGAAAGACTTCCTCAACGTATTAATGAAAGACCTCCACCTTATGTTGGTCGGAATGATCTTGAAACATTGATGGCCAGCAACAAGTGCGAAGATTGGATAAAAATAAGGTAATCTATTACCAATTAGTATGTTTTGTACATGCTATAAGTACTGCGTTGCCAAGTGATTAACTCATTAACAGATGCTTAGTCCCATGATCATTCTATGCTTGAATGCTTCCGTGTAATACTTAATAAAAATAAAATACATAAATAGTAAAAAATTATGCTATTATTATAATAAACCCTTTCGATAATTACCTCACGAAAATTTCCTTGGCCTGAGAGCCTTTTATTCTCTCATGAGTGAAGTCGAAAGGCAATTCACTCCCGGGCCATACAAGGAGAGAATTGTGACGGAATTATCGAAAGGGTGCATATTCTAAATTTTCTTTTTTATGTTCACTTTTAGCGAAATGTTTCTTGGACCTGTTCCGTCAGATTTTGTATTTCTTCCAAAGCATAAAGCAAACTCGTATTCCTGAGTAAGAACAATGTTAAATCGTTTTTCAATATTGGTTGTGGTGTCAGCTGCTGTAGTATGTTTGATCACTGAAAATGTTTCCAAATGACTACGAAATTATTGTGAATCGATTTCTTATTTGTATTTAAAACACATAAATTGTTGTGTATTGAGTACTTGTGTCTGTATTAACAAATCAGTGTATAATGAATGTATATAGACGTAGCCAAGTAAAATCATACGACATCTTTTAACAGATGTAAATGAGTGGAACGTGACAGTGGCGAAATCTTTTTTGAAGACTTTACTAGGTGTGGTGGTGTTTGTCGGAAAGCTTATCAAGGACTGGAAGTTATAATGAATATTGGCCAATATTATACGACCTTATAATGTTCTAATTTGTATAAAATTTTGCTTTTATACTTGAAAATAAGATTTCCTTTTTCGTAGCTGACGATTTAGTTATTGAACTAAAGTACTTGTTCCTGAATGTCGTAACAACGGGAAGCAAAGCTACAGCAATCAAACCAAAACGTGAGGAATTTATTTTATTATATGGAAACCATGCTTTGTTTCGCGATAACATTTTCCTGTGCTCTCTAGATAACAATGACGTTAGACCCACGCAAAAGGAAAGCATATAGATGCATGGTCATTATATTGGGTGAATTTGACAAAGGATTTTCGCTCAGCTTAGCCACTGATCTCTCTAAATTAGCTGAATGCGATTTTTATTCTTTTCCTTAAAAGCGCCTGGGTACGAGGCTGGTCTTTTGGTACAACGGCAAGCAGTTGCATGTCTGAGGTGTTTTCGGACCACTGGTTCGGACTAACCGTAGATTTGTGTGTTCAGACTAACCAGACTACCTTGCTGTCTAGAATATAAATTTTTAACTGAAATTGTAACAGTTTTTATCTTATGATTGCTCATGGGCATGGCAAACGTCATGCTGACGTCATGCACAATGACTCATGATACGGAGGTAATCGTTCATTGTTCAACTGTTTTATTCCCACTGATGAGTGATGGTTGTAGTAGACATATGTGCCTCTATTGCTTGTGATATGTTGATGCTCTGCAAGGCGTTATTTGGGTTGAAGGAGGGGGAGGGAGCACTTTACGTAAAATAGCTAGACAATATGTTGGAAATTTTAACCTGATAAAAAACAGCCAACATTACTTATGTTAAAAGCGATTTTTTTGAAAAAAATCACGGCTAGTCAACATGCAGTTAAATGAGTATGTAACAATCTTACTAATGCGGTGGCAGGTATACTAAGAGAGGTACAACCTCGCAAGCCAGGCTATTTACTTCCGGCAGGTATACTAAGAGAGGTACAACCTCGCAAGCCAGGCTATTTACTTCCGGCAGGTATACCAAGAGAGGTACAACCTCACAAGCCAGGATATTTACTTCCGCTTCCCCCCAAACACGCTACTTTGCTTTTAGTTTGATACAAATAAAATGTTTTCCAGGGCCAGGATATTAAAGGTAATGATTCTGGATTTAAAATGAAATCAGTCGAAAATTGGTTGTTCCTACGGGTATCGCTGTCAAGCGTATACCGCTTTGCGTTTCAGGCCTTCCCTGAGGCCTTCCCGGCTTATTTCAAATAGTATTTTATTCAGGTTATACTTTGTACAATTCCAAAGCCTAAACAACTAAATGAAATCATACATTTTGATCAATCTTTGCGCGATTGTCGAAGCAAACAAACGTGGGTCATTACTATCCCCCCACAAACCCCCCACGGGATAAAGCGAGTGAAGGTGTCACGTGACTAACCTGAACCAGGGTCTTTGCTGCACGTGTGGGGAGGTGGGTGGGGGGGAGTGGAGGTAAAAAGCCAGGCTTGCGAGGTTGAGAGAGGTAGTTCTATTTGATATTTCCTTGACAAATCTGAGAATCTATAAAATTATCTCGTTTTTCGTGAGTTACGTTCTTAATGTGCTTTCGATTTTTTGGAGTAAAACTCGCGGAATTAAACTGTCTGCGGCACGTGAATTCGATCTTTTTTTGAAAACCCGCCTCACATTTACCGGAAGTGGAGGTTTAGGGCGTGATTACCGCGTTAATATTTTTGACCACATATGGCATGCGGAATGGGAATAAATTATACTTTGTCCCGAAGGAAACACTCAAAGTCTCAAACTCTCAAAGAATTGCTTTAACTTGTGATTGCAACGAATCTGTAAGCAAGGAATTTGTATTGTGAAGAACGTTGGCTACTGTTATTTGTACTAAATAATATGTAAGTATCGCAGTTATTCGTTTGGGGTTTTATTACCAGATATAGGTGTAACATATTAATGAGTGTTAATCAAAATGTAAGAATAGTAAAAGAATTCGTATGATATCGATGGCATTTTGGGCTGTTTGTTTGCAGTGAACATATGTTTCGGTGATCGATAGTGGTTTCGTTTTTGTAGCTCTTAATAATCAATTCATTTTTGACAGCCGTATAAGTACCGTGTGGATAGTTATTTAGACTAAGCTAGGAATTATGTTGCAGACGACAGACGCTAGATTCAGTATTTTCATATTTAATTATACAAATACTATTTTTATATATCATCTATTCCGACTATTCGTACATTGATTAACAGAAGTTCAAGTCCTTATCGTTTTACGGCTTGCGCCGTAATTACGATCGGTTGTTTCAAATGTAAATATCTCCAGACGTGTTTATTCTCTGGCAACAGGACACGCGTCATTCGATAGCTTATATATGACTTCCTCTTTAAAATTATATTTAGTTTGTCCCGGTTCATATTACATATCCAAATTAATTTGCATACATGTTCATAAATTATCTAAAAATTTTACAATTATTGTTGAAATAAATCGGAATTGCCAGGGCAAGATTTATTATTTTCGAGCAAATGTTAATTCCGAAATTGTAGCTCATGTAAAAAGGAATATTATTTTTATTTTTTGAAAGTCGCATACAAAATGCCGAGATCGTTGAAATTTGATTCCCGCACGCGCAACTTAATTACGAAATGCCATATAAGGTCACCAGTGCTCTCACTTCTAAGGATTTTTCCTTAGAAATAGGAATTTTGCAAAGTTTTAAGGATTTTTTTAAGGAATTCCATTTTTAAGGAATTTTCTAAGGATTTTTTAAGATTTCGACCAAGGCCTTCAAAATATTAATATTGTCAGAAAAACGAGTTATCCTTTGATTCTTATATGCATTTTAGTAACAATTGGCCATGTCGCGTAAACTTTTAACTAGTATGTTAATTGGACTAGTATCCCAAAGGTCGAGATTCGATTCCCACCATGGTCAGGCAAATTTTTTAGCCTGCCCGGTGTGGATAACACCAGAAACACCAGAAACATCATATTTAATAAATATTTACTGTCGTCTGTCGTTTATTAAGCGCAGGATTACGGCTGATGAGGTGTTATTTCAGACAAAATTTGTTCAAAAACCAACAAGAATAACCAAGGCCAGGCTACTAAGCTACACAATGCCACTGATCTATATAATACACATGCAATATGGCGGATTATACAAAGGAGCGAAGCCGGACATATTTCGGCGAATATAAATCAATATTTTCGCCTTTACTACATTAACTAACTTAACATCGTGGTCTGTTAAAGTGGTCCATAAATTGAAGGATAAAATACAGTGGAAATTGGATCGAAACAACGCATATTTCGCCGCGCACAAGACGCGAAACCTTCGATGATTTAACACGAGTCACATTTGTGTTATAAATATCATTAGCTCTTCACTCGTGCGACAGATGTAGAGGGCGCGGAATGTTTTTAACATGTTTGTTGAGTCTCCGAAGATAATATCACAACTTTATTTGGCTTTGTCGCAACACGCTGTCGATATTGACCGGCAAAAATTACGAATAAATCTTGTCTGTCTTCATGTGTTATGTAATATGAATAACAGCAGCCCTTCGCGGGGTTTTCAAAATAGGCCGGCGGAGCTCCGGCGGGTGTTGCGATCTTTAAAACCTGCTACTCTCTCTAAACCATCCCCTGCATTATTGCTCTTTCCCAACCCACATTCATCAACATTAATCTTGTCGTTAGCTTGTCGTTTTAGCGTATTTTAATGCCACATCTCCTTCCAACAAAAACTTCATCCATTTTTATACTGCAGTAAATAGGCTTAGCCTGATACCACTTTGATGCAGAAAAAAACCGGACAAAAAGATGACCAAATGCACTTTTAATGTTGTCTAAACCTATCACAAATTAGTCAAATCATCGTTTCGTCCGCCTTCGTTTTCACCATAGTCCCTTACTTAAAATGATTCTGAAAGTCCTGCTTCTGCATCTCGCCACAATGACAAATACACTAGCTCTATAAATGCGTACACAATATACCTACACCAGCAGAAATATATTAACGCATTCGAATCAAACTTTTCAGCGCGAACTGCCGCACAGACTTAAATCAACGTTTATTACCTTGTCCAATTACCAACTTCAAAACCAGCTTCGATGATTAGCATAATGATCGGCCTAATACCTTAAAATACAGACCATACTACAGTTAATCAACGTTGGTTATTTTTGTACAAAATTTGTTACGAAATAACCAACCTCAATTATACTCAATTAGCGTAAATAATTGAGGTTTGTTATTTCGTGACAAATTTTGTACAAAAATAACCAACGTCTGTTAATTGACTGTAGTGTAGTCTATACTGTCTTTAGTGTCTTATATGGTTATTGCTGGTGTGTTCTGCACCAAATTGCTTAAATAATTGAGGTTGGTTATTTCGTGACAAATTTTGTACAAAAATAGCCAACGTTGGTTAATTGACTGTAGTGTAGTCTATCCTGTCACATATGGTTATTGCTGGTGTGTTCTGCACCAAATAGCGTAAATAATTGAGGTTGGTTATTTCGTGACAAATTTTGTACAAAAATAACCAACGTTGGTTTATTGACTGTAGTGTACAGTCTATACTGTCGCATATGGTTATTGCTGGTGTGTTCTGCACCAAATAGCGTAAATAATTGAGGTTGGTTATTTCGTGACAAATTTTGTACAAAAATAACCAACGTTGGTTAATTGACTGTAGTGTAGTCTATACTGTCACATATGGTTATTGCTGGTGTGTTCTGCACCAAATAGCGTAAATAATTGAGGTTGGTTATTTCGTGACAAATTTTGTACAAAAATAACCAACGTTGGTTTATTGACTGTAGTGTACAGTCTATACTGTCGCATATGGTTATTGCTGGTGTGTTCTGCACCAAATAGCGGAAATAATTGAGGTTGGTTATTTCGTGACAAATTTTGTACAAAAATAACCAACGTTGGTTAATTGACTGTAGTGTAGTCCATACTGTCACATATGGTTATTGCTGGTGTGTTCTGCACCAAATAGCGTAAATAATTAAGGTTGGTTATTTCGTGACAAATTTTGTACAAAAATAACCAACGTCTGTTAATTGACTGTAGTGTAGTCTATACTGTCTTATATGGTTATTGCTGGTGTGTTCTGCACCAAATTGCTTAAATAATTGAGGTTGGTTATTTCGTGACAAATTTTGTACGAAAATAACCAACGTTGGTTAATTGGTTGTGGTGTGGTCTATGCTGTCATATATGGTTAGTGCTGGTGTTCTGCACCAAATAGCTTAAATAATTGAGGTTGGCTCTTTTGTGACAAATTTTGTACGAAAATAGCCAACGTTGATTAACTGTAGTATGGTCTGTATTTTAAGGTATTAGGCCGGTCGTTATGCTAATCATCGAAGCTGGTTTTGAAGTTGGTAATTGCACAAGGTAACTGAAACGTTGATTTAAGTCTGTGCGGCAGTTCGCGCTGAAAAATTTGATTCGAATGCGTTAATATATTTCTGCTGGTGTAGGTATATTGTGTAGCATTAGAGCTAGTGTATTTGTCATTGTGGCGAGAAAGTAAGGGACTATGGTGAAAACGAAGGCGGACGAAACGATGATTTGACTAATTTGTGATAGGTTTAGACAACATTAAAAGTGCATTTGGTCATCTTTTTGTCCAGTTTTTTTGGATCATAAAGTGGTATCAGGCTAAGCCTATTTACTGCAGTATAGAAATGGACGAAGTTTTTGTTGGAAGGAGATGTAGCATTAAAATACGCTAAAACGACAAGCTAACGACAAGATTAATGTTGATGAATGTGGGCTGGGAAAGAGCAATAATGCAAGGGATGGTTTAGAGAGAGTAGCAGGTTTTAAAGATCGCAACACCCGCAGTGGCGCAGCCAGGATTTATTTTTGGGGAGGCAAACAAATTCTAGGAGGGTCCGGGGGCATGCTCCCCCGGGAAAATTTTGAATTTTGTGTGTCTAAAATGGCATTTCCTGCGTTTTGGAGGCACTTGGAGAGTTACGCAGCACTTTCATTTTGCGTTTTGGAGGCACTTACGCAGCACAGTTCATTCTCTATACACCCCGTCCCCCCCCCCTTTGTCACCAGATTTGGCGAATCTAGAAACCCATTCTGTAAAATATTGGGGGGGCGGCCGCCCCCCTTGCCGGCGCCACTGAACACCCGCCGGAGCTCCGCCGGCCTATTTTGAAAACCCCGCGAAGGGCTGCTGTTATTCATATTACATAATATATGAAGACAGACAAGATTTATTCGTAATTTTTGCCGGTCAATATCGACAGCGTGTTATGACAAAGCCAAATAAAGTGAACAAACATGTTAAAAACATTCCGCGCCCTCTACATCTGTCGCACGAGTGAAGAGCTAATGATATTTAAAACACTAATATGACTCGTGTTAAATCATCGAAGGTTTCGCGTCTTGTGCGCGGCGAAATATGCGTTGTTTCAATCCAATTTCAACTGTATTTTATCCTTCAATTTATGGACCACTTTAACAGACCACGATGTTAAGTTAGTTAATGTAGTAAAGGCGAAAATATTGATTTATATTCGCCGAAATATGTCCGGCTTCGCTCCTTTGTATAATCCGCCATATTGCATGTGTATTATATAGATCAGTGGCATTGTGTAGCTTAGTAGCCTGGCCTTGGTTATTCTTGTTGGTTTTTGAACAAATTAATTTTGTCTGAAATAATATCTGGGCTGATCTGGGCCTTATGGGGTACTTATAAGGATAAACTAGAAATACATGCATGCAGAACCCCTCGCCCATTTGAACCAAACAATTTACTCCCCAAAGTAAACCATGGTAACACGCAACATTATATATTTTTTATATTTTAATTTGTACAAAATATTATTTTGTTTTTAACTATAAAATTATCAATTGCCAACTATATAAAGTGGGTATATACTATTATGTACTCTTTTAGCTTTGATTTACTGTAACATTCAACCTTAGACGTTCACAAAACGTTTCGAAATTTTCAAAAAACTTCAACTGCTTTTCGAGGAGTATTTTTATACTTCGCACTTGCTTTTGCAATGAAGTTTTTGAGATTTAATGTTTTTTATTTTCCTATAACATATTTTAATCGATACTAAAATGCTCTTAAAGATCAATCAATGTTGTATTGACCACACAGAATGATCAACACATTTTCAAATTCACAAACTATACTGCATGCTATGTTAAAAAATCGGCAAAGCAAACATGCAAAATAGACACTTGCCTGTTTAAAACGCTCCTTTTTCGGTCTTTCGACTGTTTTTCCTCTTGTCAATTTGTCCTCTAAGTAATTTTCATTTATCTTGTTTTGGAGACTTAACATATAAACTTAGAGACTTACTTATAAAATGAGTGCAAAACTATTTTTGAAAAAAGTTTGCAAAATGGAAGTCTTCTCTCGGCTTGAACTTGCGCATGCGCATTACTTACAATTATACAATTTTGTCCCAGTGAACTCAATATATATCTATCTGGAACCACTCTCCTCCGCAGAGGCTTCTTTGTTTTTTTCAGTTAAAATTTTTTTTTAATAAAATCAAAGGAAATATGTAGTTTTCGTAGCGGAAGTAATAATGGCATTTTTCGTGGTGGAGGGTAATAATGGTAAAGTAGGGACAGTAGAGGACATGGGGGGGGAGGCGAAGGGGAAAAAAGAAGGAGAAGCCTCTGCCATATAATGTTCGGTTCTCAGGGATATTGATCGGTTCTCGGGGATGACCGAATTGCGAGGTGAAAACGACATTATAGTTGAGGATTTGGAATTGCCACTTGATAATTTAAGTCTTGAAGGTAAGTAGAATGAATTTCACGTTATTTTGAAGCTATTTTATAACAAAAAAATCAATATATATGTCGATGTATGCTTGATAAATCTAACTGGTTTCTTCAAAAACGGCTTGTATACTTTAAGTTGTAGTATGATTTCATTGTATATTTTGACTTTCTTAATGCTAGTGTTAGTCTTTAAACCAATATTTAGACATGACAAAATGCTTTTTGTGTCAGCCGTGTTGAATCATTCACGAGCAAGAACTAGTGCCAATCTCTCACGGTAATTTGGCGCCATTTTTAAAACATTATAAGGCAGAGCCTTACGAAACTTCCATCTTCCCGTCATACTTAGCGCCCCTTTATTTTTTACGTATAAAGGCTCTGCGGAGGAGAGTGATCTGGAACGATAACTTCAGTCATTTCGTACGGAAAAAAGTGAAGCCTTGACACTCTGGCGTCAGGTCGTTATCGTACGTCAGTTTCAGTCCCCTATACGCCATCATTGTTGCGCGGTTCTGGACGTCAGTTTCAGTCCCCTATTTTTGTTGCGCGGTTCTGGACGTCAGTTTCAGTCTCCCACAACTTATTTACTGCGCGGTCCGTACGTAAACTCTATTTTTGTATTATTTTTTGGAAAAAAACAATAGTTATTTTGCAAATCGAAGTAGTTTCCCCTTTGTAACTGGCTAAAAAAGATTACAGAAGGAAAACTAGGAGGAAAACATATCTTTGTCACTTAAGTAAGTTAATTAAAGCAAGTTTTCTCAGTGTTTTTGTTCAAACAGCGAAAATATTTTGTTTTTTGTCAGTCGTACAAAGCGTATAAGCTAGTTTGTGCAAAAAGTTTATGAAAGCCATAAAAATATGGGATAAGATAAGCTATCGTGCAGGTTTTAACAGCTATTCAAGTTTTTTTTTCTATTTTCGTGAACTTATTTTGAACTTTGGCCGTTGTGAAATCAATCACGTTTGATGGCGTAGGCACTGTTATTTTGGCTTCACTTTTCACCCGCCAGTTATCGTTCCAGGTTAACAAATTGAGTTCACTGTTTTGTCCATGACAAAAAAAAATGGCGGACGACTTTGCATTCCACAATGTTTTCACATATCCGGGTGTAAATCTCCGAGCGGAATTAGTACCCTCGCACGGCGCTTCGCGCCGGCTCGGGGACAAGTCATTTAAGGAATTTTGGGGAAATCTGAGGAATTTTGGAGCTCACACAGTCACACTATTAAGGAATATCAAAATATAAAGACGGCATTTTCACGAGAAAAGTCGAGAATTGTCATAAAATGGCTAGTTTATTTCGTATGGATATTTAAATACATCCTTTCGAACAGGATTTTCAAGAGCTATCCAATGGTCACACTTAGGAGTTTGTAGCGTGTAAACCAAAGGTAGGAAAGCGAAATGAATATATAATTAGTTTGTATTATTGTTAATTTGTAAACAATACAAAGTTCAGAGGTGTTTGAAAGGGGCTAAATTGGCCGCGTAGCATTGTAAACAAACACAATTTACTTCTCTAAAGACATCGTAAAACGCTGAATCGAACGGTGGTATTTTCATCTACATAGCATGCACTGAACCGAAGATATGAAAACTGCAAAAGTAAGACGATATCGTCTTAGAATAGTCAGCACAAAACAATAAGGAGATAAATTATAGGACATTGGCAACGAACATTTTTATTGGCTTATTTAATCTTACTGGACCACCTAACTATGAGAATGTTACTATTTTTTTCTGTAACATTTTTGTTTGCGAGTAAAGTGCAAGTAAAATGTGATAAATTTGCTCATCGGCCGCCATCTTGGATCAAATTCTCAAAAAATTATCTTTGGGGTCAATGACCTTTGTGACGTCATTAGATGGGTTTGCTTCATAGGGACTATATTGCGTGCATGAAGGTTTTGGTAACTAAAAATATGTCGTTTTTGCGCGTTATAATGAACAAAAATTCTCACAACCAGGCAGGAGAACTAAGAAAATGCTACACTATCGGGTAAAGCCATATTAAGCGCGTGAGAAGGAAAGGAATTGCGAATTTTACAACTTGAGTGGTTTAATTGTGTCACGCGTTTGTGAATGATTGGGGTATTATTGAAGCTATAGTATTTACTATTATACCAGAGGAGGGTGGACAGCTGTCACTTGAATTTCTCGACCAATGAAATCGCGCTATTTTTCCATCGTGTTTGTCAAAATTCTTGGTCGTGTAATTTGCATTGCACGCAGAAACACTTGAAAAATACATATTAATATTTTAAAAAATCTATAAAAAAGCAAGCGTGGCTTTCATATTATATAAGGACTTGCGATATCTGCGAAAACCT
Source organism: Trachythela sp. YZ-2020 (assembly GCA_016169945.1). Classification (NCBI taxonomy): domain Eukaryota; kingdom Metazoa; phylum Cnidaria; class Anthozoa; order Malacalcyonacea; family Clavulariidae; genus Trachythela; species Trachythela sp. YZ-2020. Next base: position 6,483,688 of record JADLSH010000369.1, read on the forward strand.
TTGAGGTAAGTGTCATTTTTAAACTTATTTTGAGCATCAAAGTTTGCCGTGTCTTCGTTACGTGATGACTCAAGGCCGCGTCTGTTTACAACTTTCAAAATAAAATATCTAGAATTCCCATGGTTCGATTTTTCTATTTTTTGCAAAAAAGTCAAGATAAATGTATAAACTAAAAATCTGCTGGAGGGGTCCCGGAGGTCCCCCGGCAGTTTTCGAGATATTCGGTATTGAAGTGACCATACTCATTTCAACTTTTGCCAAAATGGCACCTTATTGCGCCTGACGACATTGCGCCACCAAAGCTTGTTTTTCCCAATGAATCTTGAAACTTCTTTAATATAAAGAGCGTTATTCTTTAGAGTAAGCGTTAAAGTACTTTTGAATGAATTTTAGGAGATTTAGGAGTTATTTGCGTGTTGTTTAGAGATTTTATATCTGGGCTAGTGTCTGGCTCTGTCTGCAATTTTGTTGTCTGACGGCCCACTCGACTCGCAAATATCGAATATTTTGTCATTGTTATTCAATTTTTTTCCTGGAATGCATCCATGCTATTTCAATAACTATTGATCTACCTATGTGAGCAGTATTTTTAAGGGAAACGTTATTTTGATCTTTTATGTAGGCTGTACGTTGTCATATTGTATTAATCCGATGCCATTTCTGTCAACAATCTTTGAAGTTGAACATCTCGAATCTCCCCGCAGTGATTGCTCGTATTTTTCTGAAGAAGTGGACTTTACTGTTTAAAATAAGTGCTGAGTTTTAGAATAAAATTTGTTGTTTCTTTACAGATTTATATTTTGGTTTGAATTCTATCATTGTATTGTTAATTTGCCTTCTTAGTGGATATTTGCTTTCTTTAATATTTCTTTATATATGTAGAGAATGAGCAGAGATATTATTATATTTTATGCATGTGCTATGTATTTTCAATAAAAATGGAACTGTATATTACTGTAAAGTTTGTTTTGTCTACATTTCACCAGTAATTTCTGTTGCAAAAGATCAATCTGGCCAATAAATATTTAGTTAACTGTCTGTACTACACTCCTCACTAGTTGCACTATTACTGTAAAGTACATTACAAATACAGACGATCCAGGCAGTGCCAATGGGTCAGCTTATGAAATCATTTACTTAAGTGTATAAAATGCAATACGTGCAACACTGAACAAAGTGTCCACAAATACATATAGAATTTTCAACACAACATTTATATTGACCACAAGACAAGTTGATCACACGCAGCCTTTGAGATTTCTGCACAAATAAATCCATTAAACGGACTCAAAGAGCCTTGTTATACATCGATACACAAACACTAAACACATCCATAATGATGGCATTGAGTCTCTGGATCAATAGCGTCCATTTTCGCAGAATTTGCCATGGCCAGAGATGTTGACTTCACGGCAGTCAACGCATAAATGAGGCCGCACGTGGAAACATACGCTCATTACCCATGATGCTTTGCGGCCTGCTGTCCAACCTCCTCTGCTATTATACTTTAGTATAAACTTAGTAATAGACTATCACTTTTCCTGCGTTCTGATTGGCTACGCTACTCGTAGACTATTAGTGATAGTCTACTAGTAGCAAAATTCAAAACAATGGCGTGAAAATTCACGTTTAAAATTAATATTAATACTTTTGTTTACTTTTGTATTGTGTTCCCTAGTTCTCAATAAATGCTATAGTTTATACTAAAACAATTAGACAACTCGGCCTCGTTGGCTATGAGCGAATAGTCAACTCGGCTTCGCCTCGTTGACTATTCGCTCATAGCCAACTCGGCCTCGTTGTCTAATTGTTAAATAGTATTTTGTGTCAATTGAAATTTAACGAGAAACGTAAATGGCCATACACTCTGGAAAAGGTTTCAGGAACCATCTGTTGTTGTAGGATACATTCTTTAAACGAAGACACGAGAAGAGATGTTTGAAATGTTGTATTAACTCGAGACACCGAGAAAGGTTGAACGAATTGTCAACCAGCGATTTTGAGCACCTTGACCTTATCTGGAGCTAAGCTAAAGCCTTGAATGTTACTGAAAAATAAATCTGGTGCAGAATTATTGGATACAAGTAATATTCTTTTGAAAACAATCTGTATTCAAGTTCTAATGATTATTAAATAATAAGTTATTCACGCGATTCATATGATTATGAAGTTTTGAGCTTCTATTGTTTTGACGGGAAATATGAAGCTGTCAATATAGTACATTATTTAGTATATCTAGCCACAGGCGGCCCAATTTCAGGGTGAATGATCAGGAGTTGCGGGTTTTTAACGGCTTTTTATAAACAAATTTTATACTCCACCAAAACTATTCTAAAAACATTCTGAAATTAGTTAAATAACTACACTTTAACAATAAAATATAGTTGACATGATAGTATAATGCCTTTGCATTCTTTTAATTACGCCATGGGCTCATTTAGAGCGGTTTATGCAACCTTTTCTGTGGCCTATATGTTGTGTCAAATTGTGTATTTGTGTGTTGCTCGTTATATGTGTATAGAAGGTAAAGGCTAATTACTCGCGGCCCGACCGCATCGCTTAAAACTCAAATATCTCCGCTCAAACTTGTCGTACGGCAAAAAAAATTCGATCAGATCTTTTCACAAAGGTTTCTCTTTCTAACGAATATGGTTTGATCATAACTCGGGCAAATTTAGCGACGAACGTAGCCAAAATCTCTCAATTTCGGCTATGTTCATAATACTTCGAACTGTTCGGGCATGATCGTGGACGTGACGTAAACAACTGGTAACAATACCGTCTTACGCGGGGTGAGACAGCAGTCAAATTGACGAGTAGCGACGAATTTGACTGCTGTCTCACCCCGCGTAAGACGGTATTGTTACCAGTTGTTTACGTCATGTCCACGATCATCTTGCAGTTCAGTATTATAACATAGCCGAAATTGAGAGATTTTGGCCTCGTTCGTCGCTAAATTTGCCAGTTATGATCAAACCATATTCGTTAGAAAGAGAAACCTTGTGAAAAGATCTGATCGAAATTTTGCCGTACGACAAGTTTGAGCGAGATATTTGAGTTTTAAGCGATGCGGTCGGGCCGCGAGTAATTAGCCTTTACCTTCTATACACATATAACGAGCAACACACAATTTGACACAACATATAGACCACAGAAAGGTTGCATAAACTGCTCTAAATGAGCTTGTTCATATGTGTACTTAAGAATGCAAAAGGCATTATATCATGTCAACTATATTTTATTGTTAAAGTGTAGTTATTTGACTAATTTAAGAATGTTTTTAGAATAGTTTTGGTGGAGTATAAAATTTGTTTATAAAAAACCGTTAAAAACCCGCAACTCCTGATCATTCACCCTGAAATTGGGCCGCCTGTGATCTAGCTAGTTATAGAAAAAAGCCAGACTATAGCTATTCTCAGGGAATGACTGATCATTAAAATAGAAATTAATAATTTAATGCGTTGCCGCACTGAAGACTTGCTATTAACTGACATATCGGTATTCTCTTCGCTTTTCAAAATGACTGTAGTTGTATTTTAATAATCTTGTTTGTTTTATTTCAATAATCGTGGGTAACTTAAATTTGCACTATGTCAATACAAGCGATGAAGCGATATACTCTACAACAATCAATAATATACCTTGAATACGAATACAGCGTGCTATTTGGAGTTTGTTTTATGTAATAGCGCTTCTTTATACTACACTGTCCAACTGCATTGAAAGTATAAAAGTAGTAGTTCAAATCTCAATGATGAACTATCCAAATTTTTAGGCCTTTATTCTTGTGTATTTTGAATGTATATATAATTGCGCCAGCTACTTAGGTTTAATAGTTAGTATTAGTATAGACTACATTGTGACAATTTTATTTACTGTTCTATTTTCAATAATAATTGGAATTGGTAACTGAACGTGCTGATAGAGATTTGATTGTTTTGCAATTTGAGTAATTTTTATGCATTTATCCAGCGAGACATTCAGGGGTATAGTATGGTGGCCCATTAACGCCATAGTAGTTTTTACGAAATTATCAAGTTTTTTTAATAAAAAAATATTTTAAAGTATTTTTTTATTTTTTAAACAAATTTCTTTATTATTTTATTTTAAATTATATTTTAGTAATTTTTTTTATTATTTTTTCTTTATTATTTTGTTACTTTCTGCTTTTATTTGGTTCTACTTTTATTAAAAACAAAATAAAAAATAGGTACGCTAAGCGTACATGTATCTGCTCATGGTGATCCCACTGTTGTCATGTTTAGTTAGTTTAGTTTATTAAAATTTGTCACTTATTTACAATTGCTTGCGTATTAGCAACAGGAGAGGAAACAGGATAAAATCCCAATTGACATCCTCACCTTGTGATGAAGGAATAATATTCTACAATTCTGTTTGGCCCTAAATTGTATAAGTTACACATATTTTGTACAAAAACATACACTTAATTCAACCAGTAACTTGTAAAGAATAAGAGATTGATATTTAACCCATTAACTGGCAGTACCCTACCACTGACAAGTAAAATCGTCTGGCATTAGACAGAGTAAAATACTAATAAAATTAGTGTGGATCTGGGCTTGTCAGCTAATGGGTTAAAATAATATATTTTTATAGATATCACAAAAATATATATCATACACAGTAGAACAACGTTTTCATATTAATTGTTAAATTGGGTTCACAATTTACAGTATCACTATGCCAGACAGTTTAGTACATATGACAAATAAAATAGCTGATATAAATTTCACTAGCAGAGACTATTTCCATAACACAACAAAGATTTTATTTAATTTTATGATGTCATTGCTGAAACATGTTAGGTTCACAATCTTCTCGATAGTCCATAATATTACTACAATCAGGTATGTGAAAAAATTGTAGATGCGTGGATGTTGTCAGAACACCAGGTGTCGCTAACACCTCCTCGCAGTTTAAAAGCCTTTTTAAACACATTGATACACGACGTCAACATGTGGTATTCAGGGATGGAGGAACATAAATGAACTATTTATTTCATGTGGATGTGTTAGTAAATAGGTCATATTATTGAAGTACATTCATCAGTAGCAAATGATAACTATGTTGAAAATCAGGAGTATAATTTAACACATGTATATAGTCTGTGAATATAATGTACAAAGTATATATAAACACAGCATATCATATACATACATTGGCTAGAATTGACTAGTCAAAGCTACAGTGTTCCTTGTTTGTTTGCTCAGCCTACAATATAAATATGAGAGTGATGTGTAAAGTACAGGCAAATGATTGCTTGAAAAGACATTAAATATAAGCGACTTAGTAATTTAGAGGAGAATTTGCCTATGGATATGAAGTATGAATTTCTATTATGAAATTATAAGTATGTGATTGTGACACCGTCTGCAATAAATGTCATGCCAAAAGGAGTATTGCACAGTCTTATCTTTTACCGTCTTAACTATTATATACTATAAACAAGACTATATTTGTACACAATATTTATTTAAAGAAATGTGACCACTATAAAATTATGTGGAATTGCTAAAAGTGAAATTAAAATGTGGGATTAGCTAGTATTCATGGTAGTCAAATTTACTTTAGTATTGAAAACTTATGTGCATAAACAAGATGCTATATTTTACAATTTAGTGAATTTACGCGTCAATGTTATATTAATATGTTGTAGTATTCCTTACCTTGATCTTCGTCCTTCGATAGTTCGACTGTTTCACTGTTTAGTTTCCCTTCAGAAATAGAACCACTAAATTTTGAAGCATTCTTTGATTTCTTTCCAGTCTATCCATAGATCTATGTCTTCGTATTTTCACGTTTTTATATGAATTAACGACATTTAAATTTTGTCAATCGCCATGTTGCATTTAAGATCTAGCCTGCGAACAGGCAAAATTGAATGATGTAATGGCTTTGCAGAACATTACGTCATTGCATTGTAAGCCACTTGCTGATTGGCTATCAATTTAAATAAGCTCGTCGCTGAATGGCTATAAGCTAACAGCAAACGGCAAACAGCAAACAGCACGATGGCAATATATCTGCATTCGCAGATACAAAAACATACTCCATGGCCCATTGACGCCATAGCAATATTTATAAATAAATAAAAAAATATGCTCCATGGCCCATTGACGCCATAGCAATATTTATAAACTAGTAATTTCTAATAGAAAGATAATTGCTGCGAGGGGTCAGATCTTTATTTATTATTAACTACTAAACCCTATTATTAAGAACCAAACCCAACAGAACTATTAACTACGAAACCGAACTATTCACCACCAAACACAACTATTTAATGGACAGTTTGTTGACCTGATAAATTGTTCGTGAACGTTTAGAAACAGATACCTTTGTAATAACATAAATTAAACCAACCATATTTGTTTATTTGATATATTGTAATATATCGATTATTGTTCATTGTTGAACAGTAAGTACTTTGAACTGAACGGTATCATAGCCATAGGCAATAGTTAACTGTTTGCCACCTTTATCGTTAGGTGCTAATGTTTATATAGCCACATGGCTATAAGACTTTGCAGGTTCATATCTTCGGTTCAGTGCATGCTATGTAGATGATTCAGCGTTCGATTTAGCGTTTTACGATCTCTTTAGCCAAGTAAATTGTGTTTGTTTACAACGCTATGCGGCTGCTTTATCCCCATTCAAACGCCTCTGAACTTTGTATTGTTTACAAATTAACAATAATACAAACTAATTAAATATTCATTTCGCTTTCCTACCTTTGGTTTACACACTATATACTCGTAAATACCACCATTCGACGGGGATTTCCAATCCCTTTAGTTTGATACCATTTTTATAACCATAGGACATAATCTAGCCCTTTTACGGCAATTCTCGTTTATATTGTGCATTTGTTGCGACTTGAAAAGGACGTGCGAACATTGCGAACACGTGAGTAGTAATGTATACCACTATACGGCACTTTTACACCAAGGTCAAATAAAAACACCCGATTCCTCTGACGTCACCTCAAAAAAAAGTGCCGTATAATTTCCACTAATTATTCTGACGTCACCTCAAAAATATATTACGCAACATTTCCAAAAAATATATTACGCAACATTTCTAAAATATATTACGCAACATTTCATAATTCAAATAGTTATGAAAACAAATCTCTGTACGCTTTATAGAATCGAATAAAGCTTATTTCTACTTTCGCTTCGCTCGTCTACGACTAAATACATAAAGGAACATATGAGTTTTAAATGTATAACAGACGAGGGATTTACTTTAAAAACCATCGCAGAAATAATAAGCATGGTTAGTTACAAAGGATGCATAAAAGTCACAGGACAAGGAATTAATGTCACTAGTTGTGTTCCCGATTCTTCGAAAATAATGATAAGCATGGTGTTTAAACACACCATGTTCAACATGTTTCAAAGTACCGGTGAATCAAAGATCGTAATAAACACAACGCAACTGGCATCTCTACTTAGACACATAACAAAGACAAAAATTATAGAGTTAAGTTATGAGGACAAAGAACTTAAAATCCTTACCAGATGTAACAAAAGTTTAAATACAACAAACACAACTCTTAACACTTTAACATCTCAGTGGTACGAAATAGGCGCAACACCTTCTGGGTACGAAAAAGGTGTGCTGGTAAACACATGCGAGTTTTTTAAAGCATGTAAGGACCTAAGTCTTATCGATCAACACATAACTATCGAGACGATAAACTTATTTGGACTTAGACTAACAGCTTCGATAAGCGATGATGTCGAAAAAACAGTTAAACTGGGATTCCACGATTCATCTAACTCGAACGAAAGCATCGTAAGCGGTGTTTTTAACGCAGGTAACATAAACAAGATTAGTAAACTCGCTAGCGTGTCAACAAAAATAAGCGTACACTTACTTGATAACCTACCGATGTTAATCATAGCGTCCACATCTTTAGGTAAGGTCAAAGCGTATGTTAAACCAAGAAACAATAACGAGTTATAAATATATAAAATAAATACATACCTACACAATGTCACTTAGATTTGGATATTCGAATGACGAACCAAACTACATACACAACCAAAAACCTCTTAGAGCAGAACCATTGTACTTTCTAACGACTAGTGATTTCCGTGGGGCTTATGATAGCTTGGCTAAAGATATATGGCGCCATCCTGTTGACAGAATGAGAAACTTTGGACCAATGTACATCTGGTGTAACAATTTTTCGGAAAACTCTGGGATAGCTCTTAGAGCTCACCTCATGGACGACGACGCTGATATTACAACTCCAATGAGAATATTATATTCTTTATACTGCATAATGTCAGATGGTACAAGAATAACGAGAGACCTTAAAGAAATAAATTTAGCAACTAAACAGATTCCTGGTACAAACTACTTCATATTAGATGAAAATTTTAGTATTCCAGAAGTTGTCCCCGAGTATAAAACCATGAAACTTATGGCTGTAAAATTTAAACAACTTTCTGATGAAACAGGTGGTAACGAGTCAACTCTCCATGTAACAACTTACACTATTGAGTCAAACAATCTTTTTAACCATAAATAAAAATGACACTTAGATTTGGATACTCGAATGACGAACCAAACTACATACACAACATTCCAAGAGCACCGCGCTCGTTACAGTACAACTTCATATACAATTATATCTCTACAACATCAGAAAGGGGGCCAGAATATGTGAGACCGGGTTATCCAGCCGCTTATATTTTTGGACAATGGATCACTGAGAGTTCTAAAATAACACTATTGACACATCTTTTTGACCATGATGGTGTTTTGCCTGACGATCTTAAAATTAGATACTTTCTTAGAATCATAGACACATCTGGAATTGGTACATCTGTAGTTTTAAAAGACATAGACCTAATAACTAAAAAGTGTGGAAATTCCATATACATTTTAAACGAGTCGTTTGTGATAAAAGATTTCTACTCTGAGTTTTCAAAAATATCTTTGATGTATATAAAATTTAAACAACTTAGCGCAGGCGTGTTTGGTAACGAATCAAACATAGATGTTGTAGTTGAATATTAAATATTTTAGACAATCAATTTCCATAACTTTTTTGTAAGTTATGAAATAAATACACATGGCATTAGCATTTGGATACACAAAAGATAACCGATCGGTGGTCAACAATCGGTGGTCAACAAGGACCAACTGGTCCGCAAGGTCCGCAAGGTCCAAATGGCATACAAGGTGAGATTGGTAATCCTGGTCCTCGTGGTCTAAAAGGTCATAAAGGTGACTCCATAGTTGGTCCAACTGGTCCAAAAGGTGACTCCTCAGTTGGTCCAACTGGTCCAAAAGGTGACTCCACAGTTGGTCCAAAAGGTGACACTGGAAGCACTGGTCCCCAAGGAAGACAAGGTCCGCATGGACTAACTGGAAATACTGGCCCACAAGGAGTTACTGGATTAGAAGGTCCACGAGGTTATCAGGGCTTACATGGCATTAAAGGTGATACTGGAATACAAGGTCCGCCAGCCATTAGAGGAACTGATGGTCCAAAAGGTGACCAAGGTGATAAAGGTGACAAAGGTAATATCGGTCCAAGAGGTTTCACTGGCTTAGAAGGTTCAAAAGGTGCTACCGGTAACCTTGGTGCTCAGGGTAACTCTGGTTCTCGTGGCCAAAAAGGTAACAAAGGTGACAAAGGTGACGCTGGCCATCGTGGACCGACTGGACTAACTGGACAAACTGGTCCCGCTAGTTCTAATAATTTTTTGGTTACTTTTCACTCTAATCCAGGTAAGCACTCACTCATATCTGCAAAAGATAATATATTCTGTACTAGAAATAACAACCTAATCACAAAGATAATAATAACCACCGCCGGAGATTACATAGTTAAATACAAACTAACTTTGATACCGACTTTTTTCGAATCTGGTAGTCCAAACATTACTAAAACCACAGGTTGGTTCTCTTCAGACGATGCCGACTACGCAGACCTGGACACATGTGTCTATATAGAAAATGTCATTAAAACCCAGTTTAAAGTTGTGACAAAGGGTTCCATATATGGTTCAAAATTTGTACATCAAATTTACATGGAAGGTCTTATCACAATTGCAAAAGGGGCGACAGTCGAACTAAAATCTTACACAAATTACTTTGGCGATGACTACTCTTACCTTCTTTACGATGTCTTAGACCCAGTCATGGTTTTTACAAAGGTTAGCGGGTAAAAAACTAAAGAATAAAAATGAAAACACCATTTAACATGCTAATAACTGGTTCGACAGAGTGTGGTAAGACATACTATCTGTTAAACATGTTGGTTAACGAGTACCGCGGTCACTTCCAATACATATTTTTAATATGCCCAACGTTTGAGTACAACCAGACTTACCAAGACTGGCCTTACAAAAACTCGCCTGGTTTTTACACGATACAATGTGACCAAGACCAAGTCGACACATTTTTAAAATACATATCGAATACATTCAAAGGAACTAACTCGTTGATAATCTTAGACGACTGTGCAAGTTCTAAGTCAGTTAAGACAAGAACATCAGAGCTCGTTAACTTAGCTTTCTCTGCCAGACATTACAACCTAAGTACGATAGTCGTCACGCAAAAATTAACGGCAATCACACCAGCTTATCGTGAAAACATAGCCAAGCTTGTCGTGTTTGACACGCCAAGTGCTCTCGCATGGAAAACCATCACAGACGAGTTCTTAGACATCTCCAAACAAGAACAAGAAGCACTACGAAAAGCTCTTAAAGAAAACAAATATGCTAGGTTAGAGATCAACCTTAGATTTCCTCGTTCACATAATATCATGGTGTAAATAAATAATTATGGATGACATTGATGTTTTACGCGAAGAACTAATAGATCTTTCTGAAAAAGGTTACATTAACCAAACTAAGGTCTTTTTAAAAAACAAAAAAAGAGCAACACTTAAGGTGTTACAAAAGATAAAAGACGAATATCTAAAAAACAGAGACGACAAAAATAAACATAAGATGGCCGTGAATTTTGTGTCGTTTTCTGTGAGTATCGTCGATAATTTTTGTGACAGTTACTTTAAAATTATTAACAAGTCAAAGTTTTTAGAAAAGGTACTAGGCGATGACAACATCATGTTTGTCATCAAAGACATAATGCCAAGTTACACGCCAGACGAATATTACAGTAAGTACTTATTTGCGTCTATTTCGATAGGTACTTTGTGTTACGACCATGTTGTCTTAGTAACACAAGCCGAAGGCGAGCGAGCCGAAGGCGAGAGTGCGTCAGAGTTTAAAAAACCAGACATCAAAGAAGAAGTGCCAGCATCACAGGAAGAAATACCATATGACACCATCTACTAATCATAGACTTAAAATTTGTAACCTTGTTTGGTTACAAATATTTTAACGCGCGCTCACTCTACATCATCAAAGTCACAGCAACAAATACATTGATCAAAGCTTTCACACGCTATGCATGATGATGTGTCACTCTCACACGCATATGTGTTATAACTATAACCGACCCCTTTTGCACCACTCGCATAACAATTACAACATGTAAAACAATTTTCACATGTCGTACAAATATAAGTGTCGTATGGGTCAACAGATGCATCGTAGTCTTCGTCTTCGTTAAGGTTTTTATGACACTTTGGACATATAACAACTTCTTGGTCATCTTCGTCGCTACATGTTGGACACTTTTCACTTGCTCGCTCGCTACGCTCGCTTGTCTCGCTCTCGCATATTGAACAACATTCAGTCTCACTGTCACATGAACATACACTTTCGTTGTCACTTGTCTCGTCGTCACTCGCTACGCCGCTAGGCGCGGTCGTGTCACTTTGTTCACAGTTAGTAGTAACTGGTAAGTCTATGATTGTTTTAATGACTTTGTCAAGACTGACTTGACAGTCTTGACATAGTTGATTGGTTTCCATTTATTAATTTGTAACCTTAAAAGTTACAAATTATGACATAATATTTTAAGTACCATGATACATATGTATAATTTCGTCAAGATTTCTTAACTTCTCTACTTCTACTTTTAGACATTCTAACTCTTCTTTCATCGCATTATAATTTTCACTAGCTTTTTTACCACCAAGTTTTCCGTTTGAAACACATATGGGATTTTTTAATATGTCTGCTTTTTCAACTAACAACTTTCGTGTCGTTGTTCTTTCGTTCTTACACAAACATACACAATCTGGTGTCCCACATGTACATGGGTTGTCATTTTGAATATCATGAAGATTTGAGTCTGGTAACATTTTGTTTAACTTTTCAATGAATGTGTCGTCAGTATATGAACCAGTTTTTCTGATACTTGGTAACACTTCAGATGTTACCCATCTTTTGAACTGTTTGGCGGCTGGTAGTTTTGACCTGAGAGCAAGTGAGTAAAACCCTGACTCGTTGATCATAACTCTATTTGGGTTGCCCACCCGATTCCCCGCTGTTTTGGCGGGTAATTGATTATCACGCAATAAAATTTTATCTTCATCGTCAACATGCATTCTAATAGCCTTGTCTGAATCATTATACCCAAAACTCTTGGCTACTTTTGATCCTAAAAACAAAATCTCGTTATCTCTCACAAATATCTCAAGATTTACACTTAAATTTTCACCTTCCATATTAAACACTCTTGTCACTTCCATTTCTACATTTTTTTTACAACACATACCAAACTTTAACAATTTAAAATTTGTAACCCTTTGGGCTACAAATTCACAGACTTCGTTCACTTAGTTCACAGACTTCGTCACTTTAATCCTCAGCGATGTTTGTTGACACAAACTCACCAGCTTTGCTTAATTTTTTTACCTTGAAGTTTAAATACTTCACATTGGTTTTTGTTGTGTACACAGATTCACACTCAAAAACCACATCAACATACAACCTACTCTTATCGAGTAACTCTTTGTGTTGTTTTTCTGTTAGACCACCTACCGACAAGTATAAGGTGTTATTATTTTTACCAAACAGAACAGGTTTTGTTTCGTGTTCGGTTTTTAGACTTGAGATCTGTTTGAGTATCTCATCATCGTCTATGCAAATTGGAATTCTATAACCGCCTGACTTAAACTTTGACTTCTCAACACCCCATGTTAAACAGTTGGTGATGTTAAATACTTTAGGACTTTCAAGTTTTAATGTACTTCCACTCATTCTTTTATTTAAGTTATTTAGTCGTAGTCGAATTCTTATAAGACCTTCTCGCCTCGCTCGCTACGCTCACTCGCTACGCTCGTCTATTTTGAATTTCGTTATACGCAAGGTAACCTAACGCTATCGCTAACAACCACATGTTGTTGGCCAACCACGATAAGCCTTTCCCACCCATACTTAGAACTGTCGATAGAATGCTACCGATGGCACCAAACACAGGTCCTAACTCTTTAAATATTTTAGCGATACCTTTTGAAAACTTTGACACACCACGAGCACCTGCTGCGATAGCATCTCTACCAGCCGTGACAATTGTTGTTATCACACCAGCGATACTTATACTTATGGCTGACGCGATACCTAGGTTCTTTTTTGCCCACACTTTAAATTTATGAAACTTTCTTAACGGGTTGTTCTCTATCTCATCTTCTACAATTTTTAATGCTACTTTACCCTCAGGTCTCATGTTATTTCTTGCCCTGATGAAATCTTGTTCTATTTCTGCAATAACTGACGCTTTTTTGTAAATAATTTTAAACGCAGGGTCTTGTTCCTTTTCAGACATTTCACGCCAATGATTCTTGTCTACCTCTAAATTTGCAATTTTTTCTTTGGGAGAGTTATTTTGGGTGTGAATACCGCGTTCCATAAGTGTTCGCCCTGTTTCTTCAAACCACTTTAATATTTCTTTTGCTCGTGCCTCTTCTATTGTGTCTTGTTTTTGTGACACCTCTGCTTGCTCTGCTTGCTTCGTTTGCTCTGCTTGCGTCTCTGGCGCCGCTTTCGTTGCTGGCTCTTTGTAACCTTGTTTTTTAAGATAGTCAACAACATCTTTAAGACTATCTAGTTGTTGTTGTTGAAGTTTAATGTTTTGTCCTTGTAGACCATGTTCTTGTTGAAAGTCATTTACTTGTTGTTTAAGAGCATCAATCTGTTCTTGTTTTTGTTGAGCTAGATTTTGTAACGCCTCTTGCGTTTGGTGTTTAAGAACATCGAGCTGTTCTTGTTTTTGTTGCGTTAGTTTTTGTTGCTCGTTAATTTGGTTTTGAAGATTTATGACCTCTCTTTGCACCGCTTGTTGTGCCGCGCTCTCGCCTTCGGCTCGTTGCGTCTGCTCATTACCTTGTTGAGATTGTGCTTGCGCTTGTGCTTTCGCTTGTGCTTGCGCTTGTTTAAGAATATCAAACTGTTCTTGTTTTTGTTGAGTTATTTGTTCGTGTCGGTACATTTGGTTTTGAAGAATAATGATCTGCTCTTGTTGATACTTAAAACTTTGTCGAATTTTTTGATCATTGTCGACAAAACTTTGTCGAATTTTTTGATCATTGTTGACATTTTCTTGAACTAAGTTGGCTTGTTGTTGTCGAACTTCTTGAAACCAATTTAAAATGTTATTGAACTGTCGTTGTTGTTCTTCCTGGACATTTTGTCGAATTTCATCTACCTGTTGTCGAATTTCATCGATCTTATCTTCGATGTTACTATTTAATGTTTCAGCAGCGTTTGTCACTAACACCAGATGTCTCCTCCACCATAGAAGGGAACTTGGTTTTATGTTCTGCCTTGGCATCTTCTAATTCTTTGTTAAATTTAATTTGTGCTCTTCTCATTCCTAAAGATGAGTCACTAGATACAAACATTTTTAGACCTCTCATAATATAAATTTTTTTACCTTCATACTCTAACCCATTAATATTACCACTACTTGCATGTTTTTTTACTTTTAAACTTAAAAACAATAACTTTGTTTTTGGTCCATCACTTACATCTAAGTCTATGCCAAGATAATTTTTAAATGTTTCCTCTAACTCTTGATCTTTAAAACCCTCTGCTACTTGACTAATACCTGTCATAATATGAATGCTTTCGTTTGGATCAAGTGTGCTGCCTTTTGGAGGACCATCTGAACCATCAATGTTGTTCGTTGGGGTAGCTCCACCTTCTGGTTCTTTTTCATCGTTGTTATTCGGTGTGGTATCTGGTTCGTTGCCATCAGGTGTGATATCTGGTTCGTTGCCATCGTTAAATTCGGTATCTTGTTCATCTTGTTCTTGTTCTTGTTCTTGTTCTTGTTCTTGTTCTTGTTCTTGTTCTTGTTCTTTGTTTGTGTCTCTAGGACGAGGTCGTTCAGTCATTGGCATTCCGCCTGAATTTGTTGCCATTATTTTATTTAACCTCACTAAGTTCTCTCTCGTAAAATTTACCGTGTATGTTCTCGCCAGTTTCGATGTCTTGTATTTTGTACATAACAGGAACACCATGATTAACCTCTATGATCTTAAATGTTTCTTCTGTGAAATTAACAGTGTAACCTTTTACAAATCTGGTACCAGTGTGATATTTTTCAACCCTAACGGTGTCACCAACTTTGTACTTAGGTTTCTTAGATGGGTTGTTCTCGCCGTACAAAGTAACCCAGACATCATCTTTGTTTTTCTCGTTGACATCTGTTGGTTTCATCTTGATGCTTCTGTGCACACTGTGGTTGTAATTATATGTTACATCTTTTAAAATATGTAACCACTTGTCGGTCTTGTGTTCCGTGAAATATTTCCACATCGGTGTTTTTAGAGTTCTGTTTAGTCTTTCGACGAGGGCTGCCTTTCTGTTAAAAAAGGCCTTGCCATCTTTTTTAATTAGCGTTGTAAAATGATCTATGTCAAGTTTGCCTAACAGTTCTTCGACATATTTGTTTTTAAATTCGTTACCGTCGTCGTATTGAAGTACTTTTGGGTACTTACCAAAACGGGTTTTAAACTCTTCTAGTATTTTTTCCATAGCGTGTGCAACATCGATACTGCCTTTCGTCCTACATGGTTCTGTGAAAGCATATCTTGATAATATTTCTATAGATGTTAAAATCCAACGGTAGCCATCGTTAGCGCTGGCACGATCTTTTGTCATATCAACTAAGTCTAATTGTAGTTGCTCGCCGAGATCGCTAACGATGGTTTTACGATAGACATGCTTGCCGGTTTTTTGTTTCGTTGTAGTGTAAGTTTTTTGAGTTAGTAACCAATTTTTAACTTGTTTACGAGTGACATCTAAGTCATCTTCTCTTGCTTTTTGGTACAATCTTTCGACAGACTGATAACCTGTGCCTGGTGAGTGGTACAACTCACGAAGACCTTGTTCTGTTTCAAAGTGTGTCATTTTTATTTAAACCATCTCGAGATCTAACAAGGCACTCATGTTTACATGTTTGTCAATGTTAGTCGTAAGTTTAAAACTCAACGAGTTAAAACTTTGTACGATAGGTGTTTTTGAGTTGATGTTATCGTAGAACTCTAAGGTGTCTATTAAGAGCTGCGATGACGAGATTGGTAACGAAGCTATTATTTGACATGGCTTACCGTTTGTGTCGAAGTTCTGGTAAGTGTTCACGATGCTACATTCGATGTTGATGTATTTTAAACCATGGTTAACATCAACATGACTGGGACTCGTGTGCCATGCGTCTTTGATCAACGCTGTGTCTGGTAAAAAACCCAACATAGGACCTATGGTGTTTTCTAGGTTCAAAGCTTTTTCAGATTTTATTGAACATGTTGAGTTTATGTGGTTTGCAACAAGCTCGATACCTTCGTCTTTTAATTTCTTTTGGATATTGGCAAATGTCCAGTAACCAGTCTCAAACACAATCTTATCGGTATCGTGTTGTATTTGACATCTGGTGACATTATGGAACTCCCAAAATATTGTCGCCGATCTGAGATATATCTTACTCTTGTTATGTTGAAATATATCTAAACTCACAGTTGTCTTGTTCTGTGGTACAAATACTGTTAACTTTGACATTTTATTTAACGAGCGCGCTCTTGCAGATTATTTTTTGTTGCTTACATCGTTTGCATTTGGTTCACAAGTGTGATTATATATATATAAATGGACCACACAAAATACGAGAAAGTAAAATTAATAGGAGTCAGAGCAAGACAAATAGCCGACGGTAGTAAGATCCCGGCAAAACTTGAGTTGTTAGTCAAAGAACTTAAGATAACGAGTTCGATAGACATAGCAGAATTAGAGTACGAGCGCGGCATGCCACCTCTAATAGTTGTTAGAGATGATACAAGAGCACACTTACACAAAAACAAACAAACTTTTTGCGAACAGTATCCTAACACATGTTGCGTGTACAATTGGGAAGCGGGACACGAAAGTTGTGCTTGTACAGATTTTGTGTACGACCACCAAGAGGAAAAATATGGTAACTAAACCAAAGTAAACTTCTTAACCTTGTTTAGGTTAAAAAGTTCTTGTGCGGTGCGTGGTGCGAGCCCATGAGAATAAAATGACTAGTCAACAATTGTTTAAACAAAAATATCCATACGCAGATGTCGATAAGTTCATGTTTCAACCAGTAAAAAACCGTGCTGGCACAACTCTGTTTGTACGAACAATGTTTGTACACGACGGCAGAGCTTACGACATAAAAGCAAAGAGCTTTGCGTTTGGTTGGGCGTTAGACTGGCAACCTAGAATTTGGAACACGAAAGGTGTTGTACAAGGATTTACAAAAGGAGATTATGTCGATAACCCAAAAACAATGAACATTTTTGTGCGCGCGGAACGCGCGGGACATAAAGCCATGAGTTTTGACCCGACATTTCCAGACCTCGTAATAACTTCTAACATGCAAAAGTTTAACGACTACACTGAAAATCCATATCTGGCTTCTTGTTTGGCAGCTTACATCGCAACTTATGTTTGTGGTATTAGCACAAAACATTTTAAAGACAACACATTAGTGGGAAACTTGGCGAGGTATCACTTGTACTATCACATGCGAAGGTTCATAAGAAATCCCAGTTCTATGAACAGATTTTTAAACCAAAGAATAAAAAATATAATAAGTATCAACATTCCTGTCGTGTACGAGTGGTCAACAGAATTTCATTATGGTAGAGAACAGTTGGGGACTTGGTTAGCAAAACAACCGCATGGAAGTGTTAAGAATGCCAGACCAGAGATTAAGTCAGGGTTTGGTCAATCTGGTATTAGATACGAGAAGCGCGGTGACAGAACCATAAAAAGTTTGGACGACTACAAAATGTTCGTTGCCACAAAGTCGACTGGGTTAACACAAACAGGACAGCTGTTATTTCTACAAAGTTTAGAGTCTTATGTGTACTGTGTGCTTGGTGCACAGGCAAGTACAAGATGGGCTATCGTTGGGAATGGTGCCAAGTCTTTACAAACACAAGAGGTCTTTAAAAAATTAGTTGAGGACACCATCATACAAGACGATCAAACAGTGACCATTTCTAACATGAGGAACGCGATAAAAGGTACCAATGTCATTTTAAACTTTGCAATTAGTCCAGGTCTTATTCTTATCCCAAATGACATGATAATTTTAAAACAAAAAATACAAGGTTACAACAACATTTTAACGGTAGCTGGCGAGGGCATGACATTTGGTCATAACGAAAATGTTAACAAAGACTTGGTGGTTACCACACCAACAGTTGTACATAGCGCGCCAGTTGTAAACCCAACAGTTGTAAGCCCCACTTGTCAGTGCGCCAATCATACAAAACCCGGTGCGTCCAAACGAAGAAGTCTTAACAGATCTTCCCGAATATGATTACTCGATGGCAGCGTTATTAGCATTGTCAGCGGTAACAGGTTATATTATGAAATTTTTGTTATTATCCTAGATAATAAAATATGAGTGATGACACCGGCAAAGACCGCGCGCACAAAGTAGAATTAAATATCCCAAAGGTGTACTCATTGGCAGTGGTATTTGTATTGTCATTTGTATTGTCGTTTGTAACAGTTTGTATTATGAAATTTTTTGTTATTATCCTAAATAAAATATGAGTGACACCCACAAAGACCAAATAACTGATGAAAATATCACAGAGACCGATCAAGAAAGAAAAGCTGCTTGTGAAAAACTTAGCGATCTGTCACGAAATGCTCGTGAAGCTACTAAGAAAAGAAAGCTGGCAAAGCCAAAACCAGAACAATGTTCGTCTTTAACTTCAGATATTCCATATCTGTTATTTTTAAAAATAATAGGTATTCTTTGGGGGTTAAGTTGTTTTTGGACTTATTGTACCACGACATCATCACCATCAAAAACAAAAGTTCCAAAGGTAAGTGAAAGTAGTGCACCTAAAATGAAAGAACCCAATCTAGTAAATTTAGACGACTAACTAAATGGGTATGTGTAAGCCTAGTAAACTACAAATACAACACAACGGCGACTTGTTCAACGAGGAAATCACAGTTCGTAAAAAATTTCTCACGGGATTACAAGTGGCAAAAGAAAAAGAAGGTGTCGAAGGTAACTTACAGATTGCGTTTGTTACGTCAAGAGTTAAGAAATATGAAAAAGTTACTAATATTCCATCAGAGGTAGTCCAAAATACACAATCACATGATGAAAATATTAACACCGCACGCGAGCGCGCCCACGAAATCATACCGCGAGACGAGCGTCAGCGAGAGACTAGTTAAGGAATCAGATTTCTAATCCCTAATGTCAGGATTAGAAAACTTTTTACTTTAATTTAAAACTCAATACTTTGTAGTTGCTTACCAACTATGTTAACCACCCCATCTGAAACAATGAACACATAACATGTCAAATCTTTTGTGGTAACCCTTTTCTTAATTTCTAAGAGCACACCGTCTTGCGTGTTAAGAATCTTTCGTCCAATCCCAGCTACCGTTGGGTCACAGACAGTTCTCATGTCGATGACAAGAGCAAACTTGTTACCTGTGTAAAAGTCATCTATGCTCAAAGTGTCAGTTGTGTAATCCAAGAAGAAGTTCTCAGCCGATCTAAAGAGGTTGTGTTCTTCGAGACCTTGAGAGTACAACGCGTTTGGACTTCCCTCAATGGCAACTTTAACACTCGTTATGTTTGGATACACGAAGTGTTCTGAGTCTTCGGTGTCATCTCGAAACAGAAGTACGATACCTCTCATTGACTTTCTGGGCACATTGATGTTCAAATTTACCAATGTCGAACCCTTTGCCCATGTCTCTTTTTTCATTAACATCACTTGCTCGTAAATGAGAGACCTGCCAATTTGATAAGAGTTTAAGGCTTGATTGTACATTTCTGGCGATGTGATTGTCTCGTACTCGAGATGAAGGTCTTCAACTGTGTAACCAGCGACTGCCTGACCAGATTGCGCCTTCATAATTTCTGTGGCAGGTGGTAGTGTAATTTTGTACCTGAAATTTGACTTCATACCATACGGTGCGTACAACCCTTGGTCGTTCAAAATCTTACCAATTGGTATATGAACTTTGGTTTTGTACAGATTCCCAAAGTACTTGTCGGCTTTCACAGCTTTGTCACCAGAGTCATCACCGCTCATAAGTTTACGAGTGTTCTCGTTAGCCAGTCCTTGACATACCAAGTTCTTTCTTTCGTCTTTTGTTTTCCAAAGTGCTTTGTACACTTCGAACTGAGACTCGCCTAGGTTGTCGTACACAACCTGGCCATCGACGGTTACTTCTAGACTTTTTTGTAAAAGACTAGCTAGGTTGTTTAAGAACCACGACTTGGTGTTCTTACTTTTAAACGAACCCACGATGTACAACGACCCAGGAACCAGACAAACATTCTCGTATAGTTTTGGAATGTTGATGTAAAGTTCTTGGTTCTCTGTTATCTCTGTGGGCGTTAGCGTAAAGATGTTTTGTTTTTTAGGACCACGAATTTGAGAGTAAGTAATCTTCTCATAAGTGGGTAAAAGTTCGTTAACTTTGTGATTCATTTATTATACAGCGCGCTTGCGCGCGTGGGGTATAATAAATTAAATGGCTGGAGTATTTAAAGACTTACCAAAAGAGTTATATGACTCACTATTAATTGTGGCAGGTGCTGTCGCAGTCTCATTTGCTAGTAAAAAATTAATGAAAGATTCGTTGAGCATTCCAACTACGATGGAAGGGCTCTTGAAACTGACGGCTGCGTTTGGTATCAGTACGAGTGTAATTAAAGTGTTGCAAGCAAAGAAAATGCTACCTGAGAATCCATTCAAGGAATAAAAATGGCAACAACAATTGCGTTATCTGGTCTGTTTAACGCGGTAGCGTTTACGGGAGCCGGTTACTTATTTAGACTTTTAGATCACAAAGGTTACCAGACAGAAATTAAAAGACATAACCTTGCGATGGAAAATTTAACGGCGTCAAAGAACAAATGGTACGAGAACCAAGCCACTAAGAAAGACAAGATCTCTGCAATGCGACGACAACTTTTAGATGCAAATAGTGATATGAACTCTGTTAACGCGTCATTAAGAGAACTACAAAAAATAACACATCACAATAAGGTGTTTAAGAGAGAGCCTGTTTTGTCTGATTATTACAAACCATCAAAAGAACTGGACGAGTACAAACATGTCGCAGTTGGGTTGGCTGGATTAGGAACTGGATGGGTGTTAAGTGTTGTATTGTAAAATTACGGTCTAAAATTTTCATAACTCTCGTGAGTTATGTAAATTACCGAAACAATGGAAAACTTTGTGAAAAGATGTGAGTGAGTGCCAATATTATAATGTCTTAATTAAAAAAAGCAGATGTTATTACTTTATTATACTCTATAACAACATCTTTTTTAACAGTGCATTTTCAGTTTGTAAATTAGTCAACTCACCCATTAACTTATAATTATCATCCATTAACTTACAATTATCACTCATTACATTTTGTAAATCATCTTGTATTTTTGCATGCATTTCTTCTTGAAATTTAATATTTGCTCTTCGTGTTTCCCCTGCAAGGTAACCTCTTGTTATATGATTTGGATCCTTAACAAGATTACGCTTTTCATCTAGATTAGCAGATAAAATTTTTCGTTCGTTAATTTTACACTTACATATGGCTTTACATCTACAAGGGTTACTATCTCTTATACCTTCGACAAGTTCATCAGGTAAGAACTCATCTAAGGAGTTTGTATAAGTTAGAGATAAGATTCTTGTTGGTCTCTTAAGTTCTTTCATCAAAACATCTAAGACCCAATCTTGAAACTCTTCTAACAAAGGGTTGTCAACTCTGTCAGCATACTGTAAGATGCCTCTTTCACTTACGAAAAGCTTGTCTTTAATTCGTTGAGTTCTTGGGGGACAGTTGCTGTCCCCCAAGCTTGGGTGCCCGCAGCGGGCACCCAAGAATTCATCATACCTTTTTAAGTATTTTTCACGAACAAGTCGTAGTACAGATCTTTGTGGATGTGTTTCTGAACCGAACTTTCCAACATCTGTGGCAGCAAACCAAAACTCTTCTTCATGTTTTATAACCTCTAAGTTGTTTAATATTTCACCAAACATAGGTGGGCACTTAACTATTTCCATTTTGTATTTCTATTTCGACTTGGATACAAAAGAGACTCAATTTCATAACGCGCGCAAGCGCGCTCTCGCGCGTTATGAAAATGACAACCAACTCAACCAAAACCGAAATATCAGATCATATTAAAAAACTAAGAAGTACAGATGTTATTGCACTTTATTATACACTATGTATATATTTCTATAAGATAGCAGATCTAAAATTTTCATAACTCTCGTGAGTTACGAAAAAGGAACTACTAGCCGAAATGTTAAAGTATGTATCATATAAGAGAAAAACAAAAACTAAACAAAACTAAGTACAGATGTTATTGTACCGCGCGCAAGCGCGCCTTACTTTATTATACACTGTGTATACACACTGTGTATATATTCCTATAAGATAGCAAAGAGAGAATAAATGAACGACTCACCTGTATACTCACGAAAAGCCGAAGCAAAAAGACTTATTGCTAGGCAGACTCATATTAAAAAACAAGCTCAGAGACAAACCAAACAAGCAGCTCGTCAAGCTGAAAAAACAGCTGCTAAGGAGACATCAAAGTGGGCTCGCGATATCACAAAAGAAGAAGCACGACAAAAGTTTGTCAACGACGAAGCTAGGTTGTGGTTTGGTAAGGGAAAAAAGATCAAAGCTGTTCGTAAAAATCTTGAACGCAAGCTGACTCAAATATTTAAAGAGTCTAAACTTCGCATAGATGCAAAAAAGATGATGGACACCTGGGAAAGAGAGTTTAGAAAAGAAACTTTTACGAGTACCAAACCGCGTGAGACGAGCGTACAAGAACCATCATATCTTCAACCCTTATTTGAACTAATTAAGATCAGCGAAACAACAAGTAAAAAATTCACCACCGACACTGTTAAGTACCACATTAAAATTCATGGTTATGTTGATCCTGTTGATGTCTTCATGGGCGCGTTAAACAAGGTCATCCAAGAGAAAAAATTAAGACCAGGCGATAAGATCAGGTTGATAGCTAACCACTTAGAGTGGTATAAGCATATAAGCACAAAGCTTGTGTCGATACCTTCTGATGGTATCATCACACCTGGGTTTATGAAAGATCTCATAAGGTTTGTAGATTACAAAAATGTTCCTTTGGACGAACTTGAAATAGATGTACAAAGCGTTAAAGTACCTCGTGGATCTGGGCGTCTTCCAGTCACTCGTAACAACTTAGGTAGTAAAAAGTCAGTGATCAGAATAGTTAACAACGACACACTGTGCTTACAACGAGCTATCACCACTGCAAAGGCAAATTTAGAACCACACAAGTGGTCTAATACACAACTTAAAGATGGTTTTAATAAGTCTCGTAAACTTCAAACGATTGAAGCTTTAAAACTTAGCGAAGTGGCCGATGTTGAGATTACCGGTTACGGTTGTACTTTAGAAGACATCACAACATTTGCCGAGTATCTTAGTTTAAGAATTACCGTGATAGATGGTGATATGTTTAACAGAATACTCCACACAGCGGGACCTTGTATCAACGAGACACAAACAAACATGATTTACTTGCTAAAAACAGGCGAGCATTTTGATGTGATCACAAGTATGACTGGATTTTTAGGTAAGAAATACTACTGTCACTCATGTCAAAAAAGTTACACTAAGCCTAACAAACATAGGTGCCCAACTAAGTGCACACAATGTTTTAAAACTGACGCTAAGTGTAAAACAAAAAATGAACCCAACATAACATGTGACGACTGTGACAGAGTGTTCTTTGGGAAAGAGTGTTTTGACGAACATCTTAAAAACAGAAGTAAAAAAAGGGGGGAAACCAAAAATCTGTGCGGTGAAAAACATAAGTGTAAGACTTGTAAAGTTACTTGGTCACCTAACTATATTCTAAACCATATCTGCGGTTACTCTTTATGCGATAACTGTGAAGAATACTGTGACATAACACAACACAAGTGTTACATGAAGCGTAAGCGCACAAAAGGTGGGTTATGCATTCGCGAAATATGTGTTAGCGAGATGTGTGCTAGCGAGACCGAGATGATATGTAATAAGTCAGGTCTTTGTCGTAAAGATTGGTGTTATAGTTGTAAGACATACACAGAAAAGTATATGTTTTACGACTTAGAGACAATGCAAAACACTGGCGAGCACATAGTTAATTACGCTCACGCTTGGGACTTCAACGGTACCGAGCACTCTTTTAAGACCATCGAGGCCTTTTGTGAGTTTGTATGTCAAAAAGAATACAAAGGTTACACTTTCATTGCGCATAACGCGAAGGCCTTTGACTTACAGTTTGTCTTAAAATATTTAGTAGTGGATCTTGGTGTCAGACCAGATCAGTGTATTTATGTCGGCACAAAGATTATGTATTTAAAAGCTTACGGTAGAAGATTCATAGACAGCGTAAACTTTGTGGCTTCTAAGTTATCCGAGTTCCCAAAAACATTTGGTTTGGATGAACTTAAGAAGGGTTACTTCCCTCACTTTTTCAACACACCCAAGAACCAAAATTACATCGGGACCATGCCACCTGTAGAAAACTATGGTCCTGATACTATGAGCGTAACTGGGCGAAAATAATTTATGGAGTGGCACAAAGCTAGGGTTAAAGAAAACTTTGTCTTTGACTTTGCAAAAGAACTTAAAGATTATTGTCGAAGTGATGTCGATATTTTAAGAAGAGCCATGATGAAGTTCAGAGAGGACTTCATAACGTCAAGTAACATTGACCCATTACAATATATTACGATAGCGAGTGTTAGCATGACTGTGTATCGGTGTGACCATATGTCATGGAAAGAGATAGCAGTTTTTAAGGATTTCAAAAAGTCTGAAAATTATAGTAAGGCTAGCATAAAGTGGTTGGAGTACATATGTGAAACCCAACAACTTAAGATCCAACACGCTCTGAATGGTGGCGAGTATAAGACAAGCGCTGGCAAGGTAGATGGTTTTTGTGAGGAAACTAACACTGTGTACGAATATCAAGGTTGTTACTGGCATGGTTGCACAGAGTGTTACGCACAGAGAGATCTTGTTAATGTTAACAACCAGTTAGATATGGCAGAACTACATGCAAGAACGCTTGCCAAAAACAAAAAGATCAGAGACTTGGGTTACAATCTCGTTGAGATTTACGAGTGTGGTCTTTCTCAAGACACTGAGTTTAAGAAATGGTGTCGCAAGTCAACATTTGAGGTCATAGAACCCTTAGACCCAAGAGATGCATTCTTTGGTGGTCGTACAAATGTCACCAAGCTTAAATACACACTCAAAGAATACGAAAAAGGTTTGTATGACGACTTCCAGAGTTTGTATCCAGGCGTACAATTTTTCAAAAAGTACCCTGTTGGTCACCCTGAGAAAATTTACAAGCCTGAGACATTTGATAGTGACTGGTTTGGTTACATCAAGTGTAAAGTAGAACCACCAAAAGGTTTGTATCATCCCGTGCTACCTGTCAAAACAAAGTGTGGTCTGTCAGAGAAGTTGTTGTTCCCCTTATGTCGGGAGTGTTCTTCAACACAGCAACAAACCAAATGCGAGCACACATCAGAAGAGCGAAGTTTTGTTGGTACTTGGTGTACAAACGAGTTTAACAAGGCACTCGAGAAGGGTTACAAGCTTGTAGAGATCTACGAAGTGTGGCACTTTAAAGATACAACCGAGGACTTGTTTAAAAGTTATGTCCAGAAGTTCATGAAAATTAAGATCGAGTCTTCTAAGCCACCAAAAGTTGGCCCTGGAACTCAGTACGAGACTTTGGATGATTTTCGTGCGAAAGTTAAAGAGCTTTTAGACATAGACATCGGTGTGATTAAGTTTAATCCAGGTATGAGAGCCATCGCCAAGTTGTGTTTAAACAGCTTGTGGGGAAAGTTCGGTCAGCGAATTAACATGTCCCAAACTATGTACATCTCAGATACCGACAAGTATTTTGAGGTTATTATGGACGATACAATAGACATCGAGAACATACACATTTTTGACAACGATTTAACCCAAGTCACTTACACTCTTAAAGACCAGTTTGTGGACAACCACAACAACACAAACATTTTCATAGCTAGTTTTACAACCAGTCATGCTAGGTTAATGTTGTACGATGAGTTAGATCATCTTGGGGATCAAGTGTTAGGTTACGACACAGATAGTGTTTGGTACATAGACAGACCTGGTGGTAACAAAACCACAAGAGGTGATATGCTTGCGGAATTAACAAACGAGTTAGAATTTGTTGATAAGAAAGGCGAGTTTGGCAATTCCGGAGACACTATTTACAACGATTACATAACGAAATGGGTTGCCAGCGGTCCTAAGTCTTACGCGTATGAGACTTATTATCATAAGAAAGTATGTAAGGTCAAAGGTTTCACACTAAACCATAAGAACAGCAAGCTAATCAACCAAGAGAGTATGGTCGATATAGTTAGTGGAAAGTTAGATAAGATCGTAACATCAAAAAATGCGATGGTAAGAGACTTAAAAACTAAGGGGAAAAGTGCTGTGAAAAATGAGACCCAAGAGAAAACCTTCTCGTTGGATTACAACAAGCGAGTTGTCTTAGAAAATTTTGATACGATACCTTATGGGTTCTAAGTTAAAAGGATGTAAATTTGTACCTAAAAATAGGTACAAATTTTTCGAGACGAGCGAAGCGAAGCGAGCGAGTGCGAAGCGAGCGAGTGCGAAGCGAGCGTGGGTTATTCTCTAATGGTTTTTTTTAAAGTGTTTTAAAAGCACATCTTGGTTTATAAAATTTTTATTACAATAAGTACAACACACCTTATCCTCGTTTTTACTACGAACATAACCACCATGTGTTACTTTCACATGTAATTTATAACCGGTCTGAGAGCCTCTCCATTTGCAAGATTTGCACGATATTTTATGTAGGTCAATTGCATAATTATTAGGCATTGTTTGTTTGTGTTATATTTTTTTTGTCTTTTAACTTTTGAGGACTTACGATTTATTCTCTGGTAAGATGTTTGTGAAATATTTTTCTCACTTGTCTTTAATTTCTAAGGAGGGGGGTACCGCTGCGGTATCCCCTTCTTCGCTGAGGTCCTCGCGTGACCGTAGCGCCTTGCGACTTTCTTGTTTGGTAATATTTTTGACCGTGACCGACGAGGAGTTGACGAGCGTAGCGAGAAGGCGTAAGGCGAACAGTAATATATTTTGGAAATGTTGCGTAATATATTTGGTGAAATGTTGCGTAATATATTTTAGAAATGTTGCGTAATATATTTTTTGGAAATGTTGCGTAATATATTTTTGAGGTGACGTCAGAATAATTAGTGGAAATTATACGGCACTTTTTTTTTGAGGTGACGTCAGAGGAATCGGGTGTTTTTATTTGACCTTGGTGTAAAAGTGCCGTATAGTGGTATACATTACTACTCACGTGTGTCTGGTTAAAAAAACTCTGAAAATCACTGTCGCTGTCCAATACATCGCAGGCTCAGAGGATCATCTCGAATGAAAAATACCAAAATCGACTATATCCACGATTAGTAAGCTGCTCGCTTCGCTCGCAGCAATAATAAAAAAATATGCTCCATGGCCCATTGACGCCATAGCGATTATCGTGGCCCAGAGACGCCATATACCATAAGGCCTTTCGGGCATGATACAATATTCCAACATGGCGACTCGCATAAGGAATGACGATTGGGAAGACGATACGGAGTTAAAAGCAGGGTTGGATATAAGAAGATTTTTTCAAAAGTAAAATCTTCTTATTTCTTATATTAATATAAGAAGATTTTATAGCAATATAAGAAGATTTTCGATGACGTCATTCGACATCAAGGAAATATGACGTCATTCAACATCAAGGAAATATGACGTCATAAGTAAAAAATAAAAAAATTTCAAATAACTGTCAACCATTTTATATATACATAAAACAATTAAACAACATTATAAGTAAGATTTCGCACATAATAATGCTGTACATCTCATCGAAAACGTTTATAAACACGAACTAATCAGTTCAAGCTTGGAGGCTATGTCATTGTCCCTGAGTTCATGCCGCAATAGATATAAACAATTAAACATTACAAATAAGATTTCTTACATTATAATAGTATACATCTCTTCGAAAAAGTTTATAAACACGAACTAAATAATCAGTTCAACCTTAGCGGTTATGTTTTTGTTCCTGAGTTCATTGATTCCCGTCAATGTCCATCAGTTCTTCGTTGATTCCCATCAATTCAACATTATCATCATCATCATTATCATCGTCGTCACTGTTATCATAGCACCAACTCGAGGGACCTTCAAGCTGACTCGCGTTGGTTTTAATGTAGACAAGTTTCTTTACTTTTTCTGCTCCAAGACGGTTGCGTAATTTGCTGTGAATAAAACCAAAAGTGGAAAAATTACGCTCGGAAGCAGCGGACGATGCTGCCATTGAAAAGACACGGATGGCAAGATCTTGTAACAATGGCCAATCTGTACCGTCTGCTTTCCACCACTCAAGGCATGATTTTGTTTCGCCAATTATCTTGAAACGAAATGTGTTTTCTTCTCTCTCGTTGAGTGCGTCAATCCTAAAGCTGGTATACTCTTGGGCTAGTTGCTCCTTTCTTTCTTGGCTTGTTGTTCCATCTGCCATTGGAAAAGCGAATACAAAATCTTCAATCTCCTTTCGTAGCTTGCGGGTCATGCGGTCTCCCAAGTAGCGAGGGTCGAGTAGGTAAGCTATCCCATGTGCATCGCCATACATAAATTGAAAACGCTGTTTCACGAGTTGCACAAGGTACGTCTTCTTGTGAGCATCTATGCTGGTCATGGCATGCATCTTATCCTCAATTTCTAGAAATGCATTGAAGACATCGGAGCATGAAACAGCATCACTTTGAAAGATCTTGATAAATTTGTCAATTGGCTGCAGAATTTAATGCATTCATCGAGTGAATGGACAAAATCGGGATCGGTGATTATCTCTTTGATAACAGCGCGTTTCTCTTGTTGCTTCGCATTACCTTTGCTCGCAAAATCACGTTGGGATACAAGGCCATTCAGGATATTGTCAGCATCTCGCAACGATTTAAAACAACCAAGAATCGTGCCCCAGCGTGTTGCCGCAGGTTGAACTAGGTTTTTCAACTTTTCCGCTTTCAACGCCTTGTTAAGGGCCGCCCTGGGCTCGTGATGGTTGTGATAAAAAGAGACAATGTCCTTGCAATTGGTGGCAAAATTAAGCAAGTCCTCGAAAGGATACCCATCAGGATAGTTCCCATCAGCATTCTTTGTGGCTGCAAAAATATCTTTAACCAGCAGATTCAGACCATGCGCAACACAGCCATGAAAGAAACGATGCGGATACTTTTGTTCAAGTGCTTTCCACGCCTTCTTATTTGCCGATGTATTGTCGGTAATCGCACCAACCACCTTACCACCAAGGTTGTCCATAACGCGAGCTAAATCGCTGGCGATCCATTCAGCATTATGCCCCTGCTCTTCAGTGTGTACAGCTTCAAGAAACAAGGAAAATGTGGGGCAGACAGCCATGTAGTTAACGATGGGCTCATTTAACACGCTAGACCATGCATCACTCGTGATGCTAACGTATTGGGTGTTACTGGAAAGTTTCTTATCCACTTCAGTTTTTATCTTTTGGTAACATTCCTGAAGTAAACCACCTTGCTATCGTCAGCTAACTTCTTTCGGGATGGTAATCTTGCACCTGGTCTGGCCAATTGCATAGCCCGAAGGAGATGTGGATTTTCAATACGCATGAAGCTTGTTCCAGTGGAATAGAAATACATGGCCATTTCCTGATTGAACTTTCTTTGCTCAGTAGTGTTGAAGTGAGGAATGGCAAACGATCTTAACGACTGCTGAGAATGTCGAATTGGTGCGTTGCTTTTGGCACTGGCACTGGTGAAGTCGGTCATTTTCGATTTTTGGGCAGCGCTCTTATTATTGCCGTTCTTCCACCAGTCGGGACGATCAATAACTGGCATATCCAACATCAATTTTTTGAATGGTCTGCATTTTCGAAGATGAGTCTCAACGGACAACGTTTTATGGTGGTGTCGAATGGTCTCTTTGCAATGTTTGCAGACGGCGTGGTTGGGTTTATCCATGGATTGAACACCTGATTCATCAAAGGCGTCCTTCCAGATAGGATGCTTTGGCTTTCCAACTTTTCGGACAACTTCCCCTTCATTATTCTCACTCTCACTTTGATTGGTTTCTGCAGTTGCAGGTTGAACGAGTGTACTATTGTTCATGATACCTAACTGAAAAACGAAACTTTAAAATATAGCTAATGGTTTTATAATTACTTCCAAAATACGTTTTAATGCATAATTTTTACGATAGATACTTGGTAGTGTCCACAATATTTAACAAATATTTTAGTTTTGCCTTAGTCTGTTAGTCATCGAACTTTTCAGTGATGCTACAGTGCTACACAGCTACAAAGTCAAAGACAAAGATATTTCTCTTTTTCTGTTTTACACTTTTACATTGTTTTGTTAATTTGTTAATACTGATAAAATCATTAAAATGATAAATAAATTCGCACGACAAAGAAATATTCCAGCAAATATACAAATATACTATTTAATTTTATTTATGAATTGTACGTACCTTTTATAACGATGACATTCACGTACATTTTTCCAAAAACATGTGCCCGTGGTTGCGCAATGGCTGCCATGACATGTAGGCCCGCCAGTGAACTCCATAAATTTCTAATAGTGAGCTTAAGCAAGTGACGTTTTTGACAACACGAACGGCATGAGTAACGTCAGAAGACTGGGTCAAGGGCTGTGATTGGTGAAAAACGTCAACTTTACTTCCGGTCGACGTCCGTGTTGTCAAAAACGTCACTTGCTTAAGCTCCCGTACCTTTTATAACGATGACATTCACGTACATTTTTCCAAAAACATGTGCCCGTGGTTGCGCAATGGCTGCCATGACATGTAGGCCCGCCAGTGAACTCCATAAATTTCTAATAGTGAGCTTAAGCAAGTGACGTTTTTGACAACACGAACGGCATGAGTAACGTCAGAAGACTGGGTCAAGGGCTGTGATTGGTGAAAAACGTCAACTTTACTTCCGGTCGACGTCCGTGTTGTCAAAAACGTCACTTGCTTAAGCTCCCTATTATCTGGAACGATAACATTCAATCATTCAGGCGGAAAAAAGTGAAGCCTAAATCCCAGTCCTTTTACGCGGTCCGTACGTCAGTTTCAGTCCCTCAAAAGTCAATTTCACGCGGTCCGTACGTCAGTTTCAGTCCCCCACAACTTATTTACTGCGCGGTCCGTACGTAAACTCTATTTTTGTATTATTTTTTTGAAAAAAACAACAGTTTTTTTGCAAATCGAAGTAGTTTCTCCTTTGTAACTGGCTAAAAAAGATCACAGAAGGAAAACTAGGAGGAAAACATATCTTTGTCACTGAAGTAAGTTAATTAAAGCAAGTTTTCTCAGTGTTTTGTTCAAACAGCGAAAATATTTTGGTTTTTTTCAGTCGTATAAGGCGTATAAGCTAGTTTGTGCAAAAAGTTTATGAGAGCCATGAAAATATGGGATAAGATAAGCTATCGTGCAGGTTTTAACAGATATTCAAGGTTTTTTTCTATTTTCGTGAACTTATTTGAACTTTGGCCGTTGTGAAATCAATCACGTTTGATGGCGTAGGCACTGTTATTTTGGCTTCACTTTTCACCGCCAGTTATCGTTCCAGGTAACCAAATTGAGTTCACTGAGGCCCGCATGCTGGGATATGCTGACACCTGTTCGCAGGGCGCAGGCTTTTGTGTTCAAATTCAATATGGCGATTTTGTATCATTCAAAAACTGAAAAACTTCTGTCAATGGTTCAAAGCATCAAATTCACAACTTCAAAGTACAAAATTATCGAAAATAATATAAGAAGATATAAGAAGATTTTCCCCCCAAAAATAAATCTTCTTATATTAATATAAGAAGATATAAGAAGAAATAATATAAGAAGATTTGCCAACCCTGGTTAAAAGACGACATTAAAGCGTATGTTGCCCAGAATTTGCGTCAAACAGAAATTGTGGATTTCTTGAAAGTGAAGTATCCGATGTATGCGTGGAGTGTAAGAACTCTCTCACGTCGCATGCATCATTTTGATATAAAATACATCGAATACGACACAAATATTGACGATGTCACACGTGCTGTGGAAAAAGAGATGAATGGGCCAGGAATATTCCTAGGCTATCGTGCTTTACACAAGAAGATTCGTGAAGTACACACATTGAATGTTCCAAGAAACGTTGTGTACGACGTGATGACCGATGTCAACCCTCAAGGTTTACAAGACAGAGGTGGTGTGGGACAACCGAAACGCCAACGAAGAAAAGGAGCGTTCACATCGACTGTAAACATAAAAAATGTTTCATATTTTGTTACACTAGAACATTATATTAATATATGTGACGATCTTCTCATTCAGGGAGCTGATTTTACAATGTCACTTGATGGGCATGATAAAATGTGTGGTTTTCAAAGTCTACGTTCCCACTGTGCATTTATGGTGCCCAGGATACTTTCAGCAGCAGAGTAAACTTCCTGAGAGTATGGACTTCCAACAATAATCCAAGCATTGTTGGTAGATTCTACTGACTATTTATTCGAAAGAAGAGGTATTATAATATTTGCCTTTATCTAAATGTTTCTTCAAATTTAGATTATTAATTAATACCCTTTATTAATCATTGAGCATCACTCACCCTCGAATATGCTCCAGACCTCATTTGAATGCACCTTGAGTATGAAATTTAAAATAATCACCCTTTCTTGATAGACATTGTTTTAGCACCCTTCTTGAGCACAATCATATATTATAGATTTATAGTCATGTTAACATTATTGTACAAAAATATGTGTAACTTTTTCTGTATTTTATAGTGTTACCCTCAAGAATACGTGTGGATAGAGGAACAGAAACTGGTGTGATGTGTACTATCCACAGTTATTTACAGGCACAACATGGTGATGTGGAGAATGGAGATGACTGTGTTCTATATGGACCTTCCACCGAAAACAAAATTGAGAGATGGTGGAGAGAGCTGTCACACAGAATGGAAGGCTACTTCAAGGATCAATTAAAATATTTGCTTGAAGATGGGTATTATGACCCAAGCAATGAAACTGACCGGTATACTTGTCAGACAAGAATGCATTTGGTTTACTAGTTAATGCAGCTATATTCATCAAATATTGCAATTTTTAAACCACAATGATATGAGAGACCAGAGTAAATTATCATATATGAGTGCATGTGCATGAATGATCATCGTGTAGTTTTACTTTATTAAAATACAACCTGAAGAGCGAGCTTGTGCCATCAATTTGGCCGTACTCAAGGTCATAACACACATGTATGTGCACTACAGCACCACCCCTTCATGTCATTACAAATTCAACTAAGTCCAATTAAGATGATTCCATTGTGTGTGTGTGTTTCTGGACTAATTTGAACTCTGTATTGATCGAAATATGATTGTAGGACACCCAATTGTTGAATTAGTATTCACTTGACTAAAGTAAATTACTTATCACTGAAACCCTGTCAATTTTAAATTGCAGAAACATGCTAGCATATATCTATATTCCTGTGGTACAAAAGGAACTTGATGTGTTCAGGTATCTGTGTGGAATAATCATAGAGTGAGAAAACAAAAAGACAAGGAGCTTCCTACTGGTGTGCCAGAACATATATACACATGCCCAGAGCAACATGGTGGGGAAAAGTGTGGTATTCCCGTAACCGATGATCAATTACGAGAAGTGGCTGAGTTTTCTCATGTACTGGATGCTAATGATGACTTTTTAGATGACGATTTTCGCCAAGAATGCCAAAGACACATCCCAAATACAGAGGACATTGAGCCAGCCCAGGCTTCGAATGCATATTTATATTTAAAAGATCACATTTGGACATAAACAAGTTTGATCTATTAATGTCAGAATAAAATATGAAACTTTGTTTATAAAGTTTTCCCCAGAATGGGAACAATGTTCACTTATAAGAGAAAATATTTATATACTCTACAGCATGGTAATCAATAACTAAAAGTCTAGAATAAAGTGGTTAAACAAGCAATTGGACAAGCAATAACCGTACGCATAATGACGTCACAAGGCTTGATGCCTGTGATGAATGATGGTCTTAGTAGCAGGGTTTTAGATAGGATTTTAGATCTTGGGCGTGTTTCTAAATGACCAGGGTGTGCACATGTCAATTACCTTGAATAGCCAAATTCACGGTTCTACAACAACGGACAATGCCTGAGGTTGTTCTATGCTTTGCAACCAAATACAAGCCGAGCATATACTCATATTGCGCACTGACATTAAAATATTAAGTTATTTCAGCAACTCTTGGGGGTATTTAAAACCACTTTAACACCTTTCAATTCCCATTATCCATCAAAACATTAAAACATCGCGGATCACTTTTGCCCAATTTCAACAACAACAATAGATTTTACAAACTTTCTTATGACGTATTAAATAGAAAGAAATTCTGTCTGTTGTAAGTAACACTATCTTATTTTATGAACCTACACGGCCTTATATAAATAATGAAGCCGCGTTCATTTTATCTAGCCGTGTTTTTCCATCTTTGGCCGCGATAACACGGCCAACACGGCCCTCTAGCTAAGACCCTGCTTAGTAGTCATCACCCGGGAAAATTAAACGATTGAAAATGGCCACTATCAAAATTTTCCTGGGCAATGACTATTAAGACCAGCATTCCTCGTGGGCATCAAGCATTGTGATGTCATTATACATAAGGTCTATCAAAGTTGGTACATTTTCAAGATTCACTGTTGCTTTGACAGTTTCAGCATCTCACAGTATCTGTTGCATTAATGACATGTCAAAAATGATTTAATTGCTGTATCTGACCAATTACCAGTGCAGAAACGAATTGCATGGTCATCAGGGTCTGCCAGCTCAGCCGTTGCAATTTCTGGGTCACATAAGAATAGAATAATTAACACCTTGAATGTCAGTGACTATAAGTTGTTGGTTAGATTTCTGGAATGTATAATGAACAAATGTCTCAGCTTTAAGGCTTAGTTCACTAGCATCTTCAGGTCTCACACACAGCTCTCCAGTGTTGTTGATAAACTTCTCAAAAACACCGTCTAGGTGATTCTCTAAGGTTACAGGTTCACCATTTAGAGACGAATAGTAGACCTTACCATAAATAAATGTTTCTCCAAATTCTGAAGCTTGGACCTCGGAAGCCATACTCTGAGCAAAATTACGAGCTAGGGCATTTAGTTGAACCGACTTTCGTGTATGGAGTTCGATGGATTGAAACAGTGCCTCGATTCCTTTTTTCTCTCCCTCCAAATATTTCTTAAGGACATACTTTCCTTTAGGCACACCTGCAATGGATTTTACCAAAAACGCTTCACGGAATGCCCCATTGGCAAATGGTTTTCTTTCCAATGAAAGTGACACTTCAAAAGGTTCCAACCACTCCATTCTTGAGATGCAAAACTCTTCAAGCCGAAGAGTTACCACATCAATATCTGGGACGATGACTTTGCCCAATTTCAGCATCTGACTTAGTGATACTGAACGCACAACAGATGGTGATGGTCTGACACTGACAGATGTTGTTTGCCTCGAATGTGGATGCTGGAAAGAGCTTTTTGGGGGGCTTCCGGCTGCTGGCTCGCTTTGGGGTCTTGGCTGTTTGCTTGCTGTTTGTGTTCGAGACTTTTCGTTCGTGGGGTGTTCGAGAATTTCCACGAAGCGCACGTGCAAATCTTTCCAGTTCTGGATTTGTCCTGATTCGGTAAAGGAAGGACCACGTTCTCCAGCAAGCACATCACATTCCAATTCCGTGTTGAAGTGTGCCTTACACGCAGCTTTGATGTTTTCCAGTGTCAGTTCTTTCTCACAGGGAACTAACGTCAAAGGCCCGATGCGCGAATACTTTTGGCATTTGCCCTCCACGTTCGCCGACAAACGCTGAACAGTCAGCCCACCTTTTGGACCAGTTGCTCCTTTTTCTTCCCCTTTCCGCATTCTCTTCTTCGCTACCTTCTCTTTGTAGTTATCCCAAACAGGTCTTCTCTTCGACATAACACAAAGATACTCAGACCTGCCAACTTTACCAAATGCTAAACCTGGAGATTTTGAAACATAAGGACTAAAAAACCTGGAGATTGACAGCCAAACCTGGAGATTTCTGCATCGATGCTTTTCTAAAATTATTGCTGAAAATGACAACTTTTAATGTAGTTAATAGTAATCTATACACCTTTATATGGACAAAATAGTTCAGCTCAAGTAAATAGGGCAAAATTGAGAAGAAATTCTTGACCCAAGATAATCGAAGATATATGCTTCTTTTCGCGTACATTGTTTGCATCGCCATCCATTGCGCTATTTTGATTTTGACAACTCAGCACGTGTGACTCAGTATAGTAATCTTACATGAATTATTACTACTTACCAACTCACCGCTGACTATTATACCGAAATTTCGAAAATATACTTTGTCTTTGATCAACTGTTGATGTTTTTATTTTTCATTATTGTTCTTATTCTATTAGTATTTCTAAAATTTTTCGTTTACCGTGAGAAATGGCAGTCCTACCGGGTGACCGTGAGAAGTTATCTGATACCGTGAGTCTCACGGTCAAACCGTGAGAGTTGGCAGGTCTGGATACTTTAAAACGGTGAAATTTTATGTAAATTTTGGAAAAATCTTTCGATCGATTCTGAGCGAGATTTTGAGCATGCAGTGTTTCCACTTGATCTAAATAAACTTCTTAACCAATCCCGAAAGGCCTTATGGTATATGGCGTCTCTGGGCCACGATAATCGCTATGGCGTCAATGGGCCATGGAGCATATTTTTTTATTATTTATAAATATTGTTATGGCGTCAATGGGCCATGGAGCATATTTTTTTATTTATTTATAAATATTGCTATGGCGTCAATGGGCCATGGAGTATTAGGCCGTGGGATGAGGGTCGAAAATGTTCAATTCCGTAGCACCCCTCGTGTAACTACATAATTTTTACATGAATGGATAGATTAGAACTTACTTAGTTAGAATCCGCTTCCCCCCAAGCGAAATAGTTGCACAAATTGAAGTACAACCTCTCCAAAGTTCGGGCTTTCTCGTGTTTCGAAATCCATGAACGGCCATTGTTGTGTTACAACTACGCATGCGCTTGACCACAAAACACTTAATGCGCATGCGCAGATAGGAAAACTGATCTCAACGCAGACTGGACAAGAAAAAAATTATGAAATGTGCGAAAGCAGGGCTGAAGTAATATAAGATGACATCGGATTGTTTTAAAATATATGATATTTTTATGTTCTGTGCATTTTACCATTAAAATGCCAAACATTCTGAGCAATGTACCGTGTCAAGCCCTGCAGGAACACTTCCAAGCCAACATTACAATAATAACTTATTAAAAATATGATGTTATTTTATACTACAGCAATTGCATGACGTTTTGCAAGCAAATCTGTTTTTCAGGCTTTAAATATTATCACAATCCTAAACATTATATAACACGCATACCATAATTTCTCTACTAATTTGGGGGGGAGGGGCTTATTTCTAATATATACAAAGAGTCTGTTTGCACGTTTGATTCTCTTTATAAATATACAACATCGGGTACAGTGATGTTACGTACAAAAGTATCAGTAAAATATCATAATTATCTTTAAAATACAATACTTTCATGCTTCACAATTTTATAAATTAATTGCTTACAGGAGAGGGGCAGGGGGGTGCTTAATAGATAAATTACGATATGCCATAAATAAGTATTACTCGGTGTTCACAATCTTATTTATTTTCTAACTCTCTTCCCATCAATTTTATTAGTCCAGGTTCCTTGTTTATTTATGCAGTTGCCTTCATCAAATTCTTCATCACTATTTTCAGCTTTACTCAACATATGTTCCTCAACTAAATCAGAAGTATCCAAGTTCTCAGCATACACAATTTCACTAACATTTCTAGATTTAGGCAAATAGAATACCAGCTGGGGATAACTGTTAATTAGCTGCTGCTTGAGCTCGGAAGACCTGTATTTCGATGCATCTACATTCTCAGTTTCTTTAGCAATGACAACAAATTTCTCAATCATGTACTTTATTGCTTTTCCCTTGAGGATTTCAGTTTCAATGACTTCTTTACAGAATACATTGTAAGATATTTCATACACTGGTGGTGCACATGTTGTGGTCGTCTTTGCCTCCCTTGCAAGGAATATGGTATAGTTGCTATAGCAAACTTTGTGGTAGCGGACCTCCAATGCAACACAGTCTTTATCTCTAATCTGCACAAGTATCCGCTCATCATTTTTCCTCTCAGCAGCTGTACGTAATAAGCCAGCATCAATTGTACTTGCCAACACTAGTGGTGTTCCTCTTCTCTTTTGTGTTTTCTACACAAAACATACAAGTTTAGAATGCCTGTTTAAAAATGGCATTTACCAACTAAGGGCCTGTTTATATGGAACCCGGGCTGGCTCGCTGACCGGGCCAGCCCGCTTAGCAAGATCTCGCCATGTAATTGATTTTATAGTAAAAACTACTGTGCGTTTATATGGACAAGCGGGCTGGCCCGGTTCCAGAGATCTCACTTGAAAAAGGCGAGATTAGCTTACCAGGATGAAAATTTCCCCATATAAACACTCACTAACCGGGTCATCCCAGTTGCCGGGATGAAAGTTGAAAGAGACGCCACCACCAATTTGTGTGTAAGCTATTTTTAAGAACTGTCAAAACAATGTCAAAGGTCAAAACAACAAAATCATCCCGCCTGCTGGGATGAAATGTTCTCATATAAACACAAGACAAATTCATCCCGCTTACCGGGCTGGCCCGGTCAGCGAGCCAGCCCAGGTTTCATATAAACAGCCCCTAAAGCAGGGTGAATTTGACAAATTAACCAGGTATTAAAATAAAGCTACTCTGGTTTGTAAAGTTTATGAACATTGTGTTCATAAACTTTACAATCCAGAGTAGCTTATATTATGCTTGTTTAAATAAACTTATTATCTGGATAATTAACCCATTAAGATCCAATGCACCCATATAGGTATATGCACAAGACAGTAAGGCACAATATGACAACTTTTCCACCAAAAGGTGGTCCATAGAATATAAAGATACTGTACACAAGAAATTGTACATAATCATACCTTGTCTCTTGAAAACCAAGACGAATCTCTTCCACAAATAATGCAGCATTCTGGTAGTACATGCTTGTTTCTTTGAGGCAAGGTCTTACTTGGTTCCACTGAAATGACTGAATTGCGTGTAATCTTTCTTCTGGGTTCCACGGCTGGTAAATGCTGGTTCCATGTGGCATGTGTGGTCTACGGTATTAGTGACCTTTTCCGTGCTTGTACTAGCTCCGTTTTCCTACGGATCTTTTCTTCATCGCTAAATTTCTTGTAGCATTTCATGTGGTGGTACCATTCTAAATCAAAACTTTCGTTTGTGTTCTCTGCCAAGTATGAATAATTGACGAATTCGTCATCAAACTTATCATACGAATCCTTCGCTATCTCAGCTTGCAGGCAATTAAGTTTCGCCCATTTATTCCTGCAATCGACAAATTTCTTAAGCCTTTGACGAGTAACTTTAGAAAGTTGCTCGGTTACGCCTTCAAAATGCATAAAACATGAGGATATTCGAATTTTCGACATATCGTCATTAGTAGCCATCTTGAATATGCGTGTTTTATTGAGATCAGTTTTCCTATCTGCGCGTGCGCATTAAGTGTTTTGTGGTCAAGCGCATGCGTAGTTGCAACACAACAATGGCCGTTCATGATTTCGAAACACGAGGAAGCCCGAACTTTGGAGAGGTTGTACTTCAATTTGTGCAACTATTTCGCTTGGGGGGAAGTGGATTCTAACTAAGTACGTTCTAATCTATTGATTCATGTAAAAATTATGTAGTTACACGAGGGGTGCTACGGAATCTGTTTTCTAAGCATATTTTCGACCCTCATCCTACGGCCTATATGTTTTTTATTTTGTTTTTAATAAAAGTAGAACCAAATAAAAGCAGAAAGTAACAAAATAATAAAGAAAAAATAATAAAAAAAATTACTAAAATATAATTTAAAATAAAATAATAAAGAAATTTGTTTAAAAAATAAAAAAATACTTTAAAATATTTTTTTATTAAAAAAACTTGATAATTTCGTAAAAACTACTATGGCGTTAATGGGCCACCATAGGTATAGACAATAATGGCATAACATTGCATAAGGATTTCCTATGTGATATTCGAATTTATGCGTCTATTTTACACGGAATTGGAAGAAATAGTATCAAAAGTAGTGGCACAAACATGTTACACACTTGTTAAAACCTTTCTGCCGTCTATTTTGCCGCAACGTTTACCGCGTGTGGTAATACACTGTAGAGTTTATATTAGAGAAATTGTGTCAACCCATCTAATGACGTCATTTAATGTATTCATGCATAAATTAGCATACGCCGTTTTTTTCAAAATGGCGGACGACTGTTGAACTTTGTCACAAATTTTCTCAACAACTAAATGCGATGGACAAGGGAAAGTATGAAATTAAGTATTCCGTAGGCATGCTCTATAAATATAAGGAATAAAAATTTTCGTTGCCAATGTCCTTTAAGGTGGCTCCCTACAGTTAGTACAGTTTGAAACAAGATCTATATAGATCAGATGTCATCCTCGCGTCTCACGCGTGGAATCTTCGTGACCCGGTAAAATTTTGAAACAAGCCGCGGGAATAGCCTCCTCCGCAGGCATCGCCTTAAAATTGGCGGGCAGAAATTATTTGCTGGAAAAAAAAATTAGTGTCGATGCCTGCCAAAACCCGAAGACTTTGGACCGGTCATGTTACCCTTATGGACCGGTCATGTTACCCCCACCCCCACGGGATATTTTGTTCATATATTAAAACTAAAGATAAATGGGCTGAAGTTTCATATAAGAGTCCCGAAATGACGTCATAATTATTCGTTCCTTATTAGGCAATACGTTCCCGTAATTCCTAGCGTTCCTACCGTGCCGTTCTTCCCGTTCCTGGCGTTCCTGCCGTTCCCAGCGTTCTTGCCGTTCCTAGCGTTCTTGCCGTTCTTCCCGTTCCTGGCGTTCCTGCCGTTCCCAGCGTTCTTGCCGTTCCTAGCGTTCTTGCCGTTCTTCCCGTTCCTGCCGTTCCCAGCGTTCTTGCCGTTCCTAGCGTTCTTGCCGTTCTTCCCGTTCCTGCCGTTCCCAGCGTTCTTGCCGTTCCTAGCGTTCTTGCCGTTCCTAGCGTTCCTGCCGTTCCTAGCGTTCTTGCCGTTCCTAGCGTTCTTGCCGTTCTTCCCGTTCCAAGCGTTCCTGCCGTTCCCAGCGTTCTTGCCGTTCCTACAGTTCTTGCCGTTCCTAGCGTTCTTGCCGTTCCTAGCGTTCCTGCCGTTCCCAGCGTTCTTGCCGTTCCTACAGTTCTTGCCGTTCCTAGCGTTCTTCTGTTCCTGGCGTTCCTGCCGTTCCCAGCGTTCTTGCCGTTCCTGGCGTTCTTGCCGTTCCTACAGTTCTTGCCGTTCCTAGCGTTCTTCCCGTTCCTAGCGTTCTTGCCGTTCCTACAGTTCTTGCCGTTCCTAGCGTTCTTCTGTTCCTGGCGTTCCTGCCGTTCCCAGCGTTCCAGGCGTTCTTGCCGTTCCTAGCGTTCTTCCCGTTCCTACAGTTCTTGCCGTTCCTAGCGTTCTTCCCGTTCCTAGCGTTCTTGCCGTTCCTAGCGTTCTTCTGTTCCTGGCGTTCTTGCTGTTCCCGGCGTTCTTGCTGTTCCCAGCGTTCTTGCCGTTCCTAGCGTTCTTGCCGTTCCTAGCGTTCTTGCCGTTCCTAGCGTTCTTCTGTTCCTGGCGTTCTTGCTGTTCCCGGCGTTCTTGCTGTTCCTAGCGTTCTTGCTGTTCCTAGCGTTCTTCTGTTCCTGGCGTTCTTGCTGTTCCCGGCGTTCTTGCTGTTCCTAGCGTTCTTCTGTTCCTGGCGTTCTTGCTGTTCCCGGCGTTCTTGCTGTTCCCAGCGTTCTTGCCGTTCCTAGCGTTCTTGCCGTTCCTAGCGTTCTTGCCGTTCCTAGCGTTCTTCTGTTCCTGGCGTTCTTGCTGTTCCCGCCGTTCTTGCCGTTCCTAGCGTTCTTGCCGTTCCTAGCGTTCTTCTGTTCCTGGCGTTCTTGCTGTTCCCGGCGTTCTTGCTGTTCCTAGCGTTCCTGCCGTTCCTAGCGTTCTTGCCGTTCCTAGCGTTCTTGCTGTTCCTAGCGTTCTTGCCGTTCCTAGCGTTCTTGCCGTTCCTACAGTTCTTGCCGTTCCTAGCGTTCTTCCCGTTCCTAGCGTTCTTGCCGTTCCTACAGTTCTTGCCGTTCCTAGCGTTCTTCTGTTCCTGGCGTTCCTGCCGTTCCCAGCGTTCCAGGCGTTCTTGCCGTTCCTAGCGTTCTTCCCGTTCCTACAGTTCTTGCCGTTCCTAGCGTTCTTCCCGTTCCTAGCGTTCTTGCCGTTCCTAGCGTTCTTCTGTTCCTGGCGTTCTTGCTGTTCCCGGCGTTCTTGCTGTTCCCAGCGTTCTTGCCGTTCCTAGCGTTCTTGCCGTTCCTAGCGTTCTTGCCGTTCCTAGCGTTCTTGCCGTTCCTGGCGTTCTTGCTGTTCCTAGCGTTCTTGCCGTTCCTAGCGTTCTTGCTGTTCCTAGCGTTCTTCTGTTCCTGGCGTTCTTGCTGTTCCCGGCGTTCTTGCTGTTCCTAGCGTTCCTGCCGTTGCTAGCGTTCTTGCCGTTCCTAGCGTTCTTGCTGTTCCTAGCGTTCTTGCCGTTCCTAGCGTTCTTGCCGTTCCTAGCGTTCTTGCCGTTCCTAGCGTTCTTGCCGTTCCTAGCGTTCTTGCCGTTCCTAGCGTTCTTGCTGTTCCTAGCGTTCTTGCCGTTCCTGGCGTTCTTGCTGTTCCTGGCGTTCTTGCTGTTCCTAGCGTTCCTGCCGTTCCTAGCGTTCTTGCTGTTCCTAGCGTTCTCGCCGTTCCTGGCGTTCTTGCTGTTCCTGACGTTCTTGCCGTTCCTGGCGTTCTTGCTGTTCCTAGCGTTCCTGCCGTTCCTAGCGTTCTTGCCGTTCCTAGCGTTCTTGGTGTTCCTGGCGTTCTTGCTGTTCCTAGCGTTCCTAGCGTTCTTGCTGTTCCTAGCGTTCTTGCCGTTCCTAGCGTTCTTGCCGTTCCTGGCGTTCTTGCTGTTCCTAGCGTTCCTGCCGTTCCTAGCGTTCTTGCTGTTCCTACCGTTCTTGCCGTTCCTGGCGTTCTTGCTGTTCCTGACGTTCTTGCCGTTCCTGGCGTTCTTGCTGTTCCTAGCGTTCCTGCCGTTCCTAGCGTTCTTGCTGTTCCTAGCGTTCTTGCCGTTCCTGGCGTTCTTGCTGTTCCTGACGTTCTTGCCGTTCCTGGCGTTCTTGCTGTTCCTAGCGTTCCTGCCGTTCCTAGCGTTCTTGCTGTTCCTAGCGTTCTTGCTGTTCCTAGCGTTCTTGCCGTTCCTGGCGTTCTTGCTGTTCCTGACGTTCTTGCCATTCCTACAGTTCTTGCCGTTCCTAGCGTTCTTGCTGTTCCCGGCGTTCTTTCCGTTCCTAGCGTTCCTGCCGTTCTTCCCGTTCCTAGCGTT
Organism: Trachythela sp. YZ-2020; assembly: GCA_016169945.1. Taxonomy (NCBI): domain Eukaryota; kingdom Metazoa; phylum Cnidaria; class Anthozoa; order Malacalcyonacea; family Clavulariidae; genus Trachythela; species Trachythela sp. YZ-2020. The sequence goes on from JADLSH010000369.1 coordinate 6,527,811, forward strand.
CTTGCTGTTCCTAGCGTTCTTGCTGTTCCTGGCGTTCTTGCCGTTCCTAGCGTTCTTGCTGTTCCTAGCGTTCCTAGCGTTCCTAGCGTTCCTAGCGTTCCTGCCGTTCTTGCCGTTCCCAGCGTTCTTGCCGTTCCTGGCGTTCCTAGCGTTCTTGCCGTTCCTAGGCTTCTTGCTGTTCCTAGCGTTCCTACCGTTCTTCCTGTTCCTAGCGTTCCTGCCGTTCCTACCGTTCCTAGCGTTCTTCCTGTTCCTAGCGTTCTTGCCGTTCCCAGCGTTCTTGCCGTTCCTACAGTTCTTGCCGTTCCTAGCGTTCTTGCTGTTCATGCCGTTCCTAGCGTTCTTGCTGTTCCTAGCGTTCTTGCCGTTCCCAGAGTTCTTGCTGTTCCTACAGTTCTTGCCGTTCCTAGCGTTCTTGCTGTTCCTGGCGTTCTTGCCGTTCTTGCCGTTCCTAGCGTTCTTGCTGTTCCTGGCGTTCTTGCTGTTCCTAGCGTTCCTAGCGTTCTTGCCGTTCCTAGCGTTCTTGCTGTGCCTGGCGTTCCTGCCGTTCTTGCCGTTCCTACAGTTCTTGCCGTTCCTAGCGTTCTTGCTGTTCCTAGCGTTCCTGGCGTTCCCAGCGTTCTTGCCGTTCCTAGCGTTCTTGCCGTTCCTAGCGTTCTTGCCGTTCCTAGCGTTCTTGCCGTTCCTAGCGTTCTTGCCGTTCCTAGCGTTCTTGCTGTTCCTAGCGTTCTTGCTGTTCCTGGCGTTCTTGCTGTTCCCAGCGTTCTTCCGGTTCCTAGCGTTCCTGCCGTTCTTCCCGTTCCTAGCGTTCCTGCCGTTCCCAGCGTTCTTGCCATTCCTACAGTTCTTGCCGTTCCTAGCGTTCTTCTGTTCCTGGCGTTCCTGCCGTTCCCAGCGTTCTTGCCGTTCCTACAGTTCTTGCCGTTCCTAGCGTTCTTGCTGTTCCTAGCGTTCCTGCCTTCCTGGCGTTCTTTCCGTTCCTAGCGTTCCCAGCGTTCTTCCCGTTCCTACAGTTCTTGGCGTTCCTAGCGTTCTTCCTGTTCTTGGCGTTCCTAGCGTTCCTAGCGTTCCTAGGTTCTTGCTGTTCCTACCGTTCCAGCCGTTCCTAGCGTTCTTGCTGTTCCTGGCGTTCTTGCTGTTCCTGGCGTTCCTGCAGTTCCCAGCGTTCCTACCATTCCTACAGTTCTTGCTGTTCCTACCGTTCCTACAGTTCTTGCCGTTCTTGTTGTTCCTAGCGTTCTTGCTGTTCCCAGCGTTTCTACCGTTCCTGCCGTTCCTAGCGTTCCTACCGTTCCTAGCCATAGTCATTCTGAGATAAAGAGTACTTACAAGCCACTGGTAAATTTCTTACTATTTTAATGTTCGAATATTTGAACAAATTGTTGGCATCGTTTCATAAATGACTAATAGTTCGTGTAAAACAACCATCATAAACACATATTACTTCACTTGCACCTGGTTGAAAGCATGGTGCTGTAAATATAGAAATTGACTGAATGATTTAGAAATTGAATAGCAAACTATCTATCTATCGACATTTTACCGTGGTACATTCATTGTGCTCTCGAGTTTTGAAATGAAAACAAGTCGGCCGAAGCAGCCTCGTATTTTCATTGCCTCGTGTTTTTCAAATAACAACTAAATTGTTCTCGCGTGCAGTTTCAACACTCGTATTAGTCCATTAATAATAATAATAGACTTTATTTACCATCTTTGGCAATAAAAGAATACGATGGTAATATGGTATTACATTTTATGTTATTGTAAATTTAAATTAGATTAGTTCAAATTTAATATATATCATTCATTTCTAAATATAAATTCAATCCAGGATACTTCAAAAAGGTTTATTACAATTTTTATTTTTGCAACGTTTCGGACAGTTTAACCACAGAGTAATCACATACAGAGGTGCATCTTCGCGGAAAAACCGTAAGTTGTTTTTAACTGGCCGCCATTTTCTTAGCCAGTACCTGCACATGCGCAGTTTACGTATGCTGACGGCCTCTCTTCACTGGACTGGCTAAGAACATGGCGGATTTTGCCGAAAAAGCCCTTACGCCGACATCAAAGGTCGGCACATGAAGATAAACCTCTGTATGTGATTACTCTGTGGTTTAACTGTCCGTCTTCGTGAGGCTGTTTACAAACTACAAATTTAAGACGCTGACGCGTATCATCAACCGTCATTTTCGCTGGCGTAATTCGTTTTCCCGCTCACGCGCTTTCGCTTGTCTCTCATTTCGAGATACTTCTTTATCGAAATAGCTGTTCAGTAGCTGACGCCATGTCATCAACTGTTCGTGACTATTTAAAATCTCCTTCCCTTTGTGTTGTTCTCTTATTGATTCGATTCCTTCTCTCGCTTTCCTTTGTCTTCGTCCATATTCACATGTTACAATCCTCGCTTTATAATAATAATATAATGAATTTGTCACTTTGTACATGATACAAACTAATTAAAGACTAATAAAGACAGATTAGACAAATCGTGACAGGGGAAAGGAACAGGACTCTCGTCCCAATTGACACCTAACCCCTAGCTTTATCCCAATCAATCCCACTTTCACAACTTACATCTGGTCTCGCTAATCCTCCGTCCTCCTTTCCCATTCTCTCCTCTGCCGAAACCAATTTTCCATTCTTTAAATCCTCACTAGTCAATCTCACCTTACTCTCTTACGTGTAATCTCTCACTAGTTAATCTCTAGTTAATCTCACTAATTAATCTCTAGTTAATCTCACTAGTTAATCACTAGTTAGATTACTCTCTCACTAGTTAATCTCACCTTACGTGTTCTTTCTTCCTTGTTTCAAACAATCGCAATGTCTCACCTACATATACAGCTTTCTCACATTTACATGGTATACTATACACCACCGCCTTTCGTTTATCTCCCAGTGGTTTCTGACTTCTCGCTTTCAATTCTCTCACTTTCCTACCAGGCCTGAAGGTTGTACGGAAACGATGTTTCCTGACAACCCTCTTGAACTTTTCCGACAGCCCTCGCACATACGGTATACTCACAGTTCCTCTATAACTCTCTCTCTCTTCTGTCAACTCTCCTGTTTCATTCCCTTTGCATTCCATATACTTCCTCACCTTCTTTCTCTCATATCCATTAGCCACAAACACGTCCTCAATGTTCGTCAATTCGTCATCTAAACATTCTTATCACACAACGCTCTCGCTCTTTCCGCAAACCCCTTTATTATGCCTTTCTTCATACAGGGAGGATAGTTTGATCTTTCTTTGACATAATGTTGGTATGCGTCTTCTTCTAGTTTACCATGCACTCGACCTGCTTCGTCTTTCTATCAACTTTCTGCTTTAGGTCCAAGACCGACAAAACATCACCATCTTGTTCTTCCTTCGTAAACACAATCACCCCCTTCTCCACACCATTCAAATGTTCCAATATCTGTTCCGACTGTTCGCTCTTACACTTCAACTCGCTATCATCTACGTACCAAAACCACTGATCTAAAGGGTACGGCGACGTCTTCGTTGCACGAATCTGGAATTCTTCCATGTAGATGATCGTAATCTCGCCTGTTGCTCCTAGACCAATCGGACCACTTTCCAAGACGTAATGCTTTCCATCAAACTCACAGTACGTTAAACCGAACATCCACCTTAATAATTCCACCATAATCGAATCCACTCTCAACTCTGTTATGACCTTTAATCTTCTATTTTTTCTCAGCAACTGTTCAACCAGTTCTAATGCCTCGCGTATTGGAATTGACGGATAAAGATTCTTCACGTCATAGCTCACTAGGACCTCATCTCGCTCAATTCTCCAGCTTTTAACTTTTTCTCTCAACTCTCTCGAATTCTTTATATATAATCCACTCCGTCCTTGTATTGATCTTAAAATTGGAATTAAATATCTGGAAACCCTTTCAAACGGCGATCCCACGGTTGAAACCACACCTCTCAAAGGAACCCCGTCCTTGTGTATTTTTGGTAAACCCGATAATCTTGGAGCATGGCACTCTTTTGGTTTTAAATATTTACCTTTGCCCTTTGGCATCTCATCTCATCTCTTATTCTACGAATAAGACTATCGAAAGACGAAAACAAGGTGCGTAGTGTTTCTCAAATGAAAACTAGACTAGAAAGTACACGAGTAAAATCACGGATTAAAGATATATGACGAAAGTTGTTTTCTGTTGATCGCCAGAGTAGAGATATTTTTACAGAATTGAAAGAGAAGTTAACAGAGAGAGACTTTCGATGGGTTGAAGAAGTTATTAAGAGCTCGGAAAGAAAGGAAAGTAAACAGACGAGAGAAAAACAGATAAAGAAATACGATGGGTTGCTTGCTGAGAAAGCAAAGATTGAAAATAAAAGGAACGAGATTTTAGCAGAAAAGAGCGAATGAAGGAAATAAAGATCAAGAAAGAAGTGAATAGATAGCGATCTGAAACAATATCTTGCTTTGGGGCCTGATTTTTGTGAGGCTCCAAGACAAGTTCCATATGAAACAATAATTACAGAAACGTAGAAGGTATGTTCGATGATAAGAAGTGAAAGTGAAGTAACAGAGACATCGGAAGAGGTGATCGAGCGCGAAATAGATGAAGTCCGGGAAAACGTAAAAGTGATCTTGGGGAAAGCGAGAGGCAAGAGATACCAGTCAAATTTAACAAAAGAAGAAATCATGGGAAAAAGAAGGCTTTGAAGGATGACAGCAAGGTATTTCCACCAGCGGACAAAGGACGTATAATGGTAGTGTTGGACAAATGGGAAAGTCAGGGAGGAGAGAATAGTTATGAGTTTAAAATGAAGCAAGTACTTATTGACTTGAAAGCAAGACCGAGCGTGAGAGCAGAGAAAGATTGGGACTTGACAGTAAAAGTTTGTCACGATGGTGCAAAGATTATTGACAAACTTGTAGAGAGAGAGATGAGATGCCAAAGGGCAAAGGTAAATATTTAAAACCAAAAGAGTGCCATGCTCCAAGATTATCGGGTTTACCAAAAATACACAAGGACGGGGTTCCTTTGAGAGGTGTGGTTTCAACCGTGGGATCGCCGTTTGAAAGGGTTTCCAGATATTTAATTCCAATTTTAAGATCAATACAAGGACGGAGTGGATTATATATAAAGAATTCGAGAGAGTTGAGAGAAAAAGTTAAAAGCTGGAAAATTGAGCGAGATGAGGTCCTAGTGAGCTATGACGTGAAGAATCTTTATCCGTCAATTCCAATACGCGAGGCATTAGAACTGGTTGAACAGTTGCTGAGAAAAAATAGAAGATTAAAGGTCATAACAGAGTTGAGAGTGGATTCGATTATGGTGGAATTATTAAGGTGGATGTTCGGTTTAACGTACTGTGAGTATGATGGAAAGCATTACGTCTTGGAAAGTGGTCCGATTGGTCTAGGAGCAACAGGCGAGATTACGATCATCTACATGGAAGAATTCCAGATTCGTGCAACGAAGACGTCGCCGTACCCTTTAGATCAGTGGTTTTGGTACGTAGATGATAGCGAGTTGAAGTGTAAGAGCGAACAGTCGGAACAGATATTGGAACATTTGAATGGTGTGGAGAAGGGGGTGATTGTGTTTACGAAGGAAGAACAAGATGGTGATGTTTTGTCGGTCTTGGACCTAAAGCAGAAAGTTGATAGAAAGACGAAGCAGGTCGAGTGCATGGTAAACTAGAAGAAGACGCATACCAACATTATGTCAAAGAAAGATCAAACTATCCTCCCTGTATGAAGAAAGGCATAATAAAGGGGTTTGCGGAAAGAGCGAGAGCGTTGTGTGATAAGGAATGTTTAGATGACGAATTGACGAACATTGAGGACGTGTTTGTGGCTAATGGATATGAGAGAAAGAAGGTGAGGAAGTATATGGAATGCAAAGGGAATGAAACAGGAGAGTTGACAGAAGAGAGAGAGTTATAGAGGAACTGTGAGTATACCGTATGTGCGAGGGCTGTCGGAACAGTTCAAGAGGGTTGTCAGGAAACATCGTTTCCGTACAACCGTCAGGCCTGGAAGGAAAGTGAGAGAATTGAAAGCGAGAAGTCAGAAACCACTGGGAGATAAACGAAAGGCGGTGGTGTATAGTATACCATGTAAATGTGAGAAAGCTGTATATGTAGGTGAGACATTGCGATTGTTTGAAACAAGGAAGAAAGAACACGAGAGTAAGGTGAGATTGACTAGTGAGGATTTAAAGAATGGAAAATTGGTTTCGGCAGAGGAGAGAATGGGAAAGGAGGACGGAGGATTAGCGAGACCAGATGTAAGTTGTGAAAGTGGGATTGATTGGGATAAAGCTAGGGGTTAGGTGTCAATTGGGACGAGAGTCCTGTTCCTTTCCCCTGTCACGATTTGTCTAATCTGTCTTTATTAGTCTTTAATTAGTTTGTATCATGTACAAAGTGACAAATTCATTATATTATTATTATAAAGCGAGGATTGTAACATGTGAATATGGACGAAGACAAAGGAAAGCGAGAGAAGGAATCGAATCAATAAGAGAACAACACAAAGGGAAGGAGATTTTAAATAGTCACGAACAGTTGATGACATGGCGTCAGCTACTGAACAGCTATTTCGATAAAGAAGTATCTCGAAATGAGAGACAAGCGAAAGCGCGTGAGCGGGAAAACGAATTACGCCAGCGAAAATGACGGTTGATGATACGCGTCAGCGTCTTAAATTTGTAGTTTGTAAACAGCCTCACGAAGACGGACAGTTAAACCACAGAGTAATCACATACAGAGGTTTATCTTCATGTGCCGACCTTTGATGTCGGCGTAAGGGCTTTTTCGGCAAAATCCGCCATGTTCTTAGCCAGTCCAGTGAAGAGAGGCCGTCAGCATACGTAAACTGCGCATGTGCAGGTACTGGATAAGAACATGGCGGCCAGTTAAAAACACCTTACGGTTTTTCCGCGAAGATGCACTAGCTCTGTATGTGATTACTCTGTGGTTAAACTGTCCGAAACCTTGCAAAAATAAAAATTGTAATAAACCTTTTTGAAGTATCCTGGATTGAATTTATATTTAGAAATGAATGATATATATTAAATTTGAACTAATCTAATTTAAATTTACAATAACATAAAATGTAATACCATATTACCATCGTATTCTTTTATTGCCAAAGATGGTAAATAAAGTCTATTATTATTATTAATGGACTAATACGAGTGTTGAAACTGCACGCGAGAACAATTTAGTTGTTATTTGAAAAACACGAGGCAATGAAAATACGAGGCTGCTTCGGCCGACTTGTTTTCATTTCAAAACTCGAGAGCACAATGAATGTACCACGGTAAAATGTCGATAGATAGATAGTTTGCTATTCAATTTCTAAATCATTCAGTCAATTTCTATATTTACAGCACCATGCTTTCAACCAGGTGCAAGTGAAGTAATATGTGTTTATGATGGTTGTTTTACACGAACTATTAGTCATTTATGAAACGATGCCAACAATTTGTTCAAATATTCGAACATTAAAATAGTAAGAAATTTACCAGTGACTTGTAAGTACTCTTTATCTCAGAATGACTATGGCTAGGAACGGTAGGAACGGAAAGAACGGCAGGAACGGTAGAAACGCTGGGAACAGCAAGAACGCTAGGAACAGCAATAACTGTAGGAACGGTAGGAACGCTGGGAACGGCAGGAACCCCAGGAACAGCAAGAACGCTAGGAACGGCTGGAACGGTAGGAACAGCAAGAACCTAGGAACGCCAAGAACTGTAGGAACGGGAAGTACGCTGGGAACGGCAAGAACGCTGGGAACAGCAGGAACGCTAGGAACGGCAGGAACAGCAAGAACGCTAGGAACGGGAAGAACGGCAGGAACGCTAGGAACGGAAAGAACGCCAGGAAAAGCAAGAAGGCTAGGAACGGCAAGAACTGTAGGAACGGCAAGAATGCTGGGAACGGCAGGAACGCTAGGGACAGCAAGAACGCTAGGAACGGCAAGAACTGTAGGAACGGCAAGAACGCTAGGAACAGCAAGAACGCTAGGAACGGGAAGAACTGTAGGAACGGCAAGAACGGTAAGAACTGTAGGAACGGCAAGAACGGCGGGAACGGTAGGAACGGCAGGAACGCTAGGAACAGCAAGAACGCTAGGAACGGCAAGAACTGTAGGAACGGGAAGAACGCTAGGAACAGCAAGAACGCTAGGAGCGGAAAGAACGCCAGGAACAACAAGAACGGTAGGAACGGTAAGAACTGTAGGAACGGCGGGAACGCTAGGAACGGCAGGAACGCTAGGAACAGCAAGAACGCTAGGAACGCCAGGAACAGCAAGAACGCTAGGAACGGTAGGAACAGCAAGAACGCTAGGAACGGGAAGAACGGCTGGAACGCTAGGAACGGAAAGAACGCCAGGAACAGCAAGAACGCTAGGAACGACAAGAACGCTAGGAACGGCAAGAACTGTAGGAACGGCAAGGACGCTGGGAACGGCAAGAACGCTAGGAACGCTAGGAACAGCAAGAACGCTAGGAACGGCAAGAACTGTAGGAACGGCAAGAAAGCTGGGAACGGCAGGAACGCTAGGAACAGCAAGAACGCTAGGAACGGCAAGAACGCTAGGAACGGCAAGAACGCTAGGAACGGCAAGAACGCTAGGAACGGCAAGAACGCTAGGAACAGCAAGAACGCTAGGAACGGCAAGAACGCTAGGAACGGCAAGAACGCTAGGAACGGCAAGAACGCTGGGAACGGCAGGAACGCTAGGAACGGCAAGAAAGCTGGGAACGGCAGGAACGCTAGGAACAGCAAGAACGCTAGGAACAGCAAGAACGCTAGGAACGGCAAGAACTGTAGGAACGGCAAGAAAGCTGGGAACGGCAGGAACGCTAGGAACAGCAAGAACGCTAGGAACAGCAAGAACGCTAGGAACGGCAAGAACGCTAGGAACGGCAAGAACGCTAGGAACGGCAAGAACGCTAGGAACAGCAAGAACGCTAGGAACGGCAGGAACGCTAGGAACAGCAAGAACGCTCCTTTCTAAATTGGCCTCTATCAACATTCTCCTTTCTAAATTGGCCTCTATCAACATAACTAAATCTTTTTGGCTGTGGATTCGAGATTTCCTATCCATGAGAAGTCAACAGGTAAAGCTACTTCAAATGTTGTCAACATCTGCTCCATGCCCAGCTGGAGTTCCGCAAGGCTCGGTCATCTCTCCTATGCTATTTAATGTATACATCGATGATTTAGAGGATGAAATCCCTGCAAACCTAACCGTCGATACCTCGAAGTATGCCGATGACTGCACACTCGATCAAGCAGTTGGAGCCGGGGAAATAAGCCATGTCCAACAGGCTCTAGACATTATCCAAAATTGGTCAGTGTCGAACAAAATGACCATCAACGTCAAAAAAACAAAGGACATGTGGATATGCTTCACGGAATCAGTATCGGAACCTCCTCCTGTTTATATCGGTGATGAACTAGTTGAAAGAGTGGACAAATTTAAACTACTTGGAATGGGGTTTCAAAACAACCTCAAATGGAACAATCATATTGAAACTGTTATACAGAAAGCTAACCGTCAAGTATATATCTTAAGAGAATGCAGGAAAGCTAATCTACCTGTGGAAGTAGGTATTACCCTTTATAAATCCAATATTAGATCTATTCTTGAATATGCCTCACCTATCTGGGGTGGCCTTCCAACTTATCTCGTAAATGAAATTGAACGAACCCAGACCCGCTGACTCCGAGTTCTTGGTTATAACAATGACTGTCTACAAAGCCTCTCTGATCGAAGAGAAGAACTTCTGAAACGTGAAGCGTGGAAGATTATGAATGATCCTTCCCATCCTTTTCATACAAGACTTTTTAAATCAAATAATCCATACGATTTACGAACAATTAATAGTAAAAACACATTATCGCGAACTGAAAGACATAAACGCTCCTTCTTAGCTCGTGCAAGTGCACTCACATAGTTTTTAGTTTGTCTATACATACTTAAGATTCTTATCTGTATATAATGTTCTAAGATATTTTTAATGTAATTTGAATCAACCTGTAAATCCATTGTACTTTTATACTTAAGATGGATAAATAAAGATTATTATTATTATTATTATTATTACTAGGAACGGCAAGAACGCTAGGAACGGCAAGAACGCTAGGAACGGCAAGAACGCTAGGAACGGCAAGAACGCTAGGAACGGCAAGAACGCTAGGAACGGCAAGAACGCTAGGAACGCCAGGAACGGCAACAACGCTAGGAACGGCAAGAACGCTAGGAACGGCAGGAACAGCAAGAACGCTAGGAACGCCAGGAACGGGAAGAACGGCACGGTAGGAACGCTAGGAATTACGGGAACGTATTGCCTAATAAGTATATCTATGCTAATAAGGAACGAATAATTATGACGTCATTTCGGGACTCTTATATGAAACTTCAGCCGATAAATGTCAAAAGCTGTGTTACCCTTACTCTCACGGGATAATTATTTGTTCATAAAAACAACTGCAAAATTATACTGATAAACGTTCGCCAGAATACTGTAACATTTTATGTTACAAATATTAAAAAAGTATTTAGTATCTTGCGCTTTAAAAGCAACAGAATAGTTGCGGACATATTTAAAGATAAAGCATGTGGATCGAAGTCATGAAAATAGAAGTCGAATGGCTTTAATCAAGTTTCGACAGACAAAACAAACTTCTGACTTGGCTTCTACACTACGTCGTTTGATGCTGCTAAAGCTAAGCGTTTAATAAACGGAGAATGTGTATTAAATGGATTCCCTAATGGTCTTAGTTCGACGGAGTAAACATGTTCAAACCACTTAGAAACTGTATAAAGTATGAAGAGTTGTGAGCGCCGAGCTCGAATGGAAAGTATAACTTAATTTATTATACATTGTCGTCACTACGTGTCTTCTGATTGGCTAATTGCTTACAGTTAAATATGGGAATCACGCAACCTACAGATAACTGAGTTATCTGCTAGCACAGAGGAGGTTGGACAGCAGGCCGCAAAGCATCATGGGTAATGAGCGTATGTTTCCACGTGCGGCCTCATTTATGCGTTGACTGCCGTGAAGTCAACATCTCTGGCCATGGCAAATTCTGCGAAAATGGACGCTATTGATCCAGAGACTCAATGCCATCATTATGGATGTGTTTAGTGTTTGTGTATCGATGTATAACAAGGCTCTTTGAGTCCGTTTAATGGATTTATTTGTGCAGAAATCTCAAAGGCTGCGGTGTGATCAACTTGTCTTGTGGTCAATATAAATGTTGTGTTGAAAATTCTATATGTATTTGTGGACACTTTGTTCAGTGTTGCACGTATTGCATTTTATACACTTAAGTAAATGATTTCATAAGCTGACCCATTGGCACTGCCTGGATCGTCTGTATTTGTAATGTACTTTAATAGTGCAACTAGTGAGGAGTGTAGTACAGACAGTTAACTAAATATTTATTGGCCAGATTGATCTTTTGCAACAGAAATTACTGGTGAAATGTAGACAAAACAAACTTTACAGTAATATACAGTTCCATTTTTATTGAAAATACATAGCACATGCATAAAATATAATATCTCTGCTCATTCTCTACATATATAAAGAAATATTAAAGAAAGCAAATATCCACCAAGAAGGCAAATTAACAATACAATGATAGAATTCAAACCAAAATACAAATCTGTAAAGAAACAACAAATTTTATTCTAAAACTCAGCACTTATTTTAAACAGTAAAGTCCACTTCTTCAGAAAAATACGAGCAATCACTGCGTCAATTGGGGAAATTCGAGATGTTAAACTTCAAAGATTGTTGACAGAAATGGCATCGGATTAATAATACAACAACGTACAGCCTACATAAAAGATCAAAATAACGTTTCCCTTAAAAATACTGCTCACATAGGTAGATCAATAGTTATTGAAATAGCATGGATGCATTCCAGGAAAAAAATTGAATAACAATGACAAAATATTCGATATTTGCGAGTCGAATGGGACGTCAGACAACAAAATTGCAGACAGAGCCAGACACTAGCCCAGATATAAAATCTCTAAACAACACGCAAATAACTCCTAAATCTCCTAAAATTCATTCAAAAGTACTTTAACGCTTACTCTAAAGAATAACGCTCTTTATATTAAAGAAGTTTCAAGATTCATTGGGAAAAACAAGCTTTGGTGGCGCAATGTCGTCAGGCGCAATAAGGTGGCATTTTGGCAAAAGTTGAAATGAGTATGGTCACTTCAATACCGAATATCTCGAAAACTGCCGGGGGACCTCCGGGACCCCTCCAGCAGATTTTTAGTTTATACATTTATCTTGACTTTTTTGCAAAAAATAGAAAAATCGAACCATGGGAATTCTAGATATTTTATTTTGAAAGTTGTAAGGGGCGGACCATTAGAAAAGTGATGGGGGGGGTGGGACGAATAACTTGTACGAATATTTTTTTTTAATTTTTTGCTTGTGTCGATAATTTTTTTTTAATATGATCGCTTGCACGAATTTTTTTTTTATTTCAAAGCAAATTCCACCTTATAGCTTTCCCTTTTGTAAAGTCTGCACGAATTTTTTTTTTCAAACTTTCTTGGCGTACGAATTTTTTTTTCTTTCTGTTTCCCCTGCGCGATTTTTTTTTTGCTTTTTCCCCACCCCCCCATCACTTTTCTAATGGTCCGCCCCTAAACAGACGCGGCCTTGAGTCATCACGTAACGAAGACACGGCAAACTTTGATGCTCAAAATAAGTTTAAAAATGACACTTACCTCAAAGGTTTTCGCAGATATCGCAAGTCCTTATATAATATGAAAGCCACGCTTGCTTTTTTATAGATTTTTTAAAATATTAATATGTATTTTTCAAGTGTTTATGCGTGCAATGCAAATTACACGACCAAGAATTTTGACAAACACGATGGAAAAATAGCGCGATTTCATTGGTCGAGAAATTCACGTGACAGCTGTCCACCCTCCTAGCAGATAACTCGGTTATCTGTAGGTTGAGCCAGCAGTACGTACTTTTTTAGCGAGCGGCAGCTGTACATACAAGAATAAAAACAACATGAATAAACGATGTCTTTTTTAAAGTTTTTGCGTAATAAATACACTCTTTTGAAACTTTTATCAGAACTATAGTAAGTAAATTAGATTTCTAATATTTTGTCGTTCTTGTTTTATTTTTATAATTGGTTTTTACCCCAATATTTTAGAACCAAACGTTGTTTTGTGCGACAGAATTTAAATCGTTGTTTATCGAAGGAGTTTAATGACAATGCAATGTATAATAAAACAATTATCTTCAATTTGGAGTTAGCCTTATAGACTATGGAGTATGGAGGTTGACAACTCCATAGCTCCCTAACTTCTGCCACCATGTAGTGTTGTGATGCAAAATTTGCCTAATATCGGGAAGTGTTCAATGATTATAAATAGAGCCACTGTAATATATTAGCATGTTACAATCAAAATTATTCTATGGCATGTATAATCAAATGCATGTTTGGACTGGATGTGCCTACTTTCAGAAAATAGCAAATAGTCTTCTATGTTATAGATAAAACATGAGCAGTCGATCTTTATCTGATATAGAAACTCGAGCCGAAGGCGAGCGTTTGTATATCAGATAAAGATCGGATGCGAATGTTTTATCGAACTCTGAACATGTGGTGCAATTAAGTGTTTATGATCAAACTACCTGAAAAATGCAACAAGAAATTCAACATTGCAAGGGAAGGCTGTTTGCATGGAAGTTAGTGACTATTAACTTCTAGATGAATTTCACTAACTTCCAGATAAATGGCTCAAAATTGGTAGTTTAATCCTAAAGACCCAATTAAAGCTTGCTATTAATTTAGTACTGCCTGTTGTAAGGTAGGTCATACAAACTTTTATACCCAGCTGGCTGTTTATAATAGCTAGATCAATGTTTTCAATTTCAATGGTTGCATTCCCATGTGTTCAAATATGGTGCAGGCTATATGCTGAACAGAAAATTGAAACTGTTCAGGCAGCAACAAGTTTGCCATACACATAATGACTGCCAAAATATTCCATAAACTATAGAGGATACATGATTATTTCATTATGGCCATGTTGGCTAGGATCTTGCTTCACTACTTGCCAGATTTAGCTATTTTGGCAACAAATACCAGACAAGGTTTTTCTCTGCTGGTATTATGGCTCTTGCCTTATTTGTTGTCAAAAATATATTTTTTATTTGAATCGATTTCTTGTTATTAAAATTGATAGCACAATTTTGTCCTCATTTCTTACATTTGGAAACTGTCCTCTAATGCTAAATCAGGCATACATTATATTGAGTTGTACAGTTGTACTATTGATACTTTCATTTTAATAATGAATTAACCCACTTTCCATCTTCTTAGAAACCAAAAACTGTACATAGCAAATGATACTATATTACGAAATTGTGCCTGCCATGCAAATAGAAAGAAAGAAAAATAGAAAATTCCCCTTGTGGTTTGAATTGGTTTCTATGAATATGAAGCAATCAGAGTAGACAGACTGACAGAGTACAGGTTTTAATAGATATGGCACAAACTATATAATTATGTGATTCATAAAACAATTTAAAATTTAATGGTTTTCATTGTATAGAAAATACAAAATCTACCTTTATGCTTGTTAAAAGATTTACAGCATCAAATATATATAGCATGCATATACAGTACACGAAAAATTACCGACAAACATTCTAAAACCTTTAAAACCTCAACCAGGTCTTTTATACATGTTTAAATTGTCCAAAAAAGCTGAACTTAAAGATAAAATAAATTCTCCACTCCATGCAATCCGCCATTTTGGATTTCAAGATCCTCCCCACGTACCTACCACTATAGCTCAGTGGTACCTACCACTGAGCTTAATATATCTGGAGGACGTGCCGCTAATGTCCGCCTGGCAGAAAAGTGTCCGCAAAAACATGGCGGATTTTGGCATTTGCTGACGCCAATTGGTTCCTTTTGGCCATGGTATTGCCACTGACCAACCGCGATCCTAAGTTTTAAACAAAGTTTTTGCCCCCCTGGTTTTTGCACAAATATTTTGAATTTTTTTAAAGCTAAAAATCTTGTTTTTTGTCTGATTTTCTCCTACTTGTATTGTTGTCTTACAACGTCAAGGTCAAAGTTCCTTTCATTCCACTCGTGGATGCAACAATTCACTATAAAGGAAGAATATTTCTTCTCGCAGTCTCACAGGTAGGATTCGTGAATTTTTTTTTATTTTCCGTCAAATATAATTATTTTAGGCAGGCAAATTCTGATTTTACAAGAGATATAGTTCTCCATTGTGATTCAACAATGAATATCACAATAACAAAGCTCTCCTGGGAGCTTTAACAAAGTTTTGCCAGTAAGAAAAACGTAAACAAGGCAAGAGATCTACAACAGTCGATAAATAAAACTGACTGATTGACTAAAAATTGTGCAGATAAGCTTTTATTATCAGTTTCACCACTCGCTTTTATGTTCTGTATGTTTTAGAGTTTAGCAGTTTATATAAATTTATATTTGTGGTTTTATACATATTTATGGTGCCAAATTGATATCCTTACCATAGGTTTTGCGCCTTTGTATATAATATTATTGACATTTATAATATTAAGCCCATGTGGCTTATATTATAGACAAGTCTTGCCCAGGGGCATAACTTGGGAAAAACATTGGGTGGTGTAGATCATGTTGCCCGACGAAAGGGTGTGGTCAGGATATAACGTAGAGGGGCCGGGAAAAACCAAAAAGGTTATGCGTACCTCGTGCCGCTAGTGGGAATGCACAGGTATTGAGTGCCGAAAGCAATAGGCCACCAGGCGGTATGGGGGCATGCTCCCCCAGAAAATGTTGAAATGTAGAGGCTCTGAAACACCATTTCATGCACTTTGGGGAATATTTTATAGAATTCTGATGGTCAGAAAATGTTCTATATTTATAGTTAGCAAATTTTTAAAATTGCCCGAACTGGATCTTCAAGGCTTTTTGTTCTCACTCAACATGATTTGAATGTATTTTTGCCCAACAAACATGGCAAAATTTGCTCTACGAATTGCAATTGTTAAACTGACCCCTCCCCCACTAGTTATGCCCCTGGTCTTGCCTGACTGCATGTATACCACCAAGTGCTGCAGACTGAGTTGCTTACTGTGTAGCTAGTTAAGGCAATTCACTACCCTCAGAAAAACTAAGCATCAACCAATGCATACAGGCATACCCAAATTTGTATGATTTATGACACTTTTGACTAGGAGTTCAAGCGCTGGTATGGATCAACCCCTTTAAGAATCTGTAGGCTGTCTGTCACATATGTGCCTATAACACAGTAAATGTGATGTTGATAATGAAAGCCAGCACAAGCAGTGATGGGTCATTCCACAAAATATCCACACCTCCCTCATGGAGGAAATTAGTAGCTAATTTATACTCCTCTCCTTTAGACATCTGCCTTCGCCACCTGAACTGCAGAAAATTCCTATCATGTGTTGGGAGTCTAGATCTTTTCTATATTGACCCACAGTGTATCTCCACAGTGTCCTCACAATTATAAGCTAGTATAGAAATAATGGATGAATAATCTGTTATAGGTACAACAAGAAATGGCACAAGTGACCAAAGTGTAGAACAGCCAAAGCAAAGTTGTAGCACATGGAGCATGAAAGTTACAATAATATCATAATAATTTGATTATAAAGTTTAGTTTTTAGAATATTTACTGCTAATTAATTAATAGTTATTCTTTGAAGAAATTAAATAAAAAACACCACTGTGTACTGCATCATTGTTGGATAATTCTGCAATAAAAGAATAGATATAGGTTATTCAAAAAATATTGTAAGCCAGGGACACTGGAACTTTTGGCACACTGGGGGCATTTACACCTGATATGGTCTGTGATACCTTTCACTCATAGAGATGATGCTCAAAGGGTGAACAAGTTAGTGACCTTTCAAGATTGTTGCATATTTAAGTGATATTTATTGAAAAACCTATCCTATTTGCAGGCTTGGACGTATGATACAACAAATGTATCATACAAAATAGGAACAAAATTCCATGTTTTGAGCATAGACCCTTTGTTGGGCAGACTAAAAGGCCAGACCTTTGCTTGAAATGTTGAAGTTTGTTCTAATTTTTTAGGTAGTTGCATGATTCATCTAAGTCTGCAAATCCTACAATAACATAACCCAAACTATAAAAGTATTAAACTTTGCAAAAAATTCCCAGGTGATAATTGGCCAGGACACTACACAGTGCATCCCTGGCGTGCATTTAGTGGGGACTGGTTGAACTTTTTCATGGGTGCAAGACTGGGGGGGGGGGGCATCGACTGATTTGCCCTGGGTCAGTTACTAGGTCTTGCCAGGCTTGCTTTAATACATTTCAGGAATACAATCCTAGTTCTTCAAAATCCTCAACCTAAAGACATCTTTGGCCAGAAAGCTAGGTACAAATTGTGTGCAATAGCACCCTGAACTTTTTCCGACACTCCTAGCATATACATAAATTGTAGTTACAGAACACAAAACCCTAATTCTATGTTATCCTAATTCCCTACTTTAAAGATAGTAGCACATAAATTATATAGCTTTATGTCGTAAACCAGTCCTCAGGATTCTTGAGAGAATCAAGATATTCTGATAATTGTAAAATACATGGCTTCATACTACTGACAGAAAATTATAATTTTCTAAATGGCAAAATACATACAACGTATTCAGAACATCAAATATTGATAAAATAGTATGAAATTATAGATGTGGATAAAGTAGACCATAGTAAAATAAAGTAAAATAAAATAAAGTTTATGTATTTTTTACAACCAAACTTCAAATCCTCGTTGGTAAAATATCAAATACATTGTACTGTACATTTATTCCCACCAAGTGTTTAATGAAACATTATATAAACTATTATCATTTATAGTATGTGAACTGCAAAATATTAATTACCTGCTAGTTCTGGTTTCAAAAAAATGACCACATTTTCGAGGTTTTACTATCTGTTTGTTGGCTTTTGCGGACGAGAATAACTTGTGCGACTTGCACTTTATTCGCGGAAATGCTCCAAGGTCGAAAAATATGTGGAAAATATTGAAAACAACGAGAATTTACTGCAAAAACTCAAAAAGCTAAAATATATTTTGCAAAAACCAGGGGGGTGTGAATGTTGTAGCGGGCTCAGAATTGAGCCTGGTCAGTGGTAATTACCATGGGCAAAAGGAACCAGTCGTCATGGTAATGACGTAAGCAAAGGCCAAAATCCGCCATGTTTTTGCGGACACTTTTTTCTGCCGAGCACGTCCTCCAGTAATATAGTATAGCTCAGTGGTACCTACCCTGAAGACAAAAATCGCTGCGCAAGCAAGATGCGCAAAACGGCTCAACCATGTCGGGTTTTGGCAGGCATCTCCCCGACGTTCTGCCGTGACGCAACCTACCCCGGGCATCCAAGAGATGCCTGCGGAGGAGGCTACCGCGGGAAGTTTTTTTCGAGATTTTTCTGCGAAGAAACCTCAACCTTTTCATTATAATCGTAAATCTTTGAAATTCAAGCAGTACGTATGTTGTTAAACAGTTTCTAAGCTTTCTTTTAGTATGTTTTTTACGTATTTACGTTCAGTATTATCTTTTATAATGTTCAAAATCTTCGACTTGTTGCAGACTAAAAATTCTAAAATGATATTTTATACTCTGCTCAAGGCAGTCTAGAACTGTCAGAGTAATATAATTCTTTAAAACAATCAAAAGTTTAAAAACTACTGCATACAACTACAGTACAGACAGTTACGACTTACGAGTTGTCTTACGAAAATTTGGAATTGTTTGAATATTTTGAAAAGTTTTCATACCGATTGCAACAATAAAACAAATTTAAGAGACGTTGGATTAATTCAATGGGTAAATCACTGACAAACCAGACCAGAAAAAGACCACCAACAAACAATATTGGGTCCAACAAGCCAAGGGTAACGAAAACGAAGAGAATTTTGCTCGCAATTGTACACCATTTCGGAAAAAAACAGCCTGTTTTACAGCCAGCGAGTCACGCGAAAGACAAGGACATGCGCAGATGCCGTTCTTGTCGAATTGAAATTCTGTTTGCCCGCGTAAGTTTTGTGCGTGGTTTAATCGCTTTAGTTTTAATTTCCTTCGGTGAAATTTTTTAAATTTTTGTATAGTGAACTTACAAGTCGCCTTTTTTAATATATCCAAATTTTGGAAAAATTTACAGATAAGTTTTCTCAGAACAAAAATTTGCAAATATCTAAAAACTTATCCTACAACCTACCTTAATTTTTTGATATAATGTTCCGCTTAGTATTCCAAATTTACTTGAAAATTTAAAAAAACATTCACCGAAGGAAATTCAAGTAATTTTATTTTTTGTCCAATTTATAGGATATGACTACTATAGTTCATACGCTGTTGTTACCATAGCAACGCGACTGTGGTATATTTAGAACCCATAGGTTGGGCACATAACAGTTATATTAATAGTTATTACCCAAAAAGCAACTGTATATGTCACAAACATGAAGATATGTGTTGCAATAGGGAAAGCACATTTTCACCCCTTGTTTTTATAATAACTGTAGGGAGCCACCTTAAAACGAAACTTATAACTATAGTGGTATTAATAGCCTTGTATACTATATTATTTTTGATCTATATATAATATATTACGTATAACGCCTTTCAATTTCAAGTGTGAAGTGTGGGATATTTGTCAATTTTAGCAATACTTTAATTATTAAAATTGTCTGTAACATAATTACTAGCGTAAAAAAATGGGGAAAAAGAAAGCCATGTACACATATCTCGTTGTGGTATTTTATATTTGTTCCTATGTTATAGAAACATGCCTCAATTTGGTCAGTGAATATATGCCCACTTATTGTATATTTTGCAAGATATGAAAATATGAAATTTGTGATACTTTATAATACCATCCATTAACTTCTTAGTGACCAAATACAACACACTGGCTAAGTGACATCAAATTATTCTAGAAATCACTTTGATGGACTAACACTTTGTCTTTTTGTACTATAAAAGGTCATAAAATAGGAAGTTTTCCCTGGTAACAAATAAAACATTGTTTTATTGTAGTTGATTTGATTTGATTTAATAATTTTGCCACAAAATATACAAAGAATAGAGACAAAAAAAGAAAAGAAAAAAGAATACATGTGGCGAGGGAACCCAAAGAGAATCCAAAAGGCTTAAAAATTATTATGTTATGGGTTACCTTGTCAGATTAAATAAATACACAAATGTTAGCTATAGCAAAGCCGCATGCAGATTATACATATATACATATATACAAACATAAGATTACATACATTGACAATAGTTCTATAGAAAAATCCTTACTAAATAGATCAAACCTACATTTAAATCGGGATGGTGATAGAGCTTTGGGAAGTGCTTTCTGCACCTACTTAAAGTCAAATAGAATTAGCACTACAAACACCAACAACCAGTTTTTTCGGCCACACCCTGGTCGCCAGAAGGAGTGGACAATGCACATCAATCATGTGAAACACATGATGAAACACAAGTTAGAGGAGTAGATAATATGTCAAGCAACAATGTGAGCAGCGATTTTTTAGGAACTCTCAGCTCAATCCCAAATGAAAGAGGTTTCAAAATGGCTTTTCTGAATATCGTTAGTTTACCAAAAAAAATAGATGAAATTAATTTTTCAATGACAAACAAATTCATTGATCTGATTGCATTTAATGAAACACGACTTGATGCGAATATAACTGATAACATGATTAATCTTGATGGCTATGATATTGTAAGAAAAGATAGATCAAGAAATGGTGGTGGGGTTTGTATTTACTTGCGTAGCTCCATCAATTATAAAGTAAGACATGATCTAGTTCCCTCTGAACTGGAAGCGGTCTGTGTTGAAATTATCAAGCCGCATAGCAAACCATTTTTTGTTACTACAGTCTATAGACCACCCAGTGCATTATCAGAATTCTTTGATCATTTTGAAAAATTGATCAAAGGTATTGATAATGAAAATAAAGAAATGTATATACTGGGTGATCTAAACTGTGATATGTTAAAAACAGATAAAGATTCAAACTTCCCAACAAAGAAAATAAAGTCATGAATTATACCAGTTAACACAACTGATAGATGAAGCTACCCGAGTGACTATGACAACAACCAGTCTTATTGATCATATTGTTACTAATACGCCAGAGAAAATCTCTGACTCTGGTGTCATTCACACAGGTATTAGTGATCATAGCTTAGTATTTGCAATCAGGAATATTTCTGTCATAAACAAACAAGGAAAAGAAAATACTATTGAAATTAGAAACATGAAAAATTTTAATGAAAAAAAATTTATTGAAGAACTGCAAAATCAACACTGGGAATATGTGTATTTCCTTGCTGAAGATCCAAATGCCAAGTGGGGAATTTGGAAAGAAATATTTCTAGAAGTCCTAGACAAACATGCACCACTTCAGCACAAAAATATAAGATCGAAAAAAGTCCCTTGGATTACGAGTGATATAAAGAAACTGATGAATACGAGGGACAAGTTTAAACGAAAAGCCATTTTGACAAACTATGAAAATGACTGGTTAAACTTTAAAACAACTAGAAATAAAGTAAATATTGAACTAAGAAATGCCAAAAAAGATTATTATTCCTCGAAAATAGCTGGTCAAAAATTTAATCCCAAGAAAGCTTGGAAAAGTATAAACAACTTGTTAGGTAGGCAAAACAAACAAACTGTGGTAAATGAACTAAATGTAGGTCAAAATAATTTAACAAGTCCTGAAGATATTGCAGAGGGTTTTAATAATTATTTTTCAAATATTGGCCCTGATCTAGCTAGCAAAATAGATTCTTCAAATTGCAATTTTGAAACATATGTCAAAAATGCTAAATCAGAGTTTGCTGCATTCCAGCCTGTTACTGTCAGTCATGTTTCTCGTCTTTTACATGGACTTTCTGGCAATAAAGCCACTGGCATTGATAATATTTCTTGCAAAATTATTAAATTAGCTGCACCTTTCATCTCAGATTCACTGACACTTATTTTTAATCAGGCTATTACTCTATCTTCTTTTCCTGATGAATGGAAAGTAGCTAGAGTAATGCCTCTGTATAAAATGGCCAACGTAGTATTCTGGAAACTACAGACCAATATCAGTTTTACCGGCCATTAGTAAAATTATGGAACGAATATTATATGATCAACTGTATAATTATTTAACAAAATTTGAGCTTCTCAGTGATTCCCAATTTGGATTTCGAAAATTTCACTCCACAGCTAGTGCATTACTAGACTGTACTAATGAATGGTATGTGAATCTAGACAGAAAAATGTTTAACCTAGTAGTTTTAATTGATTTGAAGAAAGCCTTTGATACTGTTGATCATAAAATTCTGTTGAGCAAATTGGAGCTATATGGAATAAAAGGGCAAGCTCTAACTTTTCTCAAATCTTATCTCACAAACCGAAACCAGAAGTGCCAAATAAAAAACTCCTTTTCATCTGACCGTTTGATCAAATGTGGTGTGCCACAAGGCTCTATCTTAGGGCCATTATTCTTTTTGTTGTACATCAATGATATGCCTCATTGTCTAAGCAAAACAAAACCAAGGTTATTTGCTGATGACACAAATTTGACTGCTTCAGCAAATTCTTTGACTGACCTAGAGACTGCAGTAAATTCTGATTTAGAGAACCTAAGAAAATGGTTAATAGCCAATAAACTTAGCCTCAATGTAGCTAAGACAGAGTTTATGTTAGTTGGCTCAAAACCTATGATAAAAATATTTCTGACTATCATCCGAATGTTCTTATTGAAAATAAATTAATTAAACAAGTTCATGAATGCAAAACTCTTGGAGTGACAATTGACCAGCATTCATCTTGGGAAAGTAACACTGAAAATATTTGCAAAAAGGTAACAGCAGGAATCTCTGCTATTCGTCGAATCAAACCATTTGTTGACCAAGATACACTTATTTTGATTTATAACGCTATTGTTCGTCCATACTTTGACTACTGCTGTGAAGTATGGGATGTATTTAACTCAATCAAAACGACTCCAAAAACTGCAAAATAGAGCAGCTAGAATTATTCTGAATGTAAGCAATGACGTAGATCATACGATTGCTTTGGGTGCTTTGAGCTGGGAGCCACTCCAAACAGAAAGGAAAAAAGCTAAAGCAAAAATGATGTATAAGTTATTAAAGAAAATGGGTCCCAAATCACTCACAAATCTATTTTCGTAGTGAGAAAACTAATTATCACCTTCGGGACATTTCAAGTGGTCTTTGTTTACCAAAACCGCGTACAAATAACATGAAAAATAGTTTTATGTACGACGGAGCACACCTTTGGAATTCTATTCCAAAAGAAATTAGGGAAAGCAAATCACTTCCTTCCTTTCGTAATAAAATCGCTGCTCACATCAGTGCGTAAAAAACTATTGTATTAAATAATTTACCTGTAAATAGTCTAAAACCTTCATTCATTTGTTAATTACTCCATATCTCTTAAAACTTATATATTTTGTAAATAGCTTATCATTTTCTACATGTAAAATTATTTTTTAAATTATTTCAGCTACGGTTGACGGGGTTAGCGTGTATAAATAAAGTTATACTACTACTACAATATAATATAATATATAATCCGTAAATTGCGAGTGTGGACTTGATCAATAGATAAAATTAATTTATTAAAGCTTGTTGGAAGTAAATTGATTTTATAAGAAAACATGAACTTGCCCAAATATAAAATATTATATATCCCTAAGTTTGAGTAACATTAAAGATTTAAATAAAGGTGTATAGTACGTGCATCAAAAGCCTCATTATATAAAATTGTAACTGCAATAATACTGGACGGTTGAGATTAGAAGGATATGTTGAACCCCACATCGTAACACAATAACTCAAATAAGGATATACAAGTGCAAAATATAATGTACGCAAAGCAGGAAGAGTGAGGCAGAAGCTAGATTTGTATATTATTCCAATGGATTTTGAAATCTTACTAGCGATATGAGAAATATGAGATTTCCAAGACAATTTTCTTTGATGCATTCTAATCTATGATTATTTACTTCAAGCAATAAATCAAGCGTCTGCCTCTTTTGTCTTGGAGTGAAAATTATATAATTTGATTTATTGACATTAATAGACAATTTGTTAGCAGAAAACCATTCAGATAGATTATTCATCTCGTTATTGATGACAGTTGTTAGCTTAGATGAATCACTAAAAGACATTAGTGTCATCAGCGAATAAAATCAATTCAGTGATTTTTGAGACGTTGTATATATCATTAATATATATCAAAAATAATAATGGCCCAAGAATGCTGACCGTCATGAATACATTTTTTGTATTGAAAAGATATTCGTATATGAGCAGTGAAGCTCCGCCTTATGGCCACCTCGTTAATATGGTCACCTCTTTGTTATGGTCACTTATTTTTCCCCTCCAAAATGACTTTTAAGATACCTGTTTTGCTGTACTTTGTTATTTTGTTCAATCTTTATCATCAAGGGGGGAGTCTTGTGCATTAATGGATAAACCTAACTGCCAATGTCTCTTGTTCAGCTTGTTAACCCATTAACCTATTGAGCTGCAATGTGCCCAAATACCATTTTACTTGTCAAGGGAAGGGTCTTGCACATTAATGGTTTAATGTGCTAAACACCCCAAAGCACCCTACAGTACTTTATTAGCTACTGTTTAACTTTGTCTAAT
The DNA here is from genome assembly GCA_016169945.1 of Trachythela sp. YZ-2020. Lineage (NCBI taxonomy): Eukaryota > Metazoa > Cnidaria > Anthozoa > Malacalcyonacea > Clavulariidae > Trachythela > Trachythela sp. YZ-2020. The sequence continues at coordinate 6,552,570 of JADLSH010000369.1, forward strand.
GCTAGACAACTTTACTTGGTAAGGGGACAGGTTTGGTTTAATCCATTATAAATGCTTGAGACAAGTAGAATTGTCTGCTATTAGAGTTGTATAAGAGGTTGCTTAAGGGCACATTGTTGATTAATAACAAATCTTGATATAACCACACACTACTCTATTTCAAAAAATCAATATAATGTGACTATAACAATATACAGCAACATGCACAGGACAAAGTCATCATTGCTGTGAATGCAATTAATTTGCAACCATTGCATACTTGCCATTGTCGTGAAAACAATACAGTAGACGCTTGACTCATCTAGGTTAAGACTTTTGAGTGCCACAGGTTCGATTCCTGGCCTTTAGTTTGCAGGGCATTTCCCCATTATTTATAGACACCTCTCGACGGAAGCGTAACTTTCGGTGTAAGCATTAGGGGTGTGGGTACGTTTTGCCCGACGAAAGGGCATAGTAAAGGTGTCAGCCAAAACCAAAATTATCTATTGAGGTCCCATGCCGCTAGTGGGAATGGGCAGGTATTAGGCGGGCACTAGGGGATATGCGGGCATGCCCCCCAGAAAAAATATAGAGTCTCTGAAATGCCATTTCACACACTTTGGGGTAAGACTTTAAAGAATTCATCCCCCGCAGGATTGATGCCCTTGCAAACACCTTCAAGTTCAACGTTCAGTTCCATCAAGCGAGATGCCCAAAATTTTGAATATTTACCCTGATACCGTACACTGGCAACACCCTAGTATATATACAATAACTTGTAATAAATTGCAACATTACTCAGTTTGGAAAATATGATGGGCAACGGCATACCCACCCTAAAAGGGGCCTATGTAACTGATTGTTTCAACACATGTAAGTCTGCTTCAGATTTTCCCCTAGATTTTAACGAATGGGTACTGCAAATTTGAAAGGTGTGTGAAAAATGCTGTCATTTGAAAAGGACTTTGTGAAAGTCTATTTGAAAATTAACATCCTGAAAAACCTTAGATTTACAGTCGATTTCATCAAACTTTTGCCAAAGTATTCCTAAGTTCGTTCCGAACTTCGCAAATTCTTTGCGAAGTTCAAAAGTTCATAATGAATTCACAAGCAGGTTTGTAAACAAACCCTCTGATTGGCTACTAAAAAAGGTAGCCAATCAAATGCTCAGTTTACAAACTGTTTGTGAATTCATTATGAACTTTTGAACTTCGCAACGAATTTGCAAAGTTCGGAACGAACTTCGGAATATTTTGGCAAAAGTTTGATGAAATCGACTGTAATGTGTTATTATAAGATTATGGTTTGTTATAAGATCATATTTCATATGATGATATGTTGTGACTTTTATGTAGTTACAACAAGTATCACAACTGATGCACTGTACTGTATTTATTGTTTTTTTCTTAAATTTGTATTTTTAGAACACAGAACTACAAAATGAAGGCAGTTCTGTTGTTAGTAATTTTCGAGTCATTTCATGTGATATATGGACAATCAGGTTTGTAGTACATGGAATGTATTGCACTATAGAAATTAATTCTTGACTTCTTAATAATACTACCTTTAGAGATGAGCCGATTAATCTGTCATAATTGGCTGTTTTCTAATAATCGGTAATCGGCCGATTATTAATGCATAATCTGCTGTTTGCCGTTATTTTGCAATCTTATATTTTTTATAAAAATTGCATTTCTTTCTTGTTTTTGTTGCTTTTCTTCACTATGTACGTAATTGTTTTTGCAATATATAGGCAGTGTTAAACAGCGACTAGGTTGTTTGGCGTAAACGCTATCTTAATCTCTTGTTCAGTCCTTCTCAAGTATCATATATCCGTCTCACCCAGAAATAAACCCTCAACAATGTGATGAAAATAGAACTGGTAATGCATCTGTGACAAAAGGAGATAATAAGTGCAAGAAAAGATTAATCGAATCGGCTAATCTGCAATTTTTAGTGATCGGCTCATCTCTAACTACCTTATGACATTAACCAGAATATGGGGACCTTTCATTGCAAAAATATTGAAACAAAGCATTAGAGGCTACACAAATTCACATTAGGTTGTGAGCATGTCAGTACAACTTTGACTGCAGCAATCAATGTTATGTTATGTGTATATTAATGATTCTAGGTGGTTGTGAACAACTTGTGGACAACAAATGTTCATCATGCCTGCAAATACCTGGGTGTGCTTGGTGTCAAGAAGTGGTATGTATTACCAATTATAAGATCTTGTGCTGTGAATGATCTAACATTCTAACATACCTCTGTATCTAATAGATACCTGGTCAAACTACTGATGCCCTTCTCTATTAATTTCCACTTAACCCATTAGCTGGTAATGCCCCCAGATATGCCCTACTTTAGTATTTTACTCTGTCTAATGCCAGACGATTTTACTCGTCAGTGGTAGAGTACTGCCAGTTAATGGGTTAATTATCCAATAATCCCCCCTCCCTACATGGGTGTTTAATTGAATTCAACAATTATTAAAATGCTTGCTAATTTCTTAGTGTTGGTCCAGTTAGAGCTTATGTGTAATGTAGTGTAAGAGCTAGTATAGAGTAGTGAAAGTTGAAGAGTTTACTCTGCAAAATGTTGAAAAGTGTTTTAAGAAGCTTAAAACTGCCTTATAATCTTATAAACGCTCCCCCTGGAGTAAGAAAATTTAATAAACACCCATTATTATATCACCTTTTGTTCTGTCAGTGCTTAGTTATATTGACTTAGATTACAAGCTCTAAATCTTACATTGGACTAAAGTGGCAATGTGGCATTCAGGATTGTTCTACTCATGTGCATGGTTTATTTCCAAATAATTTTTGAATATATATAATTCTATTTAAATTTCATTCTGTGGATTCAGAAATGGACTTACCTGTAATAAATAAGCACCAATTGACAAAGCTATATTACCAGATTCAGACAATGTCACAAAAAGTAAAACTGAGCATCTAAAGAGAAGGTATTTGCTTTCCAAACAACAAAGAAGAAAGACGAAAGGAAAAGTGTTCATTCCTGATAGTGAAGTGACCAATGTTTGTTGCATCCATTGCAATTTTTGCAGCTGAGCCAAGTAAATACCAAATTAACCAACTATGACACACTATTGCTGAATTCTTTAAGATCATTACAGTGCAGGGTGTTTAAAAAAAGGTAATCCAACTTTGGAATGTAATGATATCATGCATTACAGTAGGTATAAGGTTGATAGATTTACCCTTTTCGGAATAATGAAGATCAAGTCTTTAGCTGTCAAATGATACCAACGGCCCAATACAACGTGGATGCAGAAGTTAGGGAGCCATGGAACAACACTTCCTCCATAGAGAATTGGAGCTACCTCCAATTTCCAAATTCAAGATGTGCACTTCAAAACTTAGTTGAATTAAGAGTTCTAGAGTTACAGGCCAACTCTAAAAATAATATAGATCTAGTGGAGATGCTATCTAAACCTGGAGTTTTTTAACTGACTAACTTTGAAACTTATCATCAATCATCAGGAGATTTGACAGTCATCAGTTATGTGAGAATCAGAAGTGAGTCAGCATTTCCAAATTTTTATTTTCTAATGCAGAATTTTAATTTGGTGCACCAGATTACTACAGTATAGTCTACAGCCACAAAGTTGCTAATAGCTGTAGCTCTATTCGAAGATTGGCTACCTCCACAAAAAATAAAATCTACAGGCATGAACAATATCAAATGATATCAATGGCCAAGTACAATACAATTACAATTTGAAATTGCCAGTTTGAAAACATATTTGTTACCTCTCTGCCTAAGAATATTTTTTGAATTTCCAAACATTTGTGCAAAAGGAGGTTGCCTATATATGGGAAACATTAGGCATTGCAAGTTTTGTAAAATATTTTAACAATGAAAGTTTATTGTTAAAACACGAGTTACAGTAAACCGTTATTAAATTTACCAAGTCTTGATTATTCTTAAAATTGAATCTGAAATGAGAATAATTTCAATACTCTCAGATATAGGTTTGCACTCAATTTTCAATAGTGGAAAAATTGTATTTGGTCATTTTTTATCGTAATGATACAATTGTCTGGTATCATTTGACTGCTAAAAGCTAAATCTTTATTGCTATTGAAAATGTAATATATATTTACATAATGCATAATAACATGCCAAAGTTGGATTACCTATTTTGATACATCCATTATTACAGATATGCAACAGTGTTGTGTATGAGCTGAAAATATAAAGTTTATCAATTACTAAGTTTAATATCTATTTGCATGATTATGTTAAATTAAAACTATAATCAGTTATTCAATGAAAATAAGCTACCTACAGCACTGTATATGTGCATACAGATTATTTTACTTTACTTTAATGAATTTCTCACATTTACATACATTACACCATACATACACAAGAACAAAAGACAAGTATAACAATTAATTAGTGTTTGTGACAGGGGTTTGAAACAGAAATCGCGTCCCAATTCGCCATTCCGAAGTTGCAGTGGAGGACCGGTAATAGCGAGGTTGACAATGCATCATGGGGCTGTTTTGGGGGACGAGCTTTTTGTTTGTGTCCCCAAAAACAGTCCCATGATGCATTGTCAACCTTGCTATTACCAGTCCTCTACTGCAACTTCGGAATGTCGAATTGATATCGAATCCCAAAAATAGATTAGTAAATATAAAAACACACATAATCGAGCAACTATTCCGGCGGCCAGTAAGTTGTTAACTTTGACTTAAATAAATTAAACAGTTCCGCACACACCTTTATCTTTGAAGGAAGTTCGTTCCATAATCTAGAGGATCTTGGAAAGAAGGAATTTCGAAAATAGTCTAAAATTATGTAAACAAAACACATCATCTGAACGAACTTGAATGCCATGTTAAAAATATTTGGAAGTGTAATATTATTTTAATTTATGATCTTAGAAACTAGTTGTTAACTTGTTTTACTGACAATTTTAGAACTATACAAATACGCGATGTAACACACTAGGGGAACATGCCAAGTTTAAATGTAATATGACAGTTACTGGTAATCCAGATGCTAAACCAACGGTAAGTTTGCTGCAAAATTATATGTACGAGTTCAATACTTCTAGATTTGCCAAAGTGCCCGAGTACAGTTGTGTGATAGTAAATATTGTAATTTTAAACTCTAAAACATATGCTGCTCCAATTTAGTGAGTGCACATGCAAATTGCAATTCTCAGCCTCAAGTTTTTGTTTCATATTCTTGGTATTCAATAATATCATTATATTAATTGCAGTATGATGCGCTGTTTCTTTCAAATATATTGTAAGCCTTATACAAAATACAATTATAATACAGTTATACAAAATACTGATTTATTGCAACTCGTTTTATAGCTCGTTGAAAAGCCACTGACAGACTCCAATCAGATAACACCTAGAAAAGTTTCGTCCAGAGTGCGTGTAGGTAGGTATATATACACTAGATTTTGTGTATTCAATCAAAATCACGCTGTTTTCAGCCTCTTATAGAGGGTTCTGCCCACGGTGGGCGTCACCGGGCGGCAGCGCCAGCACTCCGCAGTGCCGCCCGGCACTCGCGCCAAAGCGGACTTTTCCGCCCGGCACTTGAAAGGTTTCAAATATCCAGTAGGAAAACCCCAATGTTGTACTTTGTAATAGATATTTTATACAAGTAATTTTGTATTCTTTATCTTGGTGAATTTTATTATTTAAACGTTAGTATTAGATGAAATTCAGTGCTATACCATGTGCACAATATTAGTTACTGGTGATTCGGAGAAATACGCTATGCCCCCAAAGCCAGAAAGACGTCTAACGAACGGCTCTAATCACTTTGCACTTTGTTAATTGATGTCGCGCTTCAAGCTACTCTGAGACCAGTCGATCAAGTATTAAAAATTGTCGGCAGGGTACCCGGCACTCACATGGTCCAGGACAAAATACTGATAATGATAATTGATACTGATAATGATAATTGGTACTGATAATGATAATTGATACTGATAATGATAATTGATACTGATAATTGATACTGATAATTGATACGTTTTGATACTGTATGCTTTTGATACGTTTTGATATATTGATATATTATTATTATTATTATTATTTAATGATATGCATGCTCAATAGCAAAAAAACCTTACAGATATTTATCCATAAACCCCTCAAATATTTATCCATACACAGCAACAGCCTACCACTGGGGGCTGCTACTACAAATCCCTTAACTACTTCATAATGTGTAAAACTACCTGAAAAATACAATAAGAACTTTGACGTTTCAAGCGAATGCCCTTCGTCTGGAAGTTAGTAGAGTGGATCGGGGGAAAACATGTGCTTTTATAGTGAATACAAAAGCGATCACGTGATAAAAAATAAACCAATCAGATGGATTTAATAAAAACAAACTATAAACAAAATATGGAAATCACATTACAAAATATATTAGCATGTAAGGAGAAGCAAACGAAACAATAAAGTCAGAAATTAAGGAACTACAGAGATGAGGTGAGAAATACATCTTATCTCATTCTTAATTTCTGACTTTCTTGTTTTGTTCGCTTTTCCTTACATGCTAATATATTGTGTAAATGTGATTTCCATATTTTGTTTATAGTTTGTTTTGATTAAATTCATCTGATTGGTTTATTTTTTCATGTGATCGCTTTTGTATTCACTATAAAAGCACATGTTTCCCCCCGACCCACTCTACTAACGTCCAGACGAAGGCCTTCGCTCGAAACGTCGATGTTCTTATTGTATTTTTCAGGTAGTTTTACACAACTCAACCGCCGAATCTTCGTTATACTCTACCCACACTAACACCGCACATTCGAGATACTTCATAATGCACCTGTTTTGGTATTAAATGTAGCAGTCAATACCCAACTGTATATACTGTTGTTAACCTGATGTTCTATGTACTGTGTTTTACTATTTTTTACTTGTTCAACAGCGAAGGATTTTTTACATATGTTCCAATTTGTTTCCAGGTGAACCCGTCAAATTCAAGTTAGAAATTCAACCTTCTGCTAACTATCCTGTTGATTTTTATATTTTGATGGATTTATCTGCCTTACCAATTTGAAAATCAAATACTGTACTGTCACCTACTGTAAAGCATGTTTCCATTCCAAACAGCGAGCAGAACTAATGACATATTTGAGAGAAGATAAAAAAATTCTATGGTATGTTTCATTACACTTGAAGTGGAAAACAGGCTTATTCAAGTGAGGAGGATAGTACAATACCCTATGAACCACTCAGAGTACCTGAGTTATCACACCACAATTATTAGATTAAAATGCAAATGATTTTAATATATTGATTTCACTCTAAATTTGCATGCAAACTCATAGGTTGGTATTGCCATAGGCGGCCCAGCAAATAATAATAATGTCTAAATAGGACATAATACAATGACGAACCATGCAACTGGACAATCTGCATAGATAATGAGATACAGTGCACCAGTGAATTGTTGGATAGCAAAGTCTGAAGCACTACATATTTTAAACGTTTCATTGTTAAAGATTCTGTATATTTTACTGTACAACTATTTATTGTGAGGATAACAGTATTTGCTGGGCTGCATATGGTATTGCCGGTCAGAATTCCAAACCCTGATGTACTGAATAATAATTGTATTAAACCATCACTGCATGGACTGCCTGTTATGCTGCAGTTTAACCTCATTTCTACAGATACTTGACGTCTGAGTTCTGACTCGTGAATATACGCCCGAACAAAATGTTTATGTTTTTTATCTATTCTATTAACAGCTGCCAAGTTAAGTGAACTTACAAGCAGACACAGATTAGCTTTTGGATCTTTCGTTGACAAACCAGTAGCGCCATATTTAAGACATGAACTGTAAGTTTCTATTTGAATTGTAAATGGAAGATTGTTTGTTTCAAAACAGTGAGCTCCATATATATCTGGAGTATTAAGAACTTCTTATGTTCGGCCATAGACAATCGAGAAGACAGGGACTGGAAACGCACAGGGGGCCGAAAAGTATAAATCGGTATCTTTGTTTTCAAATCGGTATAAATATATAACGATTGTTGTTTTAAAATACATATTTATAAGGCAACGTCGATTTTTTTATTTTTAAACTAAAACAGGTTCATTATTCTGTGCTAAAGCCACTGAGCTATAATATTACTGGAGGAAGTGCTCGTCCGCAAAACATGGCGGATTTTGGCATTTTCTGACGCCATAATGACGCCACTGGTTCGCCACTGGTTCGCCACTGGTTCTAGTTAGAAAGGTAGGGTCTTTATGTAGCCCTACACGAAATGTATATATATTTAACCCCAACCCCCACCCTAATCCTAACCCCAATCCTAACCCCAATCCTAACCCTATATGTCCTATATATAATCACAGACATAATTCGTGTAGGGCTACATAAAGACTCAACCGTTGGAAATGGTAATTACCACTGACCAGGGCTCATAAGCTACAATGTTCACATCCTCCTGGTTTTTAAGAAAATATTTTTGCTTTTTGCCGTGAATTTTCATTGTTGTTTTCGACCTTTCCACATATTTTTTCAACTTTTGACCATTTGTTCAAAGATGCGGAAGTCGTACACGGTATTCCCGTCCATAAAAGACAACAAACAAACATTAAAACCTCGAAAAATGATGGGTGAAGACCAGTATGGAATGTTATTAAAATTTGTGTGCACCGGACGTACGATGAACGTTTTTAGCTGTGCACCAAACGTAAAGATTTTCAGCAAAAACTGTGCACCAGTCCCAACTCTACTCACTTACTTCAACCCTGTAACTCCATTTTAAATCTATTTCAGGGTTTCTCATCTATATATATTGAACAAAAATAGAAATGTGAATGCAGCTATCGCTTTTTCGAACTTCTCCTGGGTTTAACAAAAGAAAAAATCACTTTTGAGTGCATGCGTATTATTTTGAACTACAAAAAATCGCCATTGACGATGTTGTTGTTCTACACATAGATATTATATCTATGGTTCTACAGGCCATATCACGGACAACACGCACAAAACAATAGGGAACTTTATATTTGACGACGGCTACGAGAACGACTACGACTACGAGATTTCGAACATCTCGTTATATATAAGTAACCAACTCGAGGATGTCCAAAGACGGGCTTTGCGCATTATTTATCCAGTGTTAGAATATGATGACTCCTTACGAATCTCTGAACTCCCACTGCTATTTAGCCTGCGTGGCGGGCGTTCTATTGTGGGGGAGGTAGTTTTGTTTAGAGCGTGCGCTTTTTTTTGAGAGCGCGCGCTAGGTGAGAAGTTAGAGGGGGAGAGAAAAAGCGAAGGGAGAGATTTCGCCTCTCCCTTCGCTTTTTCTCTCCCCCCCCCTAACTTCGCCCCTCGCGCGCGCGCTCTCAAAAAACGCGCGCGCTCTAAACAAAACTACCTCCCCCACAATAGATCGCTAGGATTACTCCGATATTTAAGTCTGAAGCTAAAGATGAAATGACCAATTACAGACCGATATCCGTTATTTCAGTAGTTGCCAAAATTGCGGAAAAGCTGATTCATAACCAAATCTATAATTATTTACATGACTTTAACCTACTTACAAATTGCCAACACGGATTTAGACCACAACACTCAACTGTTACAGCACTGCTGGATATTACTAACGAGTGGTATAAAAACATTGACATTGGAAAACTAAATGGGATTGTGTTTCTGGACCTAAAAAAAGCATTTGATACTGTCGACCATAACATACTTTTAAACAAAATAGCAAGTTATGGAATAAAAGGAACAGCGCATCGCTGGCTGGAGTCGTATCTATCAAATAGGACCCAGTACTGTTGTGTGAATGGTAATACATCAAGCCCATCAATTATGAAAACAGGCATACCGCAAGGCTCTGGTTTAGGCCCATTGCTATTTTTAATTTACATCAATGACTTACCAAAGTGTCTAAACAGGGCAAAAGCAGACATGTTTGCAGACGATACCCAAATTGCAACAACAAGTGATGATATTAAAGTAATTGAAGAAACATTGAATGGCGATTTAAACAATGTTGCAAATTGGCTATCCGCAAATAAATTAACTTTAAACAACAGTAAAACCGAATATATGATAATTGGTACCAAGAAAAGGCTTAGCCAAGTAACTTTTGATCCGGTTATCAATGTTGGTAATTTAGAAATTAAACGAGTTAAAACGACAAAATCGTTGGGCCTAATGATAGATGAGTCTCTAAGCTGGTCAGCGCAGGTCGAACACATTTCAAAAAAGGTTACTTCAGGCCTCGGTATACTCAGACGACTTCGAGATACAATTGAATACAATACCCTAATAACAATATACCAATCCATAATCCAACCTTACTTCGATTATTGTGCTCAAGTGTGGGGTTGTCTAGGGAAAACATTAGCAGATAAACTACAAAAGTTACAGAGCAGGGCGTTTCGAATAATCACACGTGAGAATTACACGACACGATCAGCTGACATATTAAGTAAGCTAGGAGTTCCCAACCTCGAAAAACGATGGATCCAACAACTTTCAATTTTCATGTATAAGGTAAAAAACAAAATGGTTCCTGATTATTTGTGTGATATGTTTACAAATATTAGTGACGTACACGACCATAACACAAGACAATCGAGAGCCAATTTGACATTACCTAAACCAAAAACAAACAATATGAAAAATGCATTCTCATATAGAGGGGCGGAAGTCTGGAACTACCTTTCTTCATCACAAAAGTCCTCGGAAACTATTGCTAATTTTAAATCTAACATAAAACGTGCATGTTAATATTAAGTATCATATTCATTTTCCCTTTGTTGTTATCTATAGTTATAATAACCTTCTTGTAAATATCGTAATTCATATTTTTACTAGTGTAGGCACGGCCGGTTGGAAGATCACCTTTTTCTTTTCTTTGTACATAATTATTTTATAAGGTGAAATTGTACCGTGTTGAAATATAGTTCATAATAATAATAATAATAATAATAATAATAATAATAGAACGCCTGCCACGCAGGCTAACTGCTATTAGACCGCAGAAATACCTTGCGCCAAAAATATCGTGCGACAGCCATGTCATCCTTTAAACCATCTACTACATGTGATAGAGTCTTACTCCCACGGTTTAACCCTGAGATCGGGAAATTCAAGAGCATTATGTAAAGTAACTAAAACAAAACGGTATGAAAACTTTCCTTTTCCGCAGCTAAGTCCCTCCCACAGCTGTCATTCATGCAACGTCTGTGAGTGTGAGAATGTAGATATGGAAATATAACCGTATAGATTTGACTTTTTAACTTTATAGAAATTTTAACTAACAGCTATTTATCGTAATCTTAATTGATGTATTACCATGTTATTCAATTATTTGCCAGAGGGTTTTAATAATAATAATTCATTCATTCATTTTCCCGTTAAATATCTGCTAATACAAACTTGTTATCATCCTCTCTATGAAAAAATCTCGTAGTCGTTCTCGTAGCCGTTGTCGTAGTCGTTCTCGTAGCCGTTGTCGTAGTCGTTCTCGTAGTCGTTCTCGTAGTCGTTCTCGTAGTCGTAGTCGTAGTCGTTCTCGTAGTCGTTCTCGTAGTCGTAGTCGTAGTCGTTGTCGTAGTCGTTCTCGTAGTCGTAGTCGTTCTCGTAGTCGTAGTCGTTCTCGTAGTCGTAGTCGTTCTCGTAGTCGTAGTCGTTCTCGTAGTCGTTCTCGTAGTCGTTCTCGTAGTCGTAGTCGTTCTCGTAGTCGGTCTCGTTGTCGTTGTCGTAGTCGTTCTCGTAGTCGTAGTCGTTCTCGTAGTCGTAGTCGTTCTCGTAGTCGTAGTCGTTCTCGTAGTCGTAGTCGTTCTCGTAGTCGTTCTCGTAGTCGTTCTCGTAGTCGTAGTCGTTCTCGTAGTCGGTCTCGTTGTCGTTGTCGTAGTCGTTCTCGTAGTCGTAGTCGTTCTCGTAGTCGTCGTTCTCGTAGTCGTTCTCGTAGTCGTTCTCATAGTCGTAGTCGTTCTCATAGTCGTAGTCGTTCTCATAGTCGTTCTCGTAGTCGTTCTCGTAGTCGTTCTCGTAGTCGTTCTCGTAGTCGTTCTCATAGTCGTAGTCGTTCTCGTAGTCGTTCTCGTAGTCGTAGTCGTTCTCGTAGTCGTAGTCGTTCTCGTAGTCGTGGTCGTTCTCGTAGTCGTTCTCGTAGTCGTTCTCGTAGTCGTTCTCGTAGTCGTTCTCGTAGTCGTTCTCGTAGTCGTTCTCATAGTCGTTCTCATAGTCGTAGTCGTTCTCGTAGCCGTTGTCGTTCTCGTAGTCGTTCTCGTAGTCGTAGTCGTTCTCGTAGTCGGTCTCGTTGTCGTTGTCGTAGTCGTTGTCGTTGTCGTTGTCGTTGTCGTAGTCGTTCTCGTAGTCGTTCTCATAGTCGTAGTCGTTGTCGTAGCCGTTGTCGTAGTCGTAGTCGTTCTCGTAGTCGGTCTCGTTGTCGTAGTCGTTGTCGTTCTCGTAGTCGGTCTCGTTGTCGTAGTCGTTGTCGTTGTCGTAGTCGTTGTTGTAGTCGTTGTCGTAGTCGTTCTCGTAGTCGTGGTCGTTCTCGTAGTCGTTCTCGTAGTCGTTCTCGTAGTCGTTCTCGTAGTCGTTCTCGTAGTCGTTCTCGTAGTCGTTCTCGTAGTCGTAGTCGTTCTCGTAGTCGTTCTCGTGGTCGTTCTCGTAGTCGTTCTCGTAGTCGTTCTCATAGTCGTAGTCGTTCTCGTAGTCGTTCTCGTAGTCGGTCTCGTTGTCGTTCTCGTAGTCGTTCTCGTAGTCGTTCTCGTAGTCGTTCTCGTAGTCGTTCTCGTAGTCGTTCTCGTAGTCGTTGCCGTAGTCGTTCTCGTAGTCGTGGTCGTTCTCGTAGTCGTTCTCGTAGTCGTTCTCGTAGTCGTTCTCGTAGTCGTTCTCGTAGTCGTAGTCGTTCTCGTAGTCGTTCTCGTAGTCGTTCTCGTAGTCGTGGTCGTTCTCGTAGTCGTGGTCGTTCTCGTAGTCGTTCTCGTAGTCGTTCTCATAGTCGTAGTCGTTCTCGTAGTCGTTCTCGTAGTCGGTCTCGTTGTCGTTCTCGTAGTCGTTCTCGTAGTCGTTCTCGTAGTCGTTCTCGTAGTCGTTCTCATAGTCGTTCTCATAGTCGTAGTCGTTCTCGTAGCCGTTGTCGTTCTCGTAGTCGTTCTCGTAGTCGTAGTCGTAGTCGTTCTCGTAGTCGGTCTCGTTGTCGTTGTCGTAGTCGTTGTCGTTGTCGTTGTCGTTGTCGTAGTCGTTCTCGTAGTCGTTCTCATAGTCGTAGTCGTTGTCGTAGCCGTTGTCGTAGTCGTAGTCGTTCTCGTAGTCGGTCTCGTTGTCGTAGTCGTTGTCGTTCTCGTAGTCGGTCTCGTTGTCGTAGTCGTTGTCGTTGTCGTAGTCGTTGTTGTAGTCGTTGTCGTAGTCGTTCTCGTAGTCGTGGTCGTTCTCGTAGTCGTTCTCGTAGTCGTTCTCGTAGTCGTTCTCGTAGTCGTTCTCGTAGTCGTTCTCGTAGTCGTTCTCGTAGTCGTAGTCGTTCTCGTAGTCGTTCTCGTAGTCGTTCTCGTAGTCGTGGTCGTTCTCGTAGTCGTTCTCGTAGTCGTTCTCATAGTCGTAGTCGTTCTCGTAGTCGTTCTCGTAGTCGGTCTCGTTGTCGTTCTCGTAGTCGTTCTCGTAGTCGTTCTCGTAGTCGTTCTCGTAGTCGTTCTCGTAGTCGTTGCCGTAGTCGTTCTCGTAGTCGTAGTCGTTCTCGTATAGCCGTCGTCAAATCTAAAGTTCCGTAATGGCATGACTCATGAATATACAGTATATTTAATATAATATGTGAATAATCATTTATTTAGGGTTGGCAAGCCGTACAGATCAGGAAAAGATGTAGCATATGACTATAAACATGTACTTACTTTCACTGATAAACCCAATGAATTCAGGGTAAGTCTCAATTAATGGTCTGAGTAAGACAAAATTCATTTGCTTGCATATTTTATTGCATGTCCGTTGTTCAGCTTGAAATTTCAAGAAACTCCATACCTCCGCCAGCAAATTATATCAAGTATTCATGCATAAATTATACATGCATTAATTACGCATTCGGTTATTTTCAGCCAGGAAAAGCAAGACAAACTTTGTCCAAGTTGAACCAAAATTTAAATCGGTTTGTCCTTGGTCTACGGCCATTAGCTCCACAAATTTTCGTATTAAACTGTTTGATCGTATTTAAGTGATACAAGCACACACACACACGCACACACACACGCACACACACACGCAGCCAATCACATTACAGGATACTTCATATTTATCTGTCATGTAGTCAACTTACTTTTCTGCCTAAATAAAAAGTTCCAGAAAAATTCTGGAAAGTGCGTTTGAAAGTTATGGTGCTTTCTCAATGTATTAATTTTAATTATTGTAATTCATATGCTTCAGATGGTTGTTGATTTCCTGCTAACTTTAGTTCGCTTTTTGTCTTCACTTTGTCGGTTTGGTTTGTTCTAAAGTCCACTGTATATTTGGCAAAAAGATGCACTGCTCATGCAACCAATCAGAACGCGCGAAAACGTATTTATTACGCGAAATTTATACTAAAATTGTATCTATTCTATATATACTGCCACACATATATACAATTTAAGATAAGATCTCGTGTTGTTTTTGTTACTTTTTCAGGACAAGATCGATAAACAAATAAGTTCTGGTAATCGTGATGTGCCAGAGGGTACGTTCGACGCTTTGATGCAAGTCGCAGCCTGCGAACAGGTTCGTTTCCACCATATACTGTATGTGCTCTTTTCGCTTGTGTTAGAACAGGTATTGGGCGTTTTGTACTTCTGGCAGACTTTGGAAAAGGAATAGGTGAAAGTTGTGCGAAATTTGGCTAACAATCCATCAACATATATGGTAACAAATGCACTAAAACACTGTGCCACCAATAACAACTGTTCTAGAATAATCGTATATTTGAATGTTGAAGGTTTTTTGTAGATGGAATGTTCGAGCGCAATTTTTATAGTTACATCATTATTTTAGACCTAACCAGGAGAAGTTGCGAAAAATACAATTCTTCTGGCCGGAATCGAATCTGCGGCGTTGCGATCCATGCATAAGAAATGCAACAAACCATTAATACCAAACGACAAATACAAATACCTCATTATTTTAGTACAATTTGATTTCAGGAACTAGAGTGGGGGACGAAAGATACAACACGACGTATGGTACTTATTGCAACTGATGCTACATTTCATATGGCTGGAGAAGGCAGGGTAATGTTGATTATATTTTGAAATACTGTAGCATGTGTCGTTCTTGTGGACCCTTTAACACATCAAGAGTGTCATCCAGTCACGATACAGTGATCGGAATGTTCCATTGTCTTTTCATTGTTTTGGAAATCCCTAAACCTAGGACCACGTCTCACATGTGACAGTCAGTGGCGTTCAACCACATCAAAATATATATCTCTGCCTCTGCTAAAAAGAGAACTTAAGCGTGGTGTACGGCACCGTAATGACTACAGCCGGTCTTGGATCGAACAAGTGTGTTGTTTTCTACATAACATAACAAAACAAATATATTCATTTTTACCTTGCATTCCTTAGTCTTGGGTGAGACTATAGTTGAACGGGATTTCCTGACCTAATTAAAATCTGTTTCAAGCTCCCGGCGACGCTTTGCGTGCGTAAGTTTTAGCATACGTGTCCACAGGTAGATGCAGTGGACGGTATTTTATGGGAATGATTTCTGTTGTTTAGTTTGGTGGTATTTTAAAACCAAATGATGCACAGTGTTCGCTTGGAAAAAAGGCTGGTGCTCTTGAGTATACCAAGGATCTGGAACTGGTAAAGTTCACTGATCTGCAAATAATACTGTATCTATTGTGTAAAAATTATACTGGAAGTCAACCATTACCACTGAACTATTAGTAAACTGGAACGCTAAACCTATGATCATGTCCTATGATTGGTTCCAATGCGCGGGAAAATGAACTTTCAAACGTGCCAAAGCTCTGACCTCGCGCTGACCAATTCATTTGTTCAAGTTCCTCGAGATATTCATACACTTCCTGTGAAAGTTGACCAATCACAATCCGTATGTGATTTGAATACGAATCAACTGACCAATGAGGAACTGATCCTGCATTGCAGGAAGTAAACAATATTCAAAAATCAAGAATTCGGTTGTTTTCATGTAACTGAAATTCTTCAAATGTGTTTACATTTGTGCTCAGAAAAACGTTTAATTGAAATACATGTATGGCTTCTCAAGAAAAATGTCAAAGTGTTGAAGATTTTCTATGGTTTAGAAAACGGTTTAGAACCAGAATTGAATAAATATGCAATGCCGCGTTGCGAGATCAAGGTTTTACTTCAACAAATATAACAAATATTCATTTTAT
Source organism: Trachythela sp. YZ-2020 (assembly GCA_016169945.1). Lineage (NCBI taxonomy): Eukaryota > Metazoa > Cnidaria > Anthozoa > Malacalcyonacea > Clavulariidae > Trachythela > Trachythela sp. YZ-2020. The sequence continues at coordinate 6,568,936 of JADLSH010000369.1, forward strand.
TTTTAGAAACTAAGCGATCAAACGTGGGGGTTTTCTAATCTATATTTCAAAGGAAAATGTCACTTTCATCTGTTTACAATATATATTTTTTCCCGTTAACTCTTTTAGTACAGTAAAAATAATGGAAGTGTATGACAAAAATGACAGGCGTCATTTTATAGTGCAATAAATGTCAGTGGCAAATTTTAGTTTATAGACCAAGTAATTTATTGTAAAGGTATGAAGAAATTTGTTCAAATTTGTTCTCTGTATGAAATTGTAACAAACTTTACTGTAATATAGCAATATTATTAGAAACAATATAGATTATAGTACAATTTTATAGTTTTAAAACACAAATATGTATTTATGTACAAACAGTGAAAGTGTTTATTTTTGTGGCGCTATTTTGAGGATCGATTCTGATATATAATACGATAATAAATAAAAAAAGTTAAACAAGTACATAAATACATATTTGTGTTCTAAAACTATAAAATTGTACTATGATCTATATTGTTTATAATATTACTATATTACAGTAAAAAATATGTTACAATTTCATACAGAGAACAAATTTGAAATTTAGAAAAAACTTTTCTTCATACCTTTACAATAAATTATTTGGTCTATAAACTAAAATTTGCCACTGACATTCATTGCACTATAAAATGACGCCTGTCATTTTTGTCACACACTTCCATTATTTTTACTGTACTAAAAGAGTTAACGGGAAAATATATATATTGTAAACAGATGAAAGTGACATTTTCCTTTGAAATATAGATTAGAAAACCACCACGTTTGATCGCTTAGTTTCTAAAAATAAAATGAATATTTGTTATATTTGTTGAAGTAAAACCTTGATCTCGCAACGCGGCATTGCATATTTATTCAATTCTGGTTCTAAACCGTTTTCTAAACCATAGAAAATCTTCAACACTTTGACATTTTTCTTGAGAAGCCATACATGTATTTCAATTAAACGTTTTTCTGAGCACAAATGTAAACACATTTGAAGAATTTCAGTTACATGAAAACAACCGAATTCTTGATTTTTGAATATTGTTTACTTCCTGCAATGCAGGATCAGTTCCTCATTGGTCAGTTGATTCGTATTCAAATCACATACGGATTGTGATTGGTCAACTTTCACAGGAAGTGTATGAATATCTCGAGGAACTTGAACAAATGAATTGGTCAGCGCGAGGTAATGTATCGAATCAATATTTGAGGAACACTTCAATTGGAACGACAGTAAACAATATCAAATATTTTTCTACATAATGTAATATCTTCGAACTCTATCCGGAAGACCCAAAAACTCAGAAAAAAAACAAAAAGTGATTTTTGCTGTTTTGTTCCTGTAATATATTAGTAGTTGCAAGTACTGTACTTGAGTGAAAAGTTCAATTGTCCTAGTATGCTCTACGATGAAAAAGGAAAGCGTTAATGAAAGTTAAAGTGGCAAAATTTATACGGTGTTTTAAACTATATTTTTCATTTGCCACTACCTACATGTCGACCATCACGCCCCCTGACTTATCATTCCAGTTTACTTATAGTTCAAAGGCCATTTCTAAGAAACCAACTGCATAACATTGTTTGAGGTGCAGGTGCTTTATATGCTAAAATACTGTAATATAGTAATCAAGTTTGGACAACGTGTTAAGAAGAAGCCAGTAATTTTCCCCCTACATTTGATCCTTTAGTAATGGCGGATTTTATTGTCTAACAGTGTTTCACTGGCTTCATTCTGCACCAGTGAACAATGAGTTGAGCCTTACAGTCTTGTCTTCAGATCAGTGGTAAAGTTATCTCTTACAATCTCCATCACTCAATATTTGTTTTCTATTTTTAAATATTCCTGACCCTTTTACTAACAGGCGAGTTTTAGTTAAGTGTTTCATATTTTGTTGCACGTGATAGTCAACTTCAAATGTACGGTTTTTTAACACTTATGATGTTTTAAAACACTTACTTCATTTGCCAACGACGCAAGGTCAGTACGATTTGGCCCTCTGATAACTGTTTGTCCTTTTCGAGTTGACCACTAATATCTCACTCCACCTATCCTAATTTAATGCTAATAGGCCGTGGGATGAGGGTCGAAAATGTTCAATTCCGTAGCACCCCTCGTGTAACTACATAATTTTTACATGAATGGATAGATTAGAACTTACTTAGTTAGAATCCGCTTCCCCCCAAGCGAAATAGTTGCACAAATTGAAGTACAACCTCTCCAAAGTTCGGGCTTTCTCGTGTTTCGAAATCCATGAACGGCCATTGTTGTGTTACAACTACGCATGCGCTTGACCACAAAACACTTAATGCGCATGCGCAGATAGGAAAACTGATCTCAACGCAGACTGGACAAGAAAAAAATTATGAAATGTGCGAAAGCAGGGCTGAAGTAATATAAGATGACATCGGATTGTTTTAAAAATATATGATATTTTTATGTTCTGTGCATTTTACCATTAAAATGCCAAACATTCTGAGCAATGTACCGTGTCAAGCCCTCGCCAGGAACACTTCCAAGCCAACATTACAATAATAACTTATTAAAAATATGATGTTATTTTATACTACAGCAATTGCATGACGTTTTTGCAAGCAAATCTGTTTTTCAGGCTTTAAATATTATCACAATCCTAAACATTATAGAACACGCATACCGTAATTTCTCTATTAATTTGGGGGGGGGGGGGCTTATTTCTAATATATACAAAGAGTCTGTTTGCACGTTTGATTCTCTTTATAAATATACAACATCGGGTACAGTGATGTTACGTACCAAAGTATCAGTAAAATATCATAATTATCTTTAAAATACAATACTTTCATGCTTCACAATTTTATAAATTAATTGCTTACAGGAGAGGGGCAGGGGGGTGCTTAATAGATAAATTACGATATGCCATAAATAAGTATTACTCGGTGTTCACAATCTTATTTATTTTCTAACTCTCTTCCCATCAATTTTATTAGTCCAGGTTCCTTGTTTATTTATGCAGTTGCCTTCATCAAATTCTTCATCACTATTTTCAGCTTTACTCAACATATGTTCCTCAACTAAATCAGAAGTATCGAAGTTCTCAGCATACACAATTTCACTAACATTTCTAGATTTAGGCAAATAGAATACCAGCTGGGGATAACTGTTAATTAGCTGCTGCTTGAGCTCGGAAGACCTGTATTTCGATGCATCTACATTCTCAGTTTCTTTAGCAATGACAACAAATTTCTCAATCATGTACTTTATTGCTTTTCCCTTGAGGATTTCAGTTTCAATGACTTCTTTACAGAATACATTGTAAGATATTTCATACACTGGTGGTGCACATGTTGTGGTCGTCTTTGCCTCCCTTGCAAGGAATATGGTATAGTTGCTATAGCAAACTTTGTGGTAGCGGACCTCCAATGCAACACAGTCTTTATCTCTAATCTGCACAAGTATCCGCTCATCATTTTTCCTCTCAGCAGCTGTACGTAATAAGCCAGCATCAATTGTACTTGCCAACACTAGTGGTGTTCCTCTTCTCTTTTGTGTTTTCTACACAAAACATACAAGTTTAGAATGCCTGTTTAAAAATGGCATTTACCAACTAAGGGCCTGTTTATATGGAACCCGGGCTGGCTCGCTGACCGGGCCAGCCCGCTTAGCAAGATCTCGCCATGTAATTGATTTTATAGTAAAAACTACTGTGCGTTTATATGGACAAGCGGGCTGGCCCGGTTCCAGAGATCTCACTTGAAAAAGGCGAGATTAGCTTACCAGGATGAAAATTTCCCCATATAAACACTCACTAACCGGGTCATCCCAGTTGCCGGGATGAAAGTTGAAAGAGACGCCACCACCAATTTGTGTGTAAGCTATTTTTAAGAACTGTCAAAACAATGTCAAAGGTCAAAACAACAAAATCATCCCGCCTGCTGGGATGAAATGTTCTCATATAAACACAAGACAAATTCATCCCGCTTACCGGGCTGGCCCGGTCAGCGAGCCAGCCCAGGTTTCATATAAACAGCCCCTAAAGCAGGGTGAATTTGACAAATTAACCAGGTATTAAAATAAAGCTACTCTGGTTTGTAAAGTTTATGAACATTGTGTTCATAAACTTTACAATCCAGAGTAGCTTATATTATGCTTGTTTAAATAAACTTATTATCTGGATAATTAACCCATTAAGATCCAATGCACCCATATAGGTATATGCACAAGACAGTAAGGCACAATATGACAACTTTTCCACCAAAAGGTGGTCCATAGAATATAAAGATACTGTACACAAGAAATTGTACATAATCATACCTTGTCTCTTGAAACCAAGACGAATCTCTTCCACAAATAATGCAGCATTCTGGTAGTACATGCTTGTTTCTTTGAGGCAAGGTCTTACTTGGTTCCACTGAAATGACTGAATTGCGTGTAATCTTTCTTCTGGGTTCCACGGCTGGTAAATGCTGGTTCCATGTGGCATGTGTGGTCTACGGTATTAGTGACCTTTTCCGTGCTTGTACTAGCTCCGTTTTCCTACGGATCTTTTCTTCATCGCTAAATTTCTTGTAGCATTTCATGTGGTGGTACCATTCTAAATCAAAACTTTCGTTTGTGTTCTCTGCCAAGTATGAATAATTGACGAATTCGTCATCAAACTTATCATACGAATCCTTCGCTATCTCAGCTTGCAGGCAATTAAGTTTCGCCCATTTATTCCTGCAATCGACAAATTTCTTAAGCCTTTGACGAGTAACTTTAGAAAGTTGCTCGGTTACGCCTTCAAAATGCATAAAACATGAGGATATTCGAATTTTCGACATATCGTCATTAGTAGCCATCTTGAATATGCGTGTTTTATTGAGATCAGTTTTCCTATCTGCGCGTGCGCATTAAGTGTTTTGTGGTCAAGCGCATGCGTAGTTGCAACACAACAATGGCCGTTCATGATTTCGAAACACGAGGAAGCCCGAACTTTGGAGAGGTTGTACTTCAATTTGTGCAACTATTTCGCTTGGGGGGAAGTGGATTCTAACTAAGTACGTTCTAATCTATTGATTCATGTAAAAATTATGTAGTTACACGAGGGGTGCTACGGAATCTGTTTTCTAAGCATATTTTCGACCCTCATCCTACGGCCTATAATAATGGAGAATTGTGCATTAAAGTAATCAAGCCGTCATAAGGAAAGTCACTTTATTAAGTCATAATTTTACCACAAAGGATTTCGCGATTTTCATAATGCTTGATAATTACTTAGTCATGATTGCTCAAAAATGTAAATCTTAGGATAACAGATGTGAGCCATCGTAATATACCCCCCAGCACTATCCAAGTATCCATTGTCCTTTACCTCCAATATATAAAAATATAGCTGCTGTAGTTTTCGATATTTTTCATTTATCACAGGATTATCCGACAGTGAACCAAGTTTATCAAAGACTGCGAGAATCCCAAATTCAACCAATATTTGCGGTTTATAACAGTGCCGGCGATAAATCTACTGTACCAACGTACGAGGTAAGATTGTTTAGTAAGGGTGGGAAATAAAGGGACACTATAAGCGATTAGTTCTGGTGAAGTATATTTTTTGTGATGCTTTTTTCACACGACGAGATCATACATTCTTAAAATCACTCATAGTTTCATAATTCAAGAGCAAAACACAAAGGAAAACAGTACCATATTGTTGTCTTGACATCCATATAAGTTAAGATCACATTCGCGTTCAATTGCTCTTCAAATAGTAGCTTGTTTTTCGACACATTTTCTTAAGGAGTTTCAAAGCACTATAATGAACTACTTGTGTATTAACCTTAGCGAAATTTCTTGACTGTTGGGAAAATACTGCACTGTACTGTAGTCTGCATTGTACAGTACTGTAATGTAGTATGCACTGTACTGTAATGTACTGTAGTCTGCATTGTAATGTATTGTATTGTAATGTACTGTACTGTATTGGTACTGTAATGTATTGGTACTATATTGCACTGTACTTTATTGCGATTGTACTATACTGTAAATAGATGTATTCGCAAGTATAATACTGTAATTAGGTTATCATCAGTATTTGCCTACAGTTGCTCTTAGTCTTTTGGTTTCTGTGTCGCTGTACTATAGTTCAAATAACATGACGTATTGCCCGCAAGGAAAGGCTTCATAATGATGTTTAAACTTTAGGCTGTCATAAAGAACTGGAATCATATAAGTGCCACTTTGGGACGATTGGATGGAGACTCGAGCAACATCATCCAGCTTATTGGAGATAGCTACAATGTGAGTGAAATGTTTTAGCTATATAGTTTACATGTTTTGATGGACAACACGACTTTACGGTACATGCATGCACAGAATGGAAACGCGAAATGTTTAACAGGGTTATTACAAAATCTTTACAGATGTATACTGTTATGGCATCCAGGCTAGGGCATCCAGGCTAGGGCATCCGGACTAGGGCATCCGGACTAGGGCATCCAGGCTAGGGCATCCGGACTAGGGCATCCAGGCTAGGGCATCCAGGCTAGGGCATCCGGCTAGGGCATCTGTGCTAGGGCATCCGGACTAGGGCATCCGGACTAGGGCATCCAGGCTAGGGCATCCGGACTAGGGCATCCGGACTAGGGCATCCAGGCTAGGGCATCCAGGCTAGGGCATCCGAGCTAGGGCATCTGTGCTAGGGCATCTGGGCTAGGGAATCCGGGCTAGGGCATCCAGGCTAGGGCATCCGGGCTAGGGCATCTGTGCTAGGGCATCTGGGCTAGGGAATCCGGGCTAGGGCATCCAGGCTAGGGCATCCGGGCTAGGGCATCCAGGCTAGGGCATCCTGGCTAGGGCATCCAGGCTAGGGCATCCAGGCTAGGGCACCCGGCTAGGGCATCTGTGCTAGGGCATCTGGGCTAGGGAATCCGGGCTAGGGCATCTGGGCTAAGGCATCCAGGCTAGGGCATCCACGTGGGCTAGGGCATCCGGGCTAGGGCATCCACGTGGGCTAGGGCATCCGGGCTAGGGCATCCGGGCTAGGGCATCCGGACTAGGGCATCCGGGCTAGGGCATCCAGGCTAGGGCATACAGGCTAGGGCATCCACGTGGGCTGGGGCATCCAGGCTAGGGCATCCACGTGGGCTAGGGCATCCAGGCTAGGGCATATAGCTAGAAAACAGTTTCGACTGATGCAGATACCCACTAATAGGTAACCGCCCCCATCTGGCGGCGGAAGTGACGTCACGCTTTCATATTACACCGGAAGTAATTAGTATTCAGAGTGTGTGGAGTGATGACGTCATCAGCGTACGTACCCCTGTGTCCTATTTTGCATTGTTATGAAAAAAATATGTGAGCACAAATAAAAACCTAAAGTTTCGTTCATATTCTTTTGTAAATGTGATGGCCCGGAAGCTCATCCAACCAGTCCACGTTGAGTTCAAAAGGGAGATAAATGGGGTTATACGAATACGAAAATGTATACATTTTTAGAGCGAAATATTGTGGTGACGGTGAATAATGTGGATACGTACCCTTTGAGAGCAGCCCTGTTCGGCTGTGATCTCAATAAACCATATCTTACACATTTCTGTTAAGCCCATAGCACGTAAGGGACAGAAACGTAAACTTTTGCTAACAGAGGAAATGTTTACAAAGTCAAACGTTCTAAGCTGGACAATATACTTAATCACTGTTTATTTCTGTAAAATTGTTATACTTAAAGGAATAAATTTGTTTAAAATGTTAATCCGTGTTGTGTTAATTTATACATGCAGTCAACCAAAGCGGTGTACCGGTAGCGATATTTTACTTTAAAAATCAGTACGGTTTCGATGAGAACCTCCACTTTTTTCCTTTCGGGGCGAGCCAGAAGTACACTTGAAAAATTTCCCTGCGTTCCTGAAATTATGTCCCCAAAAGATGGCTAGAAAATCGTTCAAACGGGACGCAAGGGACGTCGGGACCTGCTAAAAACCCCTGCAAAGGTCCACGTCGGGACTCTAAAAATATCCGCAGCAAGGTCCCGTAAATGAGTACTTCTACGGGACTTGCTAAATATGTCCCGCAACAAGGTCCCGTAGAAGTACTAGCAAGTCCTGTAGAAGTACTCATTTACGGGACCTTGCGGCGGGACATATTTCCTTGCTGCGGGACATATTTAGCAGGTCCCGACGTCCCTTGCGTTTGAACGATTTGCTAGCCATCTTTTTGCGGACATAATTTCAGGAACGCAGGGAAATGTTTCAAGTGTACTTCTGGCTGGTTAAAGGAAAAAAGTGGAGGTTCTCATCGAAACCGTACTGATTTTTAGAGTAAAATATCGCTACCGGTACACCGCTTTGGTTGACTGCATGTATAAATTAACACAACACGGATTAACATTTTAAACAAATTTATTCCTTTAAGTATAACAATTTTACAGAAATAAACAGTGATTAAGTATATTGTCCAGCTTAGAACGTTTGACTTTGTAAACATTTCCTCTGTTAGCAAAAGTTTACGTTTCTGTCCCTTACGTGATATGGGCTTAACAGAAATGTGTAAGATATGGTTTATTGAGATCACAGCCGAACAGGGCTGCTCTCAAAGGGTACGTATCCACATTATTCACCGTCACCACAATATTTCGCTCTAAAAATGTATACATTTTCGTATTCGTATAACCCCATTTATCTCCTTTTTGAACTCAACTTGGACTGGTTGGATGAGCAGATGGGGCGGTTACCTACTCCCACTTACCCTGACAAAGTAAAGCCTACAAACAAGTAAAGATTGTCTTCTAAAGGTCAAAACTCGCAACCGCAATTTCTCAACCTGGCATTTTGCACAGCGCATTGTACTTGCTCCAATTCATAATCGCCATTCATACTAAATTACATATAGTATACGATTTCTGGCACAATACGACAAAGAATGAAGAATATAGATTTTTAGTTGCCACGAAAATCAACCAAGATGGCGTCGATTGCAAACGAGTCAATATACTTAATCACTGTTTATTTCTGTAAATATATTTCTATTCATAATACAGTAAGATGTTTTCAAAACAAACCAAAAATATTAAAGTAACTCAACTATTTCGATGTAAACGGCTGGACAAAACTTTTAAATCAACCAAGATGGCGCCTAATGACACGTAGTGACGTCATGTGCAAGCAAAGAATTGCTTGTCTCTGTCACCAAGTCATTCTATTTTGAGCAATGATTTACTTTAATGTTTATGAAGTCTTTAGTTGACTTTTTCACTTTATTCTTGTAGAGAATCACTTCTAAAGTTCAACTGAATACTGTGCCGTCCGCTCCTGATGGTGTTGACATTAAGATTCAGCGGAGGGAGTGTGGGTAAGTACCTTTTAGCCCCCATGAAGGTGGCTTATTTATTACAGGCACGTTTGAGGTGGGGCTGGATAATAAATCTAATCAGTACACATGCGTGGATGGGAGGTGGGGCTTATTAGAGTGAGAGGGGCTTAATATAATAGAATATTTTACTTCTCTTTACTTTTACTTTCTTCATTTCAAACTTCAACGCTTTCTAAAGTATTTTTGGCAACATTTTCACCAGAAAAAATTCCTGTGCATGCATGATCCTGTTATCCTGCACTATCAATCAAGATGCTTGTTTTCTATTAGTTATAGGTAAATACTTCATGTATGCCTAACGCCTATCCAACACTCATGGGTGGAAAAAGTATATTCATAGAATGCCAACCTGTACAACAGTCAACAATCTAGTATTTAATATTAGAGTGTAGACTCTAGAAGCAGATGACCATTAGATATATTTTAGATACACAGAGCTAGATATTTGCTGATTTGCAGTGCAGTTGTGAGCTCAACAGGCGTTGGAGGGAAAGGATGGACACATTTGGGACAAAATTATAAACATACATGAAGTAATCAGATATTCCGGTTCGTCTGCCAAATATAGTCACGATATATTCTATGAAATATATCTTATGGTCAAGTGTTCTAAATTGAGTGCTATATTTTAATATTCCTTTTTTTAGTTCTGATAGTGTTAAAGAGAACGAGTGTCTGGGCGTCAAACCTGGAACAAAGGTGAAAAAATATTTTGATTCTTTTCTACGTAGATTGACTTATAAAATGAATTTCGAAAAATCCTAGATCTGGACTAAAATCAAGACTACATTTTAAAAGGTGTAGCTCGAATTTGTAGAAATTTGCATATTGATTGCTGAGAATTGAGCATCTGTGGCGTTATGGTCAATGGCTACCCAGTGACCATAACATATCTTTAATTGCTGAATTTCGTTACTTTTTCGATCTATTTCATCATTTTTAGTGCCGGAATACTTTGCAGTATTGTAAGAAGTTGGCAAAAATTCACATGACACAGTCAGTCAGAGAGTCAGTCAGTCGTAGTGTAAACTTTCCGGGGGGTGTTCACAAATAGTACTTATTTGTCAAAACTCCAAGGTTGAAATGTTTTTACAATATTAAACGAAATTTATTCAGTTGTAGCACTACATAATTGTCTTCGGTTGTTTCACTGCGTGGTTAAGCAAACCGTACGGCAATATTTCATCAAGTAATTAATTAAAGCTCCATCATGTACATATATAGAACAGTGTGTGAGAAATCTCCCCGGTATCTAAATTTTTGGCGAAAAATGCAACTGAGCACGTGTTTATGGCATGAAATATTTGCGTACAAATGTCGGATGTTTAGCAGTGAGAAACCGTATGCAGCGTATATCAATATAAATATTGCTTTCTCCAGTTTAGCAGCAACAATTTAACATTATTTGAATATTGTTGAATCAGTAAACTAGTTATAAACATGAGTTTATGTGCCTATATTTTATCAAGAGAACCGCGTGTTTGTAATCCCTATTCTATATAATAGCTGAAAATAATTTGTCTATAAAGACCCTTGGCCTTCATGTTGAAAAATGTGTACTGTTGTGTATAGTAATAAGCTAAGAATAAGCTATAAATCAATTTACTGAAATAAACAAATTCAAAATAATTATTATTTTCGGAGTTTACTGCCAAATGCTTAAATTTGCTTTGTTACACGCATCGATACTCTGCCACTATAGCCAGAAGATAAGGAGTTGAATCTTATTTACATAATAGACATAATATAGATTTAATATGTAAATCAGACTGATCTTATTACGTACTATTACTAGAATATAAAATATGGTCTGTTACGTTTGTATAAACACTTGTGTTTTAGATTGTGGTATCATATAAAATGCTATTTTATTAAACTGAGTACGTTAGAAACTGACTGAGATTGTTCAAGTTTATATTTTATTTAACATGAAACGTAGAATTTTGTTCCTTTTACAATAGTGTTTACTTGACTAAGTTGTTTGCTAATCATAGCAGTAGTACTCAGACGACAATGCGAGCAAGCAAAAGGCTAGGTCACGCTAAACTCACTATAAATTGCAAAATGCTATTACATTGAAGTTAAAACGCGCACTATCTAAAAAACCTTCATTGTTAAATTGTGTGCACGTTCAAACACCGAACTGTTATCGCTATAGCAGTACCAACTTCCATTGCGTTTTGGTTCACTCGGTTTTATAAGTAATTATAAATGGGGCATAATTTGCCTGCGTATGTTTACGCTTGGCGTTAAAAACACGATTTTCAAAAGCGAAGTTAATAATAGAAGTAGATTAACACCCCCATCTGGCGGCGGAAGTGATTGTGTCGCGTGAACCGGAAGTACGTATAGGGGTATACGTATAGGGGTATACGTATAGGGGTATACGTATAAGGGTATACGTATATGGCACCGGAAGTATGTATAGGGGTATACGTATAGGGGTATACGTATAAAGGTATACGTATAACCCTCTTTAATTAAAGTTTATTGTATTGTATAGGGGTATACGTATAAGGGTATACGTATAGGGGTATACGTATAGGAGGGATAACGTCATAAACAAATGTGGCGCAACAACGTTCGATGCGGTCTGACTGGTTAAGTCTATGTACGGTACAAGTATAAAAGTCAAAAGGGTGATAAGTATTCATTTTAAGTTGTAGAGATGGAGTGTTTACATGGAAAACCTGCTGAACAGTCTACATGGGCACAAGATGTACAGGTAGATGAGGTTTCGTCCTCGGAATATAAAAAACTTTTCGGTTTGTTAGAAGCTATATACGTAGAGGCTGTTTCTTGCGAAGTCTGCAAACTTAGTAAAGAAAGGTGTTGTGGCTGTGAGTATGATCACCCAAGTCAGCGCCAGCACGACTGTCTCGTGCTATCAGAACAAGAGAGATGGCAAACGTATGGTTTGGAAGCGATAGAGCGAGTGATCAGTAAACGCATGGTATGGAGAGAGTTTATTGAAGCAGTTAGAGTAATGAAGCTACAGTACCATAAAGATGTTCGTGGGCATTCTGAAAGTCTAGAGAAAAGTCCTGATTCAACGTTTGTTTATTCATTGATGGACCTTCGTGAAAACACTGAGGATCGTGAGTTTGAGTCTATTTTGAGCTATCTTTCGTATTGGAGAGAGGACAGACTTTGAAATAAAATTATCTTGGAGCGACTTTGGGCGAGATCCTTGACGTCAGGGAAGCGTACAAGACACAAAAAAACGGCTCTTTTAAGAGCCATCAAATATACTAAAAGAACTAAACGAGTTTCGTGTTTACATATTTATAGTATGCACTGATCACATTTCGCTTAGCGTCGATACCCCAACACATGGACAGATCAAATGACAAATCAGAGATGTATAGTGTACACTGAACACATTTCGCTGAATATCAATACTTTTCGCATGAAATTCTTCGATAATCACTCATTTATCAAACCAATAGTCATTTTCCAGTGCCTAAGTTTTATTACTAGCTTACTAGCTTAGCTGTGAGATACAAAGGATTTGAATAATTTTTGACAGCTAATTGGAATATAAAATAATGATTTCCGACTTAGCAGCATGAGTCTACTTAAAACATTTTGATCTATGCAGACATATTTTGTTAGTCAGAAACTTATCCTCAAAATATAGCACTGATAAGACCTTTTTATTATGACATTACACAATCGTCTCTCTCTCTCCTTTTGCGATAAAAATGTGGACATGTTTGTGAGGCACTTATTGCTGATTTTTGACGTGCTATAGCGATGTTTACTATAGATGCTTACTGATGTTTACTTTGGCATGCTGTGTTCGTTGAGCCGTGCGCGCATAAATTTAGGTTGATCTATGCACACATATTTTGTTAGTCATTGACACTACTCAGTTCACGAATCCTTTAAGGGTGATATCGCCGCATTGTACAAGTATTTCTAGCTGTATCAATCCTTTTGCATAGCACACACATCCTTCTTGAATTCCATCGCCTTCGTATTTTTCTCATGCGTCTTCGCATTAAGGCCCTTCGCACAAATATACAGTTTTTACACATATTGTCCGGGTTTTACACTATTTTCCAGCTTAGATCACTTGACGTTTCCTATATTTCTGTATATTTTGGGGTTCCCTAGGAGTTCCCTTGGGGTTCTCTCGGGGTTCTCACATATTTAGCGAGTCCCGTAGAAAGTTCTCATTTACGGGACCTTTTTGCGGGACATATTTAGCAAGTCCTGTAGAAGTACTCCTTTACGGGACCTTGTTGCGGGACATATTTAGCGGGTCCCGACGTCCCTTGCGTCCCGTTTGAACGATTTGCTAGCCATCTTTTTGCGGACATAATTTCAGGAACGCAGGGAAATTTTTCAAGTGGAGGTTCTCATCGAAACCGTAATGATTTTTAGAGTAAAATATCGCTACCGGTACACCGTTTTGGTTGACTGCATGCATAAATTAACACAACACGGATTAACACTTTAAACAAATTTATTCTTTTAAGTATAACAATTTTACAGAAATAACGTAGCGACGTCCCGGGGTCCCGTTTGACAAAATGTGTAGGTCTTGCCATGGAACAGTCTTACGGGACGTCGGGACGCGTTCAGGTGCGTCCCGTATCGACGTCCCGGGGTCCCGTTTGACAAAATGTGTAGGTCTTGCCATGGAACAGTCTTACGGGACGTCGGGACACGTTAAAATGCGTCCCGTAGCAACGTCCCGGGGTCCCGCTTGACAAAATGTATAGGTATCGCCATGGCACAGTCTTACGGGACGTAAGGACACTTCTACAGGCTTTTTCAAGGACGTGTTTGTTCGACATAATCATTAAAAACTGTGTACCATGAAAAGAGAAGTCATTTCGCTCCATGCCACGAACGCGTAAAGACTGTCCTCTGTGCGGAACGAAAAACCTTTGCAAACTATCCAATCATTTGGCAGACACCCACCGGTTATCAAGTGAAGAAAGACGTGTTTATCTGAATAACGTCAAGTCATCTTGCGCAGATGAAGAAGACCACGACATTATGCCCAGAGCAAAAAGAGCTAGAATGGATAATTTCGATGAAGGGGCATCTACCTCTTCTGAATATCAAAACGGCGATATTTTCGATAGTGATGATTATAACGAGGAAGAATATAACAGCGAAGAAAAAGAGAGCAGCAGCGAAGAAAATGAGAACAGCGAGGAAAATGACAACAAAGAGGAGAGCGAAGACGGGGATTACCAAACGAGCGAAGATGGAGAGGACTATGACCCCTGGCAAACGTTGATACATGAAGCAAAACTGCACCTTTTTGATGAATTTCAAGAAAACGTTAAGTGCGTTGAAAATGAAGGTTTTAGTGAAGTTGAAGCTAAAAGGCGATCGTTTTCAGCAATTCTCCCAAAACTGACCAAAGAACTAGAAGATGTTTATGCAGACCGGCTGCTGTGGATGTCACACATGAAAAAAGATCCAACTCACCAGAAGATTATGCAGACAAGAGATAATTTGATAGACGTAGATTTCCTCGACCGGGACGAAGCTTTATATTCCGCAGTAGAAAAAAGAAAATATCTTTTCAAGCGTCTGCTAGAAGACAGACAGCATTTCCATGACAGTCATGATGATGATGGTGATGATGATGGTGGTGATGATGGTGATGATACTGGCGTACATTATCAATTGAAAAATAAATTACATTATCATTAATAATAAATGTGTTCAAAAAAAGCAATTGCCTCAGTCAAATTGTTTGATCACTTACTTTTTTCCTGAAACGGTGTAAGCCAGCAGATGTCTAGAGCAGCCCTGTTTGGCTGTAATCTCAGTAAACCATGTCTTACACATTTCTGTTAAGCCCATAGCACGTAAGGGACAGAAACGTAAACTTTTGCTAACAGAGGAAATGTTTACAAAGTCAAACGTTCTAAGCTGGACAGTAATCACTGTTTATTTCTGTAAAATTGTTATACTTAAAAGAATAAATTTGTTTAAAGTGTTAATCCGTGTTGTGTTAATTTATGCATGCAGTCAACCAAAACGGTGTACCGGTAGCGATATTTTACTCTAAAAATCAATACGGTTTCGATGAGAACCTCCACTTGAAAAATTTCCCTGCGTTCCTGAAATTATGTCCGCAAAAAGATGGCTAGCAAATCGTTCAAACGGGACGCAAGGGACGTCGGGACCCGCTAAATATGTCCCGCAACAAGGTCCCGTAAAGGAGTACTTCTACAGGACTCGCTAAATATGTGAGAACCCCGAGAGAACCCCAAGGGAACTCCTAGGGAACACCAAAATATACAGAAATATAGGAAACGTCAAGTGATCTAAGCTGGAAAATAGTGTAAAACCCGGACAATATGTGTAAAAACTGTATATTTGTGCGAAGGGCCTTAATGCGAAGACGCATGAGAAAAATACGAAGGCGATGGAATTCAAGAAGGATGTGTGTGCTATGCAAAAGGATTGATACAGCTAGAAATACTTGTACAATGCGGTGATATCACCCTTAAAGGATTCGTGAACTGAGTAGTGTCAATGACTAACAAAATATGTGTGCATAGATCAACCTAAATTTATGCGCGCACGGCTCAACGAACACAGCATGCCAAAGTAAACATCAGTAAGCATCTATAGTAAACATCGCTATAGCACGTCAAAAATCAGCAATAAGTGCCTCACAAACATGTCCACATTTTTATCGCAAAAGGAGAGAGAGAGACGATTGTGTAATGTCATAATAAAAAGGTCTTATCAGTGCTATATTTTGAGGATGAGTTTCTGACTAACAAAATATGTGTGCATAGATCAAAATGTTTTAAGTAGACTCATGCTGCTAAGTCGGAAATCATTATTTTATATTCCAATTAGCTGTCAAAAATTATTCAAATCCTTTGTATCTCACAGCTAAGCTAGTAAGCTAGTAATAAAACTTAGGCACTGGAAAATGACTATTGGTTTGATAAATGAGTGATTATCGAAGAATTTCATGCGAAAAGTATTGATATTCAGCGAAATGTGTTCAGTGTACACTATACATCTCTGATTTGTCATTTGATCTGTCCATGTGTTGGGGTATCGACGCTAAGCGAAATGTGATCAGTGCATACTATAAATATGTAAACACGAAACTCGTTTAGTTCTTTTAGTATATTTGATGGCTCTTAAAAGAGCCGTTTTTTTGTGTCTTGTACGCTTCCCTGACGTCAAGGATCTCGCCCAAAGTCGCTCCAAGATAATTTTATTTCAAAGTCTGTCCTCTCTCCAATACGAAAGATAGCTCAAAATAGACTCAAACTCACGATCCTCAGTGTTTTCACGAAGGTCCATCAATGAATAAACAAACGTTGAATCAGGACTTTTCTCTAGACTTTCAAAATGCCCACGAACATCTTTATGGTACTGTAGCTTCATTGCTCTAACTGCTTCAATAAACTCTCTCCATACCATGCGTTTACTGATCACTCGCTCTATCGCTTCCAAACCATACGTTTGCCATCTCTCTTGTTCTGATAGCATGAGACAGTCGTGCTGGCGCTGACTTGGGTGATCATACTCACAGCCACAACACCTTTCTTTACTAAGTTTGCAGACTTCGCAAGAAACAGCCTCTACGTATATAGCTTCTAGCAAACCGAAAAGTTTTTTATATTCCGAGGACGAAACCTCATCTACCTGTACATCTTGTGCCCATGTAGACTGTTCAGCAGGTTTTCCATGTAAACACTCCATCTCTACAACTTAAAATGAATACTTATCACCCTTTTGACTTTTATACTTGTACCGTACATAGACTTAACCAGTCAGACCGCATCGAACGTTGTTGCGCCACATTTGTTTATGACGTTATCCCTCCTATACGTATACCCCTGTACGTATACCCTTATACGTATACCCCTATACAATACAATAAACTTTAATTAAAGAGGGTTATACGTATACCTTTATACGTATACCCCTATACGTATACCCCTATACATACTTCCGGTGCCATATACGTATACCCTTATACGTATACCCCTATACGTATACCCCTATACGTATACCCCTATACGTACTTCCGGTTCAGGCGACACAATCACTTCCGCCGCCAGATGGGGGTGTTAATCTACTCATAGACCTTCGAAAAACAAATGTCATGAGAACTTGACAATCTTGACATATAAATACTGCTAGCTAATTCCATGCATGACTCATCTATTTACGTCAGCAATAAATAAACATTACTTGCATTTACTTGTAAATTATGGTGTTACACACAGGATCCAAAATTCAACAAAAATATGTCTTCGCCGCAGAGTACTTCAGTGCTTCCATATTAATCTTTCGTTTTCCTCACTGAATTTCCCCCCATTTTCACTCCCATTTTCCTCAAAACTTATGGCTCTTTGAAACTTTGCACAATCCTTGGATCCCTAGTTCGTGTTTGTTCTTCCCTTGGAAATTTACGCCTCAGATTCGGTGATTACAGGCCACGCCAATATTCATATAGGCTTGTAAACACCTCGCCTATGACTATAGTCCATGCTATATGATATATTCCATATATATGACTATAGTTCATGACTATGACTATAGTCGATGACTATGACTACAGTCCATGACTATGACTATAGCCCATGACTATGACTATAGCCCATGACTATGACTATTGTCCATGACTATGACTATAGTCCATGACTATGATGTGAATTTTGTTATGGACATGTGATTGCTATGACTAAATATGTAGTAACAAATTTCTAAATATTTTTGTCTTGAAAACAAAAATAAGTGGTTCCCATGCCCCTTGCTTGTCGTCAGATCAGCTTTGTGGTAGATATTTAACATGTTGGTGATTGATATTTTAGGTATCTTTTGATGTGATTGTAACGGCTACTTCATGCAAAAATAACAAGACAAGGTAATAACTGTCACCGAGGGTTAATATTTCTAGAAAAATTTCATTGAAATAAAAATATTCTATTGCATAGGTAGTATATATTTGACGATAATTTATTTTTGTTATCGTATCGTTGTTACGAGTATACAACTATATAACACGTGCATTTAGGGAAGACAACCTTAGTACTATTAGCGAGGTAAATAGTAACCAAGTGTTGATAGCATTTGAACAAAAATGAAGTTGCCTTTACATTTTTTAGTCATTAAAACGATTAAACCGTTTAAACGTGCTGGTTTAACACCATGTTGGTGTTACCAGAACCGTGGTCCTTGCTCTTGCGCGAAAAATAGTGTCATCTTTTCGCGTCAGGAATACGACTACATTCCTAACGTCGTGAAGTCGACATTTTGGGAGTGGCGACGTCTGATTGGTCGGCGGAAAATTGCGCTGAGATTAGCTAAAAATAGATAATTTAAGTACTTTATACACAGAATTTGGTTTCAAAATGCTTTGTGTAGTTTAAGATTGACGCCTAATCCAACCTTAAAAAGAATCTAAACATTTTGGCTAAAATTCTCCCTTCTATTAGCATTTGATTTTTGCCGCCATGTTGGTTAACAAATTCGGCGCAATTCTGTACACCAACATGGCGGCCAAAATGCAAGTGCTCAAATGAAGCTGATTTTAACCAAAATGTTTTTGAGTCTTAATAATGTTGGACTAGACATCACTTCTTAACCTTACCCAACCAAACATTTTAAAGCTACATTGTGTGTACAACATAGATTTAACAGCTTTTGAAATTAATGCTGACGTCAGCAATAACATTTTCAATTTCCGTGAAAATGAGCTATAGTTTGAAGTTTTAACAATAATAGGCATAGGAATGTAGTCGCATTCCTGAATGTTTTTACACGAAAACATGATACGTTTTTCATATGAGAGGAAGCTTCAATTCCGCGCTTTTGGTAAATAATATTGTTGTTATAACTACAATAAAATTGTTCAGATTATTACCATGGCATGTTCGTGTGACGGCATAAGACACTCTGGCGTGTTCTCTGGTGCTACTCAAACTTCTCCTTATCTTTATAGTTTTGTTCTGAGTGCGTCATCATTTGGTACAGTAACAGTTGAACTTGATATTATATGTAGCTGTGATTGTGAGAGTGGGGTAAGTAAGGATAATTACATCGATCTACAAAGAAAAATCCTTAGTGATTGGATCTATAACCTGTACATCTATAATCATGGTATATTTGTCCTTGATAAAAAAATCCTTTCAACTATTCAACCTCAAAGACAAACAAGATCATCTGACCCCAACTCGTAAAAATATATAGAATACCGAAATGTAATACGTCAACCTATCAAAAATCTTACAAAATCAGATGAACAAGAGTATGGAATACACTAGTCACTACCTAACTATATTAGTCCAAAAACAGAACATTAACAGATTTCAAGAAACTACTTTTCAGTCACTATACTCTAGCACTAGAAAATACGTACGACGTTGAAGATCCCTGTACATGGAAAAGTGTGTGCATTAAATGCAATTCCGCTCGGAGTCTGACGAACCTTTCTTTAACATGTTGTTTCTAGACGTTCTGTAATGACTATTGTCCAAATTTTGTTTAGCATGTACAGTATAATATAACTGTGTTTTGTTAACTGTTTCTGTACTATTGGGGCCGCAGTAATTGGCAATAGCTGTTGCGGTTGCCCAGCCAATTGTCCAAATGTTTATGTTATTGTTTAAAATGAAATGTAATGTGTACGTATGATGGGCAAAGTTAATAAAAAAAAAAAATAAAATAAAATAAATAAGTAGTAAAACTGCGGTTTACATTGAAATTTACACAACAACAACGAATAGAGAAAGAGTTTTTATATTTGCGTATTTAATATAATGTAGTGTTTATCGAACCAATTAAACGAATGTTTCTTGACTTGTCGACTTTCATGACGACTTGGCGCTTGCTCTGTTGCAGGGTTCGTAGTCTCGAAGACAAAAAAATTCAAAGACGTCTTTCTGCCTATTTTCAAAGACTTTCTGCCTATTTTCAAAGACTTTTCAAAGACCTTTGAGAGCAATCGATTGTACTGTGAGCACCATTTTTACCTGGTAATTATTAGTCCCGTCAAATCACAACCCGCTAAAAAGCGTCTTCTTTTCGATATTTCTGAATCTGCAATCGATCTATTTTATTAGCCATGGAATCGAAATTAAATACTAAAGAATTTAAAGACTTTTAAAGACTTTCTTCACTTTTTACACAATTCAAAGACTTTTCAAAGACCTTGCATGGAGATCTGCATTCAAATTTAAAGACTTTCAAGAATTTCAAAGACCGCTGCGAACCCTGTGTTGGCTGTGGAGAACGTCAAAGTGCTGTTATGCATTAACGTATAAACGTTTGCTCTGTCATTTTCAGATCCATGACAATAGCAGCTCGAAATGTAATGGTAATGGAAGCCTTGTGTGTGGTAAATGCGAGTGTAATGAAGGCTGGTTAGTATTAAACAATATTATGCCTCAACCTCAAGGAAACTTTAACAGGAAATTTTAACAACTGACACTGCGATTCTCTCTGTAGGTCTGGGGAATATTGTCAATGCGATGCGCAACAATTTTTAAGTATCGACCCAGATAAATGCAAGATATCAAACGAAACTGGCACTCTGGTTTGTGATGGAAATGGTGAATGTGATTGTGGGGTGTGCAAGTGTAATTTAGTTCCGGTAAGTTACTCCGATTGCAAAGCGAAATGAAAAAGGAGTTGTTGCAGCGACATTGTGCAATGTGATCATAATATTATAATCTTCGTTCACAATGTCAGACTTTATGATTGTCTGTTCGTAATCCTTGAAAACAGAACTTTTGGAAGCCTAATAATAATTGTTTATTAGGCTTCCAAACCTCTCAGATACAGCCCCCATAATGCCCCTATTACCACCGGTATTACCATCATCTCCCACAAACGTCCTATTTTCTTCCGCAGTAGCTGGTATACTGTAGCTTTCTGTAGCTGGTATTTTTCTATTTTCTCAATGTTGGTATAGGTAATAGCATGGTTTCGGATGCGATTTTGATAAGACATGGACTAGTGAGTTTTTTAAAACACTAAAAAAAGCACGAACTCGTGGATGTCTTTAAAACTCACGAATGCATGTTATATCCAAATTACATTCGAAATTATGCTATTACTATACTAATTATTCTGGTAAGTCTTCGGTCTCTTGAGATGGCTTCGGACAACTTGTCCCGACTGACAAAGTCGCGACTTACATAAGACGCGTCTTATATAAGACGCGAACACACTCGTATAAATGGTCAAATTCTAGTAAGTCGCGACTTGAATAAGAACAGGGGTTCAGGCTGTTCCACAATAAGTCGCGACTTATTAGAATTTGACTTTATATAAGACGCGTCTTATGCAAGTCGCGACTTATTTTCTCCCGTATAAATGGCCCTAATATGTCTCTAGACTAGTAAAAATACGTAATCTCATGTCATGTGTTCTTGTTCAGGGTAAATCGGAGAAATACTATGGGCAATTCTGTCAATGTAGTAACTTCAATTGTGAACAGTCTGACAACAAGTTGTGCGGTGGAAGTAAGTAAAACGTGCCTGAACGTGCTTTAGATTTCTCAAACTCATTAATAATTCATGAGCAAAACACAAAGGAAATCACGACCGTATCGTAGTTTTGATACCACGGTAATAAACATGCACCCATAAATTAACTCAACTTTCGCGTTGAATTTCCCTTTAAATACTGGTTTGTTTGAGAAGCTATATCATGCACTCGAAGTCGTTTATTATAGTGATTTAAAAACACCTCAAAGTATGTTAAAAAACTCGGCTAGCGCCTTGTTTTTCAACACACTTTTCGGTGTTTCAAATCACTATAATAAACTTCTTCTCGTGTATGATATATTACTTGACTACGGGTACGACTACGAGTGCAAGAATCGTCATTCGCGCGCTGGTAACGCCATATTTCGTTGTTGCCATCACTTGGAATTAACGATAAAATATGGTGCGTGACTGGCACGCATATGACGAATGGCTCAATGGCCCCTGACAAGGGGAGGGTTGAGGCGCAGAACCCTAAGAGAATTGCCATAACTACCGCGAACCCTGAAGAGTCCTTCTCTTTCCAGTCGCCCTCCGCCGAATTGTCCGATCTCACCATTTCAGAAGAAGAAGTTGTCGGCGATCATCTGTTACACTTGGATCAATCTAAAGCAACCCTGACGGCATTCCTGGTCGGATTTTAAAAGAATGCTCGTTTGTCATCGCTCCAAGCCTTTGCACTCTTTTTAACCATTCTCTTAACTCAGGAACCGTACCTTCTGATTTTTATATCTTATATATATCCATTATGAGCAAAGTCTTGGAACGTTGCGTCTGCAATACATACATATGCATATATTATTCAGCTCACTCCCGGGGCTTTTCAGTGACCGATTACATCAAGTATTTCGCTTACGTATATTACGTACTTAGCCTACACTATATATTTTTACAACAATTGTGATATTACTTTCCTAATCTATATATCCTAACCCACCCAGTCAGCTTTCCCTTACTCTTTTCACATGAGTAGAGTCCCCAGCGAGAATCGAACCCACAACTCAGAGGTGAAAAGCGCTTGCTCTGACGACTGCTCCACCGAAGCCCCTCGGTTTTATGATCATGTTCGGATATGATCAATAAAGCTCAGCACGGATTTCTCCACGGTCGGTCATGTGTAACACACTACATCATATTGGACAATTATTTGACAGAAATACCCAGACGTACGTTATTTTTTTTTGACTTTGCTAAAGCCTTCGACTCTGTCCATCATGATATTCTTCTGAAGAAACTTAAAGCATACGGTATATCAGGTAACATTTTCAACTGGTTCACTGACTACCTAAATGGCCAGCGTGTCGTTATCGAGGGTGCTGCTTCAGATTGGTCTCCGGTAACTTCTGGTGTCCCACAGGGAAGCATCTTAGGTCCCATGCTTTTCTTACTATTTATCAATGACCTTCCTGATGTAATACCTCCATCAACACCTACAAGACTGTATGCTGACGACACGAAACTATACAGGGCAATAACATCTCGTGAGGATTGCGTTCAGTTACAAGGATTCCAACATCGATTTCAACTCCTCCAAATGTAAAGTTCTAACTATAACCCGCCGCAAAAGACCGTTTATGGCGAATTACAATCTTGGAACAGCAGAATTAAAACGCGTGGATAGTGAAGTTGATCTTGGCCAAGATCACTATGACTTGTAATCTCTCCTGGGGCAGGCATATAGCGCAAATGATCACCAAGGCGAATAGGATGCTGGGATTACTACGAAGAACGTGCCCCTTACTAACGGATCGTGATGTTCGACGAACTTTATATTTTTCGCTCGTGAAATCCCAGCTATGTTATGCAACAGAGGCCTGGTCTCCATCTCAATGTAAGGACAAGATCAACCTGAAAGAGTTCAAAGGCGCGCCACAAGATGGATTCTTCAAGTGAAGAAAGGTGAAATGTCATACAAAGATCGGTTGCTTGCCCTGAATCTCCTACCATTGTCATACAACAGAGATATAAAGGATTTGACATTTTTCTTTAAAGCTCTAAAAGGATATTATGACTTAGATGTTCTTAATTTTGTGTCATTTGTTAATCATAGTCGTACTCGTGATCCTTAAAGTTCCGTCGTGTAAAACAAGTACTTTTCAGTCTCCGTTCTTCAACCGTATTGTCCCTCTCTGGAATCGTGTATGTAAAACAGCTTCACCTGCAGACCTTCGTAGTCTTATTATGTTTAGATCCTTTTTATCAAGAACGTACTTGCATTTATTTATTAGAATTTTTTATGTTGATATGACCTGTACTTGGTCATTCCATCGAAGTTGTTCTTGTCATAGGATATTATTTCCAATGTTTGTTGCATTCCCTATAGAATGTAGTACTGGTTCGCATGTGATGTTTGTGCATTGGTTGTGAATAGTTGAGTTTAAGCAATTGGTATATGTTTATGTATATTTAATGTTGTCGTTGATGTATATATATTTTAATCCTATTTAATCAGTTAATGTCCATTATGATCTTTGTATATTGAAACGGGGGAGTGCCTCGCATAGGACTTCGAGTCCAGTTCGCACTCTTGCCTCTCTTACCAATAAATTTGTTATAAATAACAGAAAAAGTGTGGTAGAATGAGCCATTGTGTCATTTTTTGACAATTTGACAATAATCAATTGAGTTAGAAACTTTAAGTTTGGAAGAAGCCTAGCTGCAAGCCTCCCCATCTTCCGATATAATAAGAAGAAATTTTGTAATCTGTCAAATCGTTTCAAATAGAATCGTTAGGTAATTATCTTTTTATATACAACTCTTCTGATGAGTTTTAGAACGTTTTAAGCACTAGATGATGAGACTTGAGAGCAAATATAGAGAGACCATTGTTGACCAATTTAGATCTAGACAGTACGTGTCCTTTTCTACCAATAAGTTGCAATAACCAGAAATTGTAAGGCCAATGTGTAGGGTGGATATAAGGTATTATATACACAAGCTCTGGATATGAGGTATTCTGCAATCTGATTGGTTCTCTACTAGCAGGATATTAGCTCATATCCTGCTGGTAGAGAAAAGTAGAAAAATGGCTGGCAGATTTGGACATTAAATGAAGAGGAAATTCAAGTTTTACTTGAAAAAAGTACGCCAAAATGTTCTGTTCATATCCAGAGCTTGTGTATATAGTAAAACAGTTATTCTACTCACTCTCGTCGTATATGACTGATAGCCGACGAGGCGGCTATCAGCTCATATACGACTCGAGTTCGTAGAATAACTGTTAAATATTGACTACAATCTTGTTAACTTGTGTGGCCCAAGGAGAATGTAGTTATTGACTAAAACATCTTTTTACTTCTAGCGTTACAAGGAGAATGTAAATGTGGGAAGTGTCGTTGCAAGAAAGGGTACATTGGAAGTAACTGTGGTGAAGTTGATTGTTCTCTATACTTGTCTCAATGTCTTACTAAAGGCGAGGTACGTTGTCTTATACAATTTCACGTTAATTTACTGCCCTATTATATTATATATTTTCCCTACCTTACATTGCTATACTATTGATCGTTCTATCTAGGGCGGAGCTCAAGTGAATTGTAGTAACCATGGGAAATGTGATTGTGGTGTGTGTAAATGTGATTCATTTTATGAAGGAGCGGATTGTGGAAAATGTCCGGTATGTTTCATTGTGTTTTTCTCGTTGCCTTCTAAGCAAATAGTAATCTTTATCCAGTGACGGATACTAGAGGGGCAAACGCTCCCTCTCCCACAATTCCTTAAAGCCTTTCGTTAATAGCTGGTTAACTGCATGCGCTACAACGCTTTTGCTATCATGAAAGCCTTGATAACATATAATTTAAGCAAATTCGCATTAAATTTCGGCCAAAAAACTTGTAGGAACAGTGAACTGCAATTACAGAAGAACGGGGATACGTTGGCAACCTAAATTCGCGGCCCCAATGTTTCGCCAAGTATCCGCCACTATAAATGTTCTTGCTGGAATTTGGTTTTAATATTTTCTAATCTTTTAATTATCGCTTGTCCTTTAATTATCTCTAATTAGCTCTAATTTGTTAAATTATAGTCATGTGCTGGCCGTTGCGGTGATTATAAGACATGTGTTGAGTGTAAAGTATTTGGTGTGACCCCAAGCAATGCAACGTTGTGTAACAATTGCCCGAGAATTGACCAAGTCAGCAGCCTTGCAAAGCTAAAAGAGTGTAAGTAGCGAGAGGATATTTATAGGTTCTATTAATACACTGCAGAGGCAAGTTGGTCAGTTTCGAGTTATAGTCGAGTTATTAGAGACCTTAAGATTGAGGTTTACAATTTTTACTTCAAACTTCAGTTTGATGTTAGACGTCAGAGGAAATAAATTTTGTGGAGATGAAAATAGAAGTACAAACTCTGAGATGTGTTTGAGCCGCCATCTTGTTTAGACAGCTGTGCTTTATAGTTGCATGGTTCCAAGCTTAGTTTTGTATTTTTTGTTTCAAAATGAATGAGTGCAATATGAAGTTAGCTAAGATGATATTTTAAGCATCTTTAGTAATATTAGGATATAGTTTATTAGTTTGATACTTTCGAAAAAAATCCTGAGGGATTATTCATACACGAAAACAATTTCCACACGTTGAAAAGCTGAAAATTTCCCGCAACTTGGACTGCGAGAATCTAGTCACGCATGATCGCTAGTGGTTTGTGGTCTTAGGAAGGTCTTGGGTATTCTTAAAAATACGTCAATATCAATGTCTCTATTATAGACATGTTGCATGGTTGAGGAAGAGGCTCGGTGCCACGTAAATTGTACATATCAAGAACTAGTGTTATATTCTGAAATATCCTAGTGGGTGGATGGTGGCTATTTAGGTTACGACCCAGGGCCGTAGCTAAAGCGAGTATTGGAGGGGTGCCCCCACGCCCCCAAGATTTCAGAATTTCTCATAATCGGAAATTTAGACCTCTATTCGGAAATAGAAACGCCGTGACTCTTTTTGTTTTCTCTGAGACATTTGTATATAGTACTCGCAAACTATGAGATTCGTGTTCAGAAAATTGAATCCTATTCAAAAGTACGAAGTTTCAGTCCAAAGTTACAAAAGCGACTGAAATTGTTTGTTTATTGAGATCATTGGAATGTGTCGTAAATTCGGAAAACATGTCATTGATATTTATTTAGACTTTCTCAAAGTCCCTCGTCTTTAGGATCGTCTTTATAACGAAGGAATTTTAGCGCACAAATTACAAATAAATATGGAGAGATCGATCTCAAAGGCGATTGAAAAAGCAAGGCAGTCTTCTGGTTATTCGCAGTTAAAAGAGTATCAACGGCAGACCATGGAAGCCTAACTATCTGGTAGAGATGTGTTCGTTTCTGCGCCAACGGGAGCTTGTCTGCGGCGCAGGCTAACGGGAGCTGGGAAAAGTGTAACTTTTGAGTTAGCTCCCCATGCCTTCAAGCACATGTCGGAAAATAGCAAGTCGCTAGTTGTCGTCGTTGTTCCATTGGTCTCGCTGATGAAATTTAAAGACCAATTACATGCTGCCATTCACATGCGAATGCCATACCTGTGCACAATGCCATGTGCACATGGCCAGCTTAGCCGGATAGTTATATCAGATTACTACCGCACATCAGCAACTACGCCCCCTGTTAATTAATAGGCAAGTCTTTCTTCACACTTTTGGCGCGAAACGCGACAAGAAAACCTGCAAGCGAGACAAGTCGACCTCCCGCTCGCGACTTCGTCTCTCGCCTCGCCAGCGCTGCCCTCGCTTTAGTGCTGCCCTCGACCAGTGCTGCCCTCGACTAGCAGAGGTCGACTTGGAGCAAGTCTAATATTTATTCTGAAACACTGAAAGTGCGGTCCAAAACAATAATAGCAATATGAACTGAAAATTGAAAACTGTTTGAACTGAATCCTTTCAACCGTTCTGCCGCCATAATATCTAGTTGAAGAACTGCCCAAAGAAAAGTGACGTTTATGAGCTTATAAAATTATTTCCAACGCGGCCATTCGGTCATTCTAATTTTGTTGAAAAGTTTGATATTTTTGTCAAAGATGACAAAGGAATGTAACTCCGTACATTACCAATTCAAGAATACTACCTCAATATTATTTGTCTTTAATCCTTTAGTGAATCCTTTAGCGACATGTCAAGAGACCGATGACGAAGGATGTACATATTATTATACATATGTAAACAAAGCCAACGTGACCAATGTTTATGCCTTGAAAAACAAAGGTTCGTATATATTTTTGGTACAGTATTTATAATAGGTAGGCATATTATTAGAAGGGAGTCGCTGACATCCTTCGCGCGATCTTACAGCAATTGCTCTGCGGCTTGGCATGATTGTCACGTTAGTGGCGGACACTAGCTATAAATTAAGCAAATTTACGTGAAATTTAACCCAAACGAATTGAGATTTGCAGCAACTAATTATGTTGGCAACCTAAATTCGCACCCCCAATATTTATGTCCGCCACTGCTATGATTACTCGTACCTGGTTTTCGGGATCGGGTTTCTACGCCCCCCCCCCCCCCCCCCCATTTTTAGTGCAATTATTGTGATTACAGAGCAAAAATTCACATAAGTGACTCAGATAGGCATAGATAGATGTATAGAGTAAACAATCCGGGGGGAGCTTACACTTGATGTTCTCTATTGGGTTATATATAATTCAAGGGCTTATTATTACTTTTTCAAACATTGAAAAATTATTATTTTTAGCTACAGTTGCGCGTTTCATATTGTTTTTCTGTCTGTTTAATGGAAACGTTGGGAAAGGTTGATAAATTACCGGCCCTATAAGGCCCTCCTCTCTCGTCAACCGATTTTATACGCCGTTTGAATCACTATCGCTCTTGTGTCGCTCCAGCGTCGCACCTAATACAATTAAGTTCGGCGCATGAGTGGAGTGGCATCTGAAAAGGGCCTAATATATTTCATATCGTAATGAATTTTCCTTTCGCAAATGAGGATTCGGGCTATTTCACCCCCCATAGCACGAATATTCGCTTACCTCAAAACTTGTCTGCAACAGGCTGTTTCATCTCTAAAAGAATCATCAAGCAGTGACAAGTATCGAAAGAAATGACCGCTTATATGCTTCCTGCCGGAGCGTAGGGGTGTGTGTGGGAGACAATGTGTGCATTCATGGCTTTGTTTGCGTTGTTTACGCGAAATTTGTTACGATGACGACACCACCGTGAAATTATTTCAGCTCTTTTGTTGAGTAAACAATTCTTGTTTTTTTCTTTCAAAATAGAGACTACTCTATAAATCTCTATGAAATATATTGAATATTTGCATGCACAAATCAAGCTACAAGCTGTATATTTTCATTTGGTTCGCTACAGGGGTTGCTTGTTGTATTACTACTGGCAGTTTATGAAACTCTGACACATCTGTTCATGCGAATGCGATAGAAATGTTATAAAATAATGATATTTTTATTCTTGAAGATTTAAACACTTCCTTGTTTATAATAAAAACTTTTTTTATACATTCTTTTAAATGTGTCCTGAAGTGTAGTCTTGCGGTCTTGTCGCTTCATACGCAAATTTCCGCATGGACCGCACTTGTATTCATTATTTCGCTAGATAAAACATTTTGTATTAATTCTATCTATTTTCTTTAGAGAGATATTTTACTGTAATAGTTAAGATCGTGTAGCTATAAATCATGATCTACAGTCAGACACGTTTGATATACAGTATACAGTGTCACAGTGTATAAATAACATGCAATTTGATTCGGCATTTATA
Source organism: Trachythela sp. YZ-2020 (assembly GCA_016169945.1). NCBI lineage: Eukaryota > Metazoa > Cnidaria > Anthozoa > Malacalcyonacea > Clavulariidae > Trachythela > Trachythela sp. YZ-2020. Next base: position 6,598,471 of record JADLSH010000369.1, read on the forward strand.
TAGTCAACCTCGTCGTTATATTTTTTTCGCTTTTTGTTCGCTTGTCTAACTAATTCATCTTCAAGTTTTACTTCAACTCTGGAGTATACATTGAAAAGACGAATTTTGTGAAAATTTATCTATCCTCTATAAAGGCATATAGACATTTTTCCAATATAAATATATAATTTGCGTGCAGCATAGCTGGTGAACAGACGTGCTCTCGATCGCACGAGAGTTGATTTATGGTCAGCATATTGAAATTACGAGGAAATATATTTCGTTCGCTTTCTAATAAGTTCGTGGCCGTGAATAAAATAATAAATAGTAAAGCGCTGCGTGCTGACGAAAAGAATTGAATTTGTTGGAATAAAACAATAATAGTAAACACTGTTTACAGTGCTGTTTATAGAAAGCGATATAAGACTTGTTACCATGTATAAGATGTGCCATGGTTATCTAGAAGGCAATTGGGAAGAATATCTGATCCTAAATAATGAGAAAAGAACACGGGGTGGTCGCCAGTTTAAATTCAGAATTCCCAAAGCAGAAGAAGAAACATTTTTAAGTTAATTGAACGATTTTATAATAGTTTTAGTGTATATTTAGTTAGTATTTTTAATTCATAGTTGGCACGATATCCGTCAAGGATTTTGCCGACTTTAACCAATGTAAATGTAGACTCGTTCAAATGTAGACTCATTCAAATGCTTCCACTTTAAAGGAAATGTCCTTTCGAATGAAATTTTGAAAAAATCAAAGACGAAATCATCGAATTAAGTTTTGGAAGAAAGTAATTTGGTACAGTTACACAATGAACAATGAATTACAAGCGCGAATAATTCAGTCATTCAAATAATTTATATTTACTAGAGTTGCAAGAAATTACAGCTGTGTTACCTCTATTAAGCTCTATAACTATAAATATTTTGCATTTAAATTCGAGTATAAAAATGACTCCGTAATTTACCCCATGAACTTTGCACTATCCTTGGGATCTCTGAGTTCTCAATAGTGTTTGCCTACAATGCAGATCCAAATTCAGATACCTTGCCGTTCATGTTATTATAAACACTTGTTGACACGATTACTCCTTTCCCTGATCAAACGTTTGAAACATATACCCAGCAGAAACCGGTACTAATTTTTTCAGCTGATTCCGGAAGAAAACATGAGAGAAGGTAAAATCTACAATCATGAGAGAAATCTGAGGCGGTCACTTCCGTGTATAGCTGGTTTCCAGCTTCAAATTGGCTTCATCCAATCACAGGACTTGATCATTGGAGTTAGCGTTCCAGTTTATGTAGAGTTCACTGGTCTGCTCTATACAAATCAGTCTTTAATGATTGTAGAGGTATATCGGCATTCTATTACATCGGCCACCTTGATGTGTTGACGAAAGTTATGACTAGATAAAAGTGGGAACCGCTCGAGAAAAATACACTTTTAAAAAGACTAGGGAGAGTTCCGAGGAGTGGAAAATTCCGTCAAAAGTTTGTTTTTGAGCGAAAATGAGCAAGAAAAGTCCATTTTTCATCCGAAGGCTTCAATTTAAAATACCCGTTCCTGGTTTTAATTCACCGTTCACTGTTCACTGTAATTACACATCTTTGCACTATACTCTTGGCATAGTTATAATTATAGTATAGTGATAATTTGTACCACATTTTTCATATTATTCCAGATTGTCCCGAAGGTCCTGATGTTTTGTTAATTGTTCTTGCTGTTATTGGTGGTATTGTCGGTATGGGTATCATCCTTTTGATTCTCTGGAAACTTCTTACTGCTATGGTGGTACGTAGAATTCATTTCCTTGGGGCTGATAGTGAAATGTATAAGGGTATAGGGTGGTAATTAGGACGTAAACCGCTGCCAGTCTAATCGTTTGTAATTTGTGATTTATGTATGTGTTGTACGTATTTATTAGTAAGTTTAATAAACTACTGCAATAAATCAAATGAACAAAAAAGGGCGAAGCTATATTATATAATCTGAATGGGCCATTTTTATCGAGTCTTTACCTTATCATCAATTATTCATGAATTGGATATTTAAAGTTACAACAAACGTCGTCACAAACTACGACTTCAAAGGACGATATATCTGGAAACTGATGACTATGTATCTCGATCGAAAAAAACCGAAGAAAAGCAAATGCTGTCAAAATACTTTGTACTTTGAAAGAATTCATAGGTTTTTTTTGTGTCACTTTCACATATATATTTGTTTCACAACGTTTTTGATATTTTAACAGGATCGGCGTGAATATCAGAAGTTTGAACAAGATAGAGCCAAATCGAAATGGCACAGGGTATGTTAGTTTTAATAAGAATTCGTTTTGAATTTAATTAATTTGCCAACAAATTTACATGTATTACAAATAAAGAAAGAGAAAAATAGAAGCAAAAAATGGCAGGACCACCACCACAACATTGAACAAATTGTTAGCTCAATATATATAGGTTGTAAATCAGCGTTTACTCGAAATCTCGATTCACGAAATCTTCTTAACATTGAGTTCTGTTGAGTGAGATGTTCAAAATTCATTCACAGGATCGCTGATTTTGCAACACAATTTCTGGGAAATACACAACCCACAACTAAAATATAGTCGGAACGTAGATAAATAGAAATAGCCATGTTATGTAAAAAAGGTTCTCAGAAAAATTGTAAACATGGCGCAGGTTTTACTCCGAAGATGTTTTCCTTACTTAACTTATCGAAAGGCATGGAAGCTGTGAATAAAAATCGGTGGATTGAAACGCAGACAATGGTTGAGGAGTGTTGTACATGCCATCGCTCTGTGTCAGAAATTGTGTTGCAAGTTGCAACAAAACTGCTTCGTGTAACATGACCTGGAAATCACCTAAATAAGTTTGCTTTTTGGGGCATGCATGGAGGTCCACATCGTCATTTCACTCGCCCTTATTAAAACTACGACAAAATAACTGTGGCGGACTCTGCATGTACATGCAGTATATATATGTGGGTTGAAGGTTGTGGGTTTCGCTAAGCACTATCGTGCAGCAGTTGGTGTATGGTCCAACTGCATTTATCAGAGTGAGAAAATAATGTTAACTCTTTCAGTTGCCGTCTTCTAGTTGTGGCAACTGGCAAGTAAATATAGAAAAAGCCAGTTCTGAATTTCTACTGCGCATCCAAATGACGCGTTCTGCGTCGGGGTGGGATAATTTTGCAGTTGAATCATAACATGTATAGCTGAGACTGGAAGAATTAAAATATGCATATCGAAGTATTCAACAGTTCAATCGTTATTTGAATATGAAAAAGTTGCTCGAAGAACAATTACTTTCAGCACGGTTGACTTGGTAGAGCCTGGGAACGATGTTGACAACGAACTGGCTTATTGAGAGATGCATGAAATTGCCCACAATCTGCTACCACTAAATCTTCGTTGTTGTCTATATTTGCAGGAGAAAAATCCTTTGTATCAACCAGCCGTCTCTACTGTCCAGAATCCTACCTTTGTTGGATCAAAAAGCTAAAGCATTGCGTGTGCACAAAATAAAATACTTTTTTGAAGACTATCATTTTCACTGGATGTTTACAAATGATACCAATCACATTGGTCAACAAATTAATAAACGGGGTTTCTATTTGATCGCAAAACTACATTTGTAAATCTGATCCGTATATTAATAACTAGTATTCTTTTTGTAATTGATCGAAGTGAATGGATAAGTACAGTAGCGAATGAAAATAGTTCATTCGGAATGATACATGAAGTGATGCACGGCAGTTGTTGGAAGACTAAAATAGAAATATATCAATTTAATAGTTATGAATTCTGTATCACTGTTTTTCTTTTTGGATATGAATATTTTTTAAATCATTGTGTTGCTTATAGTGTTACTTTATAGAGCTGTAAATGATTAGACCAGTGTTGCATGGTAGTTTGTACACGAAAATAGAAATATCAAGTTAAACATTGTGAATTATTTTCTGTATTAACTCTGTATTTTGAATATTAATATTTTTTAATCATTGTGCTGCTTCAATGTTGCTTCATTTATAGAGATCATTCTCAGTAATAATGTATAACTTTGTGGCAAGCGCTTTTAACCATGTGTGAAAAGGTCTCGTAATGTAATGATTTATTTAAAGTCGTTAGCACAGGATGTGATTGCCATTAATTCATCCGAGCCAGGAGCTCATTGTAAAGTGCACGACATAAATTTACCTGTATACAGTATACATTGGTTAGAAATCTATATTACACTATTAACTACAGTAAGATATATACTACTTAAGATTAATACAAAAATAAGTTATATGAAATTATTTACAAGATTGGCATTGATACCCGATTAGTTCACAATGTTCAATTCTGTTTTAACGTTTTCCAGATATGGAAAGGGGGATCTCGCATAAGCTATGTGCCGCCCCGAATTATAAGGTATGCTTTTGACCAACCTTGGGCAAGCTCTGGGAAAGAGGTTCGTTTTTACTTGTTTTCAGTCTTGGTCTGAAGTAAGATATGCATGCAAGTTCACGAAACTAGACAGAAGCCATGCACTTCTCTGACAGATGATTTCATATATGAGTGCTTTCTTTCTGGAAAACACCGCGTTTATTTACTCTTTAGTGAAGATTTCGATCCATAAGCCTGGATTATATAATATCAAATGAATATATTTGATGACTATATGCAACTTATAATATATGGTGAAAATCCAAGCTAAAGGATAGATAGCTTTTCTTAATAAATAGACGTGGTGTTTTCTACAAATAGAAACTCGTATATTGACATGATCCTTAACCAAACTTAACTTACAAAGAACTACTAACAACTGGTGGAGAAATCAAGTTGGTCTGTGATTTTCTTTGATTCTTTTTACATAGAGTCATATTATAGTTTGGTTTTAAAATAGCCATCTTAATGAATTGCTAACCGATTTTAATAAATGGAAAATTTCTATTTGTAGCATACATTTGTTTGGATCAGTTTAATTATGCAATGTGCGAAATTTTTCATAATTACAAAAATACCTGAAATCCACAAGCCATATAGGCCGTAGGATGAGGGTCGAAAATATGCTTAGAAAACAGATTCCGTAGCACCCCTCGTGTAACTACATAATTTTTACATGAATCAATAGATTAGAACGTACTTAGTTAGAATCCACTTCCCCCCAAGCGAAATAGTTGCACAAATTGAAGTACAACCTCTCCAAAGTTCGGGCTTCCTCGTGTTTCGAAATCATGAACGGCCATTGTTGTGTTGCAACTACGCATGCGCTTGACCACAAAACACTTAATGCGCACGCGCAGATAGGAAAACTGATCTCAATAAAACACGCATATTCAAGATGGCTACTAATGACGATATGTCGAAAATTCGAATATCCTCATGTTTTATGCATTTTGAAGGCGTAACCGAGCAACTTTCTAAAGTTACTCGTCAAAGGCTTAAGAAATTTGTCGATTGCAGGAATAAATGGGCGAAACTTAATTGCCTGCAAGCTGAGATAGCGAAGGATTCGTATGATAAGTTTGATGACGAATTCGTCAATTATTCATACTTGGCAGAGAACACAAACGAAAGTTTTGATTTAGAATGGTACCACCACATGAAATGCTACAAGAAATTTAGCGATGAAGAAAAGATCCGTAGGAAAACGGAGCTAGTACAAGCACGGAAAAGGTCACTAATACCGTAGACCACACATGCCACATGGAACCAGCATTTACCAGCCGTGGAACCCAGAAGAAAGATTACACGCAATTCAGTCATTTCAGTGGAACCAAGTAAGACCTTGCCTCAAAGAAACAAGCATGTACTACCAGAATGCTGCATTATTTGTGGAAGAGATTCGTCTTGGTTTTCAAGAGACAAGGTATGATTATGTACAATTTCTTGTGTACAGTATCTTTATATTCTATGGACCACCTTTTGGTGGAAAAGTTGTCATATTGTGCCTTACTGTCTTGTGCATATACCTATATGGGTGCATTGGATCTTAATGGGTTAATTATCCAGATAATAAGTTTATTTAAACAAGCATAATATAAGCTACTCTGGATTGTAAAGTTTATGAACACAATGTTCATAAACTTTACAAACCAGAGTAGCTTTATTTTAATACCTGGTTAATTTGTCAAATTCACCCTGCTTTAGGGGCTGTTTATATGAAACCTGGGCTGGCTCGCTGACCGGGCCAGCCCGGTAAGCGGGATGAATTTGTCTTGTGTTTATATGAGAACATTTCATCCCAGCAGGCGGGATGATTTTGTTGTTTTGACCTTTGACATTGTTTTGACAGTTCTTAAAAATAGCTTACACACAAATTGGTGGTGGCGTCTCTTTCAACTTTCATCCCGGCAACTGGGATGACCCGGTTAGTGAGTGTTTATATGGGGAAATTTTCATCCTGGTAAGCTAATCTCGCCTTTTTCAAGTGAGATCTCTGGAACCGGGCCAGCCCGCTTGTCCATATAAACGCACAGTAGTTTTTACTATAAAATCAATTACATGGCGAGATCTTGCTAGCGGGCTGGCCCGGTCAGCGAGCCAGCCCGGGTTCCATATAAACAGGCCCTTAGTTGGTAAATGCCATTTTTAAACAGGCATTCTAAACTTGTATGTTTTGTGTAGAAAACACAAAAGAGAAGAGGAACACCACTAGTGTTGGCAAGTACAATTGATGCTGGCTTATTACGCATAGCTGCTGAGAGGAAAATGATGAGCGGATACTTGTGCAGATTAGAGATAAAGACTGTGTTGCATTGGAGGTCCGCTACCACAAAGTTTGCTATAGCAACTATACCATATTCCTTGCAAGGGAGGCAAAGACGACCACAACATGTGCACCACCAGTGTATGAAATATCTTACAATGTATTCTGTAAAGAAGTCATTGAAACTGAAATCCTCAAGGGAAAAGCAATAAAGTACATGATTGAGAAATTTGTTGTCATTGCTAAAGAAACTGAGAATGTAGATGCATCAGATACAGGTCTTCCGAGCTCAAGCAGCAGCTAATTAACAGTTATCCCCAGCTGGTATTCTATTTGCCTAAATCTAGAAATGTTAGTGAAATTGTGTATGCTGAGAACTTCGATACTTCTGATTTAGTTGAGGAACATATGTTGAGTAAAGCTGAAAATAGTGATGAAGAATTTGATGAAGGCAACTGCATAAATAAACAAGGAACCTGGACTAATAAAATTGATGGGAAGAGAGTTAGAAAATAAATAAGATTGTGAACACCGAGTAATACTTATTTATGGCATATCGTAATTTATCTATTAAGCACCCCCCTGCCCCTCTCCTGTAAGCAATTAATTTATAAAATTGTGAAGCATGAAAGTATTGTATTTTAAAGATAATTATGATATTTTACTGATACTTTGCACATAACATCACTGTACCCGAGGTTGTATATTTATAAAGAGAATCAAACGTGCAAACAGACTCTTTGTATATATTAGAAATAAGCCCCCCCCCCCCCAAATTAATAGAGAAATTACGGTATGCGTGTTCTATAATGTTTAGGATTGTGATAATATTTAAAGCCTGAAAAACAGATTTGCTTGCAAAAACGTCATGCAATTGCTGTAGTATAAAATAACATCATATTTTTAATAAGTTATTATTGTAATGTTGGCTTGGAAGTGTTCCTGGCGAGGGCTTGACACGGTACATTGCTCAGAATGTTTGGCATTTTAATGGTAAAATGCACAGAACATAAAAATATCATATATTTTTAAAACAATCCGATGTCATCTTATATTACTTCAGCCCTGCTTTCGCACATTTCATAATTTTTTTCTTGTCCAGTCTGCGTTGAGATCAGTTTTCCTATCTGCGCATGCGCATTAAGTGTTTTGTGGTCAAGCGCATGCGTAGTTGTAACACAACAATGGCCGTTCATGGATTTCGAAACACGAGAAAGCCCGAACTTTGGAGAGGTTGTACTTCAATTTGTGCAACTATTTCGCTTGGGGGGAAGCGGATTCTAACTAAGTAAGTTCTAATCTATCCATTCATGTAAAAATTATGTAGTTACACGAGGGGTGCTACGGAATTGAACATTTTCGACCCTCATCCCACGGCCTAATACAAGCTTTTTGTCGCAGATTAGCAGACTCTACGTACCAATCAATGGAGGCAGGGCCAGGGCAGGGTGCCCTGGATAGAGGCATAGCAGGGTTATAATTCCATGACACGCAATCACGAATATTTCTCTTTGATCTTGACCCCAATCCCGACCCAATCCCTAACCCTATTTCGTGCGTGTCATGGAATTTAACCCATAGCAGGCAAATCCATCAGTTTACCTATATGTACCCTTGTGTACCCAATATGTACAAAAATTTTAAGTAAATTTCAAAACAATAGCAAATTGGTCGCCACTTGTTTCCATCTACCAAACTGACGTTACGTCATTTTTTCAACTTTGAAGTAAAGTTAAAAACTTTGTAACTGACCCTAACCCTAAAACCTACCCTAACTCCTAACCCAAAACCTAACCCTAACCAAATTGATGAAGAAAAATCAAGAAAAACGAATATGAAAATCGAGAAAATTGCGTAACGTCAGTTTGATAGATGGAAACAAATTAAGCAACTTTTACTTGCATTATTAAGCAACTTTTACTTGATTATCATTATCAACGAAGTAGATAAACAATTAAACATGCTTTCTCGTGCACTGAAAGAACATCATGTTCAAAAACAAAGGATTAGAGATCACCAAGGTTTGTCAAGTATTTCGTTTATATTTTCAGAAATATATAAATATCAATATTAAATAGGGCTACTATATATATATATATATATGAATATAGGATTTAATCAAAACGTGCAACAGGCTGTTTTTCACAGCAAACAGCAGACAAGTTTTGAGGCTCTGAAAAATCTATAATCTATAATTTTAACTCCTAACTGTTGCTTGTCGAGCTTTTCTGCGTTTTCTAAACTTCAAACCACGTAATATATATATATCCCTACGAGATTCAACCTATAGACAATTTTCATTTCGTATATCTTTTATGTGTACTGTATATAGTTTTAGAGTTCAGATACTTGTGAAATGAACACATGAGAACGAGGCCAGTGTATGAAAAACTAGTAAAAATGTCACTGAACATTACGAATGGTTGCCATGATGTTGCTTTCCGAATTTTGCTATTGTTTTCTACCTTTGTTTTATATGTTGCTGTTGCAATGTGGACAAATTGCATGTTGCGTGTCATTATTTTAAACTCCAATGTTGCCTTCTTCAAGGCCTGCTTTGTTATTTTACTCTGTCTAAAACTAGCTGGGGGAATGTATAGTGTGTGAAATGTGAATAGGTTACAAAGTGACTATACAGCTCAGTGGCGTGCTGGCAGGGGGCAAACATAAATGGACCCCCCCCCCGTCGACACATAAAAAAAAAATTTATCGCCTCCAAAAGGCTAAACTTTACACATATTACAAGGGTGCGCCAAATTTCTAGCTGGCCTCCCTTGGTGAACACAAGCCAGCACGCCACTGATACAGCTGGAAGCCGGTTTATATTTAGTAAAACGTCCGACTACTTTAGGACAGAGATTTTATGCTTAGCATTATATAAAGTGTTTTGTTGTGGTAGCATTCAGCGAGTACTGGTCTGTCCATTAAATGGAAAGCGCCCAAATTTGCAAACGTAATAGATTAATGTCCACTCCAATTAGTAAATTCTAATTAGCAAATGTAAAAAAATAAACAGAAAAATAGATGAACGGCACGTGTTATGTTCTAATTTGGCCACAATAACTCACTATCTGATCTTTCAGGACTAACTTTTTTAGGTACTCATTCCACAAAATAGACCAATGTGTACGTGCCCAGTCTGCATTACATTTATGTAAAGTATGTAACTTGCAAGTTGAATGGGCAATAAAGCTTGTTAAGCTTCGATCATTTTGTTGTAGTCTTTCCCAATCTAATGTTGGGAGCAGTCGAGTTTGAGGCAGCACATTCCTTGAGACAGTAACTCCTACTTTTATAAGTATTTAACTTTAACTACCGTCACTATATGACCGGCAGTTTACTAAATAGCTGACTGCCGGCTGTATAGTCACAGGGAATAGGTTAATAATGTCAAATTATTCACTAGTACATTAATTAAGAGTGTTGTCTTGTCACAGTGTAGCAGATGAAATTCTCTGGAATTAGGTGAAACATAATGAGAAAGTGCTTTCTTTCTTCACAAAGATTCCCTGCAAAAAGGCTATACTTTGATTTGAACAACGTTCATTGTTGAATTGTATTTGTGTTAGAGTTAAAGAGGAAAGAAGCATTTGAATCTTCTAATGTTGTCATTGACAAATTAGTGAGCACATTAAATGATGGGTGAGTAACAGTACAGCTAGGGGCTGTCAACAAATAGATTTTGTCTCGCAATCGTGGACTTGTTCCATGGGCAGGGCCGGGGGAGCGAAGAATCAGCGATTACAAAATAAACAGGACTAAAACTGGACAATGACTGGTCTGTAATGGGGTAGGGGGGAGGGGGTTAAAGCAATCACAGAACAAATCCACAATTGCAGGACAAAATCTATTTGTCTACGGCCCCTTAGCCATATTTTCAGTATCTAAATCGTATATAGAATGTTAAATGTCAACTTGATCGAACATATTACAGACTATTTGATATTGTTGTAGTGTGGAAGAAGTTTATCAGAATCAGAAGAAATTAGAAGCTGAATCTAAACAATTACAAGCACATGCAGGTAAATGCTTACATACAAAATAAACAAAATGTTCTAGAGGGAAGGGTATGACAAGTTCTATCATTACATGCAGGTCTAAGCAGCTGTTACTCATGGACTTGTTTACATGTATTGGGTCCAGATACATCCTCATCATGGATGGTTTTATGGGACAGGGATGTGGGGGCGGGGGGCGCTTGGCTAAGGGGGTGCCAATAGTATCTTTTTCGAGGGCCTTAATAAATCCTATAGGGACCTCTGACCATATGGCAACCATTATTTTTTAAATTAGAAAGCTTCTTTCAAGGGTGGCTTCCATTTCCATGGCCACCAGGGCGCAGACCCCACCACCAAATCAAGTAGGATCCTCCCCTTATGTTACCATGTTTTAATTCAGGGTTTGTGTAGCCCAGTGGAATACCTGCAGATTTCCCTGTGCCCCCTGTATTTGATCGCCATTCTTATTTCCACTACCGTAGCTTGAATGACAGTGACTATATTTCCTGTATTTTCGTAAATGAATTTTAAGAGAAATGACTTATTAGGACATAGTTAGCCTGCATTATTTTCATTAATTATATGCTTATGTAAATGTGACAGCATTGGGCTTGCTTGTGGCTTTCTTGCTTCTGATTGTTTTTATGTGTAAGTCATAAAACATTTGCCTTGTAGCCCAGTTTTCAAAACAAACAATTCAATGGCTTCAGTTAGCTGAAGGTTTTAACCGAGCATTAAAGGTAAGTTTGAAACATTATTTAATTGTTAATTTAACTTTAGTTATCTTTGCAAACACTGCCAGGGGAGAGCAGTTTAGAACTGATAGAGCTATCCAAATTCCAAACCATGAATAGTATTAAATAAAGCTAGTTTTATAAGATTAAGACAGTTTCAGTTTTTTTTCTATTTCTGCATGAAATATATATACTGACCTATTGTCTATTGACTATTCAATATTGTCCATGATTTGACTTTTATAACCTTGGTCTTGGCAAGATTTTCTTCATGTACAGTACAGGTATATAGCAAGACAACTGTTTCAAAAATCGTTTTGTTGTGTTAGGAACTAGGTGATGTTGAAAACTGGTCTCAGGTTATTGAGGCGGAAATGACTACTATTGCTGGAGCTTTGGAATACGCCTATAAAGGTGAGGTTTGTTAGCATGCAGTCTATAATTTTTCAACTAACACTGGAAATCTTACGGTGGAAATAATATAAATTATGCTATTTCCATGGAGAGTATTTCCATATTACATTCATAGTATGAGAATGGCAATAATTAGTATGAAAGTAGTAATTTTTCCATACCAATTGTCATTTTCATACTTAATTTTCAACTAGGACCCATATACTATTTCTGTAGTAAGGATTTTAAGAAAATTCCCAGTTTAATTGTATATTATGTACTCAACTACATAATATTACCTCAGATAGTTCAAGATTAGTGAACAAGCAAGTTGGAAAGTAGTTTTCCTGACATTCTTTGTTTGTGCATTCTTTATGGACTACGTACAAATCAACTTGACAAGAGTCACAAGACTTACAGTATGTGTCGACGATCTATTAATTAAAGCTCTGGCAATGAACGGGCAAGCATTTCTTTGCTCATTTTGTTGTTTGTATTTCTAATGATTGTGATGTTACAAGTATAGTAGGTGATGTAGCAAACCTAAGTTGGTAGCTACATTGGACTGCATGGCAATTAAAGCGAAGGTCGTGGTTCGATTCCTACTGCGAAGCAATTTGTCAGCTTGCCCGGTGTGGAGCCACTCCCTCAGAGTAGCATCATCTAAATAAATTTACTTGAGTTCTAACCAGGGGCGTACCGAGCCGGGGGGAGGGGGGTGCTTTGAAGATGGTCGGTAAATTGATATAAGATTGATAGTGGTCGATATTTGAAAACAAAGTGGAAAGCTGTCGGTAAATTTTAAAATTTCAAACAACCACAGGACCGTCGGCATTATCGGTAGCAATTACCCCCCCCCCCCCATGACAATTTGCTGACGGACTAGTAACGAGGCTTAGCAACTAACAACGCTTTTTTTGACCCTGCGTCGTCGGTAAATTTTGGCATGAGTACCCCCGCAATGGAAAGGTTCTCGGTACGCCACTGGTTCTAACACCACAATCATTAGATTGAAGTCATAAGATAATAAGATATATACAGAAGGAATTATACATACAAAAGTTTCCAAATATCACCTGAACCGTCTTGACCTCGTAACTCAGGTAGAGCATTGAACTAGCAAACCAAAGCTCGCGATTCGATTCCCACCGCGGTGAAGCAATGTTTCAGCTTCCCTGGTGTGGAGTCACTCAGAGTAGCATCATCTTAAATTACGTATATAGTTCATTTTTAGTCTTTTCTCTTGTAACAAAGCCACTTTTGTCTTGTCAAACTTGACAATACCTTTTTGTTTTCAGGAGATGTGCCTGGCCAATGATTTCTTAACCTGAAGAAAATTTAAATCAAACATGTACACTAAGTTTGCATATATTTACATAATTTACGTTGAAACAATCATGGAAAAAGGTAGGACAAGGTGTCCAGGAGATAAATGAAACAGTCATCAAAAAATTACTTATATTCTGTAGATAGTATTTGTAGATAAATAAGATTTTCCATTCAACAATATTGAATTATTTCTCGGTAACAGTGCTCGCATGGTCCTCGTTTTTAGGTTCCCGTGTTCATCAAGTTCTACCCCTATCAATGCCGTAACACTTACTTTCACCAACTAAAACGACGAACTGCACATTATTTATATATATCTAAAATGTGTGGCTCCAGTAGATGATGTAATTAGTTATTATATAGTTTTAAATTCCAGACGAAGTCGAAGAGCCTTCGCTCTAAATAGTGTAAGTGTAATTTTGTACGGTTAGCAAAAGGAGAGGAGAAACTGGAATCAAGACGAGAAAAGTCAACATGGCGGAGAATGATGGCGGCGTAATTTTTACTTACAATATATATACACTTTCAGTTCATAATTCCACGAAATATATCGAATTATAAAGTGCGAACAAAACTTTCTCCTGACGTTGCAGTAACGTCTGACAAATTAGTGGTTTGTCCCAAATTGCACTCGCATGAAATTAACTATTCGAACCTAGAAGAAAAACCTAACTGACAGAGCTTTTATAGTTAGTTAAGTTAGCCAGTAAAAAGTTCTTGCAGTTTCAAAAGACGTGAACGATTTTAAGTGGAACATGCACTAAGTCTATATAGTTTCTCCAAAAGCAGTTCAATTACTTAATTGGAAAGACTGAATCGTTCGTTAATAATCATACCCGCATAAGAATTTCGGTTTTCTATTATAAAAATAACTTTTTACTCTACGACACTATTTAATTGACTAATAGTAATACATAAATTACTATATAAATATTTTTGTTAGCTACAGGAAGGATTAAAAAATACTGACGTTGTTCAAATTTTATGTAGCAATTAATTATGTACAGCAACTTCTACCTACAGTTTAACCACATCCCAGAAATATTATCAGCTATTTATCAATGACAATGTAAGTTGGTCTTTCATATGTAGTAAGCATACATTTGATGAGTTAGTAATAATTTCGAGAAAAGGATTGCTTTTTTTCTGATGATGACTTAAACATACATTTGGTATATAGTTAAGAACAAAGGCCACAAGATTTCTTTGACATATCACCGATACAAAATTCTCTTTAGTAAAAATGCATCAAATTTACGGGATCTTTAATATGTGGGTTTGGGAAGAAGTGAGACGTCCGGCTAGACTTGCATGATCCTTTTCAAACATTTTTCAAAGTCAACTTTCCTCGCTTGTAAATAGGTATACCGAAAAGATTATAAGACGGACTTGTGCATGGCAAGTCTTACGTCCAGCGTAAAACTAAAAGCATCGTTTTTGTAACAATATAGTGAAAAGGATTAAGGTCTGATTTCGTGTTAAATTGATGATAGCGGCAAAGTTTAGATGTTATAAGCTATCGCATCAACCATGAATATCTCTTTTGCCTCCTCCCGGTATATATTGGATTATAAACCGTGTGTGTCGGTGACTGATAAAGTGGATTCTTTTCCTGCAAAGAAGAATATTCATGTTGATTATTGAATGGGACATTGAGATAATATTGAACTGTAAATTTTGGTTTGGTTAGTAGCAAAAAGTATACGTACTCTGTGCCATTTGGATCTGGCTCTGTCTCGCTTGAATCTTTGATATTCGTTGCGATCCTAAGAAAAAAGAACTTCGCATTGAAACATGTTGTACGTGAACTTCTCAACTATTTTTATTGGTAAACGTTTTATTGAGTGAAATAGTATCTAAAATTGAATGCATACTAAATGGTGCTATTGGGCAAGCTATGTATTGATTCGTACTGGATTATACCCGCTATATTTGAGGTCATTTAGTTATTTGCCCTTTCCAAGAATAGTGTAGTAGTTCTAACTCCTGTACTGTGCTGTATTTAGCGACTGTTAGTTTCTACGTACCACCATAGAAGTAAGAAGTTTCCAGAGAATCAAAAGAATGATACCAATACCGACAATACCACCAATAACAGCAAGAAGTATCACAAGAAGATCTGGGTCTTGAGGACAGTCTGTGAAGGAAATAGTATTGCAACTTTGAAATATGCCTACTTAATACTCTGGTAATATTATTCTATTAACGATAAAAAATTTAATATTAAATTATGATAAATGCGCTATATAGGAAGATTTGATAACCAATTAATAGTCTAGGAGTTGGAAAAGTTTCAGAAAATTTCAATGTGACAATCTTACCCTTTTTTGAAACAACAAATACAGTTGTGGCATTCTCATATCTTCTTTTGCCGTATGTGAAATAGTAGTTACATCCATCTGTATCCTCATTCTCACAGGTCACTGGATAACCCACTTGAAATTGAAAAAAGGTCAATATGAATGATAGTGAAATTACAATCGTTGACAGCTATGAAAGAACATTAATTTTCTTATTGAACTTTATTTTAACATGGTATCTCATCATTATATAGAATGTTCTTCCTTAGAGCTGTATAGAGAGAATTAAGACAAATACTAAATCAAACAAATCGATTAAATTGACGTTATCCTGGTGAGCCGTGTTCGTCACTACTGCAGGCAATATAACATTGCAGGGCAGGGAGGGGGTTACACGTGTCTGCAAGGGTATGTAGCTCAACCCTCTATGTCATAAATTGGTTCAATATATAAACTTTTTTCCTGAAAATGAAATACTATAAAGTAAAAAGCAAGTCTGGAGTTTTTTGCTGCACTCTCAATTGGCACTCTAATGTTCCTGCCAAAATCCTGGATAACATTCTAGCTGGGTCTGAATTGTGTGAGATACTATGTAAAAGTATTAACTTGTCAAAAAAGGAAAACTTGCCTGCTTGTTGTTGCAATAAAAAATTAAAATGTTCTTTAAACAATATTTGTATAAATAATTGCATCGCCATTTGTCCTAATTTGATTTACAGGAAGTTATGGTACTTACATTTCCTTAGTTCATCAAGAGATTCCAGAATTTTCATTTGCGGACAATCATTACACAATGTTTTGTTCGCAGTATGGTGGCCAAATACTTTACATAAGACACACTGTTTGAAATCGTCACATTTATCAATGCATGTCTAGAAAAATAATACACACTATTTGTGGCGTCACCTATTGTTTGCAATTGAAAAATGCTGCAGTGGTAAAGTTATTCCCCTCACTCAGTCTATAGGAGTCTTATAGGGTTACTAATAATTAATAATGAATACTATTTTATGCTTAGCCATATACAGTGGCTTCTAATTACAATTGGAAGATTACCATTCTTCAAATGTCTTCATCTTACCAGGCAACTTTCACAGACATCTCCTTCATAAAACGAATCACATCGACATTCTCCACATTTACATTCACCATGGCCACTGCAATTTACCTGCATTATATCAACAAGTGAGTAATGTTATTAAAGTTCTATAATAAAAACCAAACTCCGATAAGCAACAAAAATGGTACGAACTGATCGTCATCCATGCTTTTGTACAGCTGGTTTGACAAGTTTCAAATGAAATGAGTTCAAAAACTTTTTAATAAATAAAGACATTAATTAACAAATGAGGTGTGCCTATTGAGATATAAACTCGTCAGGAGAAATTAGTAGACAGATAAACACATTACATCAGCTTTTATAGCAACGCTATAAAAGAACAAAATATTAACCAATGAAAATAAAGTAGTCATAACAATCATAACCAAATAGAATTAATATGTGTCGAAGGCCTGCACAGGCGTTACACTTATCAAAGCGCTATGAAAGTATATAAGAAGTATTTAAGAGAAAAGAATGAGCTAGATGAGAGGCGCTCATTGATACCATCAGGCTGAATGGTGCCAAGTTTAAAAATGAGACCCTTTCTTGCTTCCGACGGGTATCATTACCACCAATAATGGGATGAATGGCGCATATTTTCATATCAGAAAAGGAGTGGTTGGTTGAAGTGCCTAGCAACAGGTTTGTTGTGCACATTGTTCTTAACCCCACCACCTGTATTTCGGCTCCTAAATCTCAGTTTGTCATCAAGCACAGTTTCACGTGCATCTCCTCCAACCTCGTTTACTGCATCTCTTGCAGCAAATGTGGCTTGCTCTACATCGGAGAGACTGGAAGACGTTTAGGCGATAGGTTTGCTGAGCACTTGCGTGATGTTAAGAACAATGTGCACAACAAACCTGTTGCTAGGCACTTCAACAGTGCCAACCACTCCTTTTCTGATATGAAAATATGCGCCATTCATCCCATTATTGGTGCTAATGATACCCGTCGGAAGCAAGAAAAGCGTCTCATTTTTAAACTTGGCACCATTCAGCCTGATGGTATCAATGAGCGCCTCTCCTTCATCTAGCTCATTCTTTTCTCTTAAATACTTCTTATATACTTTCCTCTATATCCCCTCTTTCCTCTATATCCCCTCTTCCACGACATTTATAGCGCTTTGATAAGTGTAACGCCTGTGCGCAGGCCTTCGACCCTACACGCAGGCTATATCTTTACATATTAATTCTATTTTGTTATGATTGTTATGACTACTTTATTTTCATTGGTTAATATTTTGTTCACGTGACAGCTTTTATAGCGTTGCTATAAAAGCTGATGTAATGTGTTTATCTGTCTACTAATTTCTCCTGACGAAGGGCTTTAGCTCGAAACGTCGAGATTTTGTTTATATCTCAATAGGCACACGCGAAACAACCCTCATTTGTTCTTAATATATAAAGATGGTTTCTCAACTTTATCTGCATTATATCAAAAAAAGAAGAAAAATAATACAGTTCTGTTGCAGTAAAAACCAAACTTCCTAAGTAAAATCAAACAAATGGTGTCATTCAATCGTCATCCGTGCTTTTGTAGATCCGGTTTGACAAGTATTGAATCAAATGAGTTTATTGTATACAGTGTAAAGATGAAAGACTTTAAGTTAACCATCCCAGTTTATGTGTTTTTATTGATGTCTGATAAGGAATTTATATTTTAGCTTATCAACTATTTTTTATGGCCAGTTCTGTATAAATTGAGAATGTTTTTATTGAGATGCTTTTGGCAATGTTTATCAATCTTTATCTTGCCTATGTTTTGCCCTATATGTAAAGACTATCATGCAGTAACTTCCTCAGACATTGTCTTTGTGTAAATTTTGTGTAGATAAATGCTGCTAAGACCCTGGCAGAAAATGAAAGAGCATGCAGTATTATATCTTCTAAATTTGAGTAATCCAGATTAATATTTCTATAGGTTGCAATTTCTACCAGCGTTGAATATATCTAAACTGATGCACACATGCATCAGAGATACGAGGGAGATAATAGCTTACAGCCATGCAAAAGAAATATTTGAAAATCTTGTAATTAGCGAATTCATCAGTTGAACATAGTCACGCTATGCCATAGCCACCACTATAGAAACCTGAGGACGTATCAAAGAAAATGTACGAGATTTCACATACCCCATTACTGTCAAGACATCCTGACTTTTCTATAGAGCAATCAGTTGTACCACAATTTGATCCTAGATATCCCTTCTTGCACTTGCATATCCCACATTTACACGTACCCCTTGCCTCACCTGAATTTGAAAATAGGGACACAAAATCGAAAATGTGAAATCATTTTCGTATCGGGTACCTTTTCGCAGGAGTACCGGAACAATAGGGGAAGTGGCTTGCGCTGCAACCGCTGTTGTTTCCTGATCAGTGGCAAGCAAGTCGCCTTAAGTCCTATCAGAAATCACAAGAAATATGAGCAACACGATGCAACAAACGTCTGCATGATCAACTCACCTCCACAAAGCTTGCCTTGGTGCTCGTCACAGTTGAAGTCACTGCATTGACAATATTGACCGTAATAACTCTGTTCCTTATTCTGAAACGTTATGAATAGAGAGTAAGGTTCTCTATCGAGAAAGTCGGTATAAAAATGTAAAATGTTTTACGTTCACAGTATATTGTACCTCTATTAAATTGCATTTACATTCATTGCAAACACAGTCACCATTTCCTTCGCACACTATATTGCTGGTATTTGTTCTTCTACATCTATTTACAACACTTGGATTATTTCGACTTGACTCGCATTCACATTTCTTGCCAGTCCTATATAGAGAGAGAAGGTTCTAAGGCTTTGCTCACACATTGATTGCGATTTGTCGGGGTCGGTTTCAGGTGTTGGTAGATGCTAATGACGAGTATTGTAAGTTGAAGAGATAATTACTTTGAATTACTTTCAAGTTATTCTGATAAATGCATGAGCTCCGAAAATCGTAAAAGATCGTAAAGTCGTATAGATGATAAAAGATCTTACCGAATGAAATGAATATTGTGAACTAGATGACACTCTGAGACTGCACACCTCCGCCAGAAAAGTAAGGCTAGTAAGGCATGCATAAATTATTCATGCATAAATTATACATGCATTAATTACGCATTCAGTTTTATTCAGCCCGGAAAAGCAAGACAAACTTTGTAAATTTCTCATCCAAGTTGAACCAAAATTTAATTCGTTTGTCCTTGGTCTACAGCCATTAGCTCCACAAACCTTTGTATTAAACTGTTTGATATTTTTTGAGTTACGCTGCTGACTACGCTGCTGACAGACAGACAGAGGTGAAAATATCCTGCATGCCGGAGGTGATGATATTGTTGAACATAATAGAGCCATTATCGCGTGATCTTTGTAAACGATAAATGTGATTGGTTAATTTTGTCACGAACTGGGCCTTTTAGTTGGTACGACGTATTCCGAAGAGCATACGAGCGCGTGGCGACTATTGACATTGAAGAGTCACATGACTAAAAGCGTGCGAGATCGCGTGACATTCCGAGAGAGAGAAAACATACCGTAAAAATACGAGTTTAAACCACCAATATTTTGTATTTCTTTTTATTATTATTAAACTTTCATTATTATTTGTGATTCGCCCTGGATACATCTCAGCGGAGGCGAGAATTCAGGACACTTGGCACCTTCGAACGTGGATATTTTAGCGACTTTCGCTTTGACTTTGTGAGCGTATTACGAAAACAACAACAGATAGGAAATATGGCGGAGAAAAACGAGGATAAAAATGTTGAATTGGCGACTAAACTGGTGCAGCTGAGTAGAGCTAAAGACAAAACGGAGACGGTATTATCAGCGGGGAAAGAGAGCAGTATTAAGAGACATGTTGAGACGTTGAGGGAGATACTGAAAGAGGTTAGCAAAATAATACGAACAGTCGAAGCCGAGAAGATTACAGCCGAGGAGGAAAGTGAAGACATCGACGCATGGATAAACGACATGGAGGACAAGATCAACGAAGGCGACGAGAAGGTGAATATTTTAGAACAGTGGCTGAGCGAAACGCAAGAGAAACGAGAACATAACGAACAGAGAAAGAAAATTGATTTTGAAATGGAATTATACGAGGCCAAGATCAAATTACAAGCTGAGCATGTGCACACACAGCCAAAAGAATCGACTACAAGTGAGATTTCTGTGACAAAATTGCAAGCTAAACTACCGAAATTGACTATTACACTTTTTGATGGATCATATGGAGACTGGCCGAGATTTTGGGGACAATTTTCGGAGACGATTGATAAAACGAATGCACAACCTGTGACAAAATTCACCTACTTAATAAGAGAGTTGCTATGCGACAAAGCGAAACGTGCGATCGAGGCTCTTCCATTTTCTACAGAGGGTTACAACAGAGCGGTGTCAATCCTCAAGGATAGATTTGGTAAGGAAAGCGAGATAGTGAAAACATATGTCAAGGAAATTCTGGAACTTCCACACACAGCAACATCAAATCCAAAAAAGATCCTTGAATTTTATGAGAAACTGTCTTATTGTGTACAGTCCCTTGAGACGATGAAAAAATTGGATGCAGTGAATGGAACAGTTGCCATGACCTTGGACAAACTGCCAAACATACGGGGTGATTTAGTGCGAAACGACCCGGACTGGGAGCAATGGAACTACATCCAACTCACCGAAGCACTACAACTTTGGACTCGGAGGAATCCAGGCGAAGCGCAGAAACAAGATGAGGTGAAGAAGAAACCAGAGCGACGACAGGGCGGTTATCAGTTCTCAACACAGCAGAAGCCATATCGCTATCAGATAAGTAAAACTTCTCGAAAATGTGTATATTGTAGTTCTGAGAGTCATAAACCTGCTGAGTGTAACACAATTTTGACATTCGAGGACAGAAAAAGGTTTCTTGCTGCAAAACGACTGTGCTTTAATTGCACAGGGCCCTCACACAGGGCAGCTGAGTGTAAGAGTGTCTCGAAGTGTCGATTATGCAATAGTCGTCATCACACGTCAATTTGTGACACACAGGAAGCAGGCGAGCATGAAATAGTGAAAACAGCTCACACCGGGGGGGATTCAGGAGTCATTTATCCGATAGTGTGTATAGAAGTAAATGGAATCAAGACACATGCACTGCTTGATACTGGGGCTGGAAGCTCTTATGCGTCTAGTAGTTTGACCAATGCATTGAAGAGAAAACCTAAAGCCGTTAAAACTAAACGAATTGAAATGATGTTAGGATCCACCACCACCAGAGTAGAGATTTATGAAGCTAGTGTAAAGTCGTTAGATCACAAGTTTGAGCTTGAGATAGAAGTGTCGAAGGTCGACAAGCCCGAACTTATGAAGCTTAACAACCCAAATTATGCCCACCTGTTAGATGCAAAATTTGAAGATCCTGACACCCGTACAGAAATACCGATACACCTTGTGCTTGGGGCTAGTGATTATGCCAAAGTCAAAACCACTACAAGCCAGAAAGTGGGGCAGCCCGGGGAGCCAGTCGCAGAGAGAACCCTCCTTGGTTGGACAGTGATGTCACCAGGGAAGGAGGGGGAAAGCCCTATCCTGTTAACTCAATCCACTACTATAACCGACTATGAACAGTTATGCGCGCTAGATGTCCTCGGACTTGCGGACAGGAATGAAAACGACCAGGCAACCGTGTATAATGAATTCGAAGAGCAGCTTAGTAGAGATCAAGCAGGCTGGTACGAGGTAACCTTGCCTTGGAAAGGGAATCACCCCCCACTCCCAAGTTATGAGAACGGCAGCAAGCAGCGCCTAAATCAGCTTGTTAGGAAATTAGAACGAAACGGGCAGTACTCTGAATACAATGACATCATCCAAGGACAGTTGCAGCAGGGGGTAATTGAGCCAGCACCTACCACTAAACCTGAGAAAGAATTTTACATCCCACATAAAGCTGTCATACGGAAGCATGCTGAAACCACTAAGTTGCGGGTGGTGTACGACGCGTCAGCGAAAGAGAGGGAAACTCAACCATCCCTAAATGATTGCCTTCACCCAGGGCCCCCTCTCCAGAACCTGTTGTGGGATGTCCTTGTTAGGTCCAGATTCCACCCTATTCTTCTGACCGGTGATTTGAAACAGGCTTTTCTACAAGTCAGAATAAAAGCCGAGCAACGTGATTCACTACGATTTCACTGGAAAGAGCCTGGAAGTGATGCAATACAAACCTACCGTTTTGCCCGAGCTCTTTTCGGACTGACCTGCTCCCCATTCCTCCTCGGGGGAGTCATCAAACACCATCTTGAGGGTTGGAAAGAACGCTATCCCGAGATAGTGAAACAGCTACTCGAAGGGTTGTATGTTGATGATTTGATCACAGGGGGTACCACAGTCGCAGAAACCCAAACCCAGAAACAGAAAACCACCGAAATTTTCAACGATGCAGCTTTTATCATTCATAAGTGGCACTCGAATGCACCGGAACTCGAGTCGAAGAACCAATCGCCGTCAGATCCAGGTGAGCTAACATACGCCAAAAGTCAATTGGGAGAGACTGAACAATCCGATGGAAAACTTCTTGGTGTACCCTGGGATAGAAAGAAGGACACCATTGGTGTCACCATGATACCAGACTCTGAACCAGCAACTAAGAGAAACGTTCTGTCAAAATTGGCACGAATTTATGACCCCCTCGGCTTAGCTTCACCAACCACACTGAAAGCGAAGCTCGTTTATCGCGGCGCTTGTGACAACAAAATTCCATGGGATGCAGATCTACCAGAGCCACTACAAAAGAGCTGGAAAGAATGGAACCGAAAACTCGAATCGTACACAATCCCTCGCCCCTTAACCCCACATCACCAACCGATCGAAGAGCTCACCTTGCATGGATTTGGGGATGCGAGTACCAACGGCGTCTGCGCAGTTGTCTATGCGGTAGTCAAGCAAGAGCATGGAGTTACCCAAGGATTGGTATGCTCAAAGTCCAGGATAGCAAAGCGGAACTTGACAATTCCACGTCTTGAGCTAATCTCAGGACACATGGCGGTTAATCTAGCCACAAACGTCCAGCAAGCACTTACCAGTCACCCAGCAACAGTTCATTGTTGGCTCGATTCAACAGTAGCTCTGTATTGGATCAATGATCAAGGTGATTATCGGCAATTCGTAGCAAACAGAGTACAGAAAATTCGTCAGCACGATAACGTAACATGGCATCACGTTCCAACTGCAGAGAACGCAGCTGACATTGGAAGTCGGGGTGGAAATATCAAGGCGAACAAGTTATGGCAAGAAGGTCCTTCGTGGTTAAGTGATCCTTCAAGCTGGCCAGTCCAACGGGTGCTAGAATCGACACCAGATAGCAAATTCGAAACGAAGTTAGTTAAAGAGATCTTCAAAGCTGCAGTCATCAAAGAGGATTTCCTAGATCCACTACTAGATAAATATTCTTTGCCTAAAGTGCTACGAATCGGAGCGTGGGTTCGACGGTTTATCCTGAATTGCAAACGACAACCCAGAGAAAGAGAAATCGGTCCCATTAACAGTCGCGAGGTACAACATCAACGAGAATGGTTCATACGGCGTGCCCAAGATTCAGTTAAGGATGATCCACGATTTCAAGTCGACCAAGTGCGATTGAATCTACAGGAGAATAACCTAAACATTCTCGAGTGTCGAGGCAGAATAATCGGAGAATATCCTGTCTACATACCAGACTTCCATCCATTCGCTTCATCTTTAGTTCGTGAGGCACACGAAGCAACTCTACACGGAGGAGTCGGTATTACCATGGCGAAAGTACGTGAACATTATTGGGTTCCTCGTCTTCGTCGATTGGTCAAGAAGATCAGATCTGGTTGCAACGGTTGCAAGAGATTCCAGGCAAAAGCCTACCAAGTACCGCCTCCCGGAAATTTACCAACTACAAGAACACAAGGCTCATCACCCTTCGAAGTGATTGGCGTTGACTTTGCCGGACCGATCAAGTATATGATGAATTCGAAGAAAGAAGCCAAAGCCTATCTTGCAGCCTAACAAGAGCTGTGCACCTTGATGTTGTGAGATCGTTGAATACACAAGAGTTTATTATGAGCCTCAAAAGGTTCATAGCGAGAAGAGGAAGACCGAAGTTAATCTATTCAGATAATGCGAAGACCTTTCAAGCCGCTGCGAGATGGATTCAACTAGTGAGAAGAGATGAGAATCTAAACAGCCTCCTGGCAAACCTGTCGATTGTATGGCGTTTCAATTTAAGTCGTGCCCCATGGTGGGGAGGACAATTTGAACGTTTAATCGGGTTATTCAAGAGTTCGTTCTATAAGTCCATCGGCAATGGTGTCTTGACGTGGTCGAAGCTTGAAGAAGTCGTGCTGGATATCGAGATAGCACTCAACAATCGTCCATTGTGTTACTTAGAGGATGATGTGGAGTTGCCTGTACTCACACCCAATTCCATGCTACATACCCAGGCAACCTACCTTCCCGAGTTGGAAAAACACCACATAGAAGAGAAAGATCTGAGAAAAAGAGCCAAACACCTGCTGAAATGCAAACAAGCAATGTGGAATCGGTGGTCCAAGGAATATGTACGCGGACTGCGTGAACAACATCGAATGACCAGACCAAAGTCACTGCAACATCCCAAAGTAGGAGAGGTCGTAATCGTGAAGGAAGATCAGAAGCCAAGAAATACTTGGAGACTTGCCATAGTCAAACAACTTATCACGGGGAGAGACGGTGTGATACGAGCGGCCAAGCTTAAAACCGCTGGTGGAAATCATTATCTGGAACGCGCGGTTCAACACCTATTTCCACTGGAATTGAAGTGTGACAAGGAGATTACCACTATTCTAGACCCAGGAGCGCGGGAGTTTACGCCGAGAGTGAGAAGAAATGCTGCAGCTGCCGCTGCGCTGCGCATAACAGACATTGCTGAGAAGGAGCAAGAACTTTAGACATTTCAACTTAATTAACTTTATACTATATAAACATCTATATTCGTTATAATCATATATATACTTAGTTCACCCAGTTCATGTTGTGACATGTAAACTCCTTGAGTATACATGGGGGAGTGTGTCACGAACTGGGCCTTTTAGTTGGTACGACGTATTCCGAAGAGCATACGAGCGCGTGGCGACTATTGACATTGAAGAGTCACATGACTAAAAGCGTGCGAGATCGCGTGACATTCCGAGAGAGAGAAAACATACCGTAAAAATACGAGTTTAAACCACCAATATTTTGTATTTCTTTTTATTATTATTAAACTTTCATTATTATTTGTGATTCGCCCTGGATACATCTCAGCGGAGGCGAGAATTCAGGACAATTTTGAAGAAATGTCCAAAGTTTTCTTTATCTGAACAGCCAATCAAATCTGACCACGATTATCAACGCAGGTCTGTAGTTTTAGTTGGTTTTTAGATCTCATGCATTACTGGTCACACAATTTTTCCGTATAAGCAAATAATTTGATTTTTGTCTACAAAGTACTAACCATTCACTGCTACAACTACATGCTCCACAGGTTAAATCGCCATTTCCTGAACAATCTTCAGAGTTGTATTCCTTATAAAGAGATATATCTAACTTTTATTGATTAGGCCAAGGATACTCCAATTAAACAACTTTGGCTGTGTAAGGCACTTCCATTATTCAGGTTCAATTGTTAATAAAGTTGTATATCAATATTTACCTTGTCATCTTGACATTCACAACTACATATTGTATTGACATCGATTTCGACCTCTCCAAATGCAGCTGCAAAAACCTTGAAACTATGGCGGAAGATGGTTATTAAGTTGGCAATGAAATAATTTCTTGTAATCGCTCAATTGTGAACGGTTTGTGAAGTATAGCTTGTTGTACTTAGCAGTGCCGTAGAGAAAGTTACTTATGGTGTCCAAATGGAGTCGAAGCACTTGTTTTAAATTTAATCTAAAAACGTCGCAAATGAGAATCGAACCCAAGGTATTTGTTTTAGCATACCAACGAACTTACCACTGACCATATAACCCATTAATATAATAAGTCTCACTCAGGGCCGTAGGCAGCAGTTTTTTTACCAGGGGGAAAATCATCAGTAGGCCTACTCCCGAGCCAAAAATCACCTAAAGTCGCCGTAAATCAATCGACTAAAGTTGCCTTACGTCGCCGGACGTCTCTGATCTAACGGTTAAGTTTTCTGTCCATACTAACCCACGAAAGTCAAAGATTCCCCCTTCTACAAGCAAAATTGTCCACTGAGTAGTCACAGTGAATGAAGGGCACTCTTGGTGCATTTCAAGAGCCTTCCCCAAAAGTAATATACTCTGGAAGATATTACTGTACAGTGTCCATAACGCAGTGGTCAGAGCGTTGGGTGAAAACAGGGACTTGGATCAATTTCCCTGTTGGGACATTCAATTACTAAATTGGCACGCAGTAAATGTTTCGACTCCATTTAATTTGGACATCACATGCAGGTCGTAATGCATACAGCTATTGTAGAAGATTTAACGGGAGAGCAGCGCTTTCCATATTACCTTGAGCTGTTCGTTTTACATGATTTTGCTGTTACACTGACATTAAATGATACCTGTAGAACAAAAATGCTGACATCAAAGATCTGTAGATCCATATAATACGATTAATACCATTAAAAAACGAGCAGCAATTATGTGCTATTTAAGAGTTTAAATAATTCCGAAACTTTGGAAATACTATTTGTTGCGGAAACTTACAGTTTCTCCAAGACCAACCCCTTGGCATATGACGTCTCCAATCTTGATGTTGTCTCTACGTTGCCAATAAAAAGTATTATTATACATTCAAACTTTTTTCTCGTTCCTCATTGGTCAACAGCCCCAGGCTAATTCCCAATATCGATCCGGGTGCTCTCCCGTTATTTCAGACGCTGACGTGATCAGCGACATGAATTATTGGCAGTGAACTCAATTTTTTACTCGATTATATACATTGAGTTCACTAGTGATTATCTGATTATTGCACGCTGTAGAGCCCAAAACCCGAGCGTGGTCGGCGGCTTGTATAAAAAAACCGCGAAATTTTAAAGCCAAAACAAAATGGCTTGTTGTTGCTTGATGTAGATTTGCCTCTTTAAACAAATCCAAATTATTGTCAGAAAAAGACAATAACTGCACCAAAAAGGGCACGAAACAATACAAAACCATCTTGGACGAGTATATATTATTTTCTCTTGCAATGTTATGTGTTTTTGCATCCTTCCACCGGCCGCCACATTGCACTAAGAGATCACGTGATCTAAATTCTCTTAAAACAAGAGATATGAAATTTATAACTTGTAAAATGGATAAATGGTGATGTTTTAAGTAACATTTCGGACTTTTGGTGTTCAATGATTCCAATGTCTTGGAGAATACGGCGACATGGTGTCCGGTCACGTGACTAAACTAAAATTTGTAAAGAAACATCTAAGGAGTCGTTTTCAATATTGCGTCTGCAAAGTTTTAGCTGAAACGAACACTTTTAGCACGTCAAATACACATTTTTATTTTTTGGCCGCCATGTTGGATCACTCCAATTTGTCATCCAACATGGCGGCGAAAAACAAAATGCTGTGAAAAGTCACCATTCTTCCTAAAACACGGCCTTAACAGTAATACCACTTGCTTACGTATTTCTTGAGGTTTTAGTGTAAAAAGATTTCGTACATGCATAAAACTTTTATGTTAGTCACGTGACCAGTTACATTACTGCCAGTTTCTCTTAGTAAATGTATGTTTTGAAATCCAAAATTTAAATAATACACCACTCAGTATGCTTTTTCTCGTGTTATAAATCCACATCTACTATTTTAAGGAGATTAAGGTCACGTGACATCTTAGTGCAAGTCGCCTATTCATGATGTCATGCTCAGCCTCATATCCAAGAATTGTTTGCGTGTTATAAAACTTGCAAGCTTGCTGAGGAAACGGAATTTTCGTTCGCGAAACCAAAGTAGCCTTCATTGCACTTGCTCAGTTGCTCTAATATATTTATTATAACTGGCTGAAAACATTTTGCATTTTGCTGCATCATTCGTACTCCGTAGAATGGGTTTTAGCTGGGTTTTTATCGTGCGAAACGACATTTATATTATTAAAATTAAAAAAAAAGATTGATTGGATATCTAATGACCAATTGTGTCAGCCGAGAGCTCATAAGACAAAATAATAAAGCCTATTCGCGTGAGAAATTTGATGAGCTGAAACCAGGGGTTAAATCATAGAGATATATATGTGTTTGCGTACCCACAATCCGCGTTGATCTTTACATCAAAGTCTTCTAGAGGTTGTGACGTCACCCGGACCGTCGATACAATTTCCTAAAATATTTAAATTACTCCATATTTGATTTACATGATAAAT
Organism: Trachythela sp. YZ-2020; assembly: GCA_016169945.1. Lineage (NCBI taxonomy): Eukaryota > Metazoa > Cnidaria > Anthozoa > Malacalcyonacea > Clavulariidae > Trachythela > Trachythela sp. YZ-2020. The sequence goes on from JADLSH010000369.1 coordinate 6,627,332, forward strand.
TACTACATTTTATTGTTGAGGGGAATACAATTTATTCATTCTACTGTAGTGAACAAGGAGGATTATGCATGATCATTAATTTCTTTCTTGCCTTCTGCGCATATTTAGCAAGAGAAATAAGGGCAAAGTAGAACGAGATTCATGCTCATAATTTCTTTGCGAGTATACTTTTTATCTACGTACTAGAAATACATGCTTGCAGTAACCCCTCGCCCCAGCTGAACATTGCCAGACATTACATTCCAAAACATTACTATTGCTAATCTTTTTTATCAAAAAATCTGCCATGCAAAGGTTGTAGGCGAGTCGGATATCTGCGTTCAAAACAAATTTTTGGTATTGAAAACAGAATAGAATCCTTGGCTCACACCCCTCTTCACGACGCAATCAAAGGCTATCGCCAAATGAAATGTTTTACCCGACGTAATCACTGTGGCTTCCTTCATTTTAAATTTGATCATTACTCTAATAGTTTGGAAAGAAGAGTGGAAGGAAACAATATTATTTTGGGAAATTTATTTTGAAAGAATAAAAAATGGAAATTTTGTTTCAAGAAGAGGAAGCACAGTAGCCATGGCAACACGATAAAATAAACTTCTTTTCTGGAGTACAAAACAACAGGCACAGAATACTACAAAAATAATTAAAATATTAGTTGTTTTAGCCATACAAATCTGAGATATATGGTGTAGGTATGTTCTTATGCATTCTATAAGCTTCAAATTAGTGTTTAAATGCAACCTTCCGTTTACTAAAACGTTGCCAAAAGTTTATAAAACTAAACTGCTTTTTACTTATAAATTAGTTTTTGAAATGAAATCAGTTGAAAATATACAAATTCTCTGGTGTGAAACGATTTCGCTTTCCTTTTAAGTTGGAACTTTTTGATAGCATAAAATATAGGATATTTTAATTGTAAAAAAATGAAAATCTATGTAAATAAAACAACATTCTTACGGCTATATCAACAATTTAATATAAGAAACTTGCCATATTTTTTCGACCATCTATCTCTATTTATCCTTTTTTATAAAGTATAAACGATAAATTTGTTCCGCAGCTTTTCCTGAAGTCCCAAAAAGCTATTAATAAGTTATAATTCAGACTTACTGATATGACTTACTCATGTTTTTTTATAATTCGCTCATTCCACTCCTAACAAAGATTAGTGAGATGACCACCCATCACAAACAGGTGGGAATTTCGCCAGCGCTGGTCAACAAATTGCGGGCGCACGCAAATAATTATTTCAAAATTTGTTAAAATGAGCAAAAGCAAGTTTTTGTGTTTGTTTTTTGGCCAGAAAACAGTGGATGTATCAGTATTAAAATACTTTTCTACAACGTTTATGACAAAATGAACAGGAGGAAAGAAATTGGACTGAAATCAGAGAAATATAAAGGATATTTTTCTACGACGGAACATGAGCGAAATTTTACTTTGTTCGAAGATGCTAGTTGTCTTGGCTTCGTAAACATATAAAATTAGAAAGTTTAACTTACGGTGGGTTTGAATTTCATTTTTCAACACATGTTTCTATACAAAAATTACTATAATAGTTTTCTCATTATCAAAACCTGTGAGATTTCGTACGGCCAAAATCGGCATTTTTCAAAAAATACGAAAATGCCAAATTTTCAACTTAAGATTGCAAAAAATCTAGTCGAGAGCCTCAAAACGAGACTATCCTTAAACGATAGTTTGAACCTTTCTTAATCCCTTAATCAAAGTAATTTAGATATAAAAATTCGCACTAATACCAAAAACGGCGACACTATTTATGTGATCTGAAATTGTTCACAAAAGTACCTTTGAAAATGCTACCAGAAATTCCATGTTTATATTATTCTTGCTTGTTAAAGCGATTTGGTTGAGAGATTAAAGCCCATTGATTCCAGAAAAATGGACTGTTTTGAAATCACATGAATATTTTGCTCTTTTTCTCCAATATAGTAAATAGTAATTCAAGGTGTGAAAATCAGCACAGTAAAATGATAAAGAAATAAAATATTTCAAAATCTAGTCGAGAGCCTCAAAACCAAATACGGTTTAAAATACCCCTAATAGCATATACATTATATTGGGGAAGAATTTGTTTGCATCAAAATTCGCGCTAGTACGAATTATGGTGATTTTCTGGGATTTTCCGTCGAATTCCGAGAGTTTCCGATCTTTTCCGATACGTATAAAGATGTTTCTTTACGCAATTTTTAAATTTTTAAAAGTTATTATTCATTTGCTTGCACTCTCAGTCAATCAATCAATTAAATAATTTCGGTTGGTAGAAAAAACTAGGTCAAAATGTGTAAGAATCGCCCGGAAATTCAATAGCCGAGTTTACTCGCCCCAGGTCTCATTTCTAACAACCGCGCGAAATCCGACGCATGCTCAAACAAAATTCCCACCTGCTCCCATCACATCCATCACACCCACTGCGCCCGCAAAACTTGATGAACTTTGGATTTCCCATTGCTTTCCTGTTTTTCCGGGTGTAAATATCCGAGCGGAATTAGTACCCTCGCACGGCGCTTCGCGCCGGCTCGGGGACAAGTCAACTTTGATTGCCACTTAAGGACCTTAAGGCCATGCAACACGAGGCAATATTTGCTGACATAGAGCGATCTCGTGTTGCATGGCCTTAAGTGGCAATCAAAGTTGTCTTGTTCATGGACCATAGCAAATTAAAGTGTCTCATCGCGACAAAGTGCCCCACCAAGTCGACTTGTTCCTGACCTCTTAGTGTCGAACGAAATTGACTTTTGTACGGACCGCGGTCCATAATTAAAGTGTATCATCGTCACTAAGTACCGTATGATGTTGACATGTTCACAGACCGGTCCGTAGCAAAGAGTGTATTATCGCTGCACGAAGTCCTGCTGTACGATTTAGTTGAAGGGAATGTGGGTGGTAATATGGGAATACCTCACCACAGTGCACCCAACGTTGTAATTGAATGACATCATTTTTATCATTTTGGTTGTATAACTTGTATTGTTTTATTAAACGAAACAAAATATCTCAAGATCAGAATAGACCACGGAGATAAAAGTATATTTAAAAGAAATTAATATACTTTACATGAAGTAAATCAATATACTTTACATGAAGTAAATGAAGAACTTTTTGTTCAAGTCAATATCATGTCGCATATATACAATACAAAATCCACTGCTTGCCGATAACTTAATAAAGGACGAAATATACCCTCGAAATATACAGAGTTCCATGCAAGTGAAACTGAAGTCTCAAGATTTGAAAAAACAAGAGGAGAGAAAAGCTTCTTCATATAGAATACCTTATAGCTCTTTTCAATAAGTTCGATAATATTATTTGAATCTTTGTTTAATTCTTCGTAAGTCGCTCCCAGGTCTTTCCACGACTTTGCTAACCTCTGTAAAAAAGTTAAAGTTGTGAAAGTCAGTAGTTTACAAAGTTTTGACCCCTGCAGAGCTCAAGATATTGCACAAGGAACATAAATCCGTTATGTTGGTTAACAATACAATATGTTGGGTTATAGACTATCGGGACCAGAGAGTCCAGCAGCCGAGGGACACTAGAAATGTGGTTCTGCTTAGCGCCTATTATTATATGTGCAAAGACGTCAAGGTTTGTTCGTTTTTGTCCTTACAACCCGAGACTGCAGTCCACCCATGCACTAACCTAGTTACTGTATGAGTAGCCGGTAAATAATACATTTTCTTAAGAACGAGGCATAAACATGACTGTCAATGATCAAGCCAATCACAAAATATGTTCATTATATGTTGGTATATTTTTTCCGTATATTTATACTGCACTACTCAACCAAACCTTTGCAATTCAGCCAAAACTGGTAAATGGTTGCAAGAAGCGATCTAAGCCTACGCTAACAAACTGCGTGCAGTTTGAAGTAGACGAAAATTTCTTGAATATACCTTGAACGTTTTTCTTCCATATTGTGAAACGGCAAATATTGGTTGAATTCTGGATTCGCGTAGTCTTTGATAAACCTGGTTTACCGTTGGGTAATCCTAAAAGGTTAAATTTGTTTTAATTTAAGCATAAATGTAGGTCTAAAATGTCAATTCGTTATGAAAGGGAAGCATATTTTGCAATCAATATACCAACCTGCTCTAAGCCAGAATATTCCCTCACGCCATTCCTCGGTTTTGAGAGATGACATTTGCCATCATTAGGATGGACAATTCCACCAAACTAAACATGAATGAAAATGTATAAACATGCAATAAATATGTACGAATCTATAAACTCAATATCTAACGCACAAGAACATTAGAGTATACTCGTACCCTGTACATTATAGGGTACCCAAGTGCACGTATTAAATTATTATTTGTAGAAGTAGTATAACTAAATATACCCTTCCTTCCCCAGCCATATGAAAAGGAGCATCTGTTGCTATTAAGACAATTCGACGCGTTGTGTTGGCTGAGTTCCACCCAAGCTCCTGTGAATGATTAAGGTTAAGCAGTAGGTTGAGCAATTGTAATGATATAATATAATAGCACAAGATAGCGCGAAAAACAAGTTGAAGTTTTTGTTAAATACAATATATGAGATAGATACTTATTCTGTATATTTATTAATTAGACAGGTCAAACCATTCCAACATGTGGTTGGTACAATGTTGGATGAAAATTTTAAATAAAATCAAACCTGATCCAACATCAGCCAACATTACCAAACATTACCAAACAATTAGACTAATGTTTAAACAGACCCAACAATGTTGCATCCAACAATGTAGGATGATGTTGAAGTGGAAAACAGGCTTTATGAATAGACATGCACACTGTTAATTTCAAGGAGTTAATTTTACTCCAAAAATGGAGTAAAAAAAAAAGGTACCAGTTGACTCTATTTTGGGAGTAATTTTTACTCCCAAATTTTAACTCTATTTTTAGAGTAATTAATACCTCTATAATGGAGTAATATTTACTCTAACGGGAGTGAAAATTACTCTAGTTTTAAATTTTACTCTCATTTTGGAGGAAATAATATGCCAAAATTAGAGTAATATTTACTCTAACGGGAGTGAAAATTACTCTAGTTCTAAAAATTACTCTCATTTCGGAGGAAATAATATGCCAAAACTAGAGTAAACTTTACTCCAATAGGAGTAAAGATCACTCTACAATTGGAGTAAGAATAGTAATATTTCCACTCCAAATCTAGAGCAAAAACTACTCTGCCTAAATATAAAGTAACCTCATTTAGGCATGTTTTCCATTTCAACCATATCACACGGTAGGTAGCGTATTTCTTTGAACCGCAAACTTGAACAGTACGAATGACCTGGATAAGCGCTACGGTATACGTCACGAAATGGTTGAAGTGGACAACAGCATTACTTGCAACAAAATGTTCCTGGAAAGTATTAAAGCATCATAAAAAAATAATTGCAACAAATAAAGGAAGGAATTTTTAATAAATGGAATGTTTAGATAATTACAAGAAGATATATATTTAATATATAACGTCTATATATATATCAATGTCATTCAAGTTCTTGCAAAAACTTGTTGATGACAACCCGTTTTTTCATCTCGCTCGTTTTCGCCAGCATTGCCGCTTCCAGAAAAAATACAATAATTACTCCGTTATTTCTACTCCTTTCTTGGGATAATTTTTACTCCTTCAGTGGAGTCAAATTGACTCGCAGAGGATTAAGATTGGAGTTAAGATGACTCCTGGAGTAGAAATAAAGGAGTAAAAATTACTCCGATATTTTTACTCCTTTGCTAGAGTAAATTTTATCCCTTCGGTGGAGTAAAATTGACTCTCAGTGGAGTAGAATTTTTAAAATGAACCAAAGTGGAGTAGTTCTAACTCTAGTTTTGGAGTTAAATTTACTCCAATATTTTTACTCCCCCAAAGGGAGTTATATTAACTCCTATGCTGGAGTTAAAATTACTCCCTGAAATTAACAGTGCAGAGATCCTATTCTGAACGACGTTAATTCATGAGTAAAATGCAAAAGAAATTCATGTTTTATTTGATTAAATCTGATTTATTTGACATATAACATTTTCGCTCGAATTTCCCAATAAAAACACCTTGTATCTTGAAGATAATCGATAAAAACTAACGTGCCATGCATGTATACATTTGATATGTTCGGTAAAAATCTATACATCTAAGTAAGACCTAAGTTCATCTCTCGTAATGCTCTATTCCAGAGTCGAAACTGATCTCATGTATACCTTTAGATTTTGCATATGTGTCTTGAGTGTGGATTTTCATAAATATTTTGAAAATTTCTGCTGAAATAGGACTGAAGAACTAAGAAGACTTACATTTTCACAAGCTGCTACTTGCATAAGCGCATCAAGTGTGGCTTCAGGAATATCTTTACTCCTTGAATTTGTCTGTTTGTTTATCGTTTCCTAAAGTAAAGACTAATTGTGTAAGGATGAATGATTTAATTTTTCCGTATTATTTATACTAAATCTTAAGGTTTTCTGCAATCAAATATCTAGAAAAGAGGTCGATGTTGGTTGGGGCTTAAGTGCGGGACCAAGTGGAACCACCTTTCCCCTCCGGCTCCGAGATCGTGGGCATGCATGGTTCGATTCTCATTTTGGACGCAATTCATTCACAAAATCAGTGAAATAATTTTTAAATTGCAAATGAATATTAAAAGTTCTTTAAAAAGCTACTATAGTTAGAAAATCCTACAGTGATATATACAATTATATATATTTAAACTCCTGCATTAATAATTCATGACGAAAATTCAAAAGAAATTAATGCTTAATCCGCCTTCGAATTCGGCTGCAGGTTTTTGTAAATTCCATAAAGCGCCATGCTGCAGTACTACATATAAATCAAAGCTTTTATAATGTAATAAAACACGTTTTTAAAATCAATATTAATAGTTTATGCTTAAAATAATACTCACTGGATCGCCAAAGATTTTTTACTATATCATGCAGTAGGTATAATAATATATCATTTATATCAATACCTTAAATAACTCGTCCTGCTCCGTAAAATCAAGTACATGCCTGAAGTTATATGGAGGTTCTTCATCTGAAGTATGACTTTTATTTATTCTAAATATTTAATAAAGAAAAGGTTCGATCAAGAAACTCGGATGAAGGAAAAGAGAAACTCGGTTTTGTGCTGCCAGTTTCGAGTGTTTGTCATTATCACATCTATATCACTTAAAGAAGCATCACTCACAATTCCTGCTTTACGAATGGTGGAACAACCTTGTCCACAAAGGATCCGAAAGCCAATCTGCGTTTGTTTGTTAGTTCTTTCAATTTCGTGGCTGTCGAGAAAAGGTTCCTCAGTTAGGTTACAAACATAGAGATAATTTGTAGAAAGATAAATAGTCTATATATATAGTATCGTAATAAGAGGGGGAAATGATAACTTGCTGTTAGGTTTATAGCTTTGAAAGGCTTAACTTTATCCTCAGAAAATAACGATGTTTTTTTAAAATAACTGCATGACATTGTGTGTGTACTTACAAATATTTCCAGCCAGTGATTTTAAGTTACCAAGATCATCATGCATTGTTTTGGATAAGTCCATGAGATAATATAGATCAACGGGATAGTTTTCTACAGGTCGTACATTTACGGTGAATGTTACTGGCTCACCTAGATGACAAGATAACTGACAGTGAGTGACAAAAACGTAAGAAAAATTACTAGAGATGTGTTGTATTAGTAGAGAATTTGGACATTAAGATTGATGTTAAACCGCGAACAACGGTTGAACACTACTTGTATTCAGCAGGGGGCTTTGGTGGCGCAATCGTCAGAGCATGCGCCTTTCACCTCTGATATCATGGGTTCGAGTCCCGTTGGGGACGACTTATGATAGCTATGTGAAAAGAGTTAGTCAACGCTCTGCCGAAAGTCGTGGGTTTTCTCTGGGTACTCCGGTTTCCTCCCACAGGGAATGTTGATAGGGTGGGTTGGGTTTAACCCCTAACTGGTCCTTCCACCGTAGCTGTGCTCCGTGATGGCGAGCAAAAGGTGGCTGCTATATGCGCCTAGAAAGCCTTCGACTTGGTCACGTTGAGCTGTGTCCTTCGCAATTCAGCTTAGCTCTCAGCTGCAAGTAAGGATAATAAGCACACCCCCTTACTGTATGCATGACAAGAAAATATGAATGATGGTTTTTACTTACCCGTGATGGTAAGTTACAAATATTAACAAAGAACGTACAGGAAACAATTACGTCATTAGTTGCATGGTGTCTTGGTGATATAATACAAAGAGCTGTGATTTCCTAACGAATTACCTACTGCAACCAAATATATATATGCTCCAAGAAAGTTATGCTACAATTGTGAATTGTATTGATTGTCATGGTTGCTCCAAGTAGATTTCTTACGTACTTACCAACTCTGACAGTTAACGTGACTTTCTTTGGAAATATTTGACTCGTGGAACCAAGATTTTCTTCATCCACCTGAAATATGAAATACTTCTAAATATCATTCAGGCTTTGCCATGAACATTGACCAACACCAATTAAGGCGTTGATTTATTTCGCGAAGTTTTAGATACGTAAGCGCGTCATCAGTGCAAGTAAACCTGCAGCGAACGTTATTTACGTTTAATCTTACCGTAACGTTTTGTTTTGGATTAATTGTGTGGTTTCCCGGGCAACCGAGCTTGATATGATTTGCTACTTTGTCGCACCGAGCATGCTCATAAACCTAATAAAGAATGAAAGAAAAAGACTGATAAATGGACTGAAATCCCAGACTGCCCCCCCCCAAAAAAATATGGAGATTCAAGTCATTCGGGCAAATGGTTTACGAACATTCGGGCAAAATAGAATTATGTAGTCTGAACTTACACAGAAACAGAATTTTATCATTTAAAGTACTGTATATTTATCTGGTTTGCGTGTTGTTGGAAAACAATAGTATAATTTGAACATTTCTGTAATTCAGTTGCATGCCTTTGCCTGACCGAAGAAGAATTGGCTCTAGCTCTAACGAGAACGGCTATAATGAGAACGGCGCATGAAAACCTATCTTCGCACCACAGTAGACCAAGAATGCTTCAATTCTATCGCTCTCATTGACATTGACAAGCGGGGCCGTAGCCAACGGTGAACGGAGAAATTGCGACTGAATGATTATTTAGTAACTGATAATCTGAGCCATTATTATTATTAAACCATGGAAATGAGTGTACGCGATTCTGAATGTATATTATCAGAGTGGTCTCAGAATGCACGAAATACCCTTTTATTAGAACTCCCATATTTTCAAAATTTTCCGGGGGAGCATGCTCCCGGACCCCCCTACAAGTTAGTCGCGCCAATGTTAACATCGTGTTAAAAGTGGTTATTATTGTTATCAATATGTTATTATCCAAATTCGGGCATTTTGGGTAAACTTTAAAATTCGCCCAAATGAAGTTACGCCCGTACGCCTATGGTCCCCACCCTACCAGGCACCCAACCTCGTCCTCTAATGCGCTTGAGTTTTAAATCGCGGAAAATATTTAATCCATAACCATGGGTGTAGAAAATATGTATCTAAACATTGTCCCAAGGTCGAATCACGGAACGTAAAGCTCAGGAAGCGGAATGTAACTCCCCATTTTTTAGTTAATAAAGTTTGCGCATCCAAATGACGTGTTCTATAGAATTGCAGCAAGGGAATATTTTTTAATTTGAGGTGAGTGAACCGTGCGGAAATTAATTGTTCTTCGAGTAACTTTTTGCATATTCAAATCACATCGCAGTTCATTGGCAGTGATTGAACAGTTGAATACAGTTGATATGCATATTTTAATTCTTCTAGTCTCGGCTACGTGTTATGATTCATCTTCAATTTTATCCCGACGCAGAACGCGTCATTTGGATGCGCAGTCGACACTACAAACTAGTCTATTGAATACTATAGGACCAGAAGAATACTGCGCAATGTATTTTACGCAAGTAGTCTATTGAATACTATAGGACCAGAAGAATACTGCGCAATGTATTTTACGCAAGTAGTCTATTGAATACTATAGGACCAGACGCTAGTTTTAGAGCCAAGTTAAATCTGTTCATCCGAATCTTCCATTGTAAATATACATTTCTCACCAATACAACTATTCTAAAATTAGGCTATACCTTCAAAGTGCACCATGAACATCCGGGTATTTGCAAACACAGGGAACATACTTCATCTTTAATATTCTCGCATTCACTTAATTCATGTTCATGTCTTTGAATACGACCGTCTGCCATTTCTTTAGAAAAGATATATAAACTCATGAACGACAAGTTTCCCTTGCTTGTTGTCCTTATTGCAGTGTATATATGATGTGTTGGATGTATTTCGACGCCGCTGAGAAGAACAAGTGTTAATAATTCATGGTGAGTCAGCCTACATCGTCCCACAATCATTGGATATTCCGCGTTAACTATTTCTAAATGTCCCAATTGGACATCCCAATAGCTCAGTGATCAGAGCGATGGTACGTTAAACCACAGAGTTCCCCGCAGTTGGGACCAATGAGGTTGAGACATTTAGAAATTGATTTTTTTCAGCAAGTGATTTGATTTCTTTTGAATACACGAGTAGTGCCTCGTTATACATTGCTTTGTTCACCGAACAGTGCGTTTGAACATGCATGGAACATTGTCATTGCAATTTCAAAATCAGGTTTCATTTGTAGTGCCAAACTGTTTACATGGGAGAAACATTGGGAAATATAGGGAAATGTGATGCGCTTACTGTGATTATCTTATCTTCCGATGATGGTAATCCTAAAGTTAAGTTTAGCAAACACATACACCATGTCTGCGCCGCTCCGTCCGTCCGGGCATCCGCGACAAAACAATTAAATTAACAGCCTCGTGACAAGTTACTCGGAAACAAAGAACAGCTTTTGTCTCTGAACATTATAGCACTACATTTATTTAGATTGTAGTAGTTGAATGAGTTTGAACATGAAGAAACAACGACAAAGAGAAATACTGGGAAATTTTAGAATCTTTAATTGTTGGTAATACTAATACTTGTATTTTTTTTTCTAACATACCTGATTTTTCTCCGAAGCTTATTTGATAATATTGTATAATGATCAGGAAAACAAACACCTTCATTTTCGTGGTGACTACATAAATACAGTTAAAAAACACTTAAAATCTACTTTATAGAAAAACAATTTGTAGATCATGCATGCATGCATGCAAAAGTAACAAGAATATATTTGTTTGTTTTGCTTGTGCATGCCAGTAAAGCTACACGCTGATACGGATCTTATAGCTAGCTCGTAAACAACAGAATGTTAGTCCAAGGACAAGGCTCTGCTAGTTGAGTTAATGTTAGCTTATCAAGTAACATTATAATAATTAAGTAATATCCACTCAAATTGCCGAGCGTCAAGCTATACTAGCAATATGCAGGTTATGTGTTTAACTGCAAACAAAACAACATAAGCTGAGTGGCACTTGACGCACACAGATTTGAAACTTCCTGAATAATCCGCGGTCATAAATATGTGCGAGAAAGTCTGAGTATAGTACTTAAATAAGACATCGAAAGAAAGAATTACAGACACAGACACATGCACTGTTGGAGGCTTGTATAACTTTGGTGATTCTAGACTCGTCAAGACAACAACTCTTACGCGTATAAATTGAAAAATGTGAAATATTTATTTTGACTTATTTATCAATATTTATATTGATGATGCAGGTAATCCTCACTTGAATTGTATATGAAAGTGATTATCTTATTTTGATTTTTGTTTGAATACCAATAATATTTTGTTAACTTCTTTTACTGTATGAAGAAACACCAGGTTTGTTTATTAAGTAAACGACTTTCAACCTGTAGCTAGTCTGGATCTTGATTCATCTCTTCAAATTTGGATCGAAAGTTTTGTTAAGTAAATAAAAGTGGTGTAATCTTTCAGAAAGAAGAATGTAATCACTATATATATTTGCATTGATGATGATCCTGGGTTAGAGAACTTAAAATAAAATCATCTTCAGACCAATTATTCTGTAAAGGATCGAAATATAACCATGCATTTTATATTTACGTCTTGCTTTTTAATCCATATGTTTTCATTTTTCGGTTTATGTTTTATAGAGAACTTAAGCTTTGTTAAATAAGTAAAGATGGTGTTTCATGGAACAGGAAAGATGTAAAATGATCGCCATACCAACAAACAGAGAACTAATCCCTGGATGATTATTATATTATCAGAGAAATATTTCTAGCGTGACCGAGGCATTACAAGCTGCATGCCTTCCCACGTTTTTTAATCAGCATTATAGCCACTCCTCTGTTGGTGGATCGCAACCAATCCCTTGTAGGAATTGAAAGAACTAAGGAATTTTCACCATGTTGGAATGTTGGATGAAATTTTAATTGGTATTCATTCGATCTTTTCATATTCATCCAATATGGCGGCGATGACGTAACATGGGAACACGTATCGCAATCGGTGATTGCATGAGATCTTTGTTTATACCTAAAACTAAGGATATATTGGTTTAAATAAACGACAGCGCTAGCAAACGTTGACATCCAACGAACAATGAGGTATTTGACATTTTGTCTTCTGGCGTTCTGCTTTCCCATTTCATTCGCGCATTAAAAAATTTCAGTTATTAATATAATGAATCTTGGCAAAATCGTTGTGGCAGTGCATTCATAAATATATCTTTTATATCAATAGAGGCTAAAGTTTAGTCTTAAGACGTTTAATACATAGTCATAGAGGTTAAAGTTAATAGGGTATAAACGCATGCATGAGACGACTAGTTTTAATGCTATTATAAAACTGATAAAATATCAAACCGGATGAAAAGACATAAAGACCTAATGCCTAATAATTGTACATAGATTGTCATTAATTATAATTTCAATGCATTCGCTTAAACATACAGTATAATTACCGCTATTAGTTCCTATTAGTATTACTATGTCTCCGTCTCATGATATTGCACTATTTGACATAGAAAATGAATGTAAAATGTTACACTTTTGACAGCCAATTCAGAAATGTTTTATGTTCTAACTACTAACTTAGTATCGCTGGTGTACTTTTAGCTACAACAGTTGATTTGTGAGCGAGATATCAACAGTTGATTTGTGAGCGAGATATATATCGCTAAGTAAGCAACCTCTGACGGTTGCTTAGTAAAGTGCCAAGACTATAAGTGAAGTCTGAGCTATATATCGTTTAATTATCCCATCTCGAGGTTACAAGGCTAATTACTTTGTAAACTCTTGATATATAAATGCCTGTGAACACATATACTGTACATCACCTCCATAGATTTTCTCAGCCTAGCATTCATATATGTACTGATGATATCGGGCGAAGCAAAGCAAATCATGTTGTTTTGTGGTGAATCACATGCAATTATATATACTATAGGAGTATAGAGATAGACAGTCTATACAATTTTCATGAATAATGATTAATGACATAATGTAATGAAAGCATATTAGCTAGATTATAAATTAATTTAGGTTCTATTCATTTCTCATTATTTCATCAACAGCATAGGCTTTCACTTTAAAACTTTGTCTTTGAGCTTCAAACTAAAGTAGCAACAATAAATTAAGTCTTGAAAAAACAAGAAAATATAACGCGCGCCATTCCGTTTCGGACTTTACGTCTTTACAGACTTTAGTCTGTAGAAATTGATAAATGATCGAGACCGTATGTGATGTGAACTTCAATTTTGTCTTTATATAAAGATTCCTAATTTCACAAACGAATTGAAAAATTATGATTATCAAATTTTACGCATTAATCATTATGAAATTTCGCGATGCAATATTACAACAACATCTGCAAATATTCGATTTCTACTTACATGGCTAGCTTGTCGTGTATCAGATATAGAGTTAAAGTTTAGTCTTTTCCAGTTCAGCGCTTTTCATACCAGGACAGATTGAATTAAATGTTTTCAACAGTTGACCGTTCTTTATCTTGTCAGTACTCCAGCTAATACCATTTCAGGAAAAACTATAAAGTTAATTTCAAGTTATCGCTTCCGGTCCTTCGTATTAGATAATAATTCTTGGCACGGCAACATTATAACATCCTTCTTCGACATTTAAAAAATGTTAAGTAGTTCGTTACGTTATATAAGACGCTCATATTGACCAGTGGTGTCAAATTATTTAAGTTTTTAATTCTGCAAATCAAAATAAAGCCTTGTGACGTTGTGTTGTGATTTGTAACAAACGTGCTGAGCGTATATTTCGTGATGTTTGTGAAACATGCCGATGGTCAATTTTGGCAGAAATTTCGCAGCTACAATATACATGTTCGCCACCCTTACCATACATGTAGCTCACAAAATATCATTAAAACCTCAACTGACGTGCATATTGTTGCTTTGTCATCTTCATAATTTGGCTGCTGGGGCCTCCCAATGACAACTTTAAATCGTCTAGCTCTTCAGAACGAATGAAATACCTGCACGCAAAGTCCTAGTGTATGATACGGTCGTTGGGATAACCTGCATAACCAGGCTAAGCCCAACCTAACGTACTTTTCCATTGCCATGCTTCGCCTTGCATACCTATAGGCAAGAATATATAGGCAAGGACTTCCCTAACAAACCTAGGCCTATCCGCAGAAACACCCATGATACTCAGGTTAAGGTCTATAATAAGGACTTCCCAACTGACAAATATAATGATTTTAAAATGCACCACGCTTGTCTGAAGCGGAGTGACCGCGGCTGTACACCGAAGCCTATATATAAAAGTTTAAGTTCAGTTATTCGGCTGAACCAGATGTTACTATATTTCAGCGTATTAACCTTTTATAATGTTAAATTGAAGTCTATATCCAGTGCAAAGTCGCTGGAAGTTCTTGCAGCATTGCAAATTAGCGAATCACATGTCATGGCCCCTAGGCAAGTGGCCCAATTTTTCTTTATTGTGGGGAAAATGGACTATGAGTCTATAAGGCATTATAGTGCGAAAAAGTTGGAAAACATGCATAACTCACACATAGGTTATATAGTCAGTCTATATAGTTTGTTATTAGAGCCTGGAGGTAAAAGGTATAATTTTACGATATTATTGTGGATGTTATATTATATAGGCGCCGATAAGCAATCTGGAAAAAAGTCAACACACACCTGCGCCAATAGAGCGACTATATCGTTAGCCTAATAAGCTGAACTGTTTGATATTGTACCAAAACAGTTTCAATCAGGGGACATATTTTTTAATTTTGTGCATGATTTGAATTTTGTGTGCAGTCAGTTATAGAAAGGCAAATTGCTTCTCTGCATGCGTGCTCTGGGACGAGCTGTTATGCTATATTTTCTATGTCTGCAATTAGTCTACAAATACGATAATTCTATACTCTATTTTGTCAAAGCTAGTCAATAATATAAGTTATAGATTTACATGTGTTTTGGAAAAAGTAGAAACATTTTTGTCACTCTTCGATCATCAATACTTTCGCCATTATTGTGTAACTTTGTGTAAAGTTATATAGTATACACAGTTAGTTAACATGTCATGTTAAGTATTTTGCCTTTGGCCTTTTCATTTTTGGCTGGAGACAAGCTGATCGATATAGTTCAAATAGTTAACCATATCCATAGGCATGGTAATATCAACTTATATAGTCAGACATGCACTGACTGATTATGGTAGCAGTTGTTCAATATGACTTTGAGTTTGAAACTGAGTAATAATTGCCTGAAGATAATAGCTTTGTATGCTGACGTGTTTACCCCTGGAAAATATGGTATTAATATCAATAATAATTTACACAACTGATCATTGCAATGTAATTATGTAATATGTAATTATGAGCCAGTAGGTATATAACTTCAATCAGACATGCTTTGGCTTTGCTACTGCCTCAGGTTTAAGTAAATAAATGCAATCCTCGAGGAATGAGTAGATTGTAGTCGATACTCAGCCTCGTCCCCAGGCTCCAACCTTACGAAACTCTCACATATGATTTCACGTGGCTTTTCACATGCAAACTGTTCCAATCCTACATATATATGAAATAATAATTTCACTTTATGAAATATATTTTCACCTATATGTGAAAGAACATGTGAAATTGCAATACGTACGACATGCAATTGTGAATTTCACATATGAAATGAGCATTTTCGCATGTGATGATGTGAAATCAGAACTGCGTTTCGTATTATGACAGTAAGCCACTCTATAGTTAATATCAATTCAGAAATTGTATTGAAACCGAGTGTGGCTGTTTTATGTACTTGGAATCCAGCCAGCTGTTTTCTAAGTCAATGACTTCATTCGGCGTACCAAGCCTGTTAGACACGACGTATACCATGAAAATGGTAAAATATCTGTTTCTGTTTGATATTCACGAAATATCACCCCATCGAACCTATTTGTCTTTGTACGTTTAAAAAAGAAATAGAGAAATTAGTTCCCCATGTATACATTTGTCCTGTAATAATCATGGCGGATTTTTATTGTCTAGCAAAATTAAGCTGGCTTCTTTCTGCGCACCTGTGAACAATGTGTCAATGGGTTCAGCTATCCAGTGTAGTTTTAGATCAGTGTATTGGAAAAGTTTTACCTTGAGCCCGGCTCTTCTTTATTCTCGTGTGCGACAGTATAGCAAGGCCGGCGAGAGCCAGTCACGGGCCCAGGGCAGATTGGTGAACGCGGGCCCCCTCACTCTCTCAGTCCAGTAGCGTAGCCAGGGTTTTGACTTTGGACGGGCAAAACAAACATAGATTCAGAATCGGAATACGACCGCCAATGGTGCGAGAATGCTAGGAGGTTCAGGGGCATGCTCCCCCGGAGAAATGTTGAATTTCTAGGGTCTCTAGAACAGCATTTCACGCATTCTGAGAGTGCGTCAAATGCTGTTCTAGAGACCCTGAGACGAGTTCTGAAGAAAAATCATAACCACGAAAAAAGCCATTTTTATTGTTATTCCAGACAATGCACTTTCCCCCCACTTTCTGCCCAGATTTCAACTTTTCACAAAGTTGGTGTTTGGCTGACATGCAGTTATGGTTCTATTATGCCATTTATTTCAGAAACGTATAATATATTAAATAAATAGGCGCCCATAAAGCTTTACATGTGACGCGAGTTGGCAAGTGAGAGTTTGCATGATATTTTGTTCAACTCTCATACCACAGTCAAACGAGAACAACTGAACAAGAGTTGCACGAGATTCGCTACAGAAATAATTTAGCGCACGAAACGGAGCCCTGAGAATAACTGTTTAGATTTCCTTCTTAGCTTTTCTTGTTATAGACACAGTAATAACGTGTTATTTTGTTAAGCTAATGCTTATAGAAAGGCCAAAACACTAGTCTGACTATAGTTGTTTCAAATTCTTATGCAACTCTCATGACCCGTCACACGAGCAAACTCTCATCAACTCTCATCAAAATTTGAACCAGCTCAAAGTTGATAAGAGTGGATGAGAGTCGATGAGAGTTGGTGGTCAAACGCGAGTGCAACTCTCATGACCCGTCACACGAGCAAAACTCTCATCAACTCTCATCAAAATTTGAACCAGCTCAAAGTTGATAAGAGTGGATGAGAGTCGATGAGAGTTGGTGGTCAAACGCGAGTGAGAGTTGCACCCCTCATTGACTCGCAACCCTCATCCTTGTTTGACCGCGGCTTTACCCAGCTTTTCCGGGCCCCTCTAAACAACCCGGGCCCTGGGTATTCTGCCCCCTCCCCCCCTCTCGCCGTATAGTGATAGGACGGTGTCATAGATTCTCGGCGTCTTAAACTTTATGTCCTCCCAATATACAAGACTTTCTTTGTTGAAATACTTTAATACATGCAGTCAATAGCATTCAACGAGTTTCGGAACCTGGGGTCATTTGACAATTTACTATGCAATCTATGTCTAACAAGACGCTCTATTGAGCGTGAGGTCGCTGGGGGCCTATAGGGCTATTGAAATTACCCTATTTTCCCCATATATAAGATCATGCGCCTAGAGGCGAATATTTACGATCTTTAAAGGTTGTTTTGAGTGAAAATGGTCCTTTAAGAATCCGTGCACCATCGGTTCCTTCCAAAATGTCACTTATTATAATTAATAGAGAACTAACACTAATATATATTCTAATATAGAGTTAATATATACATACAACAACTATAATACATGTATGGCAGTGCATGATAAACTTTAATTGTACTATACTGGACTGCAGGATACTCTATTTACTCGTTTAAGTTATATCCTATATATTTGTCCTGTATTGAACAATCTCACAATATGAGATTACTGTCTCACACATTTTCTTACACATGCACTTAGATTGATTTTGATACATGCGCGTATATCCGATATAAGCACATACATTAAGAGAAACAGCTTGGAGTGTCAACTATTATAGACTTTCTATTTTATAATACAAATTGCATTTATAAAGTTATTATCAAATTCGACAAGAGATCACAAGAGGTTGTTCAACAATCACGGTGAGTATTTCAAATTGTGTGAGGGTGCGAAACCCCCTCATCATTTGTGAATTTTTCAAAAAAGTCGGTCCCAAATTGTCAAATTACACTACTTAATTCGGTCCGAAACATCCTGTCTATAAACGTATAATAAACGATACAGAAATTGTCAATAAAATAAATCAACATTGTAAAACCCAGAGATATATTTTCCTCTCAAAGCAGTACTCAAATGTAAGATGACATAGCCATACACGACTGCACTAAACCTCCTAACTTTTGCTCTGCCGCATTGTGCGTTCTATTTCCACGTCAGTATTCTCCAGTAAAATTAAGTAAAAATGCAGTTTCTAATTGGGTCTTTATGATGTTGAAGGTTACGTTTTGGGGGGCGTTTTCTTTAAAATAACTGCATTGAAAGAAAATTGCAGCAAAATATTTGAATTCTAACTAGAGTGTTTGAAATCTTATATATATTAATGAAAGCGCCTATAACGAAAGAGGTAGAGAAGACCCTGAAAATGCCATTTCCGACGATCTACAGACTCCTATGTTTTAACAATCCTTCTACACCTGGCACTACACATATTTTTACTTTAACTCGTAATACATGTTTTAATGTGGTCAAACAAGTATAAAAAGTCGGTCCCTGAACAATGGACACCCCCCAAACTTTTTTGGAATGTGCGCCCCTGGTTCCGGCGTTTTGTTCTATTTCCACCAATTATACTAATTGGTGTGAAGGTGTTAGCTCTTCCGGGGGGTGGTGTTCAGCTCAAGATGCCGTATGGATCTCAACCTGAGTCCAAGTAACAGTACTCGTTCCAGTCCAGCCCTCGGTCAACGAATTTGCACCTAACCATCCAAACGGGTACTGTATGGGTGGACTACAGCCTGGGTGGACTACAGCCTGGGTGGACTACAGCCTGGGTGGACTAAGGTGTTAATATGCAGAATATGTACATGTCAGCAGGGAAACAAATTTTAGATTTTTTTTCGATGATTTTCCGATATTGAGTTACATTAAGTTGACATTGTCATTGACATTATTTCAAGCAAGGTCAGAAATATAGACGCAAAATTGTTCTATATACTGTGCATGTTTCATACTATATTGCATACACATATATGTCTAACGTACTCGGCAAATAAGAGCAAATAAGAGCGCTTTGAAAGCGTCGTCTAAGGCGATGATCTTGAACTATATTACTATTTCATAAGTAAACATATAAGGGACTGATCGTTTATTACGTCTCGGGGGGGGGCGGTGGTTTTTTAGAAAAGGAAGTCAATAAAATTTGCCTCCCGCAATTTTTTTAATGAAAAAAATACCCCCCTTGTTTAACTGTATAAACTAGAAATACATGCATGCAGAATCCCCTCGCCCATTTGAACCAAACAATTTACTCCCCAAATGTTATTGTAACCATGGTAACACGCAACACTGTATATTTTTTATATTTTAATTTGTACAAAATATTGTTATTTTGTTTTTAACTATAAAATTATCAATTGCCCAACTAAAAGCCCAACTATATAAAGTGGTATGATATTATGTACTCTTTTAGCTTTGATTTACTGTAACATTCAACCTTAGACCTTCACAAAACGTTTCAAAATTTTCATAAAACTTTAACTGCTTTTCGAGCAGTATTTTTATACTTCGCACTTGCTTTTGAAAATAATGAAGTTTTTGAGATTTAATGTTTTTATTTTTACGTATTTGAATCATTGCATTGACCACACAGAACGCTCTACATATTTTCAAATTCACAAACTATACTGCATGCTATATAAAATCGGCAAAGCAAGCATGCAAAATAGACACTTGCCGTTTAAAACGCTCCTTCTTCGGTCTTTCGACTGTTTTTCCTCTTGTTAATTTGTCCTCTAAGTAATTTTCATTTATCTTGTTTTGGATATTTAACATATAAACTTACTTACATAGAGACTTGCTTATAAAATGAGTGCAAAACTATTTTTGAAAAAAGTTTGCAAAAAGGAAGTCTTCTCTCGGCTTGAAAGTTGAAATCGCGCATGCGCATAACTTACAAAACCGTCCCGTCCATGACAAAAACAAATGGCGGACGACTTTGCATTCCACAATGTTTTTACATACCCGGGCGTAAATATCCGAGCGGAATTAGTACCCTCGCACGGCGCTTCGCGCCGGCTCGGGAATAAAAAATTAACCCCCACCCCAATTTAATATTGCACGAAGCCGGTTAATCTGGATCTGCCTGACAATATGGCGGCCGTTTTTAAGTTTAGATAATGAGAACCATAATGGTGGTGTATCAAATATAATATGAGTGTAACAAATATAATATGAGTGTAACAACAGTCCCTGATTAAGCTGCGAAATTGTAAAAATTAAGTGTGAAATATGATCATGTATTGGCCACGTGTTGGTCGGAAAAAGTAGTATTATCATATTATATTATTATTATTATTATTATTATCATGTTTTAGTTTGAGCCCGCTACAATCATTCGGTTCAGCGGAGAAATGGAAAACTAGATTCCAGTCTTTTACATACTAAAGTTGCACACAGCCTTATATGTTGTTGACTATAGATCGATAATAACTCACGTACAGTTAAATTTCTTTCCAGAAATAACATATTTCTTCAATGTTAAAATAGTAAAGATTTATTATCTCATATTAATGTCATTTGCCTGGTTTGCAATTCAAAATTTTAACCCCCCCCCCCTTTTCTTTTAGGGGACTAAAAACTAACCCCTCCAAAATAAGCATGTTGCAAAATTTTATCCCCCCCCCTCAAAATCCAGCGCCCCTCCCTGAGACGTAATAAACGATCAGTCCCTATTAAAGTACAATTATGCTATAAACATCAAGACAATGTAAAAATCTCAACATGCGACGGTTGAGGGATCAACTCAAGCCATTCAAAACAAGGTTAACGCAGGCCTAGCCGTCTGTAGTTCGCTACAAGTATCAAATTTGTTTTATAGTTTGTGATCAAAATTCAAAACCTTGAATTTATATACATAAGTCACACTATGCCGCTTTGTTTCAATCTATCGTCTATTCAGGCATCAGTATTTCAGTGCTTGTTGATTTCAACTATATGCTATTCCCTTCAATTTTAAGCTTTATTGAAATATAATATTAAATCAAAGATATAGTTTACACCAAAAATTATCTGCTCATGGCAGACATTCGTGTTAAAGATATATAAAGCAGCATATATGTTGGTGCTATGTGACGAATTAAATTAAATTTCTAAGCGAGACGACTTTTCAATTCGCCATTCCGAAGTTGTAGTATAGAGGACTGGTAATAGCGAGGTTGACAATGCATCATGTTTGCTGTTTTGGAGGAAGAGCTTTTTGTTTGCGTTCCCAAAAACAGTCCCATGATGCATTGTCAACCGATGCATTGTCAATTACGATTACATGGACCGGGCTGAAATAAACTCATTATCACACATTTTTTTCAACTGTTGAATAATCGTTGCTATCTATATATTAATTAGTCGCTGGGGCACCTGTGCCCATAGCGACTCTATAGGTTTCGGCACGCACTTTTACAGAGTCTACATGGAAACAGCGACTCTCGCAATTCGCACGTACTCAGGTTTACTCAGGTCGTAATTTCTAAATTATCTTTACGTGAAAGAAAAAAGTATCCTTCAGCGCGTCTACGGTAAGTACAAAATGTATTTTATTTGAAAATACGCTCACCTCGCATGAACATAGGTGTTTAAAATTAGAACCCATTCCAGGCTTGAGTTTGACATTCAAGACTTTGAAGAAACGCACAAAATAAGTATAGAATAAACGACAAGTAAATGCTAGAGCAGTTCAACGCAAAGTTATTACACAACCCTGAATACAACAACACTTTACGTTTATCGAGGTCTAATATATTAGAAAGGTATCCATATTAGAGAGGTGTCCTTATTATAGAGAGGTTTGTGTCCATAAGTAGAGGTTGGACTGTAATCGGAAACGTCGAAGAGAGGTTAGTTACGCAAAGCGCTGTCTCTAACCTTTTCTAGCCAAGGGCCATTCTGACAAAAAACAATAATTTATCTCAAATTAAATAATGAATATAGGAAACGTTCTTGATGCTACTTATTTCTATTTTTAGCTATCAAAGATGAACAGCAATTGACTAAAATGCACTAGCATTAGGAATGGTGGGAAAATGTGAAAAGATGCAAGAATTAGAAGCATACTTCAACTCCTGATGCTCTTGTACAAAAAGCTTTGAAAATGACGAGTAACCGAGGCAATCTTCAAGTTAGCACATGCTTATGAATTGAACTATCAGATTCAACTTGCAATTGAAACCTACGATAAAGTCTTAAAACTTACGAAAGAACAAGGAGGTAAAGATAATGAGACAAGAGCATACCTTGAGTTAGGACATGCTTATGGATTGAACAATCAGATTCCAACCGCAATTGAATACTTTGAGAAAGGCTTGAGGAAGCCTACAAAGGAAGGAGGATATAATCTGCAAGAAATAAATGCATACATATATTTTAAATTCGAGTAAAAAAAGAAATCGTGAAATATCTCCAGGCTTCGAAGGAGATGAGATGAAAGTAATAGCATATCAATGGTTTGGACAACCACTTGCAGGCTGGACAGTACAAAGAATCAATGAACATGCGGAGTATTACAACGTAGTGGTGAAACTTGCATTGCAGATTGGATGCAAATGAACGCTTACCTGAGACTAAGAAGCGCATTTAGCTATATTGACGACTTTTAAATTCTGAGTGTCGAATCATATCTCAAAGCCCAAGAAATTTGTCATTATCTAGGTGGCAGAAATCAAGAAACCAACGCCTGTTATTTACTCGGCAACACCTTTCAAAAATTGAAGCAACAGGAGAAAGCCATTGAAGTCCACCAAAAAGCGTTAGATATTGGTAAAGAATTATAAGATGGGGTTCAGGAATTAGGGTGTATTTCTTTTAACAATGGCCAATACGAAAAAGCTCTGATCCAAAATTCTTGGGGAATTGACAGATGACCCTAACGACAGCGGTTTAACAACTGCGGACTGAAACAAGCTATATTTATAGACGGTAGTAATATTACGGCACAGTACATATAACAGAAACATTACTGCAGAATACGTATTTCTGGGCACTAACACCACCATTCATTAATCTATGATAACGTAAATCTAGGTTTTTGAATAAGAACTATGGTAATTTTTTATGGTAATATGCATATCAAATTTTAAGACAATTCACATGTATTACTAAAATGTGTAACATAAAATGACCAAACGATTGTATGACATAAATTCCAGTTATGACTTCGCTCTTCAATGAAACTTTGCTATAACTCAGTGAACTGTTGATGCATGGATTTAGTTCAAAAAACTACCAAAAGCAAGAGCGTGAATAGACGAACAATTTGATATATAATAATATATATTTAATTCTCTTACTAAGACTTTTTAGAGTCATTTTAGAGATCATTAAATAATTTTGGTAAAAAATGACGTACCATGCATGCATAAAAATGACGTAGTTATGCATTTTGTGGCGATCCCCCAAAAAATTAATTGATCCGAAACCTATAGTTGCTGTTGCCCCAGCCACTACTAATTATGTTGTAATCTCAATATTTTGACAAAAAATAAACTTATGCATATAGTGTGTGTGTTTGCAATGTGAACAAGTCAAATTTTAAAGCCTACATGATCTCGATATTGGTTGGATGTTTGTTCGCAATAAGGGGGTGTTACGAAATCATTACATTAAAATATAACCTAAAATAATAAAAATATGTATGCATTCCACACTGCATGTTTACAACCTATATAATCAACCCCTGAGATTATTTTTTAAATTTATCGTTGCAGAATAGCTTTTCTATGCCCGTACGGCAGCAGTTTCCTTGCGATAGTAACTTCTAGTTTTGTATGTAAATGAAATGATCTATGACATCACAAGCGGCTAAAATATTTTTAAGGGACCAGTCTCGTTAAATAAAGTGTTGCAACTGACTGTTCAAAATTGATGAAATCATTTAAACCTTAGTTGACCAATTTGTATACAGAAATTATGAAGTTATAAGAGTCCTGTGGACCAGAAGTGGATCGTGAAAATGTTCACCCTTCTTGTGACGTCATCGTGTTTATATATCAAATAAACTAAGATATCTCCTAAACAAAGAAAGATAAGAACATTTTACAAAGTGAGTTATTCTACAGTTTAAAGAGTCTTTCAATATTTTGAGTCTAACTGAAATTTCGTTACACAATACCCTTTAATATCTACAAGCGTAAAAAACAAATTAATAAACAAAAAACTGCACAGACATATCATAAAAATCACTTTAATTGTATATCGGAAGATAACACACTTGGTCATAAACTTATAGATCAAAAGCAACAACATAAAAAGATGAAAAAAAATGTTAGAGCATGTTTACTAAAGAATATACATTATATATGATATTCAAAAAACCTCATTAAATCACAAAAAATATCCGAATAAAAGAATTAGATTTGTGAGTCCGTAGCTTCATGCCTTCTGATATCAGGCGCCAATATTGAGCAGTAACTGCAGAATCGATGTCTATCGTCTTGAAATACCCCTCCGCAGGTTGATAGAAAACAGTACTCTAAAACCAGAACGAATTATACTCATACACATCAAATATCTGGGAAATGCATTAATATTTAATGTTGCACCCAATCAAATTTGAAAGATATACCTCCGTGGATATACGTCACATGTTTTATACCATTGTTAACCCCATACAAATGGATAATGAAAATGATAATTTGTTACAAGCACTGTACTGACGTGACAATTAATTCATATGCAAACGAGTTGCAAACACTCATGATTGTAACAGAAGAGTTACAACCACCTCCTAGTCTAGTTCCTGGTCTTTCACTTCCGCAATGCTTGGTTTCCTGGATTCCGGGAAGTGGCTGGAAGCGAGAAGGCCTAACACAATTCGCAGATTTGCCCTTCGAGAAATCATTTTTTCCCTTCTATGAATAAGACATAAACAGGTCAAATGCACTTATATTGTAATTTACGATACAATATAGATGAATCTGGTTTCACTGATATTTAATTTTTCGAATGCCAGGTTGGAATAGCATGCATGGAATCAGGCGTTAAGGATTTGCGAAATGTGCTAGGTCTTCTAACGCGCATCAGTTTCGCCGCATCTGGAAGGCCAGAAACTAGGCTAAAAACTTGACTATCGTTAACTTGAACGAGTTGAAAGATTAATTGATTTACCAATCATCGCAGACATGTCGTGACAAGACGTGTCTTCCAGAGCTCCTGAAATATACTATAACTCTATCATAATATTATAAATTTTTAGACGATAAACCAAAAGTATACTGCAATAGTATGGCTTATAATTTCTTTATCGAAGATTCTAAGCTTAGGTGGAGGGGAAACCTGGAAACATTAAAGTCTTTCATTGCCAACGAACTGAATTTAACGGGAAAATGGACTTCTCCCGGTGGCGACGTTAAAGCATTCACGAACGATAATGACTATATTACCGATGATGAAACCATTAAAATCAAATGGTATCAAGGCAAAAAGATATTAACTATACAGGGAGTCAAATCACAAGATATTGAAGACAAAATACGCGACGAAATGCAGAAAATTTCACACACAGGGGAAGGAGAATCGAAGGACGAGCAAGATAATGTTTCCTTAGATCAAACCGCCCTAAACCAGACAGAACTCCAACATTTGCATAGTGAGAAGTTAATTGAAGCGATTAATGATATCAAAGTTCAAATTCAAAAGCTCAAAATTGATACTAAAGAAAACCAAACCTCTATATCCAAGCTGACGGCTCTATCTCAAGTTGCACATCCGAAACCAGACGAAAGCTTTGAATTACACAAGCTTCGCCAGGAAAATGAAGATTACCGATGCCAGAATGAAAATCTGCCGAGGGAAAATGCCGAAAAGATCGAACGCATGAACAACCTCGCATACATTCTATCGGATTTAAATACTAAAATTAAAATACTTGAAGATGAAAAGGCAAGCTTGGTAACTGCAATAAGCCTCCTAAACCATGACTATCGCCAAAAGAACACGCATACGATCTTTAACTGTCAATAAGCAAAACGACTGGACTAAAGTTAAAGGTCTTAAAGACAACGCTGCATCGACTGTTCGTGCCAACAGCAATGACCATGACTGCTATGTTGTGGAAAATTCCAACAGATACACAATCCTGAATGATGAAGTATGTGGCAATAACTCCAACGTATCTGAAAGCAACAACAACAGCAAAAATAAAGACCATTCAGATGACATTGGAAAACACCCAGAACGTAATCCCGACGCCTCCGAATGTAATCGTGACACCTCAAGTATTGCATCGACGGATATATCCAATACAGCTGACTCAAAGAAAAAACAGAAAAGGAAATACCCAGAACGTAATCGCGACGCCTCAGAATGTCATCGTGTCGCCTCAGAATGTAATCGTGACACCCCATGTAAAAAGCAAAAAAGGAAAAAGAAAACCGTGGTCGTCGCTGGTGATTCCTTGGTTAAAAATGTTATCGGTGCAAAAATGAGTAGCATTGACACTGATAATTTCTTCGTTGTGAAGCCTTTTCCAGGAGCAACTGTCGAAGATATGAATGACTTTATCAACCCACTAATCCGAAAAAAGCCTGATAAAATGATTCTACACGTAGGAACCAACAATCTGAAAAGTTCGTCCCCAAAGATTGTTGCTGAATCCATTTTAAAACTCGTGACTAGAATCAAGGAAGCTTCTCCAAATACAGCTGTGGGTATTTCAGCATTGCTGGTAAGGAATGATAATCACGAACTCGCCGTAAAGGTAAATCTAGTTAATAACATTCTTAGAGGTTATTCTATTAATGCAAACATTTCATACCTAGGCAATGCTAACATTAATAGTTCGCATTTAAACTCTAGAGGCCTTCATCTTAACAGTATTGGTAGTTCAATTCTTCAAGACAATTTTAGAGAATTTGCTAATAATTTAAATTGACATAATGCCTTACCGGGTGAATCTGTTACAGTTACCGATAATCAACCAAATAGTCCTATCAATCAGTCAGCCCCAACAATACCTATTATGCGGGGCTTCAAACTAGCATCACTTAATGTTACTAGTATAATAAAGCATATCGACGAGCTTAGAGTTTTGCTTGTTGACCATTCAATCGATGTTTTGGCAATTAACGAGACAAGGCTTGATTCTACTATAAATGACAATGAGGTTCATATATCTGGTTATGAAATTGTACGTCGCGACAGAAGCGTCAATGGCAGATTTGGGGGTGGTGTATGTTTTTATGTTCGATGCAATATCAATTTTCTACCACGTTTCGATATGTCAATTGATCAACTAGAAAATTTATGTATCGAAATTCGTAAACCTAGATCCAAGCCTTTTCTCGTTACAACTTGGTATAGACCTCCAGATTCACCCGTCGACAAATTCAACTATTTTGAAACTCTAGTAGGTAGACTCGACGCAGAAAATGTTGAATATTACTTAATGGGTGACCTGAACTGCAATTTTGGGTCAACCGTAATGGATCATAATTCAACCATTTTGACTAGCATCACTGATCTTTATGGCTTACAACAGTTATAAGCGAACCAACTCGCATAACCAAGTCATCTTCAACACTAATTGACTTGATATTTACCAATTCGCCTGATAAGATTGTTTGCTCCGGTGTCTCTCATATCAGTATCAGTGATCATAGCCTAATTTATGCTTTTCGTAAACTTTCAACTGGTTTATTTACTAAGGGCCACTCTACTGTGACCTATAGAAAGTTTAAGAATTTTGATTCTGCAAGTTTCAGAAACGATATCTGGCTGCAGAATTGGGATGAAATTAGGGCACATGATAACCCAAATGACATGTGGCATGTTTGGAAAAATATATTTAATAGTGTTGTTGAAAGACATGCATGCACCTTTGTGTACAAAGCGTATTAGGGCTTCTAAATCGCCTTGGATTACCCCTTACTTAATAAAACAACGCATGCATGATCGAGATATTTTGAAGATAAAAGCGTGCAGCTCTAATGACCCAGCTGATTGGCACGCTTTTAAGAGAACTCGCAATATTGTAAATACTGAAATCAAACATGCCAAAGAAATGTATTACACGAGCGCTTTTCACGAAAATAAAAGCAATTCGAAAAAGACTTGGAATATAATTAATGAACTAACTTCAAGAAAACAACACATCTCGCACGTAAAGGAAATTGAATTGAACGGCTGTTCTATAAGCGGCTCTCAAAAATTATCTGAGGCGTTTAACGATCATTTCGCTGATATTGGGCCAAAGCTTGCCGATAAAATACCTTGTAACGAAAACAGTCGTTCTCATTTAGATTACCTTTCAAGTAACGAAAGTGGAGCTAGTACTAGTTTTCAACTGAAGACAACAAGTTCGTCTATAGTCTTTTCTCTTCTATCCAAACTTAGCAAATCTAAAGCAACTGGTTTGGATAAAATTTCAGCTAGGCTTCTTCGTGAATGCCCTGATTTGATTTCAGATTCTCTAAGTATAATTTTTAACCGCTCCATTATCACGGGTATATTCCCCGACGATTGGAAATGTTCAAAGGTCATACCATTATTTAAACAAGGAAACGTAAGGATCTCAATAACTATCGGCCCATCTCTATTATTCCTATTGTGGCCAAAGTTTTTGAGAGGATTATTTATGATCAAGTCAATCTTACGGATAACAAATTACTTTCAACTAGTCAATCAGGATTCCGAAGCCTACATTCCACAGTTACTGCTCTTCTCGAAGCCACAAACGACTGGGCGTACAACATCGATCACGGTAACGTAAACGCAGTAGTTTTCTTAGATCTCAAAAAAGCGTTTGACACCGTAGATCATGCAATTCTTTTATCTAAATTAAATGCATATGGTATAGGAAGTGAATGATTTAAATCTTACCTAAGCGATCGTAATCAAAAATGCTTCGTGAACGGTTTTCTATCACCGAACCGCTCACTGTCCTGTGGTATCCCGCAGGGGACTATCTTGGGGCCATTACTATTTTTAATTTATATAAATGATTTGCCTAATTGCCTCGAACATTCCCAGGCACGTATGTATGCAGACGACACTCATTTGACGTTGGCAAGCAATAACGTTCGTGATATTAATCAGAATCTGAATTTGAGACCTTGTCAACGTTAGTGAGTGGCTTATCGCAAACAAGCTTACTTTAAATCAATCCAAGACAGAGTTCATGTTAATCGGTTCAAGGCAAAGATTATGTACGTTGAGCCCATTACCATCTCTGGGAATTGATGGGATCCCTGTTAATCAGGTTTCGCTTACAAAGTCTCTAGGTGTACTGATTGATGAAAATCTGTCTTGGAATATGCATATCAATAAGCTAATTTGCATCAAGCATTGGAGCTATAAAACGTGTAAGGCCTTTTGTTCCATTTACGACTCTGCAGTATATTTACAATTCGTTAGTGCAACCGCATTTTAATTATTGCTGCGTCGTCTGGGATAATTGTAACAAAACCTATGCTGATAAGCTTCAAAAATTGCAAAATCGTGCAGCAAGAGTGTTAACATCTTCTAGCTATGACATTGCTGCTGATTTTCTACTAGAGAAGCTTGGCTGGAGAAAACTCGATACCCAGCGCAAGCTTGAAAAAGCTGTTATGGTCTATAAATCACTTAATGGGCTCGCTCCCGATTACTTGCGTCCCATGTTCATAGACCGTAGCAGCATCACGAACTACTCATTGAGAGACACCGAAGGCAAACTAGCTATTCCAAAGCCACGGACCAACTACCTAAAGAATAGCTTTGGTTATAGTGGTGCTGTGCTTTGGAATAGCCTTCCTACTGAGCTACGCAAAACAAATAATCTCAGCGTGTTTAAATCGGGCTGTAGTAGGTTTTTTAAATGATTGAATATTAACAAATTATATTATTGCACGGCACTTATGGAAAGCAGGTATTTTTATTTTATAATTATTTCTATATTGAGCTATAACTGTAATTTGTTAGTTTGTAAAATTTTGTAATTAGTTAGTGTACCATATATGTAAATCCTGATAAGTTCACCGTGGCCGGGTAAATAAAGATTCTATTCTATTCTTATACACTCTCCTCCGCAGAGGCTGTGAGCTATTAAAAATAATTAGTCGCATTGGGAAAGGATTCAAGAGCCGTGTCTAGGGATTCCTGAATATATTTTTTGAGGAGTTTGTTGTCATTTCCAGGAGGATGATAAACCACACCCACAAGTAGAGAATTGATTGAACGAGGCAGGCGATGTGGTCGGAGTACGAGCCACAATACTTCAAATTCGTCTTTCTCAAGATCTTCCAGATGTACAAATTTAATATTTTCTTTTACAAAACAGCACACCCCGCCGCCGCGTCGACCATCAAGACGGTCTTTACGTATGAGTTGAAAAGACGGCGATGGACACGATCGTATTATCAATGCAAGGAGATAGCCACGTTTCTACTATATATCTTTATCATCCTTATCTTCCTTATCTTCCTTATCTTCCTTATCTTTATCTTCCTAGTCTATGACTATAGTCTATAACGAGCGAGCTTAGCTCCAAATCGAGCGAGCTTAGCTCCATATGGAGCGAGCTTAGCTCCAAATGGAGCGAGCTTAGCTCCAAATGGAGCGAGCTTAGCTCCATATGGAGCGAGCTTAGCTCCAAATCGAGCGAGCTTAGCTCCAAATCGAGCGAGCTTAGCTCCATATCGAGCGAGCTTAGCTCCAAATGTTTTTCACGAATAACGCAATACAATTTAATCACGATTCACAGAA
Organism: Trachythela sp. YZ-2020; assembly: GCA_016169945.1. NCBI lineage: Eukaryota > Metazoa > Cnidaria > Anthozoa > Malacalcyonacea > Clavulariidae > Trachythela > Trachythela sp. YZ-2020. The sequence goes on from JADLSH010000369.1 coordinate 6,658,555, forward strand.
CGATATTTTTCTGAATCACAATTCACGAACCACAAATATAGCTAATCACGGATCACCAAAATACCCGTGCCCCCCCCCCCCCTCTATACAGTTAATCTCTTGGTCAACCGTTTCTCTTTTAAATTCCTGTTATTTATAGTTGCAATTTCCTAATTACATTCCTAGGTTCCTTTTCAAAGTTATAATTAACTACAGGTTAAAAATTAATCTAATTAGTTATGGTAGATCGCATTCAAAAGCATGTACACCTAGGAGATGGAACGGGGGGGGGGGGCACTTAAGCACCTCAACTTTGAAAAAGTAGGGAAAAGGTCCCGCACACCTTTTTCTGCTTTAAGAAGGCTCAAAAGCTATTTACGAACCATCATGAACCATCATCTTATTCTGATGCGTATTCAAATATTGCATAGTGGTTCCGATTTGTGAGCGGCAGAGCAACTATTTTGTGCCCTGGGACTTTTAAGAAGGAAACTATCTTTTTCGACCTATACTCCTAAGGCCTACCAACTCTGGTGGTAAACCCCCCCCCAACTCTAAAAGGTATAAATAAAATCAGGTAAGATTTTGAAATTTTCAGGTAAAATTAAAGTCGTTATCTTTTGTAAAGTGATAACTAAAATAGAATATTAAATTACGTGAAATTACCTGATCTCTTTAAAAACCTCCAAATAACTGAAATTTTGTGCAAAATACAGTCAATTCGGATGCAATTCTTTTGAATAACTGCAGCTAGCTTCAAAAGTATAAAGACACCCTGTTTTTTCGACAACTCAGTATTTCAATGAAAATCAATCTGAAAAATGTCTATTACAATCATTACGTAATACACAAGTAAATTTTAACATTGAATTTCAAAGTCAGGTAAAATCATTTTACACCCTCCCCCCAAATCCAGATGTTTCGCTACGTCTCTGCGTACATACGCCCGAAAAGTTCACATTTATTAAAAGTTAACTAACGAACTAATCAAATATACCCAAATAAATCTTTGCACATAATTTAGTTTTGTGTATTATTCAGTGCGTATTTGTTAAGGTAATTATTACATATATGCGGTTTTGTCCAATTTTTTGTGGGAAAATAGATGAGTTATGTTCCATTTTGGATATTAATGATGTTGACGTTGTTTGTATTACCGAAACTTGGCTGAGTCAATCGGTCCCGGACCAGTGCAGTGTGTTAAAATTGGTAACTTGACATCTTCCTGGAAGAAAACTAACGGTGGACTACCTCAAAGTATTAAATTAGGCCCTCTGTTATTTGCAATCTTAGTTAACTCCCTGTTGAAGGATTGGCATGGTAAGATTAAGTACGTTGACGGTTGACGACACCTCGGCGCTTGAAATTATCCCCCGTTGTTCACCGAGTTTACTCCCTAGTGTGGTGGATGACATTTCTCGTTTTGCTGTATCACGTGGAATGCAATTAAATGCAAAAAAATGCAAAGAAATGTTGGTATCTTTCCTTAAGTATGACTTGCTGCAGGGTATGGAGTCAATTTATATTTCTGGAGGAGCAGTTGAAAGGGTTGTTCCTACAAGCTATTGGGCGTCAACATCTCGCAAGACCTTACTTGGAACAGTCACGTGGAATATATTCTGAAGAAAGCTAATTCTCGACTTTATGCACTGAGACAATTAAAGAAAGCTGGTTTAAATCATAATGACCTTGTTTAAATCATAATGACCTTGGTTTTTACCCCAATATTTTAGAACCAAACGTTGTTTTGTGCGACAGAATTTAAATCGTTGTTTATCGAAGGAGTTTAATGACAATGCAATGTATAATAAAACAATTATTGAATTCGGTTTTTGTTATATCCGGAATTATCAAGGTCTCGGTAAGTGTTATCAGTCTCAGCCTTCGGCTTCGCCTGATAACACTTACCTTGACCTTGATAATTCCGGATATCACAAAAACCTCATCCAATAATTGTTAATTATTATTATTATTATTATTATTATTATTATATGCTAAAGAGTGTCAATGTTGTATGGAAAACGAGGAGTGTGTAGATTATTTAAACAGTGACATTGTCCCGCCAAGTTGAAGTCCCGCCATCATGTATAGTCAAGCATCCTTGGTTTAAAATAGCTTATGCCTCGATACCTGGGCCCTCCGTTTAGCAGCAACGAAATTACGAGCAAGAAAGAAGCAAGAATATCGCCAAACAAGCACACAAGATAGGTAAATGATGTTTTATTTGATATCAACACATTGTCATTGATATATCGACAACAAAATATACAATTATGATTATATATATTTATACATGTCAATACACAAACACACGTTTTATTAAAAAGACATAAATATTTATTTGTAGATTCTTACGGAGCACAGCAAACAGAAGGTTTGTGTGGATGGTTTATGGGCGTCTAGCTAATAGCAGCACGCGCGTATGAGAAAATAAGGAGGCAGTTTATGCCTGCTCTTGATGAAGACTTTGTAGTATTTGTAGAGGACAGTTCTTAAATGTTGATACCATAGACTATTGTTATAATATACCTATTTATGTGCATATACCTTTTTCTAATTTTGATCTTTTATATGGTTTATGAACCACATATATATATTTTACTCTGTATAGATTTGAAATTAAAATTTGTATCTGAGATTTTCCATGCTTTGCGTGCGTGTGGGTAGCTTACGTGCAGTGCGATGTAATGGATAGCTCACGTGGCTATCCAAGTAGTATTGTTCTAACACTGCTATACAATACACCATTAGTCTTAAGAAACTACAAAGCATAAAGGTTTTCAGATCAGAATGCAAGTTCCAATGCTCCATCGTTTCAAATCGCTCTTAACAACTTGACATTATCCACAACGTGTGTTTAATTGGGGCGCCTTTGAACATGGTACTGGGGTGGCACTTCTTTCAGGCCTTGGAGTGTTCATAATCATTTACCAACGATAAACCATCAACCCAATTCCATAATGATCATAGTGGTGTGGCACCTCTTTCAGGACGCTAGCATGCTGGTGGGTGATGTCACTGGCACACAGATAGATCTCACTCGTGTGGATTCTGGCCTGCATTGTTGAATCTAAATACCAACTTTATACAGCCGTACACCACTGTACTGTTGGCAAAGTAATGCAGTCATTGGTATTTCGTATGTCATGTGAAGTTATCTGCTCCAACGGATTTACGACTAAAGTCAGTTTGTTCCCACTATCAACCTTGTCTTCAAGCGTGTCCACACTTTGTTCAATGTCATTTTCCTCTTTCTTGATTGTCATAAATACACCAAAACTATTGATAATAACAATCATAGCTAAATAGACAAATATTATGGGGAAAAACATAAGATCTTTGTCTCCAACACTATCTGGTAAATTCTCAATAACAGCAATAGTTATACTTGAATGTCTTGCTGATGAAAGCACTGTAACAGCCAGGATTGATTTCTTAGGTAGCCGTAGTAGAGAAGCAAATATGAAGGTAATAACGAGAAATGACGTAATCACAGCTGTACCAAGAGCTGTTACAGCCAAAATCATCCAAGGTGAAAATTTTTGAAGGTCTCCTTTCGCTGTTGCTTGACTAATTTTCACCCAAAACATAATAAGGAGAGCTCCAGAAGTGACGAACTTCAGAGATGTATTTAGTTTGACAACAACCTTTTTTACCAATCCAATGAATCTTAAAAGTCGTCCTACCTGAAAAATATCATACACTAAAATTTGTTTTGGAATAGAAAAATGACGTAGTGCAAAAATCCAGGTAATAAAACAGAACCAGATTATGCTAGGGTGATATACACAACCATGTATTTCAGTAGCCTCATCAGTTTGGTTAAAAGTAACCCTTTTTCTATCCTGGTTCCAGAGGCTCTTAAAGAACTGCGAGGCAAAATAACGGCGAGGCGAAATAAATACGAGGCGAAAGAGCCTCTGGTCAAATCGATTGCGAATCTCACTTCCATACTTGATTAGGTTCAGAATCTGAACCTCGCATGTGATTGGCTGTTTGTAAAAACATGTCAAACCGGATTGGAAAATAAACAAACATTTAACTAATTATAGCCTGCTAAATGTAGCAATGATTTTAATACTGTATATAAAATCATCAAGCATGAATACTCCTGTGAAAAAGGTGTCAAATTTCTCAGCAGATAATTTTACATGTAGTATTAATTAATCAGTTTTGTAGAATATGCAATATTAGCATTAAAATTTCCCGGAGAGGGAAGTATAATATAATTCAAACAAAGAGTTCACCGGAGAATATCGCTTCAAGATTGTCTAATATACTGGGCGTTCCAGTAGTAAAAAATACAAGTGTATTACTATCTTCCGTGATCTGTCAAAAATGCCTGAGAGGAATTAAATATTATACTTCCCTCTCCCGGAAATTTTAATACTAATATTGCATATTCTGCAACTGATTAATATTACATGTAAGATTATCTGCTGAGAAATTTTACACCTTTCTCACAGGAGTATTCATGCTTGGTTGATTTTATATACCGTATAGTATTAAAATCATTGCTACATTTAGTAGGCTATAACTATTTCCAAACCGGTTTGACATGTTTTTACAAACATCGAATCACATGCGAGGTTCAGATTCTGAACCTAATCAAGTATGGAAGTGAGATTCGCAATCGATTTGAACAGAGGCTCTTTCGCCTCGTATTTATTTCGCCTCGCCGTTATTTTGCCTCGCCGTTATTTTGCCTCGCAGTTCTTTAAGAGCCTCTGGAACCAGGGTATCCTTTTTCATCGTCATGGCAAAAACCCCTTTGTCGTTTGAATCGCTGGAGATTGGTGGAACACTATCGGTTACTTCCAATCGATCTCTTGAGAATTAAAAGACAATAAAATGACGGCTCGGTTGGTATTAACCAATGGCGCCCAACGTAACTTGTAAGCCAGGCAAGAATAAGTATTTTGTAAGCTCCGTTAATATAGGCTACGTTAAACTGCCAATTAGAACTCAAGTCCTGTTCCTTACTCCAGTGCTGATCTTCCATGGTCGTGTTGTTTCATAAAAACATGCTACGTACTCCGAATACAGAAACAATAAATTGGTCATCAACATGGCGCCAGAGGTAACATGCATGCCAAGGCAAAAATATGTAAATTTATTTGTTTTTAAGCTCCTTAGAGGTTTAAGTGTCAATTGGGACTCAATTATTCCTGTTCCTTCGCCCAGTACCGGTCTCCCATGGACGTGTTGTTTTATAACATGTCATAACGTACTTCAATGTCTATCGTAATTTGTTATATCTCATGTTTGTGAATAGGCTTGAATAATATTGACAAATGCATTAAAATAACATAGTGTAAATATAATGCACTGGATATACAAACAATATTGATGCTTACAATCAAAGGTAAAAGAATAAACAAAATCACTCCAGGCAATATGGTAAGAAAACTGACACTGGCAGTCTGAAATGCTGGTATCAACCATGTGGTCATAACAGGAACTGTAAAGACTGCTATAATGGTCGCAATCACTGCAATCAGTAATGTCAATGCTCGATCACCATTGGCTGCTGTCACCTACAAAAGAACAGCACATCATCACAAAACTGTACAAACATGTTAATATCAGGCTGGCGCTTATAGCAAGACTACGTACTTGTTTGATCCCCGAGCCGGCGCGAATCGCCGTGCGAGGATACTAATCCCGCTCGGATATTTACACCCGGGTATGTGAGAACATAGCGGATTCCAAAGTTGTCCGCCATTATGTCATGGACCAGTGAACTCAATAATCTGATAATCTGGAACGATAACAGCGAGCGAAAAGTGAAGCCGAAAAAATGCTCACGCCATAATATTCGTCATCAATTAAAGCTTAGTCTCCCTCGCGGTTCATTATTCATTTGTCATTTTGTCACTTCAGAGTGCAGTCCTCCATCCTCCGAGGTTTTTAATATAGTAAGTGTTTGTATTCTTAATCAATGTATGTATTGATAAACGGCCCCTTGAAAATCAGTTTTTCATTTACCGCTGAAGGGCTACCGTTTCCAAATAATTTTAAATAAATAAATAAACTATACTGACCGAAATTGAAAACCACTGTGCAGTTTGCACCACATTATAAAGCGCGAGATTCATTATTTATCCAATGTATGTATTCACTGCAAGTCATGATTGTGATAAGCGTGGTGCTGAATATCATGATGAATATTCTGCTGAACATAGTGCTAAATACACAGTGGTTAATTCCGACAATTATTCTAAACAAACTGAGAATTTCTTTTATTGTATTTATATACTATTTATAAATATTTATATAAAGACGCTTGTCTTGATTTAGACTTTATGGGGCACAAAAATCGCGCAATGAAGAATGTAATCGATTGTATAATGAAATTGTATAACGAAATCGGCGAAATGTAAACAAAGCGCAATTCATGTATAAAACACAACAACGATTTAAAAATCATTTTCAAACTTAAGATTATCATGACAATGTTACCATACAATATTTTATTAAACGACTATTGTAAAACACACTGTCGTATCTAACAAAAAAATCAGTTTTTAGCAGACTGTATCAGCTCAACTGCTCAAGTGTTTGCGGCTTTACTAAGTTAGTAGTCCTTAGTACTTATATAGCTCAGTGCTTGGTAACCAAGCCTTAAAGTGATACCAAAAATTTTTTCTGCCGGCCGCGGTGTAGATAAAGAGCGTTGAGGTATAATACTCGCTAGCCTAAAAAATACAAAAACACTTTTCGACGTTTCGAGCGAAGGCCCTTCGTCAGGAGAGTTAGGTGCTTGGTGTACATTGTCAATGTAAATATATTACCAAAAGAAAGTCGTGATTAAAAAACATATGTATGTAGAGACTCTTTAGAAACTCTTTCAACAAGTTAATATTTATTAATTTCCCCTTGACTTTGCTGTAGTTTAGCGAAGAGCCACTATATTTACGTGCAGGAAATGGCGTTTATGTGACCCCAATTTTTAAAAAATTTCCCCGGTTCACACCCGCATCACCCTACACGAACATATAAATTGTATTCGCATGTTAGCTAGGCATGATTGTCTGAAAATACGACCCTCGACTTTTTATATACGACCCTCGACTTTTTATATACGACCCTCGACTTTTTTTGCGACCCTCGACTTTTTACCCTCGACTCTCGACATTTGACCCTCGACACTCGACTTCCAACATTCGACCCTCGACAAAAACCTAGACTCGACTATATAGCGTCAAAAACGACTTACTGACGTACGGCAGTTTAGTGCATTTATTATTTATTTATTGTTATTTTTTATTATTATTACAATATTTTTACACGGTACGGTTTTACTATTATTTATTTTTATTTTTTTATTTAACTTCGCCAATTACATCAGTCACACTGTCACTGTCACTGTCACTGTCACTGTCACTGTCACTGTCACTGTCACTGTCACTGTCACTGTCACTGTCACTGTCACTGTCACTGTCACTGTCACTGTCACTGTCACTGTCACTGTCACTGTCACTGTCACTGTCACTGTCACTGTCACTGTCATTTACATAACAAGCACATGGCAGGTTACACGCAACAGCTTACGCCAATTATAGCGGTCCTTTACATAAATCATCTGCAGTTAGAACAATCAATACAAAGAAATGACACTGGAATTTAACTAAAAACAACACAATTTTGAACTGGACAGACTACGACATTTATTACAAGACAAACATATAGATTTGAATGTTCGTGGATTTTTTGAAGCCGATTTATTACTATATAGACCGTTTTTAGATTCAGTGAATGAAGTGGATCTTCTTGTCAAGTTCTTCGGTAAAATGTTCCACACTCTGGTTGATCTGGTCATATACGACTTCTGATATATTGTTGTCCTACATTTTGTCGTTTCGAAACACATGCCGTCTGGATCAGCTGTCCTTGTAACCCTTTCTTCGTTTCGAAGTTTTGGAAGTAATTCTTCATTCATATATGAGATCCCATGAGTGAGTTTGAAGAAAAACACCATATCAAGAAACTCATGCCAATAACACAGGGGAATCATGTCAAACATTTCCAGTCTCTGGCAGGGCAGATCTAAAATGAATTTAGTGGCTCGTCTTTGCACTCTTTCCGTACGCTTGATCAACTCAATTGATTGAGCCCAGACTTGAGAACCATAGCAAAGTTGGGAACGGACAAGAGACAAACAAATACAGAATACGACGAACTGCGTTGATCGTCTTACATACCCTAATATCTTGGTTGCTGTCGTGCATTGGCATTCTACTTGCTTCGACCAGGTCAGATTTGATGACGTCCACACTCCTAAGTCACGCTCGTGATCTGTAGTTTCTAGAATGGTGCAGGTTCTGTTTAACAGATAAGACTTAAGCCAGGAATGCGCAGACCCCTTAATTCCATAAGATCGAATTTTATCTAACAAAATATCATGATCAACAGTGTCAAATGCTTTTTTGAGATCCAAAAATACGACCCCATTAAGTTTGCCGATATCAATACTTTGATACCAATACCATTTACTAGTAATATCTAATAACGCAGTAACTGTTGACTGAAGAGGCCGGAACCCCTGCTGGGAATTTGTTAGTAAGTTATAGTTGTTTAAATAGTCATAGATCTGGTTGTAGATTAGCTTTTCAAAAATTCTTGCAACAACCGATATCATAGAAATTGGCCTGTAATTGATCATTTCATCCTTGGCCTCCCATTTATAAATGGGGATAACTCTGGAAATTTTCAAATCATTTGGAAAAACTCCTGTTAAAATAGACTGATATCTGAGTTCATATCTGAGTTCATATCTGAGTTCATATCTGAGTTCATATCTGAGAGACTTTATGATTTGCAACACGGCTTTCAACGGGGAAAAAATTGTACAACACAACTCTTACATGTCTATCACAACATTATTTCAGCACTCGATAAAAGAATGGAAACTCATGCAGTTCATCTGGATTTTTCTAAAGCCTTCGATAAAGTTTCCCATAATTTACTTCTACACAAATTGAGATCTGATGGTTTCAGCGGCTCTCTATTAAAGTGGTTCAATAATTATTTGACCAATAGAATCCAGAGAGTCGTAATAGACGGTTGTTATTCTGATTGGCTTTCTGTATCTTCTGGAGTTCCCCAAGGATCCATATTGGGGCCTTTCTTTTTTATTATCTTCGTCAACGATTTGCCAGATGTTGTCAGTTCCTCCGAGACTGCGCTGTACGCGGACGATTCGAAAATTTTCAAGGTAATAAAATCGCAGGACGACAGGCATGGTCTGCAAGCTGATTTACAACGTGTTTCTCTCTGAGCTGATGGATGGAAGATGGTTTTCAACGTGGATAAATGTAAGACTATGTCCATATCATGCACGTAAGAAGTTGACAGCTGATGTAACCTACACTATGAAAGGGACAGTCCTGGACAATGTCAGAACGATTAAAGACCTTGGGATCACTGTTTCCGATGATTTAAATTGGCGTTTGCACATTTCTAACATTACTTCAAAGGCAAACAAAGTTCTCGGTCTGATTAAACGTGTATGTAAAGATTTGAAAGATCCTGACACAAGGAAGACTTTATATTGTTCATTGGTCCGACCACAGCTTGAGCATTGCTCGCAGTTATGGTCACCAACCCAGGTCAATCAAAAACTGCTCCTTGAAAACGTACAACGGCGTGCAACTAAGTTTATTTTAAATTATCCCAAAGACATGACATACAAAGAAAGGTTATCGAAACTCAAGTTACTTCCTCTCGAGTACCGCCGGGATATCTGCGATTTAGTTTTTCCACAAATGTGTACTTGGGCAATATCACTTAAACTTAGACATTTTTGTTCAAAGAAAGCCCGAGCCTAAGTATTCAAAGTATTCAATGTAGGACGAATTACTTCTATCACTCTATTTATTATTTATTTAGCTTCGCCAACTAGGGCAGGGTCACCACAGCAGCATAATAATGCCAATTACTGTGGGCCCTTTTACCTAACCCACCCTGTCAACTTTCCCTGTGGGAGGAAACCGGAGTACCCGGAGAAAACCCACGACTTTCGGCAGAGCGTTGACTTTACTCTTTTCACTTGAGGACTGGGTTCGAGTCGCATTGAGAAAGTTCTCACTGAGACTTGAACCCGCGGCCTTAGAGGTGAAAGGCAAGTGCGCTAACCACTTCGCCACCAAAGTTAGAGCATGGAATTCCCTTCCTAGGGAAATTAAAGAGACAGATACTAATTTAGCTTTTAAAAGGGCAATTAAAGCCCATTTCTTAACAAAGTTTGATTCTTACGAATTACCAACTTGTACTTAGTTTATATAATGTGTAGAGGCGGGCAACAGTACCTAAACCGTCATGTGACTTGGGTAAATCCTGGATCTGCCCCTGACACTATTAGAACCGCACGTTTCATTTATTATATAAAAATTTTAACTGTAGTTGTAGTCTGCGGTAGTCCAGTTCAATTGGGGCTTTGTTCTGTTGCACCGTTCATCTGTAAATATTTTATTCCATGATAAAGCTATTAAACTAAACTAACTAAACTGATTAAATATTAATGTGAGGGATGACGAAATACACGGTGCCGCTATTTTTAAAATTTTTGCAGATATACCGTCAATCAATGATGCTTTATTAGTGTTCAAATTTTGAAGTAGTAATTGAACGTCGTTGGGTGCAATTTCATGAAAAAATAGGGAAATGCATGCTTTTGAAAATTATTGTCGTTCAAAAAGTCATAGGCGAAACATTAGATTGAGGAATTTCACGAGCTAACTTTTCACCTAATTCAACAAAGTATTTATTAAACGTATCTGAAATAGATGTTCCATCTAGCATCTCACCATTTTCAGCTTTTATTTCAATATTTTTGTTCTTATTTGAAGATCTATTTAAAATTTCATTAATTGTTTTCCAGGTCTGTTTTATATTACCAGAATGGCTATGTAAACTTTTTTCATAATAAGAACGTTTAGACTTTTTTATCAGTCTATTATAATGATTTTTTGCCTTCTTGTAGGAACGGATATAGAGAGTGATAAGCAGGCTCATTGCTCATTAACCTACACATAGCCAACTGGGGTATTACTCTGCTGAGAGAACATAATCGAAACAAATTTTTTTTTCTGTGTGTGAGGATATTGAAAAGTGATGAATTCAGAGAGAGAAAATTTACGCGACCAAGCCACAGGTTCTTCGTCATCGTCGGTGGATTGGGCAGCAGCATTCAAGTCGCCTGAGTTTTTTTTGTTCTAGGCTACAAAGCGCCATGGCTGACGCGATCACGAAGTCGATCGGAGCGAGTGTCTCGAGGGAGCCTGAAGTCGCCGCATTGGAGCAATTGGGTGAGGTTTGTCCTACAGCTATGGCCCCAGTGGTAAGTGCAGTAGGCACGAACGAAGGTACGTTGACTGCTCCTTCTTTTATTGGGATTTCTGGGTCGATGTCTATGACACAATCGAGTGCGATTGATCGGAACATTTATACAAACGTTTCCGCGTCCATCCCATCCCGACCCGTAGTCTCGGTAGGAACTACTAGCGGGCTCACTCAGGCGTTTATTTTGGGCCCGGGCCGTCCTCCTATCCCAGCTAAATTTGTCGCCCAAATCTTGGCGAAGAAGTTCGTAGAAATGTCTGACCTGATCCCTGGAAACCTTGAAGCCCCGACCAACGAAGTCCCCTCATTTATCATCGAAGGTTGCTCGATTGTGCCTACGACGACAACTTCTTCGCGCAAGAAGAATGAAATAGGCGATATTTTGACGTGGGTTGAGTGTTTCAATAGTTACATAGCTGTAATTACGTCGGCTCGACCCGAATGAGCACGGGAGTTACTCGCGTATTCCCTCGAGGAATCTCAAGTATAGTTGTCGGTGTTTTGTACCATCCGCCAGGAGGAGATAGTAAAACAATTTGTGATCACTTGTTCCAAACGCTTACCTTGATTGAATCAAAGTATCCCAATAGTGGCATTTTATTGGCTGGAGATTTTAACCGCCTAAATATTAACAGGTTACTGAAGCATTTTCAACTTAAACAATTAGTTAAAGCTCCGACGAGAAACGATGCTATTTTGGACTTAGTGTTAACCAATTTGCACGAATATTACTTTTTACCGGAAATCCTACCCCCTTTTGGCCTCTCCGACCACAATACCGTAATTGTCCGTCCACTAGATAAAAGTCATAAACCCAATAAGAAGACTGTTATAATGAAACGAGACCATCGTCAATCTCGCAGAGCCGAATTTGGTAGATACCTAAGTTCAATAGACTGGTATTCAATTATTTCCGATCAGAACAACTGCGAAGAAATGTGGAATACCTTTTACGATGTAGTTTTTACCGGCTTTGAGCTTTTGATGCCAAGCAAAGAAATTAAAGTTTCCACGACAGATGCACCATGGATAAATAACAAACTGAAATCGCTCATCAAGAAAAGACAGCAGGCTTTTGTTACTGAAGGAACTAAATCGAAGATATTTAAACAGTATAGGAACTTGGTCAATAGGGAGCGAAAATCTTGCAGAGCGAAATACTATAAATTAAATATTCATAAGTTGAAAGAAAAAACCCCGAAGAAATGGTGGAGTGAAGTTAAACGTATTTCTAATTTTAACACCAAACGGGAACCGATAAGTTTAACCAATGTTGAAGCGTTTTCTAACCTTACACAGAAAGAACGAGCAAATGAAATTAATACAGCATTTTTAGAACCTCTCGAGGAATACAGGCTACAATCTCCGTTGCCAAATTTTCCGTTGGAAGAAATGTCAATCTTTCCAAATGTATCCGAAATAAGGGTGCAAAAAGTTTTATCAAAACTTCCAACGAACAGGGCAAGTGGTCCCGATAAATTACCTAATTGGGTATTAAAGGAATACTCGTATGTTCTGGCCTTCCAATCTCACTTATTCTCAACACTTCGTATCGAGAGCAACGTGTACCTACCACCTGGAAAATGGCTGATATCACACCTTTGCCAAAGATAAAAATTGTAAAAAATCCGAAGAAAGATTTAAGACCTATTTCACTTACTGCTAGTATTTCTAAAGTTGCTGAGGAATTTATTGTCGCTGATTATGTGAAACCAGCGGTTTTGAAAGTCATCGACCCGAACCAGTACGGCGCTATTCCTAAAAGTTCTACTACCATTGCATTAATCAGCATGATCCATCGCTGGTCCACTGCCACTGACGGTAATGGTGCTGTCACAAGATCGATCCTTTTCGATTATCGCAAAGCGTTCGATTTCATCGATCATTCAATCTTGATTCAAAAGTTATCAGAATTAGAAATACCTTATAGCGTCATCAACTGGATATCAGATTTCCTGACAAATAGATACCAACGTGTTAAATTAGCTGATACCTGTTATTCAGAATGGGGCCCAATTCCATCTGGTGTCCCCAAGGAACTAAGTTAGGACCTTGGTTATTTATTTTACTGATAAACGATCTAAAAGTAACTCAAGTAGACTTCTGGAAGTATATTGATGATTCAACAGTATCAGAAATTGTTCCGAAAGACTCTATTAGTAATGCCCAAAATATTACAGATGATGTGATTATGTGGTCTAATGAAAACAGAATGCAACTTAATCCAGATAAATGTAAGGAGCTACGGATCTCTTTTAACGCTGAGTCGAGGCCCTTTGATCCAATTGTAATTAATGGAAAAGAGTTAGAAGTTGTTACGAATATTAAACTCTTGGGTCTTACTATTAACAATAAACTATCATGGAAACCTCACATAGACGAAGTGGTCAAAAGGTCAACAAGAGACTTTATTTTCTTAAACAACTTAAACGTGCAAATGTTCCATGTAAAGACTTGGCCACCTTTTACACATCATGTGTTAGATCTGTCATGGACTATGCCATCCCGGTATTTTATTATGCACTGCCTCAATACTTGCAAAATGATTTGAAACGGTTGGAGAAAAGAGCTATGGCCATTATCATGCCTGAAGAAAATTATTCTGATACACTAAATTTACTTGGTATTCCATCTTTGAAAGACCACCACGAACATCTTTGTGATAAGTTATTTCAATCTGCTGTGTCTGACTCAAACAATAAAATTCATAATTTATTACCAGATAGGAATGAACTTAGTTACAATTTAAGACATGAAAGAACGTTTAATATTCCTATGACTCATACAAATAGGGTGGAAAACTCTTTTATATATGCAATGTGTAAAAAGGTTAATAATAGTTAGCATCCTTTCTTGAATTTTAGAATAGTTAAGATTTAAAATATTTTTACTAATTTTTATCTAAGTAGTGTTGTCTTATAAGTAATTAGCATAATTATGATATCATGTATGTAAATAATTGGTTTTAGCTTAGTATTAATTGTAATAATTACGTAATTCAGCCTTCATGGCTGCAAGGTAAATTCATTAAATACACACAATACAATACAATACAATATGGCTTTAATAATACGCATAGCGAAGCAATTCCCAGGACGGTGTTGGTATAATTATGATCGCGCTTTTCGCCTCGATGCCGCTGCGTCCAATTCAACGAATTGGAGTCAAATTCATGCGGATTTATATCACTACCACACGTCGGTAGCGGTAAAAGCCTTTCAACCGCAAGCTTCTCGATATCACGAACCTCGTGGTGATCAAAATTCGATGATTGCATGCAAATCGTGGAATTCAGGGGCATGCAGTAGTCCGCGCGAGTTCTGTAGATTTTGCCACAAATGCGATCGAAACAACGAAACGGGTGTGGCGGAGCACACCGCAGAATCGATTGCCAAGATTTCATACGAAAGCGAGGGCGTAGTCCTGACGAGTATTCAAGCCGTAAGCGACAGGCAAGACGCGATTAGAAGAGACGGTGGGTATGATAATAACTCTTTTTCCTGTTTAGTGGTACAAAACAATTTTAATATTCCTGACGTGTCTTCAGTTACGCCAATTAACGTAGACAATTTTTCTGTTCAATTATGTAATCATCCGGACCGATTAAAAGTAGATTACGTTTTAAGTGGTTTGCGTGATGGGTTCCGGCTTGGGTTTCATCCCGAGTCCACAACGCTTAAATCTGCCAAGGCTAATTGCCCATCAGCCCTCGAACATCCTACGGTAATTGACGAATACCTTGCAAAAGAAGTTTCGTTAGGTCGTGCGTTTGGGCCTACTGCTGTACCCCCCCCCCCCCCCTTAGCAAATTTACAGTTAAGTCGTTTTGGCGTTTAATTCTTGATTTATCATTTCCCTTTGGTCATAGCGTAAATGATGGGATTAATAAAGAGGAATTTACACTTACTTATAGCAAAGTATCTGATGCTATTGCACTAATCGTTAAAGCCGGACGCGGCGCGTTAATGGGGAGTTTGAATAATAGTCGCGTGTCGCGGGTAAAAGGTCGCGGGTAAAAGGTCGCGTGTCGCGGGTAAAAGGTCGCGGGTCGTAAAAAACTTCAAAATGTATTTTCTTGAGTCGCAGGTGGAAAAAATCATTTTATTAGTTATTTATTAGTATTATTTCGAAGCGAGCATTCATTCTTTAGTGGCAACGCTAAAATTGGTACGCAATGGCCTACATGCGGCACTGACAGATCCAAAAAAAGGAATTCTTAAATTTATTCAAAATTCATTTTTAAAAAATCAGGGCAACCTTATTTGTATGATGAATTGATGATAGGCAATTAGCGGGCAAGAAAAACAATGTACGCGAGATGGGTTGTACATGTATATAAACAACTTGATGTTGATTGCTTCAATTTGAAACATTATCCAAGATCCTTTTGTCATGATATAATGGTTCTATATAAAAGCGCCACAAGCCTACAACGTAAATCAAAGTATAATCTCAATTATACCACCAAAACCACCCAGTCATTATTAAACGAATCTGTTGACCTTCCAAATAACTGTACACTGCCATGTAAGCCCCTTACTACAGAATTCCATCAACTTAATACCACTACATTAAAACAGAGGATTAGTAATTTTATTCCAAAATTAATGGTGACTAATGTGAGATCTTTGGCCCCTAAAATAGACGAAGTCCGTGAATTCATGATGGAAAATGAGATAAACTTATCCTTTCTAACTGAAACTTGGCTCAATGACTCAATTACAGACAGCGTTGTAAGCATACCTGGGTTTACAATCATACGCAAAGATAGATCTATAAACAACCATGGCGGAATCTGTATTTATATCAGAGACGGTGATACGAAACTCAAAATCCTTTCAGAAATTTCATGTTGTTCCGAACACGAAATCTTATGGCTTCATATAAAACCTAGACGACTTCCTCGTGAATTTTCCTCAATCATAGTTGCCGTCCTATACCACCCCCCCCCAGTGCCGACGATTTCAGCATGCAGAGTCACTTATTTCAGACACTGAGCGAAGTCGAAGCAAAATTTTATAGCTGCGGTATTATCATTGCCGGGGATTTCAATCGTCTAAATGTGAATCAAATAATTAAGCATTTTCGGTTGAAACAAATTGTTAAATCACCAACTCGAGGCGAAGCAATACTTGATCTTATATTAACTAACATGCATGAGTTCTACAAGTCTCCGCAAATACTCCCTCCAATTGGATTATCTGATCACAACACAGTTGTAGTTTCACCCACCCACATTGTGAAGAAAGCAAAACCTACATTTGTATACAAACGAGACCTTCGTCAGAGTAAGAAATTAAGATGCCATGGGGAGATTTTTACAATCAATCCTTTGGCCTGAAATTTTTGCTCAATCACAAAGCTGCGAAGATATGGCGAATTTTTTTTATGACATTGTATCTATTGGTCTTGACCTCCTCATGCCAATTAAACGGATTAAGAAAATCTCTGCAGATGTTCCTTGGATGACCGATAAATTGAAAACATTTATAAAAAAAAGACAAGAAGCCTTTTTCAGTTACGGTCCAAAATCCAACTGCTTTAAATACTACCGAAATATTGTCAATCGTGAGAGAAAAGCGTGTAAATCAAAATACTATACGACCCAGGTTCACAGTAAAGAAAAAGATAACCCTAAAGCTTGGTGGAGTGAAATTAAACGCCTAGGAGGAATGAAATCAATGAATAGCTCCCTAATAAATTTGATAAATATCGCTGGTCTTGAAGATATATCGGAACAAGAACTAGCAAACAGAATAAATATAGCCTTTCTTGAGCCCTTATCAGAATATCAACTATCTTCACCGTTAGATCGACTTAAGGGGGTCCTATACCAAATTTTTTACGGTTTTCAAAATATTTATGAAATTTTAGAAAACCAATAATTATATACTTTAAAGCCTTCTCAATAACCTCCATGGGTTTTTAGTTCATGAAAATTGCTTTAAATCGGAGAAAAAGAGCACATTCCTAAGTGATTATCTTGTAAATAAACTAAATATTTGACTTTAAAGCTGTTTTTCTCAAATTACCGAAAACGTGTAATTAACAATATTGCGCGCAGGATATCTTAAGAAGAATTAAAGCTATCTTGCTGAAATTTTCAGGGCTTACTCTATATAACCTGCTCTAGGAGACATAGTAAAATAATTACCCTATCTTCAATAATTTTGAAATTGTAATATCTTAAGTGAGGATAGTGATGTTCATTTTTAGTATTCATGGCGTAAAACATTTATTATAACACATATGCTAACAATTTTACTTCATCTCCTAGATAATGTCGTTAGTTAATAAATAAAAGTTATTCTATGTCTTTAACATTAATACTTTTTTAGTTATCATGCTTATAAAAGACCCCATATTTCACCATATGGGGTCTTTTATCTTGGTAACCATGGCAACCACTTCTTCCAACTATACCTTTTTTTGGTCAGGGTATCTAGCCCAACAACATACTAAAAGAAGTGTTTCATATCATTAGATTAACAGTAAAAAAAAAATTTGGTAGAGGACCCCCTTAACTTAGAGGAAAACCCAGAATTCTTAGAAGTTTCTGAAGAAAGGGTTTTGTCACATCTACAAAAACTCAACTCTAGTAAAAGTGGTGGCCCTGACGAAGTGCCCAATTGGCTCTTGCGAGAGTATGCTGTAATCCTTGCCCTCCCAATTAGTTTACTCCTAAATGCATCCTACAAACAACAACGCCTACCTGCAATATGGAAACTTGCGAATGTTTCACCGCTGCCAAAAGTAAAAATAGTACAGGACCTGAAAAAAGAACTTAGGCCCATTTCATTAACACCTAATATTTCGAAGGTTGCAGAGCATTTCGTTGTTAATGATTATGTGAAACCAGCTGTTTTGAAGAAAATTGACCCCAATCAGTATGGAGCAATTCCTAAATCATCGACGATCTATGCTCTTCTTAGTATGGTGCATAACTGGACCTCCGGGCTTGACGGTACCGGTTCTACAACTAGAATAATTTTATTTGATTACCAAAAAGCTTTTGATCTAATTGATCATATAATTTTGTTTAATAAGCTACTTCAGTTAGATCTACCACGAAGTGTTATAAACTGGATTATTGATTTCTTAAGTAACAGATTCCAAAGAGTCAAACTTTCACAAGGATGTTTTTCAGATTGGGGTGCAGTACCTTCGGGCGTCCCTCAAGGCACCATTTTGGGTCCATGGCTCTTTTTAATCTTGATAAATGATTTATCTATCACAGATACTGACTTATGGAAATACGTGGATGATACGACAGTATCGGAAACAGTTGACAAAAACCAACAGAGTAGAGCACAGACAATTGCTAATGAGATGTCACAATGGTCCCAAAACAATAAAATGAAGCTGAATGAAGAGAAATGTAAGGAGCTCCGTATTTCCTTCTCAAAAGTCCCTCGTGATTTTAACCCGATACTTATTAACAATAAAAGTATTAGAGTCGTAAAATCCGTTAAACTTCTGGGCTTGTCATTCGATAATAACCTGACGTGGAATTTACATATCGAAGAGGTAGTTAAAAAAGTATCCAAACGAATCTATTACCTGATCCAACTCAAACGGGCCAGTATTCCTCGGAATGATCTGGTTCTATTTTATGTTACATGTATTCGATCAGTTATCGACTATGGTATCCCTGTCATTTACTATTCGTTGCCAAAATACTTGCGTTCCGAATTGGAAAGATTACAAAAAAGAGCTATTAGAATTATCTGTCCAAACACTAATTACGAAGACGCTTTAATTAGTTGTGGATTGGAGTCACTGTCTGTTCATCATGAAAATATTTGCACTAGTTTATTTCAAACAGTAGTTGCTGATGAAAATCATAAGTTACGAAGTTTACTGCCACCTACACATACTTCTTTTTATGATTTAAGAAACGATAGGAAATTTGAAATTCCTAGATGTAACACTAATCGTTTTCAATCTAGTTTTTTTGTGGCTTCGTGCCGCAAATCATTTATCTAATGCTATTGAAATGACTTAATATTTTTAATAATTTTAAATTTTATAGTATATTAAAGTAATAAACATCTTGTATATATAATATTTATATGGAATGTCATTATAATGGCTTGATAAACTCTTCTTTTATATTCTCGTAATTAGTTAAATTTTCTTGTAAAAAAAAAAATACGCAATTCAGCCTATGGCTGCGAAGTATTTTATTAAATCTATCTATCTATCTATCTATCATATTAAACCAACAATTATACCATGACAAAAATCCTCTAATCAAAATATGTGTGGTTATACTGAACTATAAGCGTAAACAGTCAAAAAGTTCTGAAAGCTAGACTCAAACAAGACTTTGGTTAAAATAAATTGTACTTCTACTATTATAATTAGTTATGCACCAATTTAATATTTAGAACAACCATATTATCGCAAATAATAGATACATGCTGGAACATTTTAAGTACTGTAACTAACCAACAACCTGAATATTTAAGTTGTTCTTCTCTAACACTTGTTTTTGGAGAGCACTGAGCGACGCGCAGAGTCTTGACGACAAGCGCACTGATATGGTCAGAAATTGGGTGGTAATATGTATTACTGAAATCAACACTATAAATATAGGAATGTGTAACAAGATCCTTTTGCACTGTCCGTCTATAATAATAATAATAATAATAATAATGATTTTAATAACATTTCCACATTGTGGCTCTTCTATGCTACAAATGGTATTAAAAAACACTAATGCTAAAACATTTTGTACTTCACATTTCACATTACATCACAGTACATTACAGTCTGTCCGTTGTCAAAACTTTAAAATGAGATAAAGTGTTCCTACAGTACTCATTAAAGTTAGTGCAGTTCCTAATGTCCTCAGGTAGATCATTAAATACCCGAGCAGCCTCATCTTGAAAAGTAACAGTCACCAGAGGAACTACCAAACGACGAGCAGACGATGATCGTAGGGTCCGTGAACACTCGTATTCGTCAAGTTTCAAGTAGGAAGGCCAGTCAGTGAAATGAATTGCTTTAAACACTAACTTGGAGAGATGGCAGTCTCTACGTTCTTTAATTGGTAGCCAACGACAGAACATCCAGTGGACTTCGGTAATGTCCTAAGACAAAACCAGCAACAGCCAATTGCACACGTTGCAATCGTTTCATCAAGTAGTCGGGAATCGAGCCAGACACAACATCATTGTAGTCGATCTTGGATAGAACCAGAGATTCGGCAAGTTGTTTCCTGATACGATAAGGAGCATGATGTTTCAACTTCCTCAGGACAGACAAAGTACCGTAGCAGCTGGAGATCTTACGATTGATGTCATCGTTCCATTTTAAGTTCTGTTGCAGCACAGTTCCCAGAAGCACCGAACTATTGATTCTTTTCAGCTCGACACCATTGGCGTTGAGGTGAACTGAATGTTCCTCAAGTCGATGGACACGGGACAACTGGGTGGTGGAAAAGAGCATAACTTTGTTTTTTTTAGGGTTGAGAACAAGGTTGTTGGAACTTGACCAGCTTGAGAGTTTATCTAGATTGGACTGTAGGTTATCTTGACACGATTTAATGTCAGCTGGCTTACAGTGAGTGTAAAGGGAAGTGTCATCAGCATACTGGTGGGAGGATATCGTAGAGTCGAGGTTTTCGGAAAGGTCATTTACATACAGGTTGAACAAGACGGGGCCAAGAATGGAACCTTGTGGGACACCAAAGGACACATCCGTTCTACTGGACATCACATCATCTATCTGTACGAATTGTTGTCGCCCTGTAAGATAACTCGTAATCCACTTCAGGTAGTCTTAGGAGAAGCCTTGACGGTGAAGTTTTCTATCAACGTGCTTCACGATAATGCTATATGGTTCTTGTCTATATTTATCTACAAACTCGCAGTTGCAGCCATAACATCTTCGAACATTTGTTGGTAAAACAATACGTTCGTAGTGGTACGGCGACAGACCTGAATGCCATATTGGGGAAGGAGAAGTAGAGGTGGGGGGAAGCTGAGGCCGAATGTAAGGCAGTTGTGGGAATATTGGTCTTGTCATAACGTTATAATCATTTGCATTTGCATTTGCCATTGTCAGTGGATCACTTTGGATTATGGGAAAACGAAATGAATAGTTGGGAGGGAATGGACGGGAAACATGATCTCCGGGGTGAATGTTAGAACAAGCATGGGCCGTTGCAGTTTGAGCTGGTGTGGCTGGGCTGGCTATGTCTGGCTGGACCGTTGCCGATCGATTATTGCCATCTGCTGTTGGGTCACTTCACCTCGTTGGGTCACTAAGTCGACATATTTAAAAACAGAAATATATCTCACACAAGCTAAAGGTCGGTTTAAAAGAGTTGAGTAATGTTGACTCGGTATCGAGAATGGGATGAAAAAATAATCATGGTGTCTTATGAACGGATGCGCATTATTTCATCAGTAGTGATATGACATTTATACTGTTAGAAAAGGTGTTTTGCCGCTTGGGCCACGTAGAGTTTATCTAAAACTCGAGGGTCGAGAGTAAAAAGTCGAGAGTAAAAGTCGAGAGTCGAAAAATTCACCAGATAAGGCCATATTAAGATGTAATATTACCAAATAGCTATGAAATCAAGACAAGTGTTTTAAATAAGTATAAGCATGCTTTAATATATAAGTGTACTATTGGCAGGCATTTGCCAGGCAATGAGTTTGAAGCCGATCGATGTAGAAAGTCTGTGACAGTCTGGCTTTCACGCACATGTAATCCGCTTGAACGAGCCCTATTCCTGTATTTTTTTTACAACTAAATATTATGCGAGAATTATTATTTAAGTAGGCGGAATATTTATGATAAATATTAAAGTTTACATATTACATATAATCCCATAAGTATAATAAATCAATTACCCAGATATAGAGAAAAAAATTATAGTACGTTCTATAATTAGGCCACATAAAAAAAATTACTTGTTTAGCGTCCCCGCCCGACCTGAGCATAGCACCCGACCTCAACTTTTTTTTTCTTCTAAAAAGCCTTCAAAATTCGTGTAAAAACTCTCAAAACAACGCTTTTGCGCTTGTGGAAACGTTAAAATGATAATTTCAATCGTAAATATTCGTATTCTGTAGCTTCACTTCCGCTTAACCTCAAATTGATCCTGGCACCCAGTCCTCTTCCGGCCTCGGCTAAAATTCAAAATGGCCGCCGCTTTACTGTTTTGGATTTTGAGCCATATGTTATTAAAGGAATACCGTATTGATTTCCGTGCATGATTCTCTGTTTCTTACACGCGGGTTGTTGCGAGACTTTCGAAAAGCGTAAAAAAAAACGAGCCGATAGGCGAGTTTTTTTTAGCTTACGAAAGTCGAGCAACATCCCAAGTGTAAGAAACAGAGAATCATGCACGGAAATCAATGCGGTATTTGTTTTATAAAATAACCACACAGAAATATAAAAAAAGGTTTATTAATATATTTGATGTACATTGCAATTCTCCCAAAAAACGTCAACAACAGCGTATACTGTTTTATGCTTTCTGCTTGTACGCTATCCACCAACTCGTCAACTTGTTTATCCGACTTTAAGACGAACCTCTGTTTACTTTTTTCGCCATTATTTTCTTTGTCAAAGTCAAAAGTTGAACTATTATCGCCCGACATTTTTAAAATTTCAGGCGCGGGAAAATTTCCCGTGCATGATTCTCTCATCCTGCATGGGTATTGACCAATCAGCGCGCTCTATTTACTTCAGTTATTTTATAATATCTTTTGATGAATTAAGTATAAAATACATTGTTATGTATTTCAAAAAAAAAAAAAATAATCCGCCCGCCCGACCTGAAAAATTTTGATGAGGTGGACGCTAAACAAGTAATTTTTTTATGTGGCCTTACCTACAGGGTGTCCCAAAAAACCGGACACTTTTGAAATCGAAATTAGCATTGTTAAACGGACAACCTATCGCGTAGTAATGCTCTTTTATACGCTAAAAGTTATTCCTAATTACTTATGTGGTTCACTGGATCTTTCAACAAACTAAACGCAAACTAAACTCGACACTGTTTGATTTCATGTAACGTAAAGTCCGTAAAAACTATGAAAGCTATTGAGCTAAAATAAAGTGCAAACTATGAAAGCTATTGAGCGTAAAAACTATGAAAGCTATTGAGCTAAAATAACTTCTCATTGTATTTTTCAGGTAGTTTTTTACACAACAGTCAACCGCCGTATTTGCTATAATCTACCCACACTGGCACCGCACTTTCTAGATAGGGCTAACTTAGATTTTGATATATAACACTTCGATCCCGGTGTCACGGTCTCAGCTTTCCCCCAGTCTGAGTTATCCCCTTTCATTATTTGCGCATGCGCGAAAACAGCGGACCGCTGAGCACGTAGCTAGCTGGCCTGAACGCTCCCCCAGTCTGAGTTTAGTGAGTTATCCCCGTTTTATCTTTGCTTATTTACAAAAAAAGACTTTAAAAGTATTCTCATGAAGGCACATTATTGTTAGATATGGTAAGGCCGTTATATATCGTATTATCTCTTTATAAATATGATCACTTTTGTGTATTTTTTAAAAGATATAACTCAGACTGGGGAGTATCGAGATTGGTCTGAATGCTCCCCAGTCTGGAGAATCTCCTGTTATAATTTTTTAAATGAGATCACTCAGACTGGAGAGTATCGAGACTGGTCTGAATGCTCCCCAGTCTGGGGTAACTCCTGTTATAATTTCTTTTTAAAAGAGATAACTCAGACTGGGGAGTATCGAGATTGGTCTGAATGCTCCCCAGTCTGGGGTAACTCCTGTTATAATTTCTTTTTAAAAGAGATAACTCAGACTGGGGAGTATTGAGACTGGTCTGAATGCTCCCCAGTCTGGGGTAACTCCTGTTATAATTTCTTTTTAAAAGAGATAACTCAGACTGGGGAGTATCGAGATTGGTCTGAATGCTCCCCAGTCTGGGGTAACTCCTGTTATAATTTCTTTTTAAAAGAGATAACTCAGACTGGGGAGTATTGAGACTGGTCTGAATGCTCCCCAGTCTGGGGTAACTCCTGTTATAATTTCTTTTTAAAAGATATAACTCAGACTGGGGGAGTATCGAGATTGGTCTGAATGCTCCCCAGTCTGGGGTATCTCCTGTTATAATTTTTTAAATGAGATAACTCAGACTGGAGAGCTCTGAATGCTCCCCAGTCTGGGGTAACTCCTGTTATAATTTCTTTTTAAAAGAGATCACTCAGACTGGGTAGTATCGAGACTGGTCTGAATGCTCCCCAGTCTGGGGTATCTCCTGTTATAATTTTTTAAATGAGATAACTCAGATTGGGGAGTATTGAGATTGGTCTGAATGCTCCCCAGTCTGGGGTAACTCCTGTTATAATTTCTTTTTAAAAGAGATCACTCAGACTGGGTAGTATTGAGATTGGTCTGAATGCTCCCCAGTCTGGGGTATCTCCTGTTATAATTTTTTAAATGAGATAACTCAGACTGGAGAGCTCTGAATGCTCCCCAATCTGAGTCTAGGGTATTATACAAATTTCAAGAAGCACACAGCAAAATTTCATTGGTGCTATTTTGTGATCTGTGAATTTACTTTACTCTATATAATTCTATTTACACTCTTATTTACAATTATACTGATTAACAAACTATTTACAGTTCATACAATGAAATAAAGTTTTGTCCATACCAGTGACCTTGTCACAAGATCTGTGAAACCATTCCAAACAAACAGAGCATTCAATCGTGAAAACACCATCTTTGAATGGCATTCTGCAATGGCAGAATACTTCAATAGTCTCTTCCTTTTTATCATTGATCACACATTTTGATAATGATACTGGGAATACAGCCAATTCTTCGCAGTGGAAGCAAACAGCCAAATGTCCTCTCATGACACTCTGGTCGTAGCTCTTCGAACCTGGGTCTTCTCCATTGAGAAGACTAGTTGCGACTGCCACAGCAAAAAGGCCACAATCGGATTCACCTCTTTGTCGTTGCATTGATGGCCACTCAATGACCAGATGCGATGAGCTGGTGTTGAGCAGCACTGCTAAGGACGAACAAAATTTTTGTTTCTCTTTCTTTGAAAGTTTTTGACGAAGAGAGTCAAAGACTTTAATTCTGTTCTCCTGACACCCGATGTTTGTGACTGTTACCCAGTGATTTCCTCCAACATGTAGTACTTGAACAAAATATTTGTCACCTTTCTGGACTTTAGGCCGTTTGCTTTCAAAGGCCAAAACTGAATGCAGCCCTTTTGAGTCCGGGAATTGTTTTGACAATAACCATTGCGCATAATCAATATGTTGATCGGTAAGCCAGTAGTCTTCTTCCATTATGGTTACTAACAACTTTTCAGAATTTCCATTTGCTATGCATTTCCACACACCATTGGGTCTGTGACCTCGAGCTCTTTTTAACTTCTTGCTGTTACGCTTAGCTGGGGCAGCAGTGTTGCTGTTATCGTTGTCAGTCTTGTTGTCGTTTGACTTGTTGTTGTTAGTCTTGTTGTCGTTAGTCCTGTTGTGATCAGTCTTGTTGTTGTTCATCTTGTTGTTGTTAGTCCTGTTGTGATCAGTCTTGTTGTTGTTAGTCTTGATGTTGTTAGTCTTGTTGTTGTTAGTCTTGTTGTCGTTAGTCTTGTTGTGATCAGTCTTGTTGTGATCAGTCTTGTTGTGATCAGTCTTGTTGTCGTTATTCTTGTTGTGATCGGTCTTGTTCTTGTCAGTCTCGTTGTTGCTGTTGTAAGATTGTGGTGGACTGCCATGAATGAGTGGTGGACTGTCTTTGGTCAATGGTGGTCTGTCTTTGGTCAATGGTGGTCTGTCATGAATCAGTATTGGACTGTCGTCATTACATGGTGATGCGGTGTTGCTACGGGGTCGTGAAGTGCCATCGAATAGTGATTGGATGTCGTCAGATGATGACGAACAGTCGTCAGATGATGATGAAAAGTCTGTGTTTTGTTCAGTTTTTTGCATGCCATGAAGCTCGCTTGTCTTGTATGGTCTCAGTTGATCATATGGTACTTTTTTTTGAGAGGTGCTGCATCATCCTTAAAGGGAACAAGGGTTGCCCTTTGCATGTTGTCAATTTCTGTGACCCTAACAGTGATAAAAAATAATTAATTTCCTATAAGCTCTGGCGCTTGCGTTTTTATCTTGCTATAAATCTGGCATTTATGACATGATCTATATTAGAAATATCAAATTTTGATCCACTGTTTAGTAAAAGCACGCCTGTAATTTCTTAGAACGATTTTCTCCTGACAAGTAATACTGTCTGGCGTTAACACATTAACAAAAAGTAGGGTGTATTGCCGCTTAATGTTTTAACAAGAATAGCCTTTAATGGGTTAATACATTTTGTTATCACAACCCATGAACTAATAGTACAGTATTTCTATAAACTCACATATTCTTGGACATCCTCTTTCATGCCATTCCAACAATAATAGTTGGAAATTTTATTAAGAGTGACATTCACACCACTATGGCCTCCCATAGCTTCGCTATGATGATGATGAAGAATCTCCCCAATCTCTTCTATGGTAAGGACAACCTTTCTACGGATTCCTTCCTTTCCGCCAGTGTAATACAGCTCATTATCTAGAAAATATCGAAAATGCTTACTTGCAAAAGAACTAACAAAAAGTTGTAAGAGAGTGACTAGGGCGTTGCAGTCGCACTGCTTCAAAATGTGTTGCTGGATTTGTGACAAGTATATGATTCTACATTATGTAACCGTTGCTACACTAAAAATATGCCGAGACTTAATTGCTGATTGTAATATTTATGCACTTTGGAATTTCACCTTCAACATATTTTGCAACAACATTGCACGACAAGTCACATAGTGTAACAGCACTTCTACACTGTATCATTGCATGTTGCATTGCTCAGAGAATCACATCCAGAGCAATACCAAGTTGATACAATTTTTTCCAACATGAGACTATATGCATAGGATAAAACGTCCATATTTGTTTAGCATTTTGTATTTCAAAATTTTCCCCAGTCACTCTCGATCTGTATTAAATAATGTAATATATGAAATGCGAAACATCTGATATCTGCATGAATTTTAGCTGCAACATCTAGGAATTGTAGCTGTAATATCTGAGATTTATTTCCTTTTTCTTAAATGAAAATTACACTGCCCCCTGATACATGCAAAAGTCAAGTCATTTGTCATGCGTTTAAACATGCATCTAACGCTGGCAAGAGCAGAGGTGAATAAAATGATCGTGAGCGCTGTATAAGACAGACTAAAGAATAATCTTAAGATAATGATTAATGATTATAAAATACATTACTTGTTTCATCAAAAAGATAGTTTTTTGCTTGGATCAATTGAAGTTAACGACCCCCCTACGCCAATGGGGTCGTATACTTCAATAACAAATATTCGGATTGAAGTATACGACCCCCCCTTGTATTATATCGTTAAATTTACGGATTGTCGTATTTGTGTCTGTTTCAAAGGAATTTTTATGACTTCCCTTCTATTGTCTATGTCTCAGTTCATTGATTTTTTGACCAAGAAACAAATTCAAAGACTTTCAACACGACCAATAATATGCGCTTGAGGTGTTTTGTTTTGCAATTTTGTCTCCGTGTTTTGGTAGCAAACTGCATCTTGTAAATATCTATACTCGACCGGGATCACTAGTGTATTCTGACGAGTGGCTGCATACAATCGCGTCGGCAATATCCCTGGCTTAGAGCACCGAACGGTCAACCACTCGCTATTTTTCGTTGATCCAGTGACTCAGAATATCGAGTCGTACTGGAATAGAAGCAAGGTGAAATTAAAGACAATGAGAGGCGTAAGACGCGACATGTTGCCCGCGTATCTTGACAAATTTATGCGGCGAGAATGAGCCAGCGAAAACAAGTTCGATGCCATCTTGATAAAAAGCTATTTTCTTTTGGGGGGGGGTCGTATACTTCAATGGCCATTGAAGTATACGACGTAGGTAGTGGACAATTCGCTCGACTTTTTCTTTATGTTGAGCCAAGCGATCTTCTCTAGTTTTCGGTCCAACTTTATCCGTCAAATTCGCCTCAACGACAGGTTCTTGCTTTGGTACCATTTTAAAGGTTTGAGACAACAAATTTACTCAAGATTGTGTGTGTTTGTGCAGTAGGGATAGCCAGCGAGAGAAAGGGGATAACTCAGACCACGCGGAAATGTTGTTATGCAAAACCGCTGACGCGCGCATGCGCATAGTAATAGAGGAATACTGAGACCTGGGGAGTATTGAGACTGCTACACCGGGGGAGTATTGAGACTGCTACACCTGGGGAGTATTGAGACTGCTACACCTGGGGAGTATTGAGACTGCTACACCGGGGGAGTATTGAGACTGCTACACCTGGGGAGTATTGAGACTGCTACACCTGGGGAGTATTGAGACTGCTACACCTGGGGAGTATTGAGACTGCTACACCTGGGGAGTATTGAGACTGCTACATCGGGGGAGTATTGAGACTGCTACACCGGGGGAGTATTGAGACTGCTACACCTGGGGATTATTGAGACTGCTACACCTGGGGAGTATTGAGACTGCTACACCGGGGGAGTATTGAGACTGCTACACCTGGGGAGTATTGAGACTGCTACACCTGGGGAGTATTGAGACTGCTACACCGGGGGAGTATTGAGACTGCTACACCTGGGGAGTATTGAGACTGCTACACCGGGGGAGTATTGAGACTGCTACACCTGGGGAGTATTGACTGCTACACCTGGGGAGTATTGAGACTGCTACACCGGGGGAGTATTGAGACTGCTACACCTGGGGAGTATTGAGACTGCTACACCTGGGGAGTATTGAGACTGCTACACCTGTGCAAATTTTGTCTGCGCTATTGAAGTGAACGGCCAAAAATTTTCATAAAACGACCTATCATATTCCTACTTAGTTTACTTATAGCATTTTTTATTCATGTCTTTATTCAAGAGGACTATTTTATATCTCTTTATTTTGAGGGCCACTAGTTTTTAATAGGAACACGGTAATACATGATTTTAGTTCGCATACCTTGACCATCAAGTCCAGAGCCTTCTCTAGAGCAACGTGCTCCCCTTCTTCCTGGTAGTCCTTTAGCCAGTCAATTCCTATCTGCGGTGGGCTCGCCGTAGGACTCACAGCCTCATCTGAAGTTGTTGTTAATAATTAACAACTATCGCCGAATATAACCGTTTCGCCATATTCAAACAGATGTAAAACCAATATATCGCAACTGTTAAGAGCTGTGAAGTCGACTCGAAAGAGCGTGTGTTGGAGGTGAAATGTAATTTGAACCAACTCAAAATAAGGTGTTTGGTATTGTTTTATGGAGCTTGCCTTTGCCGCTGTTTCAGAGTTTGCTATTGACGAGTGACGGAAGAAATGTCGGGGGTCGTGCTTTTCTCCTTTTTCAATAGCTTTTAGCTCACGCTTTGTGAGAACAGGCGCTACACTCGTGCTTTTTTTCACATGGGTTGAGTGATTGGCAAACGCATGCATCTAATTCTATTGCATGAAATAGTATCACTATTGCGTATAACCAAACGCAGCCAAAGCGCAATCAAAAACGAAATGCTTCGAGTTGCACTAGGGGGCGAAACATACTCCGTTTAAATGGCCATGTGCGTGAAAGCCAGGCTGTCAGACTTTCTACATCTATCGGCTTCAAACTCATTGCCTGGCACTGCCTGCCAAGAATACACTTATATATTAAAGCATGCTTATACTTATTTAAAACACTTGTCTTGATTTCATAGCTATTTGGTAATATTACATCTTAATATGGCCTTATCTTGTGAATTTTTCGACTCTCGACTTTTACTCTCGACTCTCGACTTTTTACTCTCGACTCTCGACTTTTTACTCTCGACTCTCGACTTTTAGATAAACTCGGCCACGTATTGTTTTAGCTCTGAT
The DNA here is from genome assembly GCA_016169945.1 of Trachythela sp. YZ-2020. Lineage (NCBI taxonomy): Eukaryota > Metazoa > Cnidaria > Anthozoa > Malacalcyonacea > Clavulariidae > Trachythela > Trachythela sp. YZ-2020. Next base: position 6,688,778 of record JADLSH010000369.1, read on the forward strand.
GATCACAGTCGACTCTCGTTATCCTGGACACCATATATTGCCAAAGGGACCGCGAAAAATATGCTACCATGTATTACTCTTGTTTGATTTAAAATATCGACGTTTAATATACAGTATAAATACATATAGTAAGTATATAAAAATCAAAATATGATCCAAAAAATATACATTGGTTACGTTAATATTAAATAATACTATTAATAAGATACCGCACTATACCGCAATTAACATGGCTTTGTGTTTGGTGGCAAAAATATGCAATTTAGCATCATTTTCTGGTGCTAGGTTTCATGAATTCTGCAAAAACAATTTATGCGTCTGCACTCTCATATATTCATATATGAAGCGCAAGTTCTTTCGTTTAAGTTTAAAAAGCGATTTGCGAAATGAGTCGTTTTGGCATCAAGAAAATGCGTCGCAAAATGTGTCCGAACTGCCTGTAAATTTCGAGACATCGTCACCTACGAGTATTTGGAAGTCAAATCCCAGGAAGACTGGTAAGTATTTTAAACCATCTTCGCGGAAATAAATTTTTCAAATCCCAGGAAGACTGGTAAGTATTTTAAACCATCTTCGCGGAAATAAATTGTATGGAATATTTTGTATAATTTGTATTACAAAACTAGATGTTAGTATTAACGACGCGTTGTAATAATACTCGCTTCGAAATAATACTAATAAATAACTAATAAAATGATTTTTTCCACCCGCGACTCAAGAAAATACATTTTGAAGTTTTTTACGACCCGCGACCTTTTATCCGCGACCTTTTACCCGCGACCCGCGACTTAAAACCCGCGACACGCGACTATTATTCAAACTCGTTAATGGGTAAAGTGGATGTTAAAAGCGCATATCGCATAATTCCAGTGCATCCGTCCGACCGTCACTTATTGGGCATGTTTTGGCAAGGCGGTTATCATGTCGATTTAGTATTACCGTTTGGCTTGCGTTCAGCACCAGGAATTTTTAACAGCGTGGCAGATCTATTTCACTGGTGTTTGGTTAATAATTGGAACGTTCTCGACTTGTTACATTACCTTGACGACTATTTTACTTTAGGACCCCCAACATCTGATATATGTGCAACGCGCCTCAAAGCGATTGACCAAGCCGCGACTGAGATTGGCATTCCTTTATCGCCGGACAAATGTGTAGGCCCCACCACCTGCTTGGTTTTTCTTGGGATTGAATTAGACTCAAATCACATGACCGCTCGGCCACCCACTGACAACGCGCTGAACTTCATTATTATGCTAGATGAATGGGCCAACAAACGGTCCTGCAGATTAAAATAACTTCAATCTTTAGTGGGCAAACTAAACCATGCATGTGCCGTCGTTCCCCAGGGGCGAACATTTGTGCGTCGTTTGCTTGACCTGTTAAAAGGCCATTCAAGCAAGCGCTCTCGATTTATACGCTTAAACAAAGAGTGCAAACTCGATATAGAGTTGTGGCGATCCTTTCTGCAGGTGTTTCTGCAATTGGCCCCATAAGCTCTTCCAGATCCAGTAGTTGTCCCTCCAGCGTTGCTAGCCCGTCTGAGCTCACAGGACTTCATCAGCAAACCATAGCACTAATGTTTCAGCGCATCGCCAGTTCAACGACTCGGCACAACGTAAGTTTCTCGAGTTTTGTCGGTGGAGTCAATGTGTAAATGTGAACGGTTCTCTCTTACCTGCGTCCGAATGGACACTGATGTTATTTGCTACGCACCTTTCCAAAACTATCAAGGCGTCATCGATTAAAGTCTACCTTACCTGGCTGGAATACGTTCACTACACATTGAAAATGGCTTTGCTAACCCGTTATCGAATTGTTTGCGCTTGGAGAGAGTCTTACGTGGTATAAAACGTTCTCAAGGTTCTTCGAAACGTGAGAGACTTCCTGTTACTTTAACAGTACTTTCTCGTATTCGCGCAGTGCTAAATTTTAATTGCTACGACGATATTTTATTTTGGGCGGCATGCTGTACCGGATATTTTGGTTTCTTGCGGTCAGGTGAGTTCACAAAAACGAACAGTAACTTTGACTCGCGTGTCCACTTGGCAGTGGATGACGTACAAATTGACAAGCTTGTGAACCCGAAAGTCATTTTTCTTCGCATAAAATGCTCTAAAACTGATCCGTTTCGTCAAGGACACACTATTGCGCAGAAAGGGCGCTCCTGCACTACCTTCATTGGCGGGGTGGTGACGGAGGACCGCAGTTTCGTCACATCAATGGCCGGCCACTGACAAGAACAACTTTGACGGAGTGGCTCAAAAGCGCGGTCGCTCGAGCTGGTTTGGAAGGAAACTTTTCAGGTCACAGTTTTCGCATTGGGGCTGCGACTTCGGCGGCCGCAGCAGGAATTCCCGACCACCTAATTAAAACATTAGGGAGGTGGTTCAGCAACGCATATCAATTGTACATAGTCATACAGACTCCTTGCCATATTTTAGAAACGGTTCCTGCACGTATAGTTTGTAATCAAGTCACATAATATTACTAGTAATATATTGTTTTGTTCTACTTGTGGTGGCCTGCAAGTGTAAGCTTGATTATTGGGGAGGAGGGGTTTTGCTCATTTGTGACTTTCAACATATCTTAGCAACCGGGCCTTGTCCCTTGGTAAATTTGGATGTAGCGGCATAACCTAATAATTTGTATTTGTATTTGTATTTAAAATAGATCCCCAGTTAGCTATAATGCTAGTTTACACGAGGTCTACGCTATGGTATATTAAGTTATAAGTATATATAAATATAGTTTACAAGAAACTACGATGCTATACAATATTACAATATAAAATTTAGTCTTAACAATAGCAATAGCAGTGCTTATTCGGTATATATGTCAAATAAACCACGCTAACTGTCTTCGAAGAGCAGATTTAAAAGCTCTTTTCATTACTATGTGTTTTGTCTCTACACTTAAATTGTTCCAAATTTCTATTCCTCTTGTTGTAAACGCTCTAGCAAGGAATGTTTTCTTCTTATAAACAGGTTTCGTAAGTAGTAACTTATCACCTTTACACTTCGATGCGAATCTTGTCTCATGTTCATGGGTAATGATGAGAGGATGAAGGTGCATAAATATAGTAAATGGTTCCTTCCAGTAGAGTGTTCTATGCATAATCATAGCTGTTCTTATGTGTATTCTTTGTCTGACCGTTAGCCAGTTCAGTTCATTGTGTAGTTCTTTTCTGGATTTTTCATGAATTTTACAACCTACGATTAATCTAGCGACTTTATTTTGAAGAATTTGAAGAAAGTCTAAAGAATTCCGATTCAGAGCTGAACCCCAAACCGTACAGCAGTAGTTGAGTTTCGATAGTATAAGTGCATCTGCAATAGATCTTAAAGCAGTTTTTGGTATATATTTACTAAATCTATACAACAGACCGAGCGCTTTTGAACAATCCTTCAAAAGACCATCGCAATGGGGTTTCCAACTTAATGCTTCATCCATCTGCACTCCCAGAAGTTTAACACATGAATACTGAGTAATGCTTTTGTTCTTTATACTTAGGTTCAGTGGCTGCGCTACTTTAATCCTTTGGCGACCTCCAATTAGGATACTCTTAGTTTTCTCCACATTTAGCACCAGACGATTTTTCTGGATCCATTCCTCGACATTAAGTAGATCATTATGAAGATTTTCTGATATTAAATTGACATTTTCTGCCACCTGGTATGGAGTGCTGTCATCAGCATACAAGGTAATACTAGCTGTATCCAGTACAGATGGTAAATCGTTAATGAATAGACTAAACAGCATAGGTCCAAGACAACTTCCTTGGGGTACTCCACAGACAATTTTCGTTGGACTAGAAAATTCACCGTTTATATTAACCATCGAAATTCTGCCAGTGAGATATGACTTAATCCAGTCGATGGCCCCCTCAGAAAAATTATAGTCTTTCAGTTTCAACAATAGTAAATCATGATCAACTAGATCAAAAGCAGCACTAAAGTCTAACTGGCGTGTCCCTTCGCTAACTTTGCATTATGGCGGCATAGCTTAGCAACTGGGTCTTATCCCTTTGCTAATCAACCGGGTCTTATCCCTTTGCTAATTCAACTTGGCAGCATAGCTTAGCAACTGGGTCTGGTTCCTTTGGCTTTTTATGAATTATGGCGGCATAGCTTTGCTTTTGGGTCTGGTCCCCATGCTAATTTTCAGTTGAGGCGGCATAACGGGGGAACGGGGTCTTGCCCTTTTGCAAATTTTGAATGATGGCAGCATAGCTTAGCAACCGGGTCTTGTCCCCTTGCAAATTTTCAATGGTGGCGGTATAGCATAGCACCTGGGTCTTGTCCCGTGGCTCATCGTGAATTATGGCGGCACAGCTTAGCAACCGGGTCTGGTCCCATCGGTATTGCTATTGTGAATTATGGCGGCATAGCTTGGCAACTGGGTCTGGTCCCTTTGCTAATTTTCAATTGTGGCAGCATAGCTTAGCAACTGGGTCTTGTCCCTTTGCTAATTGTGAATTATGGCGGCATAGCTTTGGAAAAGCTGGCTAACAACTCAGAGACTCAGACCTCTACACTCCAGAACATACAAGATGATCTTATTTTACGCTTTGACGACAATGGCAGCGACGCCAATGCAGAAATAGTGGGATCCAGCGACGGAAATATGCTTGATGTGGAATCCACGCTCGACCGCGCGCTTGCTCAAGGAGTGGAATCGGGTGACACGACAAACAAGGACAGCTCTGTGCTACGCCCTGACCCAGGGCCACAGAGCTCTGTGGTGGATAGCCTGACCCAGGCCTTTACACCACAGAAAGCAACATCAACCCCAATTGAGGGCCAGATTGCTGCACTCATTAATAACATGCTTGTTGGGGGCTTATCGGCCGAAATGGTCAAGGATAGGGTGGAGAAGCATCCACCTCCAGAAAATTGTGAAAACTTGTCCGTGACTACGGTCAATGAAGAAGTTTGGGATCTGCTACCGAGAAAAAGTAGGTCAGTGGATCTGGCCTTCCAGGCAGTTCAAGCAACCATGTTACAAGGAACAGCCGCATTAACCAATTTGGTTGGCAGCTTAGTGACAAGCATCACAAATGGCGACACGCCAAATACACGTGATGTGCTCAATCATGTTATGGATAGTGTTGCATTACTTGGTAATGCTAACTGGAAACTTAATATGAAAAGGCGGGAACTGATCAAACCCGACCTCAACCCCCCATTCACTCGCTTGTGTCGAGAAGAGATCAAACCTACCTTAAAATTGTTTGGAGATGATCTTCCCAAACATATGAAAGATATGTCAGAGGCCACAAAGGTTGGTAAACAGATGCAGAAGCATTCCCAAGACAACAGGGGTTCTGCACAGTCCTTCAGAGGGAGGTACGGACGTTTTCGGCCATATGATCGAGAACGAAGTCACAGTAACAAACCAGCAGGACGACAGCCTTTTTTAGGCTGGGGCCGGTCAGCAACCAAAACCTCCTTTCGGACAAAGAATCGAGGAACAAACAACAAATCTCATTAACACCAGCAAATAGTGAGGTGAGTAATTTTGATTCTAGCTGCAAACCTGCTGTAATTAATAATGCCAATTTGTTTTATGCTGGGCAACTAAAAAACTACTTGCCTGCATGGAAGACAATGACTTCTGATTCCATTATCCTTGATGCAATACAGCATTATCACATTGAGTTTATATCTCAGGTCCCTATGCAGGTTAATGAACCAAGACAAATTAATTGCTCAACCACTGAAGGAGAGATTATTAGGCAGGAAATATCCAAGTTGCTGCTAAAAGGAGTGATTGAGATAGCACATAACCCTGACTCAGGGTTTGTATCTAATGTGTTTACTACACCTAAAAAAGATGGAAGTTATCGGATGATTTTGAATCTGCAGCGATTAAATGAATTTGTTGTTTACCAACATTTTAAAATGGATAATATCCAAACAGCGCTTAGGCTGGTGCGTCCTCAATGCTACATGGCATCTGTAGATTTGAAGGACGCTTATTATTCTGTGCCCATTGCCTTGGAGCTTAGGTACTTTCTCATGTTTAAATGGGAGGGACAGTATTATCAATATACATGTCTGCCCAATGGATTGACTTGTGCTCCACGATTGTTTACGAAAATTCTTAAGCCTATATACTCTTATTTACATTCTATAGGGCATATTAGTATGGGCCATATTGATGACAGTTTTCTAGTAGGGTATACTCACAGTGCTTGTCAACAGAATGTTAATGATACTGTTGATACACTTACCAAGCTGGGGTTTGTAGTTCATCCCCTGAAATCAATGCTTATACCCACTCAGGAATTGGAGATTTTGGGGTTTGTGATTAACAACATTGATATGATTATTCGACTTCCAGTCTCAAAGGCAGAACATGTTAAATCATCTTGTATGAGTTTATTCGGTGCTTCTGTCTTTACTATCAGAGAATTAGCACATGTCATAGGATTACTTGTATCAAGTTTTCCAGGTGTACAATTTGGTAGACTCCACTATCGTCACTTAGAGTTAGATAAAGTGGAAGCATTGAAAATTTCCAAGGGAAATTATTATGCTAAGGCTGCGCTTTCACACGAATCTTACTCTGAGCTAAAATGGTGGATAGATAACATTATGTCAGCATTTTGCCCAATTAGATATAAACACCCCGATCTAACCCTCACAACGGATGCGTCCACCAGGGGTTGGGGAGCAGTGACTCAGACAATAGTACAGGTGGCCTGTGGAATCTGCAAGAACAGCAGCACCACATAAACTACCTGGAGTTAAAAGCAGTATTGCTAGGACTTCAATCCTTATGTAGTGATGTTTTAAACAAACACATTCGCATTCTGACAGATAACACTACCACTGTAGCGTACATCAATGCTATGGGGGGTATTAGGTCCCATAAGTGCAATGAGATAGCATCAGAAATTTGGGCTTGGTGTTCAGCTAGGCAGAATGTTTGGATAAGTGCTGCTCACATACCCGGGAGTGTTAATGTCGATGCAGACAAAGAGTCTAGAAATGCTCTTGAATCAACTGAATGGTCTCTCAATAATACAATTTTTAATAGCATTGCCAAACTTTGGGGACCATACCAAATTGACCTATTTGCATCAAGGCTTAACTTTAAGGTCTCTAATTATGTCTCTTGGAGACCAGATCCAGGGGCAATATGGACCGATGCATTCTCCATGCATTGGGGGTCTTACTATTTTTATGCATTTCTCCCATTTTGCCTGATAGCACAGTGTCTGCAAAAGACAGAAGAAGATCATGCGTTGGGCACAATTGTGGTGCCTTTATGGCCAACGCAGCCATGGTTCCCAGTCCTTCTTCATCTGAATTTATGAATTATGTGGTATTTCCCCGAAAGTGATCACTATAAAATCTGCTTGTAATGATCAAGAATCACTGTTTTCTTTTTTAACTATATTTACTTTGTGCGACGGACTTCTAAATGGAACATGAAACTAATGGTCTTTGTCTTGACATTATATTCGGTTGCTGGCATCACGCCATCAGTTCAATTTTGAGTGTATAATTATTTTAAGATCGCTTAACTGCGGATGTCGTTATAAAATAGCGTCAATTGTCAGCCAATTTGTGAAGGTCAACTGACCAGATCTCCGGGCATAAACGAGGGCTTAACCTTGCTATACGTTAAAATACACAAAACATCACTTAAGTCAAAGAAAATTTTCTATTCAAATTATAATTAAGAACTTATATCGTGTGTTCATCAACGTAGTCGTAGAAGCACTCATTCAATTTCAGATCTAGAGTTCCTGCAGCCTGCACTATTAATAATAGATCAAATTCTAAGCCTACTGGAAGTACTGTTTGAGTACCGGTGGTTAAATTTTGTTCAACGTGAATAAATTCTGTTTTGTTTTCTTTCGTGGTCTGAAAGCCAAAATCGCTACATGTGAACGTTGATCAAAGACAAAGTAATATTTCGCCTTCGCGAGATTTTGTCTAAACCTATAATATATATTTCACTCTGTCTCACTCAACAGAAAACATTCCGGTCAGAATGTTTACTGATCGAAGCACAACTGCGTCAATTGAAGTAAATATATCTTATTTTAAATGCTGGTTTACATTAAGGGTTTACATGGACATTGGCGTCCAGCATCAAATTCAATTAATGAGTATTAATGCAAAGTTAATTAAAGACTTTTATTTCAATATTGAAGGAATAAAATAGTGTCTTTGACTTTGAAATAGATTTACTTTTACATTCTTAAGGGCCTGTTCATATGATCCCGCTTACCGAGACGTCTCGCCTACCTATGATCTCGCCTAGTCCTAGTACTTTTACTATAAAAAATTACATCGCGTACATATGAGAAAGCAGGCTGGCCCGCTTGGCGAGATCTCGCCTCTGTGGGATGAAAAAGGGTGATGAGACCATAGGTAGGTGGGATGAAATTATTCCATATATGAACACGCGCCAGCCCGCCTACTGGGATGAAATCGAGGGGGTGGGGTGGGGGACTTCTACCCCAGATTTCCCGGGGCCCTCTGAGGTAGCCAGTCCGCCCCTGCCACCATGCCGGTTAGCGAGGCAGCCCGGCTTCCATATAAACACATATAAACAGCCCCTTTAATATTAGATACACTATTTATTTTATATTACAAAGCATTTTTTTTCTGGGCTACTATGCTGTCACACAAATACGTAGGGAAGAGCTTGTGAACGAGGTTGTTACGTATATAAACTGTCACATCATTGATTAAATATGAAATACGTGCATACTTTCCGTAGCCGTATGTGTTCCGCCATACATAGCAGGAACTGAGCGGCGGAAATTGCAAATAAACTGCACGCTATCAGTATCATTGATCGTCTTGCGCAGACAGGTCATCACGCAATCAACTGATCTAAATGAACATGAAACTAATGGTCTTTGTCTTGACATTATATTCGGTTGCTGGCATCACGCCATCAGTTCAATTTTGAGTGTATAATTATTTTAAGATTGCTTAACTGCGGATGTCGTTATAAAATAGCGTCAATTGTCTGCCAATTTGTGAAGGTCTACTGACCAGATCTCCGGGCATAAACGAGGGCTTAACCTTGCTATACGTTAAAACACACAAAAGAAAATTTTCTTTTCAAATTATAATTAAGTGGGTTCATCAACGTAGTCGTAGAAGCACTCATTCAATTTCAGATCTACAGGGTGTACCAAAAAAAACGCAAACTATTGAAAATAATCTATTGTTAGAATTTCAATGGCCTAGCACTAAGCTGAATGTAAAGAGTGCAAAATATTGACAGGGTGCATATATTAAGTATTGACTTATTAAGAAATTAAAATATCTTTGTAAAGCGCACGATTTTCTGCCCTTGGGAATTTAAAGCAGCTTCGTAAATTCTAAAAGAGAATAATTTTGCAAAAATGATAAAATTACAAATTAATGCTATGATCAGTTCGAGAGAAAATGGTTCAATTGACCACAGAACAAAGAGTTTTTATTGTGATAAATTATACGAAAACGCAAAGTTCAACCCCAGTGCAAAACGCTTTTCAAGCAAGGTTTCCAGGTCACAATCCACCTGCGCCAAGCACGATTTTGAGAAACGTTAACAAGTATTTAAATGCAGGAACGAGTCTAAACCAAACCTTAATAAAGGCAATTCTGGCAGAAGAAGATCCTTTCGAACTGCAGAAAATATTGAAGCTGTCAGAGATCTACTCCAGCAAAATCCTCATGCGAGTGCTCGTCGTAATATAACCCCGTTCCAATTTCCAGTACAAGCTTTAACCGGATAACAAGGCTAGAGATTAAATGGCATCCATACCGAATGCATGTGCGACACGAGTTGTTGGCAGGCGACTTTACACGTCGATTGCGCTTCTCCGGATGGTTTAACGAACGCTGTCGTCGCGAAAACTTTTTGAATAGCTTGCTTATTGGAGACGAAGCATCGTTTACGATGAATGGCGAAGTCAACACGCAAAATGTACGCCAATATGCACCTAAAGGACACCCGCCTGCATTTAATTTTGAAAGAAGCAATTCTCGTGTACACCTGACAGTCTGGGCAGCACTATGCGGCAACGGTTTGATTATTGGGCCTTACTTTTTCGAAGGGAATGTAAGCGGAATTGCCTATCTTCGAATGCTCAATGAATTTGTCTTCCCACAACTCGGTGAACATTTTAACAATCAGTATTGGGAGGGAAGGTTTCGGGGTCTTTGGTGGGCTCAAGACGGCGCACCTGCACATCGCCTTGTCGCAGTTAGAGATCGCCTCATCGATGTGTTTGGGAATAACCGCGTCATTGGGTTAGGTCATGATGTTGAATGGCCACCTCGCTCACCGGACTTGACGCCATGTGACTTTTTTTTGTGGGGATACATGAAAGATAAAGTTTTTTCAACTCCACCGCGCGATATTGATGAGTTACGCGAGAAAATTATCAGAGAATTCAATGCCTTACGAGAACAGCCTGCCTTCATTCAACGGGCAGTGCGCGATATGCACAGACGAACAATGCTTCGTGTTGAAAGAGAAGGGGGACACGTCGAAGGTCAAGGCGCTTGATTATTGTTTCAATAATTGGACATGTAAATAAATAAAAACTGTTTTGTGTGATGCACGTAATTTTCCTGGCTGAAACAGCACATAAGCACATGTTGGACGAATTCAAATAAAATAATTGCCATGCATAAAATTTGATTCCATTGCGTTTACGAACCCATGGGTTTAGTTCGTTTTGTCTAACATAAACCGCTTCGTTATGCATAATATTTACTTATGTCAATAATTTATGCACTCGTTTAACTTAGTGCTAGGCCATTGAAATTCTAACAATAGATTATTTTCAATAGTTTGCGTTTTTTTTGGTACACCCTGTAGAGTTCGTGCACCATTAATAATAGATCAAATTCTAAGCCTACTGGGAGTACTGTTTGAGTACCGATGGTTAAATTTTGTTCAACGTGAATAAATTCTGTTTTGTTTTCTTTCGTGGTCTGAAAGCCAAAATCGCTGCATGTGAACGTTGTTCAAAGACAAAGTGATATTTCGCCTTCGCGAGATTTTGTCTAAACCTATAATATATATTTCACTCTGTCTCACTCAAGTGACCTCTGCCTTCTCATAATTAAGTTAAAGTTATTAGAAAACATTCCAGTCAGAATGTTTACTGATCGAAGCACAACTGCGTCAATTGAAGTAAATATATCTTATTTTAAATGCTGGTTTACATTAAGGGTTTACATGGACATTGGCGTCCAGCATCAAATTCAATTAATGAGTATTAATGCAAAGTTAATTAAAGACTTTTATTTCAATATTGAAGGAATAAAATAGTGTCTTTGACTTTGAAATAGATTTACATTCGTAAGGGCCTGTTCATATGATCCCGCTTACCGAGACGTCTCGCCAACCTATGATCTCGCCTCCTAGTATTTTTACTATAAAAAATTACATCGCGTACATATGAGAAAGCGGGCTGGCCCGCTTGGCGAGATCTCGCCTCTGTGGGATGAAAAAGGGTGATGAGACCATAGGTAGGTGGGATGAAAATATTCCATATATGAACACGCGCCAGCCCGCCTGCTGGGATGAAATCGAGAAACCAAAGTTCCGATTTTGCCGCTTAATTTGGCGCTTTTTATGTAGTTTTATGTTCGTTTTACAATCAAGCATCAAATATGTTGCTAAACCAATGCTTTATATTGCAAAAAAAAATAAAAAACAACAACAAAATCGTTAAGATATTTGTGTTGCGTGCATGAAATGTTTGCAGCGCTAATTATAGAACAACATTGAACATTGTATTAATTTCATCTCGACAAGCGGGGATGAAAAACTCCGATATGAACACACGGAAATATTCGTTCCGCTAGGCGAGACGTCTCGGCAAGCGGGATCATATGAAATTTTTATCAAAGCATACTTATATATTGCAGCATCTATATAATCTATTTATTATATTATATTATTGTTACCTATAAGTAAGATTTATGCTTATTGACAACAATAACGTAATATGATATATAATAGATGCATTATTACTGCAGTACTACAGACTGAATAGTTCATATTGGATTATTTGTGTATGTTTGTCACGAAATCCAACTGGCAATTCGCCAGAGTGCTTGAGCGCATTGACCAGTTAAGAAGGCACAAGTTACGGCAGCGTTTATATACTGTACTTACTGTACATGTACAAATAAGAAATCACGCAGCGGCGTACAGTATCTTATAAAAAATACACTTACCACAACAGTAGGAAATGCTGATGCGCATGGAGAAACACAAAATATCTGTAGACCAATACGAAATTCCTCCGGACCTAAATCTGGTAATTCAATTGACCAGCTCTTGTTTAATGTAACATTTTCTGAATGTATTAAACCTGACCTGGGAACATCTCGAAAATTTGGTAACATCAGTAACTTTGTTCCAATAACTGGAGTGAGCAGTAGGACAACGATTAATCCCAAGGCAGTCTCTTTATAACAACGTAGAGCAGATTGAATCTCTGTTAAACGAAATTTCGTTCCGATTACAAAAAATAATGTGACAATACACATCTGCACAACAGGTAGTTTTCCATTAAGGTAGACTGCAGGAGCAGGGAAAATAATTCCAAGAGGAATGATAAATAATGTTCCAATAGGAAGGAAATGTTTAGAAAAAAATGCCGCAATCACTTTACCCTTGCACATTTTGATAGTTCGCTATATATCGATCGAGGTAGCTTACGTCGTTGTTTGTACTCTTTTCTACTTTTATGTTTTGAAAGCAATCGCAAGCCTGATAAGAGCTCTCAAGTATAAGCTGTGGTTTTATAGCCTATAATGTAGGTTTTGCATATGTAATCTTTCATCGTCATCCCGGTTGTAGGTACGTAAACCAACCTGTAAACCAACCAAGCACGTAAAATTGTAAAGCATACAACGAAACCCGGACTCGGGTCGACCCGAAACAGACTCCGTACGTAGAATCGATCTCGTCATAAATCGATTAACATTTAATTATATACCATATTTTTAAAGATGTAACTTTAGACTTTAGAATAACTTATTTTTCTTGTAAATTAGACAAAACCATAAACATTATTGCATCAGTCTTCATTTGCGTGGCAATGCAAAATATCAATTACAGGTAAACTACGTCAAGCGTTCCTCTTTTCAGTTCCTAATTCATTTGCAGTTTTCCTAATTACCTTTCAATTTGCAAAACATTCGTTGCAAATCCCTTGAGGGAATTTGCAATGTTCCTAAACCGATTCAAAGTTCCTCACTTCCTGTTTAAATCCCCTCACTTCCTGTTAACAATTCGAGTGAAAAACTCGCTGGTTTTGTTGAATTCGAAGTTGAGAGACGTTGTATTCTTATATTTAATTCCTGTCAAACAAAATTTACACTCATAAATTGAAATAAAGAGCTAGAAGTCATAATAATAAAGACTTTCGATTTTGAAGTATTTTACTTGAATTAGGGGGTCAAAGGAACTGAGGAACTTCTAACACAGGGAATCCAACTAAGAACTGTGACGAGTAGGACTAAATATAGCGTAATATATTCAAATTATTGGACTTACTTGTATATCAGTGAATAGCTTCAAACATTGCTTCGATTCGAACAATGATTCAAAACGAATATTGCATCATTTGCATGGCGAATTATTGATAATACGAAATTATTACATGACGTTTCGAGCAATTAAATAACAGCAAGGATTGCGGGCGCTCGAGGGAAGGCGAGGGACGAAAGAAAAAGAAAGGGATGAAACACCGATCACGTGAACGTTTAGTGTGCTCCATAAGTAGCCGTTTAATCCTTTTTTTTTGTGTTTTTTTTACGATTCAGACGATGTTCTATTGCATAAACAAATATGGTCATTACCGAAAAACAGTTGATGAAACTATTTTACGGGATTTATAACAGCGGGCATTCTTCGACGTTTTCGCGAGATGTGTTCCATAAATAGCCTGTTCTCGTGACGTAAATTGTTTATTTGGAGTGCCGAAAATTTAGCCTCGCGAAGTCCGTTTAACGGGCACTTCGATTACGGGTACACTCCGATTTAAAAAAGCCTATGGAATGCATTGGAATCGGTAAATATGTATCGGAATAAATACAAATTCTAGTATCGAAATTTTCCGAGAGAACCGGCTACTTATGGAGCACACTAAACGTTCACGTGATCGGTGTTTCATCCATTTCTTTACGATGAGCCAGTTGGCTCCAGATTGGCAGCTCCAGTTTCGCGAACCTGGAGCCAGCTCCAGATTGGCTCGAAACTGGAGCTGGGACGACAAGTTTGTAAACAAAGCGTTTTGGCCGCTTAACCAGTAATGTAAATGAATTTTTTTTGAAAGACCATTTTTACCTGTCATATTTTCTAGTACGTGACCGAAAATGAGAACTTTATTATGTTTCGTTTGTCCACAGTAGCTTGTGAAAGTTTACGAAGGGGCTGGTCAGCGGCCCGATTGATCGTATAGCTTTTTAAAACCTTATTTTTTTACCTTTATAATGGCAAACTGTAAAATTTGATTCATGACCGTTCTAGAGAAAGTATTTAAATATAATGTCAAGCAATAAGCGTACTTCTACATCGCGAAACCGCGATAAATAACTTTGGCAAAGTCGAGCCATCTATTTCACGCGCGGCCCGCTTGTATTAATTTAACACTTCCGTGAACACACAACTTTGGCATCGGTAAATTTGCGTTTTGGAGAAATAACCTATTGAACGTTTAATGATATATTATTATTTATTGCACTTTTTTAAAGACTAAACGATCGAAACATCTTCCATATCTGCAACACACAACGCAAACAAGAACGCGAAAAATGGTGTTAAATGCGGCTCAGATTGCCGAACGTCAAATACGTCTAGCATAGTACAAATTGTTTCGAAAAATTTCCTCTTAACTCGCCTTTCTGCGATTTTTCAAAAGATGACCCTTCTAGATTGATTGTCATTCTACCATATCCTTTAGTATTTAAAATTTTAGGATGTATATCCAGCATGAGCAACTCATGAGAACGCTGGCATTCGTGACCGACATGAGAAATCAACTTTCAAGAGATGTTCCATCTATGTTTTTCCCTGAGATTATCAAATGACGTCACGTGCCAAAGTACATGAATTATTGTTGTGGTTGTCAATTACGTTAATATATTACATCTCTTGAAAGTTGTTTTCTCATGTCGGTCACGAATGCCAGTGTTCACATGAGTTGCTCATGCTGGATATACATCCTAAAATTTTAAATACTATAGGATATGGTAGAATGACAATCAATCTAGAAGGGTCATCTTTTGAAAAATCGCAGAAAGGCGAGTTTAAGAGGAAATTTTTCGAAACAATTTGTACTATGCTAGACGTATTTGACGTTCGGCATCTGAGCCGCATTTAACACCATTTTTCGCGTTCTTGTTTGCGTTGTGTGTTGCAGATATGGAAGATATTTCGATCGTTTAGTCTTTAAAAAAGTGCAATAAATAATAATATATCATTAAACGTTCAATAGGTTATTTCTCCAAAACGCAAATTTACCGATACCAAAGTTGTGTGTTCACGGAAGTGTGAAATTAATACAAGCGGGCCGCGCGTGAAATAGATGGCTCGACTTTGCCAGAGTTATTTATCGCGGTTTCGCGATGTAGAAGTACGCTTATTGCTTGACATTATATTTGAATACTTTCTCTAGAACGGTCATCAATCAAATTTTACAGTTTGCCATTATAAAGGTAAAAAAATAAGGTTTTAAAAAGCTATACGATCAATCGGACCGCTGACCAGCCCCTTCGTCAGAAAAAATAGTCAACTTTCACAAGCTACTGTGGACAAACGAAACGGAATAAAGTTCTCATTTTCGGTCACGTACTAGAAAATATGACAGGTAAAAATGGTCTTTCAAAAAAATTTCATTTACATTACTGGTTAAGCGGCCAAAACGCTTTGTTTACAAACTTGTCGTCCCAGCTCCAGTTTCGAGCCAAACTGGAGCTGGCTCCAGTTTCGCCAATCTGGAGCTGCCAATCTGGAGCCAACTGGCTCATCGTCATAAACATGCCATTGAATCGGCATTCATATATTACTGATGTCACCGAAGTGTTCAAACCTCGAAAAATTCGTACGACTGTTACAAAAAATATTCGTTGCCCCTCCCATTGTCATAATGCAAAAGTTCTATTTATAAATCCGAATTAATTAAAGCTTTTAATGTCTTTCTCGTGTTTGAAATTTTTTGTATATCTTTATGCTCACTAGCAGTCTAGCAGAGTCTCTCTCCTCCGCAGAGGCTTACATGAAGTTTCTAGTGAGGGAAACTTGAGCGTGCAGGGAGTGATGGGAAGAGCGATTTCAATCTTCCCATCACTCCCCGCGCGCTCACTTTTATTCAGGAAACTTCAGGTAAGTTATTTGTAAATACTTAAGGAGGCTCTGCGGAGGAGAGAGTAGCAGAGTCATATTCTACCATAAACTCATAGCTTTTTGAGTTCACTGCGCAGACCGCGTGTTCAAAAATAAAATGGTGGACTAGCCAAATCATATTCTATGACAGCCCATGAGATAGATAGCCATATAGCAGTACGAGGATACTCTATTTCATGATTTCATGATATCGGTTTCCTGTTGTGGTCTGTTATGGAAATCGAAACCGAAACAGTGCATAATTCATCTTCGAAAAGAGTTGATGTCAATGTTCTGTTTCATTGCATCTAAATTTGTTATCCACATTGCTTTAAATTTCTTATCTAAATCTATTAAGTACTCGGTCCGGTAGAGTTATTACCTTGTCGCACAGAGCCTTATACGCGTCATAACAATAGTCAATAAACTTTTACATAGTTATTTTGTTTCTCCCATCTGTTATGGGCAATTGTACATACTATATATACAGTGGTGTAGACGAGGGGAGCGCTTGGGGGCGGAGTCCCCCTTCCTCAAGCTATGGGGGGGGGGAGGGGCTGGGCCCCCCTTCTTTTTTGCAAGAATGCTTGAAAACATATAATTTTTCCATAGTTTTCATTCTACAAGCATCACTTTATGACTATTTCAGGCATGAATATCGTATAAAGATGGGAGTGGGGGTTACTTATGACGTCATCCATCCCCGAATGCTTTCACCCTTGGTAACATGCTCGTCTAGAGAGTTAGTTATGAATTTAGTGCTACAGCACTGTATATTATATACTAAAATTTTATCAAAGAAATACAGTGTAACATTAATTTTAACAGAAGTTTGCGTCCAGTAGAAACCTATGCATGTTTGCTCTTGGTCAAGTTTGTGATACGTGATACTGACCTGAACAGATGCGTGACGCGTGAAATAACGAAAAATCAGTGCGTGAAACGGGATCAAGACCCCCCCCCCCCCCTTTGCCACTCACTTTCCCTACTAATAAATCTTCTCATTCGTTTGAGAGCACTAATACCCGAAGATAAACAGGCCCTTAGACAAATTTTATAAAAACATGACTGTCTCAAACATGCTACATATATGGCAAAATATAAAGTACTGAGTTAAACAGGGCAAAACATCGCATGATAACAGTTAAAATTTTAGTCATATTTACGTTTTTATCGCTAACCTTACTGTACGTACCACTGAGCTATATAATACCTGGAGGACCTGACGCTAATGTTAGCCAGGCACAAAAGTGAAGCAAAAAACATGGCGGATTTTGGCCTTTTCTGAAGCCAGAATGACGCCACTGGTCCTAAATCCCCAGGGTAATTACCACTGACCAACCGCGATCCTAATCTAAAACCAACTCTTTCACCCCCCTAGTTTTTTAAACAACTTTTTCATTTTTGCGAAATATTTTGTTTCAAAGCTCAAACTTTCATTTTTTCGCCTGTCTTTTTTTGTTTTCCAACGTGAGATTTTGCTCCGCTTGTGGATGCCACAATTACAAATCAATGTTAAAGAAAACGCTTTTTCACTCCGGTAAGGTTGTATTAAATACTTTTTTTTTATACTTTTACGTTTAATAAAGATAGGAAAAACAACGGATATTTCTTTTCAAAAACCTTGTATAGAAATGTTTAAAAAATGTGTACGGAAACTTTCTCTTTCTTTTTAATAGCAATTGTAGCTTTCGCAGTTCAATTCATCAATATAAAAATACGGTGCACTACTGCACTCGGTCCATTATTTTGCCACAGTATTGAGTATTATTAAATAGGTGCACTTTTCCATTATATTTTATGTCAAAAACTCAAAATACCGTTAGGATTTATAGCCATTCCTAGAATATCGCATCGGGTTGTTTCAACTTGTTTGAAACGGTAGTTTATAGACTCATTAATAATACTTTATAATAGTACTGTGAAGTAGTTTGGTATATATAGATTTCGTCCTCTGTGCCTGTGGGACATTTGTAGTTTTAGTTAATTGTAGGCAGTCAAAAATGTGATAAAATATATATTTGTCATGCTGCTGTCTAAACTGTTAATTAAGCATTTTATCCATAACAGGATAATATTGCTTGGGCAGCAGTGCCAGATACTATAGGGAGTGTGGAAATTAGCGGACAGTAATTGCAGTGGTGGTATAATCTGTGAAAACACCTATGACTCTTCCCCCCACCTCAAGGTGTAGTAAATTCTACTAACTGTTTGTTTTCCCAAAGTCTCCCTGGCAGCAAAAATATGTTTTAAATAACTAGCAAGATATATTTGAAGTGCCCTCAAATCATAACAAGCTATTGATAAATCTATTTAAATGCAAGGTCTTCAATGTGTACAATTAGTAATTGTACATAAACGAACAAAGGTTTTATCTCTCTTCCACCCTTTACAGAGATAAAATACATATAGATAACAAGTATAATTTCTCTCTTCTTTAATTGCAGGAAAGTCTGTCAATCATACAGTTATAGATACCAGCAAAAAGGCATGAAGCATCAAGATGCAGATGTTTTAGGATATGGATTGCAAATTAGTTAACCAGTGCATGAATGTTACTGTATATATTTTATTGAACATAATTCTATTAAATATCTTTAATTGTAAATATTTGCAAAATTTCAATATTTTCTATTAATTAATACACCATGATAGAAAGTTAAAAAAACAACAATTAATTATGATATTGTATCTTTCATTTCCAAACATGTCACATGATAACAAATCCTGTATTCTGCCAGCAGAAAGTGGAGCTGTGTCATTGTGCAATGGACTCTGCAATAAAAAAGAATAGATAATACATACAATTGATACAAAATTAGCCTGACTGTGTAGTGGTGCTAGTGGGGGAGGGCTCCTCCACTATCTTTCTCATGCTTCCTTCCCTAGCCCTGTGTACAGGGTCGTCGCTAGGCGGCTTAAGCAGGGGGGTGTGAGTATCACATTTGCCGACAAAAGGGCGTGGTCAATGGGCGTTGTTACTCCAAGTTGACATCTCAATTACACATAATTTTTGAAATCGACATATCTTTCTGCATTGACGAGTATTGATGGACAACGCCTTTATAATGATAGTTTTGAAGTCATGAAGACATGAAAATCGATTTACCCTTGCAGTCTGTGGATTTAAAAAAATCTGGGTGACAGGCGGTCATATTTAAGTATTTTTTACCGAAATTGCCATCCTTTGGGCTGGATGGAGAAAGAGAAAAATGCAATACCCTGGCAGTTGCCTTTGGGTTGGATGAAAAAAATATAATGCAAAGCCCAGGTGTTGCCTGGGGGCTGGATGGAAATTCGAACACAATATGCAAAATCCTAGTGGTTGCCTATGGGCTGGATGAGGAAAAATATATATTAATGCGAAAGCCCAGAAGTTGCCTGCAGCATTGCCTTGCGGGCTGTATAATGGGCAATGCTGGAATTGACTGATAAAATGCATTGTTTCATAATTCATTCACCTCCCAGAAGCAATTTTTCATGCTACTTAACTGCATACAAGCAACCCACAACATAATAAAATATGAATTAAAAATATGTGGAATTTCAACCTTTTTTTCTTTAAGGGGAAACTGTAGTTAATTATATCACGATATTTTAGTGAAATATACAGAAACAGTCACCCCCCTGGAAATATAGCCATTTTGAATGTTTCCAGGGGGGTGACTGCTTCTGTTTAGGGCACTTGCTGAGTGACGAATCATGACGAATAGCGCTTACGCAAAAACAATATAGAGATGACTTTCTGTATAGTATTCTGTGCTATAAGTATACTGGAATGCTAACTCAGGGGTGGGGGGGGGAATTGAAGCCGTGCTTTGTAGGTAGTGCCAGTTCCTTTTAACATATTTTTTCAAAAAGTACACTTTTTATATTGCTAAATTTTACCCTTTTAATTTCCTTTTATACTTTCAGTATTCTTTGACTACACTAGAACAATTAAACTTTTTACTCAAGTACTTACAATGAACAAAGGTCGTTCAGTTTCTGAAATATTACTGGAAAAAAACAAAATTTGTCAAAAAACCGCGCGAAAATATTTGGTTTTTCTGAGTTATGAGACTTTCCAAAAAGAGTTAAGAGATTTTATGATACAATTTATATAGAAAAATATAAGATACATTAAAAAATTGCTTTTCAAGCATGCAGTAACTTATTTTTGACAGTTAAAATAAGGATTATATAAGCTAGCTCAGCCGTCATATTCAAAGTGCTCACTGATGACCAACAAGAAGGCGCGAAGACAAAAATAGCACCACTTGAAAATCGTCAATTTGTTTATGTTTTAGAAGGGTTAAAGCAAGGACTAAAAGCTCAAGATAAAAAGCAATACCTGGAGTATAGTGCAAAATCAATTTGGGGGCTGCCGAAGTGTTTTCTAGTATATATTTTTTGAGTTAACGGCAAAGTTTGCTTCGGCACGTTCAAACATTTGTCATTTTTTTCCATATACGATAACGATCCACCTCATTTTTGCTGCAGATAGATGTAAAACAGTCAAAACTAATCGGAAAACCACATTTGAATCCCAAACATTGAATTCTTCTGATGTAAAAAGTATTTTTCTTGCAAATTTTCGCTCAAAAACAAACTTTTGACGTAATTTTTCTCACTCCTCGAAGTAGTATAGGAAATGGGGGTATGAACTCACTTTTCCAGAAAACAGCCTCTCACTGCAAACCCACAGGTCTGCAGAGACCATTTCCCAGACGCGTCATGATCACCACTTACGCTATCATGATTGCGTAGACCAATACCCCCATTTCCTATACTACTATATGGTTATGCTTTTCGCGTATTTTTGCACACCAGTTACGCAGACTAATCTGCGGATATGTCCCTATGTCCGTAAGCTAGGGAATCAACTCCATTATCTAATAGATATCTTTTATCATCAAAACAGCTTAATGATATCTTATTCACGCTGTGAGTACCAAGGTTATGATTTTTACTTCTAATGCTTTTCATATCATGTCTAAGAATCTTTGATTTGAATAGCACTCTCTTATAGTCAGAGTGTTTAATATTATTCTTAACCACCGATTTTTTAATCCCCTTACATTTCTTTATCACCTCACTACCAACGTCCACAGAGTAGTTCTTACTGCGGAGGCCAACAAACTCCCTTATTGGTTTTCCAGCTGTTTCATCCTTCATTTTACCAATTACCTTCTTATTCTCCTTAAAGTAAAAGGGGCTATCCTCAGGGTAGTCACTATTATCAAATAGTTATTTATCCTTTAAAAGATCCTCATACACATTCTCAGTCACTATCTCATACAATAAAGAGTCAGTGTCCGTGAAGAGTAACTTAACACCATCTCCGTAGACCTTCTTGGTGTAGTTATAGTGGAAGTCATACATCAGTTTCTTAGATAGATCAAGGATGCACATCCCAACATACGCTGGACGATTTAATGTTAGTACCTCCTTGATCTTATGAACAACTACTAGGTCCTTATTAATTATTTTGCTACTAACAAATGTTGGTTTACTAACTAACTTAGACAGTTGTTTTTCATTGGTCACAAGTCTAACATCAACCCTCTTCCTCAGGTTTTCCATAGTTTTACCAAACACACTATTATTCATAAGCTTGAAAAAATCATTTTCAAAGGCGTTCTTAGCGGCTGTTCTTTTGACTGTGTTAAAGTCAATATACTCTCCTAACCACTTACTCTGACGAAACTCTAGAATCCTATGAACTTTAGTGACCTTACTCTCGGTTTCAGTTTGCTTTTCAAAACGCGATTCTAATATTAGTTAAAAACTACGTAACGTTGTTTACTAATTAGCCAACTTCCAATGAAATTACACAACAAATGTTCCAAATTTGCAACCTAAGTTCGAAATTAGGTTGCTAAGTTCAAAACTAGGTTCGAATTACGAATTGACATTTAGAATAATGTCTAATGTCAATTCGTAATTCTGAACTTAGCAACCTAATTTCGAACTTAAATTAGTAAACAACGTTACGTAATTTTGAACTAATATTAGAATCGCGTTTTGAAAAGCAAACTGAAACCGAGAGTAATACCAAGATCTATGTACAGTTTAAGGTTTTCATAATGACAGACATACTTCTTTTTATTATACAATGTAGTCATTAGCTTTCTCATATTACCAGTTTTAAGGTCGAACTTATTACAGATACCAAGGCAATACTTAGATAATTCAGACTTATCAATCAGCCGGTGTTCAGGTGCTAGTGGATAGTCATTATGCATATCATGAAGTTCCTCAGGGTATTCCAAATCAACTTCCAATATAATACCCTTATTACTATCTGGAGTGTACTTGCTAAGGTTGGCCTCACCAGGGTCCAACCACTTAAATCCACCAGTTGGCAAGGATTGGCTCATTACCCATCCATATAGGTTATTAGCATCCAGGTACATAAGATACTTAGTTGGCTCATTCTCATCGTAGTTATCAAGGTAGGGATTATTTGCCTTAGCATACCTCTTACTAATGTAACTAATTCCCCCACGCATACCTTTTTCAACGAACTGATACATATCAATGTCTGTAATAAGGTCAAGTGTGGTACCAGTCATCTTTAACATTGCATCCCATGCCAGCTCAGGAGATGTGAAGTAGTGGCAAGGATCCAACTTGTAGTTCTCAATACATGTCTCCCTAAAGTTCTCAAATACATCAGACAGTAGTGCAACATCACTTCTCAGATATAGATCATGATACTCACCCATATCCCACAGTTTGAATGTTCCCCAAACTTTCTTAGCATGCTCATAGTCCCCCTCTGAGATACCGCGGTCATCCAGTTTGGAGTAGAACTTCTCAATACTAGGTAATTCTGGTATACTAAACTTTGTAAAAGAGTCCATGTAATCATATGGGTAAACCCCCTTTCTAGACATTACTGTGATGTCATCACCAAACTCCTGAGTCGTGTATTTAAATTGATCAGGTGGGACGTTGGAAACCAACTTATCCAAAGAACTACTCATATACTGCATACTATCTAGAAACACCAGATTACGACCAAGCATAATAGCCATGTATCTCTCCATGTTATTTGGAATGCAGTTAACAGTCAGCCCAAATTCACTAGTCACCTCACCAACTTGCTGCATTATAAGGTGACTATCATAGCCCCTCAGATTATGAAAGATTACAGGTATTTTATTGGTCATCCTAAAGTTCCTGTTACACAATTGATGAGCTGATCCTCTATACTTTCCAGTGGCGTGACAGTGATCCCTAACAATAACATCGTCTTTACTGTACTTTACACCACAATTGTGACAGCTTTTCTGAGACTTATAATGCTTCTCATCACTTTTACTCATTACTAAACACTTATTAAACTCCTCCATTCTAACTGTATTACAGTACTCAACCTCTTCTAACATCTTCCTTAAGAATCTGTTCACAGCATTATACCCTCTATTAATCTGAACCGGCTTGCTATATGAATCGTCATACCCACAAACAACCTTATATCCATATCCACAGTCAACATGCTCCTGAAGCTTACCATTTTCTTCACCACCCCTCAGAATAGCCTCAAAGTCAGCATATATGACAAAGGGGACTTGTAGCTGTTTATGATAATTAACAAACTTAACCTCACTACCAGATTTAGGCATCTGAACTGATTGCTTACCGTTAACAGTTATACAAACATCCTTATGGTCATTAAGTAGTTCATCACTACTAAAACACTGTAGACAGAACATACAAAAATGCTTTTTCTCCCGGTGTTTGGTGTGATTATACATAAACCTATTGAAGTCACTTATAAGTACATAATGGCCGTTGTATAACAGTAGGTTAAGAACCTTATCATTACCACGTTTGCTAATATACAAAGGGTACTTTTCTCCCTTCTGTGAGTATCCAAATACATTAACATTTATCCCACATTGCTCCTCAATTTTGGGGTATTGCTTCATGGTTACTGGGAAGTTAATTCCACTGTACCCTAACTCCAACGTCTTAACAAACACCCGATCATCCTTTCTAACCCTTATCGCATTTACTTTTTGAGGGTTTAACATTCTTATATGGCACCATCTAAAGCACTCATTATCAGAGTTCTGTATATTAATTAATCCCTTACGACTGTGCCGTAGCTCATCAGGTAATGGTACATAACTACTACCTCTGAGCGGGGTGTATTTATTGCTGCCGAGCGCCAGCGAGGCAGCACACTAATCTTGCTCGTGCCAGTCCCTTTTGCCGAGTTATGTATAGTCAACGATATCTCAGTTTGAAAATTTATCTGTTAGCAAACCGGGGGGGAACGGGGGGGCAGTCATCAGGCAAACGCCTGAGAAGCAGCTGCTCAACTGCGCATGTTTTGCTGGCACGTTGTATTCTCTGACCTTGTCTTCTACCAGGTTGCCTTGTCGTCGAATATTTTATTTAAAGTCGAGTCTGTTCAAGCGTTTGGGTGGATCGAAGTATAATAATGAGGAGCTATAGGATCATCTTAAAATATTGCAAGATGTAGAGAGAACTAACGTCTTCGGTTTTCTTATAAAAACATGACCTGTTTACAGTGTAATAATTCAGTAGAGGTTCAGCTTCAAGAAGAACAGCTGTGATTGGCTACTTTCAAATTAATTGTAGCAAATGTAGCAACCAATCAAAGCTGCCCAGGATATATATAATGACACTGGCTAACCAATTAAAATCGCGCGATTTGCATAATTAAGTTTATAGCGATTTTAATGTTAAACTATTTAAGCACGCAACGAAACACATAGCCGTACTAGAATAGGACAGAATAATGTTAACTGGTCGATATAAAAAATGTTACTGTGATTTGCATAATTAAGTTTATAGCGATTTTAATGTTAAACTATTTAAGCACGCAACGAAACACATAGCCGTACTAGAATAGGACAGAATAATGTTAACTGGTCGATATAAAAAATGTTACTGTGATAGAGTATGTAAACATTGTGACCTGAATGTAGTGAACCTCGGAATCAACAACATTACAATCTTTACAACTCTAAGACATAATTTCATCGATAACCTATATATAGAATTAATCATTATTTTATATCTTCCAAGTTACAAGATGTGTTTTATTAAATTGTTGTATATATGTTAGCCAGCCTTCCACTTGCAACGCTGCCTGGAGTCGGGTTACATGAGCGTCGAGTCAGTTTATTGCGACTATATATATGCAGACGATTGCGACTATATACATGCAGACTACATTCAGAAGGGAAATAGTAAATCATCTCTATCTACTTGTTTCACCAATGTTAAAACATTTTTCAACATTGGTCGAAAAATATAGCCTTATATAATAGCCAGCCAATATTTCATATTCATTTCCTGTTTTTTGGCTCACCGATGACATGCTATTGGCAACGCTTCAATAAATTTGCGCTAAAACACAATTGCAAGCGCGTTCACGGTGAAGAATGTTCAGTAGAAATACCTACTTTATAGGAATCAGGGTAACAAGCATTGGCATTGCTTTCAGGCAATAAAGCGAAATACGAGAAACCTCGTTCGTTTCAGTGTATATATTCCCTGTTGACATGTTGTGTTGCAATTTGAGCTGTGTACCGCCTCGACCGCCTGTGACGCCAAAAGTAACGCTTGTCCGGACAAACAATTAAGTCATCAATCTGTATGCTGACAGTCCGGAGTAAAATCTCTTTGTCTGTTTCTCGCTGCCTTTTTGACTGCATTTCAACAAGTTCTGCCAAAAAGATTGCATTTATTCCTGGTAAGTATTTTACATTTACAGTATTTACAGTAACTTCCACTTATTTTTATGTATCATATTAAGCGCCCACCCGCATGGTATTCAAAACAATCATACAAAATGGCAAACATTGAAACTCAATTCCCTGAGGACTGACTGATGCTTTGTAATTAGGTTTTTACCGAACAGTATAAAGTCAGTGAAATGTCAGATCTACTGTATATATGTAGAACTAAAACGTCCTTGAAACCGGTTTCGGAGCTATAACCACAGCGTAAAATTTATCATCAGCTAATACTAACCCTTAGGAACTAACAATGGGGCCACAGTAATTGGCTGACGCTGTTGTGGACTCCCTGCCATTGAGGCGAAGTTGAATAAAAAAAAAAATAAAGTATGGTTTGAATTTGGATTCTGTGACTGTGACGGCTTCGCAATCCAGATCGGATTTATGTAATGTAGTATTACAGAAATATCGCCGCATCAAAAACATTAAACATTTATAGGACATCACAGCGCTCAAACGAGTAAATAGGTACGCAGGTTAACCAGTGGAATTACGGTCGTTTCGCTACACGGTCGTTTCGCTACACACATCAAGTCGTTTCGCTACACGGTCGTTTCGCTACGAGTCTGTCGAGTCATTTAGCTACACACATCAAGTCGTTTCGCTACATACATAAAGTCGTTTCGCTACACAAATAAAGTCATTTCGCTAGATACATAAAGTCGTTTCGCTACACACATAAAGTCGTTTATATATAGTCGTTTTAAGTCGGAAATATTTGGAGTAAAAATTGATGGGTTATAGGCGCGTGCGGCTATAAAAATTCACTTATAGGCACACCCTATTTCGTCTCTGCGAACACTTTTTAACAATAAACAATGATTCACCAAAACATATATTGCCGAGCATTATTAAGGGTCATTAGTCTCTTCACATGATGTGTGTAGGGAAATGACTTGATGTGTGTAGCGAAATGACTTGTAGCGAAACAGTTACCAACCAGTGGCAGTGCATGTTTGTCGTTTAGTTTGTTTCAATACACAAATCCTCAGAATTATTTCACAGGTTTATTGTAAATATATAGTATTTATGCAGTGAAACAATATTTACATTATATGCACAATTCATGAACATGTTATCTCAAATCTCGAATCAAACAATACTGTAGGTCTCATTCATGGTTTCTGTGGAAATTGCACATGACAGGTCTAATCCATGTCAGATGCGCCTTTCTTTTAAACCAGTCTGCCATGCAATTTAACCTTAACCAAATGGTTTGTGCATAAAACATACTGTAAGGATATAACCAAGACTGATAATAAGTCCCAAGTCGTACAGGTATCCTTTTCATGAACATGAACAAAAACACTGTTAATTAACTACCAAAATTTACTAAAAAAGCATGATTTGCATTATGTCGTTTAAAAAAATTATTAAAAGTAATATATAAGCTTTACGATAATCCTACGAAGTAAGTCGTTGTCCTTTCTCCTAGGTAAATCCTTAATCATTGTGGGTTTACACCGAAATTTCTGGGGGGATATGGGGGTCCTCCCCCATAAACATTTTCATATTGTTGAGCCTCTAGAGCTTGATTTTCTGACAATTTTTGATAATTACTGTATCAAAATTCCATATAGGGAGATTGAATTTAATGGGAGGACCCTACCACTGATGAATAAAATCCTCTGGCGTTAGAAAAAGTAAAATACTGATAAAAGCAGGGTGCATCTGGGTGCATTGCCAGCTATTTAATGTTTCTATTGACAATAGTTGTGAGAGTGATTTTTGCAATAATATTGCCATTACTGGCCCTTACCCTAATTGAAAGTGAATAATTGTTGATAAATATTCACTGAATTAATTTATTCATCTGTATGATGTTATCTAATTTGGTATCTAATTTGCCAAAATTCAATCAACCCCCTTAAAAGCAGTTCGAATTTTTTATAGAAGACTCACTTGCAAAACTGGCACTGTAAATTGATTGTATATAATTGACTCCTTTTAAGGTACTGTACATGTAGTCAAGCTTTTGTGAATGGAGGGCGAAAAGTGGACAAATCGTGGTACTGGCACTTGCCCGGCATGCAAGAAACACACGTATGTGAACAGGCACAAGCCACCAAAATGTCCAAATTGCAATTATGATCTAGGTGGAAGTTTCACTGGGGCCAAGAAGGTTAAAAATAACATACCTGATGCTGTGCTAATCACAGAAGATATATTTTCTGTACGCACAAGTAACCAAGGTGATCGATGCTTGGTGTGTAAAGATGGCAATTTGTGGATTTGCCTACATGAAAAGTGCAAAGACAGACGGACATCATACCATGCATCTGGACGGCTGGATGAATTTACATGTACCCACATACAAAAGGCTTCACACCCAGTGTCCCCGCTGGCATCTTCACAAGAAATATTGAATATTTCTACTTATCCATGCAGCCAAAAAGTTAAAGCAGATCTGCTATCTGTAATGGACACTGCTACAGAAAATAGTCATCCACTTGTCGTTAAAGTATCCAACAACATGTATTGTGTGTATGGTCCTGCCACTGCTAGCAACACAGTTGGTTATTGTCACATCAAACACTTTGATGATAAGAATTCGTATGTTTGTTCTGGCAAAGATTGTCGAGGTGTCGCATCAAAAGGCAAACAGGCACGGACTAAAGCCATTTGCATTCACCTACACATCCTATACTCTTCGATTAATATCTCGACTGAGAGTGAGAAGTTCCAAAATGATGTGCCTTTACCAGAACCAGGAGATGGTGATCAACAATGCTGTGAAGACCAACCAATAAGTAGGGTATCAACACTCCAACTAGCTGAAAAAGAATTAGCTGAATTTCAATATGTTGTACCCCGCCCAATGTTGCAGAAAATTTTGCAACAAGATTCATGTACCATGTGTGGAGTCCCTGGTGGTTGGCCGGAAAATTTTTCGCTATCTGATGAAAAGTGTCGGCTTTGTCATGGAAATCTGGGGGCTGAGATCCGACATAGTGGCCAACGTGGTTCAATCTATTTGATTTCAGAACTCAATTCCTTCAAACATATTGAAGTCTTTGTCAAATTGTGTCAAAACCCAAAATGCAAAGCCATGAACCGTGCCCTTTTTCATGAATATGGTAGGTTAGACTGTTTTGGTATTTTTTAATTATAGTAAAATGTTTCCATGACAATGCATTGTACAGTATAATACACTGTATAATGTACTGGTATTCCTTATTATAAGTTTGTGAACTATAAACTAATAATTATATGATCAAATATTCAAAATATTCAATGTGCCCAGAACTGCCCTACTTTAGTATGTCTAACGCCAGACGGTTTTACTTGTCAGTGGTAGGGTACTGCAAGTTAATGGGTTAACAAATCTATCTGCCAGTGTCTCTTGTTAACCCATTAGCTGGCAATACCCCCAGCTGTGCCCTACTTTGGTATTTACGATTTTACTCGCCAGTGGTACCTTTGGTAGAACACACAGACTATACTTACAGGAATATTTTTTATCATTTCAGGTCTTTTCAATATATGTGATAAAGTGCTTGTAACATTTACAATTCTGCTAGAGTTTCGAGAGCACTTCAAGAAAGGACATCCCATTGGAAATGTAATTGAAGCAAAGCTGGCTGCCTTGAAACTAAAATGCAAAGAGGTGATTTAGTGTGCATTTACTAAGTGAACCTACGTTACCAACCCATAATGATTCTATAGGATTTTAACACATATATGGTTAACACTTTAGGTTGTTTGATCTGTTTTCAATATGTAAATCTTTGACCTTCTTTCACAACCAAGTTATGAGCCTACAGTAGCTAAAATTACTTGTTAGTTAGTAGTGTTAAAATTCATGTTTTTTGGACAATTTTTTTTATAAAACTACTAATCAACCAACAGTTACACAGGCTGGTGACTTTGCATGAACAAAGTTCAGCTCGGCTGACTAGGCGAGACTGTTTATAAACTCAAGTAAGACCCTGGTTAAACAGGCTGGCCATATTTTTATAATGCGAAGTGAAATTGTTGTTGTAAAGAAAATTTGTTTGAAGCCAGTTACCTCACTCAGTTACTGAGCTGTGTTTAACACCCTATAACAGTGAACTCCCATTGCTTATGATTTTTGAAACAAATACTGTACAGCAGACAGCCAGGTACACTAGCCAGTCTATCCAGCTATTAAAAAGTGTAGGTAAAAACATTTGAAAGAATAATAATGTGCAGTATACCTGTAGTGTTATAAAAAAGACGTTGTCCATTTGTTTTGTTTTGTTAATTGCTTAATTTAGGAATTAGTTCCCTCACCTGAAGAATTGTCGTACGTGGCTGAACTATTATATAATGGGTTTTATTGCTATGAAATGTTGGTGGTTCGTGACCTTGATTCTGTCATCTGTGGCTTGTGTGGTGTTTGTCCAGAAGTTTGCCTTGGTGATGGAAATGAGAAAAATAGTTGTAAAAGTATTCTATAAAGATGAGAAAAATGCGCAAGTATTCTATAAAGATGCATACAAGATTGACAAAAAAATTGCATGCGTTTTGTGCGGATGACTTGGGTGACCAGGGGAGTGCAAGTTTGTGACACCCCCCAGCCTCGTACCCAGGCGCTTGAAGGAAAAGAAAATTTACACATTCAGCTAATTTATAGAGATCAATGGCTAAGCTGAGCGAGCGCGCGGGGGTGCTTGGGGAGGTCGCGAAACGCGGAGGAAGTGGGGAGGTCGCGAGCTTAGCCACGGATCTCTATAAATTAGCTGAATGCGTAAAAGCGCCTGGGAAGTCTCCCAGGATTTGTTTTCAAGTAAAAAACTGGCTTCCCTTGGCAATAGGCTATGGCGTTGAGGCAGCATTTCACTTGCGATAGTAACTTCTAGTTTAGGTTAATATACTGACCATCAACGCTTTCAATTACCCATCCAGACCCAGCTTCCATCCATGTATCTATCACACTCATAATCCGCTCTTCACCAATTTGTAGTTGTTTATCTATACTGCCAACCGATGATGGTAGGATAATATCAGGTTTACTATTAATATACACATCCCTATAAGTTTTAAGTGTCTTTTTCCCCTCCTTATAGAACTTTATAACAAGAGTTCTAACAAACTTAATACCCAGTGAGGTTTCTAATTCCTCACTTATTACTTTACGAACCGATCTCCTAGTTTTCTTTAATACGCTTATAGGATTTATGTCATCCACATGTGCATGTATTTGAACTGATTTGGTGTATCCACGCAAGGCTTTTACTTGTCTCATACTATTAGTACACACTTTGTCCTTAAGTGCTTAAACGCACTCCCGGGAGTGGAATCCATTATAATGTGACATTAGCGTTTTCTCACTTTTAAACCCCCCACCACATTTCTTACACATAATCCTAACCAATTTCATATAATCACAAATCTCAGTGATTATATAATCATAATCACTACTAACAATACACTTATACCCATTCATCTCATAGCTTTTAAGTAGCTCCCTTTGACTGATAGATAACTTTGATTCAGCATTGGGGCACTTAGGTGTTTTTAACTCTATACACAATCCGCTATCAGGTTGCCCCTTTTGGTAACCTTTAATATATGACTTAATTCTTTTGGGGGATGTATCCTGAAGTTCACCGAGACCAGCTATAATTAATGCATTGGGATGGAACCGCCTTATATAGCTAACCACCTTAGCATGTAAGTCAAACTCATTAACTATTCTAAATGTAAATGTCTTAGGATCATTAAACAATTTATACTCTCCATACTTTCTAATACTAGGAAGAACCTCAGTGAACACCCAACGTTGGAATTGTTTAGCTGACTCTAACTTAGATCGGAATATAAGTGAGTACAATCCTGGCTCCAATATGTAGACAGCCTTACCCCGGTGATTTACCGGGGTATCCATTAGACATTTAAACTCATTCTGAACATGCCTTCTTATAGCAGAGTCCGTATCCTTATACCCTAGAGCCTTCGCTATCTCACACCCCTTAAATAAAACCTGTCCACTTTTTATCACCGGATTTAATGTCACGCCTAATGTTTTGTGTGTAAACTCCTTCACTGCCAGTAGTGTCATATATACCACCACACACTATAATAAATATTGGTAAATAACATACCCACTGCCAATGCCAACCCCAGCAGTGACCAATAGCTGATACTCATTCATCTCATCACTAGGATGGTAGTAGTCACTCAACTTTGGTGGTGCCGGCTTACTTTTACTCAATAATATTAAAGAGTCATTAGTAACTTGCATATCATCATTCGCATCCTTTATTTTATCCCTTAGTTCTTGTATTTTATTACGTCTGATGACTTCCTGTTCATAGAACTTCTCCTTAGCTGCGGCAAGGTCCTCTAGTGCTTTATTATGTCTCCTCATCTCGGGTTCATACCCGTTCTTATCAATAAGCTTAAACAGATAACCAGCACCAGCAAACGATATCGCTGCGAATGTTGTTTGTACCACCGATTGCATTATACCATAGTGTTACTTAAAAGGGTCTGATGGTAGATACTTTTTGTCCTGTAGATACTTAACTGCCAAAGCGCTACCAGACACAGCCACTGCCAACTTCGCGGTTCCCATTAGTGACTCTGGAGTTGACAATGGTTCCTTTAGTATCTTCTTACTAATCATACTCAAACCCACTGCACCAAATGTTATCATAATTGAATTATACACCCGGTTCATTAAATCTTTTTCCTCAGACATACTGTTGTATTATATTTAAAGTTTGTCTAGTTCCGGTCTTTCCGGCTCCGGTTTTTCCAGCCTTTCCGGCTCCGGTTTCACTGCAGCTTGTCTAGTGTAATACAAGCTTACTAAGGCAATCAATATCCCAATTACACCTATATATATTACTTCACTACCGTTAAACCAAGATGTGCCACCATCACCGTCGACGGCGTCCTCTAGTAATTTTTTCTTCCTCTCACGTGCCTGCCTAGAGAGCTCAGCTAACCTTTTACCGGCCTCAACACGTTTTGGATCCTTCTCTTTTTTGGTCACTTGCTCATTCATAATATATAGTGATACTAGTTTCATCCAGTTCTCATGATAAAGGCTAGTGCGTAATATGGTGGGGTAATATCAATTGGTTGCCCCTGACCAATTGTGTCTGTTGTGATTCGCTTTTCATTACCCTCACTTGTTCCTGTGTTAAACTCACTAAGATCTCCCTTCGTTGCTATATCAGCTGTGGGAGTTAAACTCGCTAAGTTTGAGAATCCACCTATTTTATGGAAATGAGCGGGCATATTCGCTACACTCAGAGTCTTTTCCTTGCTGCCACCAGTTTGGCCCATATCAGCGAGACCCTTTGATATAATAAATCTGTCCGTTAAATTAGGTGTACCATTGGTCCCATCACACAGACTCCATAATGAAGGTATAGTTGTACCACTCCACATTGCTATGATTCCCTTCGGTATTACCTTATCAACTTCAGTGTCATCATAACCATAGTACAATGCCATTATAGTAGTAACCTAGATAATGTTAGGGTTGACAAAGCTGATATAACTAATATCTCCATCACCGGAGTTTCCCCCTTGTCCACCAACGTGGAGTGGTCCACCACCGTGGGCTGTGCATGTTTCACTGTGGTACTCTGCTGTCTCACTGTGTAGTTCACATTAGCGTTCTTTCCGAAGGTCATAGTCTTCTTCGCAATAGTTAGAATGTTATTATAGCCAGCAATTGGCTTCTGTAAAATAATCATATTTCCTGGAACTAGAATAATGCCTGGGCTAATGGCAGTGTTAAGCACCACATTCGTAGCTGCTATTGCTTTCCTCATGTTTTCAATAGTAACGGTTGTATCGCTTTGTACTACAGTATCCTCAACAATTTTACGGAATACATCTTGTGTTTGCGAACTCTTTGCCCCATTGTTAACTATCGGCCACCTAGTTCTTGCCTGAGATCCAAGGACTGCATATACATAGCTTTCTATGCTTTCCTGTAGGAGCTTCTGTCCAAGTGTTGTTAGTCCAGTACTTCCAGTTTTTGGTATAAATGACTTATAGTCTGCAGATGCGTTTCTCACCAACTCACCCACCATTTGCTTGTAGTATATTCCAACTGGTCGTCCTCGGCTATTTATGGCGTATGTAACATCTTTAACTTTGTTCCACCCACGATCTTTCTTAAATGTGCCAATTGTAGGAACTCCTTGGTAGAACTTTCTACCAGACCACTTTGTGACAATAGGAAGCACCTTAACAATCGCTTGCAATTGATTGGAGTATCTTTTAAGACCGTCTGGAGCTGTTAGGAATCTTCTAATCCAAAAATAAATATGATACCTAATAAGACTTTCAACTACCGGAGTGTCCACCTTTAGATGCTCCATGGATATCGCTGAGAGATGTGTTGCTACGTACATAGCACAAATACTGGTGTAATATGGTTCGGTAATGACGGTATTAATATCGAATCTCTGCATTAGTTTCTTGGGCGCCGCAATCTCAATTTTACTAAGGTCACTCTGAAATCTATCACTATCGTTAACGTATACATCAAAGTTACTTAGTACAGCACCAACACTCATATCATTGAGCGTTCTCAAGGGTATATTCACACCAGAGGGTAGCCACAACTTAGGCCAGTGATAGTACTTATGTATTGTTAGATACTTTTGGTACTCTTTGTTACCCGTAAATTCCTTCTTTTTAATATCAACTAATATCCAATCCTTCGTTATAAAATAAACATTAGTACCTCTATCACCTGACCCATCAGTGGCGGCCCATGTTTCAAAGTGAAACCTACTCATATCAGCATAAGGATACTTAGTT
The DNA here is from genome assembly GCA_016169945.1 of Trachythela sp. YZ-2020. NCBI lineage: Eukaryota > Metazoa > Cnidaria > Anthozoa > Malacalcyonacea > Clavulariidae > Trachythela > Trachythela sp. YZ-2020. The sequence goes on from JADLSH010000369.1 coordinate 6,723,667, forward strand.
TTAAAATCAAGCTCGATCTTGCGTTTAGCATCAATTATCCATTTAGAATAATCCACCATACTACTATAATGAGAAAAATGACGTTGGTAGTGCAAACTAGGGTCCCAATATCCTTAGACAAATATGAGTATTTACTGGTAAAAACTGTAATACTTTGGGAGTTTTGGAATTTCCCTGAAAATACAGACCTGTTTGACGTGGGCAATAAAACATTTACTACTAAGGCTAGTCACGCCACCTTCCCTGACATAGTTAAGGCAATTCATGCATATGATCCAGACATTAAGGTAAAGTACTACAGTGGGAATGGCTTCTGTATAATCACAACCAAGAGCAAGACATTGAAGTTATACCCTGAATTGGCTGAACTTCTAGGCTTTACACCTGGTAATACAATATGGAATGTCAATACAACCCGAACAGCACACCTTAAACTTAATATGAATCGCGGATTAGAATACCTGAAAATCAACTTTCCCGGTCGATTAATTTAGAATACCTGAAAATCAACTTTCCCGGTCGATTAATAGATGAGGCTAATAACATCTCCAATCTGAGCAGACCGGTTGTATTTGACACATTGGATAATAAAACGTACACCGCAAAAACTAAGGAGTTGAGTGGGACTGCTATTGAGTGCTCGACTGTGTTGCATCTACCAATTCCTAAGGATGGTAATGTCTTTGGCCAAATACAGGAGTTCAATGATATTGAGTCCAAGGTTAAGGTTAATACTGGTAATGAAATCAGCAGCTTCCATGTTGTGGTAACAGATCAGGATGATCAACCCAGGGATATAGGTAGGATAATAATAGAAGCCTATCTCATCTAAATGTATGTTGAAAATAACAGTACTACTGCAAGGAGATACAACTACTGTGAACCTTCAGGAATCAATTGTCACTTCGTCCGCGGTCAGTCTCTTCGTGAAGAAGGCGACCATATTTTGGCGCTTTAGAAACTCCCCCTCTGCCTTCACAGCAATGTCTATTGATGGAAAGGTTATAGTAATGACTGCTGGGTATCACAACTTTAAGAGTCTACAGTCGTTATTTAAGGGTGACGGATCTGCGACATTGGAGGCTATTGAGCAGACAGGAAAGTGTAGAATAACGACACACCCTGGTATTGTTGTGAATCCAACAGATTGGTTGGCTATGTTACTGGGCTTCAATAGTGATAACAGAAGCTTCAAAGGAGGTACAACCACCGTTAGTGATAATCTTGTTAACATTAACAACGGATTGGAATACATTAAGATTAGTTGTAACATTGCGGATCCGGCACGTAATATAGATGAATCAGGTAGGAAAAGTAGAAGAATCTGTAGCTTACCGGTGACCACTGATAAAAGTCTATTTGGTAGTGTCCAAACATTTGTTGACATCGAGTCTAAGGTTAGTGTAGGGAATGGTGTTATTAATCAATTAGTATACAATGATCACTGATCAGAACGATAATCCTGTTGATATAGGAAATATCTTACTAGAACTATACTTATGGAACTAGAGTTGGAGCAGGGATTGAGGGACCTTTATTATAACCCTAAAACAGGATATTCCGGTGTTGAAAGATTGTATCAGAGAGCGTTGGAGGATGGTTTACAAGTAAGTAGGAAACAAGTAAAAGAGTGGTTAAAGTCGCAAGACACCTACACAAGATATAAACCAATTGTTAGAAGACATAAGTTTAGACAAACACGCGCTGACTACCTTGGCGAGCAAATACAGATGGACCTTGTTGATATGGGTAAATACAAGGGTAAGAACAAAGGATATTACTGGATATTAACAGTCATAGAGATTCTTAGCAGATATGCCTTTGCCATTCCGGTTTACAGAAAGGACACTAGTAACATGACTAAGGCGGTGGATAAGGTATTATCTGAGTTTAAGGATCACTTCGGTGACCGGTACCCTAAGTTAGCTCAGTTTGATGATGGTAAGGAATTCTATAATGTTGGTGTGAAGTCATTGTTAGAGAAGCGCGGTGTGAGGTATTTCTCTACTTTATCCGATAAGAAGGCTGCTATTGTTGAAAGATTTAACAGAACACTTAAGACCGCTATGTGGAAGTACTTCTACAATAGTGGCACCTACAAATGGATTGATGTGTTACAGCAACTAGTGGATAACTATAATAGTACAAAGCATACAAGCATTTTAATGAAGCCGAAAGATGTTAATCTGGATAACGAAGGTCAAGTTTGGACAACGCTTTATGGTCATATATATGGAGACCTGCCGCTAAATAAGTTTAAGGTTGATGATACTGTTAGAGTATCTAGTTATAAGTCCACCTTTACTAAAGGCTATGAGGCTAACTTTACGGAGGAATTGTTTAAAATTGCGAAGGTTATTCGTGGTGATCCGAACGTTTATGAGATTGTTGATCTTTCCGGTGAGCCAATTATTGGTAAATTCTATGAGCAGGAATTATCAGCTGTCAGTAATAAGCCAGATGGTGGTGTATTTAAAGTTGAGAAAATACTAAAAAGGAAGACACTCAATGGAAAGAAAATGATTCTGGTGAAGTGGTTAGGTTATGATAATAAACACAATAGCTGGATTCCAGAAAGTAATATCGTTGAATAGTAGATGGACGAAGAGTTTGAAGACATTGAAATGGGAGAGCTAGGAAAGTATCCAGATTATGATGATATGAGCTATGATCAGTTGAATGAGACATACGACTTGCTAAGTGATCTTTTAGAGAAAACAGAAGGGAAGCAACCAAAAGGAAAAATCTCCGATAGAATGAGGATAGTGGATCAGCTTCGACGGATCAAGAACCTAGAAGTAGGTTCATTATTTGTAGATGACCCCAGTGATGAGGCGAGTACGTCATTTATAGACAACCCTAATGGTGATTGTATAACAATAAATGGTAAGGTAAGTACGCCAAAGGTAACGTTCGTAAAGAAAGGTGACTATGGTGATGATGTGACCGACGAAAACTATGATTTAGCGATAGATTCATATAATGTTGATGACATGAGCAAACGCTTGGCTGAATTAAGGGATGGTAGAGTTGGGGATATTACTTTGGCCGATATAGATGAACATGAAAGAAAGGTGGTGACTGACCAAATAGAGCGCGTATGGCAAATAAATAAGAAGCTCAGACAAATGAAAGGGGGAAAGGTATTAGGTAAGGACACAGTGTCGAGAGACATAGTCCGTCGAACATATGTCACAGGTGATGGCTCTATAGCTTTCAAGGCGAAAGATGGTGATTAACCTGCTGCGGAACAACCCCAAATTTCATTTAAGTTTTCCAGGAACTTAGTCATTAGTAAGTAAAGACCCGTCCGTTTTTAAGCGTTTAGAACAGTTTAGAGATATGGTGAGTGAAACTCTGAGACCCCTGGGGCTGGGGTCTGCTGAGTCTCTGGGGCCTGGGGCCGGTTTAAGCGTAGCCCGTGGATAACTCGAAAATATAGATCAAGTCTATACATTCATCGAACAACCAAGCTAAAATATTTCAACTTGAATAGAACAATAATATTTGCAACTACATATTAAGGGCATAAGATTTAAGTTCAGTCATTCACCAAATGTGTGAAAGTGTTTTTTTAATTTTGGCTTATCCACCGTTTAAGCTAAACGGCCTTCGTACAACCGGCCCCTGGAGTCCCGGGAGTTTCAAAGAATTGAGACACACAAGGAATACCACAACGTACTAGGACTAACGCTACAGGAAAACAGAGAGCTTGAAGGTGTGCTAAACCCGTCAAGTAGTATGGACCCCGAATCAAGAATTGGTCTCAATGGGTCCTTACAGATCCAGGAAGATCACTTTAATAACATTTTAACACACTTAATGAAGTAATTGAACAAAGGGATGATCCGGGTACGTCTGTGGAGGATTTTATACTATTAGAGGAAAGAGTTATTGGGCTACGAAATGCAAGGGATAGAACAATAGAGCAAAGGCGAGTAGAGGAGGTTCGCGCCGAACAAGAAGAGGATATCAGCAGGTATGAAAGGTTTAAGGAATGGCTTAAGAATAACAAAGAGCTCACAGTTGGACTATCCGCTGTTGCCTTGAGTATTGGTGGGATTATAACTAGTATTATAGTCAGTGGACGCACGGCAGTTTACAAACCCCAATAAGGTCTCACCAGGCGAAGAGCTTATATAGACATCCCAAAGCTAAAGCCAGATACTTGCTTAGTTCCCGGGTCACTTCACTTGCTGTTTGACTTTAAAAATAAGAACGCAAAGAGTTGGTTCCTGAATAACCTATCGAAGTCAATAATAGAAAGGTTTAGGGTAAAGTTAGCTGGGGAGATAGTATATGACTGCTCGAGTGAGGGATTGTATAATGTGTATAAGGATCTATGGTTGAGTAAGACAGAAAGGGACCAACGAGTTGAGTATGGAATTGGTAGTGAGAACCTTAGAAAGCTTATGTGTGATGACGACACAGGAGCCGCAGCAGGTGATGTTGGGAAAGTGTCTGATGGCTTGATGTTCTCGGTATATGGGAATAAGCTAAGAGTTCAAATAGACCGTATCATTAGTGATCATGGGCTGTTCGCGCCATTCTATATGAATAATAGATTCCAATATGTGCTGACACTCAGCAAAGCCACTGATATCATGGAGGCGCAGGGTGGTGAGGCTGTAGCTGGGTATGAACTGGAGAACTTGGAACTGAGTATGAGACTGTGGATAATGAAGAGTTAGCTGGTGAAATAGTTAATTTATACTCAGCTGGTCGCCTGGTCGATCACTATCATATGAACATGTGACTTTATTACTTTAATGAAAACAGTAGAATGGGGTAAGGATCAGACTATTGCTAATGAAAGTATTAACCTACCTAGGAAATCAATGAAGTCCATAGTTCTGCTATTCACCAATAAAGCAAGGGGTGGCACAGAGGAGTATGTTTAACCCAATATTGAGAATGTAAAGGTCACCATTGAAGGGGTACCAAACTCTGTCTACTCTCAGGGAATTACCAAGGAAAGATTCTATGAGAGTGTTTGGGTAGCAGAGTGTTTGGGTGTTCACCGGTTGCAGACCAGTACATGGGGATAAATAGCTTTTATAAGGACTCATTTGCTCTTGTTGTTGATCTTAGAAGTAATCAGGGTAATGTTATAGCTAATGGTAAGCGGATAGTAAATACACAATCTGGTATACTTCTTGAGATTGTTAAAAAGGTGACCGCAGCTAATGTGATGTGCCACATCTTTGTGGTGAGTGACGGACTTGTTAATCTTATTAATAAGGACCTGCAATCAATACAATATTAGTAGTATATGGATAAACCGGAGTTAACACTTATTGTTGGCCCCTCAGGAGTTGGTAAAACTTATGTATTATTACACCATTTAATAGAACCAGGTAAATTTGATTATGTGATCATATTATGTCCAACTATTTGGATTAATAAAACGTATGCGGAATGGAAACCAATTGACACAGATGATGGAGTAATAGCGGTTGAGTACATGTCTCTCGCCAAACTTAAACGGCCGAAGACTTAAAATGATCCTGATTGTGAAAAACACGGAATTAATTCATGATCTTCCGGTTTTATTCAACGATAACTCGGCCGCCATCTTTGAAGCCAAATTGAAGGCCGCCATTGAAGGTCCGAAGCCGAAAATACACCGCCTAAAAAGCGTTGATTTTCTTACACAAAACATCCTCATTGGAGCAAGATTAAAGGCTTAAAACAAACAACAATGCTTGAACTTTAGTAAAAAACTTATTATTTTTAAAGTTGAAGAGCGGCACGTTCAAACTTGTCCAATATTTCGAATATAAAGCTGACACCCCTGAAGTTTTTGCAGTTGGTGGATGTAGACTACTTAGAACCTCTGACTTAGAACTATCCAGAAAACCAGGTTTCAATCTTTAAAATTGAAAAATTCGGATGAAAAAGCTATTTTTCTTTCTCATTTTTGCTAAAAAAGAAACTTTTGACTGAATTTCCCACTCCTAAGAACTCGCCTTAGTCCTTTTGAAAGTGCATTTTATTCGCGCGGTTCCCACCTTTTGCTTCTCCAACTGCAACCTGTTTCCCAGGGTTTCACCTCCGCCACGCCCCCCCAACAGCTGCTCCGCCGAAACCCTGTTACTGTCTGGTCATGTGACATCCCAGATTTTGGGATGTAGATTAATTTGTCGTTACTCGTTAGGGTGGGTACGTTGGGCAGAGTTTATATGAGTAGTGCATATTGATTAATTTGTACGATCGTTCGATGCAGCGTCCTTTAGACGGTCTTTTAAATGATAGTGGTTGGTTTACAATGTTCAATGCTGTAGCAGATATTAATATCCTCGTTTGAAGGATTCAATTTGAAACTTGTAATTGTATTGTTTACAAATCTTAGGCTCTGCTGCCCGACATCTCCGTTCGGTTAAAAGCTAGCAGCTTCGACTTTGCGCAAAAATATATTTAGAACTCTAATTTTATTCGGTTAACAAATAATCTAAGTCAGACTTATCAGGAAAATCGTCAGTAAATTGAATTTTAGTCAGTGCTTCCACTTTCATAAAACTGGATTTCCTGTTTTCATCCTTATTTAGGGGCGGACCATTAGATTTTTGAGGGGGGGTTGGAAGAATTGCTCTCGGAAGGAAAAATAATTTTCCCTGCCAAGTAGCGCAAGCATTTTCTTTTAACCAAAAGGATGTGCATGGATTTTTTTTTCGAATCTTGAATATTGCATGATATTTTTTTTGGTCACTTTTAAATTTTTCTCCACAAGTACTTTTATATTAAGAAGATAATTTTTTTGAATCGGGTGGATAATTCGACTGAGACGAATTTTATAATTCACCTGTCGAATTTAATCGAGTTATACGACGCATAAAATTAAATTATGCGTCGTACCAGGAACTTTATGGAGTTTAAATGATCTACGACTACGCGCGGCAGCTCGTCAACGCGCCTTCAAAACAAAGAAATTTTGGACTGAATAATTTGTGGTCCTAGGAGTATTCTCAACTGCGTAGTCATGCTCAACACAACGTCAAACTACTATCACATCCTTTAAGCAACGTGAAAGCTTGTTGAAAGTCCGACTCTAGCTCAGAAAGTGAAGCCTACATTGCGGAATTTGAAGGCATTCTTCGGTTAAATAAAAATATTTGGCCGTGCGGTGGTGAAACTGGCAGCCAAGAATGCCTTCATGAGCTTGGGCAATGAGATTGGCTATATCATTTGCTATTTTTGGCTTCACATTTTGGTTTAATACGTTTCAGAGTTCAGACTGAAGTTGGACTTTCATGTATACAGCTCAGTAGACAAAAACTTCAACTTGCAAGATTTTTTAACCTCATCATTCCTGCACGATATATTTTTTTCGAACTTTCTGCGTAAAAATTTTTTTTTCCTTGTTTCTGAGTCTGTAAGATATTTTTTTCCAAATTCTTCCAACCCCCCCTCAAAAATCTAATGGTCGGCCCCTTATTGCAATATTTCCTGGCAGAAATTGCAAAATTTCCTGGCAAATTTCCTGGCATTTCCTTTTTTTATATTTAGCCTTTAGAAATTTCCCTACTATATAATTTGCTGTTACCATAGTTTACATGGTTTACATCTTGAGATTTTCGTCGTTTTTCATTTTTATTTTTTTAACAATAAATTATTATTTTCAACCGCTGCCCATTTGAGTTGAGCCTGCGAGCGATTCCCGAGCAATTTCCGAATCGGTACCGAGCGATTTCCGAAGTTGATGCGACGGCGAAAACGCCGCCAATTGAAGGCGCAAATCAAATGGCTATCTTTGAATCGGGAATCGGAATCGGGAATCGGGAATCGGGAATCGGGAATCTTTTTTAACGTGCAGTTCTACACAAAATGTGCAGTTCTAAATCAATTTGTGCAACTCTAAAAATATTTTGTGCTGTTGAAAAAATACGAAATTTCAGGAGATGGATATTTATTGTAGAAAACGAATAAATGGAATACAATTTCTCATAACAAACTCAACAATATAATTTTTGTTGACAATTTTCAGCATCGTTTCTATTTGTAGGGATGAGAATCAGTTAATGAAAGTTTTATAAGAAAAAATGGTGCCATTTGTTGAATTTCATGCTATGACATGTCGCAGGGCCTTTTAATTAATATACTGAGGCCTAATGTTAGCCCCAGTAAACTATCCTCCCAGTGAAGGTCCTTTTGTCCAAAAGTTCTTAAGTTTATAGGTCAGAAGAAAGTTATGATATTCTCATAACAAAGCATTGCTTTACACCAAAAGCTCAGTCTGTTTAGATGGGATATTTCAAAAATGTCTCTGAAAATGCAGGAAATCAAGCCACAGAAACTCAAAAATACACCACATCCACACACCCTCAATATACCACATTCTTGTTAGGTCCCTTTTCGTTGATGCCCCACTAACCATTTCTTAAAAAGGCCCTGGCATGTTGGGACAGTATGACAAAATGTGCAGTTCTAAAGTCCGATTAATAAATGTAATTTGTCTTTAAATTTCTTTTATTAAATAAATTTTGTTAATTAGATGTAACTTATACACTACAATGCAGAACGGACTTGACAAATAGTTTTAGTATACATTTTCGTATAAATACAAACAATTTCTTCTGTATAAAATATAGATAAATATAATACAATATGATATAATTATGTCAACAAAATATATAAAAAACTTATTGAATTTTCTGAGTTTTGAGTTGAAATAGTTATATTTGATATAGAAACAAATACTTAAAAATACAAAAACAACCGCAATTTTGTAAAATATTTTCCTCAAAGTTTTAAGTATTTCCTTTACCTAAAGTCTTGAAGTTTTTATATCAAATATAACGTTCACTGAGCAGGGCTCTCACTAAATTTCTTTAAACATGTATAAAATCCTAAGTTGACTGAATTTTTAAACGTTTTCAATATTTTCAAGTGTTGGATCAAACCTTAAAATTTTTTTATTTCTTAACAAATCAAAAGGTCCAAATTTCCTAAGTTTAAGAAAATTGTCATTAGAAGTAAAATTGTACATAACTACATTCAATAAGTTTTTTATATATTTTGTTGACATAATTATATCATATTGTATTATATTTATCTATATTTTATACAGAAGAAATTGTTTGTATTTATACGAAAATGTATACTAAAACTATTTGTCAAGTCCGTTCTGCCATTTTATCTAATTCAGTCTATAATTGTAGTGTATAAGTTACATCTAATTAACAAAATTTATTTAATAAAATTAATCGGAATTCCCGATTCCCGATTCTGATTCCCGATTCCCCGATTCTGATTCCGATTCCCCGATTCCCCGATTCCCCGATTCCCCGATTCCCGTTCCCTATTTTAAAGATAGCCCAAATCAAATTGCCAGCGTATATTCAACATTTTACTAGTTACTACGCCACACATAGACTACTTTAAAGTCCCAATGGTTGGAATCTAAGAATTTCCTGGCAATTTCCTGGCAATTCATTATATTTCCTGCCAATTTCCTTCCAAAAAGGATTTCCTGGCATTTTTCCTGGCAGAGCCCAATATTTCCTTTTGCCAGGAAATTTCCTGGCAAGTGGAAGCCCTGATTTTAGTATAAATTGTTAAACAAACTCAGAACAATGAGAGAAATTCTATAATTAGACGAACAGTTTCATTACCATGTATGGGATAATTGTTTTGTTTATCAACGCGATGTCAACAGACTGGATCGCCTACCCCTACTGAGTATAGCAGACGACTTTGACTCACGTGACCAGACAGTACCAGGGTCTCTCCGCAGCAGGGGGGTGTGCGAAGGTGAGACCCTAGGAAACAGGTTTCTCCAACTGGTGTTGCCAGAGGAGGAATCGTCAGTATACCACAATGCATTGCGCTGGAGTTTTTTTCGAAATCAAGATTTTTGTCAAGTATTTTCTCTTTGAAAATCAGATATTTTTAAAGGTACGTGTTGAAATTATTGTAGTTTGTGCATCATATTTCACGGTTTTGATTTTGTTTTCTTTCTACGATGTGCTTTAGTTTTTGAATTTACATATCTATTGACCTAATTTTCGGGTTACGACTCAAGGCGTAAAAATAGCTTTGAAATATTTTTTTTTACTTTTTGACGGGGAAGTTTAATAAAAATAAGATCACTATATTCATGAAGAGTTTCTCTTTCAATTGATACCAAGAAATAAAAAAAACTCCACAAACCAACGAGGGATCGCATTTTGAAAATGGGATATTTTGTGATATTCATGCTGCTGAAATATGCAATTAGAGCGCTCTGCTTCGAAAGTGATTTGTTCAAAAACCCTAAGGACACAAACTTTGTGTTTCTTAGCCCAAATTTATATGAATTACTCATTAATAGTGTAGAGAAAATCATTTATAATGTCTTTATTAGGGTCTATACACAGTATTCACAATGTCAATCGTATTACATAGGTAAACAACTCTTTGAGTTTGAAGTAGTTTAAAAAATTAGTAATTTTAACTTAAGGGTATCAACTGAGATGTTTTTCTCTTTTCTTTATATTGTAAACAAAGGACTGGATGGGATAGAACATTCGGGCCGGGCCCTTTGTTATCATTTTACAGTGCCATAGACAGTTTGCATTTTAGGCCTGGTTTCCATTTGGTTGTAACTATCATGACTAGGTCATGTTCGACAATGAGAAATAGTGTGGATCTGTCTTGTCTTTTGTGTGCTGTATGTAAATCAGTTTTTACTCTACCTATAGTAGAGATATATCCACACTCTGTTACACAGGTCATCTTGATAGTTTCACAGTTACGACTAAACAGAAACCAGCCATTATGTAACTTTGAGTATGAAAGCTGAGAAAATGAGATATATCTGTGTAAGAAAATCGGCATATCAAACTTCACCAAGCAGTTCACACAGGGGCGGACTGGCTACCTCAGATGGGCCTGGTGCTATATATAGGGATGTTTACATGAAAATTGGCCCTCTAGCAAAAAAATTGTTTTGCTTTAAGGTAAAAACATTAATATCCACAACTCCTTAGATTATTGTCCAATACCCTCAACCTTATATATTAGTCCATCTCAAAGATACTAAACCTTAAGTCATTTAAAAATAAACCTATTAGTTTAAAAATTATGTATTTTGTGTCCATATAATTTTAAGATTTTAATTACAACATGTTGTGCTTTGATTTCTAACCTAATCGATGAATAATTAAATACACTGCAGTAGCCTTAATATTGTCGATGGTTGTCTTTCTAGGTGTGTTCATTAAGTGCAACAGTGCAGCATATGGTGGCTAACTCAGATACTTTGGCCATCTGTTTGGTAGCAATTAGTTAAAACCCACCTGTTTTATTGTATAATTATGTAAAAGTTTATGTTGTATAATTATGTGGGATGAGATTTCATCTTTAAAAATAATTTATGTCCATTTTGGCTTGGGGTGAGTCTGTCAAGTTCAGTAACTTTAGATGTTTATTCATCTACATAGCAGTAATGATCGTAAACCAATCTCAGGTGGCTTGGCTGGCTTGCAATAGTCCATGCATGTTGTCAGGAAATCTTCATGTAGTTAGCTCCTTTGTCACAGCATTACATGTCAGGTGGTAGTGTGCTAGTCCAGGGATTTTTCATTGAATTAATTGTATTGTAAAAAAGCATCTGTCCGGCTGTCCATTTAGATTCATACAATATACATGATGTACACATTTCTTTGACGTTTCTTTCTAAAATTAAAGATCATAATAATTTAAATACGTGTTAGAATGTATTTATCATGAATGCAACTACCTCATGAATATCAATCTCAATTTTGAATATTTTTTTAAAAACAATAGTGTAGTACACAGACATAAAATAGTTCATATATTGTATTACATATGCTTTATTTACTGTCTGTTTAGCAGACGATAGCTCCACTCGATTATAAGTTTAAAAACAATTTAATATAACACAATTGATTTAATCTCAAAAATATATAAAATGTCTGTCCAAATATCAATCTCTCACAAATATATTATTCGCTCTCCTAAACATTCCCCCTCCACGCACTGGGGACGTCAAGTTCAAGTGCGAATATTATGTCTAATGTTTAACTGTTCAGCGGTATCAACTTGTGTATGGGTCGCATCATTGTTTTGTCCCCACATTGCACTTGTGCTACTCTATTGTGTCCATCCCTTCCTGGATACATAGTAAGGATTCTTGCCAACGGCCACTGTCCTCGAGGAAGATTTTGCTGCGCTACCAAAACTACGTCACCAGACTGTAAATCGTTGTATACTTGTGTCCATTTAGGACGGGTAGTAAGCATGGGTAAATACTCCTTCAACCATCTTCGCCATACCAAAGAAATTAGGTGCTGTACTTTTCGCCATCGTTGCTGAGGATGGAATCCAGTTGTTTCTACAGCCTCCGGGGCAAACTGACCACCCATCTGGCCATACAGGAAATGGTTGGGAGTCAGCGGGACTATATCACGAGCATCAGATGACTGATAGGTCAGTGGTCTGGAATTCAAAAGACTTTCAGCTCCGGTGAAGACGGTGATCAACTCCTCATCATTGACTTCGCTGTTACTTAATACTGCGTATATTGCCTTCTTCGCAGCCTTCACCATAATCTCATGTGCCCCTCCGAAGTGTGGGGCGGCAGGTGGATTGAACAACCATCGAACTCCTTTCCCCGATGTTTTCCGTTTAATCGTCTCTTGGTCTAACTGACTCGCAAGCTCCTTTAATTCATTCACTGCACCTACGAAATTAGTCCCGTTGTCGCTTACGACTTCTTTGGGTACTCCTCTCCTGCTCGTAAATCGAGCAAATGCATTAAGGAATGCATCCGTGTCCAAACTCCATGACATTTCCAGATGTACAGCTCTGACTGATAAACATGTGAACACGCATAGATATCGTTTCTGTCTCTTTCGACCACGTCCCTGGATGGTGATAAATAGACCAGCAAAGTCCACTCCACATTGGTCAAATGCTCTATACGTGAATCGTAGTCTCACCCTCGGAAGTGGAGCCATCGGCTTACTTCGTCTCCTTTTGCAACCGTGACACTGACTCTCCCAATTACGAATCTCTTCGCGTGCCGCGATGACCCAATACCTCTCACTGAGTTGACTAAGAATGAAATTTACACCTGCGGCATGGTTGGCTTTTTCGTGATAATGCTTTACGATCAATCTTGTAATCCAATGTCCTCTTGGTGGGATAACTGGATGCCGCACATCATACGGTAGTTGCTCCGCAAACTTTAGACGCCTATCGGAACGAATAACTCCATCTGCATCGATTCTAGGATTCAATTTAGCGAGCTGACTCTTCGTTGATACCGGTTTACCACTATCGAGATTGCGGTATTCTTCACCAAAAGCTTCACGCTGGGCGGTACGAATAACCTCCACTTCAGCTTCCCCGAGATCATCTGGAGTTAGTTCCTTTTCAGTTCGTCTTTGTCCGCTATTACGCATGTTGAACAACGCCCTTCTAACTCTGGGTCGAACTCGTAATAACCACGACCAAGTGGAAAAACGTTTCGGATCCAATTCATTCTGCTCCTGCGTGGACTCTAACTCCTTTTTTGCACAGGTTGCCAGTGTGATGTTGCTCATGCTTTTGTTTTGGGTCGATTTGATCTCTAGTGTGTTTTCGGGGCGGTTATCTGTCTTCATCTTCGGCCATTGGTCATGTTCTTTCGTCAGCCAATCTGGACCTTCCCACCATAACGAACTCTCAACAAGTTGCGAAGGACTTGCGCCTCTCGTACACAGGTCAGCTGGATTCTGGTCTGTACGTACGTGTTGCCACTGCGCCGGGTCCGACCCGCTCTGAATTTCACCAATGCGGTTTGCCACAAAAGCTCGGAAATCTTTGCCCCTTCCGCGTATCCACCACAGTACATCCATGCTGTCCGAATAGAAAGACACATCTCGCATCGGAATGCCCAAGACATGGATGACAGAATGGGTTAACCTTAATCCCAGGACAGCTGCCATCAGCTCCAATCTCGGAATCGTGGTCGGTGTAAGAGGTGCCACCTTTGATTTCGACGCTACCAGGCGACAGGTAACTGCTCCATTCTCGTATTCATGTCGAATATACACAACGCTACCATACGCTTCCTTCGAGGCGTCAACAAATGTAATAATTTCCGTTGAACAAACGGGCTCTACAGCACGAAGATATCTAGGTACTGTCACAGTGTTCAGCATCATTAACTGATTAAACCATTGTTCCAATCTCTGAGCGATCTCGTCTTTAATCTCGTCATCCCAACCATAACCCCGCGACCACAGTTCTTGAAGTAGTATCTTGGCGATAACGATAAAAGGACTAATGAACCCAAGTGGATCGAATATGGTGGCAATCTTCTTTAAGACATTTCTCTTTGTAATCTGTAATCGTGGCATTTCGGATGTTGGAATCTTGAATTCATCTTTCTTACTGTTCCAGGCGAGTCCGAGTGTTTTCGTAGTTGGGTTTTGGCCATCGTTTATGGTGATTTCGCAGGCTCGATCTTCTTCCGGGATTACGTCCATAACTTTTGGTGAGTTCGACACCCACTTTCGTGCTTCCATGTTTGCTTCAGCTCACAGTTCTTTGAGCTCACGATACAACTTCACACCGTCCTTCTCGTTTTCTACACTGTCAATGGAATCATCCATATAAGTAGACTTTAATACTGTCTCCGCAGCCAACGGGTACTGATCTTGATGCTTTCGAGCGTTCTCTTGAGCAACAAACTGTGCTTCCATTGGAGCGGAATTTTTACCAAACACCACTCTACTAAACTCGTACTCCTCCGGTTCACGTCCAGGATCAAGATCTCTCCACAGCATTCTGAAGTATGGACGGTCTTGTTCTGGAATCTGTATCTGAAGATACATTTCTTTGATGTCACAGGCAACAGCCACTGGATTACGACGGAATCTAATGAGGACATTGAACAAATCTTGCTGCAGTTTTGGGCCAGCATGGATGATATCGTTCAGAGATATTCCATCATGTTTATCCGAACAATAAAAAACTATGCGAACTTTAGTGGTAGCCTTATCCATTCTCACAATCGGAAAGTGAGGCAGGTACCAGGCTCCAGATAGTTCTTGCTTGGCTGAATCAACCTTTCGGAGATAGCCTTTCTTAACGTATCCTTCGATAGTGTTTTGGTATTCTTCAGCAACTGCAGGATTCTTCATTAGATTTTTCTCAGTTGAACTCAGGCGTGCAGTTGCCATTGTCCGATTGTTCGGTAAATGTGGTTGTTCTTCCTTCCACGGTACTCCAACTTGATATCTTCCGTCAACAAGTTGTAGGGATTTCTTTACTTTATTAAGGGCAAACGTTTCCTCTTGCGTAAGTACCTTTGTATTCACCTCTATTCCTCCGTGCTCAATTTCCCAGAAGTTTCTCAAGGTTTGGTCTAGGTTACAACATTCTGGTGTTTCAAAACTTGTTGTTGTCTGTCTAGTGAACAGTGTTCTCATGGAATGTGATCTCACAATTGATTCTCCGTTCTTAGCTGGAGGTCCTATACAGGTCCACCCAAGTGGTGCACGACGTGCCACTGGCCCTCCTTGAGGCCCTTGAAAATCAACTATGGAAAAATGTAGCTCTGGATGGTCCACTCCAATCAGCAGGTCAGCAAGTCCCTCCTTTGCTGGCGTTGGAAAGTCGCACTGATGCAGGTGTGGCCAATTCTTCTGGTACTGGTTCCAATCAACAACCCGGTAATTTCCGGTAACTTCTCTTGGGCAAGTTTGAACATTAATAGTCTTTGAAAACTGACGGTCTGTACTCTCAATCTCAACTTACACAGGCATGGATTCAAATGTCTCCACCGAATCGTTCAACACATGGACTTGGACACTTTGCCATTTACCACTTAGTCCAAGGAAACCAGCAACTTCTTCATTTATGAAGGTTTCGTTGGAAGCATCATCAAGTACTGCATTTACTTTAATTCTTTTCCCATTTGCCTTTATCCACACTGGGATTGTTCTCAAAGAATGCATCTCCACTTGGCGTTTAGACTTACTGGTTGTCGTAGCAAGTATAACCGGATCTGGTACCCCCTCCCGTGGGGGAGTTGACTCGTTCTTGTCTCCTGTTGGCATTGGATGATTTGATTTGTTACTGTTATGTTCAGGATCATGGAGCAAGCGATGATGAGTGAATTGACAACCGTCTATGTTGCACTGGCGTGATCTTCGACAATCTTTGCCATGGTGATCAGCAGCAAGGCACCGGAAGCATAACTGTTTTTCTTTGGCAGTTTTCCAGCGATCTACAACGGGCTTCTGCTGAAACTGGCGGCAATTCCATATACCGTGTCCAGCGCGACCACAAAATGTACAAGGTGGCTTCGTATCCCCTGTGTTTCCAAACATATTAGGATGGTTTGAATCATCACTTCCATGTTTTCCAGTACGGTAAGATCGATATCTTGTCTTATCACCCTTGTTCTGGTTACCCCTTGTATCCCCAGTTTGCTTTTGCTCCAATCCATGTGCCATTTCCGCTGCTTCCACTTTAATAGCTACTTCTTCCTTTAACCAATTACACAAACTGATAACAGACTGTTCCTTGCCTTGGACACTCAACCATCGGCTATAACTTTCCAACTGTCGATCAGATAATTTCTTTACCAGCTGTCTATGCAAAGTCCCTTCTCCCAGCTCCGATTCCCGGTTTTCAGCTTTCAGTTTAGCGGCCGTAACCCGCACGAGATCTGCAAACCTTTCAAAAGCATTAACATCATTGTTACGCATAGACTGCATATTCTCTAATTCATCCATGTAACCTCTCAATTGCCGTCGCTGCCCACCAAACTTTGAACAAATAATTTATTTCGCTTCTTTGTACTCGGGTTCTGAGATTCCCAAACCACGTATCCCCTCCAAGGCTCGACCAGATAAGCTCTGTCGTAATCTTGCCATCTTTAGATTCACTGGCTCATTTGATTTGTCCACCAAACTTTCAAATAGGCTCCAAAACTCTTCGAACTTTGCTTTATTTCCATCATAATCGGGTACCCTCAGTGGTTTCAAATGTCGATTTATTGCCGAATGTCCAGTGTATGACGTCATATGGGTTGGGCTGGACAAAGTCTGTTCAGCTGTCGGTTGTATCACAGTATTTTCTATAGCCCTTTGATTGATTGTGTCTTGCGGTGGTTGTTCCTCTGTATTTCCGGTAATAGAGGGTGGTGCCTGTCCCCCGGTAAAGTCTATCGAATTACTGACAGTTGCACCTGTAGCATTACTGATCTCTGAATTACTATGACCAACTGTGGTATTGCGTTCGAAACATCCAGCAATCAAAACAGCCTGTGCTTTCTCAATTGCTTCATTGCATTCCTGTTCAAGCTCATTTGATTCTTTTATTAAAGCCTTTTGATTTTCACCGTCCCTTTGTTCCAAGTAATAGGCAGACAACTCGTCCATAATATTCTGAGTCTCTTCTAGTGAAGTCCACAAACTTTCCACTCGATGCTCAATTTCCTGTTTTTCTAATGTTGTTTTGGGTGCACTAAATGATTTTTCTAGTTGATGCCTTATTTTTGTTGTATTCCTCTTACTGGCACGCTTGCGACGACATAATTCCAACAAAATTTGAAGACTTTTCATACTCTCATCCACCTTCGATTCTTCCACGTTGCTATTAACACGCTGTGACTCATCATCCGACATGGTGCACAACTTTAAGGTTACACAATTTCAATATTTTGACAGTCGATTAAAAACGATAAATATAAATGTTATTCTCTTGCAGTGTTTCCAATGTTCTATTTCCCAATGTTATTATTCAGAAAAATACGCATAAATTACGTCAAAATCCTCAAACTTGAATATATTGAATGAATTAGCATATATTATGCAATACGAGTTTAACGTAACCAAAACGCTGAAACTTCATATTTTACGATAAATGTAATCAAAATTGTAATATTCCACTTTCCTTTACTTATCTGACACTTTAAGATAGATAATCCCTGCGAATGTACTAACGTTCAAGCGATAGATAGGCCAACAACACGATGTTCGCACGCAAAACTCGACGAAAAAACACGATCGTCCCGTAAATATTAACACAAAATCCTTCGACTACTGTCCTGGCAGGATCGCCAAATGTTTAGCAGACGATAGCTCCACTCGATTATAAGTTTAAAAACAATTTAATATAACACAATTGACTTAATCTCAAAAATATATAAAATGTCTGTCCAAATATCAATCTCTCACACATGTCTTTTTCCAGTCCTTTTTTACTCATGCAAAACCTAAATTATGCTAATTAATTATCTAACAACAACAACAAATATATTATTCGCTCTCCTAAACACTGCTGTCAGTAAACAAGTCCAAATAGAAAATATCCTTTGTCTGATGGTTGTAAGGCAATTATATTAATGCAATTATATGCAACAGAGTACAAATATAATATTCACACAACATTGACAACAGCTTTTAGTTTAATATTAATATAAATGTTGTCTGTTGAAATATCAGATGGGGAACTTTCAGGTCTATATGTGGGTGGGTTGATTTTGTATTAAACAATATTGTATGTAATCCTGGGCCGGACTGCAGAGTAGGTCAACGTCGCACCCAAGATTTTTTGAGACAGAAATTATTATAATTGGATGGAACTCATGTTAAATTTTTACATATCAAATAATTTAATTGGTATTGAAAATAATATGCATTGTTACTAGTAAAATTTTAACTACCTTTTAATACCTTGGGAATAATACTGTACGTTTATAATCGTTTATAACCACAGACGGCCCAATCTTTAGAGTTGTATTTATAGTATACTATATAAAGATTGTATTATGGCAAAAATATGTGATGAAAATATATATTTTAAATAAAATTTACTTGCCTAACTTGTTGTTTGTGTTCTCCTTTTATCCCTACTTTGTTGAGCTATGAATTCATCGAAAGTTTTTGCTTGATGCCTGCGGTCCACGCCGAATATTTAAACAGGTTTTCAAGCTGTTTTTCTCGTGTTTCCTTCAGTGAATTTTTTTAAAACTTTGTACAATTGTTAAATAAGACAAGAATATCCAAATTTCAAAAAATTCTATAGGAGGTTTCTCTGCAATGGAAATTCCAAAATATCTCGAAACAAGCCTTATAAACTACCCTTCTGATATGTTGTTCTTTGGTGGACCATTAATCTTCCAAAACAATTTCAGAAAAATTGACCGAAGGAGAAAAAAGATATTATCAATTCAATCTGAAATTAGACAATATAAACGCAAAAGATAAGACAGCATGGTTGCCATAGCAACACTGACACTATTCCTGTTTGTCCATAAAGAGACAGCCCAATACCTCTTTACATTCCTGGAAATGCTCATTTTGCCCTGTCGTAAGTGTATCCAATATAAATTTAGTTGAAAGCGAAAGTTGAAAGCGATTATAAGCCCCCCGAATACAAGTCTATAAGCCTATCACATTACCAACGTTCTCACCATTCCAAATATAACCCCCCCCCCGAATATAAGCCCCCCGAATATAAGCCCACTATACCGGTATATAAAACTATTGCAACCAAAAAAATTCCACATAGCGGTAACTGAACAAAAACTTTTTATAGCAGTGTGTATTTAAATGTTATAAAGTATTAATTTTACAAAACGCTTGAATGTTCGTCCTATTCCCCCTCCGAAGACCCATCTGAACACGCGTTATTAATTTTTGTTTATTTTCGTGTTTATACTTGGTTACCACTAACCCAAACGCTCTTTATATTAAATAACTTTCAAGATTCATTGGGAAAAACAAGCTTTGGTGGCGCAACATCTTCCTAAACTATTAGACGCCATTTTGGCAAACGTCGAAATGACTATGGTCACTTCAATGCCTAATATCTCGAAAACTGCCGGGGGATCCCCGGGATCCCTCAAGCAGATTTTTAGTATTTACATTTATCTTGATGTTTTTGCAAAAATTACGAAAATCGAACCATGGGAACTCCAGATATTTTAGTTTGAAAGTTGTAAACAGACGCGGCCTCGAGTCATCACGTTTAATTGCGATGACACGACGAACTTTAATCATCAAAATAAGTTTAAACAATAATACTTACCTAAGAAATTTTTACAGATACCACAAGTTCTTGTATAATATTATGGCCACGCTTGCTTTTTTTTAGTAAATATTAGTATGTATTTTTCAAGTGTTTCTGCACCCAATGCAAATTAGGCAGCCTAAAATCTTCACAAACTGACAAACACGATGGAAAAATAGCCCGATTTCATTGGTCG
Source organism: Trachythela sp. YZ-2020 (assembly GCA_016169945.1). Lineage (NCBI taxonomy): Eukaryota > Metazoa > Cnidaria > Anthozoa > Malacalcyonacea > Clavulariidae > Trachythela > Trachythela sp. YZ-2020. The sequence continues at coordinate 6,743,876 of JADLSH010000369.1, forward strand.
AGAAATTCACGTGACAGCTGTCCAACCAAGAATGAACGACTCGCTCCGGCAAATTGATAATATGTATTAATATGTGCGAAACCGCAATGCATCACGGTATATTGACGATACCTCCTCTGGTTCCTCTGGTGTGTTGCGGTGCACATGTGACGAAAGATCTTAAAAGTTTCCTCCCTTTCTCAATTGATTATTCGTCATCCTCTCGGGCTGTCGTCGAGACCTTCCCGGAAAATGCGAATCCACAGTAATGCAGACAGCGGAGTATATTGGCCGGTATTGAATTTATGCATTTGTTGGACTACTACAAAAACGTTATTATTTTAGTCGACATTGACTCCTCTGCCCCCTGTTTGTTTGTGGACGGAGTTGTAACAATTTAAGGGCGTGGTGATCGTGTGATTTTCGGGAGCTTTTGTTAACACTTCGGTGACATCCGTAGTAAACACGCTCCTTGTGTTTTCTTTTGATTTGAGCAATCAAAGACCTATATGAAAACGGTATGATCGACTATTATAAACGAATTCATGATATGAAAATGATTATGTCAGTCACATATTGTATTTTCTTCACAAATTCTGACCCACACAGTAATATTTTGACTATTATTTTGGGACATAGGTATTTATTAAAGCCTCTATATTAATTACAAATACATTACATGCAAACCATCCCAGATATCAATTAAACATACTTGGTAATATTATATAATATTATAAATACATGGTACTTGCAAAATACAGCTTGATATACAGTATAAGTTGATATAGATAGATATAGATAGATTTGTTAAAATAACACATAGCAGCCTAAATGTTGATTGCGTGCTAGATTTTACAAAGAAAAATAATTAAAATTAATTTCTAATTTACAAGTGAAGGTTTACAAGATTATAACTATAAGCTAAAAAAGATCACATTATTTACAGAGATATATTAGAAACTAATATTTGCTAAAAGTCAAATTTGGTCGTTTATATGCTTTACCGATCAAGGGATAAAAGTGTTTCTAAATCTGATTGTTTTGGTCTGTGGGGGGACAAAGGTTATAATTTGGGAAGAATCTTGATGTTATAAGATCGTGCATGTTAGCCGCTGGTGTTGAGGTGATTTCATTAAACAGTTTCTCGCATGCGTCGACACGCCTGTCACTTAAAGTTTTTATGCCACATTTATCTAACGCAATCCGCATAGCTTGTGTGTGGGTAGATGATTGATAGGACACGCTTTTGGATCCGTTCCAAAGAATTTGACAGGTAAGAAGGTAGGGAAAAATGGAAGACTTGGCAGCTAAATTCCATAACTGGTCTGACGCAGGTAAGGTAGAAATTAATTATATCAGCTTCAGGGACGTGAGCTCGTTTCAACTGGATGGCTTGGGAGTTATGAGAGCTCTCCAACAAACTGAATATTTTTAGTAAACAGCTAAACAGGATGATGTTGTCAAAGTTTATTGCTAGACAGACCTATCATATGTATCATTACAGTATGATGTTAATCCACATGCCAATATGCCATATCATACAATGATCTGAAGTGGAACCAACATATAATTAATATAATCAAGATTCAAGAAAGTCAACAAACGCATCTATTTCATTATGTGAGAACAAAGCAACACAACTATTCAGCAACTTTCTCAATTTGTTTCTTTTGGTCAGTTGGAACTGCTTCAACATGGTTACAGACCTGCCAACCTTAATGAATTCTGGATAAGACATACTGTAATCATTGTTATGTGACGTAAATTTTTAATGACTGTTTACCAATACAAAGCTTTAACTCAACAGTTTACTTAAAAATTAAACTTGGTCTTAGTGTATATGAATGTACCGCCATTTTCTTGCAGTAAGTTTAGCGCCAGCGATACACTAATGGAGAAAACCGCATGTGCATATTAATTATTCAAGATGGCAGCCACAAAAGTATACGAATCTGTCGATGTACTTTTTACAAATTTAATTAGAATTACTATCAGTGTCTGATTTTATTTCACTTCAATTTCAAAGTCTAGTGATAGTTAAAATTTCAAAACTGTGAATCCGTGAGAATGTTAGCAACAAAATAATGAGTAAATGAAAAACTGTCTACAGAGGTGAAGTAATTGGTTATTGCCAGCATAAATAGGTGCACTTTCATCTTGACCTGTGGGACTGTATTTGTTTCATGTGCAACAGCTATTATCTGTGATGAATTTGAAAGATAATTTGACTGTGATACTCAGATGTTCATCTACCATTCTTCCATACACAAAGTGTACTTGAATGGTTACACTGTACACTGAAATAAAGGACAACAATTCATTAATAAATGCGAACAATGAGTATTTTGAAACTGTGAAATGAATTATGGACAAAGATGTTGTATTTTGAAATGTCATTTAGGCTTGAGGAACTATGGTTTAATATTTTCAAAAATTCTTAACAAATTATGAACAATTACAATAAGTAGCAATTCAAAACAACAAAATTGTAAACAATTAGACTTTTTATACTTAAATATAGAGGATGCACGGCCAGGATAAGATATATTAAATTCAAACGTTCTCTGACCAAATAATTTTTATTCGACGAGCTTTCGGCTATCAGACCTATAGCCTTCAACGGGTAACTAACTAAATAACACAGTGACCTATTTATTCTATAGTAAGTAATCAGTGAGCATGCAAAATGTTAAGTATTTAAGGAATGTAATTAGTGTTTCTTTAGGAGAATAGAATATTGTTCTGGTAAGTGTTTTGAGTTATCGTCTGTACCATCTATAACAGCTGTATGCCAAAATTCCAATGCTTTTCTAATCCGATAATTCCCTTTATCTATAATTTTCCCTCTCTTGAAATCAATTTTGTGTGACAAATCCCAAGCATGTTTGGCTATATTTGAATTTTTCTCAAATTTCTCTGTATTTCTGATGTGTTCTTTCTTCCTTGTCTCAAATGACCGCCCTGAATATACATGCAGTAGCCATTTTTTGGAAGGGGCACCACCCAACTAGGGGGTCTGGGTGCATGCAATTTTGAAATCTAGTCCCTCTGAAATGGCATGCATTTTCAACTATTTTGGAGTGCTTTTATATTTTTAAATTGCAAGACTGAAGTGAGATTGGGTTGGCCCATCCCTTTCCTAATATAGAATTATGTTGGCCCACCCCTCAAATCAACCGGCCCACCCCCCAAATCAACCGGCCCACCCCCGCTTCTAAATAATGAACAGAATTACTGGGGTTGGGGTGCAGGGGGGTGCGCACCCCTCCTATGCTTGGCCAAAGGGGTGCAGGAGGGGTGCCAATTTCCATATCAAATCCAAATTTTAGATTTGGCAGGGCATTTATAAAAAAAACAATAAAATATTTGGGCCATTGGGGGCCTCTTTGACCATCTAGGCAATCTTATTTTACAAAATGTTTCTGACAAGATGACCCACTTGACCCTGCGGGGGGTTCTCAGTGATGATTCATTTGAATTCTATCAATTAATTTTTGTATGTAAATTTGGATTAATATAGTTAATAGGTGACCAGTCAAGAGGGAATCTTGTATTCTGTTACTGGTACCTAATACATTCAAATATATTGTTGTAAAATAAATTATTTGAGATGCATTAAATTTTAATAAATACAAAAATAAATACAAAAAAACTTTTTTTTTTTTTAAATTTTATTATACGAGAACTGAAGGAAGCTATAAGCACAGTAGTGCTAGAATGAACAAAAAATCACAATTCGACAAACAAGAAGATTGAAAGTTCTCTAAAAGTAATGTCAATGGACTATTCTGAATTATATTTATGATCAAAATAATTTTTGGGCGCATCCAGGGCTTCTGAACAGACTTTATCTTATTTCTGCGATGTAATGGATAGCTCACGTGGCTATCCAAGTAGTATTGTTCTTACACTGCTATACAATACACCTTTAGCCTTAAGAAACTGCAAAGCATAAAGGTCTTCAGATCAGAATGCAAGTTCCAATGCTCCATCATTTCAAATCACTCTTAACAACTTGACATGATCCACAACGTGTGTTTAATTGGGGCGCCTTTAAACATGGTGCTGGTATGACATTTCTTTCAGGCCTTGGAGTGTTCATCATCATTTACCAATGATAAACCATCAACACAATTCCATAATGATCATAGTGGTGGCACCTCTTTCAGGACGGTATCATGCTGGTGAGTGATGTGACTGGCACACAGATAGATCTCACTCGTGTGAATTCTGGCCAGCATTGTTGAATTTAAACACCAAATTTATACAGCCGTATACCACTGCACTGTTGGCAAAATAATGCAGTCATTGGTATTTGGTATGTCGTGTGAAGTTATCTGCTCCAACGGATTTACAACTAAAGTCAGTGTGTCCCCATTATCAACCGTGTCTTCAAGCGTGTCCACACTTTGTTCAATGTCATTTTCCTCTTTCTTGATTGTCATAAATACCCCAAAACTATTGATAATAACAACCATAGCTAAATAGACAAATATTATAGGGAAAAACATAAGATCTTTGTCTCCAACACTATCTGGTAAATTCTCAATAACAGCAATAGCTATACTTGAATGTCTTGCTGATGAAAGCACTGTAACAGCCAGGATTGATTTCTTAGGTAGCCGTAGTAGAGAAGCAAATATGAAGGTAATAATGAGAAATGACGTAATCACAGCTGTACCAAGAGCTGTTACAGCCAAAATCATCCAAGGTGAAAATTTTTGAAGGTCTCCTTTCGCTGTTGCTTGACTAATTTTCACCCAAAACATAACAAGAAGAGCCCCAGAAGTGACGAACTTCAGAGATGTATGTAGTTTGACAACAATCTTTTTCACCAATCCAATGAATCTTAAAAGTCGTCCAACCTGAAAAATATCATACAATAAAATTTGTTTTGGAATAGAAAAATGACGTAGTGCAAATATCCAGGTAATTTTAACAGAACCAGATTATGCAAGGGTGATATACACAACCAAGTATTTCAGTAGCCTGATGTTTGGTTAAAATTAACCCTTTTTCATCATCATGGCGAAAACCCCTTCGTCGTTTGAATCGCTGGAGATTGGTGGAACACCATCTGTTACTTCCAATCTATCTCTTGAGAATTAAAAGACAATAAAATGACGGTCCGGTTGGTGCTGAAAACAATGAGATATCTTGCTAAAGTTCATTAACATGGCGCCCAACGTAACTTGTAAGTCAGGCAAGAATACGTAAACTTATCTCTTTTGTAAGCTCCGTTAATATAGGCTAGGTTAACTCAGGTCCTGTTCGTTTCTCCAGTGCTGATCTTCCATGGTCATGTTGTTTCATAAAAACATGCTACGTACTCCGAATACATGCAGAAACAATCAATTGGTCATCAACATGGCGCCAGAGGGAACATGCATGCCAAGGCAAAAATATGTAAATTATTTATTATTCCTGTTCCTTCCCATAGTGCGTTCTCCCATGGACGTGTTGTTTTATAACATGTCATAACGTACTTCAATGTCTATCGTAATTTGTTGTATCTCATGTTTGTGAATAATATTGACAAATGTATTGAAATAACATAAAGTAAATATAATGCACTGAATATACAAACAATTATTGATACTTACAATCAAAGGTAAAAGAATAAACAAAACCACTCCAGGCAATATGGTGAGAAAACTGACACTGGCAGTCTGAAATGCTGGTATCAACCATGTGGTCATAACAGGAACTGTAAAGACTGATATAATGGTCGCAATCACTGCAATCAGTAATGTCAATGCTCGATCACCATTGGCTGCTGTTACCTACAAAAGAATAAAACAACGTTAGAAAATTGGACAAGCATTCACCTTACTGATCTGGCTGTTGCTGAAGCAAGCTAAGACTACTTGTTGGATACAGATGTATAAAGTGTATAGTAACTGTAATACGAAGGGGTTACGCAGGCTAGGAGTAAAATTTTCACGGACATTGTTCAAAATTTTTTTAACTTGGAGTTAATGATACCCTGAATGAGAGGGAGAGGGTTTCCTGTTTTGCGATAGTCTGCGAAGGAAATCGCCTGGTACGAAGCTATAGGGATCGCCTCAGAAAATCTCAAACCCATTTATCTACTATTTGTAGCGGGCTCAGCTAGCGCACCTATAAGTACAACTAACAAGAATAATCTACAACCACTTTGATCGAGCTATCGCCAAAGAAATATGTCCGAGCAACCTGAACAAGTCCTACAATTTCATGAGAGTACTCCTACAGAGGTGCTTCGTACATCTATAGTGATGCACAGACATTGGATCGGTGGTAATTATCTTTTATACGTCTCTTCATGCTGTATTACAACGTATTCTGAACTTTTTACCATAGTCACAGTACGGTGGTTCTGAAGTCATGCATACTATAAGTGTCGCGACTGTTAATTAGATTTCCGTTTCAATATGTTTAAGTTAAAACCGAACGCTTACGAGGCCGGACTCATATTTTGGACTTATATTTTGGATTAATAGTTGTGACTAACTATAAGCTAGTATATACCGTTATACGTCTTATCTCAACGTGTTGTCTCGTAGCTCAATATCTCTCGTTTTACTTTTATCCGCCCTCGCCCTCCGTGTGACAACCCGCAGCCGTCATAGCATTCGCTAATATTTTATCTTCCAAACTTTGCAAAGTTTTCTTTTTACGAGTTGTTTTTAATCTTTGCTCATTAGTCTATATAGTCTAACCTGCCGTTACGCTTTAGGTATCCTGTACTGCTGTAGTTATAGCAGGGCCTTTTTTAAGAAATCGTTAGTGTGGGGGGGGGGCGCATCGTCGAAAGGGGACGTAGCAAGTAGGTGGTGTATTACAGGTGTGGGAAGGTGAAGGAGGTCTTGGGGTGCTCCCCCAGAAAATTTTTGTATTCTTGAGTCTCTGTGGCTTGATTTCCTGCATTTTCAGAGACAATTTTTGATATATTCCATCTAAACGGAGCCAGGTTTTGTTGTGAGAATACCATAACTTTCCTCTAAACTCAGTTTTCCCCCCTTTTTTGCTTATACTTTGGACAAAAGGGACCTTCACTGGGGGGGCCAAAATAGCTTACTGGGAGGCCAACATGGGGGCTGGGGAGGCTTTGGCCCCTCCAGTACATTAGTTAAAAAAAGGCCCTGAGTTATAGTTATACACATGGTTTTAACGCACTATGTTTAGTCTAGGTTTTTACGTGCTTATTTAACCTATATTTTGCCATACTATTGCCTAGTTTTACTTTTAGCATTGGTGTATTATATATATTGGGAATTGATTGAGATTTGGGACATTAGTCCTTACAGTTCCCTCCTTGCCAGGCAATTTCTGCGTACATGTTTATTCTTGCATAACGTCTGACTCAAGGTTGAATTAAGGATGAATAACAATGTAAAGTTTTAATGACTAGGAAGCTTTCTATTGTCGACGATACTTGCGTGTTGGCCGCCACACGTAATGTCTTAAATATTTTATTTTAATATTTGTATTTGCTGGGGGTACAAAGTCACAAGAATAGTTGTACCTCGTGGTGTGATCTATTTTGCCATGAGATAATATCAACATGTGGTGTTTCACTTACTTGCAACGAGATAATCTTTGACCTGTTGTTATATGACTTGTTTTGCCATGAGATGGTCTGAACATGTGGCGTTTCATATATTTTCCCATCAGCTTATTATTTTCTATAGATTATTTAACTTGTGTGAGATTTGCTTTGCCATGAGATAATTTCAACATGTGGCCTCGTAAGCGTTCGGTTTTAACTTAAACATATTGAAACGGAAATCTAATAGTAGGTTTAAGCCAAGTCTCTGAGAGAACGCAAACGTCTATATTTGGTTACGTTTGTAAGTTAATTCTAAATAGAGTGCCGAACAAGCGTCCGGGCGGTCCAGCTTAACTAGAGATCTAGCGTTTATTACAATACACGTAGCCGTAGGAATAGAGCGGCTTTTCGGTGGGCCAGATTTACTAACATTTATATAAGAGCTCGCTCAGCTCGGGGTCTGATATCTAGTTGTGGATGACCTCGGCTGTGCTTTACATTACGAAAAATGGTATTCCTAGCAGTTATATGGACAGGGATGAAGTGAGTTTGCGCTAGGGATCCACCTTTTGTCTCTCCCATGGTTGAACATCTTTTAAAACGATGGAAAAACGCTATAAACAAGAAAGACGTTGAATCAAGTCATTTCTTACAAGAAAGGATAAATAAACTTATACAAGAAAACCAGCTTAAGGCAGTTAAACAAGAAAATAAGAATCAAGCCTGTGGGACAAAGAAATGGTGGTCTATAACAACATATCTGGCCGTGCAAATTGCGATGTTCCTCTAAGTTTTCTCATTCACCGTAAGGTAATGAATGAGTACTCAACACAGATTCCGAGTATATTACCCCTCAAACTATTAGTATTCCTGACGGCACTAGAGTACCTGAACTGTCCCATAAAACCGAAATATCCCATGTTATGACGAATGAAATTCACAAGGACCAGTTTGCGTACAGAAAAGGCCACAATTCAACAATGGCTTTAATAAAAACTCGTTCGACTTTAGCAAGGCTTTTGATTCAGTGCCACATGAAATTTTGTGTAAAAAGTTAAAGCAGCTTCCTATAAATCCGTATGTTATTAACTGTATTATAAATTTCCTAACAGACAGACGTCAACGAGTTGTCGTAGACGGTATAAAGACAGAGTTCCTTGCCATAAATCGTGGTGTCCCCCAGGGAACAGTGTTAGGACCTGTCCTATTTTCAATCATGATAAAAGAACTGAAATGATATAAGAAAATTTGCGGACGATATGAATTTAAGTGTTAAAGTAACAAATGATAGTGATACGTCAGACATTGAGACCAAAAACATCATTGACTGGGCTGATACAAATCGTATGAAATTAAATTAAAGAAAAACATGGGAGATGGTTATATATGGCAATATAGCACATCCACTTCCTGATCCATTACCTGCGATAACTCGTAAAAGCTGGCTGAAAGTTCTCGGTGCGACATTCCAAGAAAACCCATTGAATTGAGACATGCACTTTGACGAATTAATGAGCAAGGCCTGTGGCAGAATGTACATTATCCGTATTTGCAAATATTATGGTTTTCCCAAGCAGCAATTGGATCTACTCTTCCATAGCCTCATTGTATCTGTATTAGTTTTTAGTATAGAAGTTTGGGGATGTGCATCATACAACAAGTACCTTAGCCAAATTGACAAATCATTCAATCGTGCACATATAGGTATGGTTATCTTCTTCATAAACTATCCATTGTGGATATGCTAAGTAATAAAGACAAGAAATTGTGGGCTAAGATTACGACTGACCCCAACCATGCATTGCAGGACCTCGGTTGCCACCTACACGTGATTTTAAATTACGTAAGCGCGGACATGAATACGAATTGCCTTTTATTAGAACAGAAAGATTTAAAACTGCCTTTTTATAATTATTGAATTAATTCACGTAGGTTTCTGAGAACGGAGATATTTAAGCGCACATTTGTAAATAGATGCCTTTTTAACTTACATAATGATCGAATTAATTCTTATAGGTTTTTAAGATCACGCAATGACTGTATTATATAGTAGGTTAATGTAAAGAACTTAACCAAGTTCGGTATTATATTGTAAACTCACACGTTTGTTGTAGAGCACTTTTTAACAAAGATTTATTTATAAACTCCATTTGAAAGGCAAATCTTGATGCGGGCGAGACCTTACACAATTTTCTTTCGGGATGCGCATTAACATTGGGCTGACTGGTTAGGCTAGCTAGTACTGACTTTACTATTACGCTCACTCCTCCGCAGAGCCAATTATACGATCAGATTAATGTTCCATTGCGCTAGAAGGTACACAGTATGAAGTTAACCGCTGAATTCATCTTTTTCTCGCGCGCCTTTCAAAATTCAAAGCCTCTGGGGAGGAGAGAGGTAATTACATACAGTACTTTATTTCCAGGGAGACAGGAATCTTTAATTGCAAAAAGACATCACCATTAGTGTGTGATTTTCAAACTTTAATTACTTGTTAGTTAGACACATTATTTATTTTATAACAAGACGCTCTAGAGAGCGTTAAGCTGGGGCTATTTAAGGGATGGAGAAAATAGCCAAGCGTGGCAGCGTCACAGTATAGAGACGACCAGTAGTTTTTTCTAATAAATAGAGCTCCGCGTGACCGCGTTATTGCGCGTTTATGTCTCAATTATATTCAACACTGATGTCTAGTTTCTCTTTAGTTTCCCACAAATACAAATAAATACCCACGTATGGTACGTTCGCTCAACTGAATTTATGTGGTTTTTCCCCGATAATGATCAATATAAAATCTGATTGTAATGATCAAGAATCACTGTTTTCTTTTTTAACTATATTTGTTTTGTGCGACGGACTTCTAAATGGGAACAGACATGAAACTAATGGTGTTTGTATGGCGTCAATTGTCAGCCAATTTGCGAAAGTCTACTGACCAGATCTGCGGGCATAAACGAGGGCTTAACCATGCTATATGTTAAAACACACCACGCACTGTCACTAGCTAGACTTGGCCTGCTGTGCAGACATCGCTCGTAAACAACCTTTATTATAAGACTATGCATCTCAAACAATATCTTAAGTCAATTGCAAAAACAAATTTCTATTCAAATTCAAATTAATATCGTGGGTTCAACTTAAGCCTGGTTTTATTTATCGCCTATGGTCGGCGATACATTGTTATTGATCATTGAAGGAGAAAATTATTTCATGTAGACAAAGTATTTTACTCATCAATGATAAAAAATAATGAAAACCTGTCGCCGATTAATGAAAACCAGGCTTTAGAATCACTCATCAAATTATAAGCCTATTAATACTGTCTCAGTCAAGTGTCCTCTTCGTTTTGAGAAGTTAAATTAACTAGAAAACATTCCAGTCAGAATCTTTACGGCTGATCGAAGCACAACTGCGTCAAATTCAATAGGTAAATATCTTAATCATGCTGGTTTACATGGAATATAATTATCAAACTCGTTTCTGTTATCACACTGGTCTCCAGCATCAAATTCAATTAATGTATATTAATGCAAAGTTAAAGACTTTTATTTCGATATTAAAGAAATAAACTTGTCTAGTGTCTTTGTCTTTGAAATAGGTTTACGTTCTTAGACGTTTTTTATCAAAGCATACTTATATAATGCAGCGCCTACAATCAATATATTATATTATTGTTACCGATAAGTAAGATTTACTTATTGGCAACAATAATGTCATATATATAGATGCATTATTACTGCAGTACTACAGAAAATAGTTCATGTTCGGTCATCTGGCATATTGGTCAATTGGATTATTGGTCTATGTTTGTCACGAAATCCAATTGGCAATTCACCAGGACGCTTTGAGTGCTTTGAGCGCATGCATTGACCATGCATGGGCATGGTCTATCCTTAATGTTACAAATAGAATGTTTCCATGACCTGCATCATGGGCAACCTGACATAAGCATATACTTAAACCGTTTACACATTACTTTCTACTGACATCTCAAACGACATGTGCATAGTGCGGCATGTAAATTTATCAATATTTAGCAAATAAATTAATTGTCGTGTTTTCCATGTTTTCTAAATGATTTATAACAAGAGAAATACTTAGTCTTATAGTCTTAAAATAAGCTCCATGGTTTATGTACTGTATTATCACACTTTTACCTTTCGAACGAAGGCTAATTTCATCGCAGGATTAGTAACTGCATCAAGGGTAGCTAGTAAGGTCAATTGGCTATACTATCCTCCTAGCGAAGCCGAAGGGTCTTCGTTCGAAATGTCGAAATTTCTCAGGTAGTTAAGGCACAAATTACGGCAGCGTTTATATACTGTACTTTACTGTACACGTACAAATAAGAAATCACGCAGCAACCGTTTATATACAGTATCTTATAAAAAATACACTTACCACAACAGTAGGAAATGCTGACGCGCATGGAGAAACACAAAATATCTGTAGACCAATACGAAATTCTTCCGGACCAAAATCTGGTAATTCAATTGACCAGCTCTTGTTTAATGTAACATTTTCTGAATGTAAACCTGACCTGGGAACATCTCGAAACTTTGGTAACATCAGTAACTTCGTTCCAATAACTGGAGTGAGCAGTAGAACAACGATTAATCCCAAGGCAGTCTCTTTATAACAACGTAGAGCAGATCGAATCTCTGTTAAACGAAATTTCGTTCCGATTACAAAAAATAATGTGACAATACACATCTGCACAACAGGTAGTTTTCCATTAAGGTAGACTGCAGGAGCAGGGAAAATAATTCCAAGAGGAATGATAAATAATGTTCCAATAGGAAGGAAATGTTTGGAAAAAAATGCCGTAATCGCTTCGCCTTTGCACATTTTGATATTTTGCTATATATCGACCAAGGTAGCTTAAGTCGTTGTTTGTACACTTTCCTATGTTAATTGTGAAAGCAATCGCAAGTCTGATAAGAGCTCTCAAGTTAGCTGTGCTTTTATAGCCTATAATGTAGGTTTTGCATGTGTAATCTTTCATCGTCATCCCGGTTGTAGGTATACGTAGACCAGCTCAAGCACGTAAAATTGTAAGGCATAGAACGAAACCCGGACTTGGACCCGAAACGGACTCCGTAGAATCGATCTCGTCATAAATCGACTCGTCATAAATCGATTAACATTTAATTATATACCATATTTTTAAAGATGTAACTTTAGACTTTAAAATAACTTATTTTTCTTGTAAATTAGACAAAACCATAAACATTATTGCATCAGTCTTCATTTGCGTGGCAATGCAAAATATCGCCAAATGTAAACACTGGTCGCGAATAAGTAGACTAAAATTGAAGCAGATTAATGCGTCGACGTCTGATTTTCGCCCATTTGTCAACCATGCACTATTTTAATTTATGCAGATCTTGTCAACAATGACCACGCATCAGTTTTCAGGGTTGGGTTACGAGTCGGGTCATATTCGTCGCAAAACACAGGTTGCATGACCTGTTTTTGGCATTTGAACAAATAGTGTCGTTGGCCATAAGGCCATTTCACGAAAAGATTCCATATTCTAAACAAAAAGTAAAATAATTCCCTATTCCAAAATTCCTCCCCGTCCCTCGAACGAGTTTGAGAGTTATTTTACCAAAAAATGAGTTATTTTACGGAGTCTGAATCCGGGTCCGAGTCCAAGTCCTGTTTTCGTAGTATGCCGAAACTCAAATAACTCGCCATCTGCTTGAAATGATTTCCGGTCATGTACAAAGAGCATATTTTGGGATAAATGTATTATATTTATGGCATTATAAGCATTTGAAATTCTGCATTGCTAGGATGTTTTGAGGTTAACTAAGAGTAAGATGTGGTTTACAACATTTTAGGATTTATGCCAACTGCAACGTAGTATTTTAAAGCAGAAATGAAGACGTTTTAGGGCTTTAGCCTTTTACTCTGTTAATTTAATTTTGGTTTGACGCAATCCAACTGTGAGACGTGTTAGTGTTTGGATAACCTTTGATATATGAGAATTGAGCTATGCCCTTTGAGGCTTTGATGTTGCCTGCCTATATTGAATGGCCAAATTTTACAGGAAAGTTTTGGAATTTAATCAAGTCCATACGTCAAGCAATAAACCGATTGAGGACCAAAGACAACCGAAACTGTCAAAACTAATTAAGTATACCTTGATCGATAATATTGATCCTCGTGAATACGTCATTTTGGAATTTTTGGGAAGTTTTTTTGCAGTTCGTGATAAAGACGTATGTGATTCAAACGGGCGTGCTTCTCATTCTGCTTCTGCTGGAAATCGAGCGAAAGTAGAAATACTTAAATTCACACGTTATCATAATTTATGCATTTGGTACGGCTCATGTAAAGGCGTAAAGCACGGCTGGTTCGCCTTGTGAATAGGGCGCCGTCTTAACCTCGCCGTAATTTACAATTATCTGTAGAGGACTTATAGATTGGGCCAATATTACGCATTTATGGATGATATATATTCATCTATACATTTGTACACATAAACCGTAAACCTCCGACCGTATATATAAGCCTTAATTGGGTTCATGGGCCCCGGATTGGGACCGGTTAGATTTGTTCGTAAGCATTTTAATGAACTTATTGGTTGTACTTGGTTCACTCAGTCACTCAGAGTCTGTCAGATACTGAGAAACAAAATAGTGACTTAATACATTGCTGGAGGGCAATATATACACAGAGCCAGAGGGCATATTCAAACGTTTTGAGTAGTTTTGAGTTAGTCATCTAATGAATGCTAAATTGCTAATATAAAATTAAAAAAACTATATATATACAGTACAAAGACAAGGTGTTATAGATCTTGTCAGCACAAGCACATCACCTTCCAAGCGCGCTTGCTAGTGTGACAGCGCAAAACGGCAAAATCCAAGCACACTTGAAAACTGATACGATTCGCTTAAAATATCAACGGCACCGCAATATGTGTCGTTTCTAATCTCGTAAAATAAATATACTTAATGTCTGTTGCGCAAAATGCGCTCAACTGCCCGTACAAGTGATGAGTACAACAAAAATTAGCTGGTATTAATCACGAAATTCCATACCAGTGAAGTTGTCACAGTACCAGCCTAAACAAATCTGTGTCTGGATGAATCGATAATCGAGACAAAAAAGTATAAAGCGTGTACCTCTGAAGAAATATGTCTGTTGAGTGTAATGCTTATTCGTATCGGATTATCAGATGGTCATATATGCAACCACACTATAGCCTGCGTAGCTGGCGGTTTTAAGGGGTTGGGGCTAACCACACGAGACAAGCAAGCACCAGAGACTCAGAGAGCAAGCACATTCTAGCGCGAGCTTGCCTGACGTCACAAGCAAACATATATATCCGTACTGCGTACTTCCGGATATTAATACAAATAATATTATGAAGATCCGGGAATATTGAATTAATCTTTGTCAAATTGATCATGAATTAAACATGGTGTTTTCCACAAATCAGTCTATGTTATGGATAGAGATATCACCATTCAAACCTAAAAGGAACTTAAAATAATTTTTATCAAATCATCATGAACCAAAATTATTCTGTACATTCCCGTATAATCTCTCTATATTGGGGCAACACACTATTATATATTTGTTCTATTTTATATGGTATCGAGGCAATCGAGCACTCTTATAAACACATTTATATAATCTCTCTATATTGGGGCAATACACTATATATATTTGCTCTATATTTTATGGTATCGAGCACTCTTATAAACACATTTATAATCTCCGGCTATATTCCAAGCATCAAATGTATTTTATAGTCCAATACTAATATAGGCCCATTTTCACTTGATACTTGGCATGGGGAAGAAAGTGGCACTTTTTTGGCAAAGAACTGGACTCCGATCCGAGTGTAAATATGTCGAGTCATTTTTATTCTTCGGGCACCAGTGCCCTTTTTTACCCTGGTAAATGACATGCGAAATTCATGATTCACATTTTGGCAAGACTTTCGCTGAAACTCAAATATATAATGAGACCAGCAACCATGCCGACATTATTGTTCATGACCTGACTCGTCCCCAGTCACTCACCCGCGTTGAAAATTGGAAATGCATATTGTTGTGTTAGACTATTCCCATGGATCACTGCGCGAACATTTTTCCAAGCAATTTAGAGGGACTGTGGAAGAGTCAGGTAATTTCGTGATATGCATGGTATATATATATATATGTTTTATCAGTAATGTTTTATCAGCATTTTTGGTAAACAGGAAGGGATAATGACTAAAGCAACGAACGTCTTTGCGGGAATACACAAAATGTCTTTGTTTCAACGACTCTTTATAAGTTTATGTAAAGTATAATTTGTCTATTAACTAATAAATTAACTTTATTTAACGTAATACAGTGTACAATTCTCACGCAATTTTAACTCATGGTGAACTAGTTTGCAAACATATCTGATAGTTGTATGAAATAGGCCGTGATATTAAGTAATATTCTCTACAACTGACAAACTGTGTTAGTTCGTCTATTTTTTCATCTGACCATTATGTCTTTGATTGTTGCAATCTATATATATATAGATTTTCGCTTACCTCAAAACTGGTCTGCAACAGGCTGTTTCATCTTTAAATAAATCCTTTTACAGGATTCTTTTACAGATGAAACAGCCTGTTGCAGACCAGTTTTGAGGTAAGCGAAAATATATAATTTGCTCTAACTATATGTTGTCGAGCACTCTTTGCGTTCTATATATATATATATTTAGTAGAATCATACTAGTATACTATTGCAAATGCTATAATTTGATTGGCTACGCTACTCGCTATCTAATTGTCGATAGATAGCGAGTAGCGAAACAGCCATCTCCTCGGCGCGATTTTTAACGAATGTGTTTCAATAAATTATGAAAATTAAAACGTTTTGAAATACTGTTTTCTTGCTGGTTTCTACTAAAACAATTAGATTATTCGCTCTCGATTTCATAGAAATCTTGAGCTCATAATCTAATTGTTAAATATATAGACACTTCACGCATGTCTGGATGCGCATGTGTCTGAGTATTGTACCACATGCGCTTGGTGAGGGCAAGAGTATGGTGTATAAATACGAAGTCACTCGCATCTAGACTGCGTTACAAGCTGCACTGACGAGCCGTTGAACGGCGAAACATGCTTGTCTGCAGATTTCACTATATATATATATATGCATGTATATATGAGCGTGTTTTGGTTCACGAAATGCCAAAGAGTGCTCGATATCATATAGCTACTAGATAGAGCAAATATATAGTTTTCGCTTACCTCAAGGTATCCACTACATGCAGTTTGCAAAGGACAATCTTTTTTGAATTAGCTGTATATATATAATAATTCTTATACGAGCGATTTATAACCGCCCCCAGGACTCACCCATGCAGGAGCAGGGACGTAGCGAAGCATTTGCAGTTGGGGGGGGGGGGGGGGTGTCAAAGAACTTCGATGTTAAAATTTATCTGTAGTAGCATGATGCTTATAATGGACCTTTTTCTGAGTGATTATCATTGTAACACTGAGTTGTTTAAAAGATAAGGGGATTTGGGGGCTATCCCCCAGAAGATTTTTTTATTTTTGAGGCTCCAGGATTGCATTTCTGGCGGTTTCTGAAGCGATTTTGCAAACGAATTGCGTCCAAATTGATTGTATTTTGCACAAAATTTTAGTTATGTGCAGGTTTTTAAATAGATCAGGTTCTTTCAAGTAATTTAACATTCAATTTTAGTTATCACTTTACAAAATATAACGACTTTATCCTCCAAACATTACCTGAAAATGTAAATTTCTTACCTCGAATTTTACCCGATTTTTTTTACCTTTTACGGTTGGGGGGGCGGCTATTACACCCCCACACCCCCGCTCGCTTCGGCCCTGCCCAGGAGATTTACGTCCTATCCGGCATTATACGTTATAGTATTTTCCGCATAAAGTAAGATCGCCTGTCATATTATGTCAAATGCGTAAAGGCTCTTTTAACCCAACCCTAATTTACACTTGCATGATTTTGCTGGAATTTTCCTTATCCTAACGTTTGTGGTTAAGATTTACCTAGTGGGAGGTAGTTCCTGTCAGACATTCTGCGGTGAAGTAGTTTTGTAAGTCTTCCTCTGCTCTCAATCGCTTCATTAGTACGTATGGCATGCATGTGTTTTATTTTATTTATATTATTATGTAAACTTTTTACATTAGTACACGATTAGTACGTATGACATGACATGTGTCCAGTATAGGTAAGCAGGTTTTTTATATATTGTGTAATACTAGACGTGATAGTAATGTAAACGTTAGTTAATAGTCTAGTAAGTTTGTAAGCTTCGTATATGGTGGGTAAAAGTTGTTCTCAAGCTTTATTACTCAGAAAATACTTCTGAGTCCTCGAGCGGGATCGAACCGCGACCTCTTATAGTTTCTAGATAAGCGCGCTAACCAACTGCGCCACCGAGAACTCAGGTACTCGGCGAGAGGTTTTTCGCGATCTGGTCCGAGTAATAATGTTATTATATGTCTGCTTCGTACTTGAAGTGCGTATGATTACGAAATGTTGTGATAAGTTCACTCGGAAATATGATAGGGAGAAATGTTCTTCGAGTGAATTATTAACTGAGTAATGTACGAAATTCAGCAAAATAATTAATAAATCCCAGGCCATTATCGGACTTGACCGTGTAGCTCAGTAGGTAGAGCATTTCGAAGTCCCAGCCACGGCAAGCAGTATTTTCTGCTTACCAGTGGCGAAGCCAGCCTGACAATTTGGTCATGCAATGCAAATATTTTCCGTGTTCATAGACTGTGAAAACAATCAATTTCTAAAGAAATGCATAGCATGACCAAATTGTCAGGCTGGCTTCGCTACTGCTGCTTACACGGTTTGCAATAATTCACTCGAAGAACATTTCTAAATTTCTTCCTATATATATATATATATATATTATGGTGTATAAATACGAAGTCACTCGCATCTAGACTGCGTTACAAGCTGCACTGACGAGCCGTTGAACGGCGAAACATGCATGTCTGCAGATTTGACTATATATGCTCCTTCACTTTGTGTTGTTGAGCACTCTGTGAGGTTAATTGGTGGCTATAAGCTATAATGCAAAAGCTCGCTTCCCTTGTGGTCGTTTGAGCACTCTGGCCCCAAGACACTTCACGCATGTCTGGATGCGCATGTGTCTGAGTATTGTACCACATGCGCTTGGTGAGGGCAAGAGTATGGTGTATAAATACGAAGTCACTCGCATCTAGACTGTGTTACAAGCTGCACTGACGAGCCGTTGAACGGCGAAACATGCATGTCTGCAGATTTGACTATATATGCTCCTTCACTTTGTGTTGTTGAGCACTCTGTGAGGTTAATTGGTGGCTATAAGCTATAATGCAAAAGCTCGCTTCCCTTGTGGTCGTTTGAGCACTCTGGCCCCAAGACACTTCACGCATGTCTGGATGCGCATGTGTCTGAGTATTGTACCACATGCGCTTGGTGAGGGCAAGAGTATGGTGTATAAATACGAAGTCACTCGCATCTAGACTGCGAATGAATCAAGGTGGGATTTATGGCTGACATACAATTTTGTGATCGAACTAGTTCGAGGCATTTTCCACTACGTTATAACGACAGGAGTCACGAATATTCATAAGTTTTGCAGCACTTTAATTGCAAATTGGTATACAGGGTGTATAAAAAACAAACCTTTTGAAATTAGCATATTCTTCTTAATGATAAGATTTTATACCCTTGGGAATTTAAAATGCCTTCTAATCGTATGCGTAGCATAAAGTCTTGTACTTAAGAACAATATGTTAATTTCGTAGGAATCCACTGAGGTTTGTCAAATTCTTGGTGATTCCCAGCAAGCCTTTCGCGCTTGTATTCGACTTTTCCGCTTTGCTCGGAGACAACCTTAATTGAAATAGCTGTATGTATGCCGATATTCAAATATAAAATGAAACTTCAGCCATTATATGATGCAATTATTTTGGTTTAATAGAACAAACATTAGGATTGAGACCCAATCTACGCACTGCATGATTTGCGACGTCATGAGACGTTTTTGCCTCCCAATGAGATATTTCAATTAGTGAGAATAGATCCGAATTTGAACCGATTATAAAAAGAAAATTGGATCTTTCCATCATGGATGTCAGTTTCAATTTTACAGAACATTCCTAATCCTGCATATAACAAGGTAGCTACAGTCTAAGAGCTGTTTTGAATTAACTGTTTCCATCACTATTTGGATTTTCTATACAACTGTCTGACGCTGGTTATCAACGAGTTCGTCTCAAGCATCTCGTTATTCTGTAAATCTTCCAGGCAATATATTTATATCAAAGGGCTTAGCGCATAGCTCATGACGTGAAGCAGTTGAACCTTTTAGGTCATTAAATACTCGCAGCCGGATCCTATACATAGCCATGAAAAAATTTTCTCTTTGTACATGACCGGAAGACATGCATATCACGCAATTTGCGGGTTTTGATGTTTACCTGCGTGTTTGAGCTGGTTTACCTACAACCGGGATGACGATGAAATATAACATGCGACACCTACGCTATAGGAGTGTAGCCTTTGAAAACCACAGCTTATACTTGAGAGCTCTTATCAGACTTGCGATTGCTTTCAAAACATAACAGTAGGAAAGTGTACAAACAACGACAAGCTACCTCGATCGATATATAGCGAACTATCAAAATGTGCAAGGGTAAAGTGATTGCGGCATTTTTTTCTAAACATTTCCTTCCTATTGGAACATTATTTATCATTCCTCTTGGAATTATTTTCCCTGCTCCTGCAGTCTACCTTAATGGAAAACTACCTGTTGTGCAGATGTGTATTGTCACATTATTTTTTGTAATCGGAACGAAATTTCGTTTAACAGAGATTCGATCTGCTCTTCGTTGCTATAAAGAGACTGCCTTGGGAGTAATCATTGTTCTACTGCTCACACCAGTTGTTGGAACGAAGTTACTGATGTTACCAAAGTTTCGAGATGTTCCCAGTTCAGGTTTACATGCAGATAATGGCACATTGAACAAGAGCTGGTCAATTGAATTACCAGACTTAGGTCCGGAGGAATTTCGTATTGGTCTACAGATATTTTGTATTTCTCCATGCGCGTCAGCATTTCCTACTGTTGTGGTAAGTGTATTTTTGATAAAATATTGTATAAACGCTGAGTACGCTGTGGGTTTGTGTCTTTAAAAGATTAAAAAACATTTCACCACATTTCGAGTGAAGGTAGCCAACAAACCTACAGGAGGTCACTATATCAAGTATAATTAGCTCGGAAATTTGAAGTGTTATAATTTTTTCCAGGCAGTTTAGGTATAAACCATGGCAACAAAGATTCAACCTACATGCATTTATTGGGCTCACATTTGAAATGGTCATAATGTATCAACCCTTAAAGGTTTAGCATCGGCTCATTGTCGGCAATCTGATAGACCTAAATTAAGGAAGGAAGTGGTTCAGATGCTTTTAGTCAGACACGCATGATGGAAGATTTCAGTGGCCATACAGTATGATGCCGCTACACTATAGTCTATACCATGTTCACATTTATGAAAAATGTTTGTTCATGGAAACTTTTTCATTTGTAAAGGTGCAAGCGCTCAAAGCATCAAATAAGCACGCATCAAACATGTCTGATAAATGATAATACATATAGTAGTTTGCTTTATTAGATTATTATCGAGAAATAAGGCTGATATATCTGATTATCAGAATGTATGACAGTGCATGTATCTTCTTCCAGACACAATTTTTAAGAATATTATATTTGAACTTAATACCGGACTTTATGCCGGACGCCAATGACAATGTTTATATAACAATGACTGTCAATGTGATAAGAGACTGGCCAGTTTTATAATTATAGTTAATAGAAATCAGCAATTCAAGATATTTTATACTAATACTCTTTGACATTGTGCCTCAGCAGTTGTAAAGATGTATATATTTTGGCTTTCATTTCTGGAAAGAACTAAACATTTTATTTACGTTGTATACGAAATATAATCACCTTAATAACATTATACAGCAATTGGTCTAGTGAGTAGTTTGGTGCAGCAATGTTGAATCTCAGTTTAGACTTCGACTTAAAAATAGGCTTTAATCAAAGGTTGTTTACAAGCAATGGGTGCACAGTAGGCCAAGGCCACCCCAAGGTAGAAGTCGATCGAGAATTAGCGTGTCGTGTGGCCATGACAATGTCATAAATTGGAAAGAATCAGTGAGATGTGTCCAGCTAGTGACAGTAATTAAACAATCAAAGTCAAACTGATGCCATATGGGCAACAACCCGGTTAAAATAACGTTTTTTTATGTCAAGGAAATACTTTTCTGATTATCAGGACAAAGACCATTAGTTTCATGTCTGTTTTCTATTTAATTAGTAGTGCGTTGAATAAAGCAAATATCGTTTATGTACAAGAAAACAGTGATTCTTGATTATTACCGAGTCAGATTTTATACTTGCATGCTACAGTGATTATTTTCGGAGGAAACATGCTGATGATGTGTGCAGTGAATTTTAAAATTTCCGCCGCTGAGTTCATCCTAGTATGGAAGAACTCTTACAGCTACACGCAGCAAGTCTTCCGGGAAAGTTCTGGCAAACAAATCACGCATTTAATATTTGATCAAAGTGATGCGAGTTGTACGTCAAACGCAGTTTATTCGTGTGCGGACACCATAGTAGCCCAGTAAAATCACACACCTGCATATTCCTTTTTCCTTATAGAGTTTCCTGTCTACCTAGAGATAAACAACTGGACATAATTGCACTACTGTCCAGAAATAACCAAACATTGCGGTTACTTTGCGATGAGGTTCGGTTGAGGTTACGACTTACGAGGTTTAACGGCGCGGTTCAACCTATGTCCGACGACTGAGGTTTAATTTCCGGGTCATGTGTATAATCATTTTCATTTGAAATGCATTGGGACAGATGCTCTAATACCTATAATTTTAACAAACTTCGATTCCCGCGCCCCCTATTCAATGCTGTGTACCACTTACCATCATATTTTGTGCGCTATTCATTGTGTGTGTTTTCATTGGGAAAACAACGTTAATTGGGGGAAAGGGGGAGGGAGATTAATATGTGTAACAACTGTAAAATCACGACTTACGATCTAAAACTGCGAGTGTCCCAATAACTTTTGAAAATGATTGTAGGTTCATTCTCAATTTAACTGAGGTTAACTGAACGCGTTTTTTGTATGGTTATTTCTCAATGGATAGTACTGTACCAATATAATCCGTGGTAGTCTCATAATGTTACGGTGATGTTGCAGGCTGGCCTACCACGGATTATATCATACTACTTTTTATGAATTTCAATAGTAGACGCATCGTGATCGAAGTATGTTATTCTATGCACATGAAATTGTTACCTGTTGTACAGATGCTTGGACAATTTGATCAAGTTCGTCATCAGTAACACAATTTCTCTTTTGTATTCCATGTTTTTCACAAAATCGTTTTATACTTTTAACACTTAACCCTCTCTGATTTGGAAAAATCATCTGTAAATTATCAGCAACTTCTTCTAGCGTATGATTTCGGGAAAGTTCACGAACAGCTTCAACACTCACAAGATCTTCTAGTGCCGCCATTTTGAAAGAATGTGAATATAAAGTAAACTGGGTTGCACGCAAAAATAGAAAATAAGCAATCGTTATTTTCATTTCTCATTTTTCGAAATTGCGAAAAATGAATGACCCTAGAATTTGAAACTTAAGAATTTGAGTGAAACGTTTTCATTTTCCGATAATTTGAAATTTAAAAATTGAAATATTTAAATTCATTTTTCATTTTTCTAGAAATGAAAAATGATTTTTGTTCAATTTTAAGCAATTTTCATTTTTCGAAACTGTAAAAAAATGGATGACCCACGGATTGCAGAAAAGCCCCTGATTCAAAAGTTCATTTCACGCAATAATCTCCCTCCCCCTTTCCAATCAATGTTTTTTCTCAATCCAAACACAACAGCGCATCAAATATTCAAATATGATGGTAAGTGGGATCATTGACAATCGAGAGGAATTCCTCTCGATAGTCTATGGTGGGATACAACATTGAATAGGGGTCTGGAGGGTCGATACTGAGTTCAGTTTTCACGAAATCCAGATCAAAGTTTCCGCCAGTCAAGAATGTTAATCATCAGTTGCGGCAAGAGTGCGTTAGATAACGAATGCCGTGGATGATAATTTTTATGTACTTATCCTTAATCAAGTGTTTTCGGATACTGTAATAGTCAGTGTTGAAACAATTGTAGACAAAAATTTTACAATCTCAAATCGGCATCTGTAATCACCACTTATAAGGGTGGATTACATAACGAATGCTTGACAAGAGGTGTTGAGAAGCATATGTTAATCTTGCATGGTGGGCAGATGTGTTTGCATGATAATTCAATGCTTAGGAGTTAGGACTCTGCGTCAATCATTCTTGGGTATATTTCGCGCGGCCAAGTAATTATAACATTACGTCATCAAAAGCTTAGTTCGTTAAATTTTAGTTAAAGTTAGGTTAAGTCGTAAAACAAAGTTCATAATGTACAGTTTGAAAGTTTTGCTATACGATTATGATAATTTAAGTTATGAACATTTTTAAATATCGATCGACTGAGCATAAAACCGACTCGACAAGTGCGACAACGCTTTAAATAAACAGGGATAGAGAGCTGGTACGAGGGTTCAACAGTACACCACCTTAACGCTGATTGGTCAGTTTTGGATCAGTCCACCCTACCTTCACGTGTACGAAGAACCCTCGAACCGATCGTACAAAAAGTGGAGCCCAGCTCGGTGCAAGTCAGTGGACGTTAGATAGATAGTATACGCAGAGTAACCGAGTAGAGTAACCAGTAGTGGATGCAGAGTAACCGAGCAGAGTGAAAGTTGAAGCTCACAACAGACAGAACAACTGAAGAACGACTAAAGAAGACGAAGAAGAGAACTTTAATAAACAATTTAGAACATTTTACAATAGACTGAGTTATGTAACGATTCCGAACCTCGCGTAAATGAAATTACTCGTAACACATATATTATTCTGGTGAATGATGTAGAGAAGAAGTCAGTATTAAACTTTCCATACACTTTACATTTGTATCCAACAAGTAGCCTTAGCTTCATTCAGCACCAACCTGATATTAGTGGCATATCTGACTAGTTGAAAACGGCTGTCGTATGTGACAAAAAAACACAAATAAACAATATAATAAAGTGAATGAATTCAGAAATGAGCAAAAACAACAACAACAAAAATGTAAACATAATGAAAAATACAGATTTACTAGAAACAAAAAAACAAAAGTTTGAAATTTGTTGTTAGATTCGCAATGAAAAATACAGATTTACTCACACATTCAGTGGGAACGGAAAATGCAGGAAAACAAACCAGGTCTACATTAAATATATAAAGTTTAGGCTTTTTTCTTTCTTGTCCTTTATAAAATGAACAGAAACAGGATCTGAAAATCGCGCCGGAAAACGTCACTCCCCGCCATCAAAAAGGATTGACCGCGCGCGTAGGGGACTGAAAATGACGCACCAGAATTCCTTCAATTTCCGCCATGTTTGGCTTCACTTTTGGATTACGTCGTAGTTAGAAGTCAGCCTTCCATGTATTATTATAGTTCACTGGTCCGTGTTTCGTAGTATGCCGATATTAGCGTGCTAGTCCAGTTTGGTAATGATGTTGTATTCTTTTGTAGGTAACAACAGCCAATGGTGATCGAGCATTGACATTACTAATTGCAGTAATTGCGACCATTATATCAGTCTTTACAGTTCCTGTTATGACCACATGGTTGATACCAGCATTTCAGACTGCCAGTGTCAGTTTTCTTACCATATTGCCTGGAGTGGTTTTGTTTATTCTTTCACCTTTGATTGTAAGTATCAATATTGTTTGCTTATTCAGAGAAAAGAGGAGTTGCACGGTCACGTGACAAATTCTATGTATTCAAAATTTATTTCACCATTATTATTATTATAAAAATGAGTATTCCCCGTAGGGTTTTTCAATACTTATTTACAATAAAAGATTAACTATTTAATACTATTTACAAGATATGGAGTAGTAAGAAAGCTAAGATATATAACTAGTTTATAAAATGAGATATTAAGATTTTGTTCACCTTTCAAAGTATTGATTTAACATGCTACGCTTTAATTTTGTTTTAAATGTTATTAACGGAAGTTTTTTCAATTCTTTATCTAAACTATTCCATAACTTCACAGCTCTATATCTGAAACTTCTCTGTCCTGTTGTGGTTGAGCATAAGGGGATGTGTAGTGAGTTATTGTTTCTTGTCACACGATCGTTTAATTCCATTCGTTTGTTTATGATACTATATATCATTGCTTTTAAAAGCTAACCTGAGTTTTTCGCGTTAGGTTTGGAAAAGAAACGCAGTTTTTAAGCCCGTTTTCCACTAGGCGAATTTGTTCGCGCGACGCGAAGCGAAAAACAAATTTCGGCAACGTGATTGGTTAGTGAAAAAGTTCGCTGCGAAAATCTTTTTCGCTGACCAATCACATTGCCGAAATGATTTTCGCTTCGCGCGAACAAGTTCGCCTGGTAGAGAACAGGCTTTAACGGAATTTGAAAATAATGCTCACGTATTATTCAAATCGCAACGGGATAATTGCATCGACTTGAAATTCGTTATGAATACTTGTTATAAAGACATACAAAATATGTTAAAAACTGTAGGGCCCTCATTGATACCAGTGATACATCACTGAAGAGGTTACCCTACGGAAATAAATGTGATTTGATTTTGATTTGAAACAGCCAGCTTTAATGCGCTCCAAAACAATTGTTTTTGCCGGCCTAATATGGCAGCCGCCGGTCTAAACTGAAAGTTGTGTTCTGGACGAAATTGTGGACTTTAATTTGGTTTAATTGTGAACAAAATGTATATTTAACAAGAGTTGAGGAACTTACATTGTTGAGTGAAGTTTTCAAATCATTAGTGATGTATATATTAATGTGATGGAAAGCAGCGAAGTCTTTAGCAGTGGACAGTTCGCCGAAGTACTTAATATAGTAGTCTCAAACATTTGCTTGTGTATTATTAATAAGTAATAGGGTGGTTTCTCGTGCAATTTGGATAAAACAAGCACTCGTGAGTTTTTCAAAGACTTAAAAAAGACTTTTGATCAGGATGGATTTAATACTGGGGAGGGGGTGCAGGAGGGGTGCCAATTTCCATATCAAATCCAAATTTTGGATTTGACAGGGCATTTATATCAAACAAGGACTTGAGTCTTAATTGACACTGTTTGAGGCGTTAGTGTGACCAAGCAGTCGTGCATGGTATCAGCCAAGCTCGCTCTACAATCTAGAGTCTTATTAATATGCCTAATATGGCAGTAGGACGTGTAGTGTGTTTGTATGTTTTTGCCAATTAACATTGCGAAGTGGGATTCAGAGTCTTGGGAAATGTTTTACTTGTTTTGCTGTACCTCAGGATCATATTTTTGGAAGCTGTGGTGGTATTTCTGTGCTAGAAATTGTGAGGTTACTTCCCGCCCTCAGTGGCGAAAAGGAAATCTGTTTGACACCGTTCGCCGTGGGTTTGCTCTGCCTCGGCCGCCAAAATGGGGTTCAAATCGATGGAGGGGCTTTCGTTTGGACTGAGGTGTTTAGGACTCATGTATTTGAGAATTGGGATGGCTTGACCACAGAAGAAAGATATATACAGAAGGGCCACTCAGTGGTGCAACGTGTCCTCGGTTTTTTATGCAAAAATATGCAGTTTACTGGCCAGGAAAATGGCGGATCAGCCAGTTCAGCGTGCTTATTGGCCAGAAAAAGCAATTGACTGGCCAGAGAAATGGCGGCCAACATGCGTAATGCGATATGCGCGACCCCAAAAAATTCAAAGGTTCCCAAGAGAGTGAACCCTCTATATAATATTTACTCTATGGCTTGACTTTACGAAACTTGCAAGAATTGATGAGGTTATATTGTGGTCGTGAAATGATAATTCGCTTCAGTGATGATGAAGAAATTTACATAAAAACACTTATGAATGATAAGGTCGGTGATTATAAACAAATACCTTTGTGTTCCCTAGAAAGTGGAAATACTTAACAGCGACCAAAAAGCTTAAAAGATCAAAGCTTTCAGCTCTTTATTATTCAAACTCCGTAGCAACAAATATAATAATCCTGCAAGACGGTGACGTTGAAGTCAATCCTGGGCCTAATGGTCTGGACTCTATCGGTAAAAATGAAAATTGCCCAAGGAAGCGTCCTACAAACAGTACCATTCAATCTATCGTCACACAACGCTATAACATTTGTTTTAATAATCAGTATCAGTATCGTAACCTTGGTAACCTGACCTTTATCCCGTGTTTGAATGAAAATAGACCCACGGCGTTAACATCTCTATGTCTTTTAAATGCACAGTCTTTGAGGAATAAATCCGCAGCCCTATATGATTACTTCTGCGATTGTAAAGCGGATTTGAACTTGAACGATGACGCTATACGAGCGTAACTTTGTCCTCCTGGGGCCGGTTGTTCAAAGCCCGATTAGCGCTAACCCTGGGTTAAATTTTAACCTGCTCTTTTTGTTTATGTATTTCTGCATTATCGTTCGTTTCAAAACTTTAGAATATAAAACCTCTATTGAACCAGAAAAGATTTCTGGAAAAACATATTCAACTTGATTGATGAGCTGTTGGAAAATTTAATTTGTAGATTTGCGTTAACCCAGGGTTAGGCTAACCGTCTTTTGAACAACCGGCCCCTGGATATCGCTTAGTTGACCAGCCACGTATAAGTAGACAGGGGGGTGGGACGGCTTTGCTGTACCGTGATTCTCTGACTGTCACTAAAGTTGATTGAGGTGAAAAAGAATCATTTGAGTATTCTGAGTGGATTGTCCAATTTACATCATCGCAGAATATGCGGATTATTGTTCTCTACCGAACACCATACTCTGAAAAGCACAGGGTCACCATCAGTACCTTTTTCTCTGAATTTTCGAACTATTTGGAGACTGTGGTAATGTCAAAAGAACCGCTACTTGTATTGGGAGATTTTAACATCCACGTTGATGTTGCCAATGACCCTGACTCTATCAAGTTTTTGGATTTGTTAGAATCGGTTGGTCTCCAACAACACGTCAAACACCCCACCCATGTAGATGGTCACACTTTAGATTTGATCATTACTCGGCAAACTAATAGAATAATACCAGTGAAACCAAGGACGGACCAATTCTTATCTGATCATTCATCAATTCTGTGCTCCCATCAATTTGAGAAGTCCTGTATTACTTCAAAGACTGTGACATACAGAAAATGGAAATCGGTCAACATTGAAAATTTGAACAGTGAATTGAAGGAGTCAGAACTGTGCAAAAATCTGGTTGCTGGCCAATCTGGTTGCTTGCTATCAAAAAACATTAAAAGCGGCGCAGACATGCTCTATCCAAGACATGCTCCTCTGAAGACTGTTTTTGCCAGACCACGTGTTCCCTGGTTTAATGATAAGATTAGAGAAGCAAAACGTCATAGGAGAAAAGCTAAGCAAAATTTTGAAATTTGGAGTCCCTGAAATGCTATTTCTTGCGTTTTGGGTGGCGATTTGACGAAATTCTGAGAATTATAAAACATCGTATAAAATAAAAATGCGCAAGAAACAACACATTCAGGAGTTTGAATAAATATATAATTCATAGAGGACTTAGCTTTTTTTCTTAAACAATTAAAGAAAAGTAGCCGGCGAACATTCATGAAGTAGACGGTGAACTTACCAATGATCGTAAGCCAAATCACTTCACATTTCACAATTAACAATTTACATCCTTTGAGATATTACAGACTGGACAGTAATGCTTGTAGTTGTAGGTAGGCTGGTGAATTTTTAATCCTCGTATAAGTCGTATCGGAAATCACTAATATTTATCGGATAAGTTTTATCAGATAAACGACAATGTATCAATCATTAAAAATCTCAAACTATTTTTCTCTCGTTGGCTCAATGGATCTGACAAAATTCCAATTCGGACTAGCGCTTTTGTGTGCGCTTTTGTGTGCGCACACAAACGCGCACGCGATACGTTTGTGTGCGCTTTTGTGTGCGCTTTTGTGTGCGCTTTTGTGTGCGCTTTTGTGTGCGCTTTTGTGTGCGCTTTTGTGTGCGCTTTTGTGTGCGCTTTTGTGTGCGCTTTTGTGTGCGCTTTTGTGTGCGCTTTTGTGTGCGCTTTTGTGTGCGCTTTTGTGTGATTTGTGCAATTTCGGCGCCCCATTTATGTTTTGGCGTCCCCTAAAAAAGGCTGGGGCGCCATGGTCCGCCGGCTCCCCCTGCCAGCACGCCGCTGCCGACGGGATTTTTATGCCAACTTTATCGAAGAGAACAGACACAACCAGGGAAAGTTATTCAAAATTTGCAAACAGCTATTTAATCGTTCTAATGTTCCGACGTTTCCACCCAATGTTGATAATATATAATTTGCTAATGGTATCGGTAACTACTTTGTACAGAAGATAGCTAGAATTAGGCGAGCTCTGGATGACAGCTGCAGTAACGATTCTTATGTGCTTGGTCAAACTGAGCATGTGCAGACTCCTCCCTCGATAAACGAATTCAAGGAACTGTCCACCTCCGACGTTGCGTCTCTGATAAAATCTTCTTCATTGAAGACGTGCCCGCTCGACCCAATGCCATCTATATTAGTGAGCCATTGTGATGCTCTGATTCCCATAATTACGCAAATCATTAACACATCGTTGCAATCGGGCAGTTTCTCTGAGGAGTGGAAAGAGGCACTGGTTTTACCATTGTTGAAGAAATATGGCCTGGACTTAATTTTTAAAAATTTTCGACCTGTAAGCAATTTGTTATTCGTGTCTAAGCTGATGGAAAGGGCGGTTTTTGATCAAATGCAAGCTCATATGTCCATCAATAACCTTTATCCTAGTGCCCAGTCCTCCTATCGAAAACACCATAGTGTGGAAACTGCGCTGCTTAAATTCAAGAATGATCTTCTTCTCAATATGAACAAACAACATGTGACGTTGTTGGTCCTTTTGGATCTCAGTGCAGCGTTCGACACTGTGGATCATTCGATCATGCTCCAGAGGCTACAAACGAAACTTGGGGTATCTGGTACTGTGCGCGACTGGTTCTGTTCGTACTTGTCAGGACGATCCCAACGTGTGTCCATCAATGGTGCCTTGTCAGACAAATACGATCTGGACTGTGGAGTTCCTCAGATTCTTGCTTGGGCCCACTTTTGTTCTCTATATACGTTAGCAAGTTGTTCGATATCATAGAGAGGCATTTGCCAACAGCACATTCTTATGCTGATGATTCACAACGCTATGTTTCATTCAGTCCAAAGGAGGACAATGGGCAGTCTGATGCTATCATTGCCATAGATAGATAAATTTTATTTTGACACGCTAACTACGCCAATTAAAAATATTGATTTCCACGAAGGGCGTGTGTTCTAAAGTTATTATAGAAATAATGTAACTGTTCCAATTGACAAAATTGACAATATAGACAACTAACAAAACATATAGTTAACTATTTACAATAACGGATTTATATATATATATAAGTATATTATTTAGCAACATGAGCAGCAATTTTTCTTTCAAATAGAGACTGGGACCCAATCCCTCTGATTTCTTTATGGACTGAGTTCGATATTTTTGCTCCATCAAACATGAAACTCTTTTTCATGCTATTTGTGCGAGGCTGTGGCAAAACGAGTGTTGTTTCATTGTTACGGAGATAGTAATGTGTATTCTCATTCTTGTAGCTAAAAAGGTCTGTTAGGCTTTTTAGCCCAGACTTATTTAAAATTTTGAACATTAATTTTGCCTTGGCTTTAGTTCTCTGTACTTTTAATGTCTCCCATCCTAACGAATTTAATGCAATTTGAGCATTAACTTCATTTCCCATGTCCATAATAATTCGAGCGCATCTATTTTGGAGCTTTTGTAATCGTTGTGATTGAGTTTCACCAAAAATGTCCCACACTACACAACAATAAGTAAAGTATGGTTGTACAATTGCATTAAATATTATAGAAACAAGTGTATCACGGTCAACAAATTCTTTTAGTTTTCTAATAACAGAAATGCCTGATGTGATTTTCTTACAGATACTCTCAGTGTTGCTTTTCCAAGATAGATGCTGATCAACTATTACTCCTAGTGTCTTATATTCCTGCACTTGTTTAATTGGTTTGTTTTCAATCATTATGTTTAAATGTGAATCTGAGAGATCTTGTTCCAATAAGCATAAATTCAGTTTTAGCAATGTTTAGGCTCAGTTTGTTTGCGTTTAGCCACATTCTGAGGTTTTCCAAATCAGCCGTTCATTGCATTTTCAACATCATTTATTGATCCACCGGAAGCAGTTAGGTTTGTGTCATCTGCCAAAAGTCTTGGTTTTGTCCTATTTAGGCATTCAGATAAATCATTTATGTGTATTAGGAAAAATAAAGGACCTAAAATGGAGCCTTGAGGAACACCACATTTAACTTTGTGTTCAGACGACACCATTTACTTGGCATTTTTGGGTGCGATCAGTAAGATATGATCTCAACAACGAATGTGCCTTATCCTTAATACCATAAATTCTCATCTTCTCAAGTAGAATTTGATGAACTACGGTGTCAAATGCTTTTTCAGATCTATAAAAACTACTAAGTTAAACATTTTTCTATCCATGTTAACGTGATGGAACAGTGTGTGGTATATATAAGGCAGTGGTTAGCAGAAGATAAGTTATTTATGAATGACGATAAGACTGAATTTATTCTTATCGGGACAAAACAGCAGCTGTCCAAGATTGATATTGGTAGCATAAAGATTGGCGATGTTGATATTGTTCCTGAGTCACCCATTAGGAATCTTGGGGCATGGTTTGAAAGCACGTTATCTATGGATAAACATACCACCAAAATTACTTCTACCGCGTTTTATTATTTGTACAACATCAAGCAGATTAGAAAATTCCTGTCAAGAGCTGACACTGAGACCCTTATTCACGCTTTCATATCTTGTCGCCTAGATTACTGTAACAGCCTATTATATGGACTGCCTGCTTACCAGCTGGCTAAATTACAACGAGTTCAAAATGCGGCTGCACGTCTTATCTTCGAAGAAACAAAATTCTGTCACATCACCCCGCTGTTGAATGCATTACACTGGCTTCCTATCAAATACCGTATTGAGTTCAAGGTCTTGCTTTTGACATATAAGGCCCTTCACGGCCAGGCGCCTGTGTATCTACAAGAGCTCTTAACAATAAAAAACAGCAAGCGATATAACTTGCGGACTAACAACAGCCTGATGTTGGACTCTCCATCGGCACGGTCCTATGCTACATTGGGTGATAGGGCTTTTGTATATGCAGCACCCAAGTTATGGAACGCTTTACCTGGTTCGCTGCGAATGAGCGCCTCCATTGATATATTTAAAAAGTCTCTGAAGACATTTTTATTTAAGAAAGCGTTCGTTTGAAGTTTAGACTATAGACCAAGTTTTTAGGAAAATAGGAATTAATAATTTTTATAATATGTATATAACGTTGTTCTTTTAACTTTTGTAATGCGCATTCGAAAATGTACTTCCATTGATTTATGCGCAATTTTTTTTGTCATGGATTTTAAATTTTCTAGTCTTTTCTGTCTGAATTTCTGGACTACTTCATGATAAAACATAAACTGACAATTTGATATAGCCTCCTCCGCAGGCAACTCTTCGTAAACGCCAGAATTGTGCAATACTTGGCAAAAATTGCGCAATAGCTTGGGAGTCAAAACCAGCTCCAATTATCCCTCACTATCCACTGTTTCTCCCTCATGCCTATGAAATTATTGCGTAATTCTGCCGTTTCCCACCAAGTTGCCTGCGGAGGAGGCTACTATTTGATATAATATTAATATTTTTCAGGTTGGACGACTTTTAAGATTCATTGGATTGGTGAAAAAGGTTGTTGTCAAACTAAATACATTTCTGAAGTTCGTCACTTCTGGGGCTCTTCTTGTTATGTTTTGGGTGAAAATTAGTCAAGCAACAGCGAAAGGAGACCTTCAAAAATTTTCACCTTGGATGATTTTGGCTGTAACAGCTCTTGGTACAGCTGTGATTACGTCATTTCTCGTTATTACCTTCATATTTGCTTCTCTACTACGGCTACCTAAGAAATCAATCCTGGCTGTTACAGTGCTTTCATCAGCAAGACATTCAAGTATAACTATTGCTGTTATTGAGAATTTACCAGATAGTGTTGGGGACAAAGATCTTATGTTTTTCCCCATAATATTTGTCTATTTAGCTATGGTTGTTATTATCAATAGTTTTGGTGCATTTATGACAATCGACGAAGAGAAAACTGACATTGAACAAGGACAAGGGATAGATATGCTTGAAGACAAGGATTTAAATAATAATCAAGTTAATGAAATCACCAAAGGAAATCATGACATTGTGCTGTTGTTGGAGCCTTTGGAGTCAAAGTTAGTTAATAGTGCGCACAAACTGACTTTAGTTGACTCAAATGCCTACACCAAAGACTGCATTACGTTTCCAACCGTACAGTGGCATACGGCTCTTTAAAGTTGATCTCTAAGCTTACTACACGAGTGAATATCTTAGATTTCTTGATCGTTCATCCTTGGTAAATTATGCCGGCACTAATAATTGTTAAATTTGTGGATGACTCTACGACGACGTCCTGTCAAAAACTCAGTATGATTTCTCCACACAAACATAATCACAAACACATGCAACAAGAAGTCGTACTCACTGAAGCCCCTAAAACCAAACCAAGCAGGCAGGTGGTGAATTTGCACCCATTCCTACTATTTATTTATTTATTTAAATGGTCGTCAGTCGCAGTTGTGATATACGACGAATGAGTTTACATTCCGGATCATGTGAATTTGTAACGGGCAATTTGAAATGATGTAACGATATAGTTTGTTGAAATGATATTTTGATGCAATTTGCAAAAAGTTTGTACTAAGTGTATATATAATATAATTACTGACGGTCATAATAACCTATTCTCTCTCTGCATTCAGGGGCGCACATTAGGGGGGGAGGTGTGAGTGTGACACCCCCCCCCCCATCATTTGTGAATTTTTCAAAACAGTCTGTCCCAAATTGTAAAATTACACTACTTAATTCGGTCCGAGTTGGTCCGAAACATCCTGTCTAAAAACGTATAATAAACGTTACAAAAATTGTCAATAAAATAAATCAACATTGCAAAACCCAGAGATATATTTTCCTCTTATTAAAGCAATATACTCAAATGTAAGATGACATAGCCGTATACGACTGCGCAAAACCTCCTAACTTTTGCTCTGCCGCATTGTGCGTTCTATTTCCACGTCAGTATTCTCGAGTAAAATTAAGTCAACTCTGTTGTAAAAATGCAGTTTCTAATTGAGTCTTTATGATGTTGAAGGTTACGTTTTGGGGGGCGTTTTCTTTAAATAACTGCATTTAAAGAAAATTGCAGCGAAATATTTGAATTTGAAACTAGAGTGTTTGAAATCTTATATATATTAATGAAAGGGTCTATAACGAAAGAGGTAGAGAAGAAGACTCTGAAAATGCTATTTCCGACGATCTACAGATTCAAGTTTTTCAAAATTTTCCACGTCGGCGCTAACCATGGTGGCGCCTCGTGGAAGTCGGCCCCCTATTTTTTAACAATCCTTCTACACCCCTGGCATGACACATATTTTTGCATAACTCGTAATACATGTGGTCAAACAAATATAAAAAGTCGGTCCCTGAACAATGGACACCCCCCCCCCCCAAACTCTTTTGCAATGTGCGCCCCTGTCTGCATTATACCATCGAATGCAGAGTGCGCTTGCTGGCGCACAGCATTATTAAAAAGAATGCAGCCTGCACACAGCAATATTAAAAATATTGCAGCCTGCACACAGCAATATTAAAAATAATGCAGCCTGCTCACAGCAATATTAAAAATAATGCTGCCAGCATGGCGCATTATGGTGGCAGTGCTCTCTTCGAGCAAGATAAAGACCCCCTCATTTCAATCTTTTGAATTTATACAGCAATATATAGTCTGCCTGATCCGCTTGTGGTATTTTATCGAACATCTGCACATGCGCAAAACACATTAAAAAGTTTTTATTCGTGTCTTATTCTGTTTAATTAATTCTGCACTTAGAATTAGTGCATCTCTACATTGCTCTGCTCTTGTTGCTTTTCCGTTTTTGATGAAGATTTAGTCATAACTTGCTCTAACATGTGCATATTCAGCTGTTGTATTTATGCTGCAATTTCTTGCTTGCGCTTGTGGGATTTGAAAGAACAACACGCTCGCTCATTGTGATTCAGTCCAACAAGCAGCACCCTAATCTTACAACCTAAAACAATTACTTTTGATTCGGTTCGATGCCTAAAATCGCTGCGATCGTAAATTAAGAGAAGGAACAATACGTTTGACTAACGTCAGTAATTATAATAGATAATTACTTCGGCCAAACGGCATTCTTGAATATATTGCAGCCAGCTTCGGCCTCAGCTGGCTGCAATATATTCAAGAATGCCATTGGCCTCAGTAATTAGCTATTAAATACAATATCGTACACAGGATCAGTCGCTCGTGGTACGAGATTGAAGTTGAGATTGCTTAATAACGAGCTCGACCAAATACGCATACTCCGCAATAAAAAATCGCCTTAAATCGCCTAAAGACGCTTTAAGTCGCCCGGCTAAAGTCGCTTTAAGTCGCCGAACATCTCTGATCTAATGGTTAAGTTTTCTGTCTTTTCCAGTGGCGTAGGAAGCGGGGAGGCCGGGGGGCCTCGGCCAATATTATAAGAGGGGGGGCCGAATATCTTTCGCTCCCCCCAAAAAAAATAAAATAATTTTCATGAAAATGATGGAAACAGCTTAGTTCCCTGAACAAGCTTACTAAAAGAGGTAGTCTGTCTGTCTGTCTGTCTGTCTGTCTGTCTGTCTGTCTGTCTGTCTGTCTGTCTGTCTGTCTGTCTGTCTGTCTGTCTGTCTGTCTGTCTGTCTGTCTGTCTGTCTGTCTGTCTGTCTGTCTGTCTGTCTGTCTGTCTGTCTGTCTGTCTGTCCGTTCGTCCGTCCGTCCGTCCGTCCGTCCGTCCGTCTGTCTGTCTGTCCGTCCGTCCGTCCGTCCGTCCGTCCGTCCGTCCGTCTGTCTGTCTGTCTGTCCGTCCGTCCGTCCGTCCGTTCGTCCGTCCGTCCGCCCGCCCGTCCGTCCGTTCGTTCGTCCGTCCGTCCGTCCGTCCGTCCGTTCGTCCGTCCGTCTGTCTATCTGTCTATCTATCTATCTACAGGAAGCCCAGGTAGCAAACACAACTTGCCTGTATGCATGTGGTGTTCTGACCATCAGAATTCATTAAAATCGTCTCACAAGTGCATGAAATTACATTTGAGCATTTTTGAGAGACCAATGATACAGTATTCAGCATATATTTCAAGTTTTTAACACTCGCCGGCACATGTCTTTGCTGCTTTTTAGTTCCCTTATAAACTCTCGTAGAAAACTCCAAACGGTTTAACTCGTTTTCATGTAAAATATAGTACTGTAAATATAGGCCTGATGTAAATGGGATATATTAAATTTGTCTTGAAATAAACTGCAATCACAAACATATACTGACTGTTCTTTTATGTGTTTTACTATTTGTGTATCAGCACATATTCGTTTTGGCCTTTCACGTCATTTTCAACAGCAGATCT
Source organism: Trachythela sp. YZ-2020 (assembly GCA_016169945.1). Taxonomy (NCBI): domain Eukaryota; kingdom Metazoa; phylum Cnidaria; class Anthozoa; order Malacalcyonacea; family Clavulariidae; genus Trachythela; species Trachythela sp. YZ-2020. The sequence continues at coordinate 6,781,127 of JADLSH010000369.1, forward strand.
AAGGCTGGTTTACACTCGCAATATATTTTTTGTAAATCTTAATTTTGTAAATCGAAATTTGCCGTTCTAAATTAGACGACTTACTCGTCTAATATAAATACGGGAAATTAGACGTAGGAGTAAAAAATTAACGTCGTCTGAGTAGTAATGTAGGTAGTTTTCGACCCCTTTTTTGAGGGTGAGCAAGGGTGAACATCATTAAATATTCAAACATCATTAGCATATGAGGGTGCGGTGGCGTAACGCTCATTGTGTAGGGTTAGTTCAAAAACTAAGGGCCCCCGACAGTTAGGGGCCCCCATCAGCCACGGCCTATCGCCGTTAGTTAGAAAACGTAAAAATTAAAACTGCAGGTTAAGAATCAATGGGAAAATGCAAAATTAATAATGCTAAATAATAAAGCCTCCATCGACAACGGTAGCTGTCGAATATCTCAAATAAAACAAAAGTTATTCTTATTAGTTATTACATGTGTTGGAGACAGTCATAACGAAGTGGTATATTATACTCGTTAATGTTTAGCGCATGTTACGTAACATACAATGAAAAATATCTTTATCAACACCTATGTATATGAATTAATTTACTTTGAACTTATTTAATATTCAATTTTCGTAAACTCGCGTTCTTATTGGTCAATTTGTACCCTGCACTACACGTGTGTGCATTTTGTATAGCAACAACGCACGGCCGTGCCACTGTGGCCGTGGCCCAGAGGAGGTTGGACAGCTGTCACGTGAATTTCTCGACCAATGAAATCGCGCTATTTTTTCATTGTGTTTGTGAAGATTTTAGGCTGCCTAATTTGCATTGGGCGCAGAAACACTTGAAAAATACATACTCATATTTTATAAATTCTATAAAAAAGCAAGCGTGGCCTTAATATTATGCAAGAACTTGTGGTAACTGTAAAAAATTCTGAGTGATTGTTTAAACTTATTTTGATGATCAAAGTTCGTCGTGTCATCGCAACGTGATGACTCGAGGCCGCGTCTGTTTACAACTTTCAAACTAAGATATCTGGAGTTCCCATGGTTCGATTTTCATCTGGCGTAGGATTTCGATTCATCCACGGTAGGTATTTGGACTCGACGTCTGGCGAGTGCCGTGTTTTGCAAGCGCATGTCAAGGACGAGTCGGACATCACCGGTTTTCTTTGGAATGGCTATAAGTGGAGAAAGCCAGGGAGTTGCACCATCAACCTTTTCGATTATACCACTTTCACACATTTCTTGTAGCTTGTCGTTCACCTTTGCTTGAGGTTGTGTGGAAAACGACGTGGGGCCTGGGCCACAGGATTGACGGATTTGTCAATTTCAAGTGTCACCTCGACTCCTTTCAGGTTTCCAGTTCCTTGGAAAAGATGGTGGTGTCGCTGGATAATTTCCGCTACAGATGGATTCTCATGTTGTGTAAAAGAGTTCATATTTAATGTTATTAACCCTAATTCGGTTGATGACTGATAGCCCAGAATACACTTATACTGTCCGGTTGTGACATAAAATGTTGCATCCGTATTCTGTCCGGTGGTGGATTTAATGGTGGTTTTGAATTGACCGGCAAGCTCTATTGGATCCTCAGAACCATAAGCCCGTATTTTTGCCTTTGTTGGGACTAACCGAATGCTATTATTTCTCTGAATTTGATTGAAAATGTTCTGATGAACAATGTTAATTGAGGAACCAAATTCGACCAAAACTTTTACTTTTGTATTACCGAGAGAGATTTCGGGTGATTTTGCTGGGGTGGATGAAAGTGTGAAACAGTTATCGTCATTAGAATCTTGCAAGTATTTACTCTCAGACTGTTCGACCTTTGTGATATTGACTGATTTTTTTGCTGATCTACAAAATTTGGCAAATGGCCAGTCTTTCCGCAGTTGTGGCATTCTTTTCCATGGGCTGGGCAGGATTGCATTCCGTTTTTATGAGGATGCACCTCCTCTTGTTGTTTTCCTGTGTTCTTCGAAAAACGTCCCCGGGGATTGTTCCAATATTTATTTGGTTTTGTTTTCGGTTGTTTTGTATTGAATTTACACTGTTTGTGCTGTTTTCCAGTCGCTGTACTTGCTCGTCGGTGACTTCCAATTATTTTCCAAACTCTAAAAGGGCTTTCAAATCTATTTGTTCGCGAAGGGCTTTTTTTCGCAATAGGGCATCTTGGGTTCGATGAATTATTTGCGTTTTTATCTCGCTACTTCGTTCAATGCGTTGGTAAATACACAATCCGCTGCTTTGGTTTTCAAACGTCGATAATAATCGATAATTTCTCATCATTTCCTTGTGCTAGCTCACGAAATTCGAAAATAGCGACATCTTTATTCCCGAGAGGGGAAAAATACTGCGATAAACTTTCGACTGCTGCTTCGTACGTTGTTCCGGTATCGGGTAAAATACCAAATGTGTCGTTCGTAGCTTCGCCTACGTATGTCAACAAAAGTCCTCGCCGTATCGTTGAATCGAATTCCCTGAAGCTTATTAATCAGTGAATACCTATTGTGAATAACTCGCAGCTCGCATCTGATTACGGGTCTGCTCGCACCTTGTAAAATCAATCCGCTCGCAGCTACGCGTAGGGATATTCATGCATGTGAACCTGGCCCAACAGTAGAGGGGTTTCCGATCGGATCAAAGGGTGAAAACGGCGGTAAACCGCTTCGAGGAGCATGCACTGATTTGTTGTCCGTAACTTGAGTCGGCTGTGCTGAATTTTCTGCACTCGGGCCTCGGGGTTGGATCCAGGGACGCCGGAGAGCGCGGGGGGGCAAGCGCCCCTCCTGCCCTTTCCTAAGGGGGGCAAGGGGGGCAAAAGTACCCTTATAATATAAATTAAACAATAATAATACTGGCAAAGAAGAGAAAATACAGCTGTATTAGACGATCCGGCAGTGCATAATGGAAAGTGATTGTTTTCGTTCCGTACTTCTTTAGATCTATATTTGTACATAGAAATAACATTTAAATGAGTTGAAATTTGAAAATCATCGAAATTCCATCGAAAGGGCGTGACAGCGAAAATTTTTCTAGGCTGCCCTTACGTTCGCATTGCCCCCCCCCCTGCCCTACTATCGCTCCGGCGTCCCTGGTTGAATCACTTGTTGTTGGACTTGCTTGTTCGGTATCACTCATATCGGAACGTTTCAACGTTAAACGGTATTCTCGTCGCCAGTGTTGTGTCTTAAACTACGCGTTTAATACGAAAATAAAGTATCTTTTATTCTTGAACAACAACTCATAAGAATACCCAATACAATGATGCAATACTAAATAATTTAATACCGAAAACATTCATACTTTTTTAACTGAATATCTCGTAGCGCTAAAAAGTCCGAAGATTCCCTGCTAGATTTCAGTAAACAATAAGCCCTAGACATAGAAGAGATCTTGTATATATAATGTTTTCTTTAGTTTAACTTCCGTATGGTTGTGAAAAATTATAATTGGGTTGTGTAATCCACTAGAAATCACTATGTGTATATGACAAATTATTCAGGTGGAGGGGGCTAAAGCCCCCAGATCCCCCTGCTCCCCCTGCTCCGTGGTCCCTGGGATAAGGTTCCGTTAACTTCAAAACTATTTATAAACACTAATCATATTGACTTGTTTTATCACACTTGACAAAAGAATTGACAGAGATGCCAAAAGCTGAATAGACCACTTGTATATCACCTGTAAATTCGTTTTAAGATTTGATATGTCAAATAAATTGCGAGATTAGTAAGTTTATTACAATTGGAATATCTTTGAAGCTAATCGTTGTGAAAACTATTGATTAAAATGACGGAGAAGGTGTCCATATTTATTGCACTACTTTCATGTTTGTTTTTCTCCTGTGGATTCGACCTTACTAACGGCGCACGACGTGAAATTCAAACAAACAGACCAATAATAGGAATCATGGCGCAATCAACTCGCAATATGTCGTTTGAAGATCTCGGTAAAAACTACATTTCTGCATCCTACGTAAAGTTTCTTGAATCTTCAGGCGCGCGCGTGGTTCCTATCTTTAATAATCTAACTGAAGTTGAAACTAAGAAATTATTTAAATCTATTAATGGTGCTGTTTTTCCTGGTGGAATAGTAAGTCTGTTGAGTTCACGTTATGCTAACATTTCAAGAACTATATTTGAGCTAGCGAAAGAGACATATGATGAGGGAGGCTATTTTCCAATAATGGGTATGTGTCTTGGTCACCAGCTTCTTGCAACAGTGGTAAATGGCCGCACAGAGATCCGTATTCCTACTGATTCACTTAATATGACAGCACCTCTAAACCTTCCGAAACATTACCGTGACAGTAAACTATTCCGAGATATTCCAAATGATCGGGTAAAAGCATTCAATGAAACGTTAATCACCGCACATTTTCATGAATTATCACTTCCTTTGAAATTATTCCAAGAGAATAAAAAGTTGAAAGATTTTTACAAAGTTCTTACAACAAATGTTGATCGGCGTGGCGTGGAATTTGTCTCAACGATGGAAGCAAAGAATTATCCGTTTTATTCGATGCAATGGCATCCAGAGAAATGCGCTTTTGAATGGGGGCCCAAGAAAGCTATACCACACTTTCTCACATCAATTGAATTAAGTCAATACCTTTCAAATTTCCTTGTCCAAGAAGCGAGATTTAGCAAGAATAAATTTACGTCAGGAAAAGAAGAAAGAGCTACATTAATTTATAACTACAATCCTGTATATACTGGGATCGATAAACATAGCCTGTTTAACCAAATTTACTTTTTTAATTAAATGATCATAAATATGACTTACTGTAACTGTAGTCTGTACAGACGAGAGCAAGTTTTGCCGGACAACTTCATTCACAACTGAGTTTTCCTTGATAAATTTTCCTTGATGAAGTTTCCTTGACTAAAGTCGCACCTGTCAACCTCTCTCTCCCAGAGTTCCTCCCCCGGCCCGGCAGAGGCTTTCCTGGACATCTAAAACACGCGCCGATATATGGCGCGGGTATAGTTTGCCAGGGCGCGCAGGGAGGCGCCATCACACCGCATTGCCCGCGTGCATTACATTATCCAGGTTGAATTTCCTCTGTGGGCGAGAGGGCATCTAGTTCATTGTGTGAACATCAAAAATACGTACGTTGATTTACAATGCTACAACCTCTATTGAAAGGGAAGGGGAATTGAAGGGCGTTTTCCATTACGATCGCTTTGTCCGTGTGGGGCAAGCAAACCAGTTTAAAGATGCGCTTCAGTTGTAGGTGTCTAGCGTAAACATTTGTCAGTCCGTTTTGGTGCTCGCGGACATGTTTTGAAAGCTGAACGTAATGGGAAATGGCCTTAAGAAGTAATATTACTATTAGCGAATCAAAGGGTTTATACCTACAGAACGGGTTTCAGATTAATTTAGGGAGTATGCTACAAATATAATAAAATTAAAGTTTTTGCTTCAACCGCTTTTACTTCCTTTTACTATTACGTGGGATTATCATGGAAAACTGAAATTCAGTTCAGTAGTAATCTATTTTCTGTATATTGTAATGCCAGTGTTAATATATACAATACATTTCAGACGGGAATTCTCAACGGGAATTAGCAGAAATGAATTAGTCTGCACGAGTAAATGTCTGACCATGGAACACAGATAAGCCGAGAAGGGTTAGTTTCTGGTGAGGGAGGATAACCGGAGTATCCTGAGAAAACCCTCGAAGAACACGAGAGAATATACCACAACACTAGCCTCCATCACAAGTATCGCGTTTAGTTGACGAACAGAATTTGACCGACATTCTAAACCCAAGCCGACCTAGCCCGGTACGGTGACCATGAGATACCTGAGGAGGAGGCTACCACAACTCTACTGACTATATTTCAAGTCCATCAAGTCAGAGCAACGCGGCAACCTTAACTCCTATCATCTCCTAAGGTGGTCCAATACAAAAAATCCTATATTTATCATAATTTTAAAAATACAAAAATCGTTACGGCCTTCCAAATCAGATCTGTATACATAAGCGTACGGGCCCAAATATTTAGGGGGGGAGGGAAGAGAACATTTCCCCAACTAACACTGAAAATGTCCGACTTTTAATTCAATCCCCCCGCCTGGTACGCCTATGTCTGTATATAACTTTAGACGCAAAAGTATATGAAAAACTAAGAAATCCAGCTTATTCTACATGCACTTTCTTAGGGTGTAACCATGAATTTAAGTCACCTACACTAAGCAAATTAAGCTTGGTTTATTCTATTCTCTTTCTTATTTTATATTGTTCTATGTAAGTTATTCTAATATATGTAAAATTTTAAACTCGATTTTCTCCAGTGCCAAACTGAGTCCAATTCCCGATCAATTGCGCGCAGGGGATATCTCAAAAAGTGTCTTAGCAATTAGGTAATCTATTCTCTTCTTCAGGGTTGACAATATACCGCGGCATTTCTCAGTGGAGATGAAATAAAGAATTTAATTCTATTCAATGGTTATGAAATAATAACAATAAAAGAGTGCGCTATTTTCACCATCGGGGGTGTTATATCTTTGTAACCATGGTAACAATGTATTGAAAATATTTTTTTTCAGTCTTACTAACTTACTAAATAACCTGGTGGAAACAGATTTTAACTATAGAGCGTTTGCACATGACGTCACAAAATTCATAAATTAAAGCTACAAAGCTAACTGCTTTATATTTTCCGTATGACGTTACTAAGAATGTTCACCAAAAATTTTGGGTTCGTACAATTATTTCTCCCTGAGTTATGGAGTTTTGAAAAATATTATTGCTGATGTCAGCATTATTTTCAAAGGCTGTTAAAACTATGCTATACACACTATTTGGTTTTAAAATGCTTGGTTAAGGTTAAGAGGCGATGCCTAATCCAAACTTAAAAAGAATCTAAAGATTCTGGCCCTTATATTTTATTAGCATTTGATTTTAGGCCGCCATGTTGGTGTACTAACTCAACGCCATTTTGGAACACAAACATGGCGGAGAAAAAACAAGTGCTCAAATGAAGCCGAATTTTAACCCAAATTGTTTGAATCTTTTTAAGGGTGATAAACAATACTTCTTAACCTTAACCAAGCATTTTAAAACCAAATTGTGTCCATAACATAGTTTTAACAGCCTTTGAAAATAATGCTGACGTCAGCTAAAGTATTTTTTAAAACTCCGTAACTCACGGAGAAATAATTGTATGAACCCAAACATTTTGGTGAGCACTCTTAATAGCGATCTAGAAAACAAGTGAGAAAGGCAGCTTTCTAGCTTTAGTAGTTTATATTTTAGAACTTGTCACGTGATAAGTGAAAACGCTCTATATTAAAAACAAGAGAAATACATTTTTTGGTATTGGACCGCCCTAAATATGAATCATAATAGCGAGCCCTGGATACCTAGGTAAGTTCTGTGACAGACAGAACTTCTGTCTGTCTGTTTAAACTGAGGGTTCGGAGGCATGCTCTCCCAAGAAAAGTTTTGACTTTTGAGTCTCGGAAATGGTATTTCCTGCATTTTGAGGGTACTTTGCGGTAGAATAAAGTAATTAACTTGTCATGCTCGGTTGGCAACATTAGAATAATTTGCGTTGGCGATGCGAAAAGTATTACATCAGGCTCCAGTCCACTACGCCGAACCACAGATATCGAAGCTCACAGTGACGTCACGATGAGAAATGTAAACTTCTGAATCCACTTGATCTGGCAAAAATTTAGCCAACTTTTCTCAAGATTTGACCATATTTGAGGAGAATTACAAATGTATACCGGTCATTTGTGTTTCTAGTATATAATGGAGTTACTGGGAGGTATTATTTTACGTTATTGGGTCCCAGAATGAAGGATTTCGTGAGCAAACTCGTGCCTTTCATCTGCCTTATAGATGTCTCATGTCTGTTGTTTTACCCGGCTGTTTGAAGATTTCTTGATCTAAAATATGGAGGCCGATAGTAGCGAATGTAACATTAAAGTTGTGTGCCGGTTTCGGCCTCACTCACAATCCGAAGTTAACAGCGGTGGATTAGTAATAACAAAATATCCAGCGAAAAGTAATGATACTACAGTATTTGGGGTAAGGCCACATCGCGATTCCAATAAGTTGTGATTTTCAATTTCTCTATGATGGAATTTTCTGGTTTTATTTTGTTACAGAATCGTGTATATACATTCGATCATGTGTTTAGACCAGCAGCTACTCAAGAAGAGGTTTATATGCTTTCAGCAAAGCCGATTGTGAAAGGTAGGCCAATTTCTAAATTACACACAGTATGACAGATGCATTGTATATATAGCACAGGAAAATAGCTTTATGATTGCTGTAATATTGTTGGTATTTATAAACGGTTCTTGACTTTGAAACCGTATTTTACAACTATAATATTGTTTAATTTCGTATGCAAGCTGTTAGCTGTTGTCATAATCTTAAATCTGAAGAAGGAATGTCTATTGCAAGTTCACCTTGAGGTCAAAGACGATTTCGAATGTTACAAAAATATCATATTTTCCTGTGTTTGTTCAGAATGTTATTTTTGTTCAAAAACCTAAATTTACCGTTGAGTTTTGACTGTTATTTGTACACATGTTTTGGTAGAGTTGGAATATACTTTAACGCTCATTGGTCGACTTTTGACTTGTTGATTTCGTCTATGGTACAAGCACTTTTCAGACATCACAGAAAATACACCGGCAGTTCAACGTTTGTCAACGCCTAAATCATTATATATGAAAAAAACAACAATTTCAAAAGATATGTATAAAATTGTAGCTATTTGTGTCTACCTATGGCGTGCTGCACCTCACAGACGTTTTAATTATTATTGTATTTGCACAAGGCTACAAGCGTTTTGCGTTCACCGGTGTCCTATTGTTGCAAATAATTACTTATTCATAAAGACAAAAAGTAGCAAGCAAGGCCCGAGATTTGCGCGACAATGAAACTTAACAGCAACCATTGTCTAGCTATTTCACCGTCCTGTAGTGACTTTATATTTCCAAAGGATGAAATATTATTTCAATGTTTGTTCAGGCAATGTTTTTGACAAGTGTTGTGCAAAGATTTTCGTGGGCGGTGTTTTAAATACTTAACACAAAGACAAGTGTTGCATACAATATAGCTTGAGTATTTCAGGTTCTGTCCAATAATAATACAATCAAAATGAAATTTAATTTTCCTGTACAATATATTAAATTTCGCTTTTATTGTATATGTAAATATTTTGATAAACGCTAGAAATCCTTTCCAGTAATAATTGCTATAAAATATTTGTATGATAATATTTAAGTTATTATAAAGGGGTGTGTTATTCATATAATGGGTTTTTTAATTATTTTCTGGAATTCTGAGATTTCAATTTTGCTATTTCTTCATTAAAATGTTTAAATATCAAGATTAAAAAACTGTGGTTTGAATTGGTTAATAAGTGTCATTAATCCAATGCCCTAAGGCCTGGTTTAGATGGTGACATGGTGTACTTTTCATGAGCTGAATTTAATTCCATGAATTAAGTACATGTGAAGCACAGTGTCTGAGGTCTGAATATATACTAACATGGTTAAACTAAACCAGGAGCATAGGAATCTAATTTATTTTGAGGGTGCCGACCAAAGCAAAATGGTAATCAATCCAACTAGGGGGGACGGAGGGTATGGAGGAATGCCCCCTCCAGACCCTCTCTGGAGTGTTATTTTGGAAAACATTTGACAGTTAGTCAACTAAAGGATAATACTCGGTAATTACACCATTAATTCTAAATTAACTCTGAAATGCAAAAAAGAAGGTTAACTATATTTGTATTGAATAATATGACTGTATAATAAATAGGTACTATAGCTGACTGTATAGCCGTGGAAAGATACTATGCAGATGCAAACTGTCAATAATTATCTTTCCTAAAAGAAGGAGAATTATAGAATGACTTGCAATGAAATTAGTACATAATGCTTAAAGACCATGTAAAGTCCGTTCTGTGCATGTGCTATGGGGGGTCCCGCGATGTAAACAATGCCCAAATTTCGCGTTGTTTCGACTAAAATTCGACATCTTCTAAATCAGAAACTCGAATCTGTATTTATTTAAAGCATAGCGAACCAGGACACATCATAATTTTTTAAATATAGCGTGTTTAAAATGTAAACAAACGGACGTTGCCGGTTTGTTTACATCGGGACTTTACATCACCTTTAATTAAAGTGTTTATGAAATGAAATTTTGCCCCTATTTTTTATTGCATCAGTTGAAAGTATCTTCAAAATAATGAAGAATGGCTGTTACAGTTTATTCATATCTCATTTCATTCCCAATTTATCACACTTTGTATTGTGAGTTATGACGTCACTGGTTTTACTTGAGGTGGTACAAAAAGATGAAAGTCTGATATCTCAGAGGCTATTCATCGAAATTAAATGAAATTTGCTACAATTAGTGAGTGCACCTAGACAAACATTTTGGTACATATATATGGTTGTTGTGGAAGCGCACTAGTCCCTAGTCCCCTCTCTTCTATTTGCCTACTTCTTTGCTCGCAACAAACTAAAAAGCATTTTTTTGCAATTCCTGCTTATTGTAAGTTATTGTTTGTATTGGCGTTTTGGTGCATATAAACTATTTGAGTAAAATAAACGTTTGTTGGAAAGGCCTAAAAGAGACATTATTTCAACAGATAGAGAGGGATCTGGTAACTAATGTGTTGCCATGACAGCCATATATACAATCCAAAATGTTTGTCTAGGTGCACTTGCTAATTGTACAAAATTTCATTTAACTTGAATAGCCTCTGAGATATCAGATTTTCCTAATTTTCAGCCACCTCTAGCTCTGCTACCACCTCAAATAAAACTAGTGACGTCAAAATACAAAAAGTGTGATAACTTTAATGCACTTTTTCCCTAGTTTATATTTTTCTTCAAATACTAACTTTAATGATAAATTAAACAATAGTAAATTCCAAGATTTTTTGGGGAACCGAAAGCTATCTGCCCCCCTTGTTTAACATTGGGGCCACTTCATATGCCCCTGAACTAAAGGTTCATGCAGGGGAGCTTTACAGCTGAAGCGCAATCTGTTTCAAACAGCTGTGCTTCACAGGAGCTGTACAAAATACATTAAACCATTAGCTGGCAATGTGCCCAGATGCACCCTACTTTAGTATTACTCGTCAGTGGGACCAGTGTTAAATTTGGCGCCTCTAAGAGTTATTTCGATACTAGCGCCTCCACCCCTCCCCCAATAGTTCCCTATTCGGTTTGCCCTAATTTGAAGTTTTTAACTTAAGCAATGCCAATGCTTATAATTGACTACGGGGACGTGAGCATTGCTTAAGTTTGTCAACATATTTCAAGTAGATTGTTGTAACAACATGAATTCTAGAATTAAATACTAATCCCTTCTTGGTGATTTTGGTGCCCCACCTACATTTCGGCATGCCCCCCTCGGCCCCGCCAGCCACCACGCCACTGGTTAAGCCTGCTACTGGGTAAGAAATTTACTTAGACTCTGTGACTAAGGGACTTTTACTACTAACTGTAAGTCTTCTATTAAACCCCCCCTCTCTACTAGCCCTCCTCCCACATCACAAATAGTGTTTTTCAGAAGGTTCCTGTGAAACATTAGAATACAAAGTATATAAAACTATAGTGTACATGCAGGATTTACACACTAGAAAATTAGGAAACTTAATAAACATGTACTTATTAAGTTTATCAATTGGCCTGGAAATTTACTTTTATTAGTTTAATGTGTTTTTTACCTATTGCTGTTCGCCAGCTAAATCTACAAATCGGCTTCTCTATTAAGCTCCCCACTGCAATAAGACCCCAGCCCTCAAATATGCCTGAAAAAGCCCATAGGGGTCTTAATAAAGGATTTGCCATATTTACTTAATATAATTTATTATTTGCAGATGTGTTAGGAGGCTACAATGGCACAATATTTGCTTATGGCCAGACGTCCAGTGGAAAGACACATACTATGGAAGTACGTAGGATTGTGCAGTTTATATACTAACATACAGTACAAGCAATATCTGGTATCTGACCAGTTATAGGTTACTGTAATAAGATTATCTCATTGTCCATCACAGATATCTGGCCCATCCCATACATTTCCATACAAGTCTGCGTTATAGCTGTTTTAAGAATTTTTCAAGCCATCTAGAGTATACTTGATGAGATGTGCACCATTATTGAAATTATTTGTCTTGTCAGTGTAGTGCTTGTTATAGTATAGTATTGGTTTTGCTTTATTAACATCTGACAGAACATTTGAAAATAATGTTATTACTTATTTTAAGTTCAACGCAATTAATTTTTCCTGTTTCCTCAATTATTCCACGATTGCGAAGGTCTAAGAATACTTGTATATAAAGTGGTTGTTATTTGTTTAGGGTGTTCTTGGAGACGAAGAGATGCAAGGGATAATTCCGAGAATTGTTGATGATATTTTTAATTATATTTATGATATGGATGAAAATTTAGAATTTCATATTAAGGTTAATAACATTACTGTTTATCACATGATAATTAGTTTTACATTTAATCAAACGTTGCAACATGTTGTGTACAGTATTATGAAAATTAATCTCTTAGTTTTGATGATTAAACTTTAAACTCTGATCAATCTATTATTTTGGTAATAAAATGTCTATTCTTGTATAGGTATCCTATTTTGAAATATATTTAGACAAGATACGGGATCTTTTGGATGGTAGGTACTGGCATCAAACTATCTGAAAAGTATATCAAGTATATCGTTTATCAGTAACTTTACTGCAGGAACCAGGCATTCAAGATACAACCCAGAGTGTACTTTGAATATATTGTACATATAAGTGATATAACTGCTCTATGTAATGGATATATAATGTTAACCATTATATACAGTAATTTTTGTATGCTGTATATTATTTGGTTTTATATAATGTTGCAGTATAATAGTTCTATAAAATGGATCTAAAATTTGAGTAAAATGAATGTAAAAACCTTATACAGTTTTATAGAATTGTCCCATACAGTAATGTTGCAGTAAACCAGTTTTATATATTGGATCTAAAATGTTAACCGTAATGTCCTATTTCAGTTTCAAAGACAAGTCTTGCTGTACATGAAGATAAAAATAGAGTTCCGTATGTGAAGGTAATATTGATGTACTGTCGAACCAGGTTTTCTCACAATTGTTTGCTGGACCTGATTTTTCATTGAAGATTGATTAACCACAAACAGGGAAAAAACCAGTACATGGTGCGAAGCTTTAAGAAGCTCCACAATTTTAAGCACATTTGAAACAGCTGAAAATGGCTTTTTATGGTTTGTATATAAAGTTTGTCAAGTTTTGTTTAGAATGGCCGGAATTTTTTTTTAGGGTGCAACTGAGCGTTTTGTTTCCAGTCCTGAAGAAGTTATGGATGTCATGGAGGAGGGAAAAGCAAATCGACATGTTGCTGTCACAAGTACGTGTCATAATTTAGAAACTTGGTGGAAGATTTAGCTTAAGCAGGGGTTTTTTAAGTTTTATTCTTGGTCCGTTTTTCTGCAGAGGATTGTGTTAAACCCAAATAGGGTGAGGCCTGGGTGAGGGTCCTGTCTGCCTTGGCCCTCGGAAAGCTTTTATAAGCTTTTACGACTCTTTTAAAGAGCTGGAAATTGCTTTGATTTTGGAGTTGTAAATAATACACTTACGCGAACATTCTTTCAAGCTACTTTCGTTTGTTTTCAGTCGAGGACGGGAAAATGTTTTTGCCAAGTCACAAATTCAACCTATTTTAAAACAACTTCATTTTACTGCACTGAACATTCCATGAAATGATTGATTTTTAAAACTGTATTGAAAAATGACAATGGGGTTTCGGGGGCTGGCCCTAAAAGAGTCCTGAAAAACTGTAATCTTCCCATGAGTAGTAAAATGATTGGTCAATAGCAATCTCATTACCATAAAAATGTCTTTGTCTTGTAGATATGAACGAACACAGCTCAAGGAGTCATAGTATATTTTTACTGCATATAAAACAAGAAAATACCGAAACGAACAAGAAATTAAGTGGAAAACTGTACTTGGTAGATTTAGCAGGATCGGAAAAGGTACAGTATACAATATATCGAGTTCTAGTGTAGAGAACGATGAACAATATTCACGAGCTTTGTTCAAGGATCTAACTACTTGAAATATAAACTACAAGATGTTTTTGTTTTTGTTTTTTTAATAAGAATGTCAAAATGAAATATTTGCTGTTGTTTCTCATTACAACACTTTAATATGTGAAGTACATATACGACAGGGCTACTGTATTAAATCTAATTGTTTTAGTAGAAACCAGCAAGAAAACAGTATTTCAAAACGTTTTTCACAATTTATTGAAATAAATTCGTTAAAAATCGCGCCGAGGAGATGGCTGTTTCGCTACTCGCTATATATCGACAATTAGATAGCGAGTAGCGTAGCCAATCAAATTACAGCATTTGCAATAGTATACTAGTATGATTCTACTAAAATGCAATAGAATGTATCGTATTTTTAGGACCCTTTCATATTGCTAGCCTGCGAACAGGCGCCATCGTGCTGAGACATGCAGGATTGCATACATAGATTGCATACCCCATCCAGTGAGCCTCAACTTGAGACTCTGGAATAATATTTCAGTGAATTTGCCAAATGAAAAGTGAAGGCAAAGACGGCGGATGTTACACGCTGGTTTCTTTCTTTTTTGTTTTGCGTTTTTCCCCGTAATATGAAATAAAGGAGACAACTGACGTCCAATATCCACCTTTTACTTCACTTTCTGCACCTAGATACTACTTCAGTTGTACAGTATATTGAGTTCAGTGTTTCCAGCCCACTACAGTACAGTATGTTTTAGTGTGTGGTGGGAGGGGAAAGGGGGGGGGGGACATGTACATATGAATTAAAAACAATCTGATTTACTAATGACGTTTCTTTATCACGTAGGTCAGCAAAACTGGCGCTGAGGGTGATGTTTTGGAAGAAGCAAAAAATATCAATAAATCTTTATCTGCTCTTGGAAACGTTATCTCAGCACTTGCTGAAGGAACGGTATGTCTCATGAAAAATAATCAAAACTTATTTATCTACCATTTATATTCAAACGTTACACAGTGCGCCGAAAATTTGTTGAGTTGACAAATTTTATTATCGAAAAACTTCGCGTTGATAGACAATCAGTAATTGTAATT
The DNA here is from genome assembly GCA_016169945.1 of Trachythela sp. YZ-2020. Taxonomy (NCBI): domain Eukaryota; kingdom Metazoa; phylum Cnidaria; class Anthozoa; order Malacalcyonacea; family Clavulariidae; genus Trachythela; species Trachythela sp. YZ-2020. The sequence continues at coordinate 6,796,267 of JADLSH010000369.1, forward strand.
CATTAATATAGTGATTTGTTAAGTGACCAATTTCATTATTTGTTTAGAAAACCCATGTTCCGTACAGAGACAGTAAAATGACGAGAATTCTTCAGGAAAGTTTAGGTTAGAAGAAGCAAACTATTCGTACTTTTTCTTTCCTTCACCTTCACTGTGTCAATGACATGGCATTGTCAATTTATTTCTTTTACATTTTTTATATATTTCTTTTACAATAATCACTGGAAAATCCATAGTTGTGGAAATAATATGGAAATTCTATTTCCATAGTATTAACATATTATATCCATAGTATATCCATATTCATAGTATATTCATATTCTATTCATATTCATAGTATATCCATATTCATAGTATATTCATATCCATAGTATATTCATATTCATAGTATATTCATATCCATAGTATATCCATAGTATATTCATATCCATAGTATATCCATAGTATATTCATATTCATGGTATATCCATAGTATATTCATATCCATAGTATATCCATAGTATATTCATATCCATAGTATATCTATATTCATAGTATATCCATAGTATATTCATATCCATAGTATATCCATAGTAGATTCATATCCATAATACATCCATAGTATATTCATATCCATTGTATATCCATAGTATATTCATATCCATAGTATATCCGCAGTATATTCATATCCATAGTATATTCATATCCATAGTATATCCATAGTATATTCATATCCATAGTATATCCATAGTATATTCATATCCATAGTATATCCGCAGTATATTCATATCCATAGTATATTCATATCCATAGTATATCCATAGTATATTCATATCCATAGTATATCCATATCCATAGTATATCCATATTCATAGTATATCCATAGTATATTCATATCCATAGTATATTCATAGTATTTCCATATTCATAGTATACCATAGTATATTCATAGTACAGTATATCCATAGTATATTCATATTTGTATCCATAGTATATTCATATTATATCCGTAGTATTTCCATATTTGTATCCATAGTGTTTCCATATTATGAAAATGGAAATTAGCATTGGAATTAGTAAAATTTCTATACTAATTGCCATTTCACACTCTTTCCAACTAGGATTCATACTATTTCCATAGTAAGGATTTTGAAAAAAAATTTCAGTGAATACTTCAATGCACCCTCCTGAATGTACAGTAGGTCACCTTGGCTATAGAGTGTCGCTTTCTTGAATGAAACTTGAGATTTATATGAGCCTTTTATCTTGTTACAAGTGCAGTAAATATATAAGTCTTCTAAATAATCTATTATAACCATTTGACTTCGTACTTATGTCACCATTAACGAGATAAAAGGCTCTACGGCCAATCACGAAAACGAGACTCTATAACCAAAGCAATGTACTTGCCAAAAAGTGTATTTGCGTAACTTAAGTACATAACGCTGGCAGTCGCCGACAACGAAGGCAGTATGCTGAGAAGATTGACTGTTAAACTACTGTACCTGCAGTATGTAATATAATTTATCTTTCATACTTCCCGTACAGGTGGTAATTCTCAGCCTATGCTGAGAAGATTGACTGTTAAACTACTGTACCTACAGTATGTAATATAATTTATCTTTCATACTTCCCGTACAGGTGGTAATTCTCGTACTACAATCATCATATGTTGCTCTCCGTCCACATTTAATGAGTTTGAAACAAGATCTACGTTGATGTTTGGACAAAGGTGAGGTGAGACGAAGGTAAGGAGACATAACATACTTAGTTTGCTATATAGAACGTACTGTTCTTTGTTTTAGGGCGAAGACAATTAAGAATACGGTCGTTGTAAATGAAGAACTAACAGCAGAAGAGTGGAAGAGAAGGTATGAGAAAGAAAAAGAAAGAAATGGCAAGCTCAAGTCTACGTTGCATCGTTTTGAGACCGAGTTGAATCGCTGGAGAAGTGGTAAGTGGAAAATAACTTGGTATACCATACCATACCATACCATATCATACCATACTGTACCATACTGAACGTAAAAAGGTAAAGATAAAGCGTTTAAACATTTTTGGGGAAAGTTTTAGTCATGCACTGCATGACCTGCATGACCGCTGGCTTCGCCACTCCATGCCATACCATGCCATACCATACCATACCATACCATACCATACCATACCATACCATACCATACCATACCATACCATACCATACCATACCATAGTATCATACCATACCATACCATAGTACCATACCATACCATACCATACCATACCATACCGGCATACCATACCGTACCATACCATACCATACCAATACTACTTGTTTTCAATCCAGGTGATGCCGTACCAACAGACGAACAAGTTACCTCGAAAGATCAACATAGACAATCTGGTGTCTTTGATAACTCATCTCTGATTGGTTCTCCTGCTTCGGCAGGCAGTGGCTCGCCGGTCGCTGCCTCGTTGTCCAATGATGAAAGAAAAAAGTTTGATGAAGAAAGAGTTAAACTTTTTGTGCAGCTTGATGAAAAAGTACGTTTTAGTTAGAGTAGTGCACAGAAATATAGTTATCTCCAGATCAAAAGCAAAGCCTACTTAGCCGATACATACACGCATACACATATGTGGTCAGAGCTGCACTGGAATCGCACGTTCATTTCCTGTCGGAAGGCCTGTAGTTACATTTTTCGCAACTTCTCCTGGTTAGGTCAAAATATTAATTTAGTTTTCGCTCGAAATTTCCATCCACAAAAACTCTTTAATATTCTGTTCAATCGAGCGAGATGCTCAAAATGTAGAATATTGCCCTTATACAGATGTACATGCATTTTTAAATTATTTACACGTACTGTACCATCGAATTTACAGAGTAGCTCTAAATGAGGTAAGCTAGTATCTTCCAGAAAAATAAACGAGTACCTATAAACATAACATACATATTTACATACCAACGATGAAATGAACAACCATTCTTTACAGGATGATGAAATTCAAACGCAAGCTTCGGAGCTTGCTCGACTAAAAGAACAACTTCAGGATCAAGACGAGGTAATATGTTATACATTGTGTCGAGTGGTGTGATCGTATGGTTTCTTAATGGTGTAAATTTTGTTTGTGCTGTTTTTCTATATGTCTGTATCATGTGGGTCAATCTCCATGTATGCAACCACTATTTCAATACAGCGATTTATTAAACAATTACTAATCCTTACACTCATTATCCCAATCCTGACCCTTATCCTGGCATTTATCCTTACTTAATCCTAACCCTGATCCTAACCCTAATACTGACCCTTAACTTAATCCTAACTCTTATCCTAACTATAATCCTAACTCTGATCCTAACCTCAACCCTAACATTATACTAACGTAAAACTGTTCACTATACTGTAGGTATTGTGACGTGATTTTAGGAAATTTATATCGAAAGTCATATTCCAGTAATTTAACGTGTTTTTTTCTTTACGTTTTTTTATAGAAAATGTCCAGTACGAAGTTTGATTATGATTCTCTGCAAACTCAAATACCTCTGTTACAAAGTGAAAATGAGAAATCCAAGGATGAAGTGAAAGAAGTATTACAAGCTTTAGAAGAACTCGCGATGAATTATGATCAGAAATTACAGGAAGTAGACAACAAAAATAAAGAAAATGATAAACTACAAGAAGATTTGTCTTCCAAACAGGTAGGAGTTGATACACGCGCGAAAGATAATCCGTGCGTAGGTTTGCCACCGTAACACAAAGCACTGATAGCTGGAAAAGAAACTTGTATATTATTCTGTATGACTTTGGGTTGCTTGAAAATTTTGACAAACACTTTCTTGAAGAAACTGAGGGAAAATTGATAACACGCGATGTATGTTAATATACTGTACAGAAGAAAAGTTGTACGATCTGCAAATTGTTGAACGACGAGAAATTACGAAATTTTGATTTGGCATATATACAAGCAAATTTGATGTTTGTGCATGAGCAATAAAATTGCATTCAGCCTAAAAAACTGATTCAAATGCAGTGACAAAACAAGAAATTGGGCATTCTGTTAAGGTCAAAGAAGCGCAATGTTCGCAATAACAAGAAATTTCTACATTGTTGTTCCTTTAGCGGTATTCGATTATATTAGGCCACTATTTCTGTGCACTTCAAAAGAACATGTAGTCTTGAGACAATTTCTCGTGATTTGTCACGTTTGAAGCGTAAAGAGGCCAAAAAAGAGAAAACGCATAACAATTAAATATTCCAGGTTTATTAAGCGTAACTTATCAATTTTTCTTCCGTCTCTTCTCTTGAATACAGCACCAAGGACCAAGGTAATTATTCTCTCGAATTCAAGTCGCACAACCTTCAAGTATGCAACTTGATTACTGGACTTACAGAAAACTAATAAATATTTTCTTACTATCTTTTGCAGAAATTGCTTGATCAAGTAAGCAAGAGTTATGAAGAAACCAAAGATGTCAACGCAGTGTTAAGAAGACGTTTGGCTGAGATGATGAACAGTCTTCTCAGTGACTTAGTAAGTACACACTATTGTGTTCATGGAGTCAGAAAATATTGTACAATTACGACATAATGAATTTGACAGTTGACATACAATGTGTATGGCTTGTGGATCTGACCTGGGTCCTTTGAATAATTATTCTTGTATTAATGTGTTTAGGGTGATATAGGAACAGCTGTTGGAGGAAATGCTGCTGAGATTAAGGTAAATATTATACCTCAAATTGAAATTGATCTGCCGTGAAATATTATAATATCTCACGCGCCACGCGTGGAAACCACGCGCTTAGCATAGCTGTGAAAAATGGCGGGAGATGTATTTTTATAATTTATGCTTTATTGTATGGATTATATGAGTTTTTATCTTTTTCGGTATAACATATCATTTATATACCATCCACTCGGGGGATTCGGCGAAATATTACCCTCAGTAATGATATCATCACTTCGGGTAATATTTCGCCGAATCCCTCTGGCTTTGGGTCTATAAATGATAAGTAGTGAATATTTTTATAACTACAGTACTTCCGTACGATGCATCTCAGGCAGCAGAGGGCGCTACTCGCCCAATCTGATTTGGACTTTTAAAACAGCGATTAACTCTACAACGATGAAGCGCACCTGTATACAGTGGTAGATTTATAGAAGGGGTGGACAGGGATGCGCACCCCTGTTTTCCTTGGCCAACAGGGGTGCAAAAAATTCAATTTATCATACTTTTAAACGTTTAAGGTAATCATAGTTTGTTACGAGTCTTAGACCAACTCAATTTTTTAATTCAATGCGGCACTATTTCAAAATTATCCAATATTACTTTAATTTGAATATTTGATACTTTGAATCGAAAATTCTGTAACTTCTAACATTAGAAGTATTTGGTAATGATAATAAAAACTAAAAAGGCATGCAATCAAATATTTAAGTAATGTGAAAAATAATCACAGTGCTGGGTTCAGTACGTTTGTCTGCTCGGCCGCTTGCCCAGCACCCCTAAAAGATCTGGCTGGATCTACCACTGCCTATATAGTGATCAGCCCAACAGAGAGCAAATAGCCTTTTCGAGTAACGAAATGAGAAAACGTTTCTCTGTATTGTACGTTTCTATATAGTGATCAGCACAACAGAGAGCAAATAGCCTTTTCGAGTAACGAAATGAGAAAAAGTTTCTCTCTATTGTACGTTTTAGAAACCAGTTGTGGATGCTTCTGGTAAATTAGAGGAAGACTTCACAGTTGCGAGATTGTATGTCAGTAAGATAAAAACTGAAGTAAAATCGTTGTCCTCGGTAAGTAAGTTGTTCAGTAATTAAATCTATTCATGAATCTTAAACTGTAATGGTTTGTGACCGAACCCACTTACAACCAAAAGAGAATAACTTTGGAGCGAATGTCCTTCGTCTTTTTCAGGTAGTTCAAACATTAACTATGGCTGCGGCAGGTCTTTTTGCATGTACTGTTATTGCGAAGAATGAAAAAACCTAAGAAGGTTGTGAGCTATGGTAAAACATCGCATAGTAATATATTATATACAACTATTTTCCCAGCGATTACACACGATGGAAGGAGAAGAAGTGCAGATCAAAACTGATCTTGAAAAGTCAAACAAAGATCTTCAGGCTTCACAACTTCTCATATCTCAGGTAGTGAATGGTTATATACCTCTGATACCGTATGGAAAGGATTTTAGCACGTTTTAAAGTGGCTCGCTGCAATTATTGAAATATTGTAAATTTATGATTTAGTTTGATTTTTTTTGAAGAACTGTTACTTGTTAGCAAACAAAAGTAGTACCAAATATATTGAGCAACATTCTAAGAGTCGGAAATTGTTCACAAATATGACGTCATTATCGTTGCTATTGTAACAATGACGTTTCAATATGGCCGACATTTTAGTTTTAAGGCATTTTACTCGAAAAAACGCCTGGTTACCCCTATTTTTTATTTTATAAAACATTTTCGTCTAGTACAATAAATCATCTAAACAAGTTTAAAAAATTTCTGTAGAGCCACATTTTTAAAAAATTAATAAACATGATTTTTCGTTATAAATATTTTTTGGCTCTACAGAATTTTTTTAAACTTGTCCAGATAATCTACTTTTCAGATAATTTTTGGTTTGTAACAAGTAAAAATTATTTAAAAAGTTTGATCTAAATCGTAAATTTTCCACATTTCCAAAAATTGTAGGGAGCCACCTTAAAACGCAGTATGTACCATATAATTCATTTTTGTGGCTTTTCATAACTTATGTATGTGCACCATGCATAGGATTTTGTTGCACAACTTTTAGACAGATGTAGGCAAAATTCAAATTAAGGCCGTAACTCTCACGTTCAATTTGTTGTAATGTACACTGTACTGACTTGTACTTTAATTAGGTTTTGTTTTAAATTTACATGAAAACACTGTCTCTAGTTTGCCTTGGTTTCTTTTGTCGTGGCCGAGCCTTGGCTGCCTTGCTACGGTTCTGCCAATCTTTCACTACTGTCTTATTTTCAAACTTCAAACCGTCGGTCTTTATAAAGTAGTTAAACTATGTATTAACAGAGGTGTTATTATATTATTTTATATTTAGCACGAAGCAAAATTGAAAACGTTGCATGGAAGTATGAAAGAGATGGAAGGAAAGAAACGGGTTCTAGAAGAAGCAGTTGACGCTCTAAATGAAGAAATGAGCAAAGTCAGAGCCGAAGGTGGACACTCTTTTATACTTGAACCTTTCTATCGCTTGATCATGTATCGTCGTGCTTGCTAAAATATTAACAAAAAACAGTGTCTTTTGGATCATGTCTCTCATGAAGGTTCCAACCAATTTATAATTCTCAGACGTTGTCATGTTTATTGTATTATGGTTCTTTTTTCTAGCCAACGTTCAAGCCCTTGCTCTTAAAGACAAAGAACAGGAACATGCTGGTTTGCTTGAATCCGCCTCTGAAATGAAGGTGCATTATATGAACATGATTGCCCAGTATCGATACCCTCTTTATAATTTACGAACTATGTAGGTTTTAGCACAATATACTTACTAACAATAAACATTAAGGGCATAAATGTATAATATACCGTAGTACATAGTACGGTACATTGTATAGGACGTTATTTGTACATATGTACCAAAATTACTGTATTCTGTATAAAAATACGTAATGTAGAACTATCGAATATTGTCATCATATACATGTGAACTTCAACTATATAGTAAATGAGACACACTTACAGTATGTCAGTTACTGCACATGTACATCAAAATTGTCCTTATAATTAACCTTACCGACCATTTGTTTTAGGTTGCCTTAGAAAAAGAGATGGAAGTGCATCGTGAATCACAACAGAAGCAAATTGCGAAATTACGTGATGAAATTCAAGAAAATGAATCTCTAGTTGCAGAACTGAAGGAGTAAGTGATAACCATCCTGTGATGATCGTTCTTTGTACTGTGCATCTAGCTTTGTTTCGTATTCTTATTCTTGGCGATGTTCCGTCTTTCGCTGTGGTCGTCCAAAAATGTATAATATAACATAATAAAACGTGGTGTTTATCTGAAAACGTAAAAAGAAAAATGATCTCCATACAGTGTTTTTATGATAAGCTGCGTGTCTTTAGGATCAAACTACCTGAAAAATTCAACAATCATCTTGGTATCAGCTGAGGGGATGTCGCAACTTTCCATCTTTCTCGATTGATAGCTAAATCTTCCTTGGTGTTACCTTTCCAAATCGTCCTTTACACAGTCAATGTTTCCATCCTTTCCATTACACATCGAGTGATATGTATGTGCTTCCTCTCTTAATCTTGCTTCCTCTCACCAAGTGGACAAACTTTCACTTCTTTCCTTATATCTTCATTTCTTCTTTCCTTTTCTTGTAGTCTCGGCTATTACCCATACTAGGCACATCATTTCCGCCATCACTGCAACAATCGAACAGAGTGTATTCCTAACTCAAAATATTTCAATGTTTAGAGCTAACCAAAGACAAAACCTGGCAGAAGAACAAATGCGGGTGAGTAAACCAATTTTGTTTTTAGACGCGGGCTCGCGTCTCGGTCTGTCGGGTCGGGTCGGGTCGGGTCGGGTCCGTCATCCTTAGATTTGCCTGCACTGTTCACTGTAACATGTTAAACTTCTTATTAACGTGCCTGTCTTCATGCGTGCTATAGGTTGAGAATGAGAGGATTAAGAAGGACTTACAAGACAAAACGAAGAAGATTAGCGAGTTGAAGTAAGTCATTTTCTTGTTTTGTATAAACTTTTTAGCGAACCATTAGAGGATCTAATGATTACAAACGAGGAAAGAGTTAACAAACACTTCAAAATATCGTATCGTGTTAATACTTGCCGGCGAAGACTTTAAAAGTGGTCTTTCTTATTTTGCAGTGTTGAATCAGATAAGAGAGAACAAGCAAAGGCAGATTTAAGAGGATTAGAAGAAACTGTGGTATGTATTTCCTGACTTGTTCATTTTAATGTATACTAAATCTTCTTTTTGGGAATTAGAAAAAAATTCAGACCTATACTTAATACCCTAATACCCTGGCCTACCGTACCTAAATAAATGTACTGTGACATATAGTTTACACTAATATTATTTCTGTTCAGTATATCTTAAAACACTATCTTCTTACTTTTCTAGGCTAAGGAATTGACATCTCTCTACCGATTACGACAGTTGTTTGTTAAAGATTTGCAAGCACGTTTAAAGGTATTTGCATGCTTAATAAGTGTTAAATTTGTGTAGATTCATGATGTTATAAATACTATGGATTGTTATAGCTAGAATATTTATTCAAGTCTATTTTTTGTAATCTCTTCTTTCAGCCTCACAGTAGCGAAGGTGACACAGAGGATGACACCAGTAGCCATGCACAAAAACAGAAGATTGCTTTTTTAGAAAATAATTTAGATCAACTGACTAAAGTTCACAAGCAGGTAACGTTAGACATTCATTGCAATGTAAAAGTGTTCCCGGGGAAAATCTCAGGTTTCGTAGTGTAAAGTTAGGCTTAAGGAATTTGACTACGTACACATGTAAAAACGCACAACTTGTAACAAACATACAGCAGACTTGTGCCAATACTGTTTCAACAACTTGTTATCGGGATGTGTTCGCACTGCTTGTTCCCAGCTTTTAACAACTTGTTATAAGGTTGTCGACTCGATAACTTGTTACAAGTTGTTCCAACAACTTGTTATCGTCCTGCAAATTTTTTGTAATATTTTGTAGTTGGTCCGTGATAATGGTGAATTAAGGTGTGAACTGCCAAAGTTAGAGAAACGTCTTCGTGCAACTCAAGAAAGAGTAAAAGCTTTAGAACAAGCCTTGAAGGAAGCCAAAGAAGGAGCACAGAAAGACAGAGCAAGGTCTGCGATATTTACTTTACATCTACTATATTATACTCTACTACTGTATGTTTCATTATTGAAATGCCTCATTGGAAAATTAGTCTAGAGGAATTTCCAAAGGGGGTTGGGCACACCCCAATGTCTTTCAGCAAACTCTCTCTCTTCAACTAGCCCATACCCAAGTGTTAGGATTTGTGGCACTTGATATGCAACGATGACCCCCCTTCTCCCTGAAAATCAGGTCAGATGAGAGGGGGGAATCAGAGTTGTCAAAGGTAAGGTTTGTGAGGGAGTGGTTGATAAGTTAGCTGACTAAGCTACGGCCTGTAGTCCTGGGCCTATGATTCTCGAAATATGCATATCTTTTAACATTGTTTTTAGTAGTAACATATTTTAATAGATCATCAAGGAAAAGATAAGGTAAAGTTTTTAAGTATGCTGTAACCTTTTCAGATATCAAAAAGAGATGGAAAAAATGAAAGAGACAATGCGTAATAAACAAGGTACTGTATATTCACTACTGCATGACCTATTGTTAACGACGTAATGCAAAATCATCCAAACGGTTCCACTTTTAGTAATGTGTGGAATGTACAGTATTATATCTGATCGTGCAATACAATAGACTTCAATCGTCAACAAGTCCTACTGCCGACTACCTAAACTGAAATAACTTTATTTTTACTAGAGAACTCTACTAGTTCTTAACCATTCTCCTTAGAGGTCCATTAAGGGGGGGGGGGGGGTGGCTGGAGAAAACAGATACGACCGAGGTGAAACTATAATCTGACAACTGCATAATGCGGCAATCCAGTCACAGATGTGAGAGACACATGCATTGCAACTCCGGAGTATTTTTCGCAAGATATTTATGTATGCACATGCATGGAGTCTTACATATTTCTCTATTTTCTAGTCGCTGCAAGAAAAGGTGCCCAGGCGCATATTGGTAAGTACTGTCAGGGTACTGTCAGAGTACTGTACTACATATTGGTAAGTACTGTCAGAGTACTGTACTACATATTGGTAAGTACTGTCAGGGTACTGTACTACATATTGGTAAGTACTGTCAGAGTACTGTACTACATATTGGTAAGTGCTGTCAGAGTGCTGTACTACATATTGGTAAGTACTGTCAGAGTACTGTGCTACATATTGGTAAGTGCTGTCAGAGTGCTGTACTACATATTGGTAAGTACTGTCAGAGTGCTGTACTACATGTTGGTAAGTGCTGTCAGAGTGCTGTACTACATGTTGGTGAAGTACTGTCAGAGTGCTGTACTACATATTGGTGAAGTACTGTCAGAGTGCTGTACTACATATTGGTGAAGTGCTGTCAGAGTGCTGTACTACATATTGGTAAGTACTGTCAGGTGCTGTACTACATATTGGTAAGTACTGTCAGAGTGCTGTACTACATGTTGGTAAGTACTGTCAGAGTACTGTACTACATATTGGTAAGTGCTGTCAGAGTACTGTACTACATATTGGTAAGTACTGTCAGGGTACTGTACTACATATTGGTAAGTACTGTCAGAGTACTGTACTACATATTGGTAAGTACTGTCAGAGTACTGTACTACATATTGGTAAGTACTGTCAGAGTACTGTACTACATATTGGTAAGTACTGTCAGGGTACTGTACTACATATTGGTAAGTACTGTCAGAGTACTGTACTACATATTGGTAAGTGCTGTCAGAGTACTGTACTACTTATTGGTAAGTACTGTCAGAGTACTGTACTACATATTGGTAAGTACTGTCCAGGGCCGTCCTCAGAAAATTTTTCAGGGGGGTGTTAGGTCCTTTCAACCGACTGCCAAACCAACTTGTACCGACTATATCCCCAGTTTGCGCCCATAAAATTATGTTTTTTTTGGTCGACGGGGAAGGCCAGCTAAAAAAAAATTTTCCGGACTATAAACATTTTTATAATGCTATTTAACCACTTGAAACATTAAAATTAAGATAAATAAGTTTGTTCCTGCCTATACATGTACTTTTTAAAAACACAAATTTCGTTTTTCTATTCCTGCTTGTGCGGGCACAATTTCCGTTTTATGTGTTAGTCATCAAAAATGTTTTTTTTGTGCCGACTCAAATCGCACTTCTGCCGACTGAATCTCCAAATAGAATTTCTGGGGGGGGGTGACACCCCCCCAAACCCCCCGTAGGGATGGCCCTGGTACTGTCAGAGTACTGTACTACATATTGGTAAGTACTGTCAGAGTACTGTACTACATACTGGTAAGTCCTGTCAGAGTACTGTACTACATATTGGTAAGTACTGTCAGAGTACTGTACCACATATTGGTAAGTACTGTCAGAGTACTGTACTACATATTGGTAAGTGCTGTCAGAGTACTGTACCACATATTGGTAAGTACTGTCAGGGTACTGTACTACATATTGGTAAGTACTGTCAGAGTACTGTACTACATATTGGTAAGTACTGTCAGGGTACTGTACTACATATTGGTAAGTGCTGTCAGAGTACTGTACTACATATTGGTAAGTACTGTCAGAGTGCTGTACTACATGTTGGTAAGTGCTGTCAGGTGCTGTACTACATATTGGTAAGTACTGTCAGAGTACTGTACTACATATTGGTAAGTACTGTCAGGGTACTGTACTACATATTGGTAAGTGCTGTCAGAGTACTGTACTACATATTGGTAAGTACTGTCAGAGTACTGTACTACATATTGGTAAGTACTGTCAGAGTACTGTACTACATATTGGTAAGTACTGTCAGAGTACTGTACTACATATTGGTAAGTACTGTCAGAGTGCTGTACTACATGTTGGTAAGTGCTGTCAGTGCTGTACTACATATTGGTAAGTGCTGTCAGGTGCTGTACTACATATTGGTAAGTGCTGTCAGAGTGCTGTACTACATGTTGGTAAGTGCTGTCAGGTGCTGTACTACATGTTGGTAAGTGCTGTCAGAGTGCTGTACTACATATTGGTGAAGTGCTGTCAGTGCTGTACTACATGTTGGTGGTACTGTCAGAGTGCTGTACTACATGTTGGTAAGTGCTGTCAGAGTGCTGTACTACATGTTGGTAAGTGCTGTCAGAGTGCTGTACTACATATTGGTAAGTGCTGTCAGAGTACTGTACTACATATTGGTAAGTACTGTCAGAGTACTGTACTACATATTGGTAAGTACTGTCAGAGTACTGTACTACATATTGGTAAGTACTGTCAGAGTACTGTACTACATATTGGTAAGTACTGTCAGAGTACTGTACTACATATTGGTAAGTGCTGTCAGAGTGCTGTGTGCTACATGTTAGTACTGTACTACATATTGGTAAGTACTGTCAGAGTACTGTACTACATATTGGTAAGTACTGTCAGAGTACTGTACTACATATTGGTAAGTACTGTCAGAGTACTGTACTACATATTGGTAAGTACTGTCAGAGTACTGTACTACATATTGGTAAGTACTGTCAGAGTACTGTACTACATACTGGTAAGTCCTGTCAGAGTACTGTACTACATACTGGTAAGTCCTGTCAGAGTACTGTACTACATACTGGTAAGTCCTGTCAGAGTACTGTACTACATATTGGTAAGTACTGTCAGAGTACTGTACTACACGCGCACGAAAACCAAAGACACGTTGGGTACATATATATGTTGTTGTATACAATATATTTCTGACTAATATATGTTCTTATTTTAGCTAAGCCCATCCGTGCTGGTCACCAACCCTCCAGCTCCCCCATACGCAGTAGTGCAAACACGATAGCTAATGCTGTGATAGGAGTGGGTAAGGTAATTGCTGGAGCTGGTTCAAAGACTGTAGAAGAAATCTCATCCCAAGTATCAATGCCTGTCATACGAGGTGGTAGCAAGACTGGTGAACCTGTAGTTACTTACAGCAAACGTATCAGAAGTGCTGTCAGTAAGGAAACGTTAGCCACTCATCCCAGAATTAACTCGGGGTATTTTTTAAATAATTTTTTTAAATCATTTTAGTTGTTGCATGTACAGTACATTAGGGCCATTTATACGGGAGAAAATAAGTCGCGACTTACATAAGACGTGTCTTATATAAGACGCGAACACACTAGTATAAATGGTCAAATTCTAATAAGTCGCGACTTATTGTGGAACAGCCTGAACTCCTGTTCTTATTTAAGTCGCGATTTACTAAAATTTGACCATTTATACGAGTGTGTTCGCGTCTTATATAAGACGCGTCTTATGTAAGTCACGACTTATTTTCTCCCGTATAAATGGCCCTAATGTGTCCTATTTCTGTTTTGGAAAATGAACATCCACACTATCTCCTGTGGAGATTTTTCGTCTAGCCCTTACATTATCATTAAAGTACTGATGAAAAATGTTCTGTTGCTAGTTATCGTTATTTTTTTAACTTTTCTTTTCTTGGTTAACAATCGTATTTTGCAGTAGATGCATGTTTTTTTCAATGATTTCGCATGTATTAATCATTACGCAATGTGATGTGACAGTGAGGATAGCTAAGCTACTGCAGTATCATTTGAACAACCTATTAAGATGATTTCATTTAATTTTTATACTCAGGTAATCTTTTATACATAAGGACTTTAAAACACCATCTCAATTGGCACTTTATATTGTATGGACATTTTTGTCATAATTAATTGACCGCATGATATACACTATAAGTAATCCCGTAGGTAATTTATCTGATCTATCAAGATTTCCCCAGATTCTTATACACATTTATTTACCGTCATTCACTGATGCTGTTTATTGTATTTCTGTCAAATTTTGCATCCCAGAAAGCAAATATTTCCCTACACACTGAGAAACATATATTGTTTTCCATGGTTTGCCCACCTTTAAGATGCTACCGCAACAATGTTTCCAACAATGTTTTCAACTGTAGTTTAAGACTATACTATTGTTATTTTTATTTAGTAATGGCGAACATCTTCCTGTTGGTGTTCCCACGAACTCCTCCCCAATCAATGGCGAGGGTCGTGGTTGTGACGTCACTCCTCGAACAACTAGTCTTGATCGATTGAACTTCATGTCAAATGAAGATAATTCCCGTCAGAGTCCTGAGGTGAACCATAGATCTCCTTTAAAACCAACTGGAAAAGAAGCTGAGTTAGCAGCAGCGTTGAAGAAAAGTAGAAGACGTTCCGGATCATCTCCTGGAAGTGGAGGTTTGTTTGCATCCTATGCAATTATATCTATTGAAATATAAAACATCATGAATCTGCTACATAGACAAAATCTGTTGAACTAATCTACATGTCTTAGACCTCGAAACATTAGTCTCTTTTCTATGGCAACAAACTCACAGTTTCAGGAAAGGTTCCTGAGTCCCACACATGCTTGACATTAGAATGCTATCCAGTCGTTTTAAGACCAGTGTCCAGACCACGTCTTTGGTTATCCGCCAAACTGCCAATTCAGTCCTCCTTCAAGCTTTTTTTAGTCTTGACTTATCCCGACCTTGATTATTTTTGACATCACAAAAACTTAATCCAATAAATGTTGTGACATTTTTGTTAAAACAGGACCCTGGGAAGTCCGAAAACCTGATTCTTGAAGAAGAGATGTCGTATGACCGTGTATTTGGTGATTTCATGAAACCTTGGGTCTCTGCAATTCTTCAACACCGAGATAAAAACATAGAAAAATATGGAGATAATATGTACAGATCAACGCGTGTTTAGCAACAAGATAGAACTAAACTAATGTGTACGGGGGTGCACTAGATCTTGGACGTCGGGTCTCAATAGTGTTCAACTTGGTTTAATTTTGGAAATGAACTCGTTCGCTATAAAGATTAGTAAAAGAGTAATCCTTAAGAATAGTCCATAATATAGGGTTAACCTTTGGATCTCTAAAATATAGGATTAACCTTAAACATGAATGAATTGTATTGTTTTATTTTATTGTATAACCAATTTGTGAGTACATTATGTGTTAACTGTATCGTCAAAATTCTTCTATTACACCCACCGAATGGATTCATTTCCAATAATTAGACGTAAAAATTTAAGTATATAAGAAATAATAAAAGAAAATAACATTTATTTAGCCAGATAATTGTTTTTGACAATTTCAGAATAATAATACTAATTTTAATTTATCCAGTGATTTGTCTTAGTAGTGTTCTATGTATTTTTGTACATGCAATATGTTATGTGGAGTGTACTGCATGGTGATCTGTAAATGGGAACTGAATAAGAGTATATATTTCATCAAAGCGTACCGTTAATCCTGTATTAAGCCCACGGCAGCGACGTACTTATTTCAGGCCTGTAGAGGGGTATTCATTGACTGAGCAAAGACTTGGTAAGTTCTACCCTTTGTGGTATTCAAAGACATGATAACTTTATTCAAACAAGGTAAATTTAACACGAGTCAGTGCATGTGTTTTCAAAATTTGACGAAAATTAACATGGCAACATGAACTTTTATTCATAAATCTAATCCGTCCACGTGTGTTTCTTTGCTGGGGAGCGCTAAATAGATTTCTACATCTAAAAAGAGGGCTTGTTAGAGAGAGGGCTTATTTGCAGGGGGGAGGCTAAATAGATTATCAGTACGGTTTATATCCACGACACTGACGAAGTGTAGCTCGGGGGTGCTATTAGTGGTAAACTCCAGGGGGTTTAAAAGTTAAAATAGGAATTCATCTAATTAGTACCTGAAAATTTAGTACACACTAATTTCCTGAGCACTCTGAACAACTTTCAACAGTTAAAATAAAAATATCGCTGTTTTTATATTTTTCATGAAAAATATTGAGACGAGTGTTTTGTGACAAGTAGGTATACATGCGGTTTCTCGTTTGTTACTTTGTTTGCCTACTTTCGGAAAAATTCCTGAAAATGCTATGCCAACGCTCTACCCAGGAAGCCTGCCCACTACTAGCTACAATCTTGGACAGTAACCCTTGAGACCATTACTCGAAATATTGCAAAGTTAATGTACACTAACAAAATACCCCCCCCCCCCAGTTCAATGTTGTGAACAACCCCGAAACAACTTTTGACAATTTATCAAGACACAAGCTCGACATTGAGTTGAAGGAGTGGGGGCTTAGGAAGCGCAATGTGATTTTATGGGGAATTTATCATAAGGGATATGCGGATTTTGCATATAGAGGGAGGTAGTCTCGACCAGTTATGTCCAAGATTGTAGCCCACTACAACTCTACTAAAAAGACAAAGCAACTGGTTTAACTCTATGGTTTGACTTCTTTATAGTATGTTTCACATGTTTTCTCAACGAGTCATTTACGTGATGGGGGGGGGGGGAGGGGAAGTGAGGGGGGTAACTCGCACTATCACTCGCTCAGAAGTCATATCATCAAAAGTCATCAAGTAGAGATCAAGACTGAGATCAAGTAGTTCATGAAGTAGCTAGCACAAAATGTTCACGGGCGCAAGTTTGTGAAGAATTTTAAAAAATAATAAAAGATTGCAATGAGTATTAAAAATGGCTGACCGAAGCAAAGGTCGATTTGAAATATGATAATGGCATTTTTTATACTCTTTGGTCTGTTTTGGATTACTTTTCTGACATGCAGAAGCTTCATCAATATGTAAGTTAACACTACCGTTTGTTTAATAGAATAATTGCTTGACTAGCTCCTAGTCGGACTAGGACGGCAAAATGTACATGTACAGGTTTGAATCACTTGACCTTTTGCTATCACCGGCGTATATTGCAAATTTTTGCCAATACAGGAAAAATATTTGTAATGTAGTGTCGGTTAGATGCAGTTATCCACTTTTCTTTGGCAAATAAGACCAAGAACATTAAAGGTGATGCAAAGTCCCGATCTAAACAAACCGGCAACGTCCGTTTGTTTATTTAAATAAATACAGATTCGAGTTTCTGATTTAGAAGATGTCGAATTTTAGTCGAAACAACTTGAAATTTGGGCATTGTTTACATCGCGGGACCTCCCATAGCACATGCGCAGAATGGAGTTACATGGTCTTTAAAATATGTAAAAAATGTTTACTAAAAATCATTAAAAGATTAATACTTGCAATATGTGCTACTGACTATACTTCAGCAACAAACTTTTATGTATAGAAATAGACATATTATCCTGATAAACATCAGCATGTTTAGATTAAAGTACTATTTAACACGAACCTGCATAGTTCGTTCACTGCACTAATAAATTTTTACCTTGTTTACCTTATTTGTACCAATGTTACGACATTTGTGACGTCTGTAAAGCATAGCTGTAAATACAAGAATGGTTTGAAAATCATGAAGAAAAGTTGGGATTATTTAGTCATAGTATATTGCAAATTGCAACTTAAAATTGTCATTAGATATACTCTTTACATACAGTTGCCGTCGTTTGGCTAGAAAAGCATCTGCACATAAAACTACCCTTTGGATTGTAGAGCAGTATGGTAATATTTGTTTAGTCTAATTCTATCAAGTATTTCAGGCAAGGTCTCTTTCTTCACATGAATTTTATGACAAGACCATGCATGTTGCTAACAATATGCCTCACATGATCAATAAGATATAGATGTAATGAATAATCGAATGACAATTTAGGCTGCCAATTTGAGTACTACTGCATGTATGACTAAATAATTCCAACTTTTCCTCTTGGCATGATTTTCAACACTTTGATAAATTGCCAAACCAATTCTTGTATTTACAGCTATGCTTACAGGCATCGCAAATGTTGCAAAATCAAGAAACACAGACTCTCGTTGTTACACCACAAGTCCACAATATGAATTCATACATAAATTTTCATCACACAGCTTTTTTGAACCATCCCAGTAAAGTTTTCACACCACATCACACACACTTTGATTTAACAAAAAAGTTTAAATTAAACAAGGTAAAAATTAGCACAGTGAACGAACTATATATACACAAGTTCATGTTCAACAATACTTTATATTAATTATATACTTGCACATGCCATAGTACAAACTTTGCTGTTTTTGGTGTTTGGTTACATTTTGATAATGCGCCAAGTACATGTGAGCACTAAGTTGTGACTGGTGAATTGGTGACATGTTTCACAATGTGTCGTTCTAGAAAAGATCACTGTCACCCTCTATGAGCCCAGCTAGCTGGGATCTAGGGATGAGCCGATAACAAAAATTTGCCAATTACTGAGGCCGATTAGTTGTAGGCCGATTATCTCAACTTATCGGCAGATTAATCAGTATCTGCCGATTATTGTAAGTAGCAGGACGGCGGTGTAAAAACCTTTCAAAGACGGCGGTTGCTTTGAAGTTCTTTGACCAAAGACTTTGATCACAGAACTTTGATGGACATAGGCATAGCAGAAACACATTGTATGGAAGCTTTTTAATTTTGTGAGTTCTTTCGCAATATGTTCATAAAAAACCCTGTGAATAACAACCTATCTATTCGCTTGTATGTAGTATTTTAGCATGTGCTTGGCAATTGGGCAAAAAGTCTTATGGCCTGTTACTTTGCCGATTATCAAACAATAATCGGCCGATTATTTAAAAATGGCCGATTAATCGGCTTTGCCGATTATTTTCCGATTATTCAGCTCATCCCTAGTCCTTATTAACCCATTAACTGGCATACTAAAGTAGGGGCGCATCTGGGCGCATTGCCAGCTAATGGGTTAATGAATATAAAAATCATTGTGTGCTCATATCAGAGATGAGCTAGCCCAGTTAGGTGACACTGACGCGCTAGGTGGGATCTTAGTCAAGTGGGATAAAATTTTCCATAAGAATGCTTCATCCCACCTGACCAGGATGGACAATTTTTGCTGATTTTGATCTATTATTAAGCGGCGTAGTTGGTATAAACAAGTATAAACAAGAAAAAATAATAATTAATGGACCTAACTGTAAGAAAAGACTGACTTTTCCCCATTTCCTCTACTGGGGAAAAGTTTTGCCGACCTGAAACGGTTTGCCGACCTGAGCAGGTTGGCAACAGGTCGGTAAATTGAAGTTTTCAATAAAATGTGCCTGTAGTAATATTGCCAACATTTATCAAGCAATATAAAGATTTTGTTCTAAATAAATTCGAAGGTTGTTTACGGCTTTTTTCATAAAAGTGATTGACTGCATGAAAAATTACTGAATCTTTGTCGCCCTGTTTTGGTTCGACATTTTGGTAGCGTATGATTTGCCACTGAAATGACATGTGTTGAGCTCTCTATCTCTCTATCTATTTGGTTAATTAATATAGTACGTACAGTTTTGGGTGGTGTTTATTTATTTTACAACCAATAGTTACGTTTATAATGACGTATGCGCACACACCCACAAGGAAACTACACCCCAATTAGCATTATGAGCGCAACCGCAAATATCCAACCCATGCAGGCTACGTATGAAAGATGTTCAGCATACGTTTTCCTTAAAGTCTAAATATGCTAAGGCAAGACGTTTGCTTCATCTGCTTTTCTCTTTTGCTCTGAATTCACATTGCAGATCTATATTGCAGGTCGGCAAATTTTTTGCTGACCCGACGTGACCATAGGTCAGCTATCAGGTCGGCATTTTCAGATTTCCAACCTGAATTGCGAGGCCTGAATCTCCAGACCTTCCAACTTTGTAAAAATGAGTGAGAATATGAGTAACATGCACATCTTATGGAATACAGTATATGTCTAGATGGCCACCCCCAATATTTTCAGATATCAAGCCATAGAAATACAGTTTCCACAATTTGTAAGCATGTTTGAATGAAATCAAACAGTCAGACTTCTGACTTCAATCATAAAATTAATTCACAAAGATACAAATTGTGATAGAAAATTTCAAACAACATCTTGGCACTTATCTTCTGTCCTTTTGGTCAAGTGATGCAGAAATAGATGGTGTAGGATTATGTCGTCTTATGTACAAGTATATCCAAAAATTGAACAAACATCTAAGGAACATCATAAATAACTTTGCGTGAGGAAAATGTAGTTGTGTGTGTGAACATTGAGATACTGTACATGCCAAATGCATGTGTCTCACGCTATGTGAGAGTTCGAATGTCACTAATCACATGTCGTATCGTACTCATGCGCCTCCTTCAACTTGAAGCAGTAGCCTAAACCTAGGACCTTTACTTATAATAGAATGGTCTCGTTACTCTAAAGTAGTTCGGAAATAGAAGGCCTACATATGTAGGTCTAAGCTGGTGACACCAATTTTCTCGTTGCGGACCAACTACCGTATATTCTTTCGTTTTATATTCTCTCTACTGAAACTATTAGAAATTTTGTTTCATGAGATGAAATTCACTTGTGGAGACAGCAACAACAGAACGTCCAGCAAAAATATATACTTAATTCCTGAGGCACCTGTGCGGCTGTGCCCATAGCGACCTTAGGTCTCAGCTTGCATTTTCTCCCAATTCTCCGTCGTTGGAAACAAAATGGAATGCTTCGGTCAACAGAATATTGTAGATTGGTGGCAATATAGCGACAACAAAATGCCGTCGTGAGAGACGTTTTTATTAATCTATCCTGAGAAATTTTGTTTCTATATTTTCATATTGCATTATATATTGCTGGATATCAACTTTAAAGTGCATATGTCACAATTACCATTTTTTTCTCAAAAATCGGTCGTGACGAGACAATTCGAATGATATACATCATTCCTTAATCGGATAAATACTTCCAGAGATATTTTGGCTCAAACATAGGTTTTTCAAAACATGGCCGGGAGAAAAGAGGCTGAGTACGAGTAGCCGCGATGACGTCAAATCGGGAAGTCATGTTTTGTTTATATTATAAAACAATATAAAATATAGTCATGTTGGAAGCGAAAAACTGCAGAAATAATCAATTTTCTGGCATATACGTTTGGAATTCGCCTTCAGGATTTTACGCAAAAGAAAGGTGAACATTGCCGTTCCCAGAATGTGGGCGAAATCTCTCATATTTTGTCAATTTTGAGATCGGAGTCGAAGGAACAGAGATGAGTATAGGAAGCGTATACTCCGCTTTGAAGCCGTCGAGGAAGCCATACAAAATGAAGTATTTATGGGAACTGGTAAGTTTAATTGTATTGTAACAAAAAATAGATGAAAACTACATACCACCATCGTCTACAAAAATCTACTAAGCATAGATATACTTGGTAGAATGATATATATTAAACATATTTTTTTCATCTTGTATTTTTACTAGTATCTAATGCTAAGAAAGTCAGAACACAAGGACAGACACAAGGTCACAGAGCAATATTACATTTACAATGTATGGTATCATCAGCTGATGAGAGGCCACAATGTGTTGGATAGCCCAAGGAATGTCACAGATGGCAGAGACAACATTTCATTACTATACATTTAATTGTTACTATATATTTTTCTATATCCACCATTGAACATCCTAGTACGAGGAGTGTTATGGGGCAAGACATTTAATATATATTTATTTGGTTTCTGTGTAGTGCAATGTAGCAGGTCCATAGAAATAGTAGATATCTGTTATTTCTATGGGCAGGTCTTTTGCCACTATTCAGTATCATGTAAAGTGCAATGAAACCGTGCCACCCATGGAAAAGTGCCACCCATGGTCAACTCTTTAATAAATGAAGTTATAATTCCATGTAACTTTCCACACAGCCACCTTCCTTTTATACAGCGTAATGTATATCTTATGAATATACACTGCATGCATACCTAAGCCTCGCTGTGGCCCAGTTTGGTTTATGGAATTGCTGATTAAACTACTCAGAAAATCAGTGAAGCAAAAAACTGACCAAGTCTAGGCCTCGGCTTGTAGTGCAACACTAGTTACAGCTTTTGTTGAGCCAGGGGTTGTACTTATGGCTCATTCTGACATATGAAAACATAGGCGGATTTTCAGATTTTGCTCCGGGGGGTGCCGAAAATTTAGGGGGGTTGCCAAAAATTTAGCTGCAGAGGGGTCTGGGGCCACAGTTGAAATTTTTGGTCTTATTTAGTTCAAAATCCTTGTTTTTAGTCTTACTTAGTTCAAACTCTTTATTTCAATCACACTACTGCCATTTATCCCAATGAGCATTTAAATTTTTTTGGGGGGGGGTGCAAATTCCTCGATATTTTTGGGGGGGGTGCACAGAAAATCCGCCTATGTATGAAAATGACTAACACCACCAGAGTTCCTATTCAGGTCAGATGTGCCCTACCTTAGTATTTTACTTATTCTATCTAACACCAGACAATTTTACTTGTCAGTGGTAGGTTGAAATGTGGCTTCTTTAGTCATGTTTATCAACTACGTATACCTGGATAAAAATCAAGTACGACTAATTGTATTGTTTAGATGGGCATTTGCCTTGAGATTAAGGAAAAATCTAATGTATTCTAAAATGCTAAATACAACTAGTCAAATGAAAAACATAGAATGGATGGTCATAAACATATTTATTTGTTTTTGTGATTAATTTTTTATTAATATGTTTGCCATATGAATTATGAAAATCTGTTGAAAATCTGAATTAAAATCTGTTGAACCATTAATGGGTATCCCTTGATCAGTAATAAGGAAATTGGTTGATATCATTATGTTACAGTCACAAGAGGGTAGGAATATGGTTGTGATTGGGGTCAAAAAAGAAATATATTTGTGCGCATAACATAACAATATAACGAGTATAGGGAGCATTAGGGCAGATTACTGATTATCCTTACTGATGGTCCTGAAGGGGTAAAATGGGAGCTGGGATTTGCATGCTTTTGGGCTGGGAAACCATTTTATGCACTGGGACTGGGATTCACCAACAACAAATAAACAATAGAAAATGGGATTGGGATTTGAGCAAAACAAAGGATGGGACTATGGAATTTGGTCAAAATTTGGGCCGTAAAACTGGGATTAGTACCCCCCACCCTCCTTCAGGACCCTATTATATGACTAATATGCCTTCACTAAACAGTGATCATACAAATAACAGAGATACAGGTAATTATTAGACAAGTAAATTAACAAGTTATGTGATGTCTTATGAGTCTGAATTATCTTCATTGGAGCCTCATTTCTCTGTTCATCTTTGTGTTTATTGCCTACATAAGCATATAAATGATGTCACTATTATTATAAATACCATTTATAAGCAATATATTGAACAATATCAAATGTAAAAATTGTTTGATAATTTACTATACTTTATAGACACTGAGAATGCAAGCACAAGAAGTTTGTTTATAAACATGTTAAGACATGTGGTCAATCTGAAGTCATACATCATCTCCCATGACTGTTTTTTATTTTATGCTATATATTCCTTTTATACTGGGCAATTGTGGCACATCCTGCACAAAATATATTCAAGGTAGCACAATTTAATACAAAATTGCAAATTTCAATTTACTAACTTGTTTCTACATTCCAGACTTTTCGTCTATTACTACGTTCTCACAAGGCATCCAAGCGCATATCCCTTTACCTTTTAATTTTCTTCATGTAAATTACTTGAGTAAATTTGCCGAAGTCCAGCACGGGTCCATGACTTCATTTGCAGGCTTGCAGCCGACATTTTAGACTCGCACCGTTTGAGTTCTCGTCATTATAGAAAATATTTTACCAAATTCTGGGAACGGCAATGTTCACCTTTCTATTGCGTAAAATCCTGAAGTCGAATTCCAAACGTATATGCCAGAAAATTGAATATTTCGGCAGTTTTTCGCTTCCAACATGACTATATTTTATATTGTTTTATAATGTAAACAAAACATGACTTCCCGATTTGACGTCATCGCGGCTATTAGTACTCAGCCTCTTTTCTCCCGGCCAAGTTTTGAAAAACCCATTTTTTGGCATGTTTGAGCCAAAATATCTCTGGAAGTATTTATCTGTTTAAAGAATGATGTATATCATTCGAATTGTCTCGTCACGGCCGATTTTTGAGAAAAAAATGGTAATTGTGACATATGCACTTTAATGGGAAGTACGGGTAGCAGATGCGGTTAATCTCTGAGTTAAACCTGCTATACAGGAGGTCGAGGACAGGGATTTACTTCGGTTGGGTAACAGCTTCCCTGTGCTGGATTAACTCGTGTAAGTTGAGATTTGTTTGTTCTCTCCTGTGCTTCGAGGGTTTTCCTCCGGGTTTTCCGGTTTTTCTACCTCACTATAAATGAACCCTTTAGCCATTAACCATAACGAAGTAACACTTGGAGCCCTTGGAATGTATCATTTAACAAATAATTGTCACACAGGGATTTTCCTGTCAGCTATGCATGTTTACTCTCATAAGCATATTCTAAAGTTACTTATTTTCCTAGACTGAACGATTTAGAAGCATCTTGTTTTTTTAACATTTGTGGCCGATCAATTGTTTTCTGTCTTGATTTAGTATATTGTCTTGGATATTATCCCAACTTGTGAAGAAAACGTTTCCTCACGAAAATTTGAAGCTAGCAGTTGAAGATTTTGGTTATTTTTGTGTAAATGGAGTTAGTGTTCAAGTTGATAAAAACAGAGTTGTGGTAGGTTTTTATTTTCTCATTTAGAAACAATATCAAATGGGGTGTTTTTAAATTTTAGATTCTCTTTTAAAATCGTATTGTTTTACTTCAATTTTATGTCTTTGCAGAGGATTGAACATATTGTCCTACAATTTCTGTGGGAAGAGTTTAGGTATTTATGATGTGTATCTCACGGACATTGTTTATCTGCTTAAATAACTATGTGTATATCTAGTGCGTATTCTGTGTTGTATATTGGCTACATCAAATCTTATATTTTCGCTTCAGTCTAAAATTGCAGTCAACAGCCAAAGATATAACACTTGAAACACACCATCCTGGAAAATCTACCAAACAAGATAAGGTTCGTTGCATGGGTTCGTTTTTACATCGAATATAATGCGTTTGACCATGTGTTTAGTAGCTATACCTATGCATTGTTTTATGTTAATTAGAAATATGAAATATGAAATATACAATAAAAAATGCATGGTGATTAAAGATTTCATTAATTAATTAACCTGTTTAATTTATAGAACCATACAAAACATGACAGTGTAGTGATAAAAGCTTCCATAACCATTGGCATCAATCTTTTTTCATTTAATTCTCCAACTGAGCTGGTAAATTATAACATTTTATCTTGTTTGTTTGTTTGTTTGTTTGTTTGTTTGTTTGTTTGTTTGTTTGTTTGTTTGTTTGTTTGTTTGTATGTTTGCTTTGGAGGGTCTAAACTACAGATTGCAGGTAATGCAAGTTCATGCAGGCTGATGCAATAATCAAGATCATGGTGTTTGGCTATTTTTCACTTTGTTTTAGACGTTGTTGATCCCACAGACAAACCCAGACCCTATATTATAGCGTTAAACCTGCATTAAACTCCTATACCTTCTACCTGTAGTTTAGACCTCTGGTGTGTGTTCGTTGTTTATCAGAAATACCCTGCCCCTAGAAAGATTAAATGCATATTTTTTCTGTTGACATTGTGAATTTTTTCAGCTATGTATTGCACCTGAAACAGAACGTGTACACGGCTCGGATATCAAGGTTTCTGAATTAACGTCAGTTTGGTTATTTGCACGAAACGCTAAGGCATCCATTCAAGGGAAAATAGATGGAGATGATGTTATTACCTATGACTTATCGGTGAGCAAATAGCGGTAAATAAATGCAATGTAACTTTTAATTAGTTACTAGCTTTAGTTTACTATTTCATATATACATACGTAGTTAATGATACATACGATCTCTCTACTGCATCTATTAATTAATCAGCATGATATGGTCTACAAACAATTACAAACAATCCAATTAACCGTTACTCTGTAATAATAAGAGTGTTTACTTTCAGGCCTCCGAAGGAGATGCCCTTGTCTTATATAACTCAAATATGGCCAGACTTGTATTATTGTTTAAAAATGCTACCTGTTCTCCAAATATTAACGGCAGTGCTAGTGGTCTCAACGCACAGGTGAGAGAGTTTGTTACAATAAGCACATTTGTGACTAAACGTTTTAAAAACGCTGTTCCAGAAAGTAGATCGCCTTCGCTATAGAGCCTCGTTCTGGAGATTGAGACCTTGAAAATCATGCAATTCTATTTGAATATATAGAAACCTATACATATATTATTAAGTATATTTAAGTACGGTACATCACCACTAACAAGATGAAATGCTCTCAAATCAAGGTTTCTATTACGCAAACGAGGTGCTAAAGCGAAAGTGCCTGTCGTACTTTCCGAAGTTTATGTTGCTCTCGCGCCCATGTTAAAGTGACAGATGTAATATGCTATGTATATATTATATATTTCTGCAACTAACAAGCGAAATCGTGTGAACGAATCCTGAGAATATTTGGTGACTTTGTCACGACAATCTCAACCAAATGTAAAACTACACTTTAAAACATTGCAGGTAGCAAGTAGTGAAGGTTTGATATTGGTATACAAGTTTGAAGATGGTATGTTAACAAGTTCTCACAGTCGACTCAAGCATACAGAAATTAACTTGACGCCTTCAACGATCAGCAGTTTGGAAGGTTTAATAACGAAGTACGTGCATGAACATTTTGGAGACAGCAAAGAGAACGCCGTGGAGAATACTGATAATGATCAGGGTAAGTTTGTGTAGGTCTTGCATTATATTTGCATTCAAACTTTGCCAGTATGATGGCATGTATGATATAGTTATGTTAATAAAGTTTCTTGGCAGTTTGTATATATAGAAAGGGTTTTCTCCAGCAGACTTTGATATTCAAAAGACGAGTTATCGAGACTGTAAATGTTCGAATAATATTTAATGATTGCTTTGTAATATATTGTACCGAAATCCTATCTTCAGAATCTGTTTCCATCTTTATATTTTTGAAAATGTCGGCTGGCCGTGGTCCTTAGTACTTTGTTTGTTGGTAGACAGCTAAGTTGAGGGTTTGAATTTCATAAACTGGTATATATACAGCAGAGAGAAGATGTATAGCAGTACGTGTACTTGGCCATGGAATGTCACTGAAACCGCTCAAACAATTGTGCTTCTTCAGTAGTTTGGTTTAGCACATCTTCCCAGTAAATGAAGTCTTCATAGTTCGAACCCCCCTCCCCCTTCTTTAAGAGTGGGCGATAAACCATCTCAAAAAAGGGGGGTGGTGGAATTTTTTTGTAATAATGGGGGGTTACTGAAAAGGGGTGAGCAAAAAACTGTAATAAAGATTGCCGAGTGCAGAAAATCTCAGGCCTTTCAGGGGGATTTTGGGTATGGTCTCTTACAGAGCCCCCGACTTTTTTTAAATTATTTTGTTGATGGAAAACTTTGGAAAGTATTATACATAAGCCTTAATAATTCCGTGTCATTTGGAAGCCTTAACCTGTCAAATTTTGCCTCTCTAAAACAGTTGTCGTAAAATGGGGTGGAGTGGAAAGTTTTGAAAAAGGGGGAGGCATTGGTAAAAAAAAGGGGGGGTCTTTCAGTTACTCTATTTTCTTATTTTAGTTTCCTGTACGAATGGTGAGATATCCAGTGAGAAAATTGAAGACAAATGTAAGGTACTGTAAATTATCTATATAGGTACTCTTCAATCATGTGGATAAGTTTAGGTAACCAGATTTAAGGTAGTCTCTCATATAAGTTGAAACTTGTGAGCGCCTACACCTTGGTAACGTATAGATAAATTCGAAAAAGGCGATTGCTGATGAGCTGGATTTTTCCCCGCGGAAAATAATTATGGTTTATGCCACTATATACTGTACATGTTTTTAATAAAGATTTTAAGCAGTCGATGTTTTTGTCAACACATGCGTCATGCGTACATAATTCATGCAGCCTTTAACTGTAGCGACACTAGTTCTTACAGTTCCTAAAATCAAGAACGGCTGTCAACGCCACAGTTTATTGTTGATGATTTCAGGCAAGAACGGCTGTTGCCATCGTTAACGGCAGAAACGTTGATTGCTAATATTTGGGGTTTTGGCATACTGTATGTGCGTCCCACTTCAACTTGTGTGCCTCCATGCATTTATTAAGAGATTAATCTATATTACTGTACATTTAGGTGGCGATGGAAGCAGAAAGTATCGCCATAAATGTGTACTCTACTGACAGTTCAAAACATTTTGAATTGAAGTTGGCATTTATTAGTTTAGGTAGTCCAGAGAAGAATACGGTACGTTTTTCAATGAAAAAGATCCAAGATCAGAATATTCTATATTAGTGGTATATTTGTTTATATGAATATTCATCTCAATCATTTTTACTGTACTAAACGTATTTTTTCTTGGAGGAACATTTTAAATCCTTTGTATTACTATGTCTATCCTGATTTCGTTATTAGATACGATGGAGTGTTAGTGTTCCTTTTGAATTGATGTTTATTGATGAGCTTGCTGGTTTAGAGAAGGAGTCCGTTTTAGGATCGAAGATAAAGTCAGAAGGATTGCTCAATCCATGTGTTTTAAAAGCAGAGGTATATGTGTGTACTATTTAACTACTATACTTACTGCCAACTGCCAAGTACAGTAGCCTGGGGGAAGCTATTATAGTATTAAAAAGTCAAGATGGGATATTGGTATTAAAAATCATCATGATGATGGTTATGATATCCTTACATTGTATTCCATCGTTTTGTGTTAAATTGCTTTGCATTGCATGACATTGCATTGACATTTATGTACCTTGTGATACATTGCATTGCAAAACGCACGATTTTTAGCAGAGAGCTACAGCACTGACCATAACCATACGAAATGTGGTCGCTGTGACGATTGCACCAGCGAAACCGCACACTTTAGACTTGGCCCTTTTGACTCTTTACAAAATGAGATATAAAAGTCATTCTACAACGTCATTAAAAGATTAAAAACACAATGACGTTTCGCTACTACCATTTAGCAGCTAAATGAGCTGTTGAACTTCTGACGAATGTTCTTAGCTCGAAACGTCAACGTTTTTTTTAGATCCAGTTTTTCAGGTAGTTCAGCAAAAACCAAGGCAGCTAAATATAGAATACTACCCACACTTGACCCCACGTTTCTGTTACAGTCTATCGCATTTTGCACTTTCATTATCGCAAACATAACCACACTTTCAACGTCCTAGAGTGAAGAAATTTCAAATAAAACTACGAGATGGGATGTTTCTTTTCACGAAGGAATCCTCGTTGAAATAAAACCGAAATACGTTAACACTCTAGAGACTTTCATCAATGTAAGTGATTATAAAATTGTGCATGACTCCCGACTATGAAAAATACTTAATTTTGTCATCTCCATGCATTTGAAACTTACGAACTGTCATCAAATCTGGTGCAATAGTCAGTTTTGACTCACTGTAAAAATATACATGTATGTTATAATATGTCGATGCAAATCATGAAGAGGAATGGTCAAGTCACTTGTCTATTTAAGTAATAAATGGCCCGAAACAGTTAACTCTAATTGCTATCGTGGTCAAATCCGTTCCGGATGAAGTTTTATTTAAATTGGACACAGTTGAGTCAATTCATACTTGTGGCTGAATACTGAGGACATTAAATAAGTTCAAGATTACAGATCTATTCGAACGCTACAGGTTGTATGTGTCAAACCGTACTGGAATTTGAATAAGTTTATCTAAAATATATTTGATATATTATATGTAGTACAGTATTTAGGCTATAAGTAAACAATTTCTCTTTCCGAAAGACAATACTGTACACGTGGATTATATATATTCTAATATAGACATACAAATCGCGAAGTTTAACTGTCCATACACACACCACAAATTCATCACGAGAAGTTTCAGAACAGAATTGTGATGTTTCACAAGCTGATGACGTCATCGCTCGAAGTCAAATTGCTTCAGATGATCCAGACAAGGTGAAGCGCCCGCCAGGAATGTGTGAGGTAAGTACTATAGTACAGTATGTCTTTATCACGTACATTTATACAGCACTTTGATATTTAACAACGAATTGTGGACGTTAACGGTAAATATTTATTACTTCCCGGTCATTTTCTTTCACTCCTTAAATTTGTTTTATTTAATTATCGAAAATTTTATCTAAGCATCGCATTTTCTGTACAGCCTGACATTACTTTGCAGTTTATTTTTTAAAATGTATCAATACTAAATAATACTTAACGAGAATTATAGAGTTCATATTCCTCAAATACATTGCACGTATCAGTGTAAGTTCAGCTAAATAATATCATTTAATCGTTTTATTTTTCACAGATATCTGCAAGTATTTGTGACATAACTATTGATGTTAAAGATACCTATGACCAGAAATTACTACAAGTCGTCATGATTTATCCAAAGGTGTGTAATTTTCAAGACAACGCATATTCACTGTGATTGTATTCAGTGTTTAGGTTAACAGTTGTCTCAGTACTGCTTCTGGGATTAAGTTTTGATCAC
Source organism: Trachythela sp. YZ-2020 (assembly GCA_016169945.1). NCBI lineage: Eukaryota > Metazoa > Cnidaria > Anthozoa > Malacalcyonacea > Clavulariidae > Trachythela > Trachythela sp. YZ-2020. The sequence goes on from JADLSH010000369.1 coordinate 6,827,372, forward strand.
ATTAACTTTGCTTCATAACATTGTATGATCGCTGTTTTATGTCCCTGCTTTAATTTATTAGACTGAAATCGTACCAATTCTGTTTAAATTTGAAATTTGTGAAATAACTAAATAATAATATAATATACTATAGAAGTTACTACGGCGAGATAAATGCTGTTTCAATGCAAAAAAACTCCATGCATTTAAAAACTCCTGATATTTACCTTATCGACATTGCCAAAGACACACTAAATGTATGATCAGTTATGTTCTTGTCAAAAGGTTGAGATTACTGCATTGAAATTACATGTATCGTATGTAGAAAAACCATTTTGAGTTTTCATACAGTAGCAACATTTCTGAGTGGATATACTTAATGACATTTTAATCTTATCTATGACACCACGTCAATAGAAATCATTTTTCACTGCAATGCTGTCAATGGGATCTTGAATAAGATAATAAATGTCCAAATAAATGACCTGTGGTGCATTTTATAGTTTGTTGCAAGTTTTCACATGTTCACTCCAGATATACTCGATCTGTTACAGCATATATTATGTCATGTGGAGGTCATGACCTTTACACAAGTCTTATCGCTTGTGTTTTGTAACGTACTATGTTGCAATCATATGTAAAATAATCCTGCATCACAAAACGAAACTAGCTTAAGACAAGACGACATTGTCTCTCTTGAGAAGTCCAAGTTATGTGACGACTATAAACAGTAAAATATATCACTAGTCAGAATAGAATCTGTATTAAAGAACACCAGAATAAAAAATATGTGAGAACTGTGGAGACTGCTTAGATTTGTGCGTTGTTGAGGATGGCTTCCCTCCCAGCGGAAGAGAAATATGGCTACGAAGACTGGCGGTTTGAAAAAGTAATCGACGAACATTTTCATTGTTCTATCTGCTATAATGTTCTCAAGGAACCAAGGATGTGTAGAAATAATGAACACATCTTTTGCCATGACTGTATCATTGAACATTTAACGGTGAACTCTCATACTTGCCCAGAATGTAACGAGAACTTGACTGTCGATACACTTCGCCCAGCGCCACGTCTGGTGAGCAATTATTTATCTGAACTCAAGATAAAATGCGAACATTCAAATCGAGGTTGTCATGAATACATTCGTCTTGAAGAACTGAATTCTCATGTTGAGATTTGTGGCTTTGCTCCGGTGAAGTGCTCGAATGAGGAATGCGGAATGATGATCAATAAACGAGAGATTATTCATCACGAAAGCGCAGTTTGCGAGTACCGGAAAGTCAAGTGCCATACCTGTAAAAAGTTAGAGCAAGATATGGAAGAAATGAAGAATAAAATGGAAGATATGGCAGCCAAGGGCAAGGAAGATGCAGACCAAGTAAAAGCGTTGATGGTTCAGATGTTTGAAAAATTACGCTTCCTTGAAAACACCATTCAAATTTCATCTGCTATTAACCACGCATCGAATGCATTAATAGAAGACATCATTATAGCTGGGGGCTATGACAGTCGTGGAAATGCTTTAAAATCTATTGAGCGATTTTCGTGGAAGAATAATGTCTGGGAAAGAATGTCCTCGTCGATGAACGTTGGTCGTGTAGGAGCAACGTCGTTTGTTTACGAGAATCAATTATTTGTCGCTGGCGGATGTGATAGTGATGTTATTGAGGTATTAGATTTGATTGGAAATGTGCTGCAATGCAGTGGACTTTTGGCTACCTTGCCCTACCACTGTGAGATCCTCCGCTCCGTAGTTTATCAGAACCGTGCAATTCTTTTTTGCGCATGCGATGGGACTGATTATATGGACGATTGCGTAGAACTTAGTCTTACTACACATTACACGTGTAAGCAGTTGTGTAACCTGCCTGAGCCTGCAAGGAAAAGTTACACGGTGGTTGCATTTGGGCACAAAGTGTTGATTCTTGGAGGAAGAAGTGCTACCAAGAATCGTTTCCTTGATAGCGTATTAGAGTTCGATGTCAATACGAACGAATTTAAAGTTATGCCTCCATTGCCCTATGCTGTTGAATTAGCAGCGTCTGTTCGTTGGGGAGATCAAGCAGTTTTGATGGGAGGTTATAATAAGGATGGCCAATCAAGAAAAGTATTTATGTACGACTCCAAAACTGGCAACACCACTGAATTGCCACCTTTGATAGAAGAAAGATCTGGATGTTCTGCGGTTATTACTGGCAATATAATTGTAGTGATGGGCGGACGTGGACAGTCTAAACGGGTTAGATCTGTTGAAGCTTTCACATTGGGAGGTTATTCATGGAGGTATCTTTCTGCCATGAAGCATATTAGAAGTGGTGCCACTGCAACAGTTATACCAACGGAAAACCTTCATTGAGGTTTCATTAATTGATGTGTATTATGATGTCAACTAACAGAATGCAAGTTTGATATGTACTGGTTTTCCTTATGTACAAAGAAACAGTTTGCAATGATGTGATTATACACACATAATACTAATAGTACTAAATAAATATATATGTGTCAGTTCAAAACGAATTCACTCTCCTAGATTATATATCATTGTATACTGTTCGTTCTGTAACCTGCCTTGAAAAGATCCAGAACGTTTACTGTAGTATATTATGCCTCATATATTGTAAATGACAATAAATATATGAAATGCCTAAGACTTTAGTGTAATGTATGTAAACATTTCCGGTATGGTACTAAAAGTTTACCGAATGGTTTTCCGTGCAGGATTGCGTGATCCTAACATGCGGGATGTTGCGAGACTTTCTGAAAGCGTAAAAAATACGAGCCGATAGGCGAGTATTTTTTAGCTTTCAGAAAGTCGAGCAACGTCCCAAGTGTTAGGATCACACAATCCTGCACGGAAAACCAATTGGTAATTATTTTATAAAATAACGACAAATAAACAACGGACTTTTAAAAACCCCGCGAAGCGCCTAAAATTTTCCGTGCATGGTCTCATCCTGCGCGGGTATTGACCAATCACAGCTCGCGTACTAAACATGTTATTTTATAAATTGTATTTTTGAACATTCGTAATAACGGAGATGAATTATTTCAACTGTTATTTTCGACTATATAGAATTAACAAATATAGAAAACATACTCAAGTGAAGTTTAAATATTGCTCCAAATACAAAGCATATCTTTATTTTAGTTTTCGTTATCACAAGATCAAGATACGAGAAGTTTTAGTCTTGAAATTGACACTCTCAAGGTATTTATATATACAATGTTTATTACATGCATTCACTCCTATATATGACGCCACAATTATGTATATTTTTATATTTTGAGCAAAAATGTATGTGCAAAATTTGTTTAACTTTAAGAGTGGCTAAGAGGCTAAACCATTGTAGAACATTTATTGTTAGACGAATGTAGACAACGATTTCAGTTCACAAATAACGTACTACCCTGCAACTATTCAGTCTATATATGTTTCTATATTTAGGGTTTCAATTGCGTTGAAAATAAGCCATTTTTTCATCCTACTGAAGACCCTGGCAACGAAAGAGAGAAAACGACATCCTTGGAATTATCCATCTTGGAAAAACTTTCAAACGATAGCGATAAATTATCGTTTGAGGTATTAATATTCTTACATTATCAAATATAGTGACCAGTTCATAACGACGTCTAGTATGAAAGAGAAAATGGACAGCGGTGTAAACGGAAGGCTCAGTACTATTAGTTTCGGCACGTGACATAAATAATGTATGTGATTGGTTAATTTTCAAGAATGCTCAAAGGTTCTTTTGTTTGAATGTTTGCAATAACCAATGCATACAATCTGTGAGCTTGATGGATCTCCAGGCGATATATAAAACGTGGTGTTTTCGTATGAAAAACCCAATAGAATTCAATGGATATTTTTGTTTTGCATATTATAGAAATTTTCATTTGGAAGTTGTGATACGACTGTGGTTGTAGAGGAGACTTTGATTTTTGCAATCTTGAAGGACTTTGGCTTGCACAAAAAAGTCGCGCAAATATTCTTTGAAAGGTAATTATTATATCAGGAAGGTACCTGCCTCGTATCCAGGCGCTTTGGTTTGCTACACCGTTGCGTGAGGAGCGCACGGGACCCACGCAACGACCACGCAGCGTCATAGCCGCAACTTAGCGTCTGGGACAGGGAAGGTACTAAAGGTAGCTATAATACTACAGAGATTTTAACAAAATTCTGAACACCTAGTACGCTCTTTGGATGCCTTACTGTCCACATTACACTAAAAGGGTCTGAGGGTTGTGATTGGTTGATTATGACAATGAAGCACAATTATAAAACGATAGAAAACGTCTATAGAACGTGTCACAATACGGAATGCCTTTTCGTATTTACCACATTATAATGCTCGTTTAATTTCTTGTTTTACAGTCGTGAAGAAGAAAGTGCAGATAAATCAAGTCCATCGTCAAAAAGATTTTACTTTGAGCATATTGAGTTACGAGCTGTTGAAGTGATCTTAACCTTGTTACCAGCTATTGATCTTCCTGTTGATCTTCAAGTGATTAAAAACAATTTAGGAATTCCTCATCAGTTACCTCCAAGATTTGAAAATGCTTGTTTATATTTTGGTAAGTTACTGTAAGCCTGCTTGGTTTCCATTTAGTCGTCGTTGTTTTGACCAAAATGACCGATGTATCACTGTAATCAGTAAAGACTAAGTTACATGAAACACAAGATATATCCAGACTGTGTAATATAACTTTGTCACGACAGTTGCAACCAAATTTAAACTTCATGGACATGCAGGGGTATCAGGTATTGAAATAGCCGGGAGTCAGGCTGGGGTAAACTCCCCTCCCCACCCCCACACACTTTCACTGTTTGACTCCAAAAATCATGCCCCTGTTTCCACATTTATGCTTGAGTGGTCATGTTGACCTCTCGACTTTCTAGTGTTATTTCAAGCGTTGTATATAGTTAGTTGAGGTGGCTGTAATAGAGGAGTAAGTGTAACTAAAAGGTTACCAAAACGATGAATCTAACACAGGTTCAGAATATTATGCTAAATTGGACTTCATCAGTAATGAGCATATTTTTATTTCTGAATGTGTCCATTTGATCTAGGTTTGGCTGTACTCACATGTGAACCATGTTTTTTTCTTAATAAGCTTTGCTTTGCATGATTGCATCATTATGTATTTTTTCCAGATGCATTCGTACGCAACAATATTCAGTATGGGTCGTATAAATACATCTCATATGATATCAAGAAACACTACTTGAAGGTAAGATCAACATGATTTGATATATAACACGCAGACTTATCCCTATAGAAGAGCGACTTTGAAGCCAAACAGAATAAATTAACCCCAGGTCTGTAATATTGTTAATTTTGACTCATCTTGCGGTAAAACCTGGATGTAAATAACTTAATTTAAACACTAGTGTTAGTGAAAAGTGAATTTTACTTGCTGGAGGTAATGGGTAAGGGAAAGGTGTTTGTTGTATATGCATAGGCGGATCATAAGTCCAGCAAGCCCCACGAAAAATTTGGCATCGACCAGTGGCTAACAACATTTCCACGACCTATAAAACTTTCAACCCCACCCTACCCTCCCAGATAAGCCCAGGACGCCCCTGCTCTTGAGAATGAGACTGTTCTTAAAAATATAACAAAAAGCAGACGAAGGGTTCTTAAAAACCTACTGTAACGGTTACTGTATTTTAAGCACTGTCTGAATATTCAATATATTGAATGCACCTTCCGGAAAGTTTTTAGCCTTGGCTCTAGAGCCTCGTTTTCGTTGTTGAGATACTGTGTTTAGGCAAAGGTGACAAATTTACGAAACTTGCATACAGTTATTTTAGAGAATAAGAAAGGCATTTATAATTGTATCATCAGTAACAAATTATAGATGTCTCTAAAGCTAAGGTCTCAAGGCCAGTACTTTCCGGAAGGGTGTATTGTATATGGTGTTTGTGGATGAATATTCGAACGAAAATTTATATTCATTTTTAGACCTAGCCAGCAGTTGCGAAAAATGCAACCTTAGGCCCTCTGGCATGAACTGAACCTGCGGCCCAGCGATTCCGGTGTAGCGCTCTATCCAACTGAGCTACAGAGTCCAGTTGCTGAGCATTAACCGCAAGTTTGTCCATGTGTATATATATATGGGAGGGATGCCAGTATATGGTATATGGGTAAATACTAAGATTGTTCTCGGCATCTCTATTACTCACATCGAACGAGATGTCTAGAAAAATCTTAGTGTATTGTATATGTTCCTTTTGTCTGTTTACTTCACCTGCATACTTCGTGTTATTTTCATCCAAGGAATTAGGAAGCCAGTCAGGCCGAGTTCTTGGTTCAATGCATCTTTTTGGTAATATATCCCGTCTTAAACAAGATATAATGTCTGGTTTCACAACGCTTCGTGAAACAGGAGAATTTATAACGTTCTTTCGTCAAGTCACTACTGGTGTGGCTAGTTCATATAGCAAGGTAGGCAGCAACTGTCCCAGACTTCATACACATGCATGTATACTGGTTCAAATTAATATAGTACTTACCATAATATTTGTAGTCTTACTACATATACCCATGCATGTATATCAAATAGTATAGTTTCGCTTACCTCATTACAAATTCTCTTTCATAACCAGCGGTTTCACCTTACTTCAGATAGCTCTCAAAACCTCGTCTCAGGCCACTTTTCGTGCGGTTTCGGTAAGTACATTTTCCGAATTGTGTTGTTATTTGACTGATTTCTATAATTTACGCGATATTTTTTCAATAATATATGGTATATACCTATGTTGTTAACCTTAATTTCTATATAAGCTTTCTTTTCATGTATTATTTGTAATTTAAAATCTATTTTCTACAAAAATATTTCAATTTTCGTCGAATGTCTGAGCAAAACAAAGCGGTTCCGAGCACATTTCGGACATCTACAAAACACATCAATCAAAACAATCTACAAAATACATAACACAATAAAAACCATAGCAAAACGAAGTCTATAATAAGGTTAACAATATACGTATATAAGAACTTTCAACAGTGCGTCGCTATTATTATTTTGGCTGCTTTTCAGCCATACTTCAAACAATTCAAAAAACGTACTTACGAAAACCGCGCGAAAAAAGTTTGGAACGAGGTTGTGAAGCTATTTTGAGAAACGTGCGGTGCCAGTGTGGGTAGAGTATAACGAAGATTCGGCGGTTGACTGTTGTGTAAAACTACCTGAAAAATACAATAAGAACTTCAACGTTTCGAGCGAAGGCCCTTCCAGACGAAGGAAAGAAACGTCTATTATTTGAAACGTTCCCCGTTGGTGTCCGTTAATTATCGGGTCAATAAGGTTTCGTTTGTCGTGCTTCGAATGATTAGTACAACTTACTGAATGCAAAGCATTAGGATTAAATCCTATAACTGTTGTCGGTTTAGCTTACACATGTTGTTTAGCACAAATAGTGAATTGGTTGACCCGTCAGAGTAAATTGTTTGCCATAATTAACCTGGATTATTTCATTGTTTGCATAATCCGAATGAACCTAGTGAATCCTTAAATAATGAATGAGATTATGAACAAACCACGTTGATTGTTCATGGCTCTAATCATAGTTCACAGGATCATGGTCAGATTTATTTGGTCTTAACTCAGCAAGTCGTTCTGAACAAGAGCCTGAAGTTGGTCATGAGCGACGACATTCAGATCCGAGCGATCTTGACGTTGCTGTGTTACGACTGTCAGGAGAGTGTGCTGAACGTTTTCAAGTGAACAGCACGCCTAAAAAGAAATCCAAAGACGACAGTGCAGTGAGTAGACAATTTTAGTACTTCAGACGTGAGGATACAGTATAGAAGTAGCTGGATGGTAGTACAATATGCTGCAGCGGTTGATGTCTGAACTACTGTATCTGAAAAGGAATAAAACTTAATAAATAACTGCAGTCGGCAAAATCCTCTCAAGATATCACGCCAACTACTATTAAAAATATTTCTTAAAATATATAATTAAGAATAATATATAGCGAATACATAGAATAAAATATGTTCGACTACGGTTCGTTCAATTAAACTAAGTAGACTATTTTTAAAAACGTCAACAGATTTGGCAGTAACAGTATCTGCTGGAGTTTATTCCATTCACTAATTGTCCTAGGACGTGATAAAAATTTGATCTTGTCATTACATGGTATATGTGGCAAACACTAGCAGGATCAACCGCCTTCCAATGATTTCTAAAAGCCTTTGAATGATGCCTGATTAACTGTGTAATTAAACTGTAGCAATGATTTATATAACAATGAAAGTTTTGCTATGCTATTATTTAAGCAGATTTGCATACATTTAGGCCATTATTGAGATTTACATCGACAGAAGAGCGGCAATAATTTTTATATCTTTTTAATAGCTTCGGCAAACATAAACGTAAGTTTTACAAAGACGGAAGTATTAGAAGGTTCAATTTAATTACAGGTGCTTGATGTGGATGAATCATCAGAAAGTATTTGGTTAAGCACAAGTTTCCTACCTGATGTTACGAATGATACAGATGGCCTGAACTGGGATACAGAAAGCAGTGATGGAGAAGGAAATCTAAGAATTCCCTTGAATCTAATTCCACGAAATGTGAAAAGACAACTGAAAGGACAGGAATTTCTAAGAAGATTGAAAGAAAATCTTGGTGACAACGAACATGGTGAAGTGTAAGTATTCTTGCTTCATTTGGTTTGCATGGGCGGTCATTATCACTGATCTAAAAAATATAGCGGATTGTCAGCAGTGGACCATCAGGAGTATCCTGCACTCAATACCAGATCAACCGTGCATGTGGCAATAAGCAGCATGCGTCGCGCGTTGAAGAGCACGAAAAGTCGAAGTAATTCCCAAATATGCGTGGAGCGGCACAAATGCGCTCAGAGGAAGAAATGGATGGGGCGGGGGCGGGGCACGCCTTAAACCTTTTTTCTGGTTTACATTTCAGATTTGCGTGTTGTTTCAAAGTACGGAAGAATGTTGCTGAAACGAAATTAAATGCGTTGTTATCAAATCGCAAAGTTTACTTTCTAAAAGGTCGACCTAGTCATGAGTCTTTAGTACTTTGTGTAAAGTATGAGACTTTATATAAAGCTCAATATACACTCCAAGGTAAGATGTTCATCTTTACAGATAAAAATACATAAATTAACTCACTCTCCATCCGGAATTTTCAGTGACCGATTATTATAAAGACTTATTAGCCTGGATTTCTATCTTCACTGGATTTCTATCTTCACTGGATTTCTATCTTCACTGGATTTCTATCTTCACTGGATTTCTATCTTCACTGGATTTCTATCTTCACTGGATTTCTATCTTCACTGGATTTCTATCTTCACAGATCAAGCTGGCTCCATCCCTGTCTAAAACATTTTAATTTATGAATATACTTTCACCTGGGTTATCCAATTTTAGAAGGCTTAGTAAAAACCACTATTTGGTCGCCGAGATTAATGTTATCCGGCCTTTGTACAACCGCCCCTGATCTATTTATCCTAACGCACTCTGTCAAATATTCCAGGGGGAGAAAATCGGAGAAAACCCACGACATTTGGCAGAGCGTTCATTACGTGTATCTCCTTCCACATAAGTAGAATCTGCCACTACAATCAAGCCCACAACGTTCCCAGTAAGACGAGTCTAACGACTGCGCTACTGAAGATCATGCAATTCCGGCTTCATCTGTCTGCAGGGATATTTTAAATATTTCAACGAACGGTTACTCTTATCACCTGCAATTCATTTGTAATACATAAGTCATCACTCCATGTTATTGTTTCATACCTGAGCGCATTAAGATGATACGAAATTATACTGGCCGGTTGTATAAAACTCTTAACTATACTTTTTAACTACCCGTTTTGTAGTTAAATATACAGTTAAGCCTAAAATTAACTTTCGCACTAACTATAGTTAACTTTAATGACTTATTTATACAACCGGTCCCTGCATGGAGAGTGATAGATATACTGTATAGAGAAAGCTCTCTGTTATAGTGGAAGATGTTTATCGTGATTTGCTTGTACTGAATATATGTTGTGATCTTGTTACAGATAAAACTTATTATGTTCAACTAATGAGAAAAATGAAAGGAATAAAGACTTTATCAATACCTTCAAGAAATCAAAGTGAAAGTCCTCTAGTGCGTTGTGATAACATGGTCATTGCAAGAAAGGTGCGTCACATAGATTTAATGTTCAAGTTAAAAACCACGTCTCTAAAGTTTTTTGGTACAGGAAGATCATTTTAGACTCAGTACCACTCCAGCATTGAAGATTTTACCGCGTGGTCTGTTAGATTCATCTGTCTTTTCTTCCCTATATTTTTTCCCTCACGGGGTCAGTCTGGACAGTTGTGACTTTGTGTTTCATGTTCTGTCTGATCCATGTGCATGTCAGACAAGCATTTCACAGGCAAGGTTGATACAACATTGTTTGCTGCATACAGTATTGCTATCTATGTTAAACAACATTGTTGAACCAACACGTTAAAATTTTGTTGCCATGTTGAATCAGAAGTCTGGTGGCTAAATGTGCTGTATAGCATGAGCAACAATATTTAAGATAAGGCTTATCATCATTGTTCATGCCAGTCAACAACCCAGAAGAAATTGTTATACGACACGGGGCTTGAATCCGTAACTCCACATTGCTAGCTGTTAGTTAATGAAACACAACAACAAAACAATATATAGCACCAGAACCAATCAATTTCTCCGAATAATGCGAACATTTTCTGTTTCATTTAGGTTTCGAGCAAGATCAATGAATTAAAAAGAACCTATGATCATGAATACATGCATAGTCAACATCAATAACTCTTGCATGCTTTTCTCCGTGAATATAGTCTATTTATAAATGAGAAATTATTTTTGTATAGCCAGAATAATCTATTAGCTATAAAATTAAATTGTGATATATTGCTATATATTTAAGAAATTAATGGGAATCTTTTCATTATTAAAGTTTATAATTATTACAATTTTCAGTTGTTATATTAGCAGAATTTCAAAAAGTCAGGTCAAATATACTATTAAGTGTTAAGTGTCAAAATGGACGCGCACTCTATAATTTATCATGGACACGCAAAAATCGTTATTTTAGAGATCTTCATTCCAAATCTTAAATAGTTTTTCTATGTTAACTATATATCATCCGTTGTTTCTCGGCAAAAAGAAGTAAACGCTTTTATAAGTCACCAAGACCACCTGATATGTGTCCGGAAAATGCGGCGTCCGCTAACCTTAGAGAGGTGTCTGTTACATAATAAAGGCTCAACTGTATGAACAAACAACACGAAGTATAACTAGACTTAAACTTTAAAACTTCGTGTTTGATAGAGGTAAAATATTATGAAAATAGCTTTATGGCTGTTATCATTTAAAAAAACAGTAAGATATATTCGTTTTTGTGCTCCATAAAATTAAAGCTTGGTAAATGTTTGTGAGATAATGAACTGTTCATTGCATTTTCATCTAGTGTATGAAAGAATTGTGAAAGATTCTGCAATACCGCTTCTTAAATAATACAGGAAAAATTAATACAAGCTCATGGTTTCGTTAAAGCACTTAATAGAAAGTATTGTGCCTCTATTTACGATACTCCGAAAACTCGCTCATTATAGTACGCCATCTTGAAATCGTCAACATCAATCCAGTCACTGATTGGCTATGAAAGGTTACACTTACAGGCACGACAACCATTGTCTTACGCTGTTGCGGTTACCCTGCCTAGTCTTTTGGTTTGCTTTGTTTTGTAATGTAATGTCATTGCTGTTATGTATTGTAATTATGGCGAATCTAATCAATACAAAAACATAAAGAACCCAGAGGACAACTAGAAAAATCAGAGAAAAAAATAAAGGCACGTGAAGAGTATTGAATTTACAAGATTTGCTTTTAAAATTACAAACCTTGTCGAACTAACTTAGTCAATTATTATTATTATGTAATCTTTACAGAGGATGAAAACATTTCAGTGTTCAAAACGACACTGCTATCAAAATGTGTCCTCTATTTACATATAAAATTTTTTATAGAAAAACAAGATCGCAATAAAATATTGCTAAACCTATACATAAAAACCCTAAAATTTACTATTAATGTAAAAAAGCTAAAAATCTAGCACTCTAAATGTTAAATGTTATCATTTAAAATGTTCGTTCAACATGTTTAGGAACTTGCAATAGTTTTGCTCATGTCTTATTTCAATAGGCAAATCATTATAGATTTTGGCACCTTGAAAGTAAAATGATTGCCTAGCAAATTCCAATTTGACTTGGAATATTTACCAGGAATCCCATATTTCTGGTGTTGCTATTATGTTCATTAATTCTAAAGTACTCTTGGTACATATATTTGATTACCTAGCATTGTCTCACTGTCTTACATGCTCGTTTGTGCAGACTCTGCACAGTATAAGGTACCAGATTTCCCGAGCTTGAAGTCATGCTTCGCACTCGCCTTTCAATCAATTCCATCCTACCCATCTGTGTGCCTGAAAAATGCAATTTAAGTATTCCCGTATATGTCATAATAGGTTGAATCATCGTTTGGTAAATCCTTAATGCAGTGTCTGATTTCATCGAGTGCCGCAATTTAGACAAAAGCTTCAATCGATTACAGGATTTCTTATAAGCTTTGTCAAAATTATCCCGCATTGATAGATTATTATCGAGTATATGTTCAAGATAAGTATATGTTTCTGTATTGTTTATTGATGTTCCACGAAATTTAACTTCATCTGTCGACTTTGTAGTGAAATCCTCTTCGCCGTTCCAAATAGCATAACCTCCGTCTTCCCCTTATTCAATTAATGACTAACTCATTCTCATCAAAGTATTCGGCAATATGTGTTAAATCATCTGTTAATGTTTTTTCAATCAGTTCAACACTTTTTCCAGCCGTGTAGATTACCGTGTCGTCGGCATACATCAAGACTTGACTCTCGCGGATATAATCATCAAAATCATAGTGTAGAATATAATGAACAGTAGTGGTCCCAAAATAGAACATCGAGGCACCCCGCTACAGACTAGCCGGATATATATCAGATGTACTTGATCCCAGAAACAAATAATCAGTAAACAATTCCAGTTCGTTACCATCTATTTCATATGCTGGGAATTTACTAAGCAAAGTGCTGTGACTAAGTGTATCGAACGCCTTACATAGGTCTATAAACACAGTAACCACCAGATTACCGCGATCGACCTCTCTTCTGATGTTATCTACAAGTATATAGTGTTGTCGCCAAATTTGTTGATCTATTTGGTCTATACCCAAACTGATGTTCCGTCAGTAAACTTTGCTCCTCTAAATGATCCATTAACTGTTGATGTATTGCCTTCTCTAGAATTTTGGATAAAACAGGTGGTACCGAGATTGGTCGATAATTTCCTGGATCACCTCTAGAGCCTTTCTTATGGACTGGGATCACCTTCGCGATTTTCCAAGCCGTACGTTGGTATTTTGTTTGTCCGTATAGCTAAGTTTATTATATGGGATAATGGTTGATAAACTGCATGCTCACAGCAATCTCTCAACATACCAGGTTGTAAATCATCAACGCCACATGCTTTGTTCCTTTTCATTTTTCTCAATTCCCTGAGAACAAATGTGTTTGAAACATTTTGAAATCATGAGAGGTTCGTGATACTTTTGTTTCGGGTATTTCCAGACAAAATTCATCAGTCTTATCGACTTTACCTTCAATTTGTTTACAGCCGTAGAAAAATACTCGCTAAAGTTCTCCGCTTGATTCTGCAAGGTTGCTTTATCCAGTGAGTTTCCGCCACTTGCTGTTGCTGTTTTCCGAAAAGGTAGAATTTTCTTAATCACTTGCCAAAATTTCCTGGGATTTAGAACTCTTAGCTGGTTTTTAGCTTGTTACTACATGCATTCCGTAATCGTTTGTAAATATTCCAATCTTCAGCATTCTATTTCATGAAACATTTCCAGATTATTTTACCTAATTTGGACAATTTGGAATATATTGGTTTAAGTGATTCTAGAAGCCAACCGGTTGATTATATTGATCAGTCAGGTATCAATAGCACTTGTTCTTAGGCTATATTTTTATAAGATGTTTTGGCCTTGTTGTGCTACTTTTTTGTTTGTGATTCACAGTTACATATATGTGACACGGTCATCAACAACAATATTATCATCCTGATATCTTCTCAAGGGGAGGTCAGTCCTCCTTGTCGTGACGTTCCATTGTCTTCGACCAACACTAATTCTTCCTTGATGTTATGTCTGCCCAAATCTTCCTTAACAAAATCTATCCATCGTTCTCGCGGTCTACCACGTGCATGGTCATTTCGCATCTTTTTTCGCATTTCGCATAAGATAGGCAATTTTCATTGCCTATCTTATGCCCAAACAATCACAACAATATGAATCGATTACTGCAGGTCCGTTAAATAGATAATATACCGTAACAATAAAGTTGACAGTTACAACCCGTTTTTCATGTGTCAAGCATAGGCTCTGCGATGTAAGTGTTTCTGCAAATTTCCACGAATTTACAATCAATTGCTATATTCCTCGCTTTATTTGAAAACTTTAATGCGTTCTTCTGAAGCTCTTCTTTTCTCTCCGTTTCACCAGGTTTGTGATTCTGTGACAGCCGATAGAATAACACTGAACGTGCCAAGAGATATTGACAATTACGGTAATCTGTCATCGCGTAACCTTCATTAACGTATGTATCAGCTGCGCTCAAATGCTTTCCTGCTTCCTCGATTGCTGCGTCTTCTACTCTTCTTTCAGGTCTTGCATCACTTGCAAACGAACATCCCAGGTGCAGAAAAGCTAAATTAATGTGGACTTTTTGTTTTTGATCAAATTTCGATGGTAGATAATCATTAGCATGTTCTAAGTGTTCAACTGCTGGAAAAAGAAATTTGCCTGTTCTTTCAAGAGTTTCTTGTTTTTATCATTTTCCTGTTCCAAGAGAATTGTAATGACCGTAGCAAGATTTGAATAATATTGGACAACAAGCATCCCAGTTGGAATCTGCTCAACTAAGGATAAACCGTTTATTGCATGCTCATAACTTTCGCGAATGTTTCCTCTGCTACGTTCCAAAGCAGAATTCAAAAGAAACTCTCTAGTTTCACTGATCATTCTATCTTCTGATTGACTTAATCCTCTTCTATATTCTTCCATACCGCGTTGTGCCTGCTCGAAATTTCCCAGTTTGAAGTGGGCAGTTAGATAAAATAACTAACCTTACTCCACCTGCCACACAAATTGCTTGCTCCCCTTTCAAACGAGCCCAAAACTCTTTCCACAAACCATCATTGATCATTCGAATCAAAACTCCATTCTCATGATAGTATTTCATTCGAATGCCAATGGAACTCCATTGAAAACGACCTACAGGGCGTTCGAAGAGCACTCGTTGATTTAACGCATGCGCTTTGATCATTATCTGCCATGTCATGAGATCTACTTGAATGAAGATATTCTTTCCAGGCGCTTAAATTCATCTTTTCAACGTATCCATTGACAACGTGTTAACTTTCTGGTTCTTCGAGAAAAACCCCACCAGGACATCGTGCTACCACAATAACAACAACAAACGTTGACTCTACAGGTCTTCCGTACTTGTCAAGAACAGGATAAAAATGAATGTCCCAGTTTTCGCCCCGACGTGGCCCATCTTCGAGTCCAAGCCAGATCATCTTATCTATTTTATTCGTAATCTTTTTTATTATGGATTATTTTTCGTTTGCTGAGATGATTTCTCCGTTGATTAAATGCTGCTTATCATCAACTCCAACATAAATAGCTCCACCATGATGATTTTCAAATGCTGAAACACACTGAGGGAGTTTATTACCTTTTCCAATAACTCGATCAGTCAGTGTTGTACATTTCGTAGGGGCATCTTCGAATTGCTTAAACTGAACACTGTACGTTTCAGTCAGTTTGATTTCCTCTCCTTGTACAAATACTTGTTGTGCGTCTGGTAATCCGTTGCTCACGCTCATCATTTCTTCTCCAAACAGAAATTCTTGAACTTTTTCTAATGATTCGACTGGTAATACTCGATTGACCTGCGTGTGACTTGGCAGGAACATGTTGTAATCAACTGTGATCACATTATAGGAACTCTTGATATTAATGACAATATAATTTTATCAGGCTCTACTTTAAGCGTGACTTTCTTGGACATCGCTACAGTAACCAATCAAGGTGTTAATTCATTGTTCAATTACCCTGACTGGTTTATCTAAATCTTTTAAATGATGCCTCTGGTTAGGGAAAGATAGAATGAGATCTCCACCACCATTGCTATTCAAGAAGACACAAACATGAGAAATTACTTGTGTTTTTGTCTTCTTTGTTATGTCCGTGGGAGAATAGGGGATTATAGTTTGTTGTTTCGTGCCTGTTGATCGTTGCATATCTTAAAATCTTTTTTGCCTTGCTTGGTTTACCAAAGAGCTTAAAAGCAATGGATAAAATTTAGTTCATTATTAACATAGAGTATGTCTAGGAACGGGGAACTGAATGAAGAACTGAGTGAGGAATGGGAAAACCCAGAAGTGAAAAAGCCAGAATGTTTAAAAACCACGGAACATTTCTCCTCCGCCAAAGCATTTGGAAAACACACGAGAGTGGCAAGCTTCTGCCAGAGGTGATCCCTAATATGGACTTAGATAAGTCAAATTGGATAATAGGGATTTCGTCTAGGTTTTAAAGATTCCGGCATTTCGTGTTTCGTGCTTTAAAGATTCCGGTTTTCCTGTTCATGTTTAAAATCAGATTCCAACCTCTCCTGTTCCGGGTTTTAAAAATTCCGGTTTTTCGTGTTCCTGGTTGTAAAAATTTCGGTATTTCGTGTTCCGGGTTTTAAGAATTCTGGCTTCATGTTCAGGTGTAACGCGAAATTTCTGACTTGCGAAATTCATGACTAATTGCAAAAATACACGTACGTATTATGAGGAGTCTAATTTAAAAATAAGCTTTATAGTTTCCATTTTGGTCTTCCTCACCACTAATTGTAAAGTCAGGTACCGTGAACTAAAGTTACGTCTTGGTCCTATCGTTTTCTATTTTTATAAGGTACGCATGCATACAGTAAATAGCGCGTGAGAAATCTCTTATTTCATACGCCAGAAACGGACTCGCACTATGCCTTGGTTTGAAACCACTGTTTGAAACTAACAAGGCGAATCTGATATTTTTCCTTGTGTCTGTACATATGAAGGGTGATTACGGCCAAAATGCAATATGCCATTTTGCCATTCAATTTGATGCAATTATACAATTCTTTCATTATGGGATGTAAAGTGTGTATGGTGTGTACAGTGTTGATAGTGTGTTTAGTGTGTATGGTGTGTATAGTGTGTATGGTGTATATAGTGTGTATAGTGTATTAGTGTGTATAGTGTGTATAGTGTGTATAGTGTGTATAGTGTGCATAGTGCATGTATAGTGTGTATAGTGTGTATAGTGTGTATAGTGTGTATAGTGTGTATAGTGTGTATAGTGTGTATAGTGTGTATAGTGTGTATAGTATGTATAGTGTGTATAGTGTGCATAGTGTGTATGGTGTGTTTAGTGTGCATATATAGTGTACATAGTGTACATAGTGTGCATAGTGTGCATAGTGTGCATAGTGTGCATAGTGTGTATAGTGTGTATCTGGGGCCGGTTGTTCGTACGGCGTTTAGCTTAAACGGTGGTTAAGTTCAAAATAGAAAGCCAGTCTATAGATTCATTGAATAACAAAACTAAAGGTTTTTAATCTTAATAGAACAATAATAGTTACAACAACATATTTAGTGCATAATAATTAAGTTAACTGATTCATGAGACATATAAGAGTGTTATTTAATTTTGACTTATACAGCGTTTAAGCTAAACGCCGTACGAACAACCGGCCCCAGGGGCGTAGGAACGTATTCAATATTTGGGGGGGGCCCAAGCTCACGAGGCGCCACCATGGTTGGCGGCTCCCAGACCGCCGGAAACGGCCGTTTCAGAGTCTTATCTACCTCTTTTAGTAAGCTTGTTCAGGGAACAAAGCGGTTTCCATCATTTTCATGAAAATTATTTTATTTTTGGGGGGGGCCGAAAGATATTCCGGCCCCCCCTCATATAATATTGGGGGGGCCGCGCCCCCCCCCCCCCCCGGTCCCCGCTTCCTACGCCACTGTTCCAAGGTACAGTAACATTCAGAAACTAACTTTGTCAGTATTATAATGCTCATCTATATATGACGCAACACAATTTTGCTCTAACTAATAAGTTCCACGTATGAGGGCCCTGAATGGCCGGTAAAATGGGAACCGGAATTTCTCTAGTATTCTTTCACATGGAGGAAATGGGATTTGGACCGTTGGGAATGGGATTTGCACCAGCAAGTTTGCTGCTAGAATGGGATTTGCACAAGCAAGTTTGCTGCTAGGAATGGAATTTGGGAAATCAATAGATCGAGGACCAGGAGTGGGCAGGAGTGGTAAACTATCTAGTTGTGGTAGAGGTTTTACGGGATAAGCTACAAAGGTGGCAAAACCGAGCAGCTCGAATAATTACCAGGAGCAATTATGACATACGCTCTTCACAGATTTCAAAAAACCTAAATTGGCCGACATTAGAAATTAGGTGAATGAAACAAAAATGCTGTTTAATGTACAAAATTTTCTACTAGCTAAAGTTAGGCCCGTAGTATCTCTCGAGGCCATTTAATTGAGCTAACATACTTCACTATCATGATACACGAGGTCATGAGTACAATTTTGCTATTCGTAAACCAAATACTAAAAAGCACTAGTATAGCGTATAATGGAGCAGCGCTATACGGAACTCAATACCCATCGCGTAGCTTCTAATTTGTTACGCAATTAAGCTTTAACTTTTTATTATATTATTGTATATATTGTAATTTGTAAATGATTTAAATGTACACGGCGCCTGGGAAGAGCATCTTCTGATGACAGCTTCCGTGTTTAAATAAAGTTCACTATCGCAATCACTAGGATTCAAGCTGCGATGCAGACAAAAATTTTACTGTGAAAATTATATTGAACTCTTTCCTCTTCAGCCGTTTGCCTGGCGATAAAGAGATGGCAGAAAAACAAGCCTAGTAAACTGACTTACTACAGGAAGCTTGTCTATTAGGAACAGTTGGATGGTTAGAGGGACTCTGGATACGCCAAGGGATATTGACCAGCTATTCAGTATACACTCAAAAATGAGATCGAAAGGTGTGAATCCAAGAATAATAATATTTGCACTGATGAAGATCCGGGCTTACCGATCGAAAGCTTTGCCAAATAGATTTGTGGTGTAATAATGTGGAGTTTCCACATTAAAGCAAAACACAGTTGGAGGCTCCTTGGGAATAACGAGATTGAGGAATAGGCTCCTAATGTTTCTACAGAGTGAAATCAATCGAAGAAATATTCGAATTTCAATGCTTTCACGTCGTAATGTAGGACCCACACCCGCTGGTGGTGATCACATAATCCCCAGACGGCCTGGCGGCGGACAGATTATTTCCAGACGCCCTGGCGGTGGCACTGTAATCCCCAGACCTCCTAGCGGTCATGATTGTAACCGTAGAGGATGTCTCGCTGGACACAAATGGTGAGCATATCAATTGGTTTTTATAAATACTTCTCACTCACTCACTCCGCCGCCGCCCATTACCAGAAATATGGGACATTTTGCGACTGCGTTTGCTCAGCGGGTATTCACTTTATAATAGCATTCTACGGGGAATTTTCCTACGGCAGACGGCTTGCAAAGCCATAACTTCCCAATTTTCCTACCAAAATGTTCGCAAGAACCCAGTCGTTTTGAATCTGTGACTATATTTTAACATTGCGCACGGCAAAACAGCGTTGAGACGCTTCAAACACGGGGCGCAGGCTTATTTTGCGATAATTTTATAGTAAAGGATGCAAAGTCACGCGACTTTGAGGCCAAATGTACCGCACTTTTTATCACTTCCAAAACAAACATCCACAACAGGAGATAGCGCAATATCTCAGGAGTATAAAGCTGTGCGTATATTTTAAGAATCTTATATATAAAGCGAGAAACGAGAAATTTAAAGGGAAAAATGCGTGTTTTTATCCCGCGATTGTAGTATGAAATCCAAGCATGACCTGACACCTGATACTTGCTGACCTTTTGTCTGTACATGTTTTGCCATGGAAAATAGCTCGAAATATATGCACGCAAATTACTAATTCGACACGAAACCAAGTCACCAGATCACGCAAATCTCTCTGTTTTTCTGTAGTAAAAGACTGGAAACTAGCCTTGCTAATACCAAATAAACATGGCTGCTCGACGCAGCATATAAAACTTTATCAAGCTTGTCTTTGCGCAAAAATTTAGATTTAAAGACGCCATATTGACGACTCTTAGAACTACGAAAAAGGCGAATTTTCAAACGATTTTGGAACCAGTTTGCCGTGGAATAACCCTCGCTTATTTTAGCTAAACGCACTTTACATCGCTCGAGAGGATGTTGGACTATTCGACGAAGTTTTATCTCATGTGCGACCTAAATTACTATAGATTCTATTGTATAATGCATCGAATTGGCAGTGAAATTGCATCAATCTCGGGAACCTCCTAGACGTGGGGAAATGCTGCCTATTTTGGTCTACAAATATTGCTTATTCACGTCGCTGCTAACATCGAGCTCCGCAATCATGAATTATTTAACCAAATAGGTGAAATTTTGATATTTTTGTCAACTCCAATACATTTTATAGCAAAATTTGGTCGCCATATTGGCGTAATGCGCGCATGCTCGTCGCCATCTTGTCCCATATTTCTGGTAATAGTTTATTAAGCTTCCGCCTTTCTATTGAGCTTCTCCTTATTCCCGTATTAAGCTTCCCCCTCTCTATTAAGCCCCCTCCCTTCCCTCCCTTCCACATCAAAGGCATGTGTATTGACACATGGATTTATGGAGGATGAACCAGGCGGCGGGAATCGTAACGATATAAATAATCCTTGTTGAATGTTGAAATAAATCAGTGTATGGTGTTACTATGATCGTGTCTGTATCCCTGAGCGGGCATTGTGTTAAAATGTTTTAACTAACACCCAGTATCTTCACTTCATGGATTCTTTTTTATTTTGTACTACGGAAGAAACTGAATCGTGAAAGGACACATCATTAGTTGTTTAATTATAAAATCTGGTATTATTTTGAATTTTTAGTTATTTCTATATAAGAAGAGTGGGGAAGCATGTAAGTGTACTTTATTTTTCTTAAACCTTAATTCTGCATCTGTGCATTTGATGCTCAGAAAATGCTCTTGTTTTAATATAGATTCATGCATAAGACAATGTCTCACTGTTTATGGGTTAGGGTTGGGCTAACTGTAATTCTATAACCCTGACCCATAAACGGGACATGTTATCCCAGTGCGTCCACACGTATCCGTTTTCGTTGCGTTTAAAAACGTTTCCACTCTGGAGACCGTTTTCAACGTGCGGTGTGCGTTTTCGCCAGATACGTGTGCACGGAAGGCGTATCGGCAACAAAATGTTTGCGGAAACAGACGAATCCGGATACGTGAGAGAAATGTCGAATTGACAAACCCAAACGCACAAGGACGCGGTGTTTGAGCAGTCTGTCGTATTATACAGTAGCTATATATATGTTAACTATATGTTAACTCACTTAACTGTTAACTATAGTGGACCTAATTAGTCTAAGTTGAAGTTGAAGTTCAAGTTGAAGTTGAATTTAAGGTTAATTGAATATCCTAAACTAAAATTCATGAAGGTAGAATTTTGGAAAACCTTTGGGAGAATTGTCTTCTTACGTCACAGTTTCTGTTGTTCTGTTTGCAAGAATTTTACACAGAAAACGCAAGAAATAGCCATTCTGGACTGCTAAAATCCATTGCAAAATTTTCTTGGATCTGTTTTCCCTGTTCTATTCGTTTCTTAGTATGACCCTTGGTAATTTATTCAGCATTACGTACCTGTAAATCCACTCGCCACCGCTGGTCCTGTGCCATATCAATATGTGAACAAAAGAGAACGGTAGGTCCTGAAGCACAAGTACCAGCTTTGATGCCATCCACGGTGTATTTGATGAGTAACCGCCAACTTGAGCAGCCCTTATAGGAGACTGCGCTGTCGGTTTCAGCAGAGCAAAATTGTAATCCTTCGTTTTATTGCATGTAACCTGACGGAATGCATAAATAAGTAAAAGAATGATAATAACATGCATTATACATGTATTTTCAATGAAATAATTCGGAGTATAATATAATACATATAAAAATAGATTGTAATGTTTTACCTTCCTTGGTTTAACAGGATGATAAAAATTCCAGCCTTTGTCATGTTTGTAGCAGACGTGAAAGTCGTGGTTAAGTTTGTCTGTTTGTGTGTTAACTGACAGTTTGGCTTCTTCTGCAGTTGTTTTTCCGTAAATTTGATCCCAGCACAGAATACATCTTGCAAACATTTCTGAGCACATTCTATCAGGAAATCATACGTTTCAAAGTAACACATTTTTCTTAGTCAAGGGACATACATCTATATAGAATTAAAGAATCAGTTTAAAGTCAAGGACTTCAGTCTACTGCATGGTACGTATATTCCTCAGGCTCAGAGCACCGACCTAAATTCGCAACGGTTTTGCATGCACTTAACTGGAATGTACAATTAAACTTTGCCTCGTGAGTGTACTTTGTTCATGTCGCCACATATAATTACCTTAAATCTTAATTGCTTCGTAACAATAACTCTAACAGCATAGCCATAGTTCTATAGATTTTGCAATCGCATAGAACTTACGCAGGACATGTTACAAAAAACAAGATCAAAGTAATCAAAATAAGGTTTTATCCGAGTTGTAAAAAGCAATTGCTATTTTTGTGGGATATTATTCCGTATCTCGACGGAAACTTCCTATATATTGTCTTACTTAATATTTATTCGCAATTGCATTTACATCGTGAGAGAACGTTTTTTATCAATTATTACTCGATCCGAGTGACTTTGCGGTGTGCCATCCGAAATCGACCAAAAACATGAGACAATATCTCTCACCTCATTCATGCTATTGTCAAATCTGACAAACATTTAAGCATGTACTCAGTTTTTGTGGTGTTTATACTTAGTCTATTTTGCTTTTAACCACTCAGCAACATTTTCAAGATCATTAATACATTATTAACGGTTTCATTATTTTTTTCACTGACGTTTACTAAAATGTGAGTGAATTTAAAACTAACTTTTATGCATCAAACGAAAAGGCATAGACCCATAGACCATAGTGGTATTTTCTGGAGTCCAGAAATCTTCTTGCAATGTGGCAGGAAGAGGCAACAAGAACAAGAACAGAAATTTTGGTGAAAGGAACGCTTTTCCAAGATACAGTCTTTCATTTTGTGATCGGAAACAAAACAGGTTAACCAGTTTAGCTGTTGCTGTGTGAGTCTTCTCTATTCTAAACTGAACAGATAATTGGCGACCCATGCATCCTGTTAAGTTACTACTAGAATGACACCATAGCACGCCCATGCGTTGAAAGATTTCGCGATTATCTTTCTGAATGTAAACAAGTATTAAATGTTGGATTTAGTCATTGCCAGTAAATTATGCATGTACGCGTCAGAAAGTTACTCTTGGTTTACCTCGGCTTCAGATGATCAAATAATTGTTGGAGAGAAATTTAAACCTAATAATCTTTGGCATTTCTTTTTTATCTCTATAGAATAATTGCATTCTTTTGTGTCGTGCAATATACAATTGTTATTTAACTAGTTACTATTATTTGGGAACATAAGTAAGTAAAGGTACAGTAAAATTTTTACAGATGTTCATTCTAAGTTAATTATTCATGCATCCTATTAAGTCGAAGTTGCCGATGTTTTGACCGATTATCAACTCTCTGAAGAGTAGCTTTTTAGCACTCAAGACACTTAAACTCCGGTATTATCACTGATCTGATATTATAGAGAAATATTAGATATTTATCAACCCGTGTAATGATGACTATATGCAAGGTGGCCGATCGCGCCAACAAAAAACACGAAAAAAATAATAATTTCAAAATGAAATCTAAATCAAAACGAAAAGCTTTTTAAATTGAGAAAAAATTGAGGGTTTCTCCGGGTACTCTGGTTTACCCCCACAGGGAATGTTGACAGGGTGGGTTTGGATTAGCCCCAAACTAACCTTTCCATCTCTCACTAAGGATGATTAGCACACCCCCACTTACTAAAAAGAATGGTAACCGTTATTGTGACTTTAATACTTTGAATCGTATAACGTAGCAATATGTAGCAATAAGATTAAAAAATTATATAGAAAATCCCCCCCCCCCCCCAATCCTACTAGAAATTTCTTCCCCAAATCTCCCTTATCTCCCCTCATACATCAAATGAGATAAAATAATTTACTTATTTTTACTTTGATTCCACACTTTGGCAGCAGCATATCCAAAAGTCCTCTTCATTGAATTGGTTTTGGGCTTCGACAAATCAGTGTGTTATTTAAGGATTAAAGCACTTTGTGAGTGCATTATCGTAATTTACAAGCACTCTTTCACGAACAAGGAACTCGAAGTTTAATACTGCACTCGACTGCGTCTCGTGCAGTATGAAACTCTCGTTTTCTTGTTCGTGAACTCGTGAAAGAGTGCTTTAAACGTTTTAATATTCAATTTTAAACGCTTTGGCGGTATTTTTTATTTATGAATTATGAGCAAAAACATTCTTTAAACTTTGTTGAACTAACTGAGTAACTGTTTACTAGCCTTGTTTAGTTCAAAAGTGTTTTTAGAATATTTTAAAACGACAAATAGCTTTTATATAAGAAACAACCTTGTTGTTGTTTTGAATCTGTCTGCCGACTTACGAATATATTTTCAACCGGCTTCGCCGCTTCGCCACTCATTCACAACTTATATTCCGTAAATTCGTAAAATAAACTAAATAAACAACACATGTTTACATTTAAATACGGAATTATTTTAGAAATTAAAAATTTGGCCACTTCGTGGTTATGGGATTGTCTTCGGTTTAAAATAAACGAAATCTTATAAACTTTTCCATTCGTGAATTCGGGCGCCATCTTGCCCTGCTGATATAAACTATAACGGCACGGCCACAGATGAAATATATACAGATGTGTAACTTCAGGTAAAAAGCTGTTCCACGGCAGTGAGCTCTATATATAATATATCTGGAGTGAGAACTTATGTCCAAAAAGTGAAGCCAAAGCAGTGAGCTCCATATATATCTGGAGTAAGAACTTCTAATGTTCGGCCAATAGGCCAAGTGAAGCCAAAGATGGCGGCAATTGACGTCCAAACTCATGAAGGTCATAAACAGTTTTCATACCATTTTTCTAGCTAATTCCAGTTTTTTCTAACAGATCGTATCGCTAATCAAGTTATTAGTTCATAAAATCATGATGTTATTGTTTACATCGGAGTAAAAACACAAAATTTCAGCACACTCCTTGCCGGCTTGTACCAAACCGCGCGGTCGAAAACAATAGAAAGGGATTGGCACTGGACGTCAATTTCCGCCATCTTTGGCTTCACTTTTTGGACATAAGTTCTCACTCCAGATATATATATATAGAGCTCACTGAGCCAAAGATGGCGGAAATTGACGTCCAGTGCCAATCCCTTTCTATTGTTTTCGACCGCGCGGTTTGCACAAGCCGGCAAGGAGTGCGCCGAAATTTCGTGTTTTTACTCCGACTTAAACAATAACATCATCATTTTATGAACTAATGACCTAATTTTATGAACTAATGAACTAGTGGAATTAGCTGGATAAAATGATATGAAAACTGTTTATGACCTTCATGAGTTTGGACGTCAATTGCCGCCATCTTGGCTTCACTTGGCCTATTGGCCGAACATTAGAAGTTCTTACTCCAGATATATATGGAGCTCACTGTTCCACGGCCGCCATGTTCCTAGCAAGCGCGCGACAAAGCCGACAATTCGTCTTTTCTTACTTCTTAATTGCTTTCAACCAGCTCAAACATTTAACAATGATGCTCTTAACTGTTTTATCCAAAAATTTCGATCTAAAAAGGCCACGAAAGAAAAAAAACGTTCGTGTTTTTCACGCCGCCATGTTCCTAGCAAGCGCCATTTGGGGAAATTTGAGGACACGAAAGCCCTATGAAGTTACACTTCTGGTATATCCTTAATCTGTGGCACGGCCGTGCGTTGTTGCTATATAAAATGCACACGCGTGGTACAAATTGACCAATAAGAACGCGAGTTTACGAAAATTGAATATTAATATTACTTCTTAACGCATATCGTTCAGAATTAGACATTTTAAACATATCTGAAATGTTCTCAGGGCATTCGCATGCAAGAGCTTTCGATACATATTTTAGTTGCTGCTCCTTTCGTCTTTCCGCAAGCGTTTGAAGTTTCTGAAGTTTCTGTAGTTTTCCTTTCAAGGATTCGCCACAGTTGCTCCACAACATAGAACAATAATCAAAATATGGTTGAACTAAAGCTTGCATGGTAAAGATATTTAAGAGTTATGGTTGAAACATATGGCTTGACACGGCGTAACATATAACTTTTGACGCTTTTTTACTGATGTTGTCGATTTGCTCATCCCAGTTAAATTTTCATCAATTAATACGCCTAAAGTCTTTTTTGAGTTTACTTGATTTAATGTTTTCCCATCTATAGAGACATTGATATCTTGGGAAAGTCTACTCAACCTTTGACGGGTTCCAATGTCCATGTCTCGGTTTTTCCACATTCATTGTTAATTTATTTGAAATAAGCCATTCTGGTATCAGACTGACTCGCAGGTGGTCTCGTAATCATTATGAAATCTGAACATCAACTTTATACAGCCGTACACCACTGTACTATTGGCAACGTAATGGAGTCATTAATATTTGGTATGTTATGTGAAGTAATCTGCTCCAACGGATTTACAGCTAAAGTCAATTCGTACGTGCTATCAACTGATTCCAAAGGCTCCAACAACAGCACAATCTCACGATTTCCATTGGTGAGTTCATTAACAGCTTGATTATTATTTAGTTGTTTGTCTTCATCCATGTCCATACCTTGTTCACTAATGCCATTTTCCTCTTTCTTGAGTGTCATAAATACACCAAAACTATTGATAATAACAACCATAGCTAAATAGACAAATATTATGGGGAAAAACATAAGATCTTTGTCCCCGACACTATCTGGTAAATTCTCAATAACAGCAATAGTTATACTTGAATGTCTTGCTGATGAAAGCACAGTAACAGCCAGGATTGATTTCTTAGGTAGCCGTAGTAGAGAAGCAAATATGAAGGTAATAATGAGAAATGACGTAATCACAGCTGTACCAAGAGCTGTTACAGCCAAAATCATCCAAGGTGAAAATTTTTGAAGGTCTCCTTTCGCTGTTGCTTGACTAATTTTCACCCAAAACATAATAAGAAGAGCCCCAGAAGTGACGAACTTCAGAGATGTATTTAGTTTGACAACAATCTTTTTCACCAATCCAATGAATCTTAAAAGTCGTCCAACCTGAAAATATGAATATTAAATCCAATTGTCAGTTTATTTCTTATCTTGAAGTCTTATGAATAGAAAAATGAAGTAGTCCAAAAATTCAGACATAAACAGACTCACAGACAGAAATCATTTTTTTTATCTGTTGGGGGAGAGGGCTTGTGGAATTTAGTGGGCCCTCTTAAATCTTTAGCATGGCCCACCCCTTCATACTCAACTTTTTCGCAGTGGCCCACCCCTAAATGACCCCCCTCCCAACCTTCTCTTCTAAAAATTCCACAGTATACCTTAACCAATATTTGCAAGTTATACCTATAAACAGATAGAACAAGTTGTAACTATGTTGTAAATATCTTTCTCGAGATGTGTCAGGATTTTTAAGCAGCAGTTGCAAGACGACTGAACCCAATTGCGTAGTCATTAGCTTGGGGCGTTCATAGCTAGGGGCGTTCAAGGGATGCTCCCCATGAATTTTAGTAGTCCAGAATGGCCATTTCGTGCGTTTCAGGGTGACATTCGTGCAACAGAAAAACAAAACATTGTAGCATATTTTTCTTGCCCCCTCCCTCCCCACTTTTGCCAATATTTTTTCATGTGGCCGACCCTCTTAAGCCATCTTTTTTGGATGGTCCACCCCCTATAATTCTATCACCCCGCCCCCCTCCCAGATAAACCGATAAAATGATGAAC
Organism: Trachythela sp. YZ-2020; assembly: GCA_016169945.1. Classification (NCBI taxonomy): domain Eukaryota; kingdom Metazoa; phylum Cnidaria; class Anthozoa; order Malacalcyonacea; family Clavulariidae; genus Trachythela; species Trachythela sp. YZ-2020. The sequence continues at coordinate 6,855,546 of JADLSH010000369.1, forward strand.
GTCCCTAAAGTAAATATAATACTCTGAATAAACAAACAATTATTGATACTTACAATCAAAGGTAAAAGAATAAACAAAATTACTCCAGGCAATATGGTAAGAAAACTGACACTGGCAGTCTGAAATGCTGGTATCAACCATGTGGTCACAACAGGAACTGTAAAGACTGATATAATGGTCGCAATCACTGCAATCAGTAATGTCAATGCTCGATCACCATTGGCTGCTGTTACCTACAAAAGAATATACAACTGATGATTAACGTGCGTAACGATGTGTGCGTAACATCGGTCCGAAGTAGTATAATGGGGAGCTTTAGCAGTACGTGACTACGAGTACGAGTACGAGATTCGTCATTGCAAAAATCGTAGTCGTCGGGCTTTACTAAGTGATATAAAAGAAAAGGGCATTTTCTTCTTAACGATTTCGACAGGAAGTATTCAAATATAAGAGGTCAAGCCATACGCCTTCTAGCCATGCAAAAAGCACCTGACTTTTGCCGCTGGCTCTGTGCGTTCACTTCCACTTCAATATTCGTCAGTATTCTCGAATAAGATGAACTCAACTCTGTTGTATATAAAGATGCTTTCTATAAGTGTGTCATAATGAAGTTGAACCTTACGTTTTGACATCCCCCATAACAAGCTTTATGGGCATTGTAAAAATCGCAGAAGCAGCGCATTCTCCAAAAATATAGATCAATATATTTATTCACAGCGCTCATAACGTAAAAGGAACGCATGCGCCAATTCCTTATTAACCCCCCCCCCCTCCCCTTGTTCCTATATTTGCACTCTGTAATGAACCTGGATTGAATCTAATATTTTATGCGTATAATTATGTGTAATTGTGTGCATAAAGACACACGACAAAACCTGAGTAAAATTAGGAGAACTTGTTCATAAGGTTCTAACGTTTTAAGTACATCGCACTTTTACCATGTAGGTGCATTTATTTTTCTCTACTTTAGTCTTTTCATGGCTGTTGCTGCTCTGAAAATGCAGAAAATGACATTTCTGATACAAAACAGGCCGTTGACAACTTGTCAACAAGCTGGGGACAAGCAGTGCGAACACATCCTTTCTACATGGACGGTGGGTATCACTAACTGTAGGATTTTTTCACTACTGTATCAATCTTTGGTTAGACCAATCCTTGAATATGCAATGCCTGTATGGTTTCCATACCTAGTAAAGGATATTCAAGCTATAGAAAAAATCCAAAGAAGAGCATCTCGTATGGCTCTAAATCAGCGAAGAGGTGTAATGTCATATGAAGATCGATGTAAGATACTGAATTGGACAACTTTGTCCGTGCGGGCTGAATACTTTTCTCTAATTGAATGCTATAAAATAGTATTTGGTATCAGTCATTTGCGCTTTGAGGATTTCTTTGAGTACACTAAACTATCCACTACACGATCTAATCATAAATACAAACTTTACACTAAGTTGGCCAGAGTGAACTGTTACAAAAATTCTTTTTTTGTTAGGATAATACCTAAATGGAATGATTTGCCTTTATGCGTGGTTGAGGCGGAGAGCTTCAACATTTTTAAGAGTAAGCTCAAATCTTATTTGGGCATATAGATATAATTCTGCTTTTATTTATATATATACGTAATTTACATATATATTTTTTAAATTTATTTTGTATTTACTTACTTTAGGGAGTTTCTCATAGGGTTGACCTCTTAACTTCCTTTCTCGATGTAATTATTTGTGTGTGCATCTTGATTAAAATATTATGTTATGTTATGTTACATCCTGATAACAAGTTGTTGAAACAGCATTGGTACACGTCTGCTGCAGGTTTGTTACAACTTGTGTGTTTTTACGTGTGTGCAACACAGTAAAGTGTAGCAGATCCTTGTCATGTCACTTCTTTGTCATGTCACACATGCAGTGCGATCCTATTACAAATAGTGTTTTTTTAAAAATAACTGTAAAATAACTGTATTTACTGGGCTCCTATGCTGCACTAACGTAATGCATATGCGTAATGTAAGGTCTGTAACACGGGCTAATGCCGCACAGGAATGTCGAAGCCCCATTTGCACAGTAGAGATTAGAGAAACTAACTCGGATTAAATCGTCCCGGGTAATTTTAACTCAAGTCAGACCCGGGCTAAGCCCATTTATACTACTAGTTAAATTGAGCTGAATATGTAAAAAATACGTATGAAAGATGTGACTTGTTTACCAGAAGTAGAACGTTCCGCTACGTGTAGCACAGAGAGTCCAACTAAGAACTGTGACGAGTAGGACTAAATATAGCGTAGTATATTCAAATTATTGGACTTACTTGTATAAATCATAGAGCTTATATTATGCAGTGAATAGCTTCAAACATTGCTTCAATTCGAACAATGATTCAAAACGAAAATATTGCATCATTTGCATGGCGAATTATTGATAATACGAAATTATTGCATGACGTTTCGAGCAAACAAACAGCAAGGATTGCGGGCGCTCGAGGGAAGGCGAGGGGCGAAAGAAATATAAAGAGATGAAACAACGATCACGTGAACGTTTCGTGTGCTCCATAAGTAGCCGTTTAATCCTTTTTTGTGTGTTTTTTACGATTCAGACGATGTTCTATTGCATAAACAAATATGGTCATTACCGAAAAACAGTTGATGAAACGATACGATGAGCCAGTTGGCTCCAGATTGGCGAAACTGGAGCCAGCTCCAGTTTGGCTCGAAACTGGAGCTGGGACGACAAGTTTGTAAACAAAGCGTTTTGGCCGCTTAACCAGTAATGTAAATGAAATTTTTTTGAAAGACCATTTTTACCTGTCATATTTTCTAGTACGTGACCGAAAATGAGAACTTTATTCCGTTTCGTTTGTCCACAGTAGCTTCACCTTGTGAAAGTTGACTATTTTTTCTGACGAAGGGGCTGGTCAGCGGTCCGATTGATCGTATAGCTTTTTAAAACCTTAATTGTTTACCTTTATAATGGCAAACTGTACAATTTGATTCATGACCGTTCTAGAGAAAGTATTTAAATATAATGTCAAGCAATAAGCGTACTTCTACATCGCGAAACCGCGATAAATAACTCTGGCAAAGTCGAGCCATCTATTTCACGCGCGGCCCGCTTGTATTAATTTCACACTTCCGTGAACACAACTTTGGTATCGGTAAATTTGCGTTTTGGAGAAATAACCTATTGAACGTTTAATGATATATTATTATTTATTGCACTTTTTTAAAGACTAAACGATCGAAACATCTTCCATATCTGGAACACACAACGCAAACAAGAACGCGAAAAATGGTGTTAAATGCGGCTCAGATTGCCGAACGTCAAATACGTCTAGCATAGTACAAATTGTTTCGAAAAATTTCCTCTTAAACTCGCCTTTCTGCGATTTTTCAAAAGATGACCCTACTAGATTGATTGTCATTCTACCATATCCTATAGTATTTAAAATTTTAGGATGTATATCCAGCATGAGCAACTCATGTGAACACTGGCATTCGTGACCGACATGAGAAATCAACTTTCAACTTTCAAGAGATGTAATATATTAACGTAATTGACAACCAAAACAATAATTGGTTACAATTCCATGACACGCACGAAATAGGGTTAGGGTTAGGGATTGGGTCGGGATTGGGGTCAAGATCAAAGAGAAATATTCGTGATTGCGTGTCATGGAATTATAACCCAATAAGGTTTTTTGCACTACTTTGGCACGTGACGTCATTTGATAATCTCAGGGAAAAACCGTATTAAGTAAACAAGTTGATTTTACATCTCTTGAAAGTTGATTTCTCATGTCGGTCACGAATGCCAGTGTTCACATGAGTTGCTCATGCTGGATATACATCCTAAAATTTTAAATACTATAGGATATGGTAGAATGACAATCAATCTAGTAGGGTCATCTTTTGAAAAATCGCAGAAAGGCGAGTTTAAGAGGAAATTTTTCGAAACAATTTGTACTATGCTAGACGTATTTGACGTTCGGCAATCTGAGCCGCATTTAACACCATTTTTCGCGTTCTTGTTTGCGTTGTGTGTTGCAGATATGGAAGATGTTTCGATCGTTTAGTCTTTAAAAAAGTGCAATAAATAATAATATATCATTAAACGTTCAATAGGTTATTTCTCCAAAACGCAAATTTACCGATACCAAAGTTGTGTGTTCACGGAAGTGTGAAATTAATACAAGCGGGCCGCGCGTTATTTATCGCGGTTTCGCGATGTAGAAGTACGCTTATTGCTTGACATTATATTTAAATACTTTCTCTAGAACGGTCATGAATCAAATTGTACAGTTTGCCATTATAAAGGTAAAAAATTAAGATTTTAAAAAGCTATACGATCAATCGGACCGCTGACCAGCCCCTTCGTCAGAAAAAATAGTCAACTTTCACAAGCTACTGTGGACAAACGAAACGGAATAAAGTTCTCATTTTCGGTCACGTACTAGAAAATATGACAGGTAAAAATGGTCTTTCAAAAAAATTTCATTTACATTACTGGTTAAGCGGCCAAAATGCTTTGTTTACAAACTTGTCGTCCCAGCTCCAGTTTCGAGCCAAACTGGAGCTGGCTCCAGTTTCGCCAATCTGGTCATCTGGAAGCCTCGTACCCAGGCGCTTTTAAGGAAAAGAAAAGTTAATTCAGCTAATTTTATAGAGATCAGTGGCTAAGCGAGCGCGCGGGGGTGCTTGGGGAGGTCTTGACTTTGCAGGACCTCCCCAAAATGCACCGCGTTTCAAGACCTCCCCAAGCACCCCCGCGCGCTCGCTTAGCCACTGATCTCTATAAATTAGCTGAATGCGTAACTTTTCTTTTCCTTAAAAGCGCCTGGGTACGAGGCAGGTCATCTGGAGCTGCCAATCTGGAGCCAACTGGCTCATCGTTTATTTGGACTCCATGTGCGTGTAGCCGTAGGAGTTCTGCGTAGCAACTCAGCGGGGGAAATTTCAGTCAATCATTGATCGTCAAGCGTAATCACATCACAACACAGAGACACGTCATCACATCACATCACAGACACTTTTGGTCTACGACATGGACGATATAGGTATTAAGTTATGCAACCTCCTATTCATAGATTTGTAAACGTTCATTTTGAGTTCACAGCATATTGTAAAATACAATTTTACAATTTAATTGTAAAGTACAATTAAAAGTGGTTATTATTGTTATCAATATGTTATTATCCAAATTCGGGCATTTTGGGTAAGCTTTAAAATTCGGGCAAAATTTTGGTTGCCTCCCCAAATAAAGTTGCGCCCGTGCGCCTATGCTTTCAGGTTACTCAGACACCAACACGCAGCATTGATACACGCAGTATCTAGATCTTAATATTTATCAGAAATACACTTACCACAACAGTAGGAAATGCTGATGCGCATGGAGAAACACAAAATATCTGTAGACCAACACGAAATTCCTCCGGACCAAAATCTGGTAATTCAATTGACCAGCTCTTGTTTAATGTAACATTTTCTGAATGTAAACCTGACCTGCGAACATCTCGAAAATTTGGTAACATCAGTAACTTCGTTCCAACAACTGGAGTGAGCAGTAGGACAACGATTAATCCCAAGGCAGTCTCTTTATAACAACGTAGAGCAGATTGAATCTCTGTTAAACGAAATTTGGTTCCGATAACAAAAAATAATGTGACAATACACATCTGCACAACAGGTAGTTTTCCATTAAGGTAGACTGCAGGAGCAGGGAAAATAATTCCAAGAGGAATGATAAATAATGTTCCAATAGGAAGGAAATGTTTTGAAAAAAATGCCGTAATCGCTTCGCCTTTGCACATTTTGATATTTCGTTATATATCGATTATGTTTTGAAAGCTATCGCAAGTCTGACAAGAGCTATCAAGTAAGCTGTGCTTTTATATGTTTTGCATGTTATATCTCATCGTATCCGGCCACACTGTAGGTAAACCAGCTCAAGTACGTACTATACGTATTAAAAGTGAGAATTATAAACAACAGTACCGCAAATGTTATATCTCATCGTCATCCCACACTGTAGGTAAACCCGAGCTCAAGTACGTACTATACGTATTAAAAGTGAGAATTATAAACATCAGTACCGCAAACTGCGTGAATTGATTTCCGGTCATGTACAAAGAGAAAATTCTTCTATTTTGTTATAAACAAGTGTATCTAATAATCTATTTATATTCTTGCAATTATAACCGTAATCATTATTCTGCATTGCTAGGATGATTTTGAGGTTTCCTCATGAGAGTCATGAACAATCAAACTGTTTTCATAACCTTCGATATAGTTCACTGGCTTGGCGTCATAGACATAGAAATTTACCACTCTCCTCCGCAGAGGCTGTGAGCTATTAAAAATAATTAGTCGTTTTTAATAGTGAGTTCTCGAGCAATTTCATTAGTCTTACACGAAGTTTTGAGAAGCGTGGGGGAGCGCAAAACTTCGTGTAAGACTAATGAAAATGCTCGAGAACTCACTATTAAAAACGACTAATTATTTTTAATAGCTCACAGCCTCCGCGGAGGAGAGTGGAAATTTACTGAATGATGAGCGGCTTGAGAATCTGGTTAAAAAATATTTGGTTTGTAAAACTTTAATTTACATATACCGGGCGGCTAAACTTTAATCTGGGTTATGCCTGCAGTTAATCAACTGTAGCAAATATCTCTTTCGCCGGCCTCACTTACGCCTGTATTCTAAAAGCTCACTCACACTCAAAGAGTGGAGGTTCAATCTGAGCTTCCCTTGAGTGTCAGTGCTATTTTTTAATAGCTGGAGGGTGAGTAGTCGCACAGTATGGTACGGCACTAACCCTCCAGCTATTCAAAAGCAGCACTGACACTCAAGCTGGGAAGCTTAGATTGAACCTCCACTCTTTGAGTGTGAGTGAGCTTTTAGAATACAGGCGTTAGTTGTCTTTAATTTGTGCGTAAATTTAAATTGTATCTTTCAAACGGATCACATTGACACTGTCTCACAAAAGAAACGTCGAGATAGTCTAAACCAAATCTAAACTAAGTGCATAAATAAGTTCCTATATAGCTGGAATGAAAGTATTTTTTTGATTTTGTAAATTCACATAATTAGACATTAATAACTTGTCAACTCGGAAACAAAAATGGCAAAATAACTGATGGATTGAATGGTTAAACACTGCGTGCATGTAAATGTGATACAAGACACTATATCTATAGTGTATTTTGATAGAAAATATAAAACCTACATTGCCATGCATTGGATAATTTGTTCCCTCCCAATATAAACATGGGTTAATTAGCAGATATATATACGACATGTTAAAAGAAGTGTTAATTAAGCCGCGTATGTGCAGTACGTTGGATAAATTCATTATATTTCTGTATTGAAACTTATTGTAAAAAGGCATAGAAATTACAGTACGGCATGATCATCACCGGTCTGAAGTTCAGTTTTCTTTTAAAACCATTTAAACGATGTTATAGTACAAATTTGAAATATATAATTATTTTAATTTATATCTAATAGACAGTAATATTAATAGTAGAACGTTTAGTAAAATCCTCATTATGCCTCGTTTTATTAAACCAATTCATTTGAGGCAAACCGTGGGAAAACTAGGCATATGCTACCAGATATAGCACCAACCGGATCACCTACAATCGACGCGGTACCTGATACAATACGGCGAGGTAACGCGCATACAATTGTCATAGAAGCGAAGTTTATTATATTAACAGTAGTCACATGCATGTAACAGAAGCTATATATTGTGAACTGCTTTCAAGAGATGATATATCAGCACGCCGATCTCAGTTCATAACAGTCACTATATGTCTAAGTGAAGTCAGAACTAAAATCTGAAATAGACTATAACGGCAAAAGTATAAAATGATTGTGTGATATATTTGTCAAAGACGCAGTATCCGACATTGCAATTTTTTTTGAATAATGAACTTATAATCTCCAGCCAGCAAGGAATGTATTGCTGTATGAAAATGGCACTCTATATAAAGATCGTTGAAACAGGGCCTTTTTGTGTATTCCACGCAATTATAATTAAATATCTTATAGCACGGTGTTAGTTCATAAATTTAAATTCAAATATAGAAGTCAATCAAAGGGATTCTTTACATTTTTCCAAACTCAAAAACGTCAACTCCACTGGCACTGACAAAGTTGAAAAAAGCCACATCCGAACAGGCTTTCCAGTTTCTAATCGGTGAAACTATTTCCCGACCCGTTTGGTCCATTCAGCGCATCACGTTAAAAAAGAAAATTTAAATAACTATTGCTGCGGAAAGTCTAGATCATTCAGCGATCAACCGCAATATCCAGCAAAGGAAATTGCGACTGCTTCTTTGTAGACACATATATAGTATAACCAACATTTCCTGCATGGTTTAAATATTTAAAATAATCAATTATTACGTCAAGTAAAGCACAAACGACTTCTGCCAAGTATCTTGCATGGTGTTCACATCATGTACAAAAATAACAAAATGGAACATATATACTCAGTGGAAAATCACGGACTCAGCTCAAAATCTTCGAAATATTTTAATTCCAACCGTGACCAAAACATTTGCATGCGTCAATTGCTTTTTTTTGCTCTCATAGTTGGCGTCAAAACAAACGGGAGGTTAGACTTTCTCAAAGTCCCTCGTCTTTAGGATCGTCTTTAAGACTCTTTATAACGAAGGAATTTTCAAGGAAGTATTTGCGAAAGAGTAAGGAATTTGCGGAAGTGCCAGCGCTGCCCTCGTTTTAGTGCTGCCCTCGACCAGTGCCAGCGCTGCCCTCGTTTTAGTGCTGCCCTCGACCAGTGCTGCCCTCGACTAGCAGAGGTCGACTTGGAGCAAGTCTAACGGGAGGTATGCGTGGGTGTTAATCCTAAAGGTTGTACAAACAAACCGCGAGCCCACTCTCCTCCGCAGAGGCTTGCGAGCAGAATGTCCTCTATTATCCCTACATTACCACTATTATAAATATGTCACCATTATTATCCATAATAACGAAAAATTACTGTTATGTTTTGAAAGCAATTATCACAAGTCTGACAAGAGCTCTCAAGTATAAGAGGCTATATATACTTGTCTCATGTTATCTTTCAATGGCGCGCACTGGGTGTGACACGGTAGCCCAGTGAGCTCCATATATATATCTGGAGTAAGAACTTCTAATGTTCGGCCAATAGGCCAAGTGAAGCCAAAGATGGCGGCAATTGACGTCCAAACTCATGAAGGTCATAAACAGTTTTCATACCATTTTTCTAGCTAATTCCAGTTTATACTAACAGATCGCATCGCTAATCAAGTTATTAGTTCATAAAATCATGATGTTATTGTTTACATCGGACTAAAAACACAAAATTTCGGCACACTCCTTGCCGGCTTGTGCAAACCGCGCGGTCGAAAACAATAGAAAGGGATTGGCACTGGACGTCAATTTCCGCCATCTTTGGCTTCACTTTTTGGACATAAGTTCTCACTCCAGATATATATATATAGAGCTCACTGCGGTAGCCATGTTTTCGTTGCGCAATAGTGCCCAAGGAGTTGTATTCGGTAAATTCTCGGTAGAATCTCGGCGGCTATTAAAACTTCTACTTCGCATTTGCATTTCAAATCGAAGAAGCTGAAGTTGTAAGTTTTTATCTAGTGTCTGTTGCCTGCGAATTTGTGAGATTTCAACATCAATGAAGCAATGTTTATGTCTCGATCAATTCCATGTGTGCCCATCCCCCCCGGGCATTTGTCGGGCATTATACAGCTACACCTGTTCCTAGGGTCGGGCATTTGCTTCCTTCAGGTCGTCCCGGGGGTGGGGGATTTGTCGAGGCGTTCAATATCCACTGTATAATATATAACGTAGGCAAGCGGTAAAAAGTCGCAGGTTTGTTGCTTTTTTCGCCATTTAACCATATTTTAGTACGCGACTATAACAGATGGTTTTACACTATGTTTCACACTGCATTGTACTACTGCATACTGCATTATAACACTGTTGACCAAGTGCATTATAATTCAGATTGAGACCTTGACTTTGGAGCGTTTTATCTTGTTATTGTTCACATGATTACAACGTGTTAATTGTTAAGTTTTTGGAACAGCTCTATTTCTCAATTTTCACAAAATACTTCATTCTGCAAGGCTTAATAGATCTTTTGTGACACACAGGATGAAATGCAGCGTGCATTCAGATTTTATGGTTTGGAAATTGATTTTCCTATATAGTATTAATACAGATATTATAAAAATTTGCTAGCCCGAAAACTATTATTTTGTCCCCAAGGGTGGGGCATTTGCATCAATTTCAAGTCCCCTAGGTGGGGATTTTGTGCCACTTTTTTGACCCCATGGTGGGGCATTTGCAAGGTATTTTCGCCTAAATGTCAAATGCCCGACAAATGCCCGGGGGGGGGATGGGCACTCATGGAATTGATCGAGACATTACAAATTTAATATAAGGTATTAAGGATTTCTCGGGTTTTTTCTTGGAATATACTTCAGTGATATACCAATACGTGCATTATGTAAATTGAGACAGAATATTTAACAACTAATGGCGGTGCAATTTCGCGTCATTTGTGTAAATCTCGTGTGTGTTTATGTCAAATATGACCTTTCTAATCAATAAAATTGCCAAATTGTATCAGTTACAGTATCACTGGCTGGACGGTTATTCAGTAAATCCCTATAACCCTATTTATAGTTTTATTTAAATTCAGTGAAAGCGTGATATGATTTAATGCTGTGGTTGCCTACAAATTGATACAATTTTGCTGTGTTACTGTAAATATATAGAAGATATTTCATCATATTTGATCAGTTGTTGTTTTGGGGGGTTGTTGTTTTGGGAGGTTGGGGCCAGAGGAGGGGGCAGAGCATTTGACTGTACATTGCCCTTCAGAATGTATATATTTTGGAGAATTATTTATCATTATTTCCACAATGTTGGGAAAAAGGTAACATTAATAAGTTTCATAAGTCTGTGCAATATATTGTCAGTCAGTGTACTGTTTGTCTCGAGGCATGGCCCTTGAAATCTAAACCAAGGTCACCATATGTGTGTTCACGATGCTCTAAAGATAAAAAATCTCCTAAAACATTTTCTTGTGAAAACTCAATGATACCTTCACATGTTCCAGATCAGTTACACAATTTAACTCAGATTGAGGAAATGTTAATTGCTCGTGCTTTGCCTATCATGAGAATTTATATTAAACCTGGTGGCATGGCCAACATCTTTGCCAAGATACCCTAAAGATTTGACAGTGATTATTGTCAAAGTAAAAGGTAGAGACAACACATTCAGAAATATGACAGTGCGCAAACAAAAAGTGCACAATGCTTTACTGTGGCTTATAAACAATAATTCACATTAATTTCAATTAACAATGAATGAAGATGCATTAAATTCATTACCTGAAAATGGTGTACCACCAAATCTTATGACTGTTGAGACTGATGATGATATAATTATTCACCAGATGCTCTACTGATAATCACCAAGAGGATATTGTATATAATGACTCAACTGAAATGAGTCATTATATACTCATTAGGTTTTTTACCTGTTGGTAAACAACAACAACAGGAAATTGAAGCTGTGGGAAATCAGCTTTCTGAGAAAGGGCCAATGCAATGGACCTCAGTTGAAAATGAACCATTAAAATGAGTATCACATATCACATCTGGCCACAATGGCTTTCCAAACATTATTTTCTGATGGAAAAGGTGATCCTACTAATCAAGGACTTCTACGTGATGTCCCTCTTCAGGAACGAATAAAGCATCTTTTAAAATTTTCTGAAATTATTGATGGTAAATGGGTCTAGCGTTTTGCCAACCATCCCAGATTTTCTTACTGGGCTTTTTAATATGATTCAAAGAAAACGAATTTTACAGCAAAGTGGAATATTCCTTAAACAAAACCCAGGTGAAGCACATCTCACCATTGATGAACTGCGAGAAATGGCTGTCAGTAAAAATGCTAATATATTTATGTCTAAGGTGTCTAGATATGTCGGTAATATTGCTGGTACTAATGCTTACTGGAATAGAGTAAGAGAAGAACTCAAAGCTATTATAACGACCAACATTATTTTTCACTTTTTCCTCTGCGGATATGCATTGGCCTGAATTATTAACAATTATTGGATGAGGCGGAGCAGGATATCGATAATTATTCAGACCAAGGTCAACGTTATCTGCCGAAGCGAAGCTGAGGCGGATAACGTTGACCGAGGTCTGAATAATTATCGATATCCTGCGTAAGCCGAATTCAATAATTGTTTTATTATTCATTTTGTAACATGCATTGACGAATAGAACAAGCAAATATTGAAAACAAAGATTTTATTACTGTTCATAAATATCAATACAGAAGAAATATGAGAATATTTCAAAAATACCTCTCTTGCCACACTTTTGTGCTTTTTTTGTGTTTGCCGAGTCTTTGTTTTCTACTATTTTCTCAATTTCTTCGTTTGAAAACGTTGCGAAACGAGCACTAGCCATTGTAAATATTAAAACTTGAAGACAAAACAAACTTCAAAATTTCCCGCTTATTTGTAATTTTATGCGATATACCGCTGGAATATTCCGGGCGCCGTCCAATTATCTCTGCAGATTACTGTTTCCGCTGAAAAATAGCGCGGGCACCGGCAGATATCGATAATAATTCGCAAGTTTTTAGCCAATAAGAAAACGATAACACAGTACAATGAATAATAACATGCTTTATTTAGCTGGTACTGATGGGGAAACTGGTAATTATACGACAAAATGTTACTAACAACCCCCATGTTGTAGATTAGTTTTTCACTCAAAGATTAGAAAGCTTTGTAAAACACTGGATATATAAAACACTTGGTGCAAAATGGCACTAGTTTAGATATGAATACCAAGGTAGAGGTAGTAGAATTCATGGTCATGGTACTGCTAAAACTAAACAATGACCCAGGTTTATGTCAACTTGCTCAAACTGTTTTGAAAGGTTTCTTAGCACAACATGTAAGGATGAGAATGATTGTTCTGATACAACAGAACTAGACCAGGATATTGAAGCTGGCCAGAAACTGTCAATCCAAATCCACCAGATAAGGACATGTGGATAAGGCCTGAAACTCATCCATGTCAAAGAAGTCATAGTGACATTCCTGAACATGACAAACAATCAGATTATGTAGATCTGTTAAATATGGTTCAACGACACACTCGTTGTAGTACAAGCTATTGTCTAAGAAAAAAGTCAAATGAAACAGAGTTGAAATGTAGATTTCATTTTCCTTTTGATCATTGTCCTCAGACAAAATTAGAATTTGAAAAAATTCACACTTCAGGGGCCAGTTGTTCAAAAGCCGGTTAACTTAACCCAGGTTTAGCGCTAACCCAGGGTTAAAAATCCTTAACCCTGGGTTAGCTAATCCTGGGTTAATTTGGCGTTGCTCAAAGGTCGGTTAGCGGTGCGATTAGTTAACCCTGGGTTAAGACATTTAACCCTGGGTTAAGACATTTAACCCAAGAATAAAATCTAATATAAGAACGTTTTTGATTGGCTGAAAAGCGTACGTCAAAACATGAAGCAACTGAAATTGAACTATTCAGACATGAATTTGAGCATTTTAGAAAGTTCCGAGATAAAATTTGATCAAAACCGTTTATATAGACCAAACAAGCTCATTAAAAGCCATAAATTTTGGAATTTTAGGCAGTGCTTGAATAATTAAATTTGAGAACAAAATTAGACTTATGGCAGCCAATCAAATGAAATTCCATTTTTTTGAAGTTGAAAAACAATTGTCAACGCATGCGTATTGCAAAAGATCTTAACAAAACATGAAAATAGAAAAAAGAAGCCAAAGCAAAGTTGTTTTACAGCTTTCAAAAACAATGTTTGTTAGTAATACACTGAGTCTGCAGGCAATAGATGTGCAAAAATTTGTGATGTTCAAGAAAAGCAAATGGGAACTTGTAAATTAAAACTGCTGGCAAACTGAATTGTTTGGCAAAAGAAAAAGGGTTCTGAGTAAATATATTTTTCGAACAAACCCGAAGGTGTACAAACAGCAAGTTGTTTTGGTGGCAATATTGAAGGATGGCATTTCAAAGCTTTCGTGAGGTAATTCGGTTTACTTCATTGTACAATATCATGTTTACGGCTTTATGCCAAACAGAAAACTATATTTGAAAACCATTTTAATAGCTATAGGCGTAGTACTTCTATTGTAAAATTGGCCGAAGACCGACGTACTCTACAGTATTATTAACTATGATGTCCATGCTTAGACCAATGACAATCTAAATTGTTGTGTCTTTAATGCTCGTAAAATTTAACGCCAGCATGTATAGGTAAAGCAACTCAATGGGCTCGTACAGGACGAATAAGAATCTCAATAATATTCAAAGACTTAGAATTTACTGTTTGAGGTTGGTTTTCATCCATAAAATCTTTGTACACTCTTTGTTTCACCGAGATTTGTGTGTGTTTACGTGTTTTCCACTCCTTTCGACGTCCATTTTTACGAGTTAATCGGCCGATTAGCAAGTTAACCCACCTAGCGAGGTGGGTTAAATTTAACCCACTGTTTAACCCTGGGTTACGATTAATCTAGCTTTGAACAACGCAAACAAACCTAAGGTTAAAATTTAACCCTAGGTTAGGCAAATTTAACCCTGGGTTAGCGTTAACCGGCTTTTGAACAACCGGCCCCAGGTGATAATGAACATTATAGAGCTAAAATAGTGAAAAAACGAAATGAATATAGGTTAAATAACCAACATCTTCAACTCCAAGGATGAAGAGCTAACTGTGATATTCAAGTTGTTGTTGATCATTGTGCTTGTGTTGAGTATCTAACAAAATATACAGCTAAAGGTGAGCCAAGGTCACCTATGTTAACACAGGCATTTAACTCTATTGTGCAAAATGTTGACAGTAATACTGACCCTCGCAGAGCTATTAAGAAGATAGTTATGAAATCTCTTGGTGAAAGGGATTATGCAGCTCAGGAGAAAATGCATCATTTGTTGTCTTTGAAACTCCATAGCTCATCATTTAAAGTGACGCCAGTGAGTCTAAATGGTTCACGTATAGAGTGCGTGATACAGAATGTATTGAAGACGGTGAATCATGCACCGATTATTCACTTCTTGATGTGTATGCTAATCGTGAACAATATGAGAGTTCAAATGATATATAATGAACATGAACTTTGTTCAGTTTGCTACAACATACAAATGAACTGACAATAATGAACTGACAAAATTGCCAGAGAATATTATACCAAGAATATTGCCAACATATTCTCCTAATCCCAAAGGCCAAAATTTTGGTCTTTATTGTAAATATCAACTTTTGAGGTATAAACCATGGAGAACAACCCAAAACAATGCATGGGGTGTCCAAAAACCAACGGATGAGATTTTAATTAATTCATGGCAAGAATTCTTGCAAACACCTTGCGGACAATCTAATGTCCCAGACTGGTTTGACAAATTACAAGCTGTCATTCAGAGTCAAGAAACAGAATATGGACGATCAGACCTTCACACTCCATTTGACAACTCTGAGCAAACTAGAACCAATTATTCAGAACAACAAATCCATGAAATGCCTACATGGATAAAAAAAAACAAAGAGGAATACACTATTGATGAGCAATATGTTATATTGTCGACAGTTTTAGCGAAATGCAAAAATTTGCTTATGACATTGTTAAATCTCATTTTCAAGATACATCATCCGAAAAAGAACCATTATATATGGTGTTGCAGGAACTGGTAAAAATTACTTTATTAATGCTATTCGCAACTTATTACAAAGTAAATGTGCTGTTACTGCTACTACAGGTAAAGCAGCTTATAACATTAGAGGTGTAACTGTGGATTCTCTATTAAAGTTACCTATTGGTTCAAGAGGTAATAAAGACCTAACAGACAAAGTTTGTGTAGATTACAAGAGAGTCTTAGTGACATTGACTACATCGTTATTGATGAATACTCCATGCTTGGCCAAGTTAACTTTGGTTGGATTGACAAGCGTTGCAAACAAGCAACCTGATTTTAACTGGTGATCCAGGTCAATTACCACCAGTAGCAGACAAGTCTCTTTACCATGCTAAACCATCAACTGCTGTTGGTGAACAAGGTTATCAAGCATATCATATGTTTGACAAAGTTGTTAAACTCACTCTAAATCAACGAGTGCAAGGTATGACATCTGAACAAGTACAGTTCAGGGATTTGTTGTTACGGCTTCGCAAAGGTGACTCAACAGTAATTAGTAAAATTACATAGGTGATTATTGAAAATTCTCGACGCTGATTGGTTGCGCTACCTCGGATTAATACGCGATAATCACCTAAAGCGTTTTTAAGCCGCTTTTATCGTAAATATTCAATTAAAATATTATTGAAATGTGCATTTTTTTACTTTTTTTCCAAATAATCACCTATGTAATTTTACTAAAACAATTATTCGCCTCAGGCTCGGTGAATATCGGTGAATAAAAACCTCGACTTCGTCTCGGTTTTTATTCACCGATATTCACCTCGCCTTCGGCGAATAATTGTTAAATAACTCGGAATTTCTTCTGACACGTCAATCATCCAATGTCACTAACTTATGCGAATTTGAAGATTCTACAAGACTCTTTTATAGTAATGAAGAAGTTGCTAATTACAACCATGACCAACTCAATTACAACCCAATTGCTCATATTAATGCTCGCCATTCATCTGCATTGGCCAAAAAGTTATCCTCAGATGATATGTCCGGGTTACAACCTGTTGTGTTTCTAGCAAGAGGTGCTAGGGTTATGTTAACCATGAATTTGTGGTCAAGTGTAGGCCTTTGTAATGGGGCTACGTACTGGAACAGTTGTACGTTGATATCATCTATGATATCATCAGAACAATGTGTTTGTGTGGCCGACACAACTGACGTTGGTTTAATTGGAGTTGCCAT
Organism: Trachythela sp. YZ-2020; assembly: GCA_016169945.1. NCBI lineage: Eukaryota > Metazoa > Cnidaria > Anthozoa > Malacalcyonacea > Clavulariidae > Trachythela > Trachythela sp. YZ-2020. The sequence continues at coordinate 6,872,484 of JADLSH010000369.1, forward strand.
CATTTACCAACCGATGAACGATTAGCAACTCCAATATGATGTTGGGATGGCACCACTTGGTGCCATCCCAACATCATATTGAGCCCCGCCCCATATTGAGCCCCGCCCAATTTTGACAGAATTGGTAAAGTCAGGCAATTTCTACTCGAGAGTTGGGCAAATTGGTCGTATGCCATGACGTCATGTCATATAATAAGTAGCATAAATTTTAACCTGAGTAATTTACAGTGCTTTTAAACTACATAACTGGGGAGCTTTCCGCAACGTGTTGGCGTTTATGTTCCGTATTGACCAGTTCGATGGTTTGTCGATAATGATGATATCCGAAGAATTGAGAGCTCTCGCTAGAATTTTTTTAAAACAGGATTTTGCATAGTGTTTGGGATTCTTTAGGAATTTATACAATTTAACCTTTATTTAAGACCTTTGTTGATAATTTAGACAGATTTATGTACTTGTTAGATAGTCTTAACTGCCCAGGAATGCAGGAAATGGTGTTTCTGTGAACCCCAATTTTCATAATTTTTCCGGGTTCATACCCGGACTGCAAAACCCCACCAAAAGATAAAATCACATGCGCATGGTCGGTCTGCCCAGGATCTCAGTTATTAGTTAAAGTTATAACTTTCCCTTCCATCTTGTTCCTTTAGGCAAACCTGAACGGCCCGCATTTTATTTTTAACACCCTTAAAAAAGGCAGTGGTACTTTACCCTATGAATTACAACTATAAAGAGTGTGTTGTTCCTTCTAAGTGTATTTGTTAGACATTTTAGTGATGTCGGCCAATTTCTGTCTTTGTCGGACAAAGTTGTGCCCCCCCCCTGTCGGAGACTGACCCGAAATTGTTGTTGACGTTTATTTTAAGACATTACGAGGAACGATTAAGTAATTTTAACACAGGATGATTGACAGATAATTATAACTAGCCAATAGGATATAGGTAAAAGGGAGGGTTTATAATGTAAACAAATCTATATTTTAGACAGAGTGAGACTGTGATTGTGAAAGCGGGTTTATATTATTATCGGGAATTAAAACTTATATTTTCTATTAACCTATTGTGAATTGTTGAGCGGAAACTTTTGGGAGGCAATCCCCAACATCCCCCCAATTTTTTTTTCGTCCGTACGCCTATGACTTTGACTCCAAAGGCTCCAACATCTGACCATTTCCATTGGTGATCTGATTAACTAATTGATTATTATTTAGTTGTTTGTCTTCATCCATGTCCATACCTTGTTCACTAATGCCATTTTCCTCTTTCTTGATTGTCATAAATGCACCAAAACTATTGATAATAACAACCATAGCTAAATAGACAAATATTATGGGGAAAAACATAAGATCTTTGTCTCCAACACTATCTGGTAAATTCTCAATAACAGCAATAGCTATACTTGAATGTCTTGCTGATGAAAGCACTGTAACAGCCAGGATTGATTTCTTAGGTAGCCGTAGTAGAGAAGCACATATGAAGGTAATAATGAGAAATGACGTAATCACAGCTGTACCAAGAGCTGTTACAGCCAAAATCATCCAAGGTGAAAATGTTTGAATGTCTCCTTTCGCTGTTGCTTGACTAATTTTCACCCAAAACATAACAAGAAGAGCCCCAGAAGTGACGAACTTCAGAGATGTATTTAGTTTGACAACAACCTTTTTTACCAATCCAATGAATCTTAAAAGTCGTCCTACCTAAAAAATATGAATATTATAGCAAATTGCCACTTTATGAATAGAAAAATGAAGTAGAACAGAAATTCAGACATAAACAGACTGGAATATATAGAATCCATGACACAAACGATTGAATCTATAACAGAAACAAGAAATCATTTTCATCACAAAATGGCGCGGCCATGTCGATGGCATTGTGGTAAAAATAATGAGATCTTGTAAAGATCGTCAAGATAGCTTGTATAAGCCAAGGCAAAAATATGTAAACCTATTTATTTTGTAAGCTCTTTCGAGTTTAAGTGTCAATTGAAGTCAGGTCATTTTGTACCTTTCCCTAGTGCTGATCTTCCATGGACATATTGTTCATAAACATGTTATATACGTACTTAATTACTTATAATGTCTATATCGTAATTTGAAATATTGAAATAAGATAAAATACATAATTATAATACACTGAATATACAAACAATACTAATAATGTAGTGATACTTACAATCAAAGGTGAAAGAATAAACAAAACCACTCCAGGCAATATGGTTAGGCTACTAACACTTGCAGTCTGAAATGCTGGTATCAACCATGTGGTCATAACAGGAACTGTAAAAACTGATATAATGGTTGCCGTTACTGCAACCAGTAATGTCAATGCTCGATCACCATTGGCTGCTGTTACCTACAAAAGAATGGGACCTCATTTACAAATTTAAACTGATTTAGCAATTAGCATGGTAATATTAGGCTGGTGCTGAAGCAAGACTCAGAAATCCCAAGGATAGTGCAAAGTTTGTGGGGTAAAGTACTGATCATATAGGCAAATGAATACGGTATGGTTTGGCAATATGCACGTTTAGCACATAATATCTGATCAGAGTCATTTTTACACCACAGAGTCATTTATATACTCGAATTTAAATGCAAAATATTTGTAGTTATAGAGCTTAATAGAGGTAACACAGCTGTAATTTCTTGCAACTCTTAAATATAAATTATTTGAATGACTGAATTATAATTGTAATTTCATTCGAAAGGACATTTCCTTTAAAGCGGAAGCATTTGCATGAGTCTATCGCTTTCTATAAATAGCACTGTAAACAGTGTTTACTATTATTGTTTTATTCCAACAAATGCAATTCTTTTCGTTAGCACGCAGCGCGTTACTATTTATTATTTTATTCACGGCCACGGACTTGTTAGAAAGCGAACGATGTCTATATGCCTTCATAGAGGATAGATAAACCTTCACAAAATTCGTCTTTTCAATGTATACTCCAGAGTTGAAGTAAAGCTTGAAGATGAATTAGCGAACAAAAGCGAACTATACCGGGTGGGGAAAAACAAAGTACGACTGTTTGATTTTGTATAACTTAAAAACTAAAAGAGCTATTACACGTAAACAAGTTGCTTTGTATTTAGCGATGTCTAACTTAAATTTTGATGTGTGCCATGTGCATTTTCATGCAACATTGACCGAGATAGCTGCGTTTAAACTTGAGTAAACATTTTTGGAAGTGTCGAGAATTGGTAACATGGAAAACACGGAGTCGGAGTTCCGGAGCCGGAGTGGCGGAGTCGGAGTGCCGGAGTCCAAATTCCGGAGTCTGACGTCATAATATTGGAAAACACGGAGTCTGACGTCATAATATTGGAAAACACGGAGTCTGCCAAAAATATGGAAAAGACGGAGTATAAAAATTTGGAAAACACGGAGTCTGCCAAAAAATAGTGGAAATACGGATTCGGAGGTAATGTCAACGTGAATTATGGAAATTAGCGAATGTGTTTTTCAAACATGGCGTCCAATTCGCGTAGCATTTTTGCTATTCCGCAAATGATAAAGAAACGAACGAAAACACATTTGTCTTTAAACATAAATAATATTCCTCAATTTAAATGGGAGGATATTGTAGACAAAGAGGAAATTGGATGTGGCAGTTTTGGTGCGGTGTACCGAACGACAGTCAAGAATGTTCCTGTCGTTGTTAAGAAATTATACGGTCGAGATGAAGAGTCAACTAAAGAATTTATCAAAGAAGCAAAATTGCTAGAATCCGTGAAACACGAAAATATTGTAAAGCTAAAAGCAATATGTACCAAACCAAATGCATTGATGCTTGAATTTTTATGTTTTGACTTTCGAGTGTTTGGTGTTCAGACCCAAGTCAATGACCTGACGGATTTCCTTCACCACGTGGACGAAAATAATGGATGTGAAGGATTCATCCACCTAATGCCGGTGATTGCTGAAGATATAGCCAAAGGTTTGAGTTATCTTCATTCAAAAGAAATAGTCCACAGAGACATAAAAACTGCAAACATCTTAGTTAGCAATCAACATTATGTCGATTTGAAAAACAAAGAGAAATTCTTCACAGAGTGGAATAGGAAGCCCATCACATGCAAGCTCTCTGATTTTGGTGAAGGCAGATCTCTTGAAATTCAAACTAGGACATTGATATCCACGAAAACCAAAAATATTGATCGTGGCACTCCTGCATATATGGCTCCTGAAACTCATGTTGATAATGGTGTGAGCACAGAAGTTACAATTGAGGATTTGAAGAAGATTGATGTGTGGGCCTATGGTATGGTTTTGTTCAAAATCTGCAAACCCCATATCAAGTATCCCTATCATCTTGATGTGAAAGAAAGGAAAGACAAGCTGGAAGCTATGAGAATGATGATCAAGAAAGGTGAACGCCCCAAAGCTGATATGAAATATAAATCCTTCCAGTTAAATGAGTGGAGGTTTCTCCAGGAATTACACAACAAGTGCACCAGATTGAATGAAAAAGATAGACCATTTATGAGTGAGATAGTGGACTGTTTGAAGCATAACAAAGAAATAGCAATGGAAAACAAGAATAACCCTCTGGCAGTAAGGTATTATGGAATGAATACTGTGTTTTTTAAATTTAATTGAGAGTACATTAAGTTACATTAGCTAGTAGCAGTTATCATTCATGCAACCATCTCAAGCGAGGAACTAAATATTACCGAAATCAGCAAAGTGGCATCTGCCACACATGAAAATCAAAATGCCCAGAGCTGTTTGATTATTTGGAAAATATTTAGCTCATGTTGTGTAGTTCCAGTTGCAATTCTAGTTGTATATTAATATGTACTCTGTACTCCTGTTTGAATAATGCTCTAAACCGCTTAATAGTCACCATAAACTCTCTTACAGCTGCACTGTTTCGAAAAGACCTCGATTATCTGATACATTATCTGACTCAATTATACCACCGAAACATGCAAAGGTGCTTAATTTGATTTGATCCTGTTGTTTACATGATACATCCATAATTTCATATTTTGACATTTGTAAAAATATGACCACATACTGTATTCTTACTTCTCATTAAACACAGACTATTATTGATCTGACACAAGAAACTCATGATACACCAGAAAGTCAACATTCTAGCATATCAAGGTACTGCATGATATATTTATTTTGAAATTGATCAATTCACACTCATTACTTTATTATGTTCACTGTTTGCATCAATATATTTGAGGGCTTGGCCCAGACTTAAGGAAAAAGACTGTAACTTTTTAAAATTTCCATTGTTATAGCGGAGATTCATCACTTCATAGATCAAGTGGAAGTGACGGCCCTTGTACTTCCGAGAATGAAGAGGCAGTTGAGTATTGCAATGGCAACCTATCGCTACCATTCTTTTCGAAGAAGAAGGTTGTATTGAAACCCCTACAATTAGTAGCTTTACTCCTGGGTAACAACACTGTGCCAGCATTAAAAACCTGTACCATTCAGCCCCTTCAAGTACATGAATCTGGGACATTTGTTGTTAACTTGCCAAGCTTAAAATCCACCACTGATGTAAAGTGTGATGACGTTGGAATTTGGAATAACAACAGCAATGACAAATTCTTTTTTGAAGTAAATTGGGACGATGACCTATCAGTAGAAGTGTTTAGAGCGGAATGTGGTGGTCGAAATCGGGTAATGCTAAAAAGAGAATATTACACCTTGAAGCACGACACTGATTTTAGAAAGAGAATTGACTTCTTATACTGTAAGTATGAACATTAAATGAATTCTTAGAGTATAGTGTCTATCCTACATAATTATAACTAATATAATAATTCCTTTTTCAGGCAGATTATACATCCTTAGCCTAACCTTTGAGTTTTTGTTCAGACTCTACAGTACCTACACTAGCACTCAATGTTCCTCCAAGCAATGCTCTTTTCTTACACTTGTTACATAAACCTTGGCAAGGCACCTTGGCCTTGTCTTGATTATACACATTGGTGTAAGAAAGCATTATCTGACATACATTACTCATTAATAGACAATGTGTGTTTCCTAACAAACTCAATTTAAGCACCTGATACAGTGTATCGATACTAGGAAAAACTGAAGAAAAAATGCATTGTGTCCCTTTGAATGCCAATATGGATAAAGGCATATTAAATTATCTTTACCTGGTTGAACATACCAGGTAATGTACTGTGGCATTTAACCTATCCACTCATTATTTCACACTGAACTACGGTAGGCTATAAAATTGTTTCAGAAAATTGATTCACATTTTAACTAGACCACTTGTGCTACTGATCAAATACACTAAAATCTAGGATATTTATAGTGCCAATAAACCCACAACATGCAGTCGTGATTATATCGTCATAAACATTATCTAGTCATATGCTTTGCCTTGAACCAAAATAATGAATTACTATACTACAGATAAACTAACATAAATGGCATTTTTTGAACTATAACCTTTAAAATGAACAAAACAAAATAAGCTACGTTCGAAACGCGAGACTGCATGACATAATGTCCCCTGTTGTTTATGTTACATGTTGGTACATGATTGTTAATAATTACTTGAACTTATAATAGTTAATAGTTAATTAGTTGAGTTTTTTAAGTAAATTTCGGGAGTTGAGATAAAGGTCAATAGAAATAACAGTTATCGATGTTGATAAAATATTTGTTATAATTACTCCCTTGGTTTATCGAGTCTCAGATTGGAATCATAGAACATCATTTGTTCGAATTCATTTATATTTTCAAAGTAATGACGTCATCATGGATTCATTCGGGGGCCCTTGAAGGTCAGGCGCCCTTAGGAGTTGCTCTAACCCTGACCTTAGTCCGTTACGCCACTGTTAGTTACTTAGTTGGTCATTTACGACACAACCGCTGGTAAAGAGAACTAATTTTGTTTCCTACTGCTCAGGAGTATATACAATTGCTTCCCAATCGTTACCCAAATTCTTACTTGGATATCTTTAAGTTTTAGACCGCGCCGTTACACGGCACCAGACAATTTTTTGTCTGGATAGAAATTTGCACCGCCCTGGTTTACACCGTACCGGACAAATATTTGCTCAATTTAAAACTAGGAGGACAAAAGCTTGCGCCGATGGATTGTCAAGATTTTGTCCGGATAGGCAGTTCCCGTGTAAATGCAATGCTTATCCAGTTATCCGTACAAATTTTTTTCGGTACAAAAATTTGTCTGCTACCGTGTAAACGGGGTCTTAAAGAAACCTGAGTTATTTGAGCGAAGACAAGCATCAAGAATCTCAGACTTCCGATTAAAATTCAAAAGAAAACTGAGCGCTCACTAAGTTAGACCATTGTTAATTAAACCTGTTTTCCACATCGTATCGTAGCGTATTCTATTGTTTCAAAGTTTACTAGTTCTGGCCGAGTTCTCAGGAAACAAAGAAATACGCTACGTTACGCTACGATACGGTTGAAGTGGAACACAGGCTTTAAGCCAGGTATACTGCAAAACGCTTTTTCTGTCGGAAAGTAATACAATGGATCGCCGATAAATTACTGTAAGACCAGTGTAAACCAGGCTTTTACATCACCAAGAACAATAGGCTGACTTAACGAGGGTTCTGGTACAAAGCATTCTGGTACTAGTGGTCACGCACTTTAAGAAAACGTCCTTATGCATAAGATCTATTGGTCTCACGCTTGGCACTAAAACCGTCACGTGACACCCTTTTCTTTGTTCCTCGCCATAATTTAACGCCCATGCAAAATTCCTTTGAAGTTTGTCAGCTAGCCAAACCATGTATTTAATTTATCACCTGTGATATAAGACACGATCCAAATTATTTTATTTTTTAATAGTACCTGATGGTCAGTTACACAGGTACTGTATAATACAATACTCCTTCAAAAGTGGCGTAGAACATCCACTTCCGCAAATGCCTCATGGGAACTCTAAGAAAAAGACCGACCAGTTTGTCCGTACATGGACAAGTACGAAACAGAGCTTGAAAGATGTTGCCGGGAAGATGAAACCACGCGAAGCTTTGCATCACACTGTATCCAACTCCCTTGGTGGCCTTCACTGCTGTACTGGTCTAGGCCAAGTTCCGAGAAGTCGGCAACAGGTCTCTGATATAGCAAGAAAGCAAAACGATCCAAGCCCAAATTGTGGCAAAAATATTTCGGGTAAAGGTAGAAACAACGATCCTTGGTTCTTACTGTTGAATGGCAGTAAATTTCAAGCAAGAGACGAAAGTACTGCCTTTATCCGCGATGTACGAGTAGGAGCAGAACCATTTTGTGTTCTGGGAACTAAAAGGCAGTTAAACGATATTAAACGCTTTTGTTGTAATTCGAAGGAATACAGACCATTAACTGTTGATCCCACTTTCTATTTTGGGCCTTATAATGTCACACCCATATCGTATCAGCACCTGTTGGTGAAAGGAAAAGAAGGAGTCCATCCAACAATGATTGGTCCTGTTCTTCTACACGAGAAAAAGACGAAGACCACGTATTCGATGTTCGCTGCTACAATCAAATCACTCGAACCTGAATTGAAAAATCTCCTCGCATTTGGAACAGATGACGAGATAGCACTTGTGGAAGGATTCAATCAACATTTTGAAAGAGCCACGCACTTGCTATGTGAGATCCACCTGAGGAAAAATATTGAGACCAAGCTTTCATCATTGGACATTAAAGGAGAAACAAAAGCATCTTTTATTTGGGATATTTTTGGAAGAAAAATGGAAAGTGTTCATGAAAAAGGACTGTCTGATGCAAACGATGCTGAAGAATTTTCTCTAATATTTGATAACCTTTTAGATAAATGGGCAAGCTTACACCCAAACGGCGAAGAGTTTCATTCTTGGTTTAAAGATAATAAGGGCAAAGAGTTTGTTGAAAGTGTAATAAGTTCAGTCCGGCAACAAGCTGGTCTAGGATGTCCTCCAGAGAAATTTACGACGAATCGTTCGGAAAGAACAAATGGTGTTATCCAAGACTTCGTAAAGCGCGATTGTGGTACAGCTAAAGTCGACGAGTACACCTTTGTTAAAAGTCTTGAAAAGCTAGTTCGAATGCAAGAACAAGAAATAGAGATGTCAGCCTTGGGAAAGGGGAGTACAAACTTCGCGACGAATATTCCCATATACTTATCAATCCTAAACAATGGGACAAAATGACCGAAGACCAAAAAAAGAAGGCTTTATTCAAAATTCACACTATTGATATCGAAGATACGTTGCCAACTTCTGTAAATATCGCTGCTGATCGATTGTCAAAGGATACCGCTCCAGTTGTAAGAGAAATTATATCGGCAGGAGTTGACTGGATATCAGAAGATGTTTTATCCCATATAGCTTTTTCTGCAGAAGAATCAAGAAAGCATGGAAACGTTGCTGAGTTACCGGGAAAAGGCCACGAGACAACCGTGGTTCCATCTAAATCAAAACCAACCAATCCACACGTTGTAAACCTATTTTCAAATGGCAAAGCTGAGTGCAAAGATTGTCCTGGATATTCCTCGATGGCAATTTGCTCGCATGTCCTCTTAGCTTGCAAAAAGAAAGGACATCTTGCCAAATATCTCAAATGGCTCGTTGCTACCAAGCGAAAAACAGGAGGTGTTAATTATAGTAAAGCAATTACTTATGGAATGCCTGCCGGTAGAGGAAGGAAAGGAAGTAAAGCTCCAAGAAAGCGTACAGGAAGGCAGAAACAAACTACCACAACTACCGATGTTATTCGTCCAGGTCTCCTTTCCAATTCACTCAATCGTGATATGTCAGTGCAACCTGGTAGCAGTGCTTCAGCCACCTCACCTACATCTGTCCCATCAAATGAAGTGCAAGGAATTTCTCATGGGCATATCAGCTTTTCTCAGCCAGGACACAACTTGTCAATGTTTACGCCTAATTTGTCGCAAGAAGAAGTCCATACAAATGACGTTCTTCATCCATCCCGCACATCGTTTGTTACATCTTTAACCATGCCACAGCTACCTAGTGCTGTCGCTGTATTTAATTCACAACCAATGCAAGAATTGTATGGCCATACTACACCATTCCCTTCAACACATAGTTTTGCAAGTCCTACTTCTCTGCCACCCCAACATAATACAGCTAATGCGAGACCTCCCTACCCAAAAACAGTACCAGGTATGTTTATGATATACCTCCTCAGTTTCTGCCATCCGAATACGTCAACATGTCATGGTTGTTCCCAGACCTTGAAACCACATGGAGCCATTCAAAGTCCACCGTATGATTTAGTTATCGTCTCAAACATGGAAAGACAGTGGCAAGATGGTAACATCACCCGCAAGAAACACGGTAATGTCTACTTCCATTGTAGCCACGATTGTGTGCAAAAGAGATGTGGTGGTAACTTCCATGTAAGCATCACGCAGAACATGTGCATGTTTTTGTTGCCCGTGCATAAAATGTTTATAACAGAAACATTTGGAATGAGGTTTATTTAAATCTATTGGATGTTGCATTATAAGAGCAGAATGTTGGACATGACCATGAACCCATATATTTGATATTGAATGAATGTTTTGTTGGGGTGTTTTTTTGTGATATAAAGACACGTAATTAACGACAGTAATTCTCTGACTTTGGCTTAGCAAGTATATTGTGTATTCTTTTGCACTATTACAAATTAAGGGAGTGGTATGTAAATTTGATATAGTATTATATCCTTATTGCTTACAAGGATAAATAATCATATCGTTTTAAATCAGTTATTGAAATAGTGAAATTGGAAAGTACCTATTATAATACAAAACATAATCAGAAAATTAACATCTTGAAACCCAAGGTATGATGAGTTAATACAAGACAAAAGAGTATAGAGCATAGTATATTTCGATTTTATTTATCGTCAGACTAACTTTTAAAATAAAATCGAAATATCTCTATATTCATTTGTCTTGTATTAACTCATATCTTGCGTTTCAAGATGCATTATATTTTTTGAAATTGTCGGCTGGTATTGGATTTTGGAAAATACATTGCATGTATCTTTGTTAAAGGCAGTGCCCGATTAACTGCGCTTACTCTTATAATTTTATTGTTCCCTATTTCGGCGCGGGGACCAAACATCCCAAAGAGCCCAAGAGCACCAAAAATCGAGGCCAAGTTGGCTTGCCATTTCCGCCAAAAAAGTATTTTTATATTAATTTTTTTAATCTTCCTGAATTCAGTGAATTCTGAATTCAGGGGGGTCAATGTCCCCGCGCTGATAATATGCCACGGACCTGTAAACTAGTTAATTTGGCCCTGGTTAATAATAAACGTGCTGCGTGAAGTGGCCGCCATGTTTGAAATTTGAAAAACACATTCGTTGATTCATTAATTTCCATAATTCACGTTGACATTACCTCCGAATCCGTGTTTCCACTATTTTTTGGCAGACTCCGTGTTTTCCAAATTTTTATACTCCGTCTTTTCCATATTTTTGGCAGACTCCGTGTTTTCCAATATTATGACGTCAGACTCCGTGTTTTCCAATATTATGACGTCAGACTCCGGAATTTGGACTCCGGCACTCCGACTCCGGCTCCGGAACTCCGACTCCGTGTTTTCCATGTTACCTCGAGAATTAGCTAAAAATGGCCTATTAAATAATTTGATAACCATTAGCATTTTACGCAAGTATTCGTTTCAATGAAGTGAAGTTGAAGTTAGAAGGCCAAATGTTAGAATAAAAGAGCATATCTATTCAAGAAACATTTCTAACTTCAACTTCGCTTCTTTTAAATAATACTTACGATAAAATGGTAACGGTTATCAAATTAGTTTAATAGGCCGTTTTTAGCTAATTCTCGACAGTTCCAAAATATTTTAGTCAAGTTTAAACGCAGCTATCTCAGTCAATATTGCATGAAAATGCCGACATGGCATATATCAAATTTTAAGTTAGACATCGTTGAATGCAAAGCAACTTTTTTAAGTGTAATAGCTCTTTTAGTTTTTAAGTTATACTAAATCAAACGGTCGTACTTTTTTTGCCCCACCCGGTATAACAATAAGTTTGACTATATAAATGCCGAATCAAATTGCATGTTATTTCACACTGACACTGTTTACCTCTCTCCTCCGCAGAGGCTATTTATTTAATTTTTTTATGATTCAGAAGCGCCAGAGCGTAATTTGAACATCGAGTACGATAACCGCGGGCGGCGAAGGGTGAGGCGAGAAAATAAATCCATCCCTCAGTTCATTCTTTCCTCCGCCCGCGCTCCGATTTTCAGCGGTTTCCTCATTATATTACCATTTAGAGCGTTTTATTTATTACCATCTAGCGCATTCTTTTATTTATTATCCAATATTAGCGTATCCTTTTATAATTTTTTTTATGCAAGCCTCTGCGAAGGAGAGAGACTGTATACTGTATATTAAACGTGTCTGACTGTAGATCATGATTTATAGCTACATCATTTTAATAACTATTACAGTAAAATATCTCTCTAAAGAAAATAGCCAGTAGTAAACTGCCAGTAGTAAATAGTAATACAACTGAACAAGCAACCCCTGTAGCGAACCAAATGAAATACAGCTTAATGTAGCTTGATTTGTGCATGCAAATATTCAATATATTTCAGACAGATTTATGGAGTAGTCTCTATAAATGTACGCCAGGAACACGTCAGTAATAGATGTTTTTAAAGTGTAGAAAACTTACCAAGTCTAATAGCACACAACATTTTCGATAGGTCTTGTTGTATATTTTGAAATCGTCAACATCAATATTGGGACATGTTTATGGCGAAACTCGTGCCTCAGATTAATTGACCATAGCCATAGACTATAGTCGTACACTGAAATAGAATATCGTTACAAATGCAACCCAAGTAATATATGCCAATCCTAAATCTCTTGTGCAAAAATTCAATTTTTGGCACACCGACTCATACGTCGTCATGTTTATTTTATATGCGCATTGATTTGCAGTTCTCACAAAAACCATGTTACGGGAGGGTGAAATAGCCCGAATCCTCATTGGCGAAAGGAAAATTCATTACGATATGAAATATATTATAGCAGGGGCGTAGGAACGTATTCAATATTGGGGGAGCTCATGCAAGCCACCATGGTTGGCGCCGAGCGAAAATAGATTTAAAATTTGAAGCCCCCTTGTCTACCTCTTTTAGTTAGCATGTTCAGGGAACTAAGCTGTTTCCATCATTTTCATGAAAATTATTTTATTTTTGGGGGGGCCCGAAATATGATATTCCGACCCCCTCATATAATATTGGGGGGGGTGGGGGCGGCTTCCCCGCTTCCTACGCCACTGTAGGCGGGTAATTTATCAACCTTTCCCAACGTTTCCATTAAACAGACAGAAAAACAATATGAAACGCGCAACTGTGGCTAAAAATAATAATTTTTCAATGTTTGAAAAAGTAATAATAAGCCCTTGAATTATATATAACCTAATAGAGAACATCAAGTGTAAGCTCCCCCCGGATTGTTTACTCTATACATCTATCTATCCATCTATCTATGCCTACTGAGTCACTTATGTGAATTTTTGCCCTGTAATCACAATAGTTGCAAAGTGAAACTTTGCACTAATAAGACTACTTAATTGTTGGATACAGATGTGTAAAGTACGCGTATAGAAAATTTAAGACTCAATTTCTTCCCTATATCATTCACCAATTGTTTTCAACACTTCTTTGGTAAAAAAGTCTCATCTGACATTCGTTTATATTATTTAATTAAATTCGTTACAGATGCCGACTTGAGATTGTAAAATGTTTGTCTACAATTGTTTTCAACACTTCTTTTATATTATACAGTATACGAAAACACTTGATTTCATAAATATATTAAGGGATAAGTACATATAGGGCCTGTTTTAAGAATTCGTCAGTGGAAAAGTTTACATCCATTTAAATGTTACTTATGAAATAACCAAATGAATATAAATGTACAGAATTTAGTGTCCCGTAAGTTTTAGTATGCATTTGTTAACTTATTTGTAAAATATTAAAAACGTAGAAGGATTTAAACTTTTCCGTGAGTGTACGTACGTTGAAAAAACGCATGACTGGAAAGCAGCCTTACCAAAGAGGTGATGAAGTGGAGTTGGGTAAACCTGTAGGGGGAAGGTCTGGGGGTCCTTCCCCAGAAAATGTGCGTATTCTTCATGAGGCTCTGGGCTTGATTTCCCGGCATTTTCAGTAACATCTAGACGGACTGAGCTTTCAGTATAAAAGCAATGAAGGTTTTGTTATGGGAATATTATAACACCCTTCTGAACTACGTTATTCGTCCCTTTTTGCTTTTATTTTGGACAAAAGGGGGATAGCTCCCCCCCCTACCAACTCATCTACGCTATTCGATTGTCAGATGCTGGTGCCGTGGTGGTATATTAGTTCACTTTTAATATAATTAGACATATATTAATATATTTAATCACAAGTGCACGTAGTGACATGTATAGATGAGGTTTATAGGTACTTGAGTTACGGTGTACAAGGAACAGTGAGCAAAAACAGGTTGTGTCTGCGTAGTATTTTTTCCACTGCTATATACAATAAGCTATAGTCATTTTATTGTACAGTCATATTGTTCAACACAAATATATAATAACGTTTTATTTTCCATTTCGGAGTAAAGAATGTTGGAAAATTATTGGCTTAATTAATCCAGTATATTATCCTTTTCTACCTCAAATCATTTCAAAGTAGAATAGTGGGATCGTTTAATATGTAAAGGTTTTTAGAATATAAATAGTTATTTTTAAAGACCATGTAAAGTCCGTTCTGCGCATGTGCCATGGGGGGTCCCGCGATGTAAACAATGCCCAAATTTCGCGTTGTTTCGACTAAAATTCGACATCTTTTAAATCAGAAACTCGATTCTGTATTTATTTAAAGCATAGCGAACCAGAACACATCATAATTTTTTATAGCGATATCGCTATAAAAACATCAGCCGTCAACAATAAAGAGTTAAAATGTAGACAAGTGGACGTTGCCGGTTTGTTTACATCGGGACTTTACATCACCTTTAATATATTTTTACCTAATATGTAACTATAGTATAACATAGTTTTATTGTAATTTAACCGGCGGGTTACAAAATAAGTTCAATAAATCCATAATAATAATAATGAAAAAAATATATAAATATTCTTGAAAATTGTCTTTGAAAAAAGTTAACTCAGTCATACATTTTGATCAAAGCATACTTCTTCTTTGTTAATCATGGCAACTCCAATAATTAAAGTATTCAATCTAACTCAATCTACTCAGATATTATTTCAGACAAAATTTGTTCAAAAACCAACAAGAATAACCAAGGCCAGGATACTAAGCTACACAATGCCACTGATCTATATAATGCATATGCAACATGGCGGATTGTACAAAGGGGTCTACAAAGGAGCGAAGGCGGGCATATTTCGGCGAATGTAAATGAAGGTTTTCTCCTTTCAACATTAACTAACTTAAAGTGGTCCATAAATTTAAGGATAAAATACAATAGAAATTGGATCGTAACAACGCTTATTACACAATTGACGCGGTTTCCTTTGTTCTTCATAAAGCTGTATTTTCGATAATTACTTAACGGTTTAAAAGCACGGGGAGGGATTTTGATATTCAGCAGGGAAGAGCGGGGCTGATGAATTAAATTGAACAAGACGCCTGCTGAGGCGTTCACACTGGCCCTGGGGAGCAGGTTTTGCCCCATCTGGACAGTCAGAGTTTAGGGGCACCTGGGGCGGTGTAACATTTACTGTCTGTGTGAGGTTTTGAATCGGGTGGACGATTTCGTAATCACCACATGGTCTCTGAGCCTGCGATGCGCTAACGCAAACTCGATTTCTCGGCGATGAAAAAACCATAAAATTAGGGATTTAAGACACTTGGCCTACAGGCCAGTGTAATAATTGATTAATAGTTGCACGACAATATACAGATATTGTCTCTGAAGTCGAGAGCAATATACGGATATTTACGTTGAACTAGACAACAATATACAGATATTGACGTATGGATTTTCTGCATTCATTTGCTCTAAACCAAAAATAAATGCCGCGTATCTATTACCACACACTTGATGCTAACAATATTTCACACAACCGTCACTACCCAAATTAACGTGTATTTTCTACATCACAACAAAACCTATTCAATATTTAAACCACCCTTCACTACAATTGTACCATTACTAAAACAAACTGACTTCCCTTCTCCAGTTTTTTTGTATCTGCGAATGCAGATATATTGCCATCGCCTTGTTAGCCAATCAGCGACAGCCTAGATTAAAATGACGTAATTATAATGTTATTCCGTGATCTCTATGTACAACTGGATTGATATTGATTATTTCAAGATGGCGGACGTGACTACTGAAGCGCGAGAATTGTATTAAAATGAGTAAAATTTTAAATTTTACGGTGAAAATTATCCATCAAACCAACGATACTTTAATTTTCTGTACTATTTTGAATATGGCAAGAGTCGAGGGAGTATTGGAAGTATTGGAAGTAGTTTGATAGCATTTTACGCTGTGGAAATGATTCGCCAATTTTATACACAAAGTATTGACTTGACTTGACCTGCTATATATCAATGTCATTTGAATCAGGAAACAAGGCAAGCCTTTTTAAATATTGTACGAATATCCTGCATTATTCGAGCTACTATTTCGACAAAGTTCACTCATAAAAGTGTTAAAATAATGCAATATTTATTCTCAACACTATTTGGGTCAAAATCGTCAAATCGAATTGTCATTTCGATAGTCAACACCACGTTATACTTTTGATAGTTGATTGGTATAAACATATAAGCACAGTTTGGCATTTCTTTCCCAAACTGCTGTGACTAGGGGGACTAAATGAGTTTATGGCATGTAATATTTATATGTTGTGTGTAAATATATAGTGCTGTTATATACAACCTTTATTCTATAAAAGTATAAAAGACTAAAATCTGAAGGTTTCACAATTGTTTTAAACATTGCTCCCACGGGCTATAGGCCCTCATCCCCTTTGTGCACAGTTTTTTAAAAGCAATATGACCCTATTATCCTGCATATGAGCGCACTGCAGATAAAAGCGCATGCGCCTATAAAACGTCTATTTTTACTCCAATTTTCTAAAATTGAAGAAAATTCGCTTATAGGCGCTGCGCTTATATGCGGGGTAATAGCTAGGGTACACTCATTGAGTGACATTGACATCATTATACAATTATGCAAATTATGCAACTACGCATGAGCAGATACGTGTACGCTTTGCGGACCTATTTTCATTATTCTCACACAATCTCTTCTCTCCTCCCCTACTCGTCAAATTGGAATACTCGTTTCAAACTTCCCGGCTGCTTATGTCGATTTTTGTGCTACAATCAAAAGCTTTCGAAATTTTCAGTTTGGTTGATACTTCTGGTCTTTGATACTTCTGATATCTCTGTGGCCTGTCCGTTCCATTACAATTTCTCTGCAATCCCTTTTGATAAGCCTCGCGTCGCTGTAGTAGCCCTCAAACTATGATTTGTATAGTGTCTTTTGATGCCGGCGGCTTCGCATAATTTTTTAACCGTCAGACCCAACGTAGTTTTTCCAACAGGATTTGCAGTATACCAAACCGAAAAGAAAAACAAGAAATTAGTAAGCGTTTAAAACGTACATAATTCAAAGTTAAACCGTACCTGCATTATATATAGCCAGCCCCGTTATGCGAGACTTTAAAAAAGGCCTAAAACATCTTACTATGTTTGACTATTCAAGAAGACAAGAACGTTATAAATTACTCTCCTATACATCAACATACCTTCATCAGACAATTCATACTTTCGACGAGGAGCTAAGTAAAAGACGTCCTTTTCTATTGCAGACTTCGGACACTTTCTCATGTATTTCTTCAATAAATTTACCAGGCAGCGCTCGGGACTAGTTTCGTTGGCGTAATGTTCCACTTGCTTGCGTCTAACTGTGCGGTGCTTAAGCCCGCCTAAATTGTTTTTTCCCCAAACGACGTGTACACAACCTTTACAACACGACGTGTACATATTCCGGTAGAGCAGATTCATCGTTTGTTTGAAAGACGTTCTGTGTCAATCCATTTAGATCGTCGTCACTGAACGCCATCTTCCTTCTGCCCAGTCACATCTAAAGTTTCTATGTACTTAAGCCCGGTTCACACTTGTCGCCATTCATCGGCGATCCATTGTATTCTTTCCAAACTGACAAAAGATTTTATGCATTAATGACTACCGACAATGGTCAATGGACAACGCCGATATTTGCGACAAGTGTGAACCAGGCTTAACATTATTTAAAACATACCCAATTGCGACATATGCACTATATGTTTCGGTCAATTCGTTGCTCTATTAATTCAAAAGAACTCATCGACCATAGCATCCTTACTTTGCTCGGTCGTGTCATTGTGCTTCTAATTTCTTTTGTTCATTGTTAAAACCTGGTCAATTGTGTAATAAGACAGTTAATTACCTCGAACCTCGGCATTTATCCAAATACAGGCAGTGGCGTGCTGGCAGGGGTGGGGGGGCGAGGGGCCATGCCCCCCAGCGAAGTTTTTTAGGGGGCGCCAAAACATAAATGGGGCGCCGAAATTGTACAAAATCACACAAAAGCGCACACAATAGTTTGGGATTGTTAATTAAGGATTAAAGCACTCTGTGACTACTGTGAGTGCATTATCGGGATTTACAAGCACGAGTTCACGAACAAGGAGCGAGAGTTTCATACTGCACGAGACGCAGTCGAGTGCAGTATTGTTCGTGAACGAGTGCTTGTAAATCACGATAATGCACGAACAAAGAGTGCTTTAAACGTTTTAATATTCAATTTGAGTAAACGCTTTGGCGGTATTTTTTTATTTATGAATTATGAGCAAAAACATTCTATAAACTTTGTTGAACTAACTGTTCACTAGTTCCTTGTTTAGTTTTGATAATATTCAAAAGTGCATGTTTTTAGAATATTTTA
The DNA here is from genome assembly GCA_016169945.1 of Trachythela sp. YZ-2020. Taxonomy (NCBI): domain Eukaryota; kingdom Metazoa; phylum Cnidaria; class Anthozoa; order Malacalcyonacea; family Clavulariidae; genus Trachythela; species Trachythela sp. YZ-2020. Next base: position 6,891,412 of record JADLSH010000369.1, read on the forward strand.
AAACGACAAATAGCTTTTATGTAAGAAACAACCTTGTTGTTGTTTTGAATCTGTCTGCCGAATTACGAATATATTTTCCACCGGCTTCGCCGCTTCGCCACTCATTCACAACTTATAATTCCGTAAATTCGTAAAATAAACTAAATAAACAACACATGTTTACGTTTAAATAGGGATTTATTTTAGAAATTTGGCCACTTCGTGGTTTTGGGATTGTCTTCGGTTTAAAATAAGCGAAATCTTATAAACTTTTTCCAATCGTGAATTCGGGCGCCATCTTGCCCTGCTGATATAAACTATAACGGCACGGCCGTGCGTTGTTGCTATATAAATGCACACACGTGGTACAAATTGACCAATAAGAACGCGAGTTTACGAAAATTGAATATTAACGATTGATACAGTGTTGTTTATCTGATAAAACCTATCCGATAAATAATAGTGATTTCCGATATGTCAGGTTTTCTTGGCAATGTTGGCTATCGCAATCTTAGTACCGCACTGCCGCAAGCACTGTTCAAAGTGCTAGTACGTGCGCTTAATTTGAGTTCTGTTATTCGGAATACGACTTATACCAGGATTAAAAGTTCACCAGCCTACCTACAACTACAAGCATTACTGTCCAGTCTGTAATATCTCAAAGGATGTAAATTGTTAATTGTGAAATGTGAAGTGATTTGGCTTACGATCACCGTAAGTTTGCCGTCTACTTCATGAAACTAAGTCCTTCTATGAATTATATCTTTATTGAAACTCCTGAATGTGTTGTTTCTTGCGCATTTTTATTTTATACGATGTTTTATAATTCTCAGAATTCCGTCAAATCGCCTCCCAAAACACAAGAAATGGCATTTCAGGGGCTCTAAATTTCAAAATTTTTCGGGGGGGGAGCATGCCCCTATAGGGGGCGCCAAATTTCCAGCTGGCCTCCCTTGGCGAACACAAGCCAGCACGCCACTGATTAAATGTATATGACTAAATGCCTCGGTTCTCGGTAATTAACTCTTACATATTTCGCCGCGCACAAGACACGAAACCTTCGATGATATAATAGTCTTATAAATATCATTAGCTCTTCACTCGTGCGACAGATGTAGAGGGCGCGGAATGTTTTTCAAGTCTCCAAAGATAATATCACAACTTTATTGGGCTTTGTCATAACACGCTGTCGATATTGACCGGCAAAAATTACGAATAAATCTTGTCTGTCTTGATGTAATATGAATAACAGCAGCCCTTCGCGGGGTTTTCAAAATAGGCCAGCCTGAGCCTGCGAAGCTTCGGCGGGTGTTGCGAGCGTTAAAACCGGCTACTTTCTCTAAACCATCCCCTGCATTATTGCTCTTTCCCAAACCACGTTCATCAACATTAATCTTGTCGTTAGCTTGTCGTTTTAATAGCGTATTTTAATGCCACATCTCCTTCCAATAAAAACTTCATCCATTTTTATACTGCAGTAAATAGGCTTAGCCTGATGCCACTTTATGATGCAAAAAAACTGGACAAAAAGATGACCAAACACTTTTAATCTTGTCTAAACCTATCACAAATTAGTCAAATCATCGTTTCGTCCGCCTTCGTTTTCACCATAGTCCCTTACTTAAAATGATTCTGAAAGTCCTGCTTTTGCATCTCGCCACAATGACAAGTACACTAGCTCTAATGCGTACCGGTACAATATACCTACACCAGCAGAAATATATTAACGCATTCAAACTTTTCAGCGCGAACTGCCGCACAGACTTAAATCAACATAAATTACCTTGTGCAATTACCAACTTCAAAACCAGCTTCGATGATTAGCATAATGATCGGCCTAATACCTTAAAATACAGACCATACTACAGTTAATCAACGTTGGCTATTTTCGTACAAAATTTGTCACAAAAGAGCCAACCTCAATTATTTAAGCTATTTGGTGCAGAACACACCAGCAATAACCATATTATGACAGCATAGACCACACCACAACCAATTAACCAATGTTGGCTATTTTTGTACAAACTTTGTCACAAAATAACCAACCTCAATTATTTAAGCTATTTGGTGCAGAACACACAAGCAATAACCATATATGACAGCATAGACCACACCACAACCAATTAACCAACGTTGGTTATTTTTGTACAAAATTTGTCACGAAATAACCAACCTCAATTATTTTAAGCAATTTGGTGCAGAACACACCAGCAATAACCATATGTGACAGTATAGACTACAGTCACTACACTACAGTCAATTAACCAATGTTGGTTATTTTTGTACAAAATTTGTCACGAAATAACCAAACTCAATTATTCAAGCAATTTGGTGCAGAACACACCAGCATAACCATATGTGATAGTATAGACTACACTAGAGTCAAGTAACCAATGTTGGTTATTTTTGTGCAAAATTTGTCACAAAATAACCAAACTCAATTATTTAAGCTATTTGATGCAGAACACACCAGCAATAACTATATGTGACAGTATAGACTACACTACAGTCAATTAATCAACGTTGGTTATTTTTGTCACGAAATAACCAACCTCAATTACTTAAGCTATTTGGTGAAAAGCCCAGGTGTGACAGTATACACCACACCACACCACACTATTTAGACCAGGAGGAGAAAGGGAGGTTATCGTCTCCGGACGAAGGAGTTTATGAAGGCTAACGATTGTAGTCAAGATGGACACGCCGATTTCAAAAATCGATGTTATATGGGGGAATTGTAGTCGCGCAAATTGATGTTTTATAACTAAGAGGACAATAGGACTTGTTTGCATGATTGTATTTAGTCTCGTTTGGGTCAAATATGGATGTGTCATTACTGAATGAGGGGCGATATGGAAGTTAATAATTGTGGCCGACTTAGCCGAGTTGGTTGCTCGGATTTCGATGTTATTGTACATGGAAATATTGGGGCCTGATGTCTCAATATTTGATTATTATTTCATACACATAGGTTCATTTTTAGGCATGTATTTTGATTAAAACTGATTAACCGTGATCAATTGTAAGACTGATTATCCAAATTTTACCTCATTAAGTGCATGTACATACCTCATCATCATCGGAGCAAGAAGCGTTAACTTAGGAGGAGCTCGTTCATGCAACATCCTTCCATATTGAGGAAAACGGCTCTATTTTAAGTGACCAAGAATTAATGAATGAACTCAATGATTTCTTTGTATCCGTAAATGTTGATATCCCAACACTAGATCTAAACAATTTACCTGAGTTCCTACCATCAATAGACCAGTTACTTACCATCCAACCGTACGAAGTGTGTGCAACAAGCTCTTAAAGATAAATGTAACCAAAGCCCCTGGACCAGACAACATCTGATCCCGTTGATAATACTAAAAACGTTTGCACATATTTTAGCGGAACCGATCACTGATATTTTTAACGTGTCATTATCATCTGGCGTTGTACCAACTATTTGGAAACAGGCAAGCATTTCCTCTGTCCCAAAAGAAACCCCGCCGAAAATTATTTGCGACTTCCGTCCTATTTCCCTTACACCAACCCTCTCGAAAGTTCTAGAAGAGTTTGTTGCTGACTGGATCATAGGAGATATAGGTGATAAAATTGATGACAAACAATTTGGAAGCCTTAAGGGTGGATGTACAACCAAGTGCCTTCTCGAGATGCAACACAACTGGTTGTCGAATGTTGATAAAAGGGGAAATTCGTTGCGGATTTGTTTTCTTGACTTTAGCAAAGCCTTTGATCGTATCAATATAAATGTATTGATTGAAAAGTTATTAAATTTGGGAGTGCGTAGGTGTTTAATGGCCTGGATATGCAATTTTCTATCGGAACGAAAGCAGCGAGTAAAACTTGGGGACACATTATCAGAGTGGGTATCAATAAATGCTGGGGTACCACAAGGCACAAAATTGGGTCCTATTTTGTTCCTTGTCATGGTGAATGGTCTTACTCCACCTAACTGCGACTATTGGAAATACGTTGATGATATGTCAATGTCAGAAATGATAACAAGATGTGGTAGTTTCAACATGCAGTCTGACTTAGACCATATATCATCTTGGGCCACTGATAATTACATGAAACTGAACGCAAAAAAATGTAAATAATTTAAAGTAAGTTTTCTTCACCATCACCTAACTATTCCCAACTCTACGTCGATGGTAACCCAATCAAGACTGTTGAAAGCGCTAATATGCGTTGTTTCGATCCAATTTCCACTGTATTTTATCCTTCAATTTATGGACCACTTTAACAGACCACGATGTTAAGTTAGTTAATGTAGTAAAGGCGAAAATATTGATTTATATTCGCCGAAATATGTCCGGCTTCGCTCCTTTGTACAATCCGCCATATTGCATGTGTATTATATAGATCAGTGGCATTGTGTAGCTTAGTAGCCTGGCCTTGGTTATTCTTGTTGGTTTTTGAACAAATTTTGTCTGAAATAATACCTCATCTATACAGTATCTTATCAAAAATACACTTACCACAACAGTAGGAAATGCTGATGCGCATGGAGAAACACAAAATATCTGTAGACCAATACGAAATTCTTCCGGACCTAAATCTGGTAATTCAATTGACCAGCTCTTGTTTAATGTAACATTTTCTGAATGTAAACCTGAACTGGGAACATCACCAAACTTTGGTAACATCAGTAACTTCGTTCCAACAATTGGAGCGAGCAGTAGAATAATGATTACTCCCAAGGCAGTCTCTTTATAACAACGAAGAGCAGATCGAATCTCTGTTAAACGAAATTTCGTTCCGATTACAAAAAATAATGTGACAATACACATTTGCACAACAGGCAGTTTTCCATTAAGGTAGACTGCAGGAGCAGGGAAAATAATTCCAAGAGGAATGATAAATAATGTTCAATAGGAAGAAATGTATTTGGAAAAAAATGTATAAATATTCACTTGCACATTTGATATTTCTAACTATATATCGATCAGGTAGCTTGTCTTGTGTGTATTTTAGAATAATCTATTTATAAATGTATCTATTTATATAGATAGTCAAATTTCTATAGCATTGGGGTCAACTAAGCTCTTTGATATACTTATATTGTGGAAAATCATGATAAAGAGAGGATGAGTTTAAGTAAGTATACAGGCAGTTATACATTTACCTTCTTAGCTATACATGCATGCATGCAAACTATCCACAATTGCCTTGCTCTGGATGTGACACAGGCTATCATATCATATCATCACATGATCAGTAGCATGTGCAGAGAGTGGCATGTGTCGCAGACCTATATATGAAGTACATTGGCGAGAACTGAGTTAAAATTATATCTTTGAAAGAACTTATTAACATTGTCTCACACCTTGATTAAAACACCGAAGATTTATCGGCTCTAAACCAGATTTATGCTTTAAATGGCTTACCAGTCACGATTTGTTTTATTTTTATAGACATATTAATTATGCAGTTTCAATACCGGTTATATATGTTTATAAAGAAACTAAAGAAGATTTAGACGAGTCTTCCACTGAGTGAATATTTCTTCAGATTATTGTCATCTAAAGTGTTTTCAGTGTCCCTGGAATGCATTCAATGCAAGTATTAATTTAATTTTGTAAATTCATTAAATAACTAAAGAAAATGGCATGAGTTAAACACTGAATGGCCAAGCCCAAGGGAATTTGACTGCCAGAAGATACAAATTTACACTGCCACTGGAGATCTTTTTCTCATTTTTCCCGTCCAATACTGTATAACATGTGGTACGTTGCAGACAGTTTCCACAAGTGATAATGATTATACATGCTACGGATTGTTCAATAGCTATTGTCATCGGTTATCAGTTGATACTATAGCAGACTGATGTAACGTACATGTAGCCGCATGTGGTTACAAGTCATATGTATAATGTAGCTTAGTTTGATAAATTTAACATTATAATGGCTTGACCAGCTTGTTCTTTTGAAACTTTACTTTAGTAGAAAACCTATATAACGGCATTTTATTATTATTATTATTAATAATTTATCTCGCCCACAGAATAGAGTATTTACATTGTTTTTTATGATTTACTTCTGTTATAGGGCTAGGAGCCTACCAGAAACCCGGACAGGCTTTTTAAGGCACTTAGTTTATTTAATTAAATTGATATATAAAGTTTTTGGCAGTTCAAAACTTGAAACAAAATTAAGGTAGGCCTATTATACTAATTATACTAAAATATGTACAACGTTAAATCTATTTTTTCATATTTGCTATAATAATTATGATGTACAACATGGATATATATATAGGAAAATTAATAATAAAATAGCATCGTGTAAATGACAGTAAAAAACAATTGACAGTAAAAAAAACTCCAAAAAACTTCTTGTGTATTTTTAAGTATTGTAAATCTGTAAGAAGTGTTTTTTAATTTCTCTTTTACAAATGAGAGGTGATCTAATATACTTGTACTTTTTTTCTAAGCCATTCCAAATATCAACTCCTTTGTTCGAAAGAGTATGTTTTACATATAGTTTGTTCTATTATAAAGTTTATGTATAGCTGAGATATCTTTCTTGTTAGTTTTGAAATAGCTCACAAATATTTCAGGTAGATTTTTTAAGTTTAAGCATCGAAACGTATATATAAAGTGGTTAAAAAATCATTGACTTGATAAATATTTAGTATTTCTAGGTTTTTGAAAATCGTTTCGCTATTCTCCGAGTATGACTTGAATGTCATTAATCGCATAATTTTCTTTTGTATGTTCATTAGTTTCTGTACGTATTCTCGTTTTATAGGTGTTACCCCAAATTAGATTGCCATAAATTAGATATGGATAAACTAATGCATAATAAATTAATTTCAAAGCATTTAAATTGGTAAAGTGACGTATTCTAGAAATGATGCTCGAGGCTTTCATCATTTTCTTAGAAATTAAGTTAATATGACTCTTCCATGTTAGGCACTCGTCAATAACAACACCTAGGAACGTTGTACTTTTAACCTGCTTAATTATTTCCTTGTTTATAGATATTGTTATATTATGTTTTTGTTTTCTCTTGGATGACCTAAATAACATAAATGTAGTTTTTGTCGTGTTTAAAGACAGTAGCTATATAATCCTATATTTGTATTTAACCAGTCAGATATTTTATTTATTTCAGTTTGCATAATTTCTTTTAATTTTTTCACACAAGTATATATGACTATAAAATATATTTGTGTCATCTGCAAAAAGTAAAATTGAAACATTACCAGAAATTTTGGTCATATAATTATATATTCTAATGCGAATGATTATAGTGTTGCTCATTATTCATGTCATTGTGTTCTTTAGAATACGTTCAAATGTTGCATGCATGCATATTTAAATTAACCTGTAAACGACCACAAAGATTGTAAAATCAAACAAGTTCAAACGCTTTTGGAAGTACAACGTTAAAGACAAATATGGATTTTTATGAGGTCAAAAATTAGGTTGATTATAGTAGAATGCATCGCGAGTCTGGCACTTGTAGCCTAAATTGTCAAAATTGACCAATCTATATAGCTCCTGCAAGAAGATTAATATGCAGGCGAACACTATATGAATAGTGCCGCTTTTATAGAACAAAATATGGCAAGAGTACTTTATCGTCGTAGTAAACAATACTTTTTTAGTTATAACTATTGCTCAATCTATGCTGAAGTCAGATAGAGTCTGGCAAAGAAGAAATATATCATCGCTCGGGCAAAATTTGAGTTAATATGTGCTCTCATTATTTTCTATTATAAATCGCCATTTTAATGGTCTTTAATTATGTATGCGTGCCGCCATCTTGTCCCAAATTTCTGGGAACGACTATTTTACTGCAATTTTGTATATCGTTTATATATAGCAGAAATAGTAGTGTCCAAGTATTGACCCTTGAGGCACTCCACTTGTAATTATCATTTCATCAGATTTTATTGTATTGTACTTGACAATTTGTTTTCTATTCTCTAAGTAATTTTTAAACCATTTTAAACAGACCATCCTCTTATTCTATAATGCTCCAGTTTTTCAATCAGAATAGGTCAAGGAAGATACTAAGTGTATATTTTCCCTGATCTATTCCTTTTGTGATTTCATCCACAAGTTCAATAATGGCAAATTCTGTTGATCTATTTCTCCTGAATCCATATTTGTGTTTTGATAAAATTTGGTTTTTATCAATGAAATTAATTAGCCTGTTGTACATGAGTTTTTCAAGTAATTTAGAACTGAAATTGGTCTGTAATTTTCAAATTTATTATTTTCATTTGCTTTGAAGATTGGTGTTACAATTGCAAGCTTCAAGTTTTCAGGAATAATCCCATTCTCGAATGTTAAATTAAATATGTGTGTTAATGGTTTGGCGATTTCTGTTGCAGATAATTTTATTATCTTATTGCTAAAGTTATCATATCCTAGACTTTTGTTAGAATCCATGTTTTTAAATTTTAAGTACGGTTTCTAGTTCAAATTCAGTAATTGGCGCTAGAAACATGCTATTTTGGTAGTTACCAGTAAGAAATTTTTTAAAATTTGTGTCTGAGCTGTTTTTTATATTCCTGGCCAAATTTGGTCCAATATTGGTAAAATATTCATTAAATTTATTAGCTATGGTTACTGGATTTTTAATTGTATTAGAAGTGTTGGTATCAAAAAATGTTCTATAGGTAATTCTTTAATTTTTGCTTTTTTATTAAGAATTTCATTTAGAGTTTTCCATACCATTTTTGTACTGTGTTTATACTTTATTAATTGTTCCTCATAATACATCTTCTTTGATATTTTAATTGTATGGTTTAGTTTGTTTTTGTATCTTTTGTATATGCTTTCATTCTTTTTGCATGGGTTTGTCAAATGGGTTTTGTAAAGTTTGTTTTTTCGTTTTATTGAATTTAGCGTGCAATTTGTCATCCATGGACTTTTAATTTTAATTATATTACTTCTTCTCGATTTTTTTGTTAAGGGGAAATTTGTTTCGTAAATTGTTCCGAATGAATCAGAAAATTCATTGAAGGCAATTTCAGGATTTACATTAGTAAGCACATTGTTCCAAGATACGTTTTGATTTCATCAGTGAAAGAGTTAATATTTTTTTTGTTAAAAATTATTGTATGATCTGATTCATTGGTTGTTTGTTTATTATACTCTTTATTATTATCCATATTACATATGTGAACAATAGGTAAATGGTCTAATATATCATTATTTAAAGATAATTCCATTAAGGCTTTGATCAATTTTATGATACTGTTAGTAAAGATGTTGCGCTATGTGAAGTTATCCTTGTTGGCTTTGTTATAAGGGGAATAAAAGAGGAGGTAAAAAACTGCTCAGTAAATCGATTCGCATAATCACAAGCAAATCAATGTTAAAATCACCCATGATGTAGCAGACTTTGTTTTCTTTGTCAATTTTTCCTATTATCTCATCTACAGCATTTTGAAATATTTCCACTATAAATTACTCCAACAATTATATTTTTACCCGTAGTATACTTATTTCGATGAAAATAGTTTCAATTATATCTTCTATATCTGTTTTAAGGTCTTTACGAATATTGTATTGCAGTTGTTTTGAAACATATATACCAACACCCCCACCTTTCTTATTTGTCCTGTTTGAACCGATGTACTCATATTTTGGTAGTTTGTAACTATCATCATTATAATCATTTAGCCATGTTTCAGTTAATCCTATAACTTTAAATGTTGTATCTAAAGAGTTAAGTAGCTCCTTAAAATAATCAAATTTGTTTGTAATACTTCTTATATTTAGATGTAAGATTGAGAATTAGTTATTTCTGCTATTTTCCCCCTTAATTCATTTGGTAAATAATAGTTGCAGTTTATTCTATTAATCTCAAGGGTATTATCCAGGTTGGCATTATTTTCACTTAATGCTATATTATCGTTTGATTCTCCATATCATTTTGTGACAACTCATTTCCGAAATTTTGATTAATTGTAGCAAATTCATTGTCAGACAGTGTACGAAAAGGCATAGGATGAATATCGTTTTCACGGCTTGTTTTAGACATTGTTAAAGTTTGTTAATAGTTAAATTAATGTAAGTAATTCACTAGAATGTAAAATATTTTGAGTATAATAATATTAACAAAGATAAGTTACTTGATACTTAAAGACATCATGCCGGCCTTGTCGGATTGAAAACAATTCCCTCAATAATCAGTTTGTCTTTCACGATTCTTGCTCTTTTCCATTCAACATATTTACGGCATTTAAGTTAAATCGGACATTGAACTTGTGCGCCATTCAACACTTATCGGAAGTTCAATGCCCGAAAAAGGTTGAATACGAATCAACACATGAATTTGAGAAGTTGAATATTGGCGGGGTTAGAGCTTATCGTAAAATATCAGCCAATATTAATTAGCAAGTGCCCAGGCGATTATAGATAGGGCTTATCAAAAATTACATCAATGTAATCTGCGACTTAAATCTCAGTGTTCCAGTGTAGGTCCAACAAAAGTGTATACTGGAAGACGAGGCAAACATTCTTTTCATATACCCGAAGCAGGGCCTTTTTTAACTAATGTACTGGAGGGGCCAAAGCTCCCCAGCCCCCATGTTGGCCCCCCCAGTAATCTATTTTGCCCCCCCCCCCCAGTGAACGTCCCTTTTGTCCAACTAATATAAGCAAAAAAGGGGGGGAAACTGAGTTTAGAGGAAAGTTATGGTATTCTCACAACAAAACCTGGCTCCGTTTAGAGACCTTTAGATGGGATATATCAAAAATTGTCTCTGAAAATGCAGGAAATCAAGCCACAGAGACTCAAGAATACAAAAATTTTCTGGGGAGGACCCCCGGACCCCCCTTCAGCTTCCCACACCTGTAATACACCACCTACTTGTTACGTCCCCTTTCGACGATGGCCCCCCCACTAACGATTTCTTAAAAAAGGCCCTGACCCGAAGGGCACCTGAACTTTTTACTGGAGCAGGGTTTCAAAGTAGGTGAGATAAGCAACATTATTTAGCTTCGCCAACTAGGGCAGGGTCACCACAACAGCATATGCCAATTACTGTGGGCCCTTTTACCTAACCCACCCTGTCAACTTTCCCTGTGGGAGGAAACCGGAGTACCCGGAGAAAACCCACGACTTTCGGCAGAGCGTTGACTTTACTCTTTTCACTTGAGGACTGGGTTCGAGTCGCATTGAGAAAGTTCTCACTGAGACTTAACCCGCGACCTTAGAGGTGAAAGGCAAGTGCGCTAACCACTTCGCCACCGAAGCCCCTATGTAATACCACAAATCAAAATAACATGACCATCCATACTGGCAGGCAAATTTAAATAAATTTGTAAACAAAGTTTACCCATCTATCCATCTACCCTGGGACTTAAAATTGGTTTATACCATTTAAAAACTCTAAACCCCGCTACTACGTAGCCGCCCCAGCTACTTTCAAAATTGGTGACCTATGAGGGCGGCTACTTTCGGATGAGCGCTTACTTTCAGGTTGTAATTTTAAGCATCGGCCAAGTTTTTACCACTACTGTGCATTACTTTCAGATTTTCCAAGTAAGTGTAAGAAAGCGGCTACTTTCGAGGGGGAGGCTACTTTCGGGTGGTTACTTTCGAAATTCTACGGTATATTTAATTTCTGATTGTGGGGGACTAGACAAGGCGAATGACCCCCACCCAGGGAGTGGGGCAATTTTCTCTTATTTTTCAAAAAATCTATTGTCCCATGTTTCCCTTGGCTGGGAGGGGGGTTCCAATGACAAGAGCATTACAATAAGAATTTCTCGTCATTTCTTGGTATACCATGTCATATTTGACATGCCCTTCGTGTATATGAAAAGAAGGTTTGCCTCGTCTTCCAGTATACACTTTTGTTGGACCTACACTGGAACACTGAGATTTAAGTCGCAGATCACATTGATATAATTTTTGATAAGCCCTATCTACTAATTCTACGGTTACGTCGTCGATCCAAAATTGACAAAACATATTTCTAAAACGTCCAGTCTTAATGCTATTCCCTCAACACAATCCGGATCATTGAGGGAAGCTAGCCTAAAAATTAAATCTTCCAAAATGCCTACCAAACTAAAAAGATCAGTACTTTCAATAACAGACGCCATATTGTTACTTCAGTTCCATGCCAAACCTGGTCAAACATAATCGCCTGGGCACTAATAACATGTACCGGGGGGTGATGCATATGGCGGATATTTTGGCGGATATTTTACGATAAGCTCTAACTCCGCCAATATTCAATTTCTCAAATTCATGTGTTGATTCGTAGTCAACCTTTTTCGGGCATTGAACTTCCGATAAGTGTTGAATGGCGCACAAGTTCAATGTCCGATTTAACTTCAATGCCGTAAATATGTTGAATGACGACGCACAAGTTCAATGTCCGATTTAACTTCAATGCCGTAAATATGCCGCAGGCTATAAATATGTTGAATCATGAATATTGGCGGTGATCTGATGCCATACTATTGGACGCGGTTTTGGGTTTCCTTCTTTTTTACGGCCCAATCTGTGCGATCTATCGATCTTGACTTGCACTCTCGCGTCTTTCATGCCCAATTTGTCTTCTAATAGCTGATGTATCATTTCGGTGGTATTTTCGTGTTCTGTTTCGGCGAGGTTATAAAATATTAAGTTACCACGTACGCATTGACCTGGGGGCGGTTGTATCAAGGCCGGATAGCACTATCCACCGGATAGCGAATTTTTCGACTGTTGTAGAAATGCTCCAAAAGCTATAAAACTACGAATGTAGACCCCACAATTAATAAAAAGAAACTTTAACTTATAAATGCTAAGGTTTAATCTAGATTATACAAATCAACGGACAATTTTAGGAAGGTTGGAAGATTCGCTATCCGGTGGATGCTATCCGGCGTTGATACAACCGACCCCTGGCTTTTAGGTCAATGATGCCATATTATACGTATACATATAGTGTGATATAATTATATGACGAAATTATATACAAATCATGCATGACGTGGCTGAAGTTTCATATTTTATATTTGAATATCGATCTAACCATACATAGGTTACCAGATTGAACCATTTGTAGCATCTGCTTACCTATACTGGACATATGTCATACTTATTAATGCATGCATTTTGGGAGTAGAGGAACACTTACAAATAAAGTACTTCACCGCAGACTGTCACAGGAACTACTTGTCGTAGGTAAGTGACGTTAGGATAAGGAAAATTCCAGCAAAATCATGCAAGTGTAAATAGGGTTGGGTTAAAAGAGCCTTTACGCATTTACAAACATTCTAGAAATTTTTAATAGCTATAATAATGTAAAGTGTGTAATATGAAAGGCGAGTTTATGAAAGTGCTAACGTTATAAATACTATATAATGATGGGACGTATTATTAATGATTGATTTTACTTAAAATGTTTCTTTGTCTCTATACTCCGAGTTTCACGCGTTACTGCGATCATCAGGAGACATTTTGTCTGATTTGATCTTATGAATATAAAATAGACTTCCGTTACTTTTTCTTTGTTTGATGGCGTGACTGCGCGTGCGAGTTGTTGATGTTGCTTTTCCGCGCGCAGACCATGCACATTTCCCGCTAAAACTTGTTTTTGATGGACGCACTTCGAGAAGATTTCTGATTTTTTGTTTAGCAGATTTCCGTCGCGAGATTTTAATATTAGTAGCTTCTCTTGTAAGCACAGGTTGCACCTTGTTTTTCCACTTGCGTATGGGGCAGCCTTCTTAAGGATGGACCAAGTGGTGTTAAAAATATATAATAAAAAAATATTATATATAATATGTTATAATTTATTCCTAAAATTAAGCCGTCGCTACACGGTGCCGTTTCACGCCTAACTTTATAAGCGAGGCGATCTTCAGGCGATAGTTTGAAACTATCATTTGAGTAGAATCGCCTGAAGATCGCTTTGAAAGAGGCGTGAAAGACTGTGTTGGGGTGAATATATTTTAAGATTAAGCTACTTTGATTTTGCTCTTTCATATTCTGTTATTGAGTACTCTTCGTTCTGCTACGGACAACGAAAAATTGTATATATATATATATATATACGTGTAGGTTTAGGTATACGAATCGCAAAGAGTGCTCGACAACATATAGTTAGAGCAAATTATAGATTTTCGCTTACCTCAAAACTTAAAATATATATTCCTTCCTGAGTTATAGAGTTTTTAATATGCTGCTGACGTAAGCATGCATGATATTAGAAAAAGGACCGTTAAAGCTATTTTGTATAACGTAATTTGATGCATAAAGTTTGGTTATGCATCAAAAGTTATGTCTTACCTTTTTTGTAAGTTCAATTTGAATACTTTATTTGAAAAAATGGTCATACATGAACATTTGCATTTTGGCCTGCCATGTTTGTAGTCAAAACCTGACCAGTAACATGCGGCCAAAATTGCAAGGCCAATATTTCAATTGCAATTTGGAACAGAATACTAATTAATTCGTTTGAAAGCCAAGACAATTTTTTTCAGTTACGTTGAGCATATTCAGAAAAGCATGTAATATATTGCTGACGTCAGCAATATAATTACTAAAAACTCTGTAATTTTGGAAAGAATAACGCATAATCAATTAATGGTTAGGTTTTAAAATCAACTAACTATAGTAAAAGGCTTTTAATAGTCTTAGCGGATGCTTTAGTCTTTACTTTATATAGCGGATCGATGCTTTCAAATCCCAAATTTTGAGATTGTAGTAAACTTACTAATCTAGCTTGGCCATGGCTGAAAAAATGTGAACACCAAGATGACGTATATTTGTGCGTGTCTTTTGTGCGTTTTCTGAGAAGTCTATATTTATTAAAAAACGACAATAATTGACTAGTTAGGATTCAGGAACTTGTAAACCTTCTTACTTGTTGTTGATAAGTTTTGTATATACTTTCCGCAACAATATACTATATTAAACCGCGGAAAGGGTGCGGTAAATGTCGAGCCCAATGAAACCAGGATGCGGTTTCTATCAGCTTTATTGTCTGCACTTGAGTTGAGAAATACATGTAAACAATTCCGTTCTCTTTGATTTCTATTTTAATTTAAATTAAGTGAATGAAAATATCACTTCGGCGACTTCGCTGAAGACATCTTCCATAGTGCAAAGTCCACACAAAATTCATTGAAAACTTTCAGAAAACCTCAAAATCCACTAGAAATTCTAGATCTGATTGAAAAATCTCTTAAGGCGTCATATCTCTTTCAGGAGCGAGACTTGTATCAAAGTACCCCTCACTTATTTATTACTGATCTGAGAAGTAATTGCATGGCAGCGCTGTCGAGACAGTCGAGTTAATATATAAGCCATTCTGATTATTTAGTCAGATATAGGATTATTTCCAATTCAAAACTATTTACTCAATCTGAGACACATTTTATCAGTACTTATATCAGTTATATTTGCAAGACTTTTGCCCGCAGGCTAGGCTTTTGTAAAAACTTAAATTTTATTGTGAACAGCTTCTTATCGGCATTATTAGCTCTAGCAAATATATTGACTCGCTCTATTACCTCTATGACACTCATTCATGCAGGGGCGCATAGAAGTCTTATCAGCTAGGTATTGTTTCGAAAAAGTCAAAGAATAAAAATAGGCAGTAATGACTAGCAACGAACGTGACCGCTTTATTGCTTTCATATTGTTATTATGATTAATGTTCACCTTAGTTGGGAAATTTTTAGTCTGTAGTCAGGGCGTAGTCTAGAATACACGGCTTATCTCATAATTATTGTCTTATTAAGTAATTAAGTTTATATATAGTTAGCTACTAGTTTAAACATCCTCACCACGCATTTCCTAACACTTGGCTTTGAACGTTATATAGAGTATAGAGTATAAACCCATAAAAAATGCTTTGAAAAGAACTGATATAACCAATAATAACCGGTCCTTGCAGCCCCAGGGTATTCGAAGGCTAACGGTATATCCCATAATATTTATACTTTTATACAGTTAGCATGATTTCTGACCAATGGGTACATGTATTCTCAATATGGCACGAAATGTCAAATTTCACCTTTTGATACACAGTTTCATAAATATTCCTTTATATAAAAGTAACAAGGTACTGAAGGTAGAGCCTAAGATATGTTATTATTGTTTCCATATTTGGCATTTTTTACTGATGTCCTTTACTTCGCGCTCTCTTTGCTTTTTTCAAATCTAACTGTTTGACACTGCATGCATGGTTATGTTAAATATGTTGGCATGCCTCAAACTTCTCGAGAAGTCTTCGGCCATATTCAGCGTCATTGATCAACGAAACTTTCATGACGTCAAGCAGTTGAACTGTATCAAAGGTTATCCAAACACACTTGGAATGTGTATAAAACTTACAAAAGTAGTCGTAAAGTAAAAGTAGTCGTAGTAGGAGTAAAAGCCCTCAATGCAAAAATCCCAAAATGTTGTAAAACCACATACCACGTACATCTCACTTTTAGCAGTATTTTAAAATTTGTATAACGCCATGGACATAATATATACATTATTAAATACGTTTATCCCAAAACAAACGGTCTTTGTACATGACAGGAAATCAAGTCACACAGTTTGCGGTATACTGATGTTTATAATTATCACTTTTAATACCTGAACACGTACTTCAACCTACGGCTACGTGTTTGAGGTAGTTTACCTACAACCGGAAAATATAACATACAACAGTTACACCTATATATTCTATAAAAGCACAGCGTATACTTGAGAGCTCTTATCAGACTTGCGATAGCTTTCAAAACATAGCAGACAGTAGGAAAGTGTACAAACAACGACTTAAGCTACCTTGATCGATATATAATAAAATATCAAAATGTGCAAGGGTAAAGTGATTGCGGCATTTTTTTCCAAACATTTCCTTCCTATTGGAACATTATTTATCATTCCTCTTGGAATTCTTTTCCCTGCTCCTGCAGTCTACCTTAATGGAAAACTACCTGTTGTGCAGATGTGTATTGTCACATTATTTTTTGTAATCGGAACGAAATTTCGTTTAACAGAGATTCAATGTGCTCTACGTTGTTATAAAGAGACTGCCTTGGGATTAATCGTTGTTCTACTGCTCACTCCAGTTATTGGAACAAAGTTACTGATGTTACCAAAGTTTCAAGATGTTCGCAGGTCAGGTTTACATTCAGAAAATGTTACGTCAATCAAATTACCAGATTTTGGTCCGGAGGAATTTCGTATTGGTCTACAGATATTTTGTGTTTCTCCATGCGCATCAGCATTTCCTACTGTTGTGGTAAGTGTATTTTTGTGCCGTGATTTGTGTACAGTTCAAACGCTGCTGTAATTTGTGCGGCTAAACGACCTGAAATTCGATATTTCGAATGCAGACCCTAGCTTCAACGTTAGGAGTTAGTATAGCCAACTCATGACCTTGCAACGAAAGGCCTTCGTTCGAACGGTTCAAGTTTGATAATACAGAAAACATGGCAGCTTATTCTAGAATTACACCGGCCTATACTGGACCCCCATGCCGTTTGACATGAAAGTAATGAGTAATGCATGTGTATAAACGGTTTACTTAGAATGCATTGGAATCGAGGATTCCGTCTTTTTCTGTCAGTATACCAGGTATATATTTATGAAAAGTATTTGCCCATGGAAACATTTGATTTATGACATTGATAATATGTTATATATCTAAAGTAAAGCGCCCAAAGCATCCTGGTGAATTTGATTTCATGATAAACACAGACCAATATTATTTAATAATTACATGATTCCTACATGAGTGGCCAGACAATAATTGGTTGAGTCTTTATGTAGCCCCTACACGAATTATGTCTGTGATTATATATAGGGTTAGGGTTAGGATTGGGGTTAGGATTAGGGTTAGGATTGGGGTTAGGGTTAGGATTAGGGTTAGGATTGGGGTTAGGGTTAGGATTGAGGTTACTGTGGGGGTTGGGGTTAAATATACATTTCGTGTATAGGGCTACATAAAGACCCTACCCAATAATTCTCTGTAGTACTGCAGTCAGTACTAGACCCCTAGACCCCCTTAGTGGCCAACCTCGCAAGCCAGGCTCTTTATTTCCGCTTAGTGTTATATTTCGTACAGCGAGGCATACCTCCACAAGATATGTTCGTCCTGTATCATGCCCTACACGCATTTTTACATTGACTTGTAGTACATGTGTTCATATAATCAAACAAATATCAAAAGTCGGTCCCTGAACAGTGGACATCCCCCCAAACTATTTCGGAATGTCCGCCCCTGCATATATATATTATATTATTGTTACCGATAAGTAAGACTGCCCACGGCCTGGTTTAAGCCGTGCGCACACGCTACGATTTTAGTCGGCCGATTTATGGTTTATATAGATACATGATAAAGCGAACAACAGTCGGTGGTATAATCTGTGAGGGTATTATCCTCGCTCGATCCTTTGCTTTGGCTTCGTTAAATACCTACCATGCATATAAGGCCACGACAACAATATTTAAATGGGTTTTGAGACTTTCTGAGACTATGCGTAGCTTCGTACTAGGCGATTTCGTTTGCAGATTATTGCAAAACAGCTCTCATTTTGCAAGAAACCTTGAACAATATCCGCGAAAATTTTACTCACTGCGCAGCCGGTTGCATGGTATTTACAGTTACTATATATATACACTAGACCAGGGGTCTTCACCCATTTTTTTCGGCGACCCAAACCCAAGCTTCATAGGTGTCCCGCGACCCTGAACACTGCCAAAATTTTTGAGCGCTTGAGTGCTTCATAATAATCGTGAAAAAACATTATAATCGCAAATTTCGCAAGGAAATATTCATATGTAAATATGTGCATCTTATCACTTGATCTCTCGTCTTGTAAAGTTTACTAGTGTAAGTTCGCGACCATATAGACAAGCATTGCGACCCATGCGACCCAAGACAAGCCTTGCGACCTTCGAGGGTGTGCTAGCGACCCAATTTTGGGTCGCGACCCATGGTTTGAAGACCCCTGCACTAGACCGTCCGCCTTCAAATTCCTCCCGCCCGCATTTTCACGCGTACTTTATAACTCCCAATTAGAAACCCCTTCGAGAGACAGACTTGGAGCAAGTCTAATCTGCATCCTATAGCAAGTAGACTTAGCTTGCTTCAGCAACAGCCCAATGCTAGCTAGTTTGAATTAAATGTTTGTACAATTTTCTAACGTTATCTCACTCTTTTGTAGGTAACAGCAGGCAATGGTGATCAAGCATTGACATTACTGATTGCAGTGATTGCGACCATTATATCAGTCTTTACAGTTCCTGTTATGACCACATGGTTGATACCAGCATTTCAGACTGCCAGTGTCAGTTTTCTTACCATATTGCCTGGAGTGATTTTGTTTATTCTTTTACCTTTGATTGTAAGTATCAATAATTGTTTGTGTATTGATCAGAGTTTTAAAATTTATTTTATGTTATTTTCAATTGATAAATTTGTGATCATTATAGACCACTTTCATAATTCAGATGAGTTTAAATATTCTTTTATGTGCATCTTAATAAGCCTCATTGACCTCGTTCAGGTTAATAAATTATATTCAATTTCAGTCACAGAAACGAGGCTGATAAGGCTTATTAAGATGCACATAAAAGAATATTTCAACTCATCTGAATTATGAAAGTGGTCTATTACTGATTTACAAAGAGATATAACAAATTACGATAGACATTGAACAAATTACTATAGACATTGAACATATTGAAGTACGTATCTCGAATTCACGAATAAAGGAAATTCGCCGAGGACTAATTGCAGGGACTGGATATCCGATAAAGTCCTCATTGTCAGATTTGATATATGAAACGGTATATATATATGCCCATTCTAGATCAGCACTCGAGAAAGGAACAGGAAATGAGTTCCAATTGAGAAAATATATTCGTGTGTGTTCTTGCCTGGACTTGAAAGCTACGTATTTTGGCACCATGTTGATGAACTTTAGCAAGAGATCTCATTGTTTTAGAAACAACCTGATCGCTAATCTATTTATTTTAATTCTCAAGAGATAGATTGTTTTTATCCCCCTAACATAATCTAGTTCTGTTTTAAGTCCCTGAATTTCTCCACTAGGTCATTTTTCTATTAAAAAACAAATTTCATTATTTGACATTTTCAGATTGGACGACTTTTAAACTTCATTGGATTGGTAAAAAAGGTTGTTGTCAAACTACATACATCTCTGAAGTTCGTCACTTCTGGGGCTCTTCTTGTTATGTTTTGGGTGAAAATTAGTCAAGCAACAGCGAAAGGAGACCTTCAAAAATTTTCACCTTGGATGATTTTGGCTGTAACAGCTCTTGGTACAGCTGTGATTACGTCATTTCTCATTATTACCTTCATATTTGCTTCTCTACTACGGCTACCTAAGAAATCAATCCTGGCTGTTACAGTGCTTTCATCAGCAAGAAATTCAAGTATAGCTATTGCTGTTATTGAGAACTTACCAGATAGTATTGGAGACAAAGATCTTATGTTTTTCCCCATAATATTTGTCTATTTAGCTATGGTTGTTATTATCAATAGTTTTGGTGCATTTATGACAATCAAGAAAGAGGAAAATGACATTGAACAAAGTATGGACACGCTTGAAGACACGCTTGATAGTGAGGACAAACTGACTTTAGTTGTAAATCCGTTGGAGCAGATAACTTCACATAACATACCAAACACCAATGACTGCATTACGTTGCCAACAATGCAGTGGTGTACGGCTGTTTAAAGCTGATGTTTAAATTCAAAAATGCCGGCCAGAATTCCCACGAGTGAGATCTATCTGTACGCAAGTCACATCACCCACCAGCGTGTTACTGCCCTGAGAGGTGCCACACTACTATGACACGCTATATAATTGTTGATGGTTTGTCGTTGATAAACGACGATGAACACTCCAAGGCCAGAAAAGAAGTGCCAGGTCAACACCACTGCAGTGCTCCAACGTGCTCAAATTAAACCCAGCAACGTCTTATGTAATCAACCACAACAATCTTTCCACACTAGATTGTGAACGCTTGTCAGAATTGACATCGAACAAAAACAGTGAGGCACTCGCAGTGCCGGAAATTTCGGTGGGGTGGGGTGGCAACTGCCCCACCTTTACGAAAAATTGACAATTTGCGTGTATCTTGAGTGTAGATGGGGGGTTTGTCGGAGATTTTAAGATTTTGTCGAAAATGTAGGAGACTTTGCCCCACACCGGAAAAAGTGCATTTCTGTCACTGGGCACTCGTTACTGATATCGCCTATAAAACCATTGATTTGTTATCTTTATGTTGTGGATTATATCAAGTTGGCGCGAGCGATTTGAAAAGATGGAGCATTGGAACATGCATCCCGCTGATCCGAAGACTTAAGGCTCTTTTCCACTCGTCGCAAAAACCAACTCGCAAGCTCGCTGCGAGTACATTCATCCAATCACAATGCTCGACAGTTTATTTTAATTACATGCAAGAACTCGCAGTGAGTTTGCGAGTTGGTTGGCGATGAGTGGAAAAGGGCCTTTAGAAAAGTCGACCAAAATGCCTTGTAGTTTTAATTTTAAAACCACGCACTCCCATGCAGTGTTGGCCAAAGATGCATTGTAGAGCAGTGTAAGAACAATGCTATACTTGGATACCCGGCATGTGAATGTTTCCAAAATAGCTTTCCATTGCATCGCAGAAATACGATAAAGTCTATTCGGAAGCCCTGAATATGCTTTTTCATCATGAATAAAATTCAGTATAGTCCATGCATAGACATCAACTTTGGAGAACTTTCACTCTTCTTGTTTGTCGAGCTGATCATTTGTAAAAGTCCTCCATAATCAATTAATATAAAGTTAATTTTTGAATTATGATTTTTGTTCAAAGACTGTACATTGTGCTTCTCAATCAATAATTAATATGAGATATGGACTTGGTCAGACTCTGAAAACGGAATCTGACGTCAAATTTACCTTTTTAAACACAGGTTTATACGACTGGTTCTGATCATCATAATTCTGTAAAGTCTTCCCCCAAAGTGCATGAAATGGCGTTGCAGAGACTCTAGATTTCAAAATTTCCTCGGCGAGCATGCCCACATACCCCCTCGTGCCCTCGTGCAAGCGGCATGGGGGCCCCAACAGACAATGTTGGTTTGGCCGGCCCCTTTAATTACCACGCCCTTTCGTCTGGCAAAACAAACTCACACCCCTAATGCTTAGACCCAAATTACGCTCCTGTTGGGAAGTGTCTTTCTTAGTTTCCCACAAATACAAATAAATACCCACGTATGGTTCTCTCAAACTATTGTAGAGTATAGATGTTTTAGAGCGATGCGCTTTACGTACGATCGTCAAGTCTTGAAGGCGCACTGTTTGTTGTTGGAAATGTAATACCCTCATATAGACTGAAGTATATATATTTAATCTACAAAAATACCATCATTGGCATATAGGATACATACATAAAACTACACATACATAATTACATTACCTCATACTTAAAACTACAAGAGTTATTATAACATTTCATATGCTGTTAGTATGTCAAAGCAGTATTTTGAAACTAAAGACATTATTGTTTTGTCTTGCATAGAAAGAACATATTTAAATATATCTTGATAAGCGAATGAAGAAAAATAATTATTTATATTACAAAGATTAGCAATAAAATTTGTTCTGAGATCGACGAGCTTTGTATTACTACATGACATTAGGTAATGCTGTTCATTCCCAATCTCATTTAGATCACAATGTTTACATAATCTATCATTGTATGAAACATTGTTATATCGACCAGTTTCAACAGGTAATTTATGTGCTGAAATTCTTAATTTTGTAACAGCTTGACGGTGTTTAAAATTATTAACTGAAGAGAGATATTCTTCAATTCCAAAATATTCAATGTCGAATATTTTACATAGTGCGTGACGAATATCAGCATGATTTGTACGTTTCTCGTTCGTATTGCACTTGCATTTATCGTATCGTTCCCTTGATGCGTTATTGATCTGCCGGTAAAAAGCAAGTACGTAACTCCAAATGCGCAAGTATTCTAAGATGCACACAAGAAAATTGCATGCGTTTTGTGCGGGTGACTTGGATGACCGTGGAAGTGCAAGTTTGTGACACCCCCAAAAAGCCACGACGACGACGACGAAGGAAACAGATCTAGACAGGGGCATATAAAACCTACGGCTTGGCTCTGCCAGCCGTAATAACTATATACACCTCGTTCCAATGGGAATACTTGTCCCTAGAGTCTATTGTTGCTTTATTGTGTTTGCCCGGTTTGCAAAATTGGCGCCCGTAATTACGAAATTGCCTATTGTTGAATATTACTCCTTCATGGGCAACTGTGGCATCACCACGAGCAGATACATGTACGCTTAGCGTACCCATTTTTCACTGATGCCTTTACTTCGCCCCATTATTTGTTTTTCAAATCTAACTGGTTTTGAAATTCGTGACATCACTATAGAGATTATTGTGGACACTGGAACCGGGAGCAACTGGCACGGCTGTACAACTACTCTGTGTCAGGAAGGGCGAGGGGGCAGAGTTACTTTTTAACGAACTATAAAACGAACTCATATAAGTGGTACTTTAAAAACACTGAGATTAAAAATAGTTCTCCAAGTCCATATTGTAATCAATTAGAAATTAATATTAAAATAGCATTTTTGAACGAAGCTGTAACTTGTCTCTTTAATTAATATGCAAATAGTAAATTTAGTGTTTTCTGATAGATTAAGGTGTGCTCTTTCACACTACATGCACCATAATTAACTTAGTAACTGATCGAAGAGAGAAAAAGTTTTTGGCCTGAAATGACCTGAAATGAAAATATGTCTTGCAAATTCCGTTTTTTGAGCGAAGCTGTAACTTGTCTCTTTAATATGCAAATAATAAATTTAGTGTTTTTTTATAGATTAAGGTATGCTCTTTCACACAACATGCACTATAACTTAGTAACTTGTCGGAGATATAAAAATATTTTGGCCTGAAATGATTACATTTTTGAACTTATCAAATTTCGTTCTACCAACAAGAGGAAAGTTGCTGCAGTTGGAATAAAGGAATACCGTATTGATTTCCGTGCATGATTCTCTGTTTCTTACACGCGGGTTGTTGCAAGACCTTTCGAAAAGCGTAAAAAAAACGAGCCGATAGGCGAGTTTTTTTTAGCTTTACGAAAGTCGAGCAACATCCCAAGTGTAAGAAACAGAGAATCATGCACGGAAATCAATGCGGTATTTGTTTTATAAAATAACCACACAGAAATATAAAAAAAGGTTTATTAATATATTTGATGTACATTGCAATTCTCCCAAAAAACGTCAACAACAGCGTATACTGTTTTATGCTTTGTGCTTTCTGCTTGTACGCTATCCACCAACTCGTCAACTTGTTTATCCGACTTTAAGACGAACCTCTGTTTACTTTTTTCGCCATTATTTTCTTTGTCAAAGTCAAAAGTTGAACTATTATCGCCCGACATTTTTAAAATTTCAGGCGCGGGAAAATTTCCCGTGCATGATTCTCTCACCCTGCATGGGTATTGACCAATCAGCGCGCTCTATTTACTTCAGTTATTTTATAAAGCTAAATTGTTGTATGACAAAAACAGTGCTATTTCGGTCACTTTTCGAACGAGTATTTAATCGACCTCGTAATCGACATGCTCTGAGAGACACAGGTTTTGACTTTGTATAGTTTTGTATAGTGCATGTAGATGTATATATAAAAGCATATATACTTTTAGTCATTGAAGTTGAATTGAACATTGAACATGTTGATTCTTATAATTAAAGGCGGCTATTCAAGTATGGCCTCGTATTACTGTAGCATTACTTAATATATCATACTATATAGTATATTGAAGTCAATTCTGATATTGAGCATATTTAACAATTATTTAGTCGAGGTGATTATCGGTGAATATTCACCGAGACGAAGTCGAGGTGGATATTCACCGATAATCACCGAGACTGAGGTAAATAATTGTTTTAGTATAAGTTCAGTAGTAAAATATGCATAAAGTTAAATACAACAACATGCACTTCCATTATGAATATATCACCATTTGCGTTCAAGCTTGCGGCGTGCGGTTTCAAAACGTACGTTTTACGTTTCAAAACGTACGTTTGGCGTTGCGTTGCAAAAGGTACGTTTAGCGTTTCAAAACGTACGTTTTGCCACGCCCCATGTCACGTTTGGGCAATGAAACTGACATGTTTTGGGGCTTCGAACGGCATGTTTTGCTACGCACTAGAAAGGTTTTTACATATTAATAAGTAATAAAGTTATATTTTTGCTGGCGTTTATACCGACTTAATGCTCAAACGCAAATTCGATACGTTTTACTAATATACGTTGGGTGTCAGATACAAAGGAAATGGATTCTCATTCTGTGAGAAAAGTAAACTTATACGTTCGCAGTTACGTTCCTGGTAAACCTCTTGGTGAAGATTTTAGATGCTTCATGATCGACAAAATTCTAAAAGAAGGAGGCGACCGCATTACTGGCTACATTCCGCGAACGTATGTGCAATATTCCAAAGAATTTGGAGAATCTCCGAATACAGTAAAACATATTTGGAACAGATTTTGCGAATGAAAAAAACACGTCGTGTTTCTCCCACCTGAACTTGAGTTTGGGTTTTGGTCGAGGGTCGAGGGTGGAAGGTCGAGGTCGAGGGTGGAAGGTCGAGGGTGGAAGGTCGAGGGTGGAAGGTCGAGGTCGAGGGTGGAAAGTCGAGGTCGAGGGTGGAAAGTCGAGGTCGAGGGTCGAAAGTCGAGGTCGAGGGTCGAAAGTCGAGGTCGAGGGTCGAAAGTCGAGGTCGAGGGTCGAAAGTCGAGGTCGAGGGTCGAAAGTCAATTTTGTCAATTTACAGAACTTCTTTTCGTAAATATTGATTAGTAAGTTAAATTAATTATACTAAATTTAGATTAGCGGTCATAACTATTTTTGAACTATTTTCATAACTATTTTTAGTTACCTCGACATTCGACCCTCGACTTTCCACCCTCGACCTCGACCTTTCACCCTCGACCTTTGACCCTCGACCAAAACCCAAACTCCACCTGAACTTGCACTTGAATTTGGTCCGCGGATTTTATCGTCCAATATTAAACCTCGCTCTTAAACGTGCGAATTACTTTTAAAACCTTTCTAGTGCGTAGCAAAACATGCCGTTCGAAGCCCCAAAACATGTCAGTTTCATTGCCCAAACATGACATGGGGCGTGGCAAAACGTACGTTTTGAAACGCTAAACGTACGTTTTGAAACGCCAAACATACGTTTTGAAACGTAAAACGTACGTTTTGAAACCGCACGCCGCAATTAAGCTTGAACGCAAATGGTAATAATTTATTTCCTTTTTAAATACGTAATGCTCTAAAATACTCGGGAAATTCGTTAAAACAACAAAGTCTATGGTCGAACGGTGCTGACGCCATCGCGGAGCACAGCTACGATGGAAGGGCCTTGAATTGAGTTGAATTGAATTACGTCTTTATTACAAATAGTGGAGTTGCAACAAACGTGCAACTTTACAATTGATATGTAATACAAAAACAATTAAATAAACTTGACATAACGTCTCAAAGAAAGCTACGAGTGGACAATAGTCACGCCCCTACTTTAGCACAGGCCAGAATAATATTCCACCGAGTGGGGGTGGGGCAGAAAAAGATTAGGGGAGGGGACAAATACCAGCACTGTACTTACTCCATTGTGATGAAACAGACCTGATCAATATGAATGCAAATCAATGTATGAGGTAGGTAAATAGGATGGGAAATGAACTGTAGGTAGATTATATTGTAAGTTGACGTTTTCTCTTCCTAACAGAAAAATAATTTTCGTTAACTAAGTCCGACCAAACTTTAACTTTGTCCGACGTAAATTTACCCCGTAAATGTTTATCAGAGCTGTTATGTGGTCCGCTAAGCGTGACAGCGGAGCCGGGTATTCGTTTGACCAGTCGCATCGTAAGTCAACGCAAGTTTACTTGCGATGACTTGCGTTCTCGGACGTTTGATCGGGCCTTAAAGTATCAATGCATAAAGGCCATCGGACATAATTATAAAAATGTCCGACCCATTCTGAAAGGCACCGGACATTTTGACCGACGGCACTGGTGACCGATATTTTAAGGCCTGGTCTCTTGTTAACCCATTAGCTGGCAATGCACCCAGATGCACCCTACTTTAGTATTTTACTCTGTCTAACGCCAGACAATTTTACTCATCAGTGGTAGGATACTGCCAGTTAATGGGTTAATTAACTATAAAACATTTTAGTATTTTTTGGTTTTCAGTTCTTTAGTACAGTGATCCCCATTGGCAGTTTTCTTGACACACAACCAGGCAACATCCTTTTACTTTTCATGAATAACTGTTCAGCCTTTATCATAATAACCAGGAATTACATCTACAATATTAGAAAGTAAGCCTATAAATACTCAACTTTGACTCTACTCAGAGTCTCAGACATTAATTTTTATTTAGTTGGAGAAGTAAACATAAAGATCATTGTCAAATATTTGACAAATTGTAGGTCAAATTTGTCCCATAAATGTGTAGGCAAAATGAAATGAAAATACCATAAATCGTTAATCTATACTATGAAGAATACCGTTTCAATACTGTGTTTTCAAAAAAATATCTTGCTCCAAAATTAAAACTGCATTGGCACTCAGCAATCTATCTGAGAATTACAAAAATTTTGGCTAAAAGAAACACTGTCATTGAGAATTAAAACATCAAAATTACTCTCTTACCTTTCTAATTTATATTTCCGATGAACACAGTTGGAGTCGCTTAAAAGCGCGATTTAGTAGCAGCGATGTCAATTTCACAATAATGTCCCTATTGTTCTGGCTGCACTCTTCTGGCCAGCAACATGGCGGCCGTCAACTTCCGGCGCGTGTCGGCAGCGCCAAAAACATCAAAAGAGTGGCCTTCTATTTATTCCTTATTCTATGACTGTAGTCTGTAGCGTGTATTGTAAAACTTTATCGGCTATCGCTCTCCGATATGTAGTCCACAATCAATTGCAAGATGTTGTTTCAGTAGTATATTTACATAATTCATGAAGTGTTGTACCCTGGGGCCGGTTGTATAAAAAAGTAGTTAAAGTTAACTATAGTTAGTGCGAAAGTTTAACCAATCAGAATCGCTTATTTTAGACTTAACTACAATTTAACTACAAAACGGGTAGTTAAAAAGTAGTTAAGAGTTTTATACAACCGGCCCCAGGTTGCCAGAGGTTCTTGTATTCCGCCCTATTATGCTCGCTCGTATTTTATTTCACGCGGGGCGGAAACAAAATACGAGCGAGCATAATAAGGAGGAATACAAGAACCTCTGGCAACCAGGGTAGAAGTGTTGTAGTCATAGTTGATTTGTAGTCAAGGAAAAGCTGTTTGCGAAGTAGAAGATATTATACTGACATGTTTTTTTATAGTCTGTAGACTAAATCGATTGAAAAGAAGCATATTGATATTGCCAATTAAAGTTTATATCACTGTTCATGAAATTGTATTATGGCATAAACAAGCATAAAGCTATAAATAACACATTAATACAACATGTCTACGAAACGTTGCTGGAATAATAGAATATCAATTAATAATTTCCGACTGTAATGCGTGGCCGAATCGGTTATAAATTGATATATACCTATACTTCTATATACTGTTTTCATATATTTACACTTTTGTACTGTTTTGATAAACACAAAATTGCTTTCGCACATGAAATAGTAGTGAAAAAAGCATAAATATTAAAGAAAATCTGGACGTAATTCCGTGCCACAAGTCTGTGCCCTTAGTAACCGGTAATACCTATTTTTAGAAAGCGAAACTATTACAGTCTTTCCGCTTACACGCAAAAGAACAAAGTTTCGCTCTAAAAGAAAATTTCTTTTTTCGATATATTTTCATGGAATTCTCCTGTCTTGAAGACTAAAAATGAAATAGTTAAAATAATAAAAAATAACTATGGCTTATCCATGCATAGCCTCTTGAAACTTTGCACTATCCTTTAATAGGATCTCTGAGTTCACATTTACCGTTACAATAAGAATGTCCCAAGCCACGTTACCAACATCAAGAACAAATTGAAGGTTACACTCATACCAGCACCAGCAAAGTTGTTATCAACAGGATTGCAGGAATCTGTTAGAAATGTAGAATAATTTTAGTTGAAATTTAGGCTAAACCCAACCTCGTTCCCAGGTTCTGAACTCCACTGGGGGGCGGGACGAAGGGGAAACACAAGTGTCAAACAGTTTGTGCTTTATAACCTTAGTACTATTTAGTAGTATTTAGTCGTCCAACATAAAAATACATACAAAATTGCATGTATTTTTATCTTTATATCGGGAGTTATAAAGCTAGGTGTTAATTGACTACTTCGAAAAGCATAAAAGTCAATTATACTGAAAGAAAACAATTACGAAACATGATATGAAATTATCCACTAAATAACTCAGATTATCATAATCGAAACCAAGTCGAGTAAACATTTACGAATAATTTCTAAATACTGGCATCCTTCTCTACAGCCAGAGACAACTCATTATTATTGCTAATGCATTGTTTTAAATAATTCTTACTAGTTACTAGTACAAAATGAGCGTGTTGCATTGAATATACATTAATCAATAAAAAACACGCAGACGAATGTTGTAAATAACATGTGAAATAAATCAATTCAAACGTGTTACAAACACTCGTGCTTTTAATCACTGGTGCTTTTAACTAATTAGCATTTTCATTACCGTAATCACTCTAATAAGCTCCCCCAATCAAATAAGCCCCCCCCCGGCTAATAAGACCCCCCCCCCAATTCACACAAAAACACAAGTGTTTTGATAAGATTTTGTATTTTCTTTAAACATTGTACCGTGCTTGAACAAAATTATCATATCATTTTACGGAAAAATAGATAAGCTCCTCCCTCTCAAATAAGCCGCTCCTCCCTCTCAAATAATCCTGAAAAAATAAGGCCCCGGGGAGCTTATTAGAGAGATTACAGTATTCATTTGTATGGGTTTTACAAGGGTATACATGTGACCTTATCTTTGAAATTTGATTGGATGCAGCTAGCCTAGCGCTCATAAATTAATCATGAGTTTCACAAGTAAAAAACATGAACTTACCGACTTCACTTAGATCTAGAACAGTTTTAATGACAGCATTTATTGACCTTTGTAAGAACTCCAGATCATCTTCTTTAACATGGCTGAGATCATCACATTCTTTATGATAACAATGTTCCATGTAACCTCTGAAGTTTACTGTATCTGTCAACATCAAGGCGCTGTAGGAGGCATTACTTTCCCAAAACGAGAAGTGGTCGCTGCGATACAAATCTCTATAGTGTTGGGAATTTGGAGTTAAACTTGGTCGTCCTTTGATGGGAAAGGGTATTAACTGCGCACGATAATCTGAATCTGCAAAAATAACAATAATAGGATTATTACAAATCTCAAAATGTCTGGAATGCATATTGAAGCAAGAATTGTCTCGAAAATCGAGCCTGGATATATCGCAGGGATCTTGAAATCCCAAAAAGCCTCGCACGCTTTTTTCAGAGTAATACACCCCTCGTATTCAGTTTCTTTCTCAGTCTATATCATGCCACAAAAAAATGCTCCTACCCCCAAAAAATGTTTATATTATGCTTTTGTGGTGTCCGTTCAAACTGTACCGAATCGACGGCACATCCCCAAATATATATGAATAACTCAACACTCAACATTTTGTATTTTAATTTCTCTCAATATCAACTCTATTCTTCACAAACACACCCGTTTTTTTACTTCATAGTTCCCAGAATATAGCTCAAGTTCCAAGTACTAAATTGACTACTCTACTTCCGGTTTTGCGTAACTACTATATATATATATATATACTACTCGTAAACCGTCCGACGAGTCCGTACAAAACAGCTATAGACACAGCAGACACAGTACCCAGTGGATATCTATTTTTCTTGGATCTATTTTAAAACTACACCCGAATGACAGACGAGAACAGACGACTACAGACGAGTGACAGACGACTAGAGACGAGTAACACACGACTGCAGACGAGTAACAGACGAGTAACAGACGACTACAGACGAGTAACAGACGAGTCTAGACGACTACAGACGAGTAAATTTTCGAAATACGACTGACATTCAGGTACATACAAGTTCATTCGACCATGGAAAAGGCACAATATTATTTGTAATTTAAGTTTACATTTTAAACGTGCTCGCGGTTGTTGGAAACTGGTAACGACAACAGCATTTTGACGGATGGTTTTTAATAAATGATGAAATACTTTCCAAAATCGCAACTGGCAGCATTTGAAGGTGAGAACTATACTACAAATACTACAAATACTAGTCAAAATATATTTGTAGATTTGGGTAAGGTCCTGTTTATATGATCCCGGCTAGGACGTTTTCATCCCGTCTAGCCGGGAAACTCGACTAGGCGTGATGGCGTGTTTATATGGACAAAATACATTGCCGGGATGAAGCCAGTTACGTGATTGACGTCATATTTTCTTGCAGAAAAGGGATTTACGCCTGCTCAGAAGAAAAGTTCATCCCGGCTAGGCGAGATAGAGTGTTTATATGGGAATTTTTCATCCCGGCTAAGCGGGATCCTGGCAACAGACGCCGGGATCCCGTCTAGGCGGGATAGAAGCGGGATCATATAAACACTCAATAGGGTTTATATTACAAGCGGGATCTCGGCAACTGTCCCGTCCCGCCTAGCCGGGATCATGTAAACAGGCCCTTACCCAAATCTACAAATAAATTTTGACTAGTATTTGTAGTATAGTTCTCACCTTCACATGCTGCCAGTTGCGATTTTGAAAAGTATTTCATAATTTATTAAAAACCATCCGTCAAAATGCTGTTCTCGTTACCAGTTTCCAACAACCGCGAGCACGTTTAAAATGCAAACTTAAATTACAAATAATATATTGCCATTTCCATGGTCGAATGTACCTGAATGTCAGTCGTATTTCGAAAATGTACTCGTCTGTAGTCGTCTAGACTCGTCTGTTATTCGTCTGTAGTCGTCTGTACTCGTCTGTAGTCCTCTGTCACTCGTCTGTAGTCGTCTGTACTCGTCTGTTACTCGTCTGTTACTCGTCTGTAGTCGTCTGTCACTCGTCTGTAGTCGTATGTACTCGTCTGTTACTCGTCTGTCATTCGGGTGTAGTTTTAGAATAGATCATTTTTCTTGTTGGTGGCAAACATATATAGTTCACATACAGTATAGCAATAGAGTCAGGGTTTGGGAACTTGATGGAATTACAATACAACTCATGTTTTTGTCAAGATTGTGTAAAATTCTGCTCACATGTTATATTTCCGCCCAACTAACACCGACAGCCAATTTTGGCTAAAATGTCCGTCTGTAACTTGAATATTGGATTAATATAGACATTATTATTGGCTGATTTGGCGAATGTTCAATACGAAAAATACGCATGTGATGAAAAAGGACCAAATATTCGCATAAATCTGGATAGAAACATAGATAATCAAGTTGTTCATGCTTTCGAAAAGCTTGTGGGAAAATATACTATTTTTTTAATAAACATTGACACTGTCTTAGATTCAATATACATTACTTGCTTTACTATATATACAGTACCTGTGGAAAAGTATTTCGCAATTAAAGAAATAAGTTTCTTATCTGATTCTTTCCGTCCAACTACCGCCAGAAAATTTCCTCGCATTGAATCATTCTTGACTTCATTATAAACCTCAGGTAAAAGTCGGTCAAAACCACCGGGCAATGTCTGCGAACCTATGTTATCAATGAAAAAAATTTAGTTCTTGTGTACGAAAGGGGAAACGTGTTTTGCATTCGTCTGCAGTACAAGTTAGCTAAAAACCATTTTGAGAAATTTTGGTAAACCATGGTTCACATTACCATGAACGGTGAAATTTCTTCTCCTACAGACGCATATGAATGAGTGGAAAAAGACACAAGAATATGGCATACCATTGCATATAGCCTCCGAAAAACAGGCTTAAGTTTATCGTACTACTGTATACAAGTACATCTATTTCTCAAACATTAATCAAATGAGCATTCCCGGAATGTCGGATTATATTTTCTCTATTTTCAGGCATTTTTGAAATCGTTCTTTAGCTAGCACCTCGTTTCGACATATTTTTGGGTGTTTCAAATCACTATTAATAATAAACAATCGCTTCAAAGCTAGTGCACATACCTGCTGAAGAATTATGATTGAGCATTGTTTCCAATATAATTGCCCCACTGATTGTTCCTCCTGTTTTGTTAAGGTAGCTGGTGATGTTTTTCACATAACTATTGCTACCACAATCAAATGTGAATGGCCAAGACTTTATGTTGCACTCAGCAGTCCGTTCTTCAAAATCAAATGCAACAAATAAAATAGTGTTCTTTACTTGACATCTTGCTTTTCCTGCAGATAAATTTAAAACAACAGGTTTGTCATTTTATTATGTATCATAGCTAGTATAGCGTATAAGATGTTGAAATGAATATCGTAATGTACTAGACTGTAGTGTTACAAGACAGTACGTGTAATATACTATAAGAAAATTGGAAAATGACTTTTCTGGCAATGCATGCATGGTTACATGTTATCTAATCTGAACCGTTATTTGCCTTTAGGGGTTTTTGCTAAATACAAAGTCTGATTGGATCTTTTGAGGAACCGTTCTGATGTTGATTTTTAATAAAATTTACCTAAATTGCTTAGGTTTTAACATATATAGTGAGACAAGTTCTTTGTTGATTGTTATTCGTCAGCGTCGCTCTTTTATTTCTATAAGGTCTATTACGATTAAGATCTATTCAACCATGGCTACATCATTGGCGTACATTCATCTTATTGTTCTGACGCTCACCTATATTTTTTGCAACATGAATTAATGCAGTGACACCAGAACCATTATCATCAACTCCCGTAGTATTCTTTGTAGTATCATAATGTGCGCCCACGATCACTATCTTATCATCAGCGGTTCCTGTTCTGTTTGACCTAATCATACCCACTATATTCTCAGCATATAAAGACTACAGCAAGAATAAATATACATTTTAGAGTACGGACAAATGAAACCGGATGAATTCAGAACCATATATGTATATTCGTCCGGTTCCATTTGTTCCAGATAAAAGAGAGGAGAGGGATTTAATACAAACAAACAAACAAACAAACAAACAAACAAACAAACAAACAAACAAACAAACAAACAAACAAACAAACAAACAAACAAACAAACAAGCAAGCAAACAAACAAGCAAACAAGCAAAATAATATAGAATAAATACTATTACGATGAAACGCAAATTAGCAAATATATAAACCAAGCAAACGTCAAACAGACAAACTAAAAAACAGCTTTGCACTTACGTCTCCAATCTTCGCTCGCTCACTCCAGACATGTAAGCCATATTCCTTGAAAGTTTTTGTGATGTAGTCACGTGCATCTTTTTTCCCTTGAGGTCTGGTCACGTGATTACGTGTTCCATTAAATCTCTTCAGTGTGGATAACAAGGATGACGTAGAATTACTCTGTATGTCAGGCAGTTTATCACACAACACGAGGTGTGTGCCTTCAGGAAGATAGAACATTGAAAAATAAATCTCAGCTACATTGATAACTAGAGGGCACTCAGAGATTGCATAACTCCGCCAGCATATTAAGTTTTGGCACCTTGCCTTGTTTACGTTTCTCTAGCAGGCAAAAGTTTTTAACGCTCCCAAGAGAACTTCGATATTGTGATATGCATTGTTGAATCACAATGGAGAACATAATCCTTTGTATAATCGGAATTTGCCTGCCAGCAAAATGTAAACAAGCCAAGGGGTCTACCATGCATAAATTATAAATTTGCTCATTATGTATTCAGTTCTGTTCAGCCGGGGAAAGCAAGACAAACTTTTGTAAATTTCTCATCCAATTTTCATCCAAATTGAAGCAAAATTTAATCAATGTGTCCTTGGCCTGTGACCGTTAGCTCTACAAATTTTCGTATTAAAA
Organism: Trachythela sp. YZ-2020; assembly: GCA_016169945.1. NCBI lineage: Eukaryota > Metazoa > Cnidaria > Anthozoa > Malacalcyonacea > Clavulariidae > Trachythela > Trachythela sp. YZ-2020. Next base: position 6,926,388 of record JADLSH010000369.1, read on the forward strand.
TGTTTGATATTTTTGCATGAGTTATCGTGCTCACAGACAGACAAACACACACACATACCCAGGTGAAAGCATAACCGTCTAGCGGACACATTTTCACCTGGGTATGTGTGTGTGTTTGTGCGTTTGCGTGTGTGTATGTGTATGTAATAATAATGTTGTTTAATTGATCATTGATAATACTAAAAATTTACACATCGCAATCCGTGGACTGAATTACGTGCAAACTATAATTACAATTTAGATAATACATTATAAATATATGTTTAATATACGTGATATTTGATATATATAGGCTATATAAATATATATATACATAAAAGGAATTTATAATAATTATAACCTAAAGATAATATATTAACTTTTAACTCGTGATGCGTATAATTGATACACGCACAGTAAAACTGTACTAAAGAGTCTATATCAACACCAACAAGCTTGAGGAGTCTTAGAAGAAATAGCCGCTTTGATGCTTTGCATGTAATACCGTCTACATGAGCATTCCATTTGAGATCCTGTCTTAAGGCAGTTTTCCACTGCGCGAAAATTTTCGATCGAATCGAAATTTTTCGAGCGATATTTGTCGAGTGAAATCCACAGACAATTTCCACACAAAATGCGAGCGAATTTTCGAAACATGGCTGCTGTAAACAAGCGATATTTTTTGAAAGTGATAATGTTGATGTGTTTGAGATTACGCATTAGGAAGCGAACAGAGAAATACAAAAAGAGGTTTTGGATTAGAAAAAATTACAAGGAAAGATGTGAGAAAGGCGAATTATCAATTTCAAGTGCAGGAGCACTATATTGGAGTGAAAGCAAATTGCACTCAGTCATATTCGCCATCTTGTTTACAAATATTTAAATTTTTTCGACCAACGAAAGAGGAAAATGTCGCCAACATTTCAACTATATTTCGAACTCAAACATTTCGCTGACGAAAAATAAATAAACCACAGCGCATGCGCACAACCCGTCGTCGTCAAAAAATTTCGATTCGATCGAAAAATTTCGCGCAGTGGAAAACCGCCTTTAGGGTTACGCCAAGTATTTTAACAGATTGAACAACTTCGAACGCATGACCGTTAACTGCTATTGCGTTGTCCGTGCGTTCCCGAAGTTCCTTGCATTTGATCGAATTCAACTGAAACCTGTTTTCATTTGTCCACAAGGATATTTGATCAACCTGTTCCTGTAAAGTACTGGATTCAGACTTTGGAACAATTTCGGAGACTGTACTATCATCCGCAAATTTCCATAATATCGAAGATACCCTTGTTACGCATAGATCGTTGATCATCGCCAAGAAAAGCCAGGGACCAATTTTTGTACCTTGTGGAAATCCGGCGGGAACTATTTTAAAATTTGAAAAACAATCGGAGTTAAGCTTCACACGTTGAGATCTACCACGTAGGAAGTCAATAATCCAGTTTACGACTGTGGGTTTGATTCCAAGACTAAAACGTTTGGCTATCAACAGGTTGTGATCTACTAAATCGAATGCTTTTCTATAAGCCAGAATAGCAATCCTTACGCACGAGCCAGTTCCATCTGTTGCTTCAAGCCAATGATGTAACATCGAGATGAGGGCGAAAGTTGTACAAGAAGCAGTGACAAAGCCAAATTGTTGTGGGTCGATGACCTTCAGTAAAGTAGGTTTCACTTCCTGCTCTATAATGAATGCTTCTGCGATTTTTAATGAAGTAGATGTTAAGGAAATTGGCGTAAGGTCTTTGTTGAAATCCTCGATCGTACGGGCTTTTGCTAACGGAGGAACATTTGCCAATTTCCATACACGTGGAACTAAGGAACTTTGGATTCACAAAAAGTATTAAGAATATTGGTGATGGCTGGGGATAATATATCAGAGTGGTACTAGTCTTTGTGTGTCAACAGGACCACCTGACTTTGATATACTTATCTGACGACGTTTTCTTGAAACTGACTCTTCGTTAACAACAATAGGCTCGTCATGTTCTATTTGGACACATACATCCTCAGATAACGATATGTAATCCTGCATCACACAGTAACAAAAGCGTCATTGATCTCGTTGGCAAATTCTTGATCATTACAATCAGTATGTGTTCTTAAAATTGACCGAATATCACGTTGCGTTGTTTTTGATGTACCACAGAATTGCTTTATTTCACGCTACCACCTATTTTTGAACGGATTTTAATGGTTTTACTTTGTGGTTTTGACCTCAGTTTCACGTGATTCTGGAAAAGCAGTGATGGTAAATTGGAGGTTTGTAATATTCTTGTCCCCGAGCCGGCGCGAAGCGCCGTGCGAGGGTACTAATTCCGCTCGGATATTTACACCCTGGTATGTGGAAACACAGTGGAATTCAAAGTCGTCCGCCGCGATGTCATGGACGGTTCAGGGTTTTGTACGTTATACGCATGCGCGAATTCAGGTCCAGAGAAACATACGGACACAGGGTATTTACATACAGAGGCGTATCTTCATGTCGGCATCTTTGATGTCGGCGTAAGGGCACAGAATACTACACAGAAGGTCATCTCTAGATTGTTTTTGCGTAAGCGCTATTCGTCACTCAGCAAGTGCCCTAAACAGAAGCAGTCACCCCCCTGGACATATAGCCATTTTGAATGTTTCCAGGGGGGTGACTACTTCTGTTTAGGGCACTTGCTGAGTGACGAATCATGACGAATAGCGCTTACGCAAAAGCAATAAGAGATGACCTTCTGTGTAGTATTCTGTGGTAAGGGCACAGAGTAATCACATACAGAGGTTCATCGTCAGCATAAATTTTTAACGTAAACTGTCTAAAGTGTCTATATTTTTAAATGTTTCAAACTTAAAAAAATTGTTAATTTTGTGTTAACTTTTTGAGGCGAGAAATTGCTCCGAAATCATTGCAGAAAGTAAGTCATTTTATACTAAATGTGATCTTTATGAAATTGGCAGGCTGTCAAGTATGTTTTCAACTCTCAATTAACGCCGTATACATGTTTAGAAAAAAATCTCAAATAGCCGTAGAAAACTCCACAAAAACTTTTACTCAGTATAACAACCGGAAAGATTGTCGGCAAAAATTTTTCCATCTCAACAGAAGGTTAATACTTACAGAACACGACAAATTTTATGGAAAAACTATAGCATAAATACCAGCAATCATCGATGGCCCGAAGCTTTTGTTGTGGTCATGTATAAAAACATACCGAAGTCATCATTTTATTTAAAATTAAAATGTTTGTTTTCAACTTGCAACAGGAAAATATACTCCTGTTTTGGAAAAGGTTGTTCTCAACTCGAAAGTAGTAAATATTTACCAAAAACAGCAAAGTTTGCAAAAAAAAACAACACAGAATTGAAAAAAAATTAAAAACAAACTTCCGGTTAAATTTCAAAAACACAAATTCGCCCGCGAGCACAAATAACATTAGGAAAATATCGATATGCGGTATTGATATGCGGGTGTAATGTTTTAGAATATTTAAATACCGAGATTTTAGATTAGTGTTTCGAACATTAAGGAACTCTAGCTAGTTTTTTCAGCCTTTCCAGTTTGTGTGAAACCTCAAATGTGCATACGCTTTAATTTGCTCACGGCTATAGGTTTATAGTCTCCCTAAATTATATTGTTGCATCTGTGATGTGGCGTACTGGCGTAAGTAGTCAGTGGCAGTTATTGGCGTAACCGACCGGTGTAAAATTTTGACGGATTCCAACCTGGCCTGTTATCTGTTTCAGAACAACCTTGTTTATCAAAGCTATTAAGCAGTAGATGTTCACTCCTTCGAACTTCCAACGTTATGAAGCCAAAAGAACCGGAATTTTGCTCAAAATACTTCTCGTGTACTTCCATCCATGTGATAAGAAAATTGATCCGATCAGAAACGTGTAAAAGGGAAAAAAAACGCGAAAACTATAGTAAACTGGGACCTTTGAGTCGGGTGGCGGCAATTCACTTCCGGCTTCACTTTTCAACAATAGATGCGTTATCCAGTCTATATCCAGATCAGTGGTCTGGATGTACACCGCATATCACTGAACTCTCTGCATTTGAACTATATCGTGCCCGAATTGGAATGCACAATTGTGCAAGAATAAAAAGGGCAGTAAAGCTGATCTTGGCCGGTAACATAGGGTTGATAGTATTTCAGCTTGTTATAACAATAATTACGATATTATTAATACTTATTCAGATTCCTGTATCTCCATGTATATTATTTGCCAACCGTGAAATGTCGTGCAACGATGTGTATGTTCCTCGATCTGTTATTACCCCCCTTCGGTACGGCCCTGCCGAGAAAACGCCATTGTTTCTATGATATACCCCTCCATCAAATTAGACGAGAAGATTTTGAAATTAACTAAAATATTTTAGGCAATTAGTACGGAAATGTTTGAGGGACGATTACGGAATTGTACTACAAATAAACAATCAATTAATTTCGCGTGCAAACAATCCGTGAAATATCGCCGATATGTAGAAATACTGGTATGTTCTCTATGTAGCCCTACAGGCTACACGAAATGTGTATTTACCCTAACCACAATCCTAACACTTAGTCTTAGGGCACTGGGGCTACATAAAGAACTATCCGAAATACTAAGGAATACCGCAAACATCATACTTTAATACACGAGCGAGCGAGATTAAATACGACAGAGCTTGTGAGCTATTTTATACTTACTCAACGCCAAATACACGAGAAAGAACGCAATGCAGAGGACAGAGTGAATCGACATTGTGAATGAAGGACATGCAAGTACGCTTTATGTTGTCCTGAACTTGGAATAAACCACGGTTTAATAAACTGCTGCTGTATTCAGGAAGTTTTCCAAGAGGATGCAAAGCGGTTTCAATTCAGTCACAGAAGATGATATAATATGTGTGCATAAATTATTTGAAGTGGCTATTATTGGCAAAATACTCCACGGAAGCTGATTAAGTGTTTTCATTTGCATAAATAATGTGTTTAGTGAACAAGTAATGATTCGGGTTACAAAAGGCGAGTTGCGTTTTATACAGCCCTTTCTGTGCTGATCGCCACGGTATCTGGTATGGGAATAACGAAATCTGTCTCTCTCCTTATGGATCAAAGACCTGTTCGACCCCCGTTCCCCTCGTGTAACCAGATGATGCTGCTGTTCTGTTTGATAATTCTGCCCCGCCTGCGGAGTTAGTTCACGACGTTGCTCCAGCCATATGCTCCAGCTGAACTGCCTCAGCCTCCAAATTTGGAAGTGATTATTTCTTTCTCTGATTTTGTGTACTTTGTTGTACCTTAGATTTAGTTGGGACCAGTTCTGTTTTCTCAGTTGCTGGCTATGTTACATACTTTATTAACGATAGTGTGGGTTATGCATTGTTTGTTATTCAGGGTGTATAAAAAAAACGCAATATATTTTAGGCCCCTGGGAATTTAAAATGGCTTCTAATCGCACAAATCAGCTAACAACCGAACAACGAATTTTCATAGTTTTACAGTACAACCGAAATCAAAACACAACTGAAGTGCAAAACCTTTTTCGAGCAGGATTTCATGATCGGGACCCTCCTCACAAAGCGACAATCTTGAGGAACGTCAGGAAATATTCGAGTGAAGGAACGAGCCTTAATCTCAACAAAGGTAATTCTGGCAGGCGAAGAACAGCACGATCGGAGGAAAACATTGCCGCTGAATTCCCAGGGGTCTAAAATATATTGTGCTTGAAAACAAAGTGAATATCTTAGAATATTAAGTGGTTGCGTTTTTTTTATACACCCTGTAGTTGTGGGTCTATTATACTAGCTCCACGTGGGGTAGTTGAGTCCTTAATGATTGGTTTTAGGCTACTAGGGGGTTGATTTATGCTAGAGCGCTTGCTGTTAATGTTTTGGTTTTAGCTTTGTTTAATGGGTTTTGTTCATTGTTTAGCAAATTGGTGTCTAGTTAATGCATTAGACTTAGTGTTGCCCTAAAGTACACTAGTTAAGATCATAGCCTGTTTGTGTCAAATTCATTCTGTTTGGCTTGCGTGTTCATTCTAATTCTAAGTGAACAGTCAACAGTGCATGTTGCACGAGAGCCTGTAACTCTGTATCTGGCTATTGTAGTCTGTTTGGCTGTGAATTAATAGGGCATGTCTATGTGCTAAGCGGTTGTTTTAGCTGTTGTTTGGTTGTAAGCGAGTAATGCATGATTGCCTGCGATTTTTGTTCTCAGTTAATATGTTTGACTGAAACAGAACATCTGTCTAGCCAATGATTTTGGCAGTAAGTGAGAATGGCACGCGACGTGTCGTGCATATTTACTATAATTTAGTTACTGCATTTGGTTTTGATAAAAAGGTACCAAAAGGTGTTTGGCCGTGAGAGAGAAGTGCATCTCGCAATACATGATTGCTTGAGACCGTGCACAAGTAGCTACTGAGTTTAGCTTTGAAAGAAAAGTGCCAATGTGGTTGTCCGTGAGAGAGAAGTGCATCTCGCAATACATGATTGCTTGAGACCGGGCACAAGTAGCTACTGAGTTTGGCTTTGAAAGAAAAGTGCCAATGTGTTTGTCCGTGAGAGAGAAGTGCATCTCGCAATACATCACCGGGCACAGTAGCTACTGACGGAGTTTGGCTTTAAAAGAAAAGTGCCAATGTGGTTGGTCGTGAGAGAGAAGTGCATCTCGCAATACATGATTGCTTGAGACCGTGCACAAGTAGCTACTGAGTTTAGCTTTGAAAGAAAAGTGCCAAGTCTGTTTGGCCGTGAGAGAGAAGTGTATCTCGCAATACATGGTTGTTTGAGACCGGGCACAAGTAGCTCCTGAATTTGGCTTTGAAGAATAGTGCCAATATGTTTGGCCGTGAGAGAGAAGTGCATCTCGCAATACATCATTGTTGAGACCGGGCACATGCAGCTGCTGAGTTTGGTTTTGGCAGAAAAGTGCCAATATGTTTGGCCGTGAGAGAGAAGTGCATTTTGCAATACATGACTGCTTGAGACCGGGCACAAGTTGCTACTGGATTTCACTTTCAAAGAATAGTGAAAATGTGTTGCCCGTGAGAGTGACGTGTTGCCTGAGACCGGTCACATGTACCTACTGAATTTGACTGTAAAAGAAAAGTGCCAATGTGTTTGCCTGTAAGAGAGAAGTGCATCTCGCAATGCATGATTGCTTGAGACCGAGCACACATAGCTACTTAATTTGATTTTGGCTGAAAAGTGCCAATATGTTTGGCCGTGAGAGAGAAGTGCATCTTGCTTGAGACTGGGCACTTGTAGCGAATTAATTTGACTTTGAAAGGACAGTGTCAATGTGTTTGACCATGAAAGGACAGTGCCAATGTATTTGACTGGGAGAGCGACTTGCATTTTGCAGTCCAAGCTGGCCTGAACCCGTGTTAGGAGTGGGTCAGGTTTTCTTGGGGATTAGTTCGTTTTGGGTTTATTGTTTGGAAGCATGTTCTGGGGTGTGGTTTAAAGGGTTTTTGTTTCAGAATTGCATATTTATCCTTTGATCTGCACTGAGGAGAGGTGATTAATTATTTCACGCCTCCTTTTAGGACCGTTTGAGAGAGATGCAAGCGCGCATTGAGCAGCTTCAGAACGCTGCTGGGGTATCGTCTGTCGACCAGGGGTCGGTTGTATCAACGCCGGATAGCACTATCCACCGAATAGCGAATCTTCCAACCTTCCTTACATTGTCCGTTGATTTGTATAATCTAGATTAAACCTTAGCATTTATAAGTTAAAGTTTCTTTTTATTAATTGTGGGGTCTACATTCGTAGTTTTATAGCTTTTGGAGCATTTTTACAACGGTCGAAAAAATCGCTATCCGGTGGGTAGTTCTATCCGGCGTTGATACAACCGACCCCAGGCGTTGCTGTTGGTCCGCCAGCTAGCTTGCGTCACGTCCCGCCAACGTTTTCGTTCCGTACGCCCTCATTGGTGCACTAGAGAATTTTAAAGAATGTTGAGAAGGAGGTGGCAAAGATGGTGGCGAAGATCTATAAGGCTCCATTCAATCAGCCAAGTGCTATACCATCACAAGTTATGGTTCCTGTCCCGTCCCGAGAGTGGCCATATCCTAGGATGGGAGGGCCTCGCCTTTCAGACCCTGGAGTACGGTGTTACACTTGTCGACGTTTGGGGCATATTACCCGCAGTCATCGGCAAACTGACAGTTGCATAGGATAATTCTATAATTTACTTACATTTAGGCATATGGCTACAGTACAGTAGTGCTTTTATGCGGTGTCGTGAACAAAGAAATATCTATTTCCCTTTTGGGATCAATTTGGTGTGATTTCATTACTTTTCTGTGTGAACTGTGGGTTTTTTTCTGGCTGGTAGGGGTCAACTTTCCCAGGGCTATCTAAAGCTTAAGAGGTTATTACTTAAGCTGTTTACGAGATTCTGCTTTCGGTTGGGACAACATGGGATGCGGGATGATTTATAGGTATATTGAAATAGGTTACTATATATAATCACAGACCTAATTCGTGTAGGGTTACATAAAGACTCAACCGGCGAAACGACCGGATACCGCTGACAACAACATACCAAATCGGCGACTTTTAACAATATATCAACTCCTTTACATATTTCCAATTAAACTTCAATAATTCCATCGCCCAACAAAGCGCAAATGTGGTGGTCCCTCCAATATGGCCGCCAAATCCAAAACTGGCTTCAATTAATTTTCATGGATATAATGACGCGTGGAAATGACGCGCCTGACGACACGCGTGTGACCAGGGCATTTGCTCAAATAATCAAAACAAGAAGTGAATAATCTAGTTTCAAAGAAAGCAAAAGTGTGCTTTAATAAAACAATCTTTCAGTCTGTTTTAAGACGATTTAACCTCATGTTAATCAGAAAAAGAACTAATTTACAGACCTTTCGACCTGTTGTGTACAAATGAATTTCAAAGACAAGTTTTCCCGCGCTTTATTTTTAAACAAAACTGATAAAAAAATTAAACGACTTTTATAATTTTCCAAATCATTTTCTTTGCTTTACTTTACTTCGCCATACCGTTTGTTTTGTGTTTAAAATTAATAAAACATGTAAAAAGGTGAGATAAACAAGGAAAAAGGCGGCGATAAGCTACTGTCCAATAGGCACCTGTCCTACATCGTAAAATATCGGACAGGCACGTGACGCTATTAAGGACTTATGATTGGTCAATTGTATGTGAGAGAATATGAGAGTCTTAAGGCAATTTTCCATTACAGCCACTTTGCACGCGCGGGCGGAGCGACCATGTTTCAACTTTCGCTGTAGGTGTCTAGCATGAGATTTTTTTGTCCGATTTACACCTCGCGGACACGCCTGAAAGTTGAACTACATTCAACTTTCTTGGCGTGCCCACGCGACTAATTATTCACGTGATTCGAATCGGTCGCTTCGCCCGCGCGGGCAAAACGACCGTAATGGAAAATGGCCTTAATAAACCCTTTTACAGAGGCGCGAGCACGCGTCTAAAAATATTGAAAATGTATTCTGGATTGTCTGATGTATTGATTTAACGTGTTTTCTTTGGTGTAATGACCTCAAAAGTCCGAATTATAATCCGAGTGTTTTTGTTTGGGCAATTGGCTAGAGTCATGGTCGTTGAAATAATATCTACATGAGCTCAGATCAGAGGTGATGTGGCTCTTTGAAAGGCACTGGGGAAAATGTACAAATAGAAGAGTCATGCTCAGATTTATGAGATGGTGATGGCCAGTGAGGGTTCATTAATATTCCTTCCAAATTTTTTCAATCTGAAAAATCACCCGGTTGACTGGATCTTTACAGGACTGCCAAGAGAGGCTGGTAGTAGAACAGGGCATTTTCATTCGCTTGAGGGATCGAGAGTTACTTGAAGTGTCGTACCAAATTTAACTTTCAGCAGTGTCAGTGATTGTGTGGTCGTCATAAAGTTCCAGGAAACTGCTTACAGTATATTTGTTCTTGACAACCACTTGCATATATTGGCACACTAACTTGAATATTGTAACCCAGTACCCCTCGTCCCCACCGCCTGAGACCTACCCCTCTCCAGACTGCAATGTGTTTATCTTTTTCTTGTAGTTGGAAAGAAGGCTACGTCAGACCTGTTGTTACTAAAAATCTATTGTATCCTTTCAAAATACTTTACTCTACCCATTACTCATTATGTATCGATATATACCACTATCGTTTGTAAACAAACAAATATTAACTAACAAAAAATACTTTAAAAGAACGTGTTGAATATGTCTCATTTTTCACATTGAGTTACAATAGAGATGTTTACCAATTACTCATTTACTCTACCAATTATGTATCGATACATACCAGCAACTACCTATTATCACTATAGTTTGCAAAGAACGTGTCGAATATGTATCTTGTTTTTCTCTTTGAGTTACAATAATAATGTCCCAAGCAACGTTACCAACATCAAGAACAAATTTAAAGATACACTAACACCACCACCAGACTTGCAGCCATCTGTTAGAAGTATAAAATAACTTTTATTAGTTGAAATTTAGGCTAAACCCAGTCTCGTTTCCAGGCTCTAGACTCCAATACGGGGTGGAACGAAAGGGAAACACTATCGTCTATAGTGTCAAACAATTTGTGCTCAACCTTGATTATAGAAATAGTTAATAATAATCAATACTTTAGTTCTCCAACACAAAAATACACAGACAAAAGTGCATGTGTTTTTATCTCTATATTTAACAATTATACCATTCGCTCTCGTCGTATATGAGCTGACAGTTGATGAGGTGCGTAGCATCGAGTCGGCTATCAGCCATATACGACGAGAGCGAATGGTATAATTGTTTTACAATATAGATATTAAATGCATTAATAGACTATTTTGTATTGTAATTTTTGACAGTTTGTTTAGCCACAATCGCATCGCAACTTGGCCAATGTTTTTGTTATTAAAATAATATGCTTTTGCTTTATCAGTTAAAGTGAAACGGCTTTAGAAAAACATTCCTGATGACTTGAGATATTTTTATATAGGTTTTCATGTAAAACAAGTGCTTGTTGACTGCAAAGTTATTTGTTTTTGCTTGCTATTCAGTTTTCCGAAGAATTTCTATTCTGAACATGTTTTTTCGCTGCTCTTTCGGTACTAATTCCTGAAAACGACTTTATTTAAACTAGTTTCTAAATTATAAATCCTTTTGCTAACCTGTAAACAATTGCTTTATTAAGGCTCAAAAAAGTTGTTTTCGGTTGAGAAAACTCTTATAGTTTTTGTGCCGCCATTTTGTTTTTGCTACTCACTGTATATATGAGCTGTTATTATACTCTCACATTCTTTCACAATACAATTGACCAATCATATGTCATTGATAGGGTCACGTGCCTGTCCGACATTTTACGATGTAGGACAGGAGCATATTGGACAGTATCAGTGTGCCATGATTTTTTCGGTAAACCGCAATTGATCTCCAATGGAAAATCGATGTCCAATGGGTTTGATGTCTACCGAGCGTCGAGCGAATGGGTTTGATGTCTACCGAGCGAAGCGAGGAAGACATCAAACCCATCGATTTTCCATTGGAGATCAATTGCGGTTTACCGAAAAAAATCATGGCATAACGGTTTTGTCCCATAAATCAAATAGACATTTGTTTTTTTCCCTTTTACACGTTTCTGATCGGCCCCAGGAACCGGTTGTATAAAAAAGTAGTTAAAATTAATTATAGTTAGGGCGAAAGTTAACCAATCAGAATCGTGAATTTCACAGTTAACTAGTATTTAACTACAAAACGGGTAGTTAAAATTTAGTTAAGACTTTTATACAACCGGCCCCAGACTGTTAAAGAAGTATATTGTAGACTTTAATTCAGCGTCGGCTACGCGGGACATATAGAACAAATTGAGGGTTGCTTCGCGTGTGCCTAAAGGATATAAACAAAATCTCGACGTTTCGAGCTAAAGCCCTTCGTCAGGAGAAATTAGTAGTTAAATTAGTAGTTAAATTAGTAGTCAGGAGAAATTAGTAATTTCTCCTGACGAAGGGCTTTAGCTCGACTAAACGTCGAGATTCTGTTTATATATTTTAGGCACACGCGAAGCAACCCTCAATTTGTTCTATATGTCCGTGGCCGACGCTGAATTAAAGTCTATTAAGAATAATCATGTGTTTGTGCTTCGTAAAAACTGCTTTCAACTTCGGCATTGTTTATAAATTTCGACGCCATTTTGAAAATAGTGAATTTTGCCAAATATTTTGAGAGAAAATTAATAAAAAAGCCAATAGGCAATAGTAATGTAATTAGCCAATGAAATTGCTTATCGCAGGTGAACATCAAAAGTAAACATCAAATCTAGCAGGTAAGCATCAATCCATTCCAGCAGTCTGTCGACCAATCAAAACAATTCTTATATCTCATTTATGGGACAATAGCTTATCGCCGCTTTTTTCTTTGTTTATCTCACCTTTTTACATGTTTTGTTAATTTTAAACACAAAACAAACGGCAGGGCGAAGTAATGTAAAGCAAAGAAAAGGATTTGGAAAATTGAAGTTGTTTCTTTTATCAGTTTTGTTTAAAAATAAAGCGCGGGAAAACATGTCTTTGAAATTCATAGGTTTACAACGTCGAAACGTCAGTATATGAGTTCTTTTTCTGATTTAAATTATGTCAAATCGTCTTAAATAGACTGAAAGATAGTTAGTATTATTAAGGTACACTTTTTCTTTCTATAAACTAACTAGTTTATTTACTTTTTGTTTTCGTAATTTAAGCAAATTTATCGCATTGTTGTTGCATGGCTGAATAACGTTAAGTTTACAGAAATATTAAACAATAATTTAAGTTAAATAATTTAGGTGTCCATATAAAAAGAAATATAAAATTAATGAATCATTTATCATGACTAGGAAAAGCCAGGGTCCTAGCTTTGTCCCCTGCGGGACACCTGCCGGTACAGTTTTCCATTCGGAAAATCAGTCGTCGTCGCTCAGCTTAACTATTTGACTACGATCTGTAAGAAAATGCGGTGCAATATAGGTGGTCTATTATGTCAAAGGCTTTACGAAAATCGAAAAGCATTACTCTGTTTGTGGCGCCGTTGCCGTCTGTGCTTTTGTTTCAAGAATGCAGCATGCTAATCAGGGCATACGTGGTGCTTGAATTTGGGATGGTTCCAAATTGCCTTTTATCAAACTTAGCTAATACTGCAAGTTTTAGGTGTCGTTCGACTACAAAGTCTTCGGCTTGTTTTGATAAAATAGGGATCAAGGATATTGGTCGCAAATGGTTGTTAATATCAGTTATGGGTTTCTTTTTGAATTAAAGTCGATTAAGAATAATCATGTGTTTGTGCTTCGTAAAAACTGCTTTCAACTTCGGCATTGTTTATAAATTTCGACGCCATTTTGAAAATAGTGAATTTTGCCAAATATTTTGAGAGAAAATTAATAAAAAAGCCAATAGGCAATAGTAATGTAATTAGCCAATGAAATTGCTTATCGCAGGTGAACATCAAAAGTAAACATCAAATCTAGCAGGTAAGCATCAATCCATTCCAGCAGTCTGTCGACCAATCAAAACAATTCTTATATCTCATTTATGGGACAATAGCTTATCGCCGCTTTTTTCTTTGTTTATCTCACCTTTTTACATGTTTTGTTAATTTTAAACACAAAACAAACGGCAGGGCGAAGTAATGTAAAGCAAAGAAAAGGATTTGGAAAATTGAAGTTGTTTCTTTTATCAGTTTTGTTTAAAAATAAAGCGCGGGAAAACATGTCTTTGAAATTCATAGGTTTACAACGTCGAAACGTCAGTATATGAGTTCTTTTTCTGATTTAAATTATGTCAAATCGTCTTAAATAGACTGAAAGATAGTTAGTATTATTAAGGTACACTTTTTCTTTCTATAAACTAACTAGTTTATTTACTTTTTGTTTTCGTAATTTAAGCAAATTTATCGCATTGTTGCATGGCTGAATAACGTTAAGTTTACAGAAATATTAAACAATAATTTAAGTTAAATAATTTAGGTGTCCATATAAAAAGAAATATAAAATTAATGAATCATTTATCATGACTAGGAAAAGCCAGGGTCCTAGCTTTGTCCCCTGCGGGACACCTGCCGGTACAGTTTTCCATTCGGAAAATCAGTCGTCGTCGCTCAGCTTAACTCTTTGACTACGATCTGTAAGAAAATCAAGTGTAATATAGGTGGTCTATCATGTCAAAGGCTTTACGAAAATTGAAAAGCATTACTCTGTTTGTGGCGCCGTTGCCGTCTGTGCTTTTCTTTCAAGAATGCAGCATGCTAATCAGGGCATACGTGGTGCTTGAATTTGGGATGGTTCCAAATTGCCTTTTATCAATCTTAGCTAATACTGCAAGTTTTAGGTGCCGTTCGACTACAAAGTCTTCGGCTTGTTTTGATAAAATAGGGATCAAGGATATTGGTCGCAAATGGTTGTTAATATCAGTTATGGGTTTCTTTTTGGGGATAGCTACAATATCAGCCTCCTTCCATGATTGCGGGACACATGCAGCATTCACGATAAGAACAATTTAGAATCTCTTTAATTGGAAGCTCTAAGAGATCTGCGTTCTCTTTTAATACCCATGTTGGTATCCCGTCGGCTTTCTTTGGGTTGAGCGTTGAGAGTTTTTTCAAAAACGTCTCCTGTGGTAACTGTAATAGTGGGTTCGTTTGATACATTAGATAACGGATCGTGATAGTAATCTGGAGTCAGGGGTACGAACTCCGCCATTGGGGACAGAAAGGTATTATTTATCTCATTCGCTACGTCAATCTTTTCTGTTTTAGTGTGATATTCACTGGATCTTATGACTTTAAGAATTTCTTCGCTATTTCCACCAGCGGATTTTGCTCCGCTAAGCTTCTTAATCTCGTTCAACCAAGAGGATGGTTTAGATTGTTTGAGATGTTGTACACTACTCTCATAGTACTTTGCACGACAGATTTTTCTTTCGCGGTTAATGGCCCGGTTTTATGCAAGGAAAACCTTAAGACCGTGAAGACATGGCGTCAACACGTATAATGTTGAGCTTGGTCTTTCTAAGTTTTCTGCCGCTGCTCTGTGAAGAACATCACACAAAGTCGCCATTATCGGCTGCTGTCTTTCACAATATTAATAACAGCACGAATCCTTGTGGATCTATTCCGATTTGGCGACCTGATGTTGACGAAAATATTTCATGGTGTTGTGCTGAAATCGATCACTCGGATCGAACGACGGGCGTATTCTTCTCTTAACGATGCTACAAATCATGCTCTGAAATCGCAGACTTTTCAGCTAAGTATACTTATGGATACTGGTTATATGACTAAGGGAGTCGAAAAGGCTTGTGCTCATGAACATAGCTCTTTATTATTGAGGAAGAAGTCCAAGGACAGCCATGTTAAGACAATTTGCATGAAATCGTCTACGTTTATAATCAAATCCCTAACAGCTAATTTTCAGAACTTTTCAATAAGCCACAAACAAAAGATCCCATTAAAGAACTCTTTGGAATGCAACAGCGGAACTGATATCACAGATAATTTCATTCAAATTGGCCAAAACCATAATGACAGCTTTTTTAACAGGCCTCGACAAAGTCATATAAACAAACTTCTCTACCAAACCAAAGTTAGCTGCAAGTTATCTCATCACCAATGCCGCAGATCCCGTAAACCGATCTCTTACTATTCAAACTCTACCGCTACACACCATATTTTATTATCCGGCGATATTGAGATCAATCCAGGTCCACAACCAAAGCCGGCAAAATGTCGTGTCTGTGAAAAAACAGTGAAATCGAACCATAAACGCTTTCTCTGCGATATATGCCAAGACGCACGCCAGCTGTACCGGTTTGACACAAATAAAGCAATTGCGTGCCTGTATGCCAAACAGTTGGACATGCTCCTATTGTATCAGTTCGATACTACCATTTCATACCGAACGATCTATAGATTTTGATAACTCTATAGATGAGACTCATAATAGTTCCTTAATGTCCATACCGAACAGCGATGTCCATCTATCCGAACTCGAATCTCGACAAAAAGTACTGCGAGTCGCCCATTTAAACACTCACGCCCGTATTCTAAAAGCTCACTCACACTCACACTCAATGAGTGGAGGTTCAATCTGAGCTTTTCATGAGTGTCAATGCTGTTTTTTAATAACTGGAGGGTGAGTAGTCACATAGTAAGGTACGGCACTAACCCTCCCGCTATTCAAAAACAGAATTAACACTCAAGAGAAGCTCAGATTGAACCTCCACTCATTGAGTGTGAGTGTGAGTGAGCTTTTAGAATACGGGCGTTAGTCTATGACTTCAACTTTTGATAACTTTCGTCTTACGATTGAGACATACCCATTTGACATTTTTACTTTAAGCGAAACTTGGCTTAAAGATAATAAGTTACTATTGCAATATGTTAACATCCCCGGATATACTAATGTATTCCGCAACCGAGATAACATAAGAGGTGGTGGCATTGGCGCCTACATACGTAATGATATACCTTTCAAGCGTCGTACTGACTTTGAACAGTTATATCCTGATTTAGAGGTCCTATGGCTTGAGGTTCCAGGTCGAAACACAAATAGCAAACTGTTACTTGGCACGATATATCGCTCAGAACGCATAATGCCAATACAACAATGGTTAGACACAATCGAATCTCCAAAAAGATCTGGAAAGTAATTCATTTTATTTTAAACCCCCCTTCGCAGCCACTTCGACATGACCCAAACGAATTAAATTTGCATTTTTCTGGTACTGTTCGGCGGACACTGGGCTATACGAATAACGTTAGCGAAAACGATCTTTACGCTTACATTGATTCTTTGCCTATTTCCGCTGAGCCAAGTCTCAGTTTGAACAAGGTCAGCCAAGCCGAAGTACTAAGAGAATTGCATAATCTTCGTAATGATAGCTCGACAGGTCCTGATCGAATTCCATCAAAGTATATTAAACCAGTTGCTGATATAATCGCAGCTCCTCTGACACACATTATAAACTCTTGTATTGATGCTAACTTATTTCCCTGTGTTTGGAAGATCTCAAGAATATGTCCCATTCCCAAAACGGAAGCGCCAAAGACCTACGATGATTTTAGACCTATCGCAATCCTACCTGTCTTATCCAAGATATACGAAAGACTCGTCCTCAAACAGCAGCTGCCTTTTATCGACAACTGTCTCAATGACAATATGTCTGGTTTTAGGAAAGGCCACTCTACTGCCACGATCTTGATGGCCATGAGAGACGATATTAAGAGTGCTATGAAAAAAGGAGAACTTACCCTTATGCTTTTAGCAGATTTTTCGAAAGCATTCGATACCATAAACTTCAAGACCGTTTTAAAAAAATTACACCGACTAAATTTCTCCCATGGCTTTTTATATTGGATAACGAGCTATCTAACAAATCGCTTCCAATATGTTCAAATTGATGACAAGAAATCCAACCTAACCCCCGTATGCTTTGGAGTACCACAAGGATCCATACTTGGTCCCTTTATTTTTAACCTATATGTATCTGATGTCGATGTCCCTCAAACTTGTTATCAATACGCGGATGACACTTCGCTGTATGAACATTGTAAAACTGCTAAACTCGATCAATCAATCGATAATGTGCAACAATCATTGGATTCCCTGAATCATTGGTCCTCACTTTCGAATTTGTCATTAAATCCAAAAAAAACTAAATCAATGCTGTTTTCTACAGCTCAAATGTCACGAGCCCATTCCCTCGACAAAGTTAAACTAGATCTTACCTGTGCTAATCAGGAAATAAAACGCGAAACTGCTACAAAATTACTGGGCGTCATTTTTACTGATCACTTAAACTGGAACGAACATATAAAGTATTTGACGTCTTCCTGTTGTGCTGTCTTGGCAGTCTTGCGTAAGTTAAAGCATATGGCCCCGTATAACTTACGTAAACAATTGATCGAAATGCTTGTTACATCAAAACTAGATTACTGCGACACAGTATATAGTCCTATACACGACTACCAAATAAAGAGACTACAGCGCGTCCAAAATGCATGCGCTGGTTTTGTTAAAGGCTCTTACGCTAAAGTTACTGACGTCATTAATATTGGTTGGCTCCCCATTAAGGAGAGACGCGATTGGCATATGCTAAAGATGGCCCACAAAGCATTACATCAATCCCCATGGCCAGCATATCTCCCGCTGAAAATTCAATCAAGTGAGAGGGTACTTCGCTCAAACGCAGCATTGAAACTTCAAGTACCGCTAGAAAGTGGAACTTTTCAAGATACAGCCTCGCAATTGTTCAATGCTTTACCGGCTGAACTTAGGAACTGTGATCATTTTGCTCATTTCTCACGACAGTGCAAAGACCTTTTAATGAGTAACGCAAGAGACAAATATTTTGTATAACCATATTTTCAAACCTTAGTTTTAAATTTTTATAGAGACTTTCTATTACATAGACATAGTACTGTATTTTAATGTAAATTATTTTGCAGATGTAGAGCCACGCCGTGGAAAAGCTGCAATAAATCATTATTATTATTATTATTATTATATTATAATTCATGAGCTTATGCATATTAATTAGAATATATAATTATGCAAATTAATTATAATTTATAATTATTCCGAAGATAATCCGAACTATTTCCGATTGTGATAAAACAACGAGAGCTTTCCAATATTACGTCATTTCGTTTCAAGATGTCAGAACGGGCAATTTGGGATGTTTTAAGGGCAAATAACATAGAATTAAGTGAGAGTGCTTTATGTTTTAATATAAATGTGTGTTCGAAAAGGCATGAAGATTCGTATGGATCCATGCTGTGTTGTATTAGAAGGGGTGATGTGTTTGACAATTTATGTCAAATTTATGAAGAGCTAAAACCTTTGAATTTTGGTAGAATTATGGCTTACTTGACAGTGAAACAGTTTTGTGAAACACTTTGTGACAGTGAAACAGTTTGCAAAGCCGTTCAAATATCTGTAGAAGATTTAAGACAAATTGATTTAGCGAGCTATGATATAGAATTGTCATGGCCATGGCGAGTAATATCGTGGTTTTTTGGCTTCAATAGCAAAAGTCAATAAGAAGTAATTTAATATTAGGACTTATTCGGGTTGACAAGCAAAAGTCAATAATAATTAATTAACAATAATCCGGGTTGAACAGCAAAAGTCAATAAGGATTAATGAACACATGTCTTTTACGACCTTGTCCTAACTTGATTAACTACATGAATTTTCCCCTTAAGTTAAAGCCTATTTTATGGTCGTAAAATATAAAATGCTAGGATGGCCGAGTTGGTAAAGGCGTTAGACTCAAGATCTAGTGTGCGTTTAAACGCACACCGTGGGTTCGATGACTTTAAATTGTTTAAGCAGGATAGAAAGACTGAACACATTGTACTTTAACGACATTGCCCAAACTTGATTTTGCTGAGCTTGTATAAAAAGGTTGTTACGACTGGACTAGCCTGATCTTGTAGTTCTCTAACCGGCAAAGTAGGGAGCACACATAGATAGCACAAATTGAAAACTTTCGCTTTAATTGGAGCAACAACGTAAAAATTGTCGAAGTTGTACTTTAAAAAAAAAGAAATGTTGCAAGATGATATTTACATGGTTGACGAAAGTCGATTATGTCGGAACCCCGTCAAATTGTTGGAAGCAATTTACGCTGATGCAGTTACAAATTAAATTACGCAGTTGTGTCAGGAAAACGAATGTAATGTAGACGAAGGATGGCAGACGTATATACGGTATAGAAGCTATATAACTTGTTAATAGCAAGCATTTGGTTTGGGACTCGTTTGTCGAGGCTGCAAGAATACTGAAAATCAATTGCCACGAAAACGTCCTTGAGCGTTTAAGAGAATTAAAAAAGGCGCCAGAACACATGTTCGCTTACGACTTGGAAGAATCGTATCACTGTGAAAAGAGCCACCAATTACAATGTATCCTAAATTATTTATCTTTTTGGAGGGAAAAGTGAACAAGTCAAGGATATCGAATGCTCCAATCCGTACGTGGTCAGGCAATATTTCTAGTAAAAAGTAGATGACGTGTTATTATAATGATAAATAAGGCGATAAACTTTTAATTCCACCTCTGGGATAACTTTACTTTACATTAAAAGTTATACGTAAAGCATATACTGTAACTAAACATTCGCAATTGAAAATAGAGAAAATATACGTCTAGTGTACAATTTTATTAAAATATCACACTCCGCATAGAGTATATTATATCTGTTTATATAAGGTAGTTGAGGAAGTCTAGTCTGAATCAGTATTTTCGCCCTTTTCAATTTAAGCATTGTCTTTTAAAAGACGTTTCAGAAGAAACTTCTTTTATCAACGGCTGCTTCCAAAGCCTCATCATGATCAAAGTCGTCACTGTTTATAAACACATCTCTCGTGTTCATTACTTTTCTATGTACATGATTACATGACATGGAGATCCTAAGTGTGAGTGCTGAATTGCATTTCAGACACACAGACTTCCATGTCCTTGGATCATCCGAATCAAAAATTGTTTGAGATGCTGTTAAATAATGTTCTTTTAGCAAGCTTCTACATTAAATACGACAGTATGTTATTTTATACTTACTCAACGCCAAATACACGACAAAAATCGCAATGTGGACGGCAGCGTGAATCGACATCCTAAATTAAGGACAAGTACGTTTTATGTTGTGCTGAACTTGGAATAAACCACAGTTTAATAAACTCCAGCTGTATTCAAGACGTCGGAACACGGTTTCACTTTCACTGTTTCGCGTACCGAGTATTCGGTATTTGATACCTTCTCGATTCTTGAACTTTCTGATAACCTAAAATTAAAAAGGAGCATCGATGGGGGTAAATTTACGATAGGCACTTATAGTACGTATTCCATATAAGGGAATCGGTTGCATACTGCAGTATCTTTCTTGATCTATCGAAAGCCTTCGATACTGTCAATCATCAAATTCTACTTAAGAAACTATATAGATATGGCATTTGTGGTATTCCATTACTCTGGTTTACTAGTTATTTAGAAAACAGAATACAATATGTTGAGGTTGATAGTGTTGTGTCTAACCCTCTTAATATTCAATGTGGAGTGCCACAAGGATCTACTCTTGGGCCACTCCTTTTCTTATTATATGTTAATGATATCATATGCCTAATTGTCTTAAGAAAGCTGGTAGTAGAATATTTGCTGATGACACAACATTGTTTTACTCTTCATTTTTTCCTCAAGAGTTAGAACAAACAATAAATGAAGAATTTCAAAGTCTTCTTAACTACTGTGCAGCCAACAAGCTCTCTGTAAATTTCAAGAAAACTCATTATATGCTCATTTCATCATCCCGTAAAACAGCGAAAATAAAAATAAAAATTCGTAATATTCAAGAAAAAAACCACATTAAATACTTGGGAGTTTATATTGATAAAAACCTTAATTGGCCGGTCCACCCAAATCCAACATATAAATAACAAGCTGGCAAAAAACCTTGGAATATTTTATAAACTACGATACTTTCTGTCCCTGAATACTTTCTGTCCCGATACTTTCTGTCCCTTAATTCAGTTATACTATTCACTATGTCTATGTTATCCTTATTTACACTACGGTGTTATGAGCTGGGGAAATACGTTTAAAAGTAGGTTAACTAAAATTAAAACCAAACAAAATAAATGCCTACGTTGTATATTTTTTGCTAAAACTAAGGAAAATTGCGTCCCCTACTATAATCTGTTAGCATAAAGTATTATTCATGCATAAAATCCAGGTATAATTGTCCTTTTTGATGAATATTCATAGCCTTTCAATATAAACGTTCACGAGTAATACAAACTCCAATACGAGCTTGTAGTTAATATATTTACATTATTTACTCGAATAAACTTAATCTAAACTAACAAAATAACAATTTAAGATCATCGTACCTCTATCCCCGCTTTCTCGTGTCTTTTATTTATCAGTTTTAAGCCCTTTGCGATTTTATAAGCGATTCCCGGCGTTTGTTGCTTTGACAGTTCAACCACAGAATACTACACAGAAGGTCATCTCTTATTGCTTTTGCGTAAGCGCTATTCGTCATGATTCGTCACTCAGCAAGTGCCCTAAACAGAAGTAGTCACCCCCCTGGAAACATTAAAAATGGCTATATGTCCAGGGGGTGGCTGCTTCTGTTTAGGGCACTTGCTGAGTGACGAATAGCGCTTACGCAAATTACAATCTAGAGATGACCTTCTGTGTAGTATTCTGTGGTTCAACGATCAGTAATTATCGGCTTTGGCGCCAAAAGTCCGTACACGTGGCACATTATAATACATTTGCATAATTAATTAACTATATGAGGTTACGTTACAGTACCTCTCTCCTCCGCAGAGGTTATTTATTTTATCGTATTTATTATTATTTTATATTTTATCGTATTTATTATCTTGAAATCTTATATTAAGTTTCTTGTGAGGGGTGCTGTACAAAAATAACGAAGGCGCGGAAAACGGAAGCGAAGGGAGAAAATAAGTTATTATAAGAAAATAAATAACCTCTGCGGAGGAGAGAGTTACAGTACCCTTACCCTTGACAATATATTTAAATTTAAACTATCACTATTTGCACATAAAATGACTCATAACCAAACCGATAATCCAGAAATCTTCAACGATTACTTTGTAAAAGCATCTCATGTCCATACGTACTGTACCAGGTATGCAACAAACCTAAACTTCTATAGACCAGCAGTGAGAACTATAATTATAAACTACGGTAAGCATACTTCAAAATTTGCTATTTCCAAGATATATGAGGAGATTCCTGCTGATGTGAAAAGTCTGGATTATAAACAATTTAAAAGACAATACAAAATACTTATTTTACACTCTCAAAATATTAATTAGATTTTGGTAATCACAAAAATATTACAAAAAGCATTAACTAAGGGTTTGGCGGAAAACGCGGACTGCGGTTTATAGAAAACATTTTGCGTTTGGGTTGTGGGAGAAATATTGTCGCACTACTGCGCATGCCCATCTCGAAGTTTATGCGGACATTTATAGAAAATATTTTACGGTTGATATTTTACAAAATATTTTCTATAAATAAAGAGGCAGCCCGCAGCCCGCAGCCAGCGTTTCCCACCAAACCACAGAATAGGAAATGACCAGAAAGGCCACTCAGCAGTGCAACGTGACACCCTATTTTTATGCAGTTATCTGGCCAGAATAATGGCGGACCAGCCAGTTCAGAAAATGCAATTGACTGGCTAGAATAATGGTAATGAACATGCGTAATGCGACATGCGCAGCGTCAAAAACTTCAAAGGTTCGGCCTCAAGTGGCCCTTCTAGTCATTTCCTGTTCTATGACCAAACCTTAACTAAGCACACGCTATCGAGGGGTCCGCCACGACCGTCCAAAGCGTACGAGATTTCGAAATCACTTGATTTCTGAGCTGATTTCTACTGATTTTAATTCAACACTGATTTCAAGATTTCCGGAAGATATTTAGTTACAGCAGTGTTGGTATATTTTAATGTTTGTAAAGCATTTACTCAAACTCTGGAGCAATTTGAATCGGAATATCGTGAAAGTTATAAAATATCGTCAGAAAAACGCAAAAAGGTCACGCACAATTTCGTTCCCACAGTCCCACTATTCAAGCCTTTCACTAGTATTTTTGTGATTTCTGATTTCGAAATCATCTTATTTCTAGTTGATTTCAGTGATTTCGTGATTTCTGAACCTGATTTCTGAGTCGAGTGTACGAGATTTCTGCCGTGACGGACCCCTCGCACGCTATGACACAAATCAAACTTGTAAAATTCTTTAAAGGCGGTGGCTAGCTCGAAAGCTTTGCTCCTCTAGCCGCCGCACAATTCCTATATAAACCATCTACTCTATATATTATTAATGCGAACTTGTATACTGTAATTAACTGTATGTTATCATTTCGTCAAAACAAAATATATGAAATCCGCATTCCGTAATCAGCAATCCGTATTCCGCATTTTGTACCAATCCGCAAACCATAGGCATACCATACAAAAGTTAGGCGTTAATAATACAAAAGATAAAAGTTAAAAATACAAAAGTTAGAAGTTAAAAATACAAAAGATAAAATTTAAAATACAAAAGTTAGAAGTAAAAATACAAGTAATTTTACTCTGTCGCCTATATTTCAGCAAATATTTGTGTAAATGTAGGTAGTCGTACTAAAATCAACATCATCTTAAACGATTGAAATAGCTTACCAGCAATATTTTATAAACTTCGATCCGTTGCACTTGTCTAACGCTACCCGAGTTGTTTCGTCGCACCAAAGATCGATCAGGGTTCTTGTAATATCGTCACTCCACATTGTCCTCTCATTTTGGCGATTTTTGTTGCCGCCATCTTGAGTTGGATTGCAAGTTCCCACTTGTAAGGCACGGTACCACTTTTTTGGCGGGCCGAGACTACCTCTGAAAAAAGTCTCGGCCGGCCAAAAATTTTTGGCACGGATGCCAGTACCGGTGCTGTTTACACGACAAAGAGTGCCGTACCAAAAAATAATGGTACGCGTTCCAAAATTTAAGGGTGCCGTACCAAAAAAAGGTTGTCGTGATTGCCATATTCTATTTTCCCATCCTTGAGCAACCAGTTTTGTGCCAAAATTCCTTCCTAAAGGACATATTTGGACAATGTTCTCTGACACTGTGTTTAACTTGTAAATACTACTTTTGCCATCTCTAGTGTGCATTCCTCAAAATGGCTATACTGGATACCACTATCAGTTCTGTATTTCTTAAAGTTTTCTGCCTTTAGATTTAGTAAGGACAACCCATTATTGTTCAAATGTTATTACAGGTGAATTGAAGACCATGGTATGTTGAGAAAACCTGCATTGTTTGGCCGACTCAAATTGTACGCACTCTTCTCACAGGTGACTGAGGCAAAAATAATAATCCTACAAGTACAGGAATTGACACACATGCACTAACAACAGTGCAACACTGACACTAACACACCAAATATCACTTAAATCTGAAGTCATTCTATTTGCTCTCATGCAGTAGTTTAGGTCCAGTTTATTTGATGTAGAATTACCAGAATATTTTCTTTATTTTCCTTTTCACAGGCATGATAAAATATTAAAAGGACATTTACTTGCAGTTTGCTGAACTCATGCTAACAGTCCTAAAACAACTGTTTAATACATTTTTAACACCTTGTTGAATTATAATAACAGGGAAAATTTGCATTCTAATAAATAGTAAACAGTATGAAACACATGCAGTTCAGATTGCAGAAAATTCCGTGTAATTCCGATGGAAACTTGCTGTTAGGGGTTGTTCATATGGGCTGGACTAGAAAACTGGGACCATGCCTCACTCAAGTGGGAACCTGGCAAACCAGGCTGGCCCGGTTACCATGTGAATGAAATTTTGAAAACATATAAAAATACATGAGGCAGGATCCCAGCACTTACAAGGTAGCTGGTTTACCAGGCTAGCCCGGCCAATATGAACAGCTTTTTAGCGGATCAATGTGCTCCCAGACTAGGTCAGAACTTGAATAATTTGCATCCAAAACCTTCGAAATAACTAGTTCGTCCCAAAAAACTGATCTGACGGGATTCAAAGCAATGGGATGACGTAAATTGCGAAAAACATCGATTGCCCTGTGGACTGTACATTTTTTTGCCCGGTTCCCGCGCCATCTTGGATTTATCATACGTGTCACGCCTCCACTACGTATGAGTCAGCAATCTAGTTCTCCTATATCTATGTTTTAGATGACGTTACTCTGAGTGGCTCCACAACAGGCAAGCTGACGAATTGCTTGACCGCGGTGGGAATCGAACCGCGAACTTTGGTTTGACGGAGCCGGGGACCCTAGCCCCCCTGAACCCCATCCCCTGGAAAACATTCGGACAAACCTTGAGTTGCCCCCCCCTAATATTTTTTCGGGGCCCGCTTGACTGAAAAACCTGGCTACGTCATTGCTGAGACCTACCTCTTCAGACTGCATTGTGCTTATTTTTTGCTCGTAGTCGGAAAGAAAGCCACCTCAGACCTGTTCTTACTAAAAATCCATCGTACCCTTTTAAAATACTTCACTCTACCATTTATGTATCGATATATACCAGCAAGTATCTCTTATCACTATAGTTTGTCAACAAACACTAACTAATAAAAAAACAACATTTGGTTTAAAAGTGAAAAAAAACGTGTTGAAAATGTCTCATTTTTCACATTGACTTACAATAGAGATGTTTGCCAATTACTCCTTTACTCTGCCAATTATGTATCGATATATACTAGCAACTACCTTCTATCACTATAGTTTGTCAACAAACAAACACTAACAAAAAAATACTTTAAAAGTTAAAAGAACGTGTTGAATATGTCTCATTTTTCACAGTTGTTACAATAAAAATGTCCCAAGCAACGTTACCAACATCAAGAACAAATTGAAGGTTACACTCACACCAGCAAAGTTGTTGTCAACAGGATTGCAGGAATCTGTTAGAAATGTAGAATAATTTTAGTTGAAATTTAGGCTAAACCCAACCTCATTCCCAGGTACTGAACTCTACTACGGGGCAGGACGAAGGGGAAACACGTCTAGTGTCAAACAGTTTGTGCTTAACCTTGGTACTATTTAGGCCCTGTTTACATGAGCCCTACATGAAGGGCTAGCTCTACCTGTAGGGCTGGTTTTCAGCTCCTGTTTACATGATAAAAATCAGCCCTTTTGGTAGGGCTGGCTCGCTGCGTAAACAATATTAAATGGCTTCCCTACAACTCATTTACTTTCTTACGAAGTCCAAAATCATATTTTACCGAGCAAATTTTCGAATAAAAACCAGCGGACAATTGAATATTGTTCTAGAGCTAAATATTTAAATCGAAAATAACTTCGAAAAGCGGACTTTTACACAGATACGGCAAGTTTTTTACTCAGCCCTACTAGGAGGGCTAGCCCTCTCTGTTGCGTTTATATGGGAAATTTCCACCCCTACTAGGCGAGATCTCGGGTAGTTAATAGCGATATCTCGCCTAGGAGGGCTGATCCTCCACTCATATAAACGAAAACAATTTTTAATAGGGATTTATAATAGCATGCGGGATCTCGTTCAACTTACCGTGAACACATCGTTCAACTTACCGACTTCACTTAGATCTATAACAGTTTTAATGACACCATTTATTGATCTTTGTAAGAACTCAAGATCATCTTCTTTAACATGGCTGAGACCATCACATTCTTTATGATAACAATGCTGCATGTAACCTCTGAGGTTTGCTGTATCTGTCAACATCAAGGCGCTGTAGGAGGCATTACTTTCCCAAAACGAGAAGTGGTCACTGCGATACAAATCTCCGTAGTATAGGTAATTTTTGGATAAAGTTGGTCGTCCTTTGATGGGAAGAGGTATTAACTGCGCACGATAATCTGAATCTGTAAAAAATATATAATAGGATTATTAGAAATTTCAAAATATCTGGAATGCTATTGTAGGAAGAATACCGAGTATCAAGTATAGACAACAAGTTGGTAACGAGGACGAGAACATAACCTCAAGGTTGGCATATATACAGACACTACGTGACTGTACGTTGCACTAGTCCAGGGTCTATAGCAACTTGTTGCATTTTATAATTATACACACTATAACATGCATTTTTCTTGTTGCAATGTTGGCGTCAAACGTATAAACACGTAAAAAACGCACAAGTTGTAGCAAACATGCAGGACACCAATGCTGTTTAAACAACCTTACTTGTTATCAGGATGTGGTGGCAGTGCTTGTTCCCAGCTTGTTGAGAACTTGGTACAAGGTTTTGACTCAGTAGACTTGTTAAAAGTTGTTCCAACAACTTATTATCGTCCTGCAATTCAACAACTTGTTTTGAAACAAGTTGTTATAAACAATCTTGATAGCAACTTGATAATCTGCCGGACAGCATTGTTACAAATTGTTGACAAGCTTGCTACAAGTCTGTTGCGACTACATCCTGATGGGAGATTTTTACGTGTGTAGTTCACATAATAATTAGAATAGAATCGGGGATTGTGCAGAAACTTGATGGAATAATGTTTTTGTCAAGATTTATGCAAAACTCTGTGATTCAGTATTTTCGCCCAACTAACTAACAGCCAATTTTGGCTAAAATGTCCATCTGTAACTTGAACATTGGATATGAATAGAAACACTAAAAACATAGATAACGAGTTGTATTGTACTCCCATCGAAAAACTTGCTGGAGAAATATATTCTATTTTTTTATATCTATACATATTGACATTCCTTTCAATCTACATTACCTGCTTTACCTTTCGGAAAGTATTTCGCAATTAAAGACAGGAGTTTCTTATCGGATTCTTTCCGTCCAGCTGCCGCCAGAAAATTCCCTCGCATTGAGTCATTCTTGACTTCATTATAAACCTCAGGTAAAAGTAGCTCAAAACCATCGGGCAATGTCTGCGAACCTAGTAACAATGAAAATATTCAATTTTTGTGTCATGAAAGTGAAAACGCGTTTTGCATTCGTTGTACAAGAAACCTTTTGAATTTTCTCCAGACGCATGTAAATGAGTGGAAAAAGACACAATTAGAATATAGCATTGCCATTGTTTAGCCTCCTCCCCGTGCAACCTTTGCATGGAGTTGGAGCACTTCGGAGCCAGCAAAAGTTTACAGCGGAGAAAGCGAAGCACTGCTGTGGCAAACATCAATCGTATCGTACCGAAACGTATAGCGTTTGCATTCTGAACACCATGGGCATGGTGGAACTGTAACGACTTTGACACAACTACAACTGCAACTACTGCATGTTACGATACGTTACGATATAGTTGAAGAGGAAAACAGGCTTATGTTTATCGTACTGTATACATGTATATCTATATCGTTGCAGTTTTGAAAAACACACTCCAAAGGTTCAACATGATTAGAATAATTTGCCACAACGGTCAATGTGCAGGAATTTTCATGGAATTAATGTCGGATACTTTCTCTATTTTCAGTCTTGCGAACAGTACAGACGTTCTTGACATTGTTCTTGGCTAGCCCTCGTTTTTCAACATATTTTTGGGTCATTCATGTTTTTGCAATTCGTCCGGCATTTGCATTCATTTATTAAAACCAGACTCAGGCGAGCGAAACATGTCTGATTTTACACCTGGTTGCCGTGAACGAATAAACTTTAAATATTTTTTGGTGTTTCAAATCACAATAATATACCCTTCTCATGACATATTACTTCACAACTTATAGCGCATACCTGCTGAAGAATTATGATTGAGCATTGTTTCCAATACAATTGCCCCACTGATTGTTCCTCCTGTTTTCTTAAGGTAGCTGGTGATGTTTTTCACATAACCATTACTACCACAAGCAATGTCGTTGCACTCAGTAGTAAATTCTTCAAAATCAAATGCAACAAATAGAATAGTGTTCTTTACTTCACATCTTGCTTTTCCTGCAGATAAATTTAAAACAACAAACTTGTCAACTAATTTTTACCAATTCAGACAAGATACTTTACCCAACAGTGAAGGACTATTTATGAATCTTTAAAGGGGTATTACACCTTCTGAAGTTTGTACCGCTTGCGAAAGAAGTGCGTTTTAGAATTATAGATATAGTTAACAACCCAACTTGTTACATATCAATTTAAAGCTTAGATGACACTGGAAACGAGTATCATAATGTAATGTTACAAGTATACAAGATAAGGTATACAAGATAATTAAGAAAATTGGAAAATGACTTTTCTGGCGATGCATGGCCATGGTTAAATGCTATCTAGTCTGAACTCGTAGATATTTGTCTCAGTAAGGCCGCTACTGCATCTTTTTGCGAAATACAAGGTCTGTCTGGATTTTTTAGGAACTTTGTCTCATGATAATCTTTAATCCATGAAATTTATATGTACAAAATAAGATTTATATCTTAAATGCTTAGGTTTTAACATAGGTAGTGGGAAAAGCATCTTATAAATAAACCGTCATGTTGGGTATTATTCGTCAGCATCACTTCATCTTTCTGGCTGCATGGGGTCAACAACCACGGTTTTTCAAGGTCTATTCGGCAAAGGTCTAAAGGTCTATGACGAAGGTATATTCAATAAGGTGTTAGTGCTACATCCATCTTATCGTTCTGACGCTTACCTATATTTTTTGCAACTTGAAGTAATGCAGTGAGACCCGAACCATTATCATCAACTCCAGTAGTGTGTTCTTCAGTATCATAATGTGCGCCCACGATCACTATCTGATCATCAGCGGTTCCTGTTCTGTTTGACCTAATCATACCCACTATATTCTCAGCGTATAACGACTACAGCAAGAATAAATAAACATTTTTGACTACGGTCACACGAGACTGGGCGAATTCGGAACCGCGTACGCACAAACAAACTACTAACAAACAGCTATGCACTTACGTCTCCAATCTTTGCTCGCTCACTCCAGACATGTAAGCCATATTCCTTGAAAGTTTTAGTGATGTAGTCACGTGCATCTTTTTTCCCTTGAGGTCTGGTCACGTGATTACGTGCTCCATCAAATTTCTTCAGTGTGGATAACAAGGATGCCGTAGAATCACTCTGTATGTCAGGCAGTTTATCACACAACACGAGGTGTGTGCCTTCAGGAAGATAGAACATTGAAAAATAAATCTCACCCTCATTATTTAGTATTTAATGAGCAAAACACAAAGGAAATCAGCTCACATCTATATAGTAAGCCAACTTTATAGTCTTCCTAAAATATTGATTTGTTTGAGAAGTTACAGGGCCGGATTGCCACAAGCATTCGTTGCAAGTGTATCGTCACTGGAAATCTCAGAAGCCAGTAGATCATCAGATGAGCGAAGAAGCTGAGAGGCAAGAGACTTATCGTCAACAAAATGTATGCCCTTAATATTCGCTGATAGGAAACAACCATTTTTGCATTTATAATAATCATTGGTAGCCAAAAACAATGTTAGAAAAAAATATAATTTTTGCTTAGGTGAAACAAAATCACACTGTTATTGGAAAAATTATTGACCTTGTACGGCTGTTGGGCAAACTGAATTTACCCTTCAGAGGACATCGTGAGGATGAATCTTCGATAAACAAATTAAGGTGTTTTTAAATAATTTCTAGCACATGTAGCGAAGTCTGACTCGCTTATCCAAAGTCATCTAAACAATTCTGCAGGTAGTTTTAATTATAGTTTCTTTTTTCATACACCTGAATGTTTAATTTTCTTGAAGTCGGAGAAAGTAGTTTATCTTTGCCTTTAAGAAATTTGAACACGTACAAAAAGATTGAAACAAATACAAAAATTAACAGTGATCAATGATCATCCATTGTTAAAATAGCGAGAAAGATTGATAGATATTTTGTAGTTATTTCAAGTATATATGCACGCAAGCTTTCATACATATTGTTATCGTTTTTAGACAACGCTAGATATACCAGTCCAGAACTTCAAAATGCATGGTTCAGCCATAGTAGATGAAATTGTACGCCGTGTCAAAGAAGCAGAGCTCTCTACTCTAAAGGAGGCCAGAGAGAAGGAAAAGAAGCCACATATTGCTGTGGAGGCAAAAAGGTTGCTTCAAAACATCCGCGACTTCAAGTTTATTCTAGCTTTGGAGGTATGCACAACTTCAATAAATATATATTCTTGAATTCAACGCCTCATAATAATTCGTACTCATGCATTCGGGTATTCATCAAGGTGAAACTTTCACTGAATATCACCCATACACCAGAGCGCAGGTTGCTTATTTGATTTACTATATTAACCAACTAGGCAAATCCTATTTACAACTCAGTATCATACGGAAATCATTTCCGAGGGTGTACTATATGAGAAGCTAGGGTTGGGATTTCAGATTTGATCATTAAAAATGCAGACTTTATTATTGGGAATGGGATTATTTTAAAAATGAGTGTACTCTAAGAGCCTTTCAGAACTTCAGCTCTTCAGACCCTCTGTTTTCTGTTTTCTAAGTAAAGGGGTGTCCGATAAATTGCAGTCAGAAGACTTGGATGTTGTTACCGGATGCGAGAGAGTTACAGATCTGCTCGCCTCAACCACGGCACTTCGGTGCGAACCAAAGTTTGAAGCTTTCTGGGAAAGTACTCTCCAAAAATCCCGCATACTAAGTATTGAAGAACCAAGGGATGAACGCGCGTGTAAGATTCCTCGGAGAATTGACGACAATCTCTAAACCGCCGTCCACCTTTTCGCCGAAAGACAAGTTTAGAGTTTCTTTCTATTATTATAATGCAAGCAGGGCCGTCGAGAGGATTCGCGGGGCCCGAGGCAAAATTTTCTCTGGGGCCCCAATGACGTCATTTTTTTCAAGCGGATGCTTGTTAAACGTAGGGGGGGCGACTCCATAGAGACGCCACCACGGTTGGCGCCGAGCGGGAAAATGTGGAGTCTCTAATCGTCGGAAATTGCATTTTCAGAGTCTTCTCTACCTCTTTCGTTAGGCCCTTTCATTAATTATTTCATTATGATTTGGGGGGGAGCAATGCGGAGCTAACTTAAAAAGGCCCCCAATTTAAAACAAATGCTCTCAATCTTTAAGTGGGCCCTTACACCGACCCGTACGTCATTGCTGCTTGCCAACGTTAATGAAAAAGCGAAGTCCGAGAAGAAAAAAGCCAGTTTTAACACCTATTCAAGACGTTGCTAGGGGAACCAGAATGCTATGGAAACGTCATAAAGCTAATGAAAATAGCTTTGACACTGCCAAAGTGCCGAAAGAGCATTTTCGAAGGTGAAACTGATCAAGTCCTGACTATAAGGTCAACAATGAAGCAAGAAAGGCTAGAAGGTGCTGATGTCCGTAGAAGCTGACTTATTGGAACAGCTTGATCTAGAAAACCTTGTACAAACATTTGTAGATATGGCTCCCAGAAATATGGATTTAGTTTAAATTTAGTTAGCAAATGTGTGATGATAACAATAGGTCTATAATTTTATGAAATGTTTCAGTTGATAATCAATATAATCAATAAATCTAAAGATATTTTCACGTGTATTGTGCCTTGTTCTAATGTAATAACAGAATTTTGTGATTTATGACCTTCCAATTACTTTTAAAAACTCGTATCAGAATGCGGGAAATGGCGTTTCCGAGCCCTAGAAATCCAAAATTTTCACGCCCCCGGACCCCCCTACGTAGTTCGTGACTTCGCCACTCACTACTCGCCCCCTCCCCAAACATTCGACCCTGGCTACGCCACTGACTGTTTGATTGTTGAAATTGTTTCATTCATTTGTTTAGCTGTGTTTGACAACTCCTATAGTCAAACAGTGGAGTGTGTCGAGAATTACGTAACTACGAACCAAAAAATACGGCGCGTGATAGTCTCACGCGATGCGTGGGGTTTTCCTGGAAAAGGAGCATGTTTTCCGGGTAAATAGTTCTTATTGTTTGTTACAGTCAAAACGGAAATACATGCACATGCACTTTCGTTTCTGTAATTGTTTGGGTTTTTCAGTATTAACATTTGATTGGTTGTCAATTATGCTACCGTTATCAGAAATACTGTATTGCTTACAATAGCATTGCAATAGTATTGTGAATACGTTTCGCTTCCTAAATATATCGGTAAATTCAGTTACGTACCATCAGTGTTACGTACATGCAATAGGATATAGCAGTTACTATACTGGGCTCATGGACACTACCCTGCGAATTTATTTTGTATGTAATTCATCGTTTATGTTTATTTGCAGTCGGTGCTACAGAAGTTTCGAAAACGTTTCTGAAATTGGCAACTAATTAAATGTTACAGTCAAAACATAAATACCTGCACACTTCCGTTTCTTTTACAGATGAAACAGCCTGTTGCAGACAAGTTTTGAGGTAAGCGAAAATCTATAATTTGCTCTAACTATATGTTGTCGAGCACTCTTTGCGTTTCGTAGACCTAAACCTACACGTATATATATATATCATAAAAACGATCTCTGTCACTGGCCTTGTCGAACAGCGCCGTATTAAAGTTGTAACGTAAAGAGAAATTAGCATGCTACAATAGTTAGTCCATGGTAAATGGAAAGTAGCGCAAGAGACATATATAAGAAGCTGTGGTTACTTGATTTTGATAGGCCATCTGCAAATACTAAGATTTTTCTCGGCATCTCGTTCGATGGGAATAATAGTTGATGATCGTTTTATTTTGTATTAGCATTCAGTCGCTTAAAATAATATTTTTCGTGAACCAATCGTTCAAATTTAAAAACTATATAACCCACCATTGGAAAGCTGAATGGCTAAGCTTTCAAATTAATATAAACATACAGGCTTTACTGCTTTATCCTTTTCAAAATTTACATTTGAATCGAGGATTCCTTTTTCTCTTTATACACCCTGTAGCTATTTGCACTCAGTCTCCGAGTGAGTTAAATACGATGTTATTTTATACTTACTCAACGCCAAATACACGACAAAGAACGCAATGCGGACGGCAGAGTGAATAGACATCGTAAATTAAGGACGAGTACGTTTTATGTTGTGCTGAACTTAGAATAAACCACAGTTCAATAAACTCCAGCTCTTTCACTTTCACAGTCACAAAAGATTGTGGTCAGTTAATTTTTCTGCATAAATTTACATTAATTGAGCGTTTAGTCGCTGCATGGGGCTAGACATAAAAATAGGTATTTCTTATGTTTGATTATGTTCTTCGGATAACCACATAGTAAGTTGTCGGCAAATCTCCAACCTTCGAATTACAAATTAAAAACACTTGAAAATGTGGGGAATGGTATTTTCATGA
Source organism: Trachythela sp. YZ-2020 (assembly GCA_016169945.1). NCBI lineage: Eukaryota > Metazoa > Cnidaria > Anthozoa > Malacalcyonacea > Clavulariidae > Trachythela > Trachythela sp. YZ-2020. The sequence goes on from JADLSH010000369.1 coordinate 6,961,108, forward strand.
CCAAACGAATTGCAAATGTTTTTAAGGAGATGGGGGTGGGGTGGGGGTGACTGCGACCTTCTGTATTTCTCTACAGGATGTATAAAAAAACGGAGTCCATACATGTATAACGTGATTTAGGTCTTATTTTAAAGCATGTTCCTTTTTCTTTCGAACAAGTCATCATTGGAGTGGAAGTAATAACTTAGTAATCTGATATATTTATTATATCGGTAAACTAATTATATATTCAGTACCTTTGGTCGATTATAAGATATTTTTGTCGTGACAGAAGCGCTTAGGCAAACCATATATAGTCAAACTACGGCAAGCACATGCGTGCTGGAAAATACCCGATATAAAATAAAACAAAATTCAAAATAAATACTTCTACTCGTCGTATCGAACTTTCTACAAGAAATACACAGATATAAAAGCCACGCTTTACTCTGCTTTACCCTTTTCAAAATTTACATTTGAATCGAGGATTCCTTTTTCTCTTTATACACCCTGTAGCTATTTGTCTCCGAGTGAGTTAAATACGATGTTATTTTATACTTAACTCAACGCCAAATACACGACAAAGAACGCAATGCGGACGGCAGAGTGAAACAGAATAGACATCGTAAATTAAGGACGAGTACGTTTTATATTGTGCTGAACTTAGAATAAACCACAGTTTAATAAACTCCAGCTCTTTCACTTTCACAGTCACAAAAGATTGTGGTCAGTTAATTTTTCTGCATAAATTTCCATTAATTGGCGTTTAAGCCCGGTTCACACGAGTGAGATAAGCACAAGCGAGATCAAACGTTCCGACATTAACGCAAGGATATCAAACCTTCCGTTCTTTAGCACAAGCACATCAAAGCGTTCCGCGCTTGTGCTTATTTCATCGTGTGAACCAGGCTTTAGTCGCTGCATGAGGCTAGACATAAAAATAGGTCTTTTTTATCTATGAAAATAAAGCAATCTGATTGGCTAGCGAGCGTTTCAGAGCGGTCCGGATTTTTGCATCCGGCCCGCTCTGAAACTCATCCCGTCATCCGGCCCAGGGTTGCCAGTTTGGCTTTTTTAAAGCCAAATAACTCGAATTTGGCTTCTTTTTATAACGTTTGGCTTGGAAAAATTTCATTTGGCTTGAAACTATTTTGTAGCTTTTTTTTTGGCTTTTTTTCTAAAAAAATGAAAAATAGTTGGTCTTTTCACCAAATTTTAGTTTCTCACCAGTTAAAATTTGCCGCTTTCTTGTTCAGATAGATTATTTGTTGATTAAATCTCGGTATAGACCCCCAGAGTAGTAAAAATTATCTGAGTTTAAAGTTAGATAAGCATGGGATAACTATCAACCAATAGAGACGAATTCTAAATTTATAAATTAGAACATCATTCATGCTACTGTCTTCGCAGAGGTCCGCCCGCATTCAACATTTCAACCAATCATAATTCAAGAATTTTGATCCTTTGAAAAAGCAAAAGGGTATAAAAGCTAATAAGATATTTTAGCTCTTAAAAACAAGCAAATTTTGAGTTGGATTTATGAGTTTTTATGTCAGATAAAGTAATAAACCGATTATTTATGTAACCTGAGAGTCAGGCCCTTTTCTCCATTTGCCCGGTTCGCCCGCGTTATGACATACTTACATAATAATTGTGCAATTATCACTAAGGCCCAGTCCCCTGCCTCGATATTAGAGTTTGGCTTTTTTTGAACGTGCGTTTGGCTTTTTTTGGCCCAGAGAATCTGGCAACCCTGAATATTCCGGCCCGCTCTGAAACTCACCCGGCCCGCTCTGGATTACGCGACAAAACACAGGAGTGAAACAATTTTTAGATTAAAAAATCTACCCAAAAAGTTCAAAAAGCTAGCCTAACGATAGTTAGAGTACAAAAATAAATTGCATCAACTCCAAAGGCTTCATACTAACTACTAAGCACGATACGTCGAGAAAACTAATACATTTGTTTTAAATGCTCGTGTATTAAAACTAATACATTTGTTTTATTGCTCATGTATTTCAGTATTTGGCCACATAAAAGTTAAAAAAATACAGTTTAAACAGATATCATAGAAGAAAAAACTTTTCTCCATACATAAAACTTAAAAATATGGACCAACTGTAGTGAAAACATGATTTTTCTGCCCATTTGTTAAAGTACTTTTCGTATACATATTGTAAACAAAAAAAATTAAAGCCTTGGCAAACAAAGTTGAGGCTATATGTTTTTTTTTACCGTGAAATGACTAGAAAAAAATTACAGCATACCTTGTTCATCGTCCAGTTTTAGTAGAAAGCGTTGATCGAAGTCAAAACACATGCATTCACTGCATGATTCACTTTATGAGTTTTTTTATGGCCAAAACGCAAGTATGTACCACGTGATAGCAAATGTTTACGCCACGGGATGAAAATTTTTGAAGGCGGGCATGCAATATATGTCGTTCAGCTCGAAAGGTAGATTTTTTACTCGAGGCATGTGTCTTGAGGAATCTGTAAGGGGCGAAATTATTGATGACATATTATTAAATGGTGGGGATAGTGAGACAGGGTATTTTCCTGGACTGTGGTCTACAATTGGTGCCAAGCACAAAGTTCATGGGAAAACTGTGAAAGACATTTGGGGAAAATTTACGAGCAGTGGGTCTGTTAGCCCAAGGAAACGTATCTCGGGAAATCCCAGTAAATTAGCAGTGGGTGAGTTACAGCTTGTCGAAGCTATGAAGACCCAAAAGCCTTCAATTTCCTATAAACATGTTAAAAACAACCTACTAGAACATGGCAATTTGCCTGGAGGAACCTCGATCTCAGCTGTTGGGCGCGCTGTTCGAAATTCGATGAGCGGGGGAGTTTGGACATGGCGACGGATGTGCCGAAGTATTAAAAACAAATTTTACGATGCTAATGTAAACTATTCTCAAGACTACTTGAATTTTATCAGCCAAATCGATCCGTATAGGCTAAAGTTTTTTGACGAGATGGGCGTATCATTGTATGACAGCAACAAACGCTACGGCCATTCTCTCAAAAACACACCGTGTGTTGAAGTAGGTCGATTTACCAATTCTCCAAACATGACAGTGAATTTACTTGCCGGTCTAGACGGTGTTATGTATGTCAACACTGTGGACGGTTCGTCTGATACTGTTGAATTTTTGAACTTCTTCGGTGAAGCTAGCAGATGTTTTCAGGAAAATGGCAACCCTGTTTTAATGGCTGGAGATATAATTGTACTAGATAACTGTGCTACGCATCATAACGCAGGAGGATTTGCATTGGGAGAATCGCTCGATGATATGGGAATCGATGTGGTCTATTTGCCGACCTACTCACCTGAAATGAATCCTGTGGAACTAGTTTTTCAGAAATTAAAGATCATATTGAAGAGAGAAGAATTCGAGCCACTTGTAAACGCTAATATGCATGCAGCTATTTATTGTGCTATTGACGAAATTTCGCCAAACGACATGCATGGATTTTTTAGACACACAGACTACATATTCGTTTGAAAATATTTATTTACTTTGTAGAAAGACAGCAATATTTTAAAGTTTAAATAATATACTCGTGTAATATAAAAGTTTATAAAGTTGAACAATATAACTTATAAGTCTCGTATATTAAGACCACGTTGACTTTAATAACAGGTTAATATTAAAACAGTACAACAAAAATTCAACTGTATCTGTGTGATATGAAAAATGATACTATAGGAGTATAGCGATCGCATGCATGCGAAATATAAAAACTTCGGCATAGGACATAGTCCATGCATACCAACAGCCGTGAACAGGCAACAATGTGAATGTCAACAAATATGAACTACTAAAAATCGTTTTTTATAGCAACCAAAGATAATTATTCATTATCAATCATTTCTAACTCTTCTAAAGCAGCTTCAGCGAGGGTGTACAAATTTAGACTGTAGTTCCTACGATTTTCTGTCACGCTTGCTATCGGCGGTGCAAGGGCTTCGACGGCTTCGCGTTCGATATTTTTAGCAATGTCACTCTGATCAGGCGGATTTTGTTGTGTCTCGTCTGAGTCAAAATCGCTTTCGATATTCGTTTCAAAGGCTTCTAGATCAAAGGAATTCGGCAATGTTTCTAAACTATTTTGCATCCCTAAAGCCAGATTGAAGTCGTCACAACTTGGGCCTGCGAACGCCGCCTTTTTCCGTTGTGGGGAGCGAAGTGTGTTGTCAATTTCATCACAGTCACGCGAACTAGTTGCACTGCTACTGCTTCGAGAAATGTCATGCGACTTGGGCCACGAAACTCCTTGCGATTCCCATAGCTTTTTATACGGATTGTGGACAGATGTTTTCCCAGCTTTTTGCTGCCGAAGGCAGCACACTATTCTTGACGTGCTAAGGTTTCTCCAGAGTTCACTTGCCCCAGTCTTTTGCGCCGACCTATGTATAGTCGAGATCGAGATCTTGCGTCTGTCGCCTCTGTCAGTTGTCGTAATTCCGGGCAGAAAGTCGAGCTCAAGGAGAATTTTTAAAATGGGGGGAGAGGGCGAGAAAAATATTGTATTGCGCGCGCATGTTTTGTTCCATGTGCTTTAATTTGCAAGTTCTCAACTCTCTAGATGCAAAATATACAAACATTTCTCGAAGAAACACAGGTAAGTATGGCTTTATTTCTTTCTGCCGATATTCATCAAGATGATGAACTGTTTAGTGTTAATTCTAGAGGAAAGCAATGTGCTTTTATGAGTTTATCGGCGCTTCTTTCAGCACGAAATATTCCATTGGCCGCGTGGTCGAAAACAACATTTAATAATGTCTTAATACAAGGAGACAAAATGTATTTAAAAGCTTTGAGTAATGGCTTATTAGTGCTAGACCCTGGTGTAGAATATTTGTGTATAGATAACTTACCAACAATTGTTAGTGTTAATTCATGTACGATGACAAATAATATTAATCTACCTGTGGAGGTAGCACAAAATATCAATCTACCCGTGGAGGTAGCACAAAATAACAATCTACCCGTGGAGGTAGCACAAAATATCAATCTACCCGTGGAGGTAGCACAAAATATCAATCTACCCGTCGAGGTAGCACGAAATATCAATCTACCCGTGGAGGTAGCACAAAATAACAATCTACCCGTGGAGGTAGCACAAAATATCAATCTACCTGTGGAGGTAGAGCCCATTGAGGCACAAAATAACATTGATCTACCCATTGTGGTAGGAGCACAAAATGCCGAAAATGTAAACCAAATTTGGTTTATGACTTATGGAAAAGAGCTTCAAGGGCTTGTTATAACTGACCAGGAAATTGAGTCTCACTACTATGATATTCATACAGCACTTTTGAATATTTTTTTGAATGACAGTTATGCTATTTTAATATTAGAAGGCTATATGATGGCTTTAATAAAGCAAATGGATTCTTTCTATCTATTTGACTCACATGCCAGAGACTTCACTGGCAGGCCTGATCCTAATGGCACTGCTGTTGTCATGAAGTTTACTAATATTCTAGAGTTGGAGCAATATTTGTATTCTCTGTCAATAGAACTACATACCAACTTTTTTGAAATTGTACCTGTGCAATTAAATAAATATATAGCTTCCAAAAGCAAAGCCAAATGTTCCGAAGATAGAGAATATCAGAAAAAGAGGCGTTCAGTAGAAACAGCAAGGGAAAAGCAAGCTAGGCTTGATTATAAAATGAGAAAGCAGTCAGAGGAAACTGACAGTGAAACAAAAATCAGACTTCAAAAACAAAGTGAGTCTATAAAACGAAAACGGTCAGAAGAAACTGACAATGTGACACAAATTAGACTTGAGAAAGATAGACTTTATCAAAAACAAAAGCGGGCCAAAAGAAGGTCACAAACTCATCAGGAAATAAGCCAACAGGATTATTTAAATATGTTTGACATCACCAATAATGGTGTTATTGAAGAGCAATGTTGGGCAAAAGGTAACATTAATAAATTTCATAAATCTATGCAATATATTGTCAGTAAGTGTACTGTTTGTCAGGAGGCATGGCCCTTGAAATCTAAACCAAGGTCACCGTATGTGTGTTTACGATGCTCTAGAGATAAAAAATCTCCAAAAAAATTTTCGTGTGAAAATTCAATGATACCTTCATCTGTTCCACTCGAGTTGCAAAATTTGACTCAGATTGAGGAAATGTTAATTGCTCGTGCTTTGCCAATCATGAGAGTTTATATTAAACCTGGCGGTCAGCGAGGTTATTCAGGGCATTGTATTAACTTACCACAAAATGTAACAGAACTTGCAACATCTTTGCCAAGATATCCTAAAGACTTGGCTGTGATTATTGTCAAAGTTAAAGGTAAAGACAACACATTTAGAGATGTGACATTGCGAAAACAAAATGTGCACAATGCCTTAATGTGGCTTATAAACCATAATCCACATTATTCTCAATTAACAATTAATGAAGATGCATTGAATTCATTACCTGAAAATGGTGTTCCATCAGATCTGATGACTGTTGAGACTGATAATGATATAGTCTCAGATGATAATTGTTCTCCTGATTTGGGTCCTCCTACTGATAACCCCTCAGAGGATATTGTTTATAATGACTCTACTGAAATGAGTAGTTTTTAGTGCAAAGTTTTTAACTTTGCAGTATTGTGATGAGGGGCGAAAATTCACACGAGATATCATAGTGTAAACTTTCCGGGGGGTGTTTGCGAAGATTCTCTATTAATACCGTATCTGTTAAACTTTGGGGTTGAAACTTTTTTAAGCACTTTCAAGTTATCTTATAGCTCAATTCGGTTGTATTCATGCAGTGTTTAATTAGATTTACGAACAACATTTGTGGTATTAAACGTCTACATCATAACAATCGTTTTATATATAATATTGGGTTGCTAAATCCCCCGGTAGCTATGAACACGTGCGTTCAAGTCCACTGATCTAATAATATCACGAAATTTCGAAATATTTACCGCACAATGGTGATAGCTGGGAGTGGGAATGTGATGGAAATACAATCAAATTTATAAATAAACGTTTTCATTTTGGCCTTTTGGATTAGTAGTGCGTTTTGTCATTTATATATTCAATAGACAATACTGAATGGGTCGAATATTCATTATTGCATAATTCCGAAGCGTAAGTTGCGCCTCAAACATGTCACATATTTTGGACTTGGTAGTTGGTGGCTTGGTGCTGGTTATATATAAAAAAATTCAAATACAAGATTCAAGACCCGATGAGATCCCTTTGGCCTTACCGTAAATATCGAATATGTTAGTTATAGTAAACAGCATTGGATTTTACCAGCGATCTAAGGTAAGTCGACTTGCGTACAATTTATACACATTAATACGGCTACTGTATTGTTTCTGGCGAATTTTATAGATAGTAGAAGTTGCTATACTCCCGGTATACTCTGTCCGTAGACTCGTAGAGTGTAATTTGTAGAGTAGTAGAGTGTAGTATGAACTGCATAAGTTTGAAATTTGAAATTTGTTATGCAATATTAATAGAACACATCTCTGTTGACGGGGCAGTTGTTTACAAATGCGAATGGCATTTTGGTGAGGATGCGTCTATATATATAACTATGATGTATGATGCATTCTATATACTTTCTAGTTTTGCTTAGCCTTTATTTTAGTAGTCTGTGTACAACCGTACTCTCGAAATTTTATATACACGATGAAATAATAAATAAATAAAATTTGAAATAATCGAAGTTGAGTTGACATATTTGTAATTAGTTGAATAAAACTAATCAAATATTGCAACCCTAAACAAAAGACAATTTTATCTGCTTACTATTATATATTGGCAAAAACATAAATCACTCATCACGAATTTAGAATTACGAATGATGAAATATTACAAGCTTTTCATTGACAAGTGTACTTGTTGAAAAACTGGCATGCTAGCTTTTCAAAAGCTTGTCACATTTCATCAATTTTCAAGGGCAAATAAAAATAGTAAAGGTAAAAATAATTGCCAAATAAAAATTGCTCGTGCAAATACGTAATATGCAAATATCAACACAACACAACATGGATGCACAACAATTACGTACGCACTATAAACCATGTAACAACATAGCATTTGTCTTTTAAAATTTTGCACTATCCTTGGATCACTAGTTTACCTGTTGGTGAACAACAAAAACAGGAAATTGAAGCTATTAGAAATCAGCTTTCTGAAAATGAGCCAATGCAATGGCCCTCAGTTCAAAATGAACCATTAAATGAGTATCAGATATCACATCTGGCCACAATGGCTTTCCCTACGTTATTTCCAGATGGAAAAGGTGATCCTACTAATCAAGGACTTCTACGTGATGTCCCTCTTCAGGAACGAATAAAGCATCTTTTAAAATTTGCTGAAATTATTGATGGTAAATGGATCTACCGTTTTGCCAACCATCCCAGATTTTCTTACTGGGCTTTTAATATGATTCAAAGAAAACGAATCTTACAGCAAAGTGGAATATTCCTTAGACAAAACCCAGGTGAAGCACATCTCACCATTGATGAACTGCGAGAAATGGCTGCCAGTAACAATGCTAATCTATTTATGTCTAAGGTGTCTAGATATGTCGGCAATATTGCTGGTACTAATGCTTACTGGAATAGAGTAAGAGAGGAACTCAAGGCTATAGTAACTAGTGTTGGAGCACCAACATTATTTTTTACTTTTTCCTCTGCAGATATGCATTGGCCTGAATTACATGCTTTATTTAAAGCTGGTACTGATGGAGAAACTGGTAATTCTACCAGTGATGTAAGACGACAAAATGTTATTAACAGTCCCCATATTGTAGATTGGTTTTTACCCAAAGATTGGAAAGCTTTGTAAAACACTGGCTATATGAAACACTTGGTGCAAAATGGCACTGGTTTAGATATGAATACCAAGGTAGAGGTAGTATCCATTGTCATGGCACTGCTAAACTAAACAATGACCCAGGTTTGTGTCAACTAACTCAGACTGCTTTGAAAGGTTTCCTAGCTCAAAAATTTAAAGATGAGAATGATTTTTCTGATACAACAGAACTAGACGATGATATTGAAGCTGGCCAGAAAGCTGCTGAAACAGTATGTCAGTATGTTGATTGGCTATTATCAACTGTCAATCCAAATCCACCAGATGAGGACATGTGGATAAGACCTGAAACTCATCCATGTCAAAGAAGTCATAGTGACATTCCTGAACATGCATATGAGAAACAATCAGATTATATAGATCTGTTAAATATGGTTCAACGACACACTCGTTGTAGTACAAGCTATTGTCTTAGAAAAAAATCAAATGAAACAGAGTTGAAATGTAGATTTCATTTCCCTTTTGATCATTGTCCTCAGACAAAATTAGAATTTGAAAAAATTCACACTTCAGGTGATAATGAACATTATAGAGCTAAAATTGTGACTAAACGAAATGATTCTAGGTTAAATAACCACCAACATCTTCAAATCCAAGGATGGAGAGCTAACTGTGATATTCAAGTTTGTTATTGATCACTACGCTTGTGTTGAATATCTCACAAAATATGCAGCTAAAGGTGAACCAAGGTCACCTATGTTAACACAGGCATTTAACTCTATTGTGCAAAATGTTGACAGTAATACTGACCCTCGCAGAGCTATTAAGAAAGTAGTTATGAAATCTCTTGGCGAAAGAGATTATGCAGCTCAAGAGACAATGCATCATTTGTTGTCTTTGAAACTCCATAGCTCATCATTTAAAGTGATGCCAGTAAGTCTAAATGGTTCACGTAGAGTACGGGATACAACATGTATTGAAGACGGTGAATCATGCACCGATTACTCGCTTCTTGATGTGTATGCTAATCGTGAGCAATATGACAATTCACATGATATAATGAACATGAACTTTGTTCAGTTTGCTACAACATACAAAGTTGTTAACAATGAACTGACAAAATTGCCAGAGAATATTATACCAAGAATATTCCCAACATATTCTCCTAATCACAAAGGTCCAAATTTTGGCCTATATTGTAAATATCAACTTTTAAGGTATAAACCCTGGAGAACAACCCAAAACAATGCATGGGGTGACCAAGAACCTACTGACGAAATCCTAATTAATTCTTGGCAAGAATTCTTGCAAACACCTTACGGACAATCTAATGTCCCAGACTGGTTTGACAAATTACAAGCTGTCATTCAGAGTCAAGAACCAGAAGATGAACCTTCTGAAGAACAGGAGAGAACTCGAGAAGAGTGGATGATATTGTCAGACCTCCACACTCCATTTGACAACTCTGAGCAAACGCCAGAGTCAACTCATGACTGGCATCTTGACAGAACCAGTTATTCAGAACAACAAATCCATGAAATGCCCACATGGATAAAAACAAACAAAGAAGAATACACTATTCATGAGCAATATGACATTGTTGATGTCAACAGTTTTAGTGAAATGCAAAAACTTGCTTATGACATTGTTAAATCTCATTTTGAGGATATATCGACAGAGAGAGACCCATTATGTCTAATTATAAATGGTGTTGCAGGAACTGGTAAAAGTTACCTTATTAATGCTATCAGAAACCTTTTACAAAGTAAATGTGCTGTTACTGCTACTACAGGTAAAGCAGCTTATAACATTAGAGGTGTAACTGTGCATTCTCTATTAAAGTTACCTATAGGATCAAGAGGTAATAAAGACCTGACAGGACAAAGTTTGTGTAGATTACAAGAGAGTCTTAATGACATTGACTACATCATCATTGATGAATACTCCATGCTTGGCCAAGTTAACTTTGGTTGGATAGACAAGCGTTGCAAACAAGCAACTGGTTGTAATGACAGAGTATTTGGAGGAAAATCTCTGATTTTAACTGGTGATCCAGGTCAATTACCACCTGTAGCAGACAAGCCTCTTTACCATGCTAAACCATCAAACGCTGTTGGTGAACAAGGTTATCAAGCATATCGTATGTTTGACAAAGTTGTTAAACTCACTGTAAATCAACGAGTGCAAGGTATGACATCTGAACAAGTCAATTTCAGAAACTTATTATTGCGACTTCGAAAGGTGACTCAACAGTCAATGACTGGGAATTACTTCTGACACGTCAACCATCCAATGTCATTAACTTATGTGACTTTGAAGATTCTACTAGACTGTTTTATAGTAATGAACAAGTCGCTAATTACAACCATGAACAGCTAATGAAACTCGAGCATCCAATTGCTCATATTAATGCTCGCCATTCATCTGCATTGGCCAAAAAGATATCCTCAGATGATATGTCTGGCTTAGAACCTGTTGTGTTTCTAGCAAAAGGTGCTAGAGTCCTGTTAACCATGAATTTGTGGTCAAGTGTTGGCCTTTGTAATGGGGCTACTGGAACAGTTGTTGATATCATCTATCAGAACAATCATCAACCACCTGACTTACCTATTGGGGTAATAGTAGAATTTGAGAACTATAGAGGTCCTGTATTTAATGAAAACCAACCATTGTACATTCCAATATGTCCAATCACTGTCTCGTCACAGACAGAAATAGGTTTCCATGAAAGACAACAGTTACCTTTAAGGCTTGCTTGGGCTCTTACAATACACAAGAGCCAGGGACTCACACTTCCAAAAGCATGGATTGATATTGGAAAATCTGAAAGAACCGCAGGAGTATCCTATGTTGCTATTAGCAGGGCAAAAACACTTGCATCTTGTGTCATAGAACCTATGACATATGAACGATTAACAAGCTTGAAATCATCAGCTAATTTACATTATAGGCTTGAAGAAGAAAACAGGCTAGATCAGTTAGCACAGACTACAAACAGCAGTGCATTTAGATAAACAAACCACTGAGTTTGAATAAGACGGGATTGTAAACATGGATCCCTATTAAATAATGGTATGTATTGCAAGTACAAATACTCCCTATTTCATTTTTAAATGAATTTTATTCATCTATTTTAATCAATTTACTCTTTATTATCACTGTATGTATGAAAATGATTCTTGGCAACATAAAATGGTAAGTTTTGTTCTTTAAAATACTCTTTATCCCCCCCCCCTCCCCTTCACGCACAGGTCCTTTTCATGTACTAATTATTCCTTTTTTATTATAGTTTTGGAATTCTGATTGAGTTTAATGTTACCATAATTATTATACTAACTGGTGCCATCTCAGAAATGTATATTTACTTGAACAAAATGGTTACAAAATAATATGGATATATTACATCATCTGTAATGGAATGGAATCTGCGATATAAAGAATGATATATTTTACCAACATATGTAATGTGGATCCCTGTTTACAGTTTTGGAGAGAGATACTATGTTGGTTTGCTGTATAATTATGTATTTTGACAATTCACTGGACAGTACAGATGAACACTGATGGAAACCAAATGTTAAATAAATATGAAATTAAATATCTACAGATTGGGAACAAATCTTGACTGTTGTGACATGTTTGTTTAGCACATGGCAAGTGCAGTATCAATATCTTATGAACACAGACAACATGCAATTGACAGTTTGAAGTATAATAGAATGTTGGTACCAAGAATTCCATTGACAATAGTCTGAACACTCTGACGTGTGGCTTTGAAAACCACAAGTGTACTTCTTATATATTATTATTTACAATAATCACAGTGTTGTAATCACACTGTTGTAATCTCATCGTTTGGGCAACAAAATAAATCTATACATACAGTGTGCCATTAGCAATATAAATACGTTCAATATTACTAATTGCGTGAAGGAATTTTGCATGCAGTTTGGGCGTCAAGGCAGCACTTTCCTTGCGATAGTAACTCCTAGTTTAATATTAATCTGACTGTCAAACGCCGCTATGGTATTTTTTGCTTCCTCGGCAGAAGGAATTTTATGTTTGAAATGCTTCTCGAGTATGTTGCTGTCTTTGTTTAGCAAACGCCAGTTCTCAATAGATTTTCCGTCTATTTCTCTGATGTATTTATCAGGATCACTATCAATTAAAGTATCCTTAATTCGAGCTACGTAGCGATTGCTAACACTTGCACACGAAGTCTCCCGATTTTTAAGCTCCTCTTTCATCTTCGACAATAGTTTACGCTCTTCGTTGAGTTTCTTGTCCAACTCTTTTACCGTTTGCTTGTCTTCGGAGTGTTTTTCAATGTTTTTGCAATACGTTGACGAGGAACAAGCATTTGGATAGGGGCAATTTAAGCGGTTATGTCCTTCTTTCAAGTGACACTTGCCACACGTGGGAAGGGTAGACTTGAAGTGTTGCTTCGGGGTTCTTTCCTGCATGAAATTATCACGCTCGTTTTTGACAGTGCACACGCTTTTCTCCTGACCTTCGATCATATTCTTTTGTTTTAAAATATACGACTGAAGAGGACTAACAGTTGATCGAACTTTACAGCTTGGGTATGTAAGTTCTTTTCTGGTTGGTGTAACCCCAATCACTTTGCTAGTAGTTGTCGAAACGACCTTGTGAGCTGCAAACTCAGCTTCTCGCTCGACTGACCACGAATTACCACATTCCTAAGTATAAAATATCAGTGTGAATTACTGCATTGCAATAAGAGGAGGAAATGTCGAAGAGAACCGTTTTTCAAGTAGCGAGAAAAAGAATTTATCACTATATAAAAACTTGGCAAAAAACTTACCTTCGTTTTCAACATACGAATTTGCTGCTCCAGCAATCTACGCTCCCCGAGCTTGAGTCCATTTGGTTGGAAAATAACTTCGACATCGCCTGGATCCATTGCTATAATTGCTCCTACAGTTTCAAAACCATTGCTTTCAAACACTTCAGCTAAGTGTTCTAAACTAATATGTTTTAGCCATTCTTTTGTTGGCGTTTTTCGAACGTCCATTTTGCACACTCCCGGCCAGGGTTGCCAACTGTAATTGTGTGAAATTCCCAACTAAGCTTCCCAAATATCCCGAGATTCCCCCAAAAATCCCAATGTTCCCACTTTCGTTCCCAGTCCCCAAAGACCCCAACCTGCGAACGGGCATACTCTGAAAAAGAGCATTAGAGATCGCGCCGGTTTCTCGAAATATGCGTAATACTTCATGTTGTATAAATGAAACATACTTCAGTTGGATAAACTGATCTAGTATAACATTTGTAACATAAAGTTCAATAGGATGCCAGCAGACGAACGCTGGATTTTTTGAAAATTGTTATTATATTATTGTTTATTTTAATTTAAAATACTTTTACAAAAAAATCAATTTTTAATTCTCGAACTTTCTGTTCTCAAAAATCCCCAAAAAATCCCGAGCATGAATTTTTAAAACAAAAATCCCAAAAAGTTCCCAACTGCTTTTTAAAATCCCGAGAACTTGGCAACCCTGCTCCCGGCTTCAATAAAGAAACCCCCTCGATGCAAAATTTTCATCACGCGGCGTAAAAATTTCCTATCACGTGGTACATAAAAACGAGCCTTCGACGTTCGATTCCGATGCGACAATTAACCACTCTAGTGATTTCGATAATATATGGTTTTTTGTGTCAAGTTTTGTCAGCCTCGCTTTGAATTCACAATTGCACTGATCTCAAATTATTTCGCTACACTGGAATTTTCAATTTTAATAAATTCTTTACCTAAATTGAAAATTCCAGTGTAGCGAAATAATTTGAGATCAGTGCAATTGTGAATTCAAAGCGAGGCTGACAAAACTTGACACAAAAAACCATAGTTTCTGTAAAAATGTACACGGTAAATAACATATATGTATTTTTTTATGTTTGATTATGTTCTTCGGATAACCACCGTAGTAAGTTGTCGGCAAATCTCCAACCCTCGAATTACAAATTAAAAACACTTGAAAATGTAGGGAATGGTATTTTCATGACCAAACGAATTGCAAATGTTTTTTAAGGAGATGGGGGGTGGGGCGGGGATGACTGCGACCTTCTGTATTTCTCTGCAGGATGTATAAAAAAAACGGAGTCCATACATGTATAACGTGATTTGGGTCTTATTTTAAAGCCTGTTCTTTTCTCTTTCGAACAAGTCATCATTGGTGTCCTTAGATCCGGTTTAGACGCCGTGCTTTTCATGATCCGAACTTAATTCATATTTTAGTCGACTAAAATATACGTACTTGCGACTACAAACTTGTGACAATAGCATCATTGGTCATTGTTTATTACTGAAAAGCGCAAACATGACTGAACTGTACCGCCTCAAATTGCCAGTAGGGTCAAACATGTTTCACAAAAATTATAAGAGCGAATTTGTATGATAATTTATGTTTGGATAGCGTTGCACATCATGTAATATTCATGTTTACCTCGGAGTACAAACAGTCACAGATTCACTAAATTCTTCCAAAATATCGTATGTACAATCTTCATTTGACCAACATTAGGAAGCTAATTTTACGCACTTTTTAAAAACTTGTAATTTATTTTACTTGTAATTTGTTTTGCTTGCAAGATTTTGCCTTCCTTAACTGAAGAACAAATGAACTGTTATTGACTTGCATTGCTGGCGCATTGACAACGCCCCCCCCGGTTTATTAAGCTTTGGGCGTGGCTTTTGGCAGAGGTTTCCGAACCCATAAACTCTTCGTCTCCAGGGAAACCTCTGCGGAGGAGAGAGTCTGCGAGATGTCGTATTCATTATTCTTTTTAAATAAAACTGCTGGCAAGAAACAATTCACGGCATTTATCATGAAACAGTATATTTTGAGAAAAATGAAAGGTTAAATTTAATACCATACTTATATATACTATATACGATAAAAAACAAAGTCAAAACATAAAAAATAGAGAATAAACATGATCTGGGGGTCGACAAAAGCCGTTGCTCTTGGTTTTGTCCACGTTTTTAGAAATTTGTGTACTTTCATGCACGGCGAATGATCGCATTGTTTCTTGATCATTCAATATCAACCTTAGTCTTCAATTGCTCAATCATAATAATTGAATATTATATAAGTAAAAAAGGTTGTGCACCTTCAGGTCCTTTACAGACCCTGTTAAACCCCTGGAAGCTCACCGGCCTTACCATCTATGTGTATTTTCTATTAACTATGGTCCAAATTATCCATCACTCACAGGGTCTACTTCGTGGGTCTCGCAGTTCAACATATTACTTGGCAGTTCGTGTAAACACAGGCATACCATAGACTATTTGCGCCGCGCCATTGATATACTTCATGCTACAAACATGACGAGATTGTACAACACATTGCGTGAGAGACAGTTTAGGAGTTTGATTAAACCACAAGCGCAGCACGTTTGCAGTCAATTTATCAATATCAATATCTGTGACGTCCCAAAGATTTCCAACCACGGCTGGACTGTAAGGAAATATGAAAAATTATTATCATCAAATAGGGGAATGAATAAACTTAAAATAGCAATTTTTGGGTTGAGTCCTGCTTAAATTTCCTGGTTATTTTATTCATACCGTTGAACAGGTCTAACCAGGAATTTGGGTTAACCAGGCTATAATCTACTACTCACCTCCCAGACAATAAATAATTAAGCGCCATTCCTCTTGCGTCGCACTGACCTTCAACCTGAAAAAAAATTCGTTATCATTATACATGTAAGTCCATCTACACAACCAATAATATACTTATATTAAACAAAGATTTATGCAGTATTTGCTGGTCCCTTACAATCAGTTTTCCACTACTACACCCCATGATCAAAGCAACAGCCTCACAATACAATCTCGTAATTTCGTCTCCTTTAAGAAATTCACGACCATTTCCATGTCCCATATATCTGTTGTAAAGTGAAAAAAAAATGAAACAAAAACGGAATGGCAAATGTTGAAAACATATAAATGTATATTAAATTCAGATTTTCTTAAACTTTACTTTCCATTCAAGGATTATACAAAGCACAAAGGTAAAGATAAATTGGTAACCTTGTACAAAGGTAAAGATTTATTCAAAAATAGATTCATTTGTAGATAAATTTATACCTTTGTATAATCCTGGAATGAAAAGTAAAGTTTAAGAAAAATGTGAATATAACATTATGAACAAGAGTGAAAGTTTTAGAAGAAAAATTAAATGTTAATGACCCAAGCTGTTGATATAAAACCATTTTCATAAAAACACAATTCAACACAACTTATTTTTGTGGGAGAAGGGGTTCTGGGGTGTGAAGACTCATATTATGGCAAACATCATCCCTACTCACATCAGAACCCTAAGCTGCACTGATTCTGAATGCACGTATGTTGAGGCTATAGGCCTGAAGTGGACATTTTGGAAACGTTGTTTTTTAACTAAATACATACTAAAGTAAATGCATTGTCTAGCAGCAATATTGTTTGTGTCTCTTTGCAAAATGTCCTTCCTCGAGTCTTGGATCCAGTATATGGTGTTGGAGACTGTTGATGATATTTGTATAATAGCTGTTATTTCCATAATATTATATATCCATTATATATCGATAAATGTACAATTTTGAACACATTGAAGGTAACTCTAAGTTAGAGCAAACGTCAGGCTGAACGGCCGAAGAGGTGGGTGGGTGGGAAATTCTTTCAGTAACTTGAGTAAGCGAACATATGATCTCGATATGATCTCGTTTAGCATCCTGCAAGTTATGCGCTAATTAACTTGTATTGTACTGCGCCTTATGATTGGTCAATTTGTTAGTAGGAAGTGATTGTAAGTATTCTATTGGTTCACCATGAAATATCATGGGCTGCCCACGTGAAAGCATGCCCAATTATGAAATTAATCATTGAACTATCTGTCAATAAGTAAGACTAAACAATGCGTTCCTTGAGGCTTGGACGGAAATAATAACCTCTTTTGAAACATATCGCTTATCTGATGCCTTGCTTAGCACACTAGCTTCAACGCGTTGTCTCATTAACTTAAATTTATATTGTCTATAAATTTGCTTAAATGTATTATATATAAACAATCTTTAGTGATATTCAGCCTGAAGACAAAAACACGTGAGAAAGACGTGATACTTACATAAAGAGCTGATGATTTGCCAAGGCTTCTTTGAACTCAACAGTAGAAGGTGCACGTCCAACCACTCCTTTCCATCCTTTCTCACTAAAATAAGATTGACCAGAAAATACAATACAAACAGAAAATAGGCAAGTATTACCAACACTGCGGATGGTTCCTCTCGCCCGAAATAATGTGTCACATTTTCGCGTCAAAAATTCAGGGATGCGACATCGATTCGTCTGCGGGAAATTATGCTGAAACTGACCGATCAGATAGTGAACGGCAATCGGCCGATGGCCGATTATGTTAAAAAGTAGCCGTTAATCGGCTCTGGCGATGCTTTGCCGATGTTTTGCCGATGTTTTGCCGATGTTTTGCCGATGTTTTGCCGATGTTTTGCCGATGTTTTGCCGATGTTTTGCCGATGTTTTGCCGATGTTTTGCCGATGATCGGCTCATCTCCAATTTACACCTACACCTACGGTTCTGTTGTCAAGAATAAAGTCCATACAATACTCCGATATCAAAAATATATTAAAGATAATCAAAATGACGTCACTTACGATGAGAACCAACGAGAAAACCACTTCTCGGTACTCGGAAGATTATCTTGTGGGTTTAGAACATAAAACGTTTGTCTGGTATCCACTCTTGACATCTGTGGTGAAATACAACAACAATAAACCTTAACGTTTGTAAGTCCAAGACTGTAAGAAAATGAGTACCTCGAACAAACTATTTTTACGACCCAATGTTTCGACATTGATAGATAGATAGATATTTTAATAGTTGTTCCCTACAGGGCTTTTCAACAACCATTTACATTACGACTACAGAGACATTACACAGACATGAACAGACATTCCAGTCTATTATAAATTACTATTGGTTATTATCTATTTAATGTCGCATACACAGGGTGTGTTTGTCCAAATAACCTGAGCCAGAGGGAGGAAAACCGGGGGACCGGGAGAATACCCTCGAAGCACAGGGAAAAACCAACCAAACTCTACCCTCGAGGTACTACTATATAGCAGGTAGAGTAGGCAGCGTGTCCACGGCACCCGTACTTCCCACATCTAGTGTCTTCATTACAGGTAATCTATTATGTAAGGAGACTCAGGCTAATAAATAAGAAACTTACCGTAATTTTTTGCAAACTCAGATGAGCATTGATAAATTGAAGTGAAGGCATTCTTGAAACTTCTTGATCACGAAGGATTGGCATGGCCTCAATTGGAAGATGTTGTATGGCCTAAAACAAGGAAGGTCTTAACATATTTTACAACACAGATAACGGACAGAGGAAAGACGTCTATTAACACCCACATTCCATGATATCGTTTACAATAGAACTGATTGATATCACTTTATATAATTGTGCCAGGAAACAGACCGACCTTATCTAAGACTAAAACCACTGGACCTCTTGTAACACCAGCTGCGTTGTCATCTCTAAAACCAAAACCAAAAATATATGGTGAAATATATGCACACCTACAACGGCAATCACTTGGCAAACACTGCAATTGTATTTGAAAAGTAACGTTAAGTTAAAGGTGATGTAAAGTCCCGATGTGAACAAACCGGCAGCGTCCGTTTTTTTACATTTTCAACAAGCTATATTTAAAAAAATATGATGTGTTCTGGTTCGCTATGCTTTAAATAAATACAGATTCGAATTTCTGATTTAGAAGATGTCGAATTTTTGTCGAAACAACGCGAAATTTGGGCATTGTTTACATCGCGGGACCCCCCATAGCACATGCGCAGAATGGACTTTACATGGTCTTTAAGTATCATCGACTAATGCAGTTGAAAAAAATTACAGTCGAGGAGTGAGAGCCAGAAAAATCTGAACCCCTGTACAAGATAAGGCTAGATCCGACCCTGGTTCTGGCTTCTAACAATCGAAAGAAAATTACAATACCTTTCATTGTCGTCAAGGAAATTTGATAACGCCTTGGAGAACTAGAAAATATAGAAATGTATCCCTGAAAACCACTCGTGAATTTGTTGAGTTGCAGTAAAATATGATTGACTTCGAATTACCTAATATATTTGTTGGATTGTATGAAACAATCATACACAATATGCCCTTGTAATATGCAATAATAAGTCAAAACAATGAGTGACTGGATGGAATATTGAATAGTGAGTTTCAAAACAATGAAAAGACAATGAAACATTCCTCTTTGACTATTATTATGCAAGGATATTATGCGAAGAACCCATGCATTGGTGTGACCAAGAAATACATTACAACCTGCTTGTAGTCATACATGAATTACTCACTTTAATAAGTTGTTTACAGTTTTGTTGCATTCCTGTGAGATCTGCCAAGGCTTTCATCACCTCATTTAGTTGAAGATGAGAGAAGCTGTCTGTAAAAATCTGAAAATAAATCTGTTATTCAGATGACTTTGCGAGTGATGTGCGTTTTAGATTGTAAAAAATGGTTTCGATAAACCTCCATGATTTGTGTCCGAAATGATTAAAAACATTTAGACTTTTCGAGCGAAGGTCCTTCGTCACGAGGTAAATCAGCTAAAATATCAGTTATGATATTACTTTCCTAATCTTCCATTGTTTTGCATGTTTTAAATGGGTAAATCAAATCGGACGGGATCTTTTAGCTGAGTGATACTCCATTCAACTGAAAATGTTAACAAAAAGTATAGCTATAGGAAGTCTAGAGTAGCTATAGGTAGGTATAGAGTAGCTATAGGTAGGTATAGAGTAGCTATAGGTAGGTATAGTATTCTACAATAAACTGTCGTGGTTTTGGTTAGAACTACCTGAAAAAAGACATTCGACGTTTCGAGTTGAAGTAAGAGACTATAACTTCCAGACGAACGGCTTTTACTGAAAACGTCAAAGTTTCCGTGAAGGTTGTTCGGACTAAAACTGACTCTTTGTCTATTCCATACCTGCAGTAACTGTTCGTTCTGTATTCGTCTTCCCAATATCTTGATTGCCATTTGTTGAATCTCCTCTACATAGGAGTGCAGTCTAGAACGGTCTACCTCGTCCAGACGTCGTCCATTGAGAATACCGCGCCATCTTCCAAACCAAGTCTCCTCCATTCTCTGTACAAACCTCTAGAAATAATAGCAGGAAACATGGCTGAACGAATAAAGGAAGAAATATGGTAGTAGAAGGTATTCTCCTAGTGGGTAATAATTATATTCTCCTAGTAGAAATATGACTAAAAGGAAAAACTTTAACCAGTCTTAAGTTATCGAACACACATTGTATATAGGCCAGTTTCAACTAATAATAATAATAATAATAATGCAAACTTTAATAATAATAATAATGAATTTATTGAAGCATATCCACAGTGTAGCTCTACATCTTCAATAGTTTATATAAAAAGTAAATTATTATAGTTATTAATCATTAGATAATAAAATAGGTTAAAATATTTATATATATATATATATTATGTTAACAAAAAGTATAGCTATAGGAAGTCTAGAGTAGCTATAGGTAGGTATAGAGTAGCTATAGGTAGGTATAGAGTAGCTATAGGTAGGTATAGTATTCTACAATAAACTGTCGTGGTTTTGGTTAGAACTACCTGAAAAAAGACATTCGACGTTTCGAGTTGAAGTAAGAGACTATAACTTCCAGACGAACGGCTTTTACTGAAAACGTCAAAGTTTCCGTGACTGCACTGACGAGCAGTTTCCTGCACTGACGAGCCGTTGAACGGCGAAACATGCATGTCTGCAGATTTGACTATATATGCTCCTTCGCTTGTGTTGTTGAGCACTCTGTGAGGTTAATTGGTGGCTATAAGCTATAATGCAAAAGCTCACTTCCCTTGTGGTCGTTTGAGCACTCTGGCCCCAAGACACTTCACGCATGTCTGGATGCGCATGTGTCTGAGTATTGTACCACATGCGCTTGGTGAGGGCAAGAGTATGGTGTATATATACGAAGTCACTCGCATCTAGACTGCATTACAAGCTGCACTGACGAGCCGTTGAACGGCGAAACATGCATGTCTGCAGATTTGACTATATATGCTCCTTCGCTTGTGTTGTTGAGCACTCTGTGAGGTTAATTGGTGGCTATAAGCTATAATGCAAAGCTCCGACTTCCCTTGTGGTCGTTTGAGCACTCTGGCCCCAAGACACTTCACGCATGTCTGGATGCGCATGTGTCTGAGTATTGTACCACATGCGCTTGGTGAGGGCAAGAGTATGGTGTATATATACGAAGTCACTCGCATCTAGACTGCGTTACAAGCTGCACTGACGAGCCGTTGAACGGCGAAACATGCATGTCTGCAGATTTGACTATATATGCTCCTTCGCTTGTGTTGTTGAGCACTCTGTGAGGTTAATTGGTGGCTATAAGCTATAATGCAAAAGCTCACTTCCCTTGTGGTCGTTTGAGCACTCTGGCCCCAAGACACTTCACGCATGTCTGGATGCGCATGTGTCTGAGTATTGTACCACATGCGCTTGGTGAGGGCAAGAGTATGGTGTATATATACGAAGTCACTCGCATCTAGACTGCGTTACAAGCTGCACTGACGAGCCGTTGAACGGCGAAACATGCATGTCTGCAGATTTGACTATATATGCTCCTTCGCTTGTGTTGTTGAGCACTCTGTGAGGTTAATTGGTGGCTATAAGCTATAATGCAAAAGCTCACTTCCCTTGTGGTCGTTTGAGCACTCTGGCCCCAAGACACTTCACGCATGTCTGGATGCGCATGTGTCTGAGTATTGTACCACATGCGCTTGGTGAGGGCAAGAGTATGGTGTATATATACGAAGTCACTCGCATCTAGACTGCGTTACAAGCTGCACTGACGAGCCGTTGAACGGCGAAACATGCATGTCTGCAGATTTGACTATATATGCTCCTTCGCTTGTGTTGTTGAGCACTCTGTGAGGTTAATTGGTGGCTATAAGCTATAATGCAAAAGCTCACTTCCCTTGTGGTCGTTTGAGCACTCTGGCCCCAAGACACTTCACGCATGTCTGGATGCGCATGTGTCTGAGTATTGTACCACATGCGCTTGGTGAGGGCAAGAGTATGGTGTATATATACGAAGTCACTCGCATCTAGACTGCGTTACAAGCTGCACTGACGAGCCGTTGAACGGCGAAACATGCATGTCTGCAGATTTGACTATATATGCTCCTTCGCTTGTGTTGTTGAGCACTCTGTGAGGTTAATTGGTGGCTATAAGCTATAATGCAAAAGCTCACTTCCCTTGTGGTCGTTTGAGCACTCTGGCCCCAAGACACTTCACGCATGTCTGGATGCGCATGTGTCTGAGTGTACCACATGCGCTTGGTGAGGGCAAGAGTATGGTGTATATATACGAAGTCACTCGCATCTAGACTGCGTTACAAGCTGCACTGACGAGCCGTTGAACGGCGAAACATGCATGTCTGCAGATTTGACTATATATGCTCCTTCGCTTGTGTTGTTGAGCACTCTGTGAGGTTAATTGGTGGCTATAAGCTATAATGCAAAAGCTCACTTCCCTTGTGGTCGTTTGAGCACTCTGGCCCCAAGACACTTCACGCATGTCTGGATGCGCATGTGTCTGAGTATTGTACCACATGCGCTTGGTGAGGGCAAGAGTATGGTGTATATATACGAAGTCACTCGCATCTAGACTGCGTTACAAGCTGCACTGACGAGCCGTTGAACGGCGAAACATGCATGTCTGCAGATTTGACTATATATATATATATATATATATTAATAAGGTTCGGAGTCTTTAAATTCTTGGTTGATTCATTTATTACTCTACAATATTGTTTCGTGAGGTTCAAAGACCTCACTCGTCAGGAGTGATTACTGAATCACTCACTTCAGTAATCACTCCTGACGAGTGAGGTCTTTGAACCTCACGAAACAATATTGTAGAGTAATAAATGAATCAACCAAGAATTTAAAGACTCCGAACCTTATTAATATCACCGCTCTACAATAGTATTGAGCACTGTCTGATAGAAATTATCGAAGTACTAATTTATTTATATATATATATATATTTATTATTTATTTAAAATAATTCATGGCTTCTGATTGGCTAATAGCCATGTGTGAAATCGTCATGTCCAACTAGTGACGTCATAACGTGGGATACGACTTAAAAAGTCGTATCTCACGTTATGACGTCATGCCAATGATGACGACATCAACTTCCGAAGGAGCGGGAATGTGAAACAAAACAAATGGCTTCCTCAAGGGAAAGGTTCGCCAACCTTGAGGAAGCTGAAATTCAAAAACTACTTGAAGACAAAGATTCGCACAATACAAAAAGATCAACGAAAGCTTGTAGATGATTTTTGAAGATTATTTAAAAGCAAAGAATGTAAATTTCCCACAAAATAGCGAAGAACTTGCCGAGATTCGGTTTTCACATGATATAACGACAAACTTCGGCTTGATAATTCTTTATATCATGCTCAACCTCATTCAATAATTGTTAAATATACAATGGATATTGCCTAAAAATTATATGAACCTAATCATGAGAAGAGATGTAGGCGCTAAGCACTATTATGCAGTAGATGGTAGGCCCTTCCCGATTGTTCTAGTAAAAGTGGCACATTATGCACATAGCAATGCCTGTTTTTTCCCAAAATTATGCTCAAATTTATGCTCATTTTTCAAAATTATGCTCGTTTGGTTGAAAAAAATGCTTGGCTTTATACGTTATATTTGCATGAAGCTTTAGTTAACGAAAAGCACATGTTGTGCCATATGTTGATGTGTTTCTTACACATCAACATATGGCACAACATGTGCTTTTCGTTTACTAATGCTTCATGCAAATATAACGTTAACTTTAAAATGTTAAATGTAAGTTATTTGGTGACGCCATCTTGTTTTTTTTTCAATTAGCCAGTGCTTCCACTTTCAGATTTGTATTTCCGTATGACCGTATCGGATTATCAGATAATAAAATGAGTAAAACGTACCTTATTTTGGCTTTATGGGGAAATAAAAGATGAAATATAGTTTTCCTAAACTCACTAAAACTGCATGAACACCATAAATATGAAAAGTTTTGCTTTTTAACACCCAAAATTCAGATGAATTAGCGAAAAATTACTAAATTATGCTAGCAATTCTTTTCTTGAAAAAATGCAAAAAATATGCTCGAGAAGCTAAATTATGCTGAAAATTATGCTAGCACAATCGGGAAGGGCCTAGTAGATGGTGGTCAAGCGATAGTTATCCGGCAGAGTGAGGAACGGATTTAAATTATTTTCATCAATTATATTTAGTATAGTCTTGTACTTGGTTGCCAGGAAATAGAATTAAAGATGTAGTTTAATTTTCTTGCTCCTCAACATTTCTGAAGTTGACGATCATCTTCTGCTCGGCAACGTTTGTTGCATAAACCCAGCAACAGAATATGCATGTACTTATGAAATGCTCCACATAATAATGACTAAGCATAAACTCTGTAATATGGAAGACGAATATGATATTTATTCTAAACTGAACTCAAACTAAACTACCTTTATTGGACTAACCAACTCAATTTACTCATGGATATAGCTCTGTCAATACTATATAAACTGTTTTTCCTAGATGTCCAGTAAAGAACATCCCTATACGTTTAATACAGTTTAATAATTCTTGGGAGGAAACCAGAGCGCCCCCTCCCCGCGCCACCAAAAAAGGACATGCAGTGTTTGGTAGTAAGCAACTAAATCACACTTCTGGATTTATATATACCGTCATCCTGGTTGATTTTTAACCTCATTAACTATGACTTTGGTTAAGTTAAACGAAGGGTTTGCCTAAGTGAATAAAAAACTTCCAAGGGCAAAAAAACTGTTGAAATTGTCTGAAATTGTCGTCAATTTGATATTTGAAATAGTCAGGTTTTGGGACCATATTGACAAGATGCTTTAATCCACCTTGTGACATAACATGCATGATTAACATCCACAATAATATAAGATGGCAGAGAACAGAGTTATTTCAAATAAGGCGAAAAATTTTATCGCCATCTCCATTTAAACAAACATAATAGGTTGTTGTTAATTTGTAGGATATTGGCTGCGAAAATATTCATTATAGCAAGCCAAGGACTGGACGGAAATTAGCAGACCTGCAAACAGTATGAGCAAGCACCTATAAATCTGGCTGTATATACACTGTTCTGCACATGTGTCAGAAAGCGTATCTCAAGATGTCTGCATTATTGACAAGTATACTGAAGTTTACTATCGGGATATTATTTAAGAAATTACGTGATCAAGCCGCTAGACGTCTCATTGGAGATCCAACAGATGAAACATTTCGAAAACTTCTTTCACGAGAATTGAATGAAATCAAATCAAAACTTGATGCATTGATACGGAAAGATCTTCTGAGTAGTGTTGAATTTCTTCAAGACGGTATCTGTCATCTTCAAATGTCTATTTCAAGAGATGGGTCAAGTGGTGAAGAATGTGATACCTTTACGTCAGATTCTGATGAGAGTTTTTCTTTGGCCAGTGTAGGACTGGCTACAGCTACAGCTACAGCTACAGCTACAGCTACAGCTACAGCTACAGGAATGTATGTGATAACTTCAGAAGAACGATTTGAAAGGGCACAAGAATGTTTTAAAATTGCTGGACAAGAAGCGACTAGAGCGTTCAGCAATCCAGCTTTAGAAATTGAAGACAGGATCCTTGCAACCAAATTGCGAATAACGGCTCGAATTTTGGAAGGAATAAAAGACTTGGAGTATAAGTAAGTAAGTAAGCAGGGGTGCTTATTATCCTTACTTGCAGCTGAGAGCTAAGCTGAATTGCGAAGGACACAGCTCAACGTGACCAAGTCGAAGGCTTTCTAGGGCGCATATAGCAGCCACCTTTTGCTCGCCATCACGGAGCACAGCTACGATGGAAGGGCCAGTTAGGGGTTAAACCCAACCCACCCTGTCAACATTCCCTGTGGGAGGAAACCGGAGTACCCGGAGAAAACCCACGACTTTCGGCAGAGCGTTGACTAACTCTTTTCACATGGCTATCATAAGTCGTCCCCAACGGGACTTGAACCCACGATGTCAGAGGTGAAAGGCGCGTGCTCTAACGATTGCGCCACCAAGCCGATTGCGCCACCGAAAATATGCGGTAAATGCTGCAATAATGTACCTTGAAAGTCTTCATGAACTTCCAGCAATGCAAGAGGCATTCTCAGTTTATTTAGATGGAAGTGTGAAATCAATTTTTAACAAAACAGAACGGCTACAAATTATACAAAATGTAACCATGATTAACTTGGTTCTGTTTGGTTTTACAAAACGGTTCACCCGCCTACCTCGAGACTTGTTTAGGTGGCCGAGTATAAAACTAGAGAAGCGAACATATCAACCTGTCTTGCGAGATGAGAGTATTTCACTCAAAGAATTTGATGTTCATGAAGTAGGACCGTTTCAATTCCAGTTTAATAAAGGCATTGGAATATGTAATATTGGTAGCGCGGCAATGGATAACAAGGGGAATATAATAGCAGAAACCAAAGAAGGAACTCTGGGTGTTATCAACACAGTTACAGGAAAAGCTGAAATACTCCACAGTTTTTGCAAGCAAGATACCACACTCTTAGAGTGCAGAATAGATTCGGTTGCCATTGACAACGAAGATAATGTATACGTCATTACATGTTCCAGATATCAGATGTCTTACAAATTATGGGTGTTTGACTCATCTGGAGAAATTAAATATGATTGTAAATTAGAGTTTCTTAGTTCAAGACATATTGTTGGAATCACAGCACAAATTAAAGCGAGTAAGAAGATGGTGTTAATAAAGAAAGCGGAAGACGAACATTTGTATATCTGCGACAACAACGGGAAATTAAAATTCAGCTTTGCTTTGACAGAGAGATTTGGACAAGTTTTTCTAAGCAATTCAGATGAAAATGAAATCCTTGTAGGGCATGGACAAACTGTCTGTGTTTACACTTACAGAGGAAATTTGATAAAAACAATTAAACTACCTGAAGGCCACAAAATATATGGTCTGGCATTTAATGAAATTATTAAGAACATCATTGTTCTTACCAAGACATCGAATTACATGCATTTGTTGAGTTATCATAAAACAAACAACATGCAAAATCTATCTTTAGGTTTAGATATTTGGACCTGCAATCTTATTTCTCATCCAAGAGGTCTCGTTGCTCTGATTGACAAAAATGGAGGACTCTTTATTTAATTAAATGGCAAGGTACGAAATATTGTAACTGTACTATAGAGTATACTGTACGAAATATTGTAACTGTACTATAGAGTATACTGTGCAAAATTGGATAGCAATCATTTTGTAAATATGTATGTACTGGGCAAGTTGGATCAAGTTAACTTATCTCAGTAATGAAAATAAAAAAATTGGCGGGAATTTTGCAAGTAATTTCTCTATTTGGTTCAAAAATAGCACAGCTATGCAACACAATGGTTGCAATGCTTTATCAGCACTGATCTGGAAATAATACTGGATTGAGTATCTGTTCTGTTAAGAATGAAGCCGGAAGTCAGCCATTACTAAGCAACCAACGGCATAACTTTCTACCGGATGTGAGAAATTCGATACTTGAGAATATTACATGGTTGCGCGGAAATATGGAATTTATTTCGAGTGTTGAAGAGAATATTGCTCACGAGTGAGCGTAGGAACGAGTGAGCAATATTGTCTTCAACACGAGAAATAAATTCCATATTTCCAAACAACCATGTACTATTCTGTTTATTTTATAAACAAATTATAAACAAACGACAATTCATATAGAAACTCAAAACAAATATGTAAATAGTACACAAATAGTAATAGGTTTTTGATTGGCTCGTAAAAATGATATTTTCAAACGTAAATATTTTTTACGTGTGTTTAAATACGATTTTTCTCAGTGGCATAAGTGGCATCTCTATATAACACTTATGTTTATATAATATATTTAAGACAATAAATTTACCTCGAGTTGGTTGTCCATGTTCTGCCTTCTGCTCCACCATTCACGTTTACACTTGATTTCAATACTTTCATTCAACTCTCGCATAATTGCAGCGAAATCACTGAGGGTATTTCTGCGGAATATTGATGAAAGGTCGCGAACCACGGAATCACTAGTCTACAACACAATGTTGAGCTAGAGTAAATTATACTGCGGTATGCGTGACTTGTGAAGGTATACTTTTGGATTATTGAAAAGGCAGAAACATTTTAGTGACAGTTTGTGTGTACATGCATGCAGCAAACTCAATGTCACTTCTTAAAGCAGACAGTGGACCAAAAAAAAACGATGATACAAAATCTAGTACTGCGAAAAACATAATGGGCTTACATATAAATGTGTAATAGGGTCGTTGAAGATGCGTTGTGTAAAAATAGGACATATGAATGTCTATTGTGATTTCGCGCTTAGCATGTAAAGGTTTGTGGTTTTGACATTGAGACAACATTTTAATTGAACTAGCTTTATATAGAGAACCAAGATGTGCAGTGTGTTGAAAACGTTACTGATTGTGCAAAGGTCAAAGCATAAACTATTCCACGAAGTGCGCCTTTATTTGTCAGTCAGTAACGGTCCCGTCAACAAAGTGTTTATTAATAAGCCTGATAGAGCGATACCTGAAATTCTTTCTCCATACAGTCACCTTCATCATCTTCATTTGGTAAGGTTAATTTTAAAACTAGAGATTCATTATTCTTCCTTAACCTCGACATCACAAGATGTTTCACGTTCTCTCTGTCAGGTGCTTGCACAATCGACAATGTACATACAGTTAAATCTACAAACATCAAGTAGTTATCAATGTAGACATTTAGTACGGACTACAAAATATTGCCAAAATATTAAAATACAAATCAAATGACTTTTCAATCAACTGCTTCGCTTATTAATCAATTCCGGTTTACTGTACCCCTATACATATAGTATACTGAAAGCAATATTTTCCTCATGGCAACCTTAAATGAAAACTCAGCCTGCAGCTTTGCTCCGCAAAATCAGAATTTTCACCTTGGGCGTTAATTTACACCGTGATAAGTTACCTTCTGGCATTAAGTCAATGGTGTTTTTAAAACATTCCAGAACATCACCAGCAGATATCGTAAAACCAACTGTATTCTTGATGGTTTGCAATTGCAACATTTGATTGATACTCTTTCTCTCTTCGTTATCCAACGTTACTGATTCCAATAACTTCAGCAGTTCATCCTCATGATTGGTCTATATGAGAATATAGAGAACACTGGATGAAGGAAAAAATATTCTTGCAAGGTTCTCCTGAAATTAGGAAAATTGGACAGTTTTCATTTCTTCCAGCAAGTTCCCCACTCAACTGGAAATAACTAATTCGTGACACATATGGAAAGATCAATGAAAAAGGAGAATAAATATATTTATTATATAAGTATATAGAGAGATTAGAGAGTATATATAAGTATGTAGAGATTTCCGTGCAGTATAGAAAGGTGAAATAAAAATCGTATCATCACGGCGGACTAGGTGAAATTTATCGTCTCTGCGGATTGGTCGGACGATTTTTGTCACATGCGTTTTGATTGGCTAGTGTTTTCGCGCTCAAAATTGTAAACATGGCGCCCGGTTTTAGCGAAAACACTGGAGAGTTTTATTGCGTTTTTCGCTAAAAAAGCCACCATATTACCATCAAGGAAAACTTTCAAAGCTAAAAATACTTAAAATAAACCTCTTTGGTTGGAATTTCAGCATGAAATCTGTTTTTGAGGTTAGATATACTTCGTTTGCGAGTTGCTCGCTGTGACTGTGAGTCTGTCAGTGTCACATATTTATCTCTAAAATTATATTTTAAACAAATTACTTCATGGTTGGTTCGTTTCTATGATTATTTACTCGTTGTGAAGGATCACTAAACTCACTCGTTCGCTGGGCACACTCGTTCGTTTAAAGCGATCCTTCACAACTCATAAATACAAATCGTACGCACTCACCAACCATGAAGTAATCTATATATCAAGAAAAAAGAAAAATCAAAGACTTTGTCTTTACGTTTTTTAATTAATATTGTTTGTGTATTGCTCGTTTCCAGTTTAGCCGTGTGGGAGTTTACCGGAAATCAGCGGTGAAAAAGTATCGAAATCTAGTTCCCAGAAATATTTTTGGATCTGAACTTTTGCAGGAAAATTTTCACGGAAATTTCTAAAGTTAATAATTAACTGATGAGCAATAACAAAACTAGAGTATGCCCTAGTCCAGACTAGTAATTGTAATGCATTTTGTATTCACTATATCAAATTGGACACCACTGAATATCAAGAAACAATACTCCAATCAGTCCAATGTCAAAATCAATCAAAGATCATCGAGTCTGAAACCCAGGTTCCCAGAAAGAAAAAAACTTTTTCATTCATTTCATTCCTCTGCCGGAAATAGAACTTACTTCTCCATCATTTATTTGTTTATCCTTTTCTTTCCTAAAAATAATAATGAATGTTGTATCGTCACATGACTCACATCAATCATAGAGATATTTACCATTGAAAGAGGTGCAGAAGTAATGTAATGAGAGACGATGAGAGGGACATATAAAATAAAGGGTTGAGAAATAGTGTGGGTACCCTATAATTTTGATTGGATTGTATTTTGTATAGCTATTGGTTACCCGATCTTTTTGGTAGAACGACCCAAATGCTTATAACTGAAAATTTAAGTCATATTTTCAACATCGAATAAGGGAGGGAAAGGGGGGATAGTTTTCCTCTTTACAATGAAGACTGCCATTGGTTTGGGAAAAACCTTTTCCAAGTAGTTCAGACCCAAACCGCGGCAGATTATTGTAAAGTAGAATACTGCCTACATTGGACTCCACGTTTAAAAATACAACATGAGAAACACTGGATAGCCTCACACTTCTGACCTGCATTGTATCATGAAGACTGCCACTGGTTTGGGAAAAAAATTTTTCAAGTAGTTCAGACCCAAACCGCGGCAGATTATTGTAATGTAAAATACTGCCTACATTGGACCTCACGTTTAAAAATACAACATGAGAAAGAGCCTCACACTTCTGATCTGCATTGTATAAGTTACCTGATCTTTTTCGTAGAACGATTCAGGGTTTGGTGGTGTAAAGTGGTAGCCATTGCCATATTCTGATAGACAGCTGCTTTCTCAGGAGATTTTAAACCATAACACAAAACAAGAGCATGACAAATCCGAGTTAACAATATTGGATTGTAACAAGGATGAAGATACGTCAAAGATGAATTGAATGAATCCAAAGCGTTCGTCATATCTTTGTCTAAATAAACAGCACAAAAAATCACAGTACTTTATATTTACACTACGTACTGTTTGCTACTGTCAGTATGTTCTCTTTTACTTAAAAACAATACGAGTAGGATCCATACTTTAACGGGTCGCGTTTATTAGGGGGATGTTTATTCTCACATATGGAAGTTTTCTGCTTCTTAAACAACAATTTCCATTTCTTGTCTATATATAGACATGGGAATACCAACAAAACCAAATGCGACAGTCATAGCTCTGTATAGTCGTAAGGCTCTTTTCCACTCGTCGCAAAAACCAACTCGCAAGCTCGCTGCGAGTACTTTCATCCAATCACAATGCTCGACGATGCAAGAACTCGCAGCGAGTTTGCGAGTTGGTTTTGCGATGAGTGGAAAAGAGCCTTAGTTTACACTTCACCACACTTACGCTCCAACTTAATCCAATTAGCGGGCGTTTATTGGATTATTAGTTGTGTAATCTATCGACTACGCTTACCTTCCTCAATTATAGGTTCCATTCCATTGCGTTGATCAAGTTCTTCTTCATTTTCATTATACTGTTCAATCAAATCACGCGACGATTTCTTGCACTTTCTACTACTATGTATTTCTTTCCTCTCTTCTTCTTTACATTTATCTCTTTGAGTTTCCGAATCGTCACACAATATATTCCTTTTAGCATTTCGCCTAGATTTTGTTGAACTTTTAGGTAAAGTTTCTTTGGTGTTCTTCCTGCAAGAACGACTGTGTTTCTTTGTAATTCCCAGCTCTCTTTCAGTCGGTATATCCTCAGAGTCTTTCAGTGTCTCTGATGCAAGCGGAGTTTGTGGTATGCTATTCAGTACCTTTCTGGAAGCAGATGTTCTCTTTGACCGTGCGACTGATGATGGTTCTGTAGTTAATTTCTGTCCACCACGGCCTCTGGTCTTAGTCTTGTTCTCCACTGGGGTGGGATGTGATGGAATTATATCTACATGATCTCTCTGATCAGTCAGGTAATCTTCATCGAATGAATCATCGCAAAATTCTTTCTTACCATTAATCACCCCCCTTCTGGACTTCCTTGTTGTACCTTTCTCAGCTGTCAAGGACAGATCTAACCTTGACATTACCTCAGATATATCAGCACCGTTTACTTTATTTGTACCCGGGGATGGGGCATACCCCGCCACTCGCCAAGAGTCAAATCCATCCTTGCTCGCTAACATGTGTGCGACTCCTTGGAGGTAGTGAAGCAGTGAAGTTGACATCAGGTCTAACAAAAATGGATTACTCACAATGCCTTGAGCCCACTGCACCATGTCTAATCCTGCTTGCACGTTTGAGAGCAGACGAGGGTAATCACCTTCGTTTAAGGCATTATCGCCGTCTAACGCATGGGTTTTTAAACAACTTTCAAGAAACAGAAGAGAAGCAATATCAGCTTTACAAGGAATGAATTCTGAGGTTTCTCTCCCACTTCGCTTTGTTGTAGTTTTACCACGTCTGCCTTTAGCTTTCGCGTTTCTCTTCCCAGTAGTACTTGGTAGTTGTTGATCAGCCGACTGGTCATGTTTAGTTCCAAATGCCACTGCAAACATGCGCTCCAGATTATCAAGTGTATGTCTGTATTGTTCAACTGAGCTCTGACGTAGATCGTGTGACAACGAAATGACTTTTTTAACATCAGAACCGTTTCCCGTCAATTTCAAATACTGGCAGTAACAATGGAGCAGCTTGATTTGAAGTTGGGCGGATGAAATGCTCTTGAAGTCACCAAATATAGAGTCCTCTCTATGTTTTTCCAAGTCAAACACTTTTGGTTTATCCACAATGTCAGACAAAGACATATCAGGGTTCACGACACTTATAGCATCTTCCAAGTATGCTTTACACTTTTCAGCGTTATCCAAAACAATATTTAACTCTGCCAATTCAAGAGTGAACTGTGAAAATCTAAAAAGATTCCGCACGTTTAACTATTTGTCTGTTTGTTTGTGACAAAATGTTGCATATAAAAACGTAATGGAGCAAATGTACTTTATCACGACTTAAAGGCTGACTTCCAAAACCCAATTGCTACTCTTAGCTCCTCCCCAGGCAACGCCTAGGAACGAGGTTGAATTCTGTGTCAAACGTCGAAATTCTCAAGATATTGGGAATTACAATCTTGGACATAACTGGTTGAGACCAAGTTTCTCTTTATACACAAAATTCGCGCGTGCTCCTTTGATAAATTGCCTGTTACAACATGTTGCACTTTTTAAACACCCAAGGGGTCATTGTACGACTTGTCAATGTACAATAAATTTGAAATATTTCATGCGATGTTCTCAACTGTTCTGTCCAAGATTATTATAGTAATAAGGGGAGGGGAGAAAGACTGGCATCCTCGTCCCATGCTGAATGTTTAACTCACCTTTTTGCAGACAAAAATCGTCTTGTGATCTCCCTACCCTCTCGAAGAAAATGTTTAGCCTCTCTTACAGCTCCTTGAAGCAAATAAACTTTGCCGATTTCCACATAACAACAAGACAGTTCACTTAACAGAGACCAATGGGATAAGTAAGCTGCACGTTCTTTCTTTTGATTGTTCAGGCCAGCAACTGATAGGAGAAAAAATCAATTCATAAAATTGTTTTAAATAATTAAATAAATAAAATAATTAAAATTGAAAAACAACCATCTTCATACTGGAAAATTTTACTCCAGGCTTTCCAGGAATTGGTGTGCAGTTCTAGGATTTCTCTAATAGTTACCAGGTACAAGGACCACTACTGTTATATATATTATAAGGAAATCCTATGACAAGAATTACAATTATAAGTTTAACATAAAGCTGTATACTTGATCGTATGAAGTCGAGCCATTGTGGATCAAATTGTAATTCAGTGAAGCCAAAAGCTATACTAATTGCAGGGATGTAAAGTCCTAGGTAAAAGACTACAGACTTAAACTTCAAGGTTTCATTACTTAGGTTTTACACTAGATTTTATCCTAAGGTTTTAATCTGAAGATGACTTTTAATAAAAAATGAAGTAACTTAATTTTACATAGATTTAGTTTTTCACCTAATAGGATACATTTTATACCATAGTTTTTGGCCGCACTCGATTGAACTAATTAAGTAGCTGAAAGTTCAATGATTGGGATATGTTTGAGTTTGATTAAACTGAATTTACTGTATAGTGAGCGAAAAAAACTGCAAATTTAAGACTCTTACATTCAATCCCTGCGCCATTTTCGACAAAATGTTTCACTAAAGCCTCAGCGTATTTTGTTGAATCCGACAAATAATCAAAATAGTTGGAACCATCGGTATCTTGAGAAGAAAAACACGACAATTTAAGTTACACATTTATATGGTCAGATCGGTCAGATTTTAGAGGTTGGCACTGGTGTAACCGGGAAACTTGGATGAAATAAGGAGGAGTTGACCCAGATCATTGCATCAACAGAAAGAATTGAAACTTGGATGAAATAAGGAGGAGTTGACCCAGATCATTCCATCAACAGAAAGAATTGAAACTTGGATGAAATAAGGAGGAGTTGACCCAGATCATTGCATCAACAGAAATAATTGAAACTTGGATGAAATAAGGAGGAGTTGACACAGATCATTCCATCAACAGAAATAATTGTTTTGAAGGAAGAAACACCTTCACATTATAAAATCATTTTAGATGATGAAAGTCTGAAAAATCGCATTGCGTTATGTTGCTAGCTGCTTACTAAATTCCCTTCATATTGGTGGATCTCAATAAGCGTTGCCGGGCAGCAGATGGTGGTCAACTTCAGACCTGTTGATACAAATTAAACTACATCTCTCAATTTTGTACAATTCCTTCAAACAGAACATTATTATATACAGTGAAAAGAATTAACATTATTTTCTAACCCTGATGCATGACTATCTGTTAACCATCTGCTGTACGATCATGCTTAGTGAAACCCACCTATTAAAACATTGGAGTTCTAAGACAAGTCAACAGTTGGCGACCTAATCTTAAACTGCATCGCGTGAATTACACTGCGACAAAGACAGGTTAAAATACTGTCTAAAGTCGTAAAGATCTTAAAGGGGAAGTCAAGTCCGTTCTGCGCATCTTTTCTGCGCATTATGTGAGGGCCCTCACCATTGGAATTTTAATTGAATAACGCATGCGCATTTCGTGCATTTCGCATGTGATTATGTATTCAAAAAACAACATGGAGGAAGGCGAAAGCCATCCCGAAATGTTGTTAGCGGCGAAATTGAGGGAATTAGTGTTGTATCCAACGAAGATAAAAAGGCCAAACGAAAAAAATATTTAGCGGGAAGGGATGCGACAAAGATATGTCTTTATCAGGAGCAATTTATGCGATGGCGACAGTTAAAAGACGAGCTAAAAGTAAAAAGTCAAGACGGACAAAGAATTAGTAGCTAGGCAGCTAGCGCCTGCTAGCCTTGCTTCTTGACAATTATATTTCAAACACGAAGCAACTCCTAACAACAAGGTAAGAAATATAGATTGTAGTTTAACGAATAATGGATAAAAGCAGTGTTTTTATAGAGATCTACAGTGTCTGTTTATATTATAATTTTGTAGTGACGCGGAAACCCAGAAGTTGAAACTTGCAGCAGCTGATCCATGAAGGATTGCAACCAATATTGCTCTAGAGCCCAAACCTTAAAAGGAAGAGCTGTTTGTAAGACATCAATCAAGATTTACAAACTGATTTATGGTTTTGCGTAATGTCTTGACAACCAATTGGCTCCATCAAACCATATATTGATACATTTCTGTCTTCTATACACTATTATGCACTAGTCAATTGAAACCCTGACTCCCCGAGAATATGCAGGGATATTTTAACAATCCCGGCCTAAAATTTTGTCCATTTAAATTACCCCACTTTCCAAAGTCTAGCTTTCCATGTAGTGTTCTGATCAACCATTATTAATATCAAAATGTGCTGTAAGTTACCGGAAGCTGACACAGAAGAAAGTCGTACATTAAATATCAGGCTATGCAAGCGTTAATTCCCAGCCTTTGAGCCTAGCCTTTGTGTCAGTGTTAAAACCCCCGATAGCAGAATAGCAACGCTTATTAAAACTCTCTATTTCCCCCTGCAAAATCATGTTAAAACCCTACATATGCCTGAGGGTGGTGGTGGGTTTTCAATTGACTAGTGCATTATGGTGCTGTACAGATTCTGGGGTTCTTGATGTATGGTCAGATAATCAATAAATCAGGGATTATCCACAATTTTTCAACATTTTAAAAAGTAACCAAAGCGAGAGAAAGCGGGAGATGGGAAGGGGGGGTTGATGGACTATTTACTCTATTCAAAATTTATAAGAGAAAATGTGAGTTATTATCATTCAGTGGTGATTCACCCTTCCCTGATCAAAGGTCACTCCCTGCTTCATGACCAAAGCCTACTTAGCACCTCCTTATCAAACCAAGCTGGATCCACTCCAGGGCATATTTTAAGGATTTCTAAGTGGGGGGCCATTTGTGAAAAAGGGCCCTTAATCTGAGTGCTGAAGGCGCGAGCCCTGTAGGGGTCAGGGGGAGTTTTTTCCAGGGAAAGTTTTGAAATCTGGAGCTCTGAAATTGCCAAGCCAATAGTATTTCAATGTTTTAACTAAAACTTTAAAAATGTCTAACTATATAAGCCATAAAAACAATATTTCATTAAACACAGACAAATCATTTACTCTGTAAACGACCCAATGTATAAAGGGCCCAGGGAGTGGGGGGCCAATTTTGTGTGAGTGGGGGGCCAATTTTGTGTGAGTGGGGGGCCATCAAGAGGCCTAACAAGTATATATGTTAAAATATGCCTTGATCCACTCCTGCTGGCAAGTAAAATTGTATGGTGTTAGACAGAATAAAATACTAAAGTAGGGCGTACCTGGGTGCATTGCCAGCTAATGGGTTAACAAGAGACGCTCAGTCTGGCAGATAGTTTTGTTAACCCATTAACTGGCAGTACCCTAGCACTGGCAAGTCAAATCGTCTGGTATTAGACAGAATAAAGTACTAAAGTATGGCATATCTGGGTACATTGCCAGCTAATGGGTTAAATTTCATTGAAGAGGTTTTGCAATTGTAAAAAGTCAAGCACTATTCAACAACCTATAATTTTCACACCAGAGGATCAACATTTAAATGTATGCTTTGTGAGGGGGAGAGAGTTGCAAAAATCTATGTTTTGTATGCTTTTGAAAATTTTGGTGATTGCATATGTAGCATATTTTTATAATCTAATCTAATTATACAAACAAATTTGTTCCAAATAGTTAAATGAACTGATAATTTTTTATGTGTAAATATATTATATGTAATAATTAAAATATATATGATTCTGTCTTTAACAAAAAGAAATTGTTGAACCAGAATTTACTAAATACATTATACAAGTCATTTATTGTGTATTGCCAATAACACTAAAGTGTAGCTGGCCGGAAACCTGTATAAACTCCATTGGGACTTGGGAGAAGGATACCTTGCTCTTATTGCAAGAACACAGCAACTTGTCACCACTACTCTGTTGCCCCTTCCCAAACGCCCATGCTGCCATAGAACAAACTGTCTATATGCAGAATGCCTAAAGTGTTCATTGTTTCTGGGGTGTTCCATAACTAGAATGTCCTCTCTATACCTCATTGCAATGTCCTCTCTATACCTCATTGCAATGTCCAAAACATTTGCATCCAGGACAAGCTGGTTGAACAAAGGGTTTGTTGTCACACAAGGCATAACTCTTTTTGAACAAGGTTTGTTTTCATCTTGGGTGGGCATTGGTGCTAATGGCCACAAAAACACCATTCTGGACTTGTGATGGAGGGTCTGGTTGGGATGATTCATCCTGTCCTTACCAACACACCCTATAAACATTAAAATACATGTACAGACTGGGGATCTTACACCATCAATTTGATCAGTGGGTATAGAGTGTGTTTACACAGCGAGTAGACACAATCACTTGAAACAAAACTATATACTGTAGTGGAAAAATGATATACAACTATTAAAAGTGCCATCTCAACAAAATACTATGTTATCTTCAACACATATATATGCATATATTGAAATTAATCACATGTACAAGTACAGATACATTGCCAATTTATAAACTGTAGCTACTAAATTAGGGGGAAAAATGGATGATTTGAAAATATATATGCTACCTGCAGATGCTGCTCGTGGGTCAGTAGACGTTTTTTCGGCGTTTTCCTCCACACACAATCTCCCATCACCTCTGGCTCTTGGTCCACCACGTCCCCTGGTTGTTTCTGTCGCATTTCCACAGTTGCAAGAAGATGCTTTGCCAGTTTTTCTCTGACCGCGTGCACACGACCTCTCGCTTGCTTTGCACTTGGTTCTGGGCTATCCATCTCGTCGCTGTACTGTCTTGTAGATTCCGTCGATTTAAACACGAACTTCTGTCTGGGAGGCAAACGGAAGAGCAATACTGCCCTTTTCCATGACATGAACATACTGCCATGTTTATATCCACATTGGGAACTTGTGCAATGTCCTCGATTTGACTGCGCTCGATTTCATCTACTGTGCTTCGACTTTCGTCCATTGTTATATAATGCGGCGTGGCTTTTTTGTGTTTAGCGAGGAAAGGTGGCATTTCGTTTTACTTCCCATGAAGCAGGTAAAAAAATACTGTAAGTATTGTAAAAGGACCACACACAAAGTCACTAAAATCCAGGTGAGAACAACAAGAGGCAAAAGGCTTCATGTAAGACAGTTATAGTGTATCAAAATAAAGGATGTAAACAATGCGCAGAACAGATGCGCAGAACGGACTTGACTTCCACTTTAATGATCAACCATTAATATAAAAGTGCTCTTGGCCGATAGAAGATAAATTGATAAAACAATAAAAATAATAGACTGAAGATGTGGTTTTGGTCGAAACTACCTGAAAATGATTAAGAAAACGTCAACTGACGTTTCCAGCGAAGGTAAGTAGTCAACCTCGTTCCCAGGCTCTTTACCTACGCTCACCCCCGCTGCGGAAAAGACCCTGGTTCAGGCTGGTCACGTGACACCTTCCACAGCTTTGTCCCGTGGGAGGGTAGGCTAAGACGCGTAAAGCGCAAAAGTCATTTCCGGTAGAAATAAGCGTGTTCAAAGGAGCGGTAAAATTGCAAATAAAGGCTATAAATCAACAAAAAATCGCTTTTAAAGATGTAAAAGGGCTCTAAATTGAGTTCTAAATTGAGTTTATAAAATAGCACAGAAGCCTAAAGTAACAGTAACAGTAACAATAGTCCATAACAATTTTTTTGCCACAAGAAATTAATAAACAAAGCAACTACAGTATAAACTATTGGGCAACCTTACATGAACAGTATAACAGTCAAAACTGGAGTAAAAACAATTCCTAACTCAAACTTATTAGTCGAAAAGATACTTATATATTGTAGAATATAGAATTACAAGTTTGATATTAAATAATTTAAAATTTGTTTTGTCTTTTGAAACGAGCGAAGCGCCGAAGAGATTGCGGTTTGAAATTTCTCTTCTACAAATGAAGTAACACTGACTGACCTAAACCTTGTTACAGACGAGCAAGTTTTCATACGACAAGTTTTATTTACTCGTCTGTATGCATGGGCAAAAGTGCACTTCGCCACTTGTCATTGAGAAAAAATTGGCAAAATTTAGTACCCAAACAAACGAGCAAGTAAAACTTGTCATATGAAAACTTGTCATAAAACTTGCTCGTCTGTAACCAGCTTAACTAGTTCAATCAAATAAAAAATCTACCTTGTCAGTTTAATCATAGGTTTAATGCACTGAAAACCAATAGCGAAAAATAAATTGACCAACGTTTATGTTACAATTAATGTCAATGGCAACATGATTCGAACATTATATGTACAAAATAAAATGCCGATACAGCTAAGTAAACATTGGCAAACGCGTAAAAAGCTTTTTCACGTCTATTCTATTGTTCTCGAAATTGACATAATTTGTAACAAGCCAAAGAGTAAACATGATATATTCAAAATAAACTATAATTTACCCCCGTGTTAGCATCGCTATGGACAATATAAAATTGCGCACGGAACAACTCAGCAAAAACTGATATGCATTTATAAAGCTTTTCCTTTTTTTTCAAATGACAATTAAGTAAACTGTACAATTATAATTTACCTCCGTGTTAGCGCCACTGTCGGCCACTAAAATTGTATTAATGCGCTGCAAAAAACTCAACTCATGGCATCGTTTGAACATTATGACGCTGTTAATCAAACATAACGGAGCGATCTTCTTTTCCGTGTTGTAGTTGAACTCCAACAATTCAGATAGAATTCTGAATACTATACAGGATACTCGTCCACGATATAGCCTCCAAAGAGAACGAACTCATTCCTTCAAAATTTATTTTACGAAGAACGGACTTCGTGTCTCTAACTGCCACATTTCTCAGTTCGTCATTGACGGTATTTAGGACATCCGTAAACGGGACGGAATCATACGACGCGGTTTTGGAAACAGGATCGTTGACAACCTGTAGTGTATACGAGATATTTAGAACCTTTTATTGTCTTTTAAACTTTACTCTTTAGAGTTCAGTGTATACCGCAAATGAAATTGGAAATCTACACATAAATTATAGTATAGAATATCTCATTACATAAATGATGAATCATATAACAAATATAACATACCTCGAATTGTATAGTTTCTTTGTTGGATGAAAATGACAGGCTTCGGGAGTTCGGGTTGATCGCACTTTGCCTTCCAGACTAGTTCTTGCCCTTTTCTCCTCCGTGATTCGCGTTGAAGGCGAAATATCAATACATCTCTTTGTTTGCATCATAGTTTTTTGGTTCCCACATATCATGCTTTGGAATTTTCCAGAATTATCCAGTCGTCTTTCACCAGGTCGGCACACAAGACGAGGAAGGGAGTTCTCTCACCATAGACCGCTTCAGCAAAGGCCAGTAGTTTGACATTTGCTTTATTGTATAGGTTTTTTGTATATTTTGGCTCATATATACCGCAACAAAGTCGACACATAGACTCGGAGTTTGAAATTAATTTTCCGTATATCCTTTTCGGTGTTTCCTTAAGTTGAGCCATTGCTAATCTGGACAGGTGAGCCCATGTTTTTGTATTTATTACGCCATTATTCACTCATACATGAATGTAAAATTGACATGTTTACTCAACCACCCCTCCCTCAGTGTTTTCAAAGCGCTAATTAAAAACACCCCAGATTCTGGGGTGTCACGTGACCAGTCTGAACTAGGGTCTTTTCCGCAGCGGGGGTGAGCGTAGGTAAAGAGCCTGGGAACGAGGTTGGGTAAGTAGTTTCATTAATGATAATCAGGTCGTTCCGATGAAACCTGAACAGCTTATTGTGGAATACTATCTACATTGGACCTCCACATTTGAGATACAAAAGAGAATGTACTGTACATTATAAGGTACAAACCTTCAACTTTGCACAGGGAGGTCGGAAGTGATAAATATCTAACACACAATAGTTTAGCTTTCACAAGCACAAACTCTATTGTGGTTCCCACATTTCCTTTTGCCTCATCAATAACAGCTTTAACAAGTTGCCATCCTTCGTCATACTGAAAAAATCAGAATTTCATCCGATGATGAATATTTTAACTTCACTATACTTTAAACATTATACAAACAAAACGTCCAGAAGAAAAAACAATTGTTTTCATTATTCTGTAGAAGATTTAAAAAACAAAGGGTTTTCAAACAATGGCAGAGGTCCAGTTTCTACGTTGATACAAATACCTGAGTGTACAAGCATACATAATATATATGAACAAATTAATCGTATATACAGTACACTGTAATTAGTGACAAATGTAACTGAAAAAATGAAAAATATAATGAATAAAACGTGAGATAATATTTTACATCTTACCAATCCTTTGCACAGAAACAGCTGACTCTTGGCAAGAGAAAATGTATATCTGGTGATCGCTCGACAATCTTCACCAATTCTTGATATGATCTCCTCACACTTGTTGTGCAGCAGTTCAGCAGCAGGGATATTTCCTTCTTCACACAAAGCTTGTATAGCCAGGGAATTAGCAACAACCACAGTTTGTAAACTTTCATTATCTCCACAGCGAGTTGCAAACGTCGTCAAAACAAGCAAAGTGTGAATCCTAATGAGGGGCTGAGAAATGAACAATTCTAAAATTAATATTTAGTGAAGGGCTTTACATTTTATAAGAAAGGTTTAGATCCAGTGGAGGTATTAATAATACGTGTAAAAGTTCTCCAACAGGGCGTAGTTGTCAGAGCAATCATCTTCATCTCTAAGATCGGAAGGTTTTATTCTGGCTGTACACTATATTCGTGAAGAGAAACATGCAGTCAACGCTCTGTAGAAAATGGTTAACTTGGTTTTCTTCACAGGCACTCCAGTTTCTTCCCACGGACAAGGTTGGCCATTGGGTTTGGGTTTAGTTTATTGTGTTTACCACTCTGAGGTGGACGGGAAGCCTTAACAGGTTTTGCAACCCAATTGACAAAGGTTCCGAGGGTTAGTTAGTGGTTAGTGCCTAAGAGTTCGTTTTTAGCAAGGGAAGAAAACCGGAGTACCCGGAGAAAAAACCCTCGTAGCACAGGAGAGAACCAACCAATCTCAACTTACACGAGTTTATCAAGCACACTGACGTCACCCAACCTGAGTAAATCCGTGCCCTTGACCTGCTGTATAGCCGGCTTAACTCAGAGGTAAGGGCAGCGCGCTGACCGCATCTGCCAACCGTGCTTCCCATAGTACAATATTAGTACATTATTATTAGTACATTATTATTAGTACATTATTATTAGTACATTATTATTAGTACATTATTATTAGTACATTATTATTAGTACATTATTATTAGTACATTATTAGTACATTATTATCATTATCATTATCATGATCATTATTATTATCATTATTATTATTATACACTCAATTATTATTATATAACACTTCAGCAATAGCGAACTGTTATCAATGTGTATCCTGGGCTAA
The DNA here is from genome assembly GCA_016169945.1 of Trachythela sp. YZ-2020. Classification (NCBI taxonomy): domain Eukaryota; kingdom Metazoa; phylum Cnidaria; class Anthozoa; order Malacalcyonacea; family Clavulariidae; genus Trachythela; species Trachythela sp. YZ-2020. The sequence continues at coordinate 7,005,249 of JADLSH010000369.1, forward strand.
TAAAACCTAAATTATAAAACTCATTAAGAATTAACAAAATAATATATTTACAAGGGGGCTCTATATATATCTGGAGTTAGAATTTCTGATGTTCGGCTTATGTGAAAAGTGCACTGGAAAAGTGAAGCCAATATGGCGGAAGTTGACGTCCAAAATCTGTGAAGGTCGTAAACAGTTTCATACCATTTTCCCCGAAGTCAAAACACGAAATTTTGGATCACTCCCTGCAGCCTTGTGACAACCGCGCAAACAAAAACAATAGAAAGGGACTGGTACTGGACGTCAATTTCTCACTGATTTCAAATGGCAGGTCATTGTAAACTTTTGCTCTCATCAAAAATTATTTCCTCGCGTTCTCAGTTCTAATATTTGGGAGTCGTAAAAGTACTATCACAACTGTCGTAAAATTAAATAGCCTAGACATTGACAAGAAATTGCAATAGCAACATGAGCCCGTGTAGCGAGTGTTTCCACACGATTTTGAGTTCGCCCGACATATAAACCATGAATCATATTGACATTACCTACCATGTTAAGAAAACCATATACAGAAGAAACGATCTGTAACATCCAACATGTCTCACTTTGAGAATAAATATCAAGCTGTTGAGAAAACAAATGTCAGGTTTTAGAAGACATTTTGAACAATGAACACGCACGCAGGAATAATTTTCATAGTCACTAGATATTGTGGCAGTAAATGTCGCCAATCTTTTTTCAAATTACAAGAAATCAAAGATTTGGATGCAAGCAGTGGAATCCCGTTGGTAAACTTGCTACAAATTAGCAGCTGAAAGAGCTACCCTGAATTTATTTTAAATAAAGATTTTCATTCATTTTCATTCATTCAATTTGTAGAACAATAAATACCTTTTTGTTTGCTTTGACTACTTCGGTTACCAACTCAGTCCATTCGTTCACCGCCAAGTGTAAGGAAAGCAAGAAGTCCGGAGTTAAGCTCAAGAAATGTACCTAATTTGGGAAATCAGTTTAAATAACTTCAAAATGGATAAGAGTAGAATAGAAACCGTATTGGAGTCAACGGAAGAAAGAAACGTTGACCAGGTGTTTTCGCTAAACTGTGCGTTATTTAACAATGACATAATAATCTGAGTTCAATCTACCTTTTCATTGGTCGATGACGCACGGATGACGCCACTTCAGTGACGTAATATTTTAAACCAATCACAGCCTCTCAAAAGCATCATGAACCAATGACGGGCGTCGTCCAGTATATATCATGGATCACGTCAAATGGCGTGCAAATTTCATTCCGTCGCGCTTCAAAGCCCCAAAATGTTTCGGTACGAGCTTAGTTTAGCGAATTTTCCAACTTATTTAATATATAAAACAAATAGATAACATTTTGCCATTTTTTGTTCAGTTATAGATACACGGAGGACGTCATAACGTGGTAAGAACATCAGTGACTCACTCGCCCTATTAGCGCCAGGTTTTTGAACTAACTGAACAGACAACGGCAAAATGTTATCTATTTGTCATGAATCGTGGCTCTCGCCCTTTGAAAATGCACAATGATCTTATATTATTATATAAATACCTGAGCAGTGACATCAGAGCTAGCTGGCTCTTCTTCCTCACACAAATCATTAGTGCATTCCTTAATCTCTTCCTTCGTTTGTTGTACAGCTATTGAATATTGTAGAATAAACCGCCAGAAATAAGATGAAGCTAAGATATCTTTAACCATGATTAATTCCGATTGTTCATGTAGCATTTCAGTGACATCTGTGATAAGGTCTTCACAAATGTGTAAGCCATCACTGCAAGTAATCAAATATACAATGGAATAAATGTAAGCATACTAGGTATAACGAATGCATAGTAATGAAAAGTACGGGTGATAATTAGAATCCATATTCTATTTTGCCATAATTTTAAAATGGCATCTGTGGTAATATTGTAAATTGTTCATCGCAGGAGCAATGTCATCTGAATACTTGTTTTTATCTATTTTTTGTATAACACAATTTCACTTTTTACTCACTCGTACGTGCCTTATAAACTGAGTTTTTACCTTGATGTGAACCTATCATTCGTTGCATGGTCCAACTATAGACTACAGCTACAGGTGACTTACCTTACACTTGAACCAGCATCATTCAATTGCATCGCCATATGATACATTACTTTCACTTTCTCCAACCTCATAAGGAAAGCGTTTGTCACATCTTCACGCCGCGTGTAAAGATTGAATAGTTTTTCGACTACACAAAGTTGATCAGAAGGTGTACAGTACCTAGAACAGCACAACATACGAGTAGTAAGATGTTGCGCTCAATAGAGATTATTCTTAAACATTTTCCTTTATTTTTCAGAATTGGGTGCATTGAAATGATCTGCCATTGTTGATAACATTTCCTTGTTGCATGTTGTTAATAAATGAAGCCTGGTTTTCATTAGCAATACAAGTGCAAGCACAGGAAAAGACAAAACAAAGAGATACAATGAGGTGTGCAACGTAAGCTTCGACATAAGCGCAAGCATAAGCGTAAAAAGCCATGTTACACGAGGTAATTTTTGGTTTTTACGCACGATAGCATTGGACGGTTTCATCCATTAAATTACATGCAGTAAAAACTCTATATCGCAGCGAAACTCACCCGACGTGTAAACATGTAGGTCGGGTAAAAGACAGATGCACGTCTACCACAGTGACTACTGTATATAGATTGAAATCATGTATGAACATGCAAAGGAATACAATGGAATTATGTATTACCCTTTTTTCTTGTAACATTCCAATTCCATTTTAAGAAGCAAACAGATTTGTTCTTCGTTAAGATTTGGACCCTTAAGATCTCTGCAGTTATCATCAAGGTTGCTTAAAATGTGCGATAACAATTATATTAGAACATATTCTTCCAACAGTCTACTCTAAACTTAGGAAGAATGCAATCAACAACGTAGAGGTTTGTACAACTAACTCATGTTATTGATTCATCTCCAGTTAGTCGTACTGTAGACGTTTTTGTACAATTGGACCATGCCTCAATAAGAGGTGTGGGATAGGTTAGGTATTGTTTTGGACTGTATTCCATGTCGTCTGTCATGTTGATCCTGTTGTAAGGTTGGTTTACATTCTCCAAGTTTCTGTTATCACAGTGCCGTCACCTTGCCTAATAAATCCTTGGCCAAACGACTCCTCAACTAACTTGTTTTAAATTTCTTTTGACGTCTTTGAGATAAACTGTACTTTGATCAAACTATACTTCATTCAAAAAATGTTGATAGTGTAAACAAGCCCCAAAGAGAATAACACAAATAGAAAAAAATTACCATCTTTGAATTTTATGTACATCCTTTTCATCATTTAGTTGCTTGATAGCGTTATGTTTTCTACTTGACCATATCATCACATAGTCTAATTCCTTTACATCAACGAAATCGTCTATAGACAATACATAGTACTGACAGCAGAGACTCATAGTACGTACAGATTCCAACCAATGACCTTGCTTTGACAAACAGCCTGACAACAGCTCGTACCTTTTATACAATGCCACCTATCAAGCAAATATTTAATTATGAAATAAATGGACTATTATTATTATTATCTAGAGCAAACATCACAGTAGTACAGCGCATCACTGTTATATATTTATTATGTATTGCTACAAAGATTTACCACCTACATTTTACTGCCTTCATCGCGCCTGCGGTTGTGTCCAAGTGCGACCGTCCTGTGGGCACCATGCGCGTAAAGTGCGTATCCGTTCTGCTGGGAGTCTCGCATCTGCGACAGTCGGACGCAGACAATAAAAACCTACATTTTTGTGGAAGGTAATCGCCAGAACGTGTACATATCAATTCTCGGCAGTCAGCACGCGTACCAAACGAAAGCGTTAGCAGGGCGTATACTTGTACATTACAATAAACAACCAACCTTAGTGATCGCGTTACTTTCATCATACTTTGCAAGATACCACTTGCTACCAGCCTCACACGACAGACGCGCAAGAGATGTAGCGTCATTGATTTGACCACAGTTGAAAAGCATTAAGCCAATATTAAATGCATTACAAGCATAATGAATATATTGATCTAATGCTGCTGGGACTTCTTGAACTACGCCATCTAACATCTTCATTCCTTCGACCATAATGGCAACATAGTCACGCTTTGTTGCAGCTTTCCTAAAATCAGAAGAAAAAATGCTGTTTATTCATAAAACGAAGCAAGCAAGAGGATGTTCGGGTTGTCTGCTTTATATTTATAGCTGCCGGTTATTAAATATAGCTGCCGGTTATTTTATATAGCTGCCGGTTATTTTATATAGCTGCCGGTTATTAAATATACCATGAGTTGGATTGTTAGGTCTGTTGGCTTGCTGCCCATCCAGCTTTAATACTTTTCGTCCCACCCACCCACCTCATTGGGTACATTCTAGGGTGCTGTAACTGCAGGGTTGCTTACATTAGCATAGTGTTTCTTTGTTGCTGTCAACCGATAGCGGTATGCATTGCAAGTGTTTATCGGTTGCTGTAAACTGATTGTTAGTGTTATTGGTTACCGGTACTTAAACCGGTGAGGGTATGCTTTGGAAACAACTTCAACCAAAACAAGATTTGAAAGATGTGTAATATAATTTGGTATTTTACCTGCCATTTTGCGACGTCTTTACAGTTCCAGTGTTCAATATCTTGAGAACGACAGTACTAATAAGATATAGCATGGCAAGTTTTGGTTGCACAATCGTTTCCCAGGTATTGCAGGTTGAAATATACTGATCAGATGTCATCTTAGATTTAACATGACTTTGAATACTGTAGCACACCAACAGAAAATCATAGAGAGCAGACATAACTTCTGCAGGGATCTTGACCAAATTATCCGACGTTTTTTCTGATGTTCTGAAAATCTTATTGAAGATGCATCTCAGGTAGTTAACCGCAAGAAGAATCTGACTTTCCATATACAGGTTTGAATCCAAGTTTCTCAACGCTTCAGATGTGCTAGCTAACCGTTTTTGAATCGCACTCCATTTCAAATCGAGATCATACTGGTGGTTATCCAGCTCCTTTTCTTCTTTCAAACGAAAGCATAAAGCAAATAAAAGGATTTGAATGATACATTGAAAAACACTGAATCTTCTTTGAGGACTCACACTGTTCTTCATGTCTTTCCTGACAAGACGATTAAAACTTCTCAACAGTTCATGAACATGAGATGGGATAACAGACAATTTACAACAGGTAATACACAAATCCTCCAATCTGGAATGTAGTTGCACACTCTCGTGAAGCTGACCATCAAGTAATGTAACGACTTTGCTTAAAAGACTCAGTAGAAAGATTTGTCCTTCCCGTCTTTCAGACGAGCCAGTTACTTCAACCTGAAACTGCTTTCCTGCTTGCAAACCACGTTCGATGATAACACGTACGTCTTGTTTAGCAACAGCTAACAAATCAATGGAGTTTTCTCTCAAAGACAATGCAAGAAGAGCCCTCTGCTGTTTATCCATCGTCTTAGGCAGTTTAATAGCAGCATTCCATAAATGATCTGATATTTGTTTGCATAATCCTGTTGAATCCTTATCTTGTCCTGATTTCATAGCTGTTCGTGTCATATTAACAAGAGAACGAGTAATAGGAAGTAAATGACTGACGCTGTTCTCCTTCAAGGCATTAATGATTAGATGGAAGAACAGTTTAATAATGCCAGAAATTGAGATTTCAGATGGTAATGTTATACCACTTGTAATCAATTTCGACAACATATCGGCACCTGGAAAATAAGTGACAAAAATTATTTGCCGTACAAACCACACTATCCCCATTTCTTTTCCGCATGTTAATATAACATTTAATGAGTGATCTTGTAATCAGTTTTACCGACACAATAAATTGAGATTGAACAGTAATCATTACCAACTGCATGAATTTTAATAGCCTGGGAGATTATTAACTATACTTTGTAGTCGAATAACAAGCGGTAATAAAGCGCGGGCAAACGGCAAAATAAGTTAAATAATAATTTCTTAATGCTGTTATCTCCAAGTCTCACCCACAAATATTACCATTACGGTGTCACTTAGACTTGCTCCAATTCTGTCTCTTAAAGGGGTTTTTATTGGGGAGTTATAAAGGATTGGGGAGTTATAAAGGATTGGGGAGTTATGAAGGATTGGGGAGTTATAAAGGATTGGGGAGTTATAAAGGATTGGGGAGTTATAAAGGATTGGGGAGTTATAAAGGATTGGGGAGTTATAAAGGATTGGGGAGTTATAAAGGATTGGGGAGTTATAAAGGCGGGCGAAAATGCGGGCGGGAGAAAATTAAGGCGGGCGGAGGGCGAGCGGGAGGCGAGAAAATTGGGAGAGGAGAGACAGTCTTGTTTCCCTTGCAGCGCGCCAAATTTACCGGTTGATTTTTCCACCGGAGGCGGGGCCAGTAACCTGCTGCTCATTCGGAAATAGATTAAATCATAGTTATGATTAAATATGCGCTGTCATAATTATGTAGCTTCAGTAGTGAGAAAATAATCACAGCTGCTTGTGTATGGAGCGACAAAATGCGGCCAGAGATATCAGCAAAGGCAAGTGGCAAGTGGCTCTGCCTACCGGGACAACTAGCTTTCGCGCCGAATTTATAATCGGATTCAAATTCCTGCAAAGGAAACAAGTCTGTCTCTCCTCTCCCAATTTTCTCCCTCCCCCCGCTACCCGCCTTAATTTCCTCCCTCCCGCATTTGCGTGAGCCCTTTATAACTCCCCAATCCTTTATAACCTATATCTATGTTTATGAGCAACTCTAGGTGGGACTCAACAATTGCTGGAAGCTGTCTACAAGTAATTTGGTAATTACTTGGTACATGTACATCATTCATTAGATAGCGGTTTTAATGTCATACACTAAAGTACTATGTATGTATATATACTCGTTTCCAGAGCAAGTGAGCTAAGCAGGGTCTTAGCTAGGCCGTGTTACCACGGCCAAAAATGGAAAAACACGGCAAAGTATAGCGAACGCGGCTTGATTATTAATCTAAAGACGTGTCAAATTATAAAATACTTACAACAGACAGAATTTTCTCCTATTTATGTCGTAAGAAAGTTTGTAAAATCTAGTTTGTGGAAATTGTTAAAGTGATCCGTGATGTTTTCGATCATGTTCAGGTGGATATATGTAATGGCAACCGTATTTGTGTCAAAATAGTCTTAACTGCCAAGAGTCCTCCCTAAAATAACTCATTGTAATGTCAGTGTGACGTATGAGCGTATGCTGGTCTTGTATTTGCTCGTAACGCGCGCATAACTGGAACCGTGCTTTTGGCTAATCTGGGAAATTGGCAGGTACATGGTCAGGAAATTTAGACACACGTCCAAACTCTAAAATCCTAGCTAAGACCCTGGAGCTAAGTCAAGTATTACTGAAGAAAATATTAGTTACTAAGATACCAGGGCGAACTTTAGGTCTTTAGACTTGGAGAATCTATCCCCAGCTACCGGCACAGGCGGCTCTAACCTGAAATGTCAGGCGTCCTCCCGCTCAAGGAGGGCGAACTTTACGTCTTTAGACTTGGAGAATCTATCCCCAGTTACCGGCACAGGCGGCTCTAACCTGAAATGTCAGGCGTCCTCCCGCTCAAAGGCTCTAACGTATTGCATCTCGCTCAACAGAACAGAATGTTAAATTAAATGGTTTGTGATACATGGATCGAAATTTTGAGCGAAAAACTATAAAGTACATATTATGAATTATTTAAGACCTTACCAGGAGCAGACCCTGCTTAGTTAACTTAACCAGAGAGATCATTGACAAGTGAGATCATTGAAAACATTGATGTGGCGGATTGTTCTCACTTTAGGGTTGTAAATAATAACCAGTGAGTATGTGAGTAACCAATGGACCGGTGACTGTGAGAGTAACTATATATTCAATATTTGTAGAATATTTTTTAATATATTTCAAATAATTAGTAAACAAACGGCCTCTTGAAAAACAGCATTTACGCTGAAGGGCTACCGTTTTAAATAAATTGTATAAATAAATAAATAAAAAAAAGTTGCAAAAAATGCAACTAAAGGCCCTGCAGCATGAATCGAATCTGCAGCGCTGTGATTCTGTTAAGGAATACACATTTATTTAAACTCTGAACTTTACTTAAACTGAGTAACAGTTAAATGAGCAGTCCAGTTTACACTCTTTGACCATTTTAGCATTTACTCAATGAAAATAGACAATGGTCACTATGGCTTGCAGCAATTTACCTTCTTTTAGAACTTTCTAGTATTTTCATTTCAACTATATGATTTGATGTTATGACAATTAAGGTCCCTTTGCATTTTAGATCTTCACAGAATGGGTCGTTCCAGAAAATATCAACACTCCAGAAAATTCCTGCTGTCCAGGGAGGGAAGGGGGTAAAATCTACTTCTGATAATAGTAAAATGTATTAGGACATCCAAAGTGGGCCAGGGTGGAGTAGGGTTAACTTCCCCATTTACTCTGTGGGGGAGTGTGGATGTTTTCTGGAATGACCCAATGCACCCACAAGTTTATCAACTACAGTATCTAGTACATATCTATCTATCTATTTACCCTGGCCAAGATGCATTCTGTGAACAGAAATTTGAAAATATCTGGCGTGGAGTTATGACACAAAGTAGGAAACAAACTCTGAATAAAGTTCCATCTACTTCTATTCAGAGTTTGTTTCCTACTTTATTTCATGAGTTATTAAAATGAGTATTTACATGAGTAAATTAAAGTGGAAAGTTCATGTAACTGAACTAACTAGGTCATTCGCACAAAAACTTAATCTTTTAAAGTCCCTTTATTTTTTACCAATTAAGGCAAAGGCAGACTTTTACTTTAAAGTTATACTACCCTCAATCACATATGGGCTCGTAATATGGGAATCATGAGGAAAAACCCTATTCGATGAACTAGAGCGTATACATGTACGGGCGGCCAAACTGATTTACAAGTTGGATTTGCAAACACCAACAGAGGAAGTTCTGGCTCAAACAAATTGGAAACCTCTGGAGAAGTTATACTCTCAGAGATTGTTATTTTTAGCACAAAATTGTTATTATGGTCATTCCCCTATTCCACTACAGTCATTATTTTAAAAATATTTTAGTAATTATAATTTAAGATCGCTCTTCCAAAGCCGAAGACTGATTTTCTAAAGAAATCAATTCCGTACCAAGCAGCAGTTATATGGAACTCCCTAGATAACAATACAAGAGCAATAGATGACACTAAAAGGTTTAAACTAGTAATTAAGAAACTGTCATCATAAGCGATATAGCAACTGTAAGATATTTATTATTGTAGAATAGGATATTATAATGTAAAGTATTATTATAGTGATAGTTAAATGGTACAGTTTGTGTACAGATATGTTAACTATGTAAATGCACGACCACATCAGCTATGCTCATTGCTGTCAATTTAATCGTGTTGAAATAAATGCTTTTATTATTATAATTATTAGTTATGATACATCTCAAGTGGCATTAGCCTTCTTTGAAGACAGATGTGTGGCAAATGGCAGAATGGCCATTATATGCCTGTAGATTTTATTTTAATTTGTGGAGGTAGCCAATCTTTGAATGGAGCTAGACTATGCTGGTGCAGCCGTGGAGTTCTGGGGTCCACTAAGCCAGCCAGAACTAGTAGCCTAAGGACAAGAATGGGTCCTGAAACAAAACTCCAGGTGACTCAGGGGCAGTTTACGAGTTTATGTAATATTTAAGTTGATGAGTTTAGTTGATGAGTTTATGTAATATTTAACAGCCAAATATTACATAATTTTGCTGTTTGCCACAGTGTTTCCTATGAAAAAGAATGGCTGAGAATAGTAGCACGACAGACCTCATTCTTCATTAAGTTCAAGCAATTAGGAATATAGCTAAAAAATGCTACAGTATTTTAAGTGACAAAGCAAATTGTTGACTTTCATGTTATAACTACCTAATTCGTTCACATATTTACTAGGTAATTATATTTGCACTCCCGAATGATGAAAGTAGGCTGTGATTTGAAAAATAGGCACAAGTTGGATAAAATAACGTCTGGGCAGCACAAGATTCTATTCACAGCCAGTCTGGCATACATCTGTGGCAGAAGATTGGTTTGGTTGGGGGGCTAGACAAACTTTGACCAAGGGGGGTACAGGGGCACAGTCCCCCATAAAATTATGAAATATGGAATCTCTTAAATGGCATTTCCTGCATTCTGGGGAAGATTATATATTTAGAAACCTGGTGATTTTGCAAGAATCTGACACCTTCAAATTAAGTTCTAGGGAGCTCCCACTCTGATCTTTTATGGGGGGGGCTTACACTCACCCAAAACAGCACATTTGTAGCAATCCTCTTGAATTTGGTTTCCATTTCCCTGTTTCTTTCCCTTGGATAAAGCTTCAACACAGTATCTTAACAATTTCATACAGAAAGCACCATACTTGCACAATTTTTCATATTCAGTAGGCTTCTTTCCAATATATTTCAAAATATCACAGCCTAAGATTTTCTCAAAAGGGGCTGTATAATTCTGCAAAAGAATTTAGCAAATATTTATAAAATATAGATATTTAAGGGCCGTTCAAACCATTCCAAATTATTGGATGAAAATTTTGAATGAAGTCAACGTGATCGAACATCAACAAAATGTTGCATCAAAAAATGTTGGATGATGTTGAAACAACTTAACAACATGCTAGACTGGTTTGAACGAGCCTTAAGATGGCATCCTACAGATATCTTGGGCCTTAAGATGGCATCCTACAGATACCTTGGGCCTTAAGATGGCATCCTACAGATATCTTGGGCCTTAAGATGGCATCCTACAAATATCTTGGGGCTATTTATACTAAAATTTAATAGTGAACGAAACTCGACAGTCGACATGACGACATGAATATTCAAAATACGAACCTTCAAATCTTGCAATTGCCGAGCCTCTCCCTTCAAAATCTTTTGTAGTATTCTTTCTCCCTCCATTTCATCCCACTTTTGGCAACAAGATTATCACATTTTAGGTTTAAAACAGTACATTTAAAACAAACAAAATTGGACTCAGAAGGCCGCCATATTTCTATTTTTCAAGATTGGCGCCAGTGCTTCCAGTATTCCTTCATTTCCTTGCCACTAGTTCTGAAATTCCTTAATATTCCTTTAAATTTCTTAAAATATATTTTAAAGCCAGATGTTCATCCATTTAGTTTTCTTAGCATCCTCCGCAATGTAAAACGTTGAAAGTTTCTCTAATATTATATTGTTTCTCTAATATTATATTGGATTAGTTTTTTAAAACATTTCGTCGGATTTGCATGAAAAAAACAGTTAGGTCTACGTATCCAGTCAATACTTTTCTTCATATTTGCGGGACTGGAACGGAGAGTATTGTGGATTTCAAAAGATTTCAACAAATTTAGCCGGAATTTTCCACTATCGTCGTGAATGGGCATTTGACAATCTCATTAGAAAATGCAACAAAAACTGTCCTGATAAGTACTACGAATTTCTTCGAGTTTTCCTAATTTTTCCTCTACTTTCATCAAATTTCAACGGATGTACGAGGTTGACGTGCAAGACAGACAAAAATTATCAGTCAATTAAAAATTATAAATAACAATTTTATTAAGTATTCTTTATAAATACAATTGTTTAATATCTCCATGACTAAGAATCTCGAGGTTTATTTCCATGACCAACTTTGCCAGGAGGAACGAAGACGGGAGAAACTGGATGTATTGAAGTATAAAGTCACCAAAATCATTACCTCTCTCCCGGCAAAGCAAGACCATATAAACAGGCCCGAAATATACATAGATAAAATTATTCTTGTTGTGTTGCTTAGTTCGCAGCTTGAAAGTAACTATTAAGTTGTTTGTTTTCCTAGTAAAAGTTTTCCCAGGAAAACAACTTCGTACCCAGAACTTTTGCTTCCCGCGGTTGGAGGTAAAATATTCCTCATTCCCATTTGAGCCTCTACTCGTTTTAACCTGCAATACTGACAGCTTAATTCTCTTTCTACAACTAATATACCTACAAAATTTCATATCATCTGATAAAATTTAAAATAAACTTCGTAATATAGATATCTGGCATACTTAAATCTTTTGTAACGTGCGCCCAGGGGAGCACTCCTGCATATCATATGCCGACTGGGAGGTGCGAATTAATGTGGGAAGTTGTTAGATACAAATCTTAACCTATGAAATTAGAAAGCCAATCACACTTTTAATGAACTCAAAAAAGTCCTTGCCAAAATTTCTAACACAAATGAAGTAGCTATAAAGTCCGCCTATTTCATATAGCAAAAAGAGCTTCGCACCTCCAGGTCATCAATATATACTGGAGTACACAAACCTGGCAAGGTGCGAGGTGTATATCTCCGTAATTTAAAATGGCCCTTGTGTTCTATACTATATCGTGCTATACTGATCACCCTATACCACATAACCAATGGAATGCTGCAGCAAAAAATCTGCTTATTGCTGTACCCTTACAATTGTTGTAACGTTATAAGAACCAGGGAACTTAAATTCTAAAAATCTTATGAAATAGCAGTGTTCAATTAAATATATTATTTACATATACTTAAAACAAATATACTCCGTGATCGTGGTCCAAGCAAAATTGCAATTTGATAGGGAATTATGATGTACTAGTTATTTATAATCTAAATATTCCCATTTTAGTTTTCATTGCACTACATCTACAGTCACTGTCATTCAGAGCATTAGGTTGCAACACTATAATTATTATTTGTTAGTTTGTGTGATGTTCGTACTTATACAATAATGTACATACATACTAAGCAACATAGTAAAGACTAAAGGTGACCGACCTTTGATACCCATAAGCATAGTCGAAGCTAAAATATAACTAATCACACACTAACAAATAAAAATAAGGTAAAATCGTTCCAAGAAAGGCGGTAACTGGCTTAAAAAAGTCGTAGCTTGATGTCAACTTACACCAGTAATGGCTAATGCACTATATACTACAATATCTTAGTAACCTTAAGATATTGATTTTCTTGGTGGAGTAGAGCAAATAATAACGTCTCCATCATCATTAGGAGGACTTTGTACAAGTCTTTTCCTGGCTGCTTTTTTAGCTTCAGCCAAACGCTTTCTTGCTTCTTGTCTTTTCTTAGCTTCATCTTCTTTTGAAGATTTCTTTGCGGAGTTAGACGATGTACTTGTTTTGGTTTTAGAACTCTTTCTCTTCGGAGAAATTTTGCCGTCTTTTGGCGTGGGACTTTTTGTAGTCTATATCATAAATTATTTCCGAAATTAGATGTTAGCAAGAAGATATCTTATACGTGCACGAGGGTCCAGTTTGTTTGGTATTCTATTCTACAATAAACTGACATTGTTTTGATCGGTTTTCTCAATATTTTTCATGTAGTTCCGACAAACACCAAGGCAGTTTATTGGAAATAGGATACTCTAACAAAAGTCATTGGACTTTTTAAACTGATTTCTAGGATTTTCAAACGACTACAAATCTCTGGTGATCAATATATATTGTATGAAGGCCGGATAGCGCTCACTAGATATTGGTTTTTACAATTTTCTAAAATTAGTCGTTGGTTATTTATTTGTGGGGTCTATATCACAGACAGTGTATGTAGTTTCTCAGCTTTTTAGGCACTTTTGCAAAGGTATTAAAAAATCACTTTTCAGTTTTGTCAATCTTACTCTTCTTGACTATACATACCTTAGTGTGGTCAACTTCAGGTTCTACTTCAATCCAATTATTTTTTCGCAATTTTTCAATCTTTGCAAAATGAGAGTCAACATCTACAACCTAAAAGGATTCATGCTTTATTACTATGTAAAACGTAAAAAAGGGCAAAAGCATTGGCCACAAAATTGCACATGAAAATAATGTGGAACTTAATGAATTGGCTAGTATAGTATAGTATAGTATAGGGCAGGCTAGTATAGTATAGGGCAGGCTAGAGTTTGAAACCAACCTGCAGCATAACTAGATCCCAAAATCCTTCCAAATCAGTTTTAGTCGGTATTTTTCCATCATCAGAAGTTATTATTAGATCCTTTAATAAAGAAAATACAAATCCTATTAGTATATAACAGACTGAGCTGATGGGTCAATTTTTCAAAACGTTTTTAACCAAAATAAAAGATGTGTACAGTGGTTATTTGGGTAAATTTAGAAAAAGGTTTACTTACTGCATTCAGGTCACATAAATCTTTAAATTGTTTAAATTTGCTTGACAAAAGAAGTCTAGCTTTTCCAGTCGCAGCTCTTATTTTACCCTTCACTGAATAAAAACAAGAAAATATGCACTGAGTATGCTGCCCCATGTTGTACTGGGTCATTCCAGAAAACTCCTACTACAGAGGAAGTTTCTGCTGTCCGGAAGGGGAGGGGGTAAAATCCACTTCTGATAATTCCAATTTCCTCCATGGGGGAATTGTGGATGTTTTCTGGAATGGCCCATTTCAATAAGTCTATGGGTTGTACCCTGGTATTCCCAGTCAGGGAAGTAAATTGATAAAACCATACAGTTCTTACAGCTAATTCAGGTGAAGCGTTCCTATTTTCAGTTCCTAATTCATTTGCAATTTTCCTAATTACATTTGGAACCTTGAAAAATCCTTTTGCAAATCCCTTTACGAACTTTGCAAAGTTCCTCACTTCCTGTTTGAATGCCCTCAAGCGCAAATAAGTTGCTTATTTTGTTGAATTTGAAGTTGAGACTTGAGAGACGTTTTATTTGCATGTAAATATCCTTACCAAGCAATATTTCCATTCATAAATCGATATAAAAGCTGAAAGTCCCAAAAATAATGACTTTCGGTTTTAACTATTTTTACACTGTAACAGGAAGTCACAATTTTGCAGTTCAATGGCTTCCCTTCACTTAACCACTAATACAACGTCTCTCAACTTCGAATTCAACAAAACCAGCGACTTTTTGCACTCAAATTGTTAACAGGAAGTGAGGGGATTCAAACAGGAAGTGAGGGGATTCAAACAGGAAGTGAGGAACTTTGAACACGAAGTGAGGAACTTTTAATTGGTTTAGGAACTTTGCAAAGTTCGTAAAGGGATTCACAAAAGGGTTTTTCAAAATTGCAAATGTAATTAGGAAAATTGCAAATGAATTAGGAACTGAAAAGAGGAACGCTTAACCTGGATTAGCTGTAATGTGAAATATAAAATTAATATTATGTACATGGTCAGTGGCTGAAAGATAGCAAGTTACAAAAGAAACTAAATCGTAACAAGGCATTTTCAACCACAAAAGCCTGATATCATTTTAATTGGGGTAAATTATCAATCATCAAATTCCAGCCATACAGTAAAAGGTAGAGATGAGCCGATATTAAAAAGAGCTGATTTCCGATACCGATTGTTCAAGAGCCGATACATGCCCACCATCGGTCCAAAAAATCAGAAAAACTGATGATTGGTTTACCTGATGCTCATGTTTTGTCGAATTGTCATTTTAGTGTTTTGCTCGACTTAACTTGCAAATTTTGCAATGATCTATTTTTGAGCACGACAAAAGTACAATACAAACAGAAAATAGGCAAGTATTACCAACACTGCGGATGCTTCCTCTCCCCCAAAATAACGTGTCACGTTTTCACATCAAAAATTCATGGATTCGATTGGTCCACGGGAACTTATTCTGAGACTGACCAATCAGATACTGAACAGCAATCAGCCGATGGCCAATTGTGATAAAAAGTAGCTGTTAATCAGCTCTGCTGATGTTTTGCCGCTGATGTTTTGCCGATGATCGGCTCATCTCTAGTAAAAGGTTTGAGAACTGAAATTTGCAACAACAAGAGGGTCAGCGGTCAAAGTGTCGGGCACTGTACAGGGTCTTTTGTGTCACCCATTTTGCTTATTGATGTGCAATAAATACCATGGGTTTGCTATCACATGCATCACTGTAACATGCAACTCCTTTTAATGTGGCTAATCTTCGTTCCATCTTGTTGTAGTTAGCTGAAGGTTTGCAAACACTACATAATGTCTTATAACAGCAACCATTTATAAAGTATAATACACTCTGTGCATGACCAGATCCAAGTCAATAGCTTAATACAGACAGCTGCAATTTTTGATCTTGTTGATGGACATTGGAGAGAGTGTTAAAGTATGTAAGTGGTCAAGTTGCCAAGAGACTGGCCACATTTTAAAAAGTATTTTTATTTTTTTGTCAAGCAATTGTTGCATTAGACAATAGGGCTTAAAAATTGTGTGGATTTTTCAAAAATATGATCTTGAATGCTGTTAAAATAGGTTTTTCAATCATGAAAACATGGTAGAGTCAAAAATACTTTGTGAAAACAAATTAGCAGCTGCAACAGAAAGGGGGGTAATAGGTTGGGACTTGGGAACTCAAATTTGCACACACAAAATATTGCAGTGTCTGCCCACACAATACACAACTTTGTAGAATATGATCCATTACTTTAATATGCATGTAACTACATGCCTGAAACACACACAGTTCTCTGCATAAAAATGTGTGACTCAAAGCCTAAATTGGAACCATGGTATATTTTCAGTGCAAAAACATTTTTAATAGAAACAAATTATATTACTTTGGGCATTATTGACCATTTGCAAACTTACTAGAAGTAACTTAACACTGCAGTTCACGTGTGCTGTGTGTGTGGGTAGCGGCTGCGCTGTGTGCGGTTTGGGGGTGCGGTTTGTGCGGTAATCACACCACAAACAGAAAAACCACTGTGTGTGACCTGCGGTTAACCGCGTATTTGTGTTAAGTCACTTCTAGGCAGTACTGTATATGTAAACCTTGACTTTATTCTTAAAAGAAAGTTGAGGTTATGATATAATAGTACGCTCATGTCATTTTGCAATTAGTCAATACTTTGCGAATGTCTTGAGAAATTATTGACATTTTACTGAACTATTTAACTGACCTCCTAATGATTAAGTCTAGACCATACCTTCTTCGGGGGGGCTGTTCTCCCACATTTGTAATTGAACTGCAAAACATAATTTTGATATTCTTTGTTCTTCTTCGTCAAGTTTTCTTGCAAAATAAACGCCACTACTTTCTTCTCCTATATAATTGTCTAAATCTCCATTACATAGAGATGTATTGCTGTTCTTTGGCGGTGTCTTTAAAATCCTTGATCTCACAGAGAACATTTCGTCTCGGCTAGGTGAATGCTCAACGCCATTCGGAATAGATGATGTATCATCCTGTTTCTTGGCCATTGGATACAATGGATTTCTGTTTAATACGTCTTGACCATGAACACAGACACAGCCATTCATGACAATTCCCCAATTACTTTCTAAAGAGCTACAAATTGCGACCAATTTCAACGCTGAACACCGATGGAGTCAAGGACTTTTAATACTGAATTTGAATAAATTGAATACCGTATATTTGCCTGATTTCCTAAGTATATAAAGGGAGTACCCAACTACAAATTGCTTTTGATCTCAATGAACGACTTTCAACACGTAAGTGTTTGTTCCTTTCGTGCGAGAAAATGATCCCAAAAAGCTGGAAAGGAAACAGAAATATAATCAATTCATGCTCTAGCCTGAAGTGGCACGAGTCATTGTCAGTTGCATTTTAAAATCACAATTATGACGAATACATATTACACAAATAAATGAAATAAAGAAAAATAATACCAAAAACGTATGCTAAATATTTTAAACATCAGTCTAAAAACTCAATATCTTATTTCATTATGTATTTTTGTTAAAACAACATACTCACCGGTGTTTTTCTGATTCTGTCTCGTTAGACGCGATCATGAAGCTCGTTCAAAATATTGTATTTGAAACTCAATTAAATATTATCACAAGATAGAAAGGCCTAGAATCTAAGAAGAATTTCTTTGTTTAAGGATTAAAAATAATAAAATATAGCTTGTATAAATGTGTACAGAAGCTAAAATAAAATGAACAACGATGACCACACAAAATATACACACACACTTCCAATTTTGTTCGAGTGAATGTCGAGTGACTCGAGTCACGATCGTTCCCCTCCCGACTGGGCACGTCATTACCCGAGTAAACAAAGAATTGTCGTAATGTCGTGGGCGGGAAAAGGCGTCTTTGTTTCCGAATTCGCTTCCGGAAAACGCAAGAATCTTCAACAATATAAAAACTTTCTCGACAACTCAGAAACGTGTATTACAATGATAATCTACGCAGAACGGCAGAAACAATTATTACACTCTAGGTAAATTTTTGACACCCCCACCCCAAATTCAGATGCTTCGTTTCAAATATGTTCCTGTTTGTGGCGTGACAAAATATAGGAAATTTGTATTTAATTAATCCAGTCATAAACTGTTTCTGTAATATAGATGTTCAAATTAAGTTAATTACTATAGACAACACAAACATTTAATTAGTCATTAGACTTTGCTTACGTCTTCTCGGTGTGGCCAACTTCTAAATAATTAAGGCATGCGCAAACGGAGATTTTTGGAGCAAGACGAACACAGCGTAATATTGTAAAATACAGTGTAACTGGTATTAAAGATAAGAATTACTTAGCAGGTCCACAATCCACAACTCCGTGCTGATATTTTACAATCCAGCATTCCAGCACTTTCTCCGAGGATTTTTCTCATCACCACGACTTCTAAGTTCTTAAAATCCCAAATGCTTCCACAATCGTTGCGTCGCGCAAGAACTGTTGGGTATTATGGAACATCATTTTATTCATTTAGACGCATACATCTATCTCCGTTCCGATTCATTATCTTTGCAAAGCCCGTTTTAATATTCCTAATCCCCTCTGTCTTATTGTGTCATAACATTTGAAATAGCTCGACATCAACCCGAATATATCTATATCAGTTGCTCGTATTCCCGTCCTAAGTAACTTAAGTACGTCAGTAGTAATGAGAGGGACTATACGTCACTTTCTAAAAATCCAATTCCAAATATGCCATTTTCAAAAGTGACGCCAAATGCCACCATTTTCATTTTCCACAAATTTTCAAAATTTCCCAAATTTCATTTTCCACAAATTTTCAAAATCACAAATTTTCAAATTTTCATTTTCCACAAATTTTCAAATTTTCATTTTCAAAATTCTTAAATTTAATTTTTCCAAAATATTCTCAAACCCTTCCCAAAAATATTTTCACAAATTTTCCCAAATATTTTCCAAAAATTTTCCCACCAAAAATCCTTCCAAAATTTTCCCAAACCCTTCCAAAAAATATTCCCAAAAACCTAAATATGGAATTCCACCTTTCACCTTTTCAAGACCTTAAATAAAACAACCTTTAATATAAAGTATGGACTGTCTATGTAAAGAGTTTTTACTATTAAAAATTAACAAACCACCTTATAAATGCTGTGACAATCCAATATTGGATGACTATAATGCTGTGATATTTTGTGTTAATTGTGGCGAAGAAAATGGAGAAAGAGTCCCATATAAAATGGGTGGAGGATACTCTGTTATAGGAAGACTGCCAAAAACAAAGAAAGTTAAAATTGAGAAAAAAATTTATCCACAAAAATAAAAATATAATATGAGTAACTGTAATATTGGGGTTACACTTTTTATGTGTACTAGGTGTGATTGGAGTGGTCTAAAACTGGTTATAAATTACATTTAAAAGCAAGTCATAACATTTCGTTGTTAAAAACAAAAGCCTATTGATATTGGCATTTGTGACACCTGCGGATATAAAACAAGCAATATCACAGACATGGGAAAACATATTAAAAAACACATAAAATAACTATTAATTTTCTAATCCAAAAATGGATTAGAAAGACAAAGATTTAATAACCATAAGGTAATGTGTCGAAATTATCTAAAACAACTCGTTTGTTGTAATCTAATTTAAATTTCTTTTCCTCATACTTATTAACAATTTCTAAATTACTATTCCTTATGAATGCAGTTCTTGAGGTTGTGATATTTTCTTTTGACTTATTGACTATTTCTAACATACTTTCTTGATTAATTTTCTTTCTATTTTTATCATTTAATGCGAAACCTTTCACCTTACAAACTTTAGTACCACCTTTTGTTCCCCAGGCATATGATTTAGGTCCTGATGCAACCCATTTTGTGATAACATCACCATCTAACTCAAAAGGGAGAAAAACGGCCATGTCTGTACTATTTTCATTGCCAAATGGCTATAAAAATAGTAAGGGTTTTTGGGTAAAATAGGGCTCCCCGGGTTTGCTAAAATATTGTGTAAGTTTTTTAAAAACAGTTTTTGTCCCGAGTAGCAAGTTTGCCCTCCCCGGGTTTGTGTAAGATATTAGGTCCCGCGCAGCAAGATGTTATGTAAAAATATTGTATAAGTTTTGTATAAAATATTGTGTAAGATGGTGTCGTAAAACCCGACACCCTAAGATATAAGGTACAAGGGCTTTGCTTCGCTCGCATGGTGTCGTAAAACTCGACACCCTAGGATATACGGTATAAGGGTTTCGCTTCGCTCGCGTGGTGTCGTAAAACTCGACACCCTAAGATGTTATTTTGTGTAATTAAAAAATAATTACATAAAATATTGTTAGGAAAGATGTTAGGTCCCGCGTAGCAAGATATTTTAAAATATTGTTTTGGAAAAGTTGTAGTAAAACTTTGGGTTACCAATTTACAAGATTACCACCTATTGTACTATATTCCGATTGCCCAGATGTTGTGTTTTCTATAACAAGCCCTTCCAACCACTTTCGAAGATTCCAGGAGGCTTCGTAAACATTTTTTAACACAGAGGTTTGTTTAATTTTAAGATCGGTGCTTGTCGTTGGATTATTTGTTAAAGGAAACACAAAATCCCAAATAACAAACAAATTATCTACGATTTTTTTATATGCTTCCGGCTCTATGTCCTCCGCTAGTAAACTATGTAAACTTACAAGGGGTACATTCCAACAATTAATTTTATTAAGACTTGGCACTATTGTTACTTTTACAGTTTTACAAGTTGCATATGGTACACTTTGTAACCTTTTTAAGGTTGTTATGTATTTAGTAAGTTTTTTATATAATTGTTTGGTTTTTGGATCCATTTATTATTTTTAAAATAACTTTTACTTTCTATAAAATCAATTTTATTTGGTTTAAAGAAGATAAAAAACATGCAATAAATGGCAACTAAAATAGTTAACGATAAGGATGTAACAAAAGAAAAGGAACCACAAATGGAGTGGGAAAAATTATACCTTCCAACAACAACAAAAACAACGATCGACTTAACCGATCTTAAACCAAAAGAGATTGGCTCGCTTAAAAATAGATACCAAGAAGATATTTTTAGGTTAAACTTAAGAAATAGATGTGGTGTTACAAATTATAACAAGTATGGAAAGAAACTTGGTATACCATTTAGATCTGTTAGCGATGCGTTTTGCGATAACTTTTTAATAGGTGCCCCTGTATCCATAGAATATTTTAAAGGTGGGTTGGACTATAATAATCCCGAGGACGAAGAAGAAGAAAATACTACCAATAATTATAAGCATCTTGGTGCTCTTAACGAGAAAATTCGTAATTATCTTAAAAGTAATGGTCTTCCGGAAGCAGCCATCGGAGCTAGTGTAAAAACAGTTGGTCTTGCAGCAAAACTATTCGAAGAGACAGATATTTTAGCAAGTAAAATACATCTTCGAAAAGGTATCCCGGGTAGGTACAAAATACAAAAATTTAAGATTAGTTGTGCTAACATAGATTTAGAAAAAGTTTTACAGTTTTTACAAAAAACAAAACATATACGAAAGGATCTTGGTCTTCCCTTGTTGGATATCGATATTACAAAAGATTTTGCAGGTAGTTTCGATAGGCAGGAGGTTATTAGATATTTAAATTTTGATGGGGGTTTTAGAATGCAAGGACAAAAGGATACAGCAGATATGCTTACTGGAAACTATAGACATTTTGACGAGGACACTAGAACAATACTTAGTAACAAACACTATGTTGGTAATAACTGTTTGTCGTGGATTTACACAAACTCCCATGGACAAACAACGCGAGGTAAAATTTATAATAAGTTTATACAAATGTTGGAGTCCCAAAGTGTAAGATCTAGTTTTGGAGAGCATTGGAAAGATTGGGTAACACAAGAGGGTACAAGATTATCTGCGGCAAGGGATTTGTCTACGGAAGATGGGTTGTCCAGATTCGAATACACAGTTTATATCGACGAACACGAAGACACAAATGCAAAACTCGATGTGGAAGAGATAATTAGTTGTGTTGTGGACTTACCTTTGTTTTTAGATAGTTCTATGGTTTGGACAACACCATTTCGGGAACAATGGAAGGCCTACTGCGAAGAGATGGAACACACTTTAGTTGTTTGGAATAAAAATGACGACTCGGCAAAGTTTGGTTACAACCACAACGACATTACAGGAAAAACAACTGGTGTGGAAATAAAAAATATGTCCAAAAGAGAGAGATGGTGTCTTGGAAATTTATCTTTGGACGAGCGGTTACCAATAGATGTAATAAGTTACGAGTTTAAAAATAATAATACTGTGGTACAATTAGAACATAAAAGTTACCAAAAGTTTTGGGATGGTAGACACAACCCTAAAAAAAGTACAGCTATTAACACTTTGTGCGAAGACCCAAAAAATAATCTTTTATACGAAGAGGAACCAAAAAACGGAACAAGATTAATTGGTAAACATGGACCATATAGTTGTTACGCAAAAGGTACACCAACAGAAAACCAAGCGCGTTTAGAAAGACTTGGAATAGTAAAAACACCATCGTGTACAATGCACTTACCTTCCACTAAATCCACAGCAAAATCTGCATGTTATTGGGCACTATTAGGTTTACATAACACAAGCGATCTATTAACACCTTCTATG
The DNA here is from genome assembly GCA_016169945.1 of Trachythela sp. YZ-2020. NCBI lineage: Eukaryota > Metazoa > Cnidaria > Anthozoa > Malacalcyonacea > Clavulariidae > Trachythela > Trachythela sp. YZ-2020. The sequence continues at coordinate 7,028,083 of JADLSH010000369.1, forward strand.
TATAAACAAAAAGTATTGTGTAACAAAAAGGTAATAGAACAATCTAAAACTGTGTTATCCGACATAGTCAAAAAATCTTTGGATAAGGAAATGGCATATAACATAGAAAAACATACCAAAGAGATGTTAGAAAAAAAATACTCGTTAGATATCGGAAAATGTATACAAAAACTAAGCAGTTTGCCTATCGGTAAAGAATATACAATAAAATTTATTAAAAGTATTACAACTCGATATGGGGAAACTTATATTATACTTCTTGGAACAGGCGATTTCGAAGGTACATCGGAGATAACAATATCTGTATATTCCAACACCGCGCTAACAAATTACCTTAACAAAAACCCTAATTTTAATGGTACTACAATTAAAGTTACAGGGTATGGGACTTATAAAAATAACAAAGTTGTTTGGTTACATATAAAAAGTTTTGGCGAAGAAGAAGAAGTAAAACCAAAAGTAAAATTGGTTACAATATTACCACCCCCCCAGGAAACAGACAAAAGTAATTATAATAGTACACTCTCCTTTTGTAGTAAAATAGACATAGGTTGTATTGTTACACCAACACATATGTATAATATGGATTGGTATGGGGACCAAAGATTAATTATTAGATTAGATGGTTACACACAAGATTTTGCAGCTGGGTTATTTTTGGAAGAAAACATTAAAAGTTTAAAAACTGGTTGTAAACTAAGACTAACGCGTAAGCGACAAAACAGAAAAACTAGAAAAAATTACATGGAGTTTGTTATTATACAACCCGAAGAGTGGTGGAAAGTTTTACCAGCAAAAAACATTAAAACATTGTCCAAATTAAAAGAAACCCAAAAAATTATAAAAACACATTTGTGTTCGGAAACCAAAGATGTTTATGTTTTTCTTTACAATAATACTGTTTGTAAAGTTAAGCTAAACAGCGAGTTGTACAAAAAATTAGTACCACCAAAACCAACACCCTGCGAAGCGAAGATTAGTAAGTAAGTAAGTAAAAACTTAACTTTTACAATAATGTTAATTTTGTATTTGTAACCCAACTAGGTTACAAACACACATTTATTTTTTATGGCCATCTACAACTTTATGGCTTTGCATATGGTAGTAACTGGAAAATTTAGTGTTACACAGCGGACAGGTATGCATATTGGAAATGTACTCCTTACATTTAAGTTTATGCCCATTAAATGGTAAAGTTGGGGCTAGTCGTCTGTTACAACTTGTACAACAAATAGGTTGTGGGAAAAGTTTACTACACCACCTAGTTTTAATGTAATTATTTTTAAAAGGGTTTGCTTTTATACTACTTACTGTTATATTACAATCTTTTTGTGGTCCAAAAATCTCGGGTGTTGTTTTACACAAATAATTACCATTTAAATGTGTGTATTCGAAAAGTTTATGTTCCTTACTATACTTAACGCTTGGGAACATATCTATTATGTATTCCAACACAAGACTTTCCAAATATTTAATTGCACCACACACCTCTTTTGGTATACATACTAACTTCCTAGTGTGTGTGTTGCGTTTAGTTTGGATCCAAAGACAATCTTCGCCTGTTTCCATTAACATTTGGAAAGTAATCTCCTTACCATTTAATAACGGCTTAAAATTAAAAAGAGGATTTTTAATAAATCCCGGTTGTGGATCCCAACACACATATTGTTCGAAACTAATTACACCTTGTAAACAGGAACTGTTTTGAATCTTAGATTTTGTTACCTCTTGCATTTTTTCCCCTGCTTCGTAAGTTATGTTGTGTTGTACAGTTTGTGTATCCATTTTTATTCTATAACTTGTGTCTGTTTTAAAACCAATTTAATTTTTTTGGTCTAAACAGAACGCACTATACAAAAAACAGAACGCACTATTTGTAAAACAGAACGCACTATACAAAAAACAGAACGCACTATTTGTAAAACAGAACGCACTATTTGTAAAACAGAACGCACTATTTGTAAAACAGAACGCACTATACAAAAAACAGAACGCACTATTTGTAAAACAGAACGCACTATTTGTAAAACAGAACGCACTATACAAAAAACAGAACGCACTATTTGTAAAACAGAACGCACTATACAAAAAACAGAACGCACTATTTGTAAAACAGAACGCACTATTTGTAAAACAGAACGCACTATACAAAAAACAGAACGCACTATTTGTAAAACAGAACGCACTATACAAAAAAACAGAACGCACTATTTGTAAAACAGAACGCACTATACAAAAAACAGAACGCACTATTTGTAAAACAGAACGCACTATTTGTAAAACAGAACGCACTATACAAAAAACAGAACGCACTATTTGTAAAACAGAACGCACTATTTGTAAAATTAAAAAAACAAAACATTAATTTGTAACCTAATTTTGGTTGGGTTACAAATTACACACATTATTTTTTATGGTCCACAACTTTATGGCTTTGCATGTGGTAATAACTGGAGAATTTAGTGTTACACAATGGGCAGTTATGTTCGTTGGAAATGTATAACTTACAGTTGTGTTTATGCCCATTAAACCGTAAAGTAAGCGCTAGGTTTTTGTTACACTCCACACAAACAATACATCGACTAGTAAATTGTTGTTGCTGTTGTGTTTGTAAAACTTTGTTTACGAAGTCCAATTTACTATAGAAACTATGGCAACTATATTTTACACTACCACGCATAACACCACTAACTTTTAATGCGTAGGATTTTAACAATACCGGGGGTAGTTGCATTAAGTGTCTTTGTTCCATACTTAACTCTCGCCATTTCCCTAAAATTTCTAACATCCCCGCCCTACTGTTAGCCATGGAAGTGTTAGTTCCGGTTTTTTGTAAAATATTTTTTAATATTTTTGTTGTATGGTACTTATCCATTTTAACAACTTAAAAAATTGGTTTTGTTAAATACAATTTAAAATGTTATTTTTTTAGTTGGCCTCGAAAATTATATTTCCAACGATGGAAATAAAATTTGCGCACCCCGGTTACAACTGTGCGCACCCCGGTTACAACTGTGCGCACCCCGGTTACAACTTTCGCAAATGTTGGACAATTTAAATTGTGTTGCATTTTAATTGTATAAGTTAAGTAAGGTAACAATGCAATTAAAATTAAATAATAATATGGACTTGGAAATGTTTGTAACAAAATTACAAAAGTTTATTTGTGCATACCAGGACATTGGAAAACAAAGGCCTTCCACTGGCAGATAACGCAATAGATACCTTAGATATGGTGTGTAAAAGTTTTTGTAAGGACTTGGAACAAAATTATGGTGTATATATCGCCTGGGATAGTTTGGACTTGGCAATAAGATAGGTACGCAAAGGGGGCGCGTTTTACGCCCTCTTACAACTAATAATTTGTAAAGTTACACACCCTTAAATTTAATTATAACGCTGGTTTTTTATTGCCAACCTTTTTCTCCTTGTTATTATATTTTGGCATAGGACAACCATAACACAACATGTAAAGTGCAAACAAAAATGTCCCACCGGTTAAAATTCCCGGGTTTTGTAACAGCTTAAACAAATAGCATATTGTAGTTATAAACATATTTATTTTTACACTAAGTTTTTAAGTTGTATTTGTAACCTACTTATAAGTTACAAATACTGCTGTATTTTAAATTTATACTGTTGTGTGTTGTTGTGTCCTGTTTAATAATTTGTAGTTTATAACCTCCAAATTTTTAACCCTTGTTGCAAGTTCCAATGTCTCTAAAAATTGTTGTTTTATTTTTGCTTGTAGTAATGTCTTATTTTCCAACGCAATGTCCAACCTCCTTTGTAGTCCATTAGCTCTTTTGTGTTGTTCCTCTCCAAATTTAGTCCAATATTCCAAAGTGTAAGGTGTTTTGTTTTTACCGTTACACTTGTTTTTAATGTAAGAAATAATACCCATACTGTAATATTATCTTGTAACCAAAAGTTTACTTACAACAATTTGTATTTGTAACCCAAAATAAGTTACAAATACTACATTTTACTTACACTAAACTTACCCTTTTGGGGATAACAAGTTTTCTTAAATTTGTTATCTCCAATGCTGTTGTTTCCAATTCCACAACGAGGTTACCAAGAAGTGCTTCCCTTACGCCATTTGTCTCCAAGTCCATCTTTAATTTGTAGTTCTCTTTTTCCAAAAGTTTGGTGTTGGATTCCAAATCCATAAGATCCATATCTCGCTGTGTTACTTTTGCTAAAAGTTCCCATATGCGAGGTTTTGCTTTGTTGTACAGGGCCTCGTATTTTCTTGCGTCGTCCAATTCCATTTGTAAGGCATTAGCCCTTCGATATTGTTCCTCTGCGAAGGATACCCAATACTCCATTGTGTGTAAATTTGTTGTTGTACTTGTGGACTCCTTTGTAGTTTTTACTTTCTTTTTTCTTTGTAACTTTTTGTTAATATATTTAATAACATCCATTTTTGTATTTTGCACAATATATTATTTTTATGTTTTAAAAGACAAAAATATACGATTTAAAACACAAAAAAATAATATAATTACAAAACCAACAAACAAACTGTGTGTCCCTTAATTACAGTTTGTTTTTTAATAGCATATGCAACACCGCTTTTTGTTACGCCAATATGTTTGGCCGCATTTGTTATACTTTGTAAAACAGTTTTTATACCAGTTTGCATGTTTTTAACAACGCATGGATTACTAAGTGTGTTCTTAGATTTTTGGATTTGCTCTTTGTTTGGGACCCTTTTAACATATGGGACATTTAGTTTTTTAGCAAGTTCTAATTTACTTAATTTAAAATAAGGTATCTTTTGTTCCTTTGCCATATATTGTAACTCCTTTAATGTTCCCATTTCTTATTATGTACACAAACTATGTATAATTTTAATTAAATAAGACCTAGTTCCTTCTCTCTTTGTAATATCCTCTTCTCTCTTAGGTTTAAATCTAACTCCTTTTTCGTTAAAAAATCATCGCGACAAGATAGTGCTTTCTCCTTCGTAATTAACTCTTCTTCGTAAGTTTTAGTGTCTTGCTCTTCCACATCTTGTTTTTCCACATCTTGCTCTTCCACATCTTGTTCTTCCACAACACTTTCCTTTTTTGGTGTATTAACATAAGTAACGACACACTCCCCATCCTTAGTTTTAACACACTTACCGTTTTTAACTTTGTTCGAAAGTGTTGTTTTACAAATACCAAGTGCACTCGCAGCATCCTCCATTCTTTCGTATGTGGTTGTTTCCCCTGTTTTTTGGTCTTCCAACACAACTGGCTTACCTTGTTTTTGTGCTCTACTTACGATATCCACTTCTTGTATAAATTTTTTAACATGTTCCCTTACAGTTGTTTTAGCACCCAATAATGTGTTTAATCTATCTACGCCTAAAATTTGTAAAACAATACTAGGTCTGGATTGTTTAGGATGGTCTTTGTTAAGATTATATAGCGTTTGGGAGAGATAAGTTCTTTCCGTTTGTGTTGTCCCACTAATAGTGTCCAACATTTGTACAATAAAATTTATACTATCCATAGTAATACTTTACTATACTTATCTTTACACTTGTAATTATATCGACTGTGTATTATATGTGTAAGATATTATAGCTTACACATATAGTAAATATTTGTAACCTAATTACTTGCGCTGTTGGTATTTAATACCACAAAGTATCGCACTAGCACCAGTTACAAATATAGATAACAAACCAATATCTCCCCAAGATAGTGTTTGGGACTGTTGTGGTAGTGGGTACTGTTGTTGTTGTTGTTTGCGATGGCTGTGGTATTTTGTATTTGGGCTTTTGTGTTTTACTGGGCTTTTGTGTTTAGTGTTTGGACTTTTAGTTGTTCTTACTGGGCTTTTGTGTTTAGTACTTTGTAGGCTTACATATTTACTTTGTACACTACTTTGTACTGTACTTTGTACACTACTTTGTACTGTACTACTTTGTACACTACTTTGTGCACTACTTTGTGCACTACTTTGTGCACTTACTCTTACAGGTTGGGCTGTACAGCCTTTACAACTTACAGATTTACTTTGTACTTTTGTATTACCAACCTTATTTTTAATCTCTTCCGCAAATAATTTTTTATTACTTGCATTCCATTTCTTACTCCATGGATTTTTAACACCAACACGCGCTGCGGACTTTCGTAGGTCCTTAATTTTATACTTATCGTAGTGTTCCATTTTATTATGTAATTACTATGTATAACACATACATTATGCGACAGCACCAACCTTAATTTTATCCTTGTTTCTTACAAGTGCTTTTGTGTAATCTTGGTGTTCGTGTGTTTTAACAGAGTAGTTATTCGCTACTTGTGGTTGTGCAAGATAACCACCACTAACTTTAATTTTAACCTTTCTTGTAATGGCTGGCGTATAATCTTGGTGTGCATGTTGTCCCCTAACAACACTAGGTGTGTTAAAACTTCCTTTGTCCAACATCGTTTTTACAGGTATATTATGTAGTGCTATTTTTACTCTGCGTTTAATTACAGGTGCGTTAGGTACACTGTAAACAGTACCTGTTTTAAGTTGTAAATGTTTTTGGTGTACAAAGGAACTCTCGTTTAACACCAAATCTTTAATGCGCGTAATGGGTTGTTGTGTTTGTATGTTATTTTCCGGGAGAAGACTTGCCTTAACTTTTCTTTTTGGTAACACATTATCTGTGTGCATTTTAAGTAAATGGTCTTGTTTAATTTTCCTTTTGTATTGGCTGTGGAATGGCTGTGCACCAAGAGTGCCACTTAACGCAGTGTCCCTATGTATAATACCATTGTAATTTGTTTTTCTACTGGTGTCCCTTACAATCTCCTTATGTCTTGCGCCAACATCGTTATGTAGTTGTTTTGCGTTGGTAATAATTTTAACCTTTCTTTTTGGAAAAAAGTCTTTTGTTTTTTCCACAGGAATCTTGTGTTGTTTCCTTATTGCGTTATCTCTGCTTTCCCCTGTTATGGTGCCCTTATTTTTAACATGGCCTTTTATGGCCGACATTTGTGCGTGCATAATTTATTATGTAGTACTATGTATAAGGGTATTTTGTTTTAAAATAATTATTGTACAAAACAAAACACAAATAATTATTGTACAAAACAAAACACAAATAATTATTGTACAAAACAAAACACAAATAATTATTGTACAAAACTTATACAATATTTTTACATAACATCTTGCTGCGCGGGACCTAATATCTTACACAAACCCGGGGAGGGCAAACTTGCTACTCGGGACAAAAACTGTTTTTAAAAAACTTACACAATATTTTAGCAAACCCGGGGAGCCCTATTTTACCCAAAAACCCTTACTATTTTTATAGCCATTTGGCAATGAAAATAGTACAGACATGGCCGTTTTTCTCCCTTTTGAAATATGGAAGGAAGTGGAGAGAAGAGAAAAAGAAATGCTTGGTCTTGAAGAAGAAGATGGAGATGAAATAGCGCCAACAGTTTTAAAAGTCGATGGATTTTGTAAAGAAAATAATACTGTGTATGAGTTTCAAGGTTGTTTTTGGCATGGTTGTCCAGATTGTCATAACCCTCATTTAATCAATCCAAATAACCAATTAAGTATGGGTGAGTTGCAACAAAGAACTCAAAATAAAAATAAGAAAATTAGAGAAGCTGGTTATAATCTTGTGGAAATTTATGAATGTAAGTTAGCAAAAAATACAAAGTTTAAAAAAATGAAGTGTGAATTTGAAATTATAACTCCATTAAACCCAAGAGATGCTTTTTTTGGTGGAAGAACAAATGTCACCAAACTTAAATATGATTTTAAAGAAAATGAGTGTGGTAGATATGTTGATTATCTTAGTCTGTATCCTAGTGTTCAGTTTTTTTGTGAATATCCTGTAGGTCATCCTGTCAAGATATTTAATCCAACTGAATTTGACCCTAATTGGCTTGGCTATGTAAAATGTAAAGTGGAACCACCAAAAGGGTTATATCATCCTGTGTTACCTGTAAAAACAATGTGTGGTAAGTCCAAAAAGTTGTTGTTTCCCTTATGTAAAACTTGTGCGGAAACACAAAACCAAAAGGTTTGTAACCATAATTCAAATGAGCGAAGTTTTATTGGAACCTGGTGTACAAACGAAATTAATAAGGCTGTTGAAATGGGTTATAAAGTTCATAAAATTTACGAAGTTTGGCATTTTAATAAATCTTCAAATAACTTATTTAAAAGTTATGTTCAAAAGTTTTTAAAATTAAAAATTGAAAGTTCCGAACCTCCAAAAGTTGGGGTCGGTTGTGAATATAAAGATTTAGACGAGTTCAAAAAGGTAATAAAGGAAACTTTAGGAATAGAGCTAGGTGAAATTAAGTTTAATCCAGGAATGCGAGCTATCGCTAAAATGTGTTTAGTTAGTCTTTGGGGAAAATTCGGTCAGCGAATTAATATGTCAAAAACTTGTTACGAAAGTGATCCCTCTGAATATTATAAAATTATTTTAGACTCAACAATCGATAACATTAATATTCATTTTTTCAAAGAGGGGTCAGTAGCAAGAGTAAATTATACAATTAATGATCAGTTCGTGGATAATAGTAATAATGTAAATATTTTCATAGCTAGTTTTACAACAAGTTTCGGAAGAATAAAATTGTATAACGAGTTAGAAAAATTAGGTGATCAAGTTTTAGGGTTTGACACAGATAGTGTGTGGTATGTGGATCGTCCTGGTGGATATAAAGTTCCAATTGGTTCATTATTGGGTGATTGTACTGATGAGTTAGATGGTGATGTTATCACAAAATGGGTTGCATCAGGACCTAAATCATATGCCTGGGGAACAAAAGGTGGTACTAAAGTTTGTAAGGTGAAAGGTTTCGCATTAAATGATAAAAATAGAAAGAAAATTAATCAAGAAAGTATGTTAGAAATAGTCAATAAGTCAAAAGAAAATATCACAACCTCAAGAACTGCATTCATAAGGAATAGTAATTTAGAAATTGTTAATAAGTATGAGGAAAAGAAATTTAAATTAGATTACAACAAACGAGTTGTTTTAGATAATTTCGACACATTACCTTATGGTTATTAAATCTTTGTCTTTCTAATCCATTTTTGGATTAGAAAATTAATAGTTATTTTATGTGTTTTTTAATATGTTTTCCCATGTCTGTGATATTGCTTGTTTTATATCCGCAGGTGTCACAAATGCCAATATCAATAGGCTTTTGTTTTTTTAACAACGAAATGTTATGACTTGCTTTTAAATGTAATTTATAACCAGTTTTAGACCCGCTCCAATCACACCTAGTACACATAAAAAGTGTAACCCCAATATTACAGTTACTCATATTATATTTTTATTTTTGTGGATAAATTTTTTTCTCAATTTTAACTTTCTTTGTTTTTGGCAGTCTTCCTATAACAGAGTATCCTCCACCCATTTTATATGGGACTCTTTCTCCATTTTCTTCGCCACAATTAACACAAAATATCACAGCATTATAGTCATCAAATATTGGATTGTCACAGCATTTATAAGGTGGTTTGTTAATTTTTAATAGTAAAAACTCTTTACATAGACAGTCCATACTTTATATTAAAGGTTGTTTTATTTAAGGTCTTGAAAAGGTGAAAGGTGGAATTCCATATTTAGGTTTTTGGGAATATTTTTTGGAAGGGTTTGGGAAAATTTTGGAAGGATTTTTGGTGGGAAAATTTTTGGAAAATATTTGGGAAAATTTGTGAAAATATTTTTGGGAAGGGTTTGGGAATATTTTGGAAAAATTAAATTTAAGAATTTGTGGAAAATGAAAATTTGAAAATTTGTGGAAAATGAAAATTTGAAAATTTGTGATTTTGAAAATTTGTGGAAAATGAAATTTTGAAAATTTGGGAAATTTTGAAAATTTGTGGAAAATGAAAAAGAGGGATTTGACGGCACTTTTGAAAATGGCATATTTGGAATTGGATTTTTGAAAAGTGCCGTATAGTCCCTCTCATTACTACTTACGTCCATATTAAACTAGCTGCAGCAACAGCTAGCAATGTAACTGTGTGACACCCCCCTCCCAAAAAAAAATACAAAAAATCTCGATTGGCAGGGCAATCGATGTCATGGTGCAGTTGCGCAAAGGATTTTAAAAAAGAAAGAAAAAATTCATTTCCTATGTGATTTGTTTTAGTTTTACGTAAGAACATTTTGATTCTGTATTGATTTTGTAGAAATCAATACAAAATACGATGAATACTGTTCAAAAACATATCAATTATATATAACTGATGTTATGCAATAACCAAGGTTAACAGCTAGGTAACCATGCCTCGATACGTCAGCACGTCACGTGACCGAGGGGGGTATGTAACATGAGAGCGGTCGACGTTTGGCATCAGTTACCGTTGCGTGCTAAGCAAACATTGTAGGAATCTTTTTTCTGTCTTCATGATTCGTGTTAAATTTCCACCAATTGCTTAATTGGTATGAAGGTGTTAGCTCTTGAAGGGGTGGTCAGCTCAAGATACCACTTGCATGGATCTTAACCTGAGTCCAAGTAACAGTCGTCGCCCCAGGCCACCCCTCGGTCATCAGGGCTAACACCTCACCATCAAAACGGGTAAGTTTATGTTGAACACCTGCCAAGGTCAGTCCCCTAAGGAACAGTGCAATGACCTGCAGGGAAAACATCTCTGGAAGGCCGAAGGCCGTCCATCTCCTGTTGGTTCCTACAACAGGTCGAAAGCTCTGGACTATCCGCACCTCCACGGATCGCGACAAACAGGACGCATGCGTACCAGCACACACGCCTGCTAGGAATCGGTCATTTAGACCAGTAAACCATGAAACAGGCTCCGAAGAGACCTGAGTGAAACCTGAACCGGCAAAAGCCAGAACAGGAGAAAAACTTAGCCTAAACGCGTCAGGGACGAAGGTTGTATGTTAACTGATAATTAGTACGAATCCATAGATTCGGCGTGAAAATCAATCGGGGGTATGCGTGGGCGTACTCGGACAAACAAACCGCGATCCTTCTTAATAAAAATATAGTAAAATAGGTAAAAATAAACGGTATTTTTCGCCGGAGTATGCGTTTTCCCCCAATTTTTTTTGTCTCACCCCATGAAGGATAACACAAACTTGGTTAATCAAGAAAGGAAATGCGTATATGGTAGCGTCAGATTAGCTTGTTGCGCAAACGTTCTAGTGGCTATAAATAAGATCTAGTGTTCAGAAATTCAGAATTGCTAACTGTAAATGTATCTTAAACTGAAATTGTGATTTATTTCAATTTTTTCTCTACAATATGGATATTAATCTCGAGGAAAAATTTAAAACTATAAAAATGCCGTTAGTGTGAAGTTGTGAACAGCCAACTAAAGCCAGGGTTAGTCGCTATATTGCGTGCTCTGTCGAAAGCATGAAACTGCCTCCTGATAAATCAATAACTATCGAGCAAGAAAAGCAAAATTTGATGCGACGGTTGTTTATCCACGGTTGCCAGTTAGCCGACCCATTTACGATGAAAGTGGAAAATGATTTTCAGAACTCTCCTCCTTTTGGTCTTTTTGACATCTTTAATTATAACCACCTTATATACCATTCTTCATTCCTTCTGAATATGACAAGCAAGGTCTAGCCGCATAATATACGAAGATTACCGTCTCTTTCGCGAAGGGTATGTGGAATCCTTACAAACCTGTTATCAGAAGGAAACTGGTGTACATGTTTATGTTGGTAAAGTTAAACCGGCCATGAAAGAGAAGACAAAAGACGGAAAACCATTCTACAGCTTAATAATTGTGGTTTATTTTAGAAGGTAAAGGAGCAAATCGTGACCCGAAAAATCCTATGCAATGGGGATTAAAACACGAAAACAAGAAATCGCCACAAACTTCAAGTGGTCACCAAAGGCTTTATGATCTCAGCAGATAAACCCTATTTGGGTGCAAGCTCAGACAACATTACCTCTTGTAGCTGTACACCAGTTTGCAAGAGTGTTCAAGTTGAATACAAATGTGCCTGGGCCCATAAAAACTCTGATCCAAAAGAAGCTTTTTTCAGTCCTGAGATCGGTGATACGCGGAGAAATGGCCAGTTCTCATTGAAGGAAAATTCAATATATTATTTCCAAATTCAGATGTTCGTTGCACAACTTCGTGAATGTCATTTCGTAGTTTGGACGTCTAAGGGAATATTTTTAAACAAAGTTGAATTTTCTGATTCATTCACCAACCAAGTCTGCAACAAGTTGTTTATGCAATTTACAGTATAAAATATTTTTTCGTGCATTTTTATGGATTTTTATGCATTAAAAACTACCATCGTCCTTCGCGTTTCGTTTCCACAAATGAGGCAGCCGTGAATCATTTTTACATATTCCCCAAGCGCATCTACGGGTGACTATCATAATTTCTAAAATATACGCTCACGATGTTTACAGTAGCTTTTCTCGATAGAAACTATACGGTTTTCGTTATAACTTGATAATAGCCACTAGAACGTTTGCGCAACAAGCTAATCTGACGCTCCCATATACGCATTTCCTTTCTTGATTAACCACGCAATGACAAGAGGTTTGTTCCTTAGACATAAGTGCATGGATTTATATCATATTTTTATAATCTGTAGCTTTGCATACTACTCCTGTTAAAGATAAAAGCTAACTATAGTGCAGCCATACAGCAGGTACACCCGTTTATACTTCGTACTCTCGCAAATGCAATTTAAAAAATTTCGCAAACTCAGCACAAAAATTTGTAACTGAATTTGTGCGGTTATCCTTCATGGGGTGAGACAAAAAAAATTGGGCAAAAACGCATACTCCGGCCGCGAAAAATGCCGTTTACTTTTACCTATTTTACTATATTTTTATTTCTATAGCTGTAATTTTTCACAACCATAAAGAAGTTAACTGGAGAAAACCTTAATCAGTCAAGATCTCTGCTATGTCTAAGGATAAAGGTCTCGCTCCTTCAGCATTCGATACTAGTGTCACTGCACTCTCGGAGATCTTTAGCCCCCTCAAAAAAATGCTCCGTGGTCCATCATAGCGCTGCGGGGCATCATAGGTTTTCGCAGGGCAATTCTACCAGACATCCTCCAACGAAAAGGTGGTAGTTTCGCTCCTGGATTTAGTGCTATTTGCTTCAGTGATCGACTTTAAACGTATAACCGAGTTTGTTTGATTTCTGATACATAAAATAAACGCAGGCTGCTGTACATAAGGCTTTCTATGCATAGCAAACCTTGCGGATGACGATTTCATGAGAGAACTGAAGACACTAAGAAGCGTCAGCTTGTTTGACACGATCAGTACAACGCTAAATACACACGTCCTCCCCTCCCCTCCCCTCCCCTCCCCTCCCCTTTAATTCAAAAGATCGAAAGAGTTCAACAGATGACGGTGAAATTTAGCCATGACCTTTTAGGCTAGTCCTTCTAATAACATAGCACCATCTGTTACCTTTGCCTAAATTTTACTTCAAATCATTTGTAAAATTCATGTGGAATAAAATTACGAGTCTTTAAAATTCTCCTAAAAATATTTCATGCATCGCTTAATAACTAACAAGGACGTTTCCGTGGTAAATACATAAACACGCCATTTGAATTTGGGTTGAATGCACCCAGAATGTTTATACCATTGCTGAACAACTGCACAAATTATTTGTAACCCGAGAAAATATTCTCATCACAAAAAACTTTCTAAATGAAATAGTTTCATTTTAGTGTTTTTATTATCTCTGTTCAAATGAATCTAAGCAGAAGCAAAACTCCCAGAAGCGATCAGTATGTTTTTGTACGTACGTGTGTGATCCAGTGATCCCTATTGGGCAACCCAACACTCGCGCATATACGAGGCCACGAGGGTCGTGAAGGGGTAAAATCAGTGGGTAAAATGGGAGCTGGGATTTGCCTAATTTTTACTGGGAAAATGGGATAAAAACGACTGGGAAAGGTATTTGCACCATCAATTTTGCTGCGGGGAATGGAATTTGGCAAATTCAGGTGACTTGGGTGACTGGGATTCAGATAGCATTTTGGCTGGGAAAATGGGATTGAAGCCCCCCTTCACGACCCTCAAATACATATTACGGGCACAGGGGCACTCCTGTAATCAGGTAATGATAAACTTGTGTATCACATTCTTCGGGACAGCATTGCGTTGTATTTCGTTTGGTTCAAAAACTTTATTCGTAGTGATTCATACAATGTAGTTGTGATGTTAATAGACACTGACGTGTGTGTAGTTACAGAACACATAAAACGTTCAGCGGAAGTCTTAAATTGAACCTTCGGTGTTCGTATTAGAGATATTTAACTGTTTAGTTTCCTCAACTCGCTGACCAAATAAAAGAATTGGCCAGCCTCATCTTACCGCGCAAAACAGGGCTTGCATTGAACTTTTGGATCGAATCACTTGCTGAATCAGAAGGCCCCAACCGGGAACAAACCCGACTATGCAGATCCGACTCCTCTTGGGCACCTCATGTTACCTCACTCCTCCGCAGAGGTTTCCCTGAGGCGGAGTTTTTCGTGTTTTACGGGTATAAGTACTTCATCTTCTGGAGCTGTAATGGATCCTGACCCCAACCCCCAGTCCAACACCAACCCCCAGCCTAACCAGGATGAGAATCTTCCTCCGATGCATGTTATTTTTGAGAGAAGCCATTGGTACTCTGTGCCACTGCAGAGGAGAGAGAGAGAAGTTATTATTTATACACTATTAAGATAACAGGCAATACATACTGGCAACAGAAAGACAATGTTTTTCTTTTTTCCCAGGGAATACAGATTTGACACTTCCTCCTTTTTCGACGAGACGAAGGCGATGCGGAAGATATTGTTGTATTCTCAAATTAACCCAATAATACCAACGAATTTTAACATCTAACTCTTGTACAAAACAACTCACCACATGTCCTAAAATGTTCAGCCGCTGATATAGTAACAATACAAGTATACAACATTTTCCCTTCTCAACAAAACATCTCTGTTCGTTCTTACTATTTATACAAAAATGTCAGCAATAATAATATTTAGATTCATATATGGTTACTTATCCGATCTTCCTCGATTTGCCCGTAACGGGTAACGTCTTTCACGCGGTGCTGTGTCGCTTCAACTTGGCTTTTCCGGAACAGTGTTTTGATTTTCGCCGACGCCACTCGACTGAAACTGCTCTAATTCGCTTATTAGACCAACTCCTTTTTGACCTTGATAAAAACAATGTTACTGGACTTGATTTTGTAGACTACAGTAAGGCGTTTGACTTGATTGACCACCAGCTGTTACTGCGCAAGTTAAGCGCTTATGATGTGGATGATGTTTATCTCTGGATTTTCAAAAATTACCTCTCAGAACGAAAACAGTTTGTAGAAATCAACGGCGTGAAATCATGTCCATTACGTATAACGCATGGTGTCCCTCAAAGTAGTATTCTTGGCCCTCTTCTCTTTCTTGCATTTATAAATTATTTGCCATCAACCATCCCAAACTCTACTGTTGATGCATATGCAGACGACACCACTTTCTCCTCTAGTTCCCACTTCTCAGTTGCGTCGACCGAATTACAAGTTAGCCTACAAGAGGATATAGACAAACTATGCCAGTGGTCAGACCAAAATCGAATGGTACTTAATGCTGCCAAAACTAAATCAATTCTGGTTACCGATAAACGCCTTAAATCTCGCCTACAAACTCCTTCTCTATCTCTTACTGCAAATGGTGCAAATATTGAATCGGTCTCCTCACAAAAATTACTTGGCGTAATCATTGACGAAGATCTAGCTTTCAAAGAGCATGTAAACAAACTTTGTAAAAAGCTCAGTCAAAAAATCGGTCTCCTGAGAAAAATTCGAGGATATTTGCCACTGCTTGAACGGAAAGCTATTTTATAATGCTATCATCAAGCCGGTTATGATGTATGGTAGTTCAATTTGGAGTTGCTGCTCGCAAAGTGATTTTCTTCGAGTCTTCAAATTACAAAAAGAGTACCACGTATAATTCTAGGAACAGATACCTCCTCCAGGTCAACGGTCAATTTTACTAAACTGAACTGGATCCCTTTCTATGACGAAGTGAAAATTAATAAATGCATTATAGTCTATAAGAGCCTGCATGGTCAGGCTCCGCAGTATATCAAGAATTTATTTAGAACAAACAATGATATAAACGGTAGACAAACTCGACATGGTGAATACAATTTAGTTTGTCCTAAATTTAATTATGTAACTGAAGGAGGGAAATCTGTAACCGTCAGTAGCATTAAGATATGGAACAATCTACCCAAAGAGATCAAGACAAAATCTAGCGTTACTTCTTTTAAGTTTGCCCTTAAAAACCACTTCCTGGACTCATATAAGGCTATTGATCGATTTGAACAGTTAATGTGATCAGTAAAGCTTCAGTAAATTGTAGATATGTATAAATATAATCCTAAGATCTCTTCTATAGTTCTCTTCCTAAATAGCTTTATCGTTTTAAAGTAGATATAATCTATAACTTTGTATATATTGTATGAGGGCCACAGGTTTTTCAGCTGTGCTGTCATGTGTTATTTTAATAAAGTTGTTCATTCATTCATTCATTACCGTTCTTCCAGGAGAATCATTGTTACCAGCACTTGCAATAGCGTCCGAGGTATTTTCAGAGTTATCGGACGTTTCAGGCAACCCTTCGGCTTCCGGTACCACATACTTTTCAGAAGTATGGTTTGGAAGTCCCTCCAGAAGTTTTGGAAGTCCCTCCAAAAAAAATAATCTGTGAACGAGTTGCTCTGAACCAATTGACTACTTATATGAGCAACAAAAATCGCCTAAATGAGCACCAAAGTGGAAATAAAAAACAGCATTCTTGTGAGACGCTTCGTGTTTTGACAACAGACAGTGTACTTGAGGCGATGGACGCCAAGAAATTGACGATCCTTGTTTTGTTAGACTTATCAAAGGCGTTTGACAGCATCGACCATGCAAAACTCCTTACCAAGCTGCAGGCATTAGGAGTTTCTCTTATTACTCTAGAATGGTTTAGAAGTTATTTATTGGAACGACGGCAGTGCGTCAGGATTGGCGCCGAGACTTCCGGCTTTGGTTATCTTTCTCATGGAGTTCCTCAAGCTCCATATTAGGGCCGGCCCTCTTTAATATTTATCTCAATGATCTTCCGTCAATCTCGAAGTTTGGTGGTCTAGAATCTTTCGTCGATGACTCAAAATTGTATTTGTCGTTTCCTGTCGCGGATTTATGTAATGTGGTTAAGCAGATAAATGAGGATTTGTTTAATATTGCTGCCTGGTGTTGCCATAACAGCCTGCTAATAAATCCGGGTAAGACTAAGCTGTTGGTGTTTGGCACCCGACAGATGCTGAAGAAACTACCTGATGACTTTCATGTTGTCTTGCTTGGAAAAAATATTTCTCCATCTACTTCTGCACAAGACCTTGGACTGCAAGTAGACCGTACTTTGAGCTATGACGAACACATCACTAACACTGTGTCTTCGTGTACTGGTAGTTTATGTCAAATAAACAGAGTAAAACATCTTTTGGACACCAGCACACTGAAAAACGTCGTGAACGCTTATAATATCCCAGCGTATAGATCAGCTTCGGGGCAGCGAACATTCCTATACCGAGCTATCCGTTTATGGAACTCACTTCCGCGAGAAATTACAGATAAATGTATATAGATATATAATTTGTTTTTAATAGGTATTACTCAATGACATGTAAATTAGAACCGAAAAACCCTTTTGGGAGTTTCTAATAAATTTTACAATTACAATTCACTTTCTGGTTGGATCTGTTTACTGTATTTAAGCAATTTATCTACATGACGTTTCCAAACATATCCAGGTACACTAACCATATAATGCCTTAAACCAAGAACTTTTGTGATTACTCCACGAACCCATTTCTCTTTGCCTTGATAATTTCGTGCTAATACATTTTCCCCTTCAACGAAGGATCTTGTAGCAGGACCAGTTGTACGTTCAAGGACTTTATACTGTTGTTGTTTCACATGTTCATGAACAGATGGGAAGACTAAATCAAGTCGGGTTCGCAAACGTCAACCCATAAGTAAAACTGACGGTGCTTCTCCCGTTGTAGCATGTGGTGTATTGTGGTAAACTAGTAAGCTCTTAGCAATAATCGCATTCGTGGATTCCTTAGTAATTCGAGCTTGCTCAATTGCCGATTTCAAAATTTGAACAACTCGTTCAGCTTTGCCATTTGTAGACGGTTTGTAGGCTGCAGATGTCCGATGCAGGATTCCATTGTTACGGCAAAACTGTTCAAATTCGCCAGCAATAAATTGTGGCCTGTTAATTATTGGAGACTAAAATTTCGGGCAGGCCGTGGCAGCTGAATCTCGTAGCACATTTATAGTCGTAGAGCTGGGACTGAACGATGTGGTCTCAACAGAGTTAGAAGTGGACAATGACCTGTTAGGATGGTAAATGAATTACTGCAAAGATATTGATGAAATCGTTTAAGTCCAAATATTATAAGCTAAAAGCTTCTTTCTCAAGCTGTGAATAATTTCATTGTGTGTCTGTTAAAGTGCAAGATGCAAAGGCAATTGGTTGATGTTTATCATTAACTACATGTGACAGAACAGATCCTGCAGACCTGCACCTTAAGAAGAAGCATCACACGATAAAACAAGAGGTAATGATTCATCATAATGTACCAGTGTTCTTGAATTTAGTAGAATATTTTTCGCAGCCGCGAACGCAGCATCTTCAGTTTTGGTCAACTTCCAGGGTACATTTTTTCGGAGATTATTCAGTGGTGTTAACACAGTGGAATGATGTGGCATGAACCGAGAGTAAAACATAATGAGTTCGATTAAAGACTTCAGAGTCGTACTATCTTTTGGACGATGTACAGTACGGTGCATCGAACAGCTGCCAATTTGTCTTCAGTATAGGATGAAGGCCTGCACTATCGATTAGATGGCCTAGATACACAACAGACGATTGAAGAAATTTGCACTTCGCCTTGTTTACCTTAAAACCATACTTAAGTAATCTTTCTAGCACTTGGGACAAGGTATTAAGGTATTATCCAGCAATAAGAATGTCATCCAATCGGCTAACAGCTTTGGGAATATCAACTAATAACCCATCTATAATTCTTATTATTTTTTTGGTTTTGTATCGTTTTGAAATTCTAAAGTCTCCTTACTAGCAATTTCATCAGCGATCGCAACTTTTAAAGCATCTGGAAAAGTCCGGTCTTCATTCAATAACTTTTTCCCAGTCGCTGAGTTACGAATTCCACGTACAAATTGATCACGAAGAGAACGTAACGATTTAAAATGGCATAATGTCGCATACGAGCACTATAAGCTGAAACACTCTCATTTTCTTCTTGAATGCACCGATGAAATCTGTAAGTTTCAGCTACCTCCAAACGTTTGGTTTGTAATGATTTTGTAACAGATCACAAAGCTCGGAAAAGCTTTTATATTTAGGTGAATCAGGGCTACACAAATCACGAAGGGTTGCATAAGATTTCTTGCTCATAACTGAAATGAAAACCGCGATTTTTTTCTTGTCTGCTGCCGCAAGTAGAGCTTGTGTCGCCTCGGCATCGCATTGTCCAACAGAATTAGCGTTAAAATATTGCTCTGATCTCTCCAAATAAGTAGTAAATAATTCCGTGGAAGGTCAAATTCACTCAGAACGCCGAATAATGGCGTCGAAGACATGATCGTATAAGGACACTGCACTGAATTCCAGAAGTTAAATACGATGGGAAAGTTCAAGGAAACATCGATGTTAGGCTCAGGTTTTCTTAACTTTCGTGTTTTCATCCATGCATGCACGTCACCTGAAGCCAGAAGCGTGGGTGTTAGGTTGGCATGGAAATATAGTTTATTTATAGTTTTACGATTTTACATAAAGCCAGAGACATAAAGCCATAATATATCAGTTGGTGTTATGCGATTGTGTTACGGCTGAAGGCGGAAGCATTTTATATGCCTAAATGAAAAGCTAGTAAAGGCTACATAAGGAAACATCCAATTCCAACATAAACTCGTCCAATATAAAGTAAGTACATTACATACGTCAATACGTGCGACATAAATTTCATTACGTTGTTATTTGTATAACGAAACTACGAAATACGGATACGTTTTCCCGTAACTAATCTTGTTTTCTTAGAAATCTATAATCTTGTGGAATTGCGAAATTTACCGGCAAGACAATACTCACAATTTATACATATCTCGATATAAATGTATCTTGCTGAGTAGAATTGAATCCTAGCTAGCGGAGTAAATTCTGAGCTTTCATCGATCTATTTTACGTACGTAATTGTGGCTTCACTTTACGAGGAACTTTAATTCCCGGAACAAGGAAGCGAAAGGAGCGTCTTGGTTGCATTGGGTACATTCGTAGGGTTGGTTTGCGGATCTCTAGATTGAGACACCGGGTTATTTGAAGTTTACGACCCCTAATACATTAGCGCTGTATCGAACTGTCAATTTATGAATTTGACTATCCTAGGAATCTATTATAAATAAATACGATTTTGTAAAAAACGAGGCAGTTCTATACAGAGTACAGGGGGTCGCATATTTCAATTGGTCCATCTCCTTTGTGTTTATAGAAAATGTACGGCGGTTATGGTAGAAGGGGTGGTTTCCCCCGAAGAGGCTATCCTGGTGGATACCACAGATCTTATAACGAAGCTGGATGTATGTTTTGCACGGGGGTTTCTGAAAGTCAGCAGTCACACCAGCGCCATCAATGCAGTGAATTTCGCCAACTGAAACAGAATACCTCGCGTAGACCATACGTAAAGGCAAAATTAAGCGACAAAGACGAGCAGGGTTTTGCTGCTGCTGGTTTTTTGCTGTGGAAGAAAGGAAATGAGAATAATCTGCAAGTCTTAATGGCGCGGGAATATCGAGATGCCGGCGATCTGCTTAATTTCCTTGGTGGAAAACGGTTAAGAAAAATGGAGAGTGCAATAGAGGTAGCCTTAAAGAAAGTCAATATGGAAAGTGGACGGCAGCTTTCTCGGGATGCGTTGGAAGGAATGAAACATGCACCACTTGTGCACTGGAGCGGTAGATCTTCGAAGTATGCACTGTTCCTTTATGAAGTCACATCATGGCGAGATTGTGAGGTCGATGTTCTAGCTGCAGGTTTGCGAGATGATGGAGTAAAGAGACTTGAGTGGGTTTCTTGTAAAGATCTGAAGTCAACTTCATTTATACATCGCCAGCTGCATGATTTTGCCACAGATATGGTTCAAGCGTTATCAGATCCCACCTGTGACGTTCTTAGCAATATAGAAGAGTTGTTTGAAACAGCAAAGACGGCTGGCGAAGCAAGCAAGATACAGGATACCACCCAAGAGGAAGTTCCATTTGATTTTGACGTTATTGCGAGCCTAACTTCATCCGCCAACATAGCAAGGGGCTTTCTTACCACCGGAAATCTAACCTGGGGTATTATCGCCGATGCTGTTCAGTCGCTTCATAAAAATGATATAGATAAATTGCGCCGAAAGTTCCATCCAGACCGTTTGGGTAGGCAGTTAGGGCATCTCCCCAATGATCTTGAAAAGGAAGCTTCCACTAAGGCAATGCAAATCCTAAACGGAATATTGGATATGGTAAAAGAGCCAAGTAACGCACCATTACGTTCATCTTCGAGTGGTGATGTTTTTACAACAATTAAAGAATTAAATGAACTTATTAAAAAGTACACTGGTGGTGGTGATGATGATGATAGTGATGGTAAAATTGCTGCAGCCATCACAGCTAAACTTTCTGAAATAAAACTGAGATAAAAGAGCGCGAATATTTAATCGTACTATATAGTGTGGAAAATCATTGTATTCATATCCTATTTCATTCTTAAGTATCACTGACATGTTATCGCGCCTGTTATTTGCAATTTTAGGGGTCCAGTATATGTAGTATTCTTCAATCAATTCATTGAGGTTAACAACTCAAAAAAGGGTTTTTAGAGTTTTTATCTCTTTCAGGTAGTTCGATGAAACTTCAACAGTTTATATGTTAATTATTATTGTTATTATCTAAAATTATTTAAACACGGTGGCATTTCACTTGCGTGTTTTCAAAGGGCCGTGTACACACCAATAATTACAAAAGAATATCACTAATTTACTAAAATTTAAAACTATTACATATTTACAATATTTGAGAAATATTTACAAGTCTACGGAAGGAAGAAATCGATTGACACTTTTTTAGGAAATCTGTTTTAGGTTTGGGTAAGCTAATTTTCAAATTGTTGCTACGTAATTGATAGATGTTACAGCAGTTACGACACAATATTGTTAAATAATTTGGGGCCGGCCATTCCTTTTAATATTTTGAATATCGTTGTTAGTTCACGTTTATCTAATATTGTTTTTATTGGTTGCCATTGTAGTTTTTCAAATATATGAGAAGATCGGATACTATAATCTGAACTAGTTATTACACCATAATTTCCATAATTTTTTTATATGAGAGCTAGCTATTGCCTATTATTATCATGCCAAATAGTACAGTAGAACAATAGTTAAAGTGTGGTATAAACACCAATGCGTTGTACATTGTTACTAATACGTCTTGTGTTACAAAATCCTTTGTTTTCGTAAGAGGGCTATACTTTGGAAATTGTCTTACATTGTCGATCATTGTGTTTGTTCCAGTTCAGTTGGTCATTAATTATAAGACCAAGAACAGTTTTTTCTTTTACACGTTTTATCTGATAGTCGATCACCATAAAATATTTTTTGAGTTTCAGAAATCGCATCTAATCGATGTTTTGATCCGATAACTGACTCGGTTTTCTTTTTATTCAGTGTTAACTTATTACTCATTAACCATTTATGGATATTGTCTAAGTCGTGGTTTAATTTATATTCAGTGTCTACAGATGATTGCCCTTCACAAGATAAGTTTGTGTGATCTGCAAACATAGAGGCTTTAGTTGTCTGCAAACAGTTTGGAAGATCATTAATGTATAGGAGAAATAATAGTGGACCAAGGTTTGAGCCTGTGGAACACCACACAAAATTTCTGTCGTACTGACACGGCATTATTTATTTTACAAATTAGTTTCCTCTGATATAAATATGATCGAAACCATCGTTCCTCGTAGGCTCGTACCCCACAACGTTCAAGTTTAGACAGGAGAATAGTATGCAGGTCAACCGTGTCGAATGCCTTTTTTAGATCTAAAAATAATATTCCATTGATCGAAACTTGTCCATATTAGCTAGCCAATTATTTGTCAATGCAGGAGCGTAGTTTCAGTTGAGTGATTAAGACGGAAGCCTGACTGATTCCCAGTTATGACTTTATTTTCATACAGAAAAGCAAGCAGTTGGTTATAGATATTTTTTTCGAAAACTTTAGCTACATTCGAATATTCGATATAACAGAAATATGTCTATAATTACCACAATCCGTTTTATCGTCAGATTTATATATTGGCGTAACGCTTGCAATTTTCCAATCATCAGGGAATATGCCAGTATTTAAAGACAAGTTGAATATATAATGCAAAGACTCCAATACAGCATTTCCTGTTCCTTGCATGAGTTTAATTAACTGAAATTAATTTTATCAAGCCTCCTGATTTGCTGGCCTTCATGCTGGAAATTACATGACTTAACTCCTCTTTTGAAAATTATGGTTTTAAAAGTAAATGAATTTGACACAGGAGTGACATAGGTTGGAGGATCAATGTTATTGTCGGGAATTTTATCTGCAAGTTGTTTGCCTATTGCAGAAAAATATTTGTTAAATTCGTTAGCAACTTGTTCGTCGCCTGCTATTGTCCGTTCCGTTAACTTTGATCTCATTAATTGATGTTGGCTTAGATTGCCTGCTTAATATTTAATTCATTTATTGTTCTCCAACTCTCTTTGCTATTCTTAGTGCTTGCTAATTTGGAGTTGTACTGGGTGTATAAAAAAACGAGACCTTTAGAAATCAAGCTTTATTGGACTGAATTTGAATGCCTTTGCACTACAGGGTGTCCCCAAAAAAGTCCCCCTATAGAAATCACTCTTTTGTTGTTAAACGTGCGTTGTTATACCTCTGGGAATTTAAAATAGCTTCTAAAACGAACAGCAACACAAAAATGTCAAATTACAAATTCGTCTTAACGTCAGTTCGAGTAAGAATGGTTCAACTGACTACAGAGCAACGCCGAGTATTTGTCGTAACAACTTATACGTCGCGTTAAATTATTTGGACGAAGGGAAGTTGTAAATACTTCCGCCGTTCATGTACAATTCAATTAAATTCCCAAAGGTATAATAACGCACAAGAGTGATTTCTAAAGGGAGACTTTTTTGGGACACCCTGCATGTATGCTGAACCCACGGGTGCATGCGTAAAACAGAATTGAAAGCCGTACTTTGAGTCTGGGTATATTGGTATAATGTAAAACAGTACAAACTCGTTGCTCCGTGGTCAGTTGAGCCATTTTTATTCGAACTGATGATATGACTAATTAGTATAATTGGACAATTTTTTATGCAGTTATGCTCCTTCATACGATTAGAAGCTATTTTTTTAAATAATCTCTGGGACTGTGATGGCTCTGTTTCTTAATCTCGTTAGTCATCCATGGGCTATAATCATGGGCTTTTTACCCTTCTTTGTCTCAATGGAGCATGTTTATTAGCAGTGTCTAGAAATATTTCGTTCCAAGTCTCCCACGGCTTGGTTTGGGTCATCGAGTTTAGTAAAGGCACTAAACGTTTCAATTAAATCGTTTTGAAATCGTAAGGCATTGAAATGTTTAAATTGTCTTGCTTCTACTATTTTTGGGCTTACTTTCGGGACGCCAATCTTGCGGAAAATGTACACGAGGCTATATGATCACTAATTCCCACGTGTATAATTCCAGAGTCAGAGGTTTCTGTATAGTCAATTTTCGTAATAATAATGTCAAGCAAAGACTGAGTATTGTTGATTATTCTCGTTGGTGTATAGTAATATGTTGTTTTAATTGATATATGTGCATCAAGTCTTTAAGATAATAGGTTGCAGTTAAGTCCCCAGCTATGATCAGATCTTTGTTTTCCTCTTCAGCTTTGTGCAAAAATATTTCAAAATGGTCAAATATCTCCGCATTTAGGTTAGGCGCACGGTACCATGAACTCACCAAAAATGGTTTCATTCTTGGCTAGCTTTTTTATCTCAATGCAAATTGCTTCAAGATTATCAGGCATCAGCTCGTTTCGGTCGACGTAAACAAGATTAATCAAGCAATATTAAATAATTATAACTTTCATATTATAGATCCTCGAACATTTAATCACTTTTGTAATTTTTTAATCATCTTTCTAAATTCTATAAATAATATAATATTAAATTGAATTGGTTAACCAGTCACTGATACGTTCATTGTACCAGATGGAGTTTATGACTTTCTTCACTTTTGGCAACTTTACGAGTTTTTTTACATCATTATACGGTCTCAAGTAATAGAGTTTCTTAAACAAACTTATTTCAATAAGCTAGTACGCAAATCAAAATACGAAAGTACGCTAGTACTATGGTGCTGATTTCCGTTGTATATTTGGACTCCAGAAGATAGTCGAGATGTCTATGGTTTGAAAAAATATTTATTTACTTTTGGAGTTCTTCCGATCTTTGCTTATTATGAGTCTGATTTAGCCCTAGTATTTTTTGCCCTATAGTATATTTGATTTGATTTGAATGACAACGCTTTTGTGGTGGTGCGCGCCACGAAGACCCTGGGGACGAGGTTGGAAATGTTTATTTGCAATAGAGACATAGACGACAATGCATTGCATTTCGATAGGGCGTCGATGTTGTTGAAACGATAATGCGAGTGGACTAGTGGGATCAAGGGCCGGTTCATATAGTGTTGGTTGTACGAAGGCCGTTTAGCACTACCACCGGATAGTGATTTTTTCAACCTTTGGCTTTGTAAGAATGCCTGAAAACTGGGTTATGCCATGCAATCAACGAACAATTTCACTATCCGGTGGATATAGCGCTGTCCTCGTGACAACCAGCCCCTGATAATCTGGATGGATCGCTTGTTAAATTGTCCTTGGAATTGTCAATACAATATGAACAAAATTATAATAGTTTTAAATCCAAAGTCTGTCAGAAAGCAAGAAAAAGTAGACCAAAACGAGATGGAAAAAGCCAGCCAACAAATGACAATGGGACATAAACGGCGAAGAAAAATTTGTAGCTGTTTCTGAGTTTGAAATATACTTTCTTGCTTAAAAGTTCGCATTCAACGGCGACAAGAAACGCAAAAGTCTGTGCTATTTTGACATTCAAAGATACAAACACAAACCAAACCAAATTTATCCACAGTTCTATGCGCAAAATAGGGAAGCCTCACATAATTTATCGATTTCTCCTTCACTTCTTCTCCGACTGATATTCACAATACTGATACAGTTCCAGAACGATGAGATAATCACACGATTGAGGTCTGAATTGAGACTAAACTACTAGCATAAACAGTAAACACAATGGAATACATACATCCTTTATTAAATGGTCTCTCTACTCGATGGCGGCACGAGAAGCCGGTTCAGCACCACCCTCCTTATGGATAGGGTTGGTTGGCAGAACATTATCATCCTATTAAGGATGGAAGAAGGCGGTCAATGACTCGTACCTCCCTTAACAATTACCTGTATGTGCCTCTAAGTGAAACCAGGCAAATATATCTGTATTAAGATAATAACTATCATAACCAGCAATCACAATTATCTCTAATAATGTATATATATATATACACACCAATCCATACATATATATACATAAAATGATACACCCACATAGACATATATATTATTATATGCATATACACATACGCATCAGGACGACCACAGCGTCTAAACCCCATTGAAGGATCCAGAACTTGGGAACAAGGTTCCAGTGCCATGGCTGACAAAGACGGACACCGAGTTCCCCACCTCCTGTTGATGTATGCGACTGCTGTCGTGTTGTCGATTCGCAGGTGAATGTGGTTGGGAGGCCAGGACTCCCTCACAACCTTGTAAGGACAAAGATGGTTATGCAGGCAGCCTTGAGCTCCAATACATTGATATTAAGCCGTGATTGCTTCAAGCTCCAACCTTCCCTGATGGAAATGTTGTTGGCTGTTGCATCGCAGATCTCGAGCCGCGAGAGCTAGGTCTGGTACCACGTATAAAAAGAACTGTATATCCCTACATATTCCTCTTTTGACGAGTGCTTCTAAACCTAAACTCAATACGAATGACAGCAGAGGGCGGGGAGGAAAATATGTCTAGGTATACACTTAACCAGTGCAACTGCCTATACATGCAGTTACTCATACCATTACTCTTTCCTCGCTTGGTAGGGGAACAGTATTGCTCATATCAGTCTACGAAGAAGTTCGGAGAACTACGTCTCCCCTTCAGGTAAGTGTGCCCTCCGGGGAAACTTCATTTCGCCCACGAGAAACGTCGTATGGTCTTTCTCTGAAGACCTCCCACCCAACCCCAACCCCTACAAACGTCACGCATAGTTCGACATTATATGGCATACATAAACACTGCAAAACTACTGTAAAACTTCTTCAATGAATACTTCCTATACGATTATATTTGAAAGCGCTTTGAGAAAGTATAATTACAATTAGTATAGGAAATAGCACGGTTCGAGAAGTATTAATGAAAAATTGCACGCGTGTTTGGCGAAATATTCGTAATACCGCGAGTGCGAAGCACGAGTGGTATTACGAATATTTCGCCAAACACAAGTGCAATTTTTCATTAATACTTCGAGAACAAGTGCTATTTCGTATTAATATTATTATTTAACAATTTTTACTCAATTTTTACTCAATTTTACTCAATTGACGTTGCTCAATTTTTACTAGGGGTATTTGGGAGAAAATACCACATGTGGTATTTTCTCTCAAATACCCATAGTAAAAAGAATTAAGAGAAAATTTTGATGTTCTTAGCCAATCAGAAACGAGGAAAATTGTTAATAATGATATTACTTCGGTAATTATATGACGCTAATTAGGTCGATAAAATGAGCTCTTATAGTAATACCCCAATGGAATATTGAAGAAACTGCAATCCAGCTCCAGTATCAATAGTAAAATACAGACCAAAATAATGAACAAAACACAGTGTAAATGACAACAAACTTGCAAAAGCGGGAGTGGAAATGTTGTAGTTTTTTTTACTCAATTGACTGTAAAATTGTTTGTGGTATTTGTGCATGCATAATTATGCAATTTTCGGAATTTTCTCCCAAACATTTTGTCTTTGTTCGCTTATCAATCAAGATTTCAAAAATCTATACAAACATGGTAATTTATAAATTATAATGTATAGAATAAATGGACCTACGCCACGGCGTTTGCATCAAGTTGTTATATTTTTCAATACTCTGCTAATGGGACAATGGCGAATATTGGCGATGATTCCAAACAACTATCGAACAACTATCCATTTTTCCCACATGTAACGTACACAAAGAAACGTCACAGCCGCCAACCCCCACGCCTCCAGTTTATTCAGAATATGTCAGATCATACTGTCGGAAACCATGCTAGAGAACGTACATTGCCATTGCATGAATAAAAATTTAGCCTGTTCTCCATTCTAAACGTATCGTAAGTGTAACGAAACGTTGCGTATTTTACTAGACGTAGACTAAAAAATTTAATTAGGCGTACATTTCGATACAGTTGAAAACGGGCTTTACCAGGCTGTAGAAAGGGGGGGGGGGGGGCTTGGGGATATAGACGCCCTTCCTCAAGCTATGGGGAACTGAGCCCTCATTCTTTTTGCAAGAATGCTTGTAAATATTAGTGTACTTTTTCCATAGTTCTCATTCTCCAAGCATCACTTATGACTATTTCAGGCATGAATATAGTATAAAGAATGTTATCACGGGATTGGACGCTTACTTATGACGTCATCCATACCCGAATATTTTCACCCTTGCGGTAACATGCTCGTCTAGAGAACCCCCCTAGTTATGAATTTAGTTCTATAGCACTGGTTTACAGACTTTGGCACCCCTTGTTAACATTTACTGGGGGACTAGGTGCGTAACTTCTTTTGCATGTGCGAATGTCATTAATGGCACGAGTTCACCATCACTAGAACATAGTTAATGTAATGATAATAGAAAACATATTTCTTGTCAGTATAATTATGGTTTTCCTGATGTTGGTTGTGAACCCAACAGCCTGTCTCTAATTTAGTCATACAACGTTCCTTGTCAGACGACCTCTTAGATTTAATGTTTGCGAGGTTGTGGCCCCTTTTACTTTGTACTAGGTAGATGCGAAGCATCACTGGAGCGAGACATCTGACCGAAACATAATGCGCTATAAACTTGTTATTTTACTATGATTTTACTCATCGAGGACAATGGGAAGTGCTTGCACGATTTGTACATAATACTGAATCATTGAGAAGCAGGAAAAGACATTTTCAGAAAATGCTATACAATGTGTCAATGGTAGCAATATTGACATTGCACCTGTAGAGGCTGCAGGCTGTAAGATGATAGAAAATCAATACGCTCACACTGCTAGAAGTGTGTCAGAATTCAGAACTGTAAATTAAAAAATGAATGAAAATAGCAATGGAAATAACGTAGCTTCGAAAATCTGATATCAAAAATAATTTGAGTTGACATATCAATTTTTGCGTATTTATAAAGAAATAGAAAACGAGTCGTGTGCTTTATGGTGTTGATAAAGCACGAGGGGAATGTTGGGAGAACACGAGAGAAGTGTTCTCCCAACATTCCCCGAGTGCTTTATCACACCATAAAGGGACAAGACGAGTTTTTCTATTTCTTTTATATTATAAGTGGTATATAAGCACAGTAAACAATTTTGTTCAAAGATCAATATTGTTATTCTCCTAACATGTAATCACTGACGTCACTCACAAGCTTTTCAATGTTTTCATTGCTTAGCAACAACACAAGCTTGAATCCTGCCAATCCTGGCCTGCGGAGGATATTAAAAAGGAACAAAAACTGTTGAACATTTTTCAAAAATAGTCCACAATGATAGACAGATTGGTTTTCGTTGTTCTGCTTCACTTTTGTCCTGGATTCGGTTTAAAAGCGAAGGTTTTTGTCAAGCTGCTTTGACGACATTCATGGCTGTCAAGTTGGATTTTTCATCTTGAACCAAATATATCAGGCAGTCTTTGTTTGAAGGTACTGTTTGAATATTTTTTGTGTGTTTTTTTTGTTGTTCAGTGACAGAATAATTAAACATCGTCTTTATATTCTATGACATTGTATTTTGTGAATGTAGCGAGTTCCAAATTGATTGGTATGAACCATATATGCATATATATATGGTGACCTCATTAGCATATTGAAATAATGGTCGCCAAATTTGCATATAGCAATTGTTGCAAAACAGATCCTGTTGGGGAGGGGCAAAGGAGAAAAATGGTTGAATTCAGATCAACAAAGCGTGATTGGGGCAACTAATAAGCATGATTAGCTGATCAGATTAAAACCTGTTAAATGAGAATAGGCAATGTGTTTATGTGGGCAAGTGTTAACTGTTCATGCAAACGAATGCCATGGGGTGGCCAGGGTAGCCAATCAACGTTTTTCTCAGAAGGTTTAAACTGCGGTTTGCTCCAAAACTCAACCACCAACCTGCAAATTAAACCCTGCACGGTTTTCTAAAAACAATAAAACTGACAATTACACAAGCAATATTTCACATTTTATTTATTGCCATGTGTACACCCCTATTCCACTCTATATAATAGTAAGGACTAATATATCTAATATCTGTCGTTCTATTTTGTCTATATTTTATTTCTCACACAATTTTACCCTTCTCCACTTAAACACTATTACACTAGCAGTACCTTTGTACCATTTACTACACACACCATTTTAATTAAATAAATAATTTAGTTCCATATTCTTTTTTTTAAGACTATAAATTTACTGTCCTGCAGTTTTGGTTACTATGCTATTTTGCCACTATTGGCACTAGATGTTTATATGTTCAGTATTCTTAAACTAACATTCTTAAACACTTCAATCTGAAGCTAAGACAAGTTTCAAAAGACTATATTCATGACCTGTGGAAGTATTTCAATAATTTACATGTCATACAGTAGACTCCCTAACAGCAACTCTTTGTGTCAACACAGTCAAAGGGATGTTGTGAGGGATTCTAGACACATGAGGCCTCTGGCAAAATTGTTGGCTCTGTTTTGGGATATTCAACTGGTATAAAGCAGATGCATACATATTCATTTTGTCAAGAAGTTATGTTCCAATAGACTCCCAATGTTCAATAAAATGCTCCCCCAAAATGCAGGAAATGCCACTTAAGAGATTCTTGTTAAAATATTTCTATGGGAACCTGATGCCTCAGGACCCCCCTTGGCTACATGTTTGAGAAACACATGCAAGCCTAGGACAAAACATGGTTTCCACCATGGTGAATGTTGAATGTTTACACTGCGCACCTAACTTCTTGAGACAAAGCTGAACAAATGACCCATATTTTTTAATATCTGAGTTTTTCTAAGAAATACAAAGCTTTGCAGTTATCTGGAATATCTATAAATAGTCTATAAATAATAGTACCTGCATTGGCACGTAATATTATTCCTTGAAAAATACAACTTTAGAAACTGGAGAAATGTAGGATTACTGCAGAGCCTTATTTCAATAAATACTCCAAACTTCATCATTAAAAAATAAGGGTCTGCTCCCAGGGTATACCCTTCTCCAACTGCACCTTGAAGTCAAATTTCTCATTTCAATTGTGACATTTACTTGTATCATTTATACTTAGTGTTATATGCATGTTATCACAGTTAATGAGAAAACATAAATTTCAACTGCATTGGGCCACATTCATATTCATGTTGGTACATGTGAATTTGTTGTTTTGGCTGGAAACTTGAATATAGACTTGGCCCCTAAGTGGTGTGCTGTTCAGCTGTTGAATATCAAAAATCAAAATAATATTCAAAGCAAGAGACTGTTGATTGTTTTGTGAGTAACTGAAACATGTAGCAATATAAACCTTAATTGTATATGAAAACAATGTCACCTTTTATATCACTAAGGCAAGACAATAAATAAACCAATGCAATGCATTGGGACAATTGCATTGGTTCACAGATGGGAGGGCTTTGTCATTAGCACTATAGCTTTACCATGGTTACAATATAAGCATTGGAGTTAGAGACAATCAGACCCCCACATCGATATCTAATGCATGCAAGCTCAGGTAATAGGAAATTATGCAATGCATGACAGTGACAGGTTACTAAACTACAGGAAACTAAGTGTATTATAAATACTTATAACTTACTTTGTGCCAAGGTCATATGTCAAAATGTTCAATAATATAAATTAATGACACCCATGAGTAAATAATTATATGTTCATGCATTTAAGCATGTACTGTACAAAGGTTACAAGCTTGAAAAGTACCCAATGTTATATACCTCACTTTTTGTCTACATGGTCATAGCTTGCAACATCACTCTGGTGGTATTGAATAAAGAGTACTTCATTGACACAACTCATGTCTCTTTAAAAAGCCGCCAAAGCCCGCCATTTGAGATATTGCTTTCGCGGCGCCTGCCAAACAGCACACATTAACTATGCGTCCTTTGTGCTCCATCAAACAGCATGGACACACAGAATATGTATCAAGTGGCAGTCACGAAGAAATATCATTCCATTTCTGCCCCAGCGATAAAACAAATATGTATAGACAATCACAAAATGATGTCTTATTGATATAACAACAACAGCAGCTGTCTCGTACATCTTAAATAATTCAACAAGGTATCAAGTTTTCCAGCTGCTCTCGGCGGGGTCACATCATAATGCTAGAAATACGCAGTAAAAACTCGCGATATTTCACGCATATTGTTACACATATACCTCGATTCCATTCCCATGTGTTTCTGTAATGTTCTGAGGATGTACATTTGTGGAATGCCGTGTAGCAATGTGATGTCGCAGTCCACTCTGATTTTTGTAACTTTTCCCGCAATGACATTTATGTGGTTTCTTCGTCTTTCCGTCTTTACAATGACCATTTTTAGCATGATATTTAATCCCGTTTGCATTCTTGTATTTTTTGCCACATCCTTTGACTGGGCAAATATATCGCTTAGAATCCCCGTCTTCCATTGTGACTGAATTTAGAATGAGCTCGCTAGTCAAGCCATCAGAGGTTGTCCATGAATCATCACTATTATCACTTATATTTCCATCATCATCGCCGTTCTCTGAAGCCTCTGGTGTTGCCATACATGAACTTACACTGTACGCTGATATAGCTTTCTTTTTCTTAGGTGTATAGTCAAGATCATAGTTGCTATCGCCCTCTATACCTATCTCTTTCATCTTCCTGTGAGCAGATCTAGTGGCCTCAGAGAAAAAGCAGTTTACATACGATAGCGGGACGGCAGCAGGTTGAGCGGCTTCTTGTTTCTCAAGTATACGTGGATCTTTCTCAATATGCACTGCCTCAATATGATCTATAAGATCAAGTAAAGATGAACAATTCTTACCACAATGGTTCCATAAGCAAGAGTATCTGAAGAACGCAGCCATGTTTGTATATATCTTTCCTCAGTGACATGTAATGTTGAAATGACGTCAAATGATCAGATGTTGTTTGCTATTCTTTATGCGTCGGGAAAACCCGCGAACATTCTCAGCCAACCGAGAGAGACCTGTTGTTGCTAGGTCGCCCACGTTACAGTCATTTCACTTCCGCTCTACAGATTCTTGTGCCACTATATATGGTCTAATAGATGGTAGAATTATAAAGACTACTGTCTAGCTTCTCAGAAAACGAACAGGACTTAATATGCGTCAGCTTAACGCACGCGAAAGTCCGTAACTAGGGAATTTACAGTGGAAAATAAATGTAAATGTTTGCTATAATTAAGAGGGCATATAATTAAAGGTCACACGAATTTGAACTTTTATAATTAGCTTCAGCGCTCCCTTGTACAAGTATCACGTTCCAGCATGAGCGTGGCCAAAAATAATCTTGTCATGTTGAGCTATATGGGGATGACTATTAACCTCATGCCTCGTCATGTGTTTTTATACACAATGACCAAACTCATTCATTCTCATTTGAAGAATATAAAATCATAATTGTCATGTATATATATATATAATTATAATATTATGGCTATTAAACGCACTACGTAAATGGTATCAGTGTAAGACAGCCTAAAAATTTCTGTAATTCTAATTTACTAGCACTGTAACACCCTACTCCATAAACATAGATGACATAATTATTAATCTTTGTTGTCGCAGAAAACCTCGCACATATTTTGCAATAAAAAGAAATTTCCAGAACCATGCAGATCGCGTGCCAAGACGGGTTAATTAAATGCCACCTTCCTATTCTATGACATGAAACCATAAATCTCATAATTAATCATACACTTGGACTTGTCTTAGACGCCATAAAACATCCCACCTCCAGACCATTTTCACAATGTTTCATTTAAAATCGATCGTCATCAATCCATGATAGCTACGATCTATTTATAACCTATAATATCTCTTATCACACAGCATCCGACTGTATGGTCATGTCATAGACATAGTCAACAAATCATAAATACCGCTCTAGTCCTTATCATAAATACCGCTCTTTGAGAGGTGGGCGAGATGATTAAAAAATGTCTTGTCAGACTATTTCTACCCTTAAATTTATCGATACATTTATCTGTCGTTCCATCAAAATAAATAGCTAGCTATAGATAAGATTACTTCATCTTGGTACGGTTTTAATCGCTACCACTCGATCAGTGGTTTTATTCGTATCCCAAAATCTAGATCTGTTAAAATTCAGGATATTAAGATAACTGCTTCTTGTTTTTATTACTGCATTAGCGGTTTTAATCGTATACTTCCAGGTTGGCCGATAAAGGTCTTGTGTAAAGCAAGCTAAAATTTTCTTTTTTCTCAAAATTGATAGATATACTATTTGTTCTGTCAAATACAGAATATGATTATGTAATCACTGGATTTAGTCGTATACCTTTTATCGAATTTGATAGCAATATATAGAGAGGGTCTGAAGTATTATTCATCTACTCTTGCATTCTTCAGTAAATATTTATTTGCCAGACAACGGAACCAAACCTCAGCATGAGACGTTAGAAACAATTGCCGGATGTGATGTGACAACGATGGCCTGATCTGAGTGTTGTGGTATTGAGGTGGTGCCTAAAACACACCCTAATTTTTAACCTACGTGCATGATTAACATGAATGATGAGTCTAGTGTCAGTTGTGTGACAATTCACGTGCAGGATAAATATAGACCACTTTGCATTTACCATCCGGTACACTCCAGTAATTCTGCAAATAGTCTCTATTGTAAAGGGTGTGGATAAAACGCGGACGGAGGACGGCGGACTTTTCTTATATCGTGAGAAAAATGTTTCCCCCCGCTTTGCAAATCAAAAGAAGGTAGCTCCGCTATACTTGAAACTTTTTAAAGGAATTTTATTCTTGGTTAGGCAAGGACTATTTAGTGTGACCATTTCTGAGGACATAATTTGATTAGTTTGCATAAGATTTCTCCTTATTAATGCTTCATTCAAGTTTGGTCCAGTGTAATCGCCCAAGATTTTATGCAACAATATTGATTTAGTTGTACATCATCTTGTTTCTAACTAATTTTCCCAAGCAAGAGATCGAAGACTGTGTATTCTATTCTAATATTGTATTTGCTCAGGGGCTCAAGCTCAGTTAATTAACGCGTTTCTTTTATCGTGTGAAATTTTTGTATATAATAGAAACTTATAAATTTTTCACATTTGGGGGCCGCCATACAGGTTAAACTTGATCATTGAAATATGTCAGTTCGCACTTTTAATGCAGAGGAGGGCGATGACGGACTCCCCTGGAATTTTATTAGTATATATAGTATTTTAAAGTGACATTTTTTGCGAAATCAATGAGTAATGGAAGTATTGACTTTGACACCCCCCCCCTCCCCCCCCACTAGTACATTTTGTAGAATTACCATGTTAGCTTTAATGGAAGTTTCAGATTTTTATATTGGATGGAATAACTATTATACCATGCCAATACATTGATATTTGACTGATCAAAATAACCAACCGTTTGCCTTCTAGAATCACTTAAGGTGGCGACACCAATTTTGCATCCTGTCCAAATTACGGAAATTTGGTTAAAAGTATTTCAATATTTTTAGGAGGATTTTTAAAGAGAATGCAAACCTATCATCTCTATAAAACTGATCATTTGTTGTCCCTATCATCAAGATTTTGTTTCATGTAAAATTAGTAAAAAGGAGTCAAAAGCCCTGGTAAGGTGGGGAAAATGCCCAGAATTTGCTGTTTTCCATTCATTTTGACTAAAAACAGCAAATTCAGTGCATTTTCCTCATTCTTCATTAATTTTTACAGTTAATGAATTCTCGATGTTAGCGACAACAAATTATGAGTTTCAGAGTAGAACAAGTCGCAATATTGGTGTCGCCACCTTAAGCGATTCTAGAAGGCAAATGGTTAGTTATTTAGATCAGACAAATACCAATGAATTGGCATGATACGTTTGTTATTCAATGATTTCAATCCAGTGCAAAAATGTGTATCTTCAATTAAAGCTAACAAAGTAATACCACAAAATATGATGGGGGACATTTTTTTGGGGACACCCTGTATACATTAGAAAATGTTATTCTGTAGCTCAGTAGGTATTGCACTACATTATTGCTCTTTTTCACAAGAAATATATATCCATAATCAATTCAAATTGGCCTATATGTCTTTAAAACTACTCTGGCGGCCTCCTATTTGGTCCTTCTAGCTGGTGATGTTAGCCCAAACCCTGGTCCTATTTCTGACTCCCTATTGGATTTCCGAAAGCTCGTGGTATCAAGTTGGCTCACTTAAACGTTCGAAGCTTGGTAAACAAAATTGATGACATTCGGTCTTTAATTTACGACAACCCTTTCGACATCTTTACCATCTCTGAATCATGGCTAAATTCCTCTATCTTAGACTCTGAAGTTAGCTTTTCTGGCTACACTTTAGTAAGGCAGGATCGCAAGATTAAGCGTGGTGGTGGAACGGCTATATTTGTACGAGACAGTATCCCATACACGCATCGGCAGGACCTCTCCAATGGTGCTATTGAATCATGCTGGATTGAAATTAATCGTGTCAAATGTAAGAAACTTTTTGTTTGCAGTGTCTATAGACCCCCTGATTTCTGCGCTGATCGATTCATTGATGTCTTAAATGACTCTCTCGGGAAGTTGCCTGTCGATTCCGAACTTATCGTTATGGGAGATTTTAATATTGATTTTCTAGCTACAAACACCGATCGTGCATCACACAAATTGAAACAAAAACTTCAAAGGTTTGCCAGGTCGAATAACATAGAACAGCTGATAACTTCTCCGACTAGAATATACGATCAATCCAGCACTGCCATCGACTTGATATTCGCCAATAACAGCCATCGTATTGTTGATAGCGGTGTTATTCCCTCGGCGATTAGTGATCACTTTATCATCTACTGTGTGATCAAGTCTGGCGTACCTAAGACAAAACCTAAAACGATTGAATACCGGTCCTACCGAGCTTACACGAAAGAATCGTTTGTCAACGAACTAAATGGAATTGATTGGTCCTTTATTGACAACTGTGACAACATCGACTCTGCCGTTGAAGCTTGGGCCAGTGTATTCTCGGAAGTAGCAAACAGACACGCCCCAATTAAAAAGACCCGTGTAAAAGGACTTCATGCACCATGGATGACGCCCATTCTCAGTGATGCTATGAGAGATCGAGATTTTCACCATAGGAAAGCAATTAAGACTAACTCTGTATTTCACTGGGATAAATTTAAGAACTTAAAGAACTTTACAAATAAATTGGTGAAAAAGTGTAAATCTGATTACTACATCAACTTGATTAACCAAAACAAAGGAAACGCCAATTCTCTTTGGAATACCCTGAATGAAATCACGTCAAGAAAGTCAAGTTCTCCCGTAACTTGTATTGAGGCGGATGGCGTACAACACCACGAAGCAAACTCAATTTCAGAGGTTCTGAACAGTCACTTTTGTTCTATCGGGTCCAAGTTAGTAGCCAAATTAAAATCTGGCGTGGCACATGTCAGCCTAAATCAACAGGCTCATGACTCAACCAATCTCAACATTGATGGATTCGCATTTCATCCTGTGGAAGAGCAATTCGTGGCAAGTCAGCTAAGGAGACTAAAGGCTAACAAGGCCACAGGACTTGACCGAATTAGTGCTCGTTTGTTGAAAGATTCAGCTGTGCAAATAACCCCTGTGTTGACTAACGTATTTAATCGTTCGCTGCTATCATCCACGTTTCCTTCTGCTTGGAAGTCGGGAAAAGTCGTCCCCTTATTTAAATCCGGCGAGAGATGTAATCCTAGCAACTATAGATCCATTACGGTCCTTCCTACAATAAGTAAAATCTTGGAGAAAGCTGTTCATATTCAAGTATATCACTTTTTCCTGGAACATAAAATTTTAACTCCCCGTCAATTTGGCTTTAGACCTCAACTATCAACTTAAATTGCTATCACCCATTTTACAGACTCCGTACTTGATAGATAACATGGATAAAGGTCGTATTACAGGGGCGGTTTTCCTGGATTTGTCGAAAGCTTTTGACACAATAGATCATTTGTCTCTTCTCCATAAATTAACTAAAGTTGGGTTTACAAGTTCTGCCGTTGATTGGTTTAAATCGTACCTCTCCCAAAGAACACAAGTAACATGCGTTGGCGATGCTAGTTCTTCCGCAAAGCATGTACCTGTTGGTGTACCGCAAGGTAGTGTTCTAGGACCGTTACTTTTCATAATTTACATCAATTAATTATCTTCTGTTGTCAACTCATGTGAAGTATCGTTGTATGCTGATGACACTGTTATCTACTACTCATCCTCCTCCATCCAAGATCGTGAAGATAAATTAAACTCTGATCTTATAAACCTTTGCCAGTGGTTTAACGAGAACTTTCTAACCTTAAACGTTAGCAAATGTAAGTTTGTATTATTTGGAAGTTAACATAAGTTACGTTTGTGTAGTCAACTGTCACTGAAGATCAACGATAATTTATTGGAACGGAATGAATCCTTGAAGTACCTAGGTGTCACAATTAATCAGAACATGTCCTGGTCTGATCATATTGGAACTTTGTCGAAAAAAATCAGGAACAACTAAGAACCCTGGAACAACTAAGGTGGAAACCATTATCTGTTCGCCGTTGCCATCATCGTTGTATTGCTGTTTTTAAATGTATAAATAAGCTAACTAACGTTGATTTTAATTTCTTGAAGAACACTGACGTCCATAGCCATAATACACGCAGGCGCCAGGACATTCACACTCCACGGGCACGTACCAACTGGGGCAAACAAAGGTTTGCTTTTCATGCGGTAACGGACTGGAACAATTTGGAACTTAAAGTTCGGCAGTCAACTAGTATAACTGCCTTCAAAGGGATGCTAAAATGACTTACTCTTAATATAAACTTTTAGTTTTCTCTTTTTTATCTTTCTACTATATACTTTTTTCTATATATTTCTTTCTATATATTTCTTATTCTACATATATGATATATATGCAGGACCTCCCTGAAAATCACTACGGTGAGCGGAGCATTCCTGTTGAAATATTGTTTTAAATAAAAAAACAAAAACAAAAAAAAACCGCCATCTCGCAAAAGTCGCAGTCGTTGGGCTTTTGACTACGAGAATTTTGATAAATCTCGTACTCAAAAGCCCGACGACTACGACTTTTGAGAGATGGCGTATGCAAACAACACGCGAAAATGACGAATCTCGTACTCGTAGTCGTACTCGTAGTCGTACTCGTAGTCGTACTCGTAGTCGTACTCGTAGTCGTACTCGTAGTCACTGCTAAAGCTCCCTAATGTGATACAGAGCTGCTTTCGAGGTAGTACTGGCGATTATTTTCGGTATCTGTTGAAGATGTGGGCGTGAATGCCTCCTGCTGTATATATACCAAGGCAACAATTAACACTTATTTACTGACGCCGAGGGAAACAGTGTGTTTTGTGGACCCGAGACCGTCGCCGTTGTTGTCGAGCTGTCGAGGGGCCACAAAACATACTGTTTTCCCGAGGTTTCAGTAAATAAGTGATTTGTTATATACCAAGCGTCATATGACAAAAAATTTATCGAGTTTTCCCTAGGGAAAAATAATGCATTGTTGCCCGTTGCCATTGGTTACGCGGAAACATCGTGATTTTTGGACTGCTACGTGTGTATTACTCGTCCAATGAAAAGCCACGAAAAATGGACTTTGACACTTGGTATATAACAATGAATGTTAATGATCATCCTTGCTCTCATTCACAGAGGTTATTCATGCTTTCACTGCCTTTTCATGCAGATAATTGCGTGAGAAAATTATTGATCTGCGGTTATCTTCGTCTATATTTCCTTCTAGCGCAATATATCCATTTTAAATCACTGGTCATTTTGAATGCACCGAGAGCCTCTGTGGGGGTGGCCCATCCCAATGTTAAGGTGGTTGTGGGCCTGCCACTCAGGTTATTGCGCAACCTCAACATATAACCCACAGAGTTTTAATTTTCAACTGTATTTCAAGTATATATATCTGTAAACCCACTCGTTTCACGCAAAACCCCCAAAGTTGACCAGTTCCAAAACGTTATAACTCGGCTGCTTTTTATAATACATCAACTGCACTAGTCACTGTCCCTCGGATCAACACCCAACATATGAAAATTTACTTCTTGTGACGTCTCATTTTAGAACGCTACTATACACATAAAAAGTTTCTGGCCAAAATTTAGAGTAATAATTTTGCAGGAAATTTGACATTTTAAAATATATTATTAATTCATACAATGTCTTAAGTCTTATCAAAACCTGGCAAAGGAAATTCTTTAGCGAAGTTTTCCACTTCTTCTTTCAGTTGACTAATTTTCTCGCTTGTCGAATTTTCGTCCATAATATATTCTCTAAAACCTGGCAGAGATGTTCCTTGAATATAACAAAACAACGAGACCACTATTATGGGTTAATTTCCATATTAACAACTTAAATCCCAATACAGTGAAACAATCCTAATCCCAAGCCTGACATTAATCTTAACCCTTTATATCCTAACTCTAATACATCCTAACCTGTTCTAATCCTTTGACCTAACGAAATCCTAACCCTATAACACTAATCCTTACCCCAATCCTAACCTAATACTAACGTACGACATAGTTAATATACAGAAATGAAAAAGGTGCCCGTTTAATCGGCGTTGCATCACAGAACATATGTTCTTTGTGGGTAACCCGACAGAATAAAACCGGGTTACCATTTGTTCGTGAGGAGTGGCGACCATGTCAAGATGGCCGATGTAATAGAGTGCCGATAACGTTTTGCAATTAGTAAACATTGATTTGCAAATCGTTTTAAACCTTCAGCCTGTTAGGATTTTGGGTTTTCCCAACCTTCCTCAAAATAACTGGAAATTTTCCGACCTGCAGGCTTTTTCCTGGTTAGGTTGACAGTTGGCAATTGCAGTACTGCTAGTCTGACTGTTGCTACTAATACTAACCTGACTAATCTAGTACTTACTACAGCTATGCCAGTAAACCTTCCTCACGGGTGGTATCCGCATACCCATGCATAGCTATTTTTCAACTCTGCACACTAAAAATAAGATAGATCCAGACTATTTCACATCAGCAGACATAAATGATAAATTGGTCACGACAGCTGCAAGGTAATAGAAGGCAGCATGTATGCTCAAATGCGGTCACTTATTCAATGAGAATGTCCGTAATTTTCCTTCAATGTCTATATTTTATAATATCCAAAATCGTTATTCATTTTGCAACTGTTGTGACGGGTTCGCGCGGGGGGGGGGGGGTTGGAAGCCTACATTTATACGTTTATTGTCTTACCAGTTTTCTTTTGTGCTTCAACAGCAATTTTTACACCCTGGTCCAAAAATTCCACAACTTGAACGAAGTCATTCTCCTTGAAATCTCGGGACGTCAACGCTGGAGTACCTGGAAATAAAAAATACTTATTTACAAATAAAATTCCTCAATTTGTGTTATTTGACGTGATCTGGGAAAAGTGTTTAATGTTCCTCCGTACTTGAATAAAGGTAAAGGGTAGGGGTAAAAGTGGGAGCTGCTTATCATCCTTAGTGGACGCTGAGGGCTGAATTGCGAAGGACGCAGCTCAAACGTGACCGAGTCGAAAGCTTACTATAGCTGCCTCTGGCTGCCATCATATTCCATATGTGTCGAATATGGAAAACGGGATAAATTTGTTACATGGGTGACTCAAGTCAGTTTTAATTCGTTGGAACTCCTCAATAGTGATAGTGTCTCTTCTCTCAAGCTGTCTTGGGGTATACCAAGAATATTCAAACATCTGTTTTGGATAGTTTCAATTTCATCGACAAGGTATTTGGGGAGCCCACTCCATATAGGTGCCGCGTACTCTAACACGGGTCTTATCTTTGTGTTGTAGCATGTGAGGCCAATTACCTCTAATGGTAGGTATGTTCTGCGACACTCTCAAGTAGAATAGACGTTAATAACATGCACTCTGTGTAGGTGCCGCGTACTCTAACGCGGGTCTTATCTTTGTGTTGTAGCATGTGAGGCCAATTACCTCTAATGGTAGGTATGCTCTGCGACACTCTCTCAAGCAGAATAGGCGTTAATAACATGCACTTACCTAAGCGTAATCCTCCAGGCACCAATGCACTCTTATCACCAGGACAAGTATTTTTGTTCGTAGTAATTGCAGCAAGCTCTAACACGCGCTCTACACGTGCTCCATCAATACCCTAAAATATAACAATTGATGTGATCATGCAATGTTAGAGATGTAACAATAGGTGCAGCCATTAGAAATGAAAACTCATTGTTGTGAACTTGCAAATAACAGATATCACTCTTAATTGTAATACATTGTGATAGATCGCATGATTTAAGGTCGTCCAAATCTAAGAACACGGAAAAGCGAATCCTTCGGTATTCTTGGGAATTCCAACTAAATCCAGGGCATCACCCTCCTGACACAACGTAAAACGTTACGCCCAAATGATGTATTTGCGCCAGGGCCTACCATTTAAGGGCCCCCTAAAGAGAAAATGGTTTATTTCGTAGTGACTATTTTTTTGACCTAGTTCAGGGAAATGGCAAGCATGTTTATTGCTTTTCTGCGGGTAAGAGACTCGAAATGACACAGTGGCATACTCGCTCTTGATGATGGTGGGTGTGCCTAAATTATAGGTACGTCTAGAGCTCTGAAATTTCCATTTAAACGAATATTATATTGTAGAGTATATTAGCGGTAAATTTAATTTTACCTTCGATTTCAGGTCAACGAGAACAAGATGATTGCCCGTGCCACCTTAATGAAAGACAAACTAATGTTTACAGCAAAACATCACTGCAAGAATGAGCTTGAGTTGCTGAGGTCTTTTCGGAAACTAAATGTATGATATATTAACTATTAAATCATAACCAAACATATCCTACCTGAAACTAAGTCATATCCACGATCCAACAATGCTTGCGCCATTGCTTTGGAATTTTTCAACACTTGAGATTGGTAATCCCGAAATGACGGCTCCATTGCCTAGGAATAGTAAAGAATATAAAGACAGATAGGTTGGCTTACCTTAAAATGTACCACTACTGCCTGCAGTTTCACGCGAGGCGATCTTCGGCGACTGAAAAATTTGTAGGTGTAGGCGTCGAAACAAGGCATGCATTCTTTTCTTTGTTTTCATTTTTTTTTAAACCTTAGGTTTGGATTCTCTCCTCGGCAGAGCCAAAGGCTTTTTAAGAACAGTGAATTTAATGCTTCATTGAGCTAGAAGGTAGATGGTATCAAGTCAACCGCATTAAAAGCCTTTGCGGAGGAGAGAGAGGTTTGAATAAATGAAAACACAATTACATGTTAAGTACGTAACATGCAGGACATAGCAAGGACATAGCAAGGACATAGCAAGGACATAGCAAGGACATAGCAAGGACATAGCAAGGACATAGCAAGGACATAGCAAGGACATAGCAAGGACATAGCAAGGACATAGCAAGGACATAGCAAGGACATAGCAAGGACATAGCAAGGACATACTGTAGAAAGGACATAACATTATTACTTGATGTGATCGACTACTGTTAAGACTAAATGGGAGCGCACTGAATAATCAAGTCACTGTATGTATACTATGGATAATATTTTAATTTCACCTGTTTTAGTGCGACACCAACACTAATGATAGCATGATTATGAGGCCCACCCTGTAAGGACGGGAAGACGGCAAAATCAATCTTTTCTTTGAAGTCGTACATGATCTCTTTAGTTTGGATAAAGGAAAATATCATGATGGCAGTACGTGAAAACTGAAAGTCACGACTTTAACCAAAGATATGAATTTCAAGTAAATCAATTTTCATGTAACTGTATGAAAAGGATACTTTTCCCGATCTTCTTATTCGTATTTTTCTCGCCAACTCGAAAAAAGATAATTCCAGATCTGACAAGAAGAAATCGGAAATGTCTTCAATTTCGATCAGTCTAATTTCTTATACTATTAAAGACGTTTACTGTACTAAAAACTCCATGTACCAGGGTTCGAAAGCAGCCGCCTGCCGGCAACGCCCTTTCAAAGTATAACTCAAGTTTGAATATCAATTAAATTATTTTTCCAAGATTAAAATTATGGTAATTTCTT
Source organism: Trachythela sp. YZ-2020 (assembly GCA_016169945.1). NCBI lineage: Eukaryota > Metazoa > Cnidaria > Anthozoa > Malacalcyonacea > Clavulariidae > Trachythela > Trachythela sp. YZ-2020. Next base: position 7,072,833 of record JADLSH010000369.1, read on the forward strand.
TCTGTGTATATGATCGTTAAACCATACTAAAACAAGGTCATATTGTGTACAGTTGTTGGCATCTAAGGACAAAGCATGTAAGCCTGCCTCGTGCTTGAAACATGTTCTACACTAAGGTGAAACGTCTGTTGGAATATTTCCAGTTGATCATGAAATCAAATGTGAAATTAAAACACATTAGCCAACCATGTGTGAAAGATACTGTGAAGTATCATTGCGAAGATGAACGAACATGATAAAATATAAAAAACAGTCGTTTACAGTGGCGTAGCCAGACTTGAGGTTTTGGGGGGGCATATATCGAACGAAAGTCGAAGGCTTGAACCTTTCTAGGGGGGTCCGGGGGCATGTTCCCCCGGGAGAATTTTGAAATATAGAGTCTCTCAATGGCGATTTCCCCCCCTTGCCCCCCCCCCCTTGTCTACGCCACTGGTCGTTTACTTGATCGATTACACTTCAGGACAAATTGTTGATGTTTAATATTGTGGCTTTATATAGCTCGACTTTATTACAGCGCATGTGAGATTGCGGCCGGGTCCAAAATAACCTGCAAGAAGATACAGCGAGCATGACACTGCAGACCACAGCACTGTGCGTGGAAAACGTATCAATGTTCGACTGACGTCTCAGTGAAATCCCTGAATCCCTACCACTCGTATTCAATACATTTAATTTCTATTGTAGTGCCAACCACGCATAACACTACACGCAAGATATGCTTTACGTCATCATGAAAACGGCCGGCAAGAATTTTGACCTACAAAAACAGCCTACAAAATTGGGTACATTTTTAGGGTTATTTGGAACCCTGATGTACTCTGAAAACATACCTTCCCCCACGTAATGTCTTGTGTGTTGTGGAAGTGATAATGTGTGAATGTTCAAAGGGACTGGGAATTACCTATAGAGATAGATGCAGGTTATAGTTTAAATATGGCCTGTTATATGTGTTTACGCAAGTGATTTGACGGGTTTCCCCTTTCTGCATGTTAAATGTTTGAATCAAATTACAAAACTTTGTAGGTTTTCGAGTCAAGAGTGATGACATTTTCAATTTCGGTGAGTATAATTTGTTGTGCACCTTTTGTTGTCCATAATATACATTGTTTCTGAAATCTCCGCTCATGCACACTCTACTTTTCCGCTGTCAGTTTCCTTTATACTGTAAGGACACTTATCCTGTAAAATACTTCATTATTTCCAACTTCAAGGTTGCAACTCCCAGAACATTTGCATTCGTATAATATGTGTGTCCATAAAATATTTTTGGACGACCAGTTGTGACATCCTACCTTGATGACTATATAGCATACCATAAAGAACCATATGAATGCATTCATCAACTACCATTGATATGTATATAAATATTTCACATTACCTCCGCAGCAATTAATCCACTGATATGTGCGATATCTGCCATAAGAAGAGCATTCACTTGGTCACAGATCTACAAATATCATATTCTCTTAGTTATCAATCACTGGTTTTACACATTCGAAGTTTATCACAGCTTCACCTTACCATTTCCTTCCAATACCGTTTACTTCGAATTGTAGATATTATTATTTCCATATTGCATCAATGACGTCACAACTCTATATTTCGTTCGCTGTCGCGCTGATACGATTAATTCACCGTTAGCTGTTAGCCAATCAAAAGGTCTATTCATCAGCAGTTTAGCAATACATACACACCTTTCTCATTCTCTTGTAGTCAATGAGTCTAGAATAAGCACTCGCTCCAGCAATGATAATTTTTGGACGAAATAGTTTGGCATTCTCTTCTAGTTTGTCGTAATCAATGTATCCCGTTTCTATCTAAAAAATAACATTTGGAATATAGAACATGAACTTTATGAAAGCTGTCAGTGAAGAAAATCATAATTTTCCCACTCACATTTAGACGATAAGGCATTGATTCAAAATATATTGACGTTGCAGATATCCTTTTCTTGTCCGTCATAAAACCATGAGTCAAGCTGAGTTAAAGATAAAAACACGCATTTAATGGCCACGAACCAATACGTACGAGTTCTTTGATTGCTAGATTACAACAGTGAAACACATTAACACCATAGAACAAATTTTCACAAACTCTGATCAGTTTTGTTTAAGGAAGTTCATCACAAAACATGTTGATTTCAGGCCAGGTTCGGTTGTACGAAGGCCGGATAACGCTATCCACCGGAGAGTGCTTTTTTCAAACGTTGTAAAAATGGTTAATTGGCATAACCAAGATTAAAGTGTAGTCTTTATAAATTGAAGGTCTTTTATATCTCTTGTAGGTTCCACACCCGTAGCTCAACAGTTTTCCTTCCATGTTTATTGAAGATTGAAAAAATCAATATCCGGTGGATGGCCCAGAGTTGTAAAACGTTTTCAACCTTGTTCCGGGTAGGATTTTGGGTTTTCCCAACCTTCGTCAAAATTGGAAACTTTCCAACATGCAGGCTTTTGCCTGGATAAGGTTTGCCAGTTTGCCATTGCAGTACTGCTGGTCTGACTGAGTGCTGACTGTTGCTACTGATGCTAGCCTGACTAGTCTAGTACTTACTGCTTCGCAATGTTTTATTCAGTAGAGACCTTAAGATTGAGGTTTAAAATTTTTACTTCAAACCTCAAACTGCAGTTTGAGGTTAGACGTCAGAGGTAATAAATTTTGAGGAGATTAAGATTGAAGTACAAACTCTGAGATGTCTTTGAGTATAACTCTGCCATCTTGTCTTGAAAGCTGTGCTTTATAGTTTTTTCCAAGCTTAGTTTATTGTTATTTGTTTCAAAATAAGTGCAATATGAAGCTAAGATGATGTTTTAAACATTTATTCTAGTAAAACTAAAATATAGGTTGATATTTTCGAAAAATATCCTGAGGGATTATTCATACGCGAAAACAATTTCCACACGTGATCGCTAGCGGTTTGCGGTTTGAGGTGTTTCGATCACTTTCAACCTTCCTCAATGCCAGTAAACCTTCCTCACGGGTGGTATCCGCATGCCCGCAGCTTTTTTGCAACTCTGGGATGTCACTACTGGTCTTCGTACAACCGGCACCTGGTTTGTAGATACCGGCAACCCTGCAGCAACCGCATTCTATTTTAAACACACTATCACAGTCATTGGCACTGTTTATTTGGGGCCACCATCATCATTGTGAAATCACATTCGCTGCTTACTTCCGTAGGTAAAACAAAAAGTAACATTGGAAAACATAAACGTCTCAGTATAACTTACTGTCCACCGTGTGTCAGATCTTGCCCCATGATACGATCATGAGGTTTAAGTAAGCCAGTGTAGACTATAAAATTTGCAGGAGAACCTGAAATAGACAATATTTGTATAATATTTGCACTGACGAAGATCCAGGATTTTTGCGAAATACTAAAGAAACATGCTGTTTTCCACAAGAAACGAATCTACATTTTTATTTAACAGTGATTTCGATTTTGTGGTGTTTACTATCTAAATTCACGAAGTCTTATCATTTACCAGAATATGGCTGTACATTAACTCCCCATTTTTCAGGATCCAAGTGAAATGCTTTGAGAGCTCTCTCCTGTACCAACAATTCTATCTTATCAATAATCTCCTTGCCATCATTGTACCTAAATATGCAAATGTACTAAATTTATGCATAACACAATGAGTCATGTAATTATTATCCACAGTTTGCTAAATTATAGACTTATTGTTTTAGTCGCCAACTTGCAAGTTGCGATAGAACATGGCTTCAAATTATCCTTCTGACAGAAAGTTTAACATTATATACCTGTGCCCAAAATACTAGCCTATCTGAAAAATATCAATCCTAGAGTAAATCTAAAGTAAGAAAATCTAAAGCCTTGTTGAATTGAATATATCGTCATGTCACATGTGCCGTGCACAACAGATGTAGGCGTACAAGACGAGGAGGAGGGGGCAATTGAATATAGGACGATCTACCCAACCTCGTACCCAGGATATTTTCTCTACCATGCTACAAGGACAAACAAGGACACACTCTGGAGCAGGTGGGATGGCTCCAGAGTATGACGGAGAAAAGATCCTGGGTACGAGGTTGCGATCTACCATCTAGAATCTACAATGCCTATTTCTTTGAAATCTAATGCACCTATCAATGTTAAGCCATCGACCATGGGGGAATTGATTGCAGAGGGTGCTATGTGGGTTGGGATTTTGACAATACTTAGGGATCCCAGGGTGGGGAAATTTGACATAGCCACCATCTTGAAAAACGGAAAAAGGACTGGGAACGAGTAATGGCTGACGTCGAGCGCTGAACAATTAGCTAAATACAACGTTCATAAAGTCATATGGAACTGTGGTTCCACCATTTTGGTTCCACCAGCAGTGCACATGCTGGACTGGGTGCACTAGACCAAATAGACAGCCTGTTCTGGACATGTATATTTTGTGATCAAATTGAGATATTTTGGCTCTGTTTATAATTAATTAAAATGTTGTTCACATCGAAAATGACCAAAATAGTCCATGTTGTTTGCCCTGTGGGAAAGCAGGTGTAGCAGGTGTGCCCAAATTACGAAATTCTAAAGCCTTGTTCAATTGAATATAAACCAATTTAATGAATTTATATGAATTACCTTTTATATGTATATTTGTTATTTAGACAAGATCCTAAAGCCTCCAAGGCAGCCCTGCTGCAAAAATTCTAAAATTAAATATTTAGAGTATATTGCAATTGCATATAAATGTATTTATATATAAAAATGTATTTGGAATGTATTTCTGCTGTAATAGAGATCTTCGCGTAATTGCACATGCTAACTAACCACTACACGGTGTGTCAAAAAAAGGTAATCCAACTTTGGAATGTAATGATGCGTTAGGTATTAAAGCGGCTATGTCACCAGCTGCGCATCCGTTCTGCGCATAACAAACCGATTTTCGGAATATGTCGGAAAATATCGGAATCACAACATTCCGACTATGGAGGCGCCAACGAGTGCGGTAAGTTTGATTAAAAATGTGCATATATTTACATTATTCAGCGGCGGAAAAGACCAAAAATTGCTTCATTTTATACAGGTTGACAATTGTAGTTGTAAAAGTTCATGTGCCACAAAAAGAAAAGAGAGCAGTAACCGAGGTTGTCCGTGTAAGGCAAAGAACGTTGCGTGTTCTGCCAGCTGCAAGTGCGGAACTCGAAAAACTCCTTGCAAGAATAGGGTATGTATAATCAAATGTACTTGACAGTATCTTTTATTTGTGTTTGCATAATATATCACATTATATTTAACTGTTTATCCTACTTTATTGTAGGAAGACGTTGGCGAAAGTAGCGCAGGTCGTGATAGATCACCACGCCGCGCAAGTAGCGCAGAGGGATTCCGTGGCCTGACACAGCGTGCAACTGTCAACACTGATACTGAAGATCAGCAGAGAGACAAAGAAAACGACGATGTTACGGTTTGTGAATTTCTAATACATGTTAAATTGTTTAAAACGTTTTTAAAATGAGATATATTAAACTTGTTTAAGTTGAATAACTTTGGTTGAAACTGTTGAATGGTGATGCAGTATAAAGTCTAATTGGGAGGTGATAGCGCAGGCTTTGAAAAGGGAAAATAGCAGTATATTTGTTCAGGCCGGCAAACATAATTCGGCAAAGGCAGATTGCCGACCTGTCATCATGTCAGGGCGGCAATTAACATTCTGTAGGCCTGTTTGCCGACGGGAAATTGTTGCTGACCTGATTTTTCCTATCTCAGAAGCCCGAATATTAGCCAAATGACACATAATTATATATTTAATAGTTGCTGGGAGTGAAATATGCTGACGTTTTGTATAACAGCCACAGGTGTAGAGTATGGGGCTGAGGGCTCGAGAAATCATATTGGGTGGGGTTCAGCCCTCTAGAAATTTGGCAAAACTCTCTATATATAGTCTAATGCTGTAACTTCCAACTATATATAATACAGTATTACGGTCTGTATTAACCCTGTACTGCACAAATTATGTAGATCTGTTTGGTTAATACTGGTCACAGTGGTCAGATCTCCAAGTAATATATCATTTTGAATGCTTGCTAAGTTTAATTTTTTCCAATTTTCTTCTAAAATGTTTTTTCACTTCAAAATTTGTCAACAAGACATATGGGGCTGGGCAGGGGGGTTGTTGCCTCAGCCCCCAGTCAAAATGAAGTTGGGCGAATTATAAATGTCGACAACAATTTTGGTGAGTCAGCCCCTTTAGACAAAACTGTACACCAATGATCTGCATCGTCCCTCGTCGCTTCAGTTTTGAATAGAGATCAATGTGAGAACAATGGGACGTGCAGGGCTGATAGGAATTAATCGTGACCGCGCGTACAAATAACAGACTGTGGAAGAGTCAGCACCAATGATAACAGCTATTTAGTAAATAAAAATAACCAACCCCTTAACATTAATGCATATGGGGCGTGTGCATGTGAACCGTGTATCAGGCCCATTCATTATTCTCACTAAAAGCTTCTCTTTGATACAATAGCGAGGCTTGGTGATGGAAACAATAGCTTGACTTAAACTGATATGAGACCAATTACCTTGCTTTGATGCTAGAAATTGTTAAAGCTGGGTTTTTTTTACAAATACAAAACTTTATTCACTCTTGACTATTTACATGGTTATTAGATATTTTTTTATTTTTACAAGTGCATTGAAAAATATTAGTATATTCAATATTATTAGAGCCTGGAGGCTAAGTGAACCGTTAGGTTTTAGGTTATGTTGGATGGTCATTTCATTATTTCATTATAAAATACATTATTAAATTCACAGGCATTTATTCATACACTGGATGAAGACACAGTGAGAAAACTGGCAATTAGAAGCCTAAGAGGAGGAATAGGGAGTATGGATTACGTTCACACACTCCTTATTGCAGAAGACAACAGATGAGAATACCAGTGATCTGGATGATGGAAATCATGATGACATGTCAGGCGAAGCAAGAGTGCAGTCACAGGAGGTGTTTCTGAAAGAGGTGAAAGAAGTCAGTCTGGTCAGCAACAAGGCTTGACCTTAGATGATGAGGCTGTTCCTCCATGGTGTGAATGCTCACATTGCAGGCCTATGCCCCAAGAAATTGAAAATAAGTGTTGCAAACTAAAAAATGCATAACATTATCTTCACGTTTTTCAAAGATATGCCTGGATCGGATGTGCTAGAACTGTGCATAAGAAACACAAGCGACATAAGAAATGATAGAGAGGATAATAGTACTAGGTCATTTCAAAGCTGGATACAGACAATTCATATTGGCTCGGCATGGATATTTGGGCAAAGGAATCGCCGTGTTTGCCCTCTTGTGTAGTCCTCAAAATAAGAGAACGATATCCATCTGTGACTGGAGTATATATGGGTTACAGGGAACGATAATATCTATGAACCTTTGACAAACTTTCGCGAAAAGCAAAGGGAATTTGATTTTAATAATTTATATTCTAATTTATGTTTGTATATAGTAATTAATACTTTTGTATTAATTACTATATACTATTGTAAAGTGGAATGTACTACTATTACATCAGTTATTGTGAAAATCGGCTTTTTCTTTTTGGTATGTCCTTTGTTGCTGGTGGTGGTATATGTGCAACAGTGGGAGCAATGTGGCCTGGGTCGCTTGCATTTAATGAAACATGGCGGGTTATATACTCATCATCATGCAGTCTCCGTTGGATAACCTTTGAAATGAGTACTGGAATGTACTCAAATCCTTTTCAACTTTGACATTTTAACATCCCACTGCCTGGTCCTTCTGTTGTATCTTCTTGTCACCATTTCCACACCAGACTTACTTTTGCATTTGGAAGATTAATGTGGTAGTTCCAATCGATTGCAGTCAATTGCTTACGGGCTTTATACACTCTATAACTAAGGGAATAATATTTTCAGTACACTACAACTAAGAGTTTTCACAATATATATACATGTATATACAGTATATGTACAATCATGCAATTTGCCATAATATACTATGTACCAAATTATAAAGCAATTTTGGATCCTCACCTCAACGGCACTCTTTTGGGTGTATAAACCAGACTGAGACTATTGGCACGCTCAATTCCTCCAGTATGTCTGTCAAATAGAATAGCTTCTATATTAATATACAGACTCACAGTGGATGTGGGGGGGGGAGGAGGAGGTTACGGAAGGGATCAGGACCACCCCATTTCTTCATGACCAATTTTTTAATACTGACATTATAGTAATACAACCATGGGGATTTTCTACAAATTAACCATCTTCTAATATATTCCTCATCTGGTGCATTTGAATATTCTGCCACCACCCCCTGCTTAGAGTAGGCAATGCCCATGTATATTTACAAGTGTACCACATGTATTTTATGTAATATATATATATATATATATATATGTAATATTAGAAAGACTATTTACCTAAATCTTGTATAATATTTGAAGCTGTCCAGCAGTTCTGGGTTAAGGATAACCTTCTGGAGCTCAAGGAAGTCTTTGTCTCGCCTGTCAAACCAAGGAAGGTCCTCATCATGGTCTCCTTCGAGATGCTGGCATTTCCCTCCAAGCCATTCATGGTTATTGCACACATGATGCAATAGCCCTATCCACATGTCCTGTTAGTTTGTAATGAAAAATATGTACATGTAGTGCATGTAACAGACAGTTTGCCTGCATATACAGAGAATCTACATAACATTCATTTTTATGGCTATGTCACCTTATTTTGACAGTCTTATGTGCTATAAGTAAGGGTTGTATACCGTGGCGAAGTGTTTATGCGTAATATCAACCGAGGCACGTAGCGCCGAGGTTGATATCGCATAAACACTGAGGTCTAAGGTATATAACCGTCTTATATCATCACTTGGCACAAGTTTTATTTATTTATTTTGCCACAATAGATAAAGAACTAAACAAGATAGAAAAGAAATCAATGAATACTTTGTCGCCGGGAGCTCACAACAGCTTGTAAAGTCAATTACTGTGGTCCCAATAAGTAGAGAATACATGCACTAACTACAACATGACATGGAGAGCCTAAGTGTGAATTACATTTCAGACACACAGACTTCCATGCCCTTGAACCATGCTGGCTTTGTCCCGAAAACAGCTTTTACACTTGTGGGACGCTATGTAATGTTGCGCATGACCATTTGGCATGCTTTAAGATTGTTGACCATGCACAGTCTGCAATTTCACGTCCCTCTTGAAGAGGTTGATATGAACTTATCAACCTCTTGTAGAGCTTGATATGTACATATCAACCTCTACAAGAGGTTGATATGTACATATCAACCTCTTCAAGAAGTTGACATGCACTTATCAACCTGATTAATAAATTAATGAGGTTGATTAATACATATCAACCTGTAGAGATGTGTATTCGCTTGAAATCAACCTCCAGAGAACAATAGAAACTGAGCCAATGATGTTATAATGAATGTAGATTCCATGATGAACAAAAACTTACTTTCATCAGTTTTAAAGCGGCGGCATCTGATGTGGACTCATCCTTCTTGCATTCGCTCGAGCAATACCAAAAATGACGGATGATGTGGCTTGACCAATCTTTAATTTTTTTCATAGCCTTTGGTTTGGCAAGCTAAAAAGAGATAAAAATGTTCTGACTACACGAATACCAAAATACATACAAAATGCATCTGGTTCTAAAACCAACTACATTGTATACATTTTATATTTTTAATGCAACTAACCTTGTCAAGACACTTTTTATAGATTTAAGCTCACTGTGCCACACATCCAAACTATGTGTCACTTCTTCAAAGTCAGTTTCTAAAATGATAGCAATTATTTTTATATGTACATAATTACCTTTGGATGTTACTGTGGCTTGCAAATTTGACTATAGTTGACCTATATTAATCACCTATAGCTGGGTTTCAATCATGTGACACGTAAGCACTTGGTGGTCAACTCCAAAAAGAAACACATTTATTGGATCGAGTTCATTATTCATTATATGTATTCACCTTGTGTTCATAATAGCAAATACAGAAAATTTAACAAAATTTATTTGCTCGCTTCCACAAGGCATAAAGAGACAAAATGTGCAAAGTTGACCACCATGTGTTTTCCTATGAATATTGCTTTAGTGAAACACACATATAGACAATTACTTAATTAAATAAATGTTAATTAAACCTACTAAGCAGTTTCTTAATTGAAGAAGAGGCGTCGGTGACCAACTCAACCACATTTAAATCCTCTTGAAGTTTCTTCAAAGATTTATTCAATCCTTCTTTTCCATATTATTTGACACTAAGCCAACATCGTTTGTCCACAATTTCAACATGAATTATATAGTCAGAACTGACTACAATAAAGTAGCATAAATTTTTAGCATTGAAACCAGAATCACACTGGCCATCACCACTGACTAGTACTTCCTTGCCTCGAAATTCATCTATGAGTTGACCTCTCATCCAACCCCACCACTCATCCACTGCAGGCAGAAGATACAGTCTCTGTATGCGAAAGTAGGTTGAGTCTGATATGAAGGCCAAATTCATATCTGCAGCCAAACGCTTCACCTTTGCATAATTACCACCTGACAGTAAAACAGCTGCAGCCATTTGGATGTTGTTCACATACATCGAGTTAACCTCACGAGAAGAACAGAACCTAAATATATGACCAGATTGGCAGGAACAGTTCACAATTAAGGTAGTACCAACAAAGTGATGTTTCACAAGTGGAATGTCATTGCAACCGGAATTTGACAACATTTTGTGAATATATCCAGCAGCAAATCCAGGAGCAAATGACTCGCTTCTCATTGACCATCTTCATTTCATTTTCCAGGGCATACTTCTCATACCCTCGTGTGAACTTTGTGTGTGGTCCAAACTCAACACTGCTCTTGTTCTCAGTAGCTTCACAATCATCTTCAGGAACAGAATTATCGATTTGCACCTCATGCTCATCAGGGTCAAACTCATCAAAATCATTGTAGTGCCAGTAGGCCAATTCATCAATTTCCTATCAATAAAAATTGCTAGAGGTAAATAATCTTTTAAAGAGTCATTGTCAACCACAATGCATTGTGCACCCAAACCTGCTTGGTGGCCATTTTAAATTTTCATGGCGGAATAATAGATGTTTGGTTTTCAAGCCATAATATATTATTACCATCCTATGGTTATATTTGCTCATGTTAACTTTTATACTAAAATTGCACCAAAACAATGTTTAGAATTGTCATTTGTTGCTAACGTAAGATGTAAACAAATGCATTGTGGTTGACAATGATTCTTTAATGCAACTAATTTCAATGCATCAATATCTGAATATCAAAACTTATACAATCCCTCTATTAAGCCTTTCTAAAATAATGGCACTTTAAATAAAGAAATTTATTAACCCCGCTATTCTTACCTGCTCTCATGTATTGAATTATGTACTAAGTTATTCACACTTATTTGTTTAATATCTACTGCCAGTGCTCTACCAATGACAAGTAAAATCATCTGGCAGTGGCATTAGATAAAAAACTAACATATGGTACATTTTATTAACCCGCTAATGGTTGCAAATGGGTTAACAAACCCATCTGCCAATGTCTCTTGTTAACCATCAGCAGGCAATGCACCCTACTGTACTTAGTATTTACTATTTACCTATCTAACAGCAGAGAATTTTATACTCTATGATTCCCTATCTCAAATAGGACCCCCCCCCCACCAATACTCTAAAATATGCACCGCCAAAAGGCCTGAAGAGAATCAATCTTGAGACAAGTGTGATATTAATTAAGTAACAAGCCACAGCAAATCACTAATAGGATTTCACTAATAGGATTTCTCTTGTTTATATTTCATTACGAACAATTATAAATAATACATTCAAAATTACTTACTTATTTTCGTCAAGAATTTCGTCATCATCTAGGAACTCAACTGCTGAACTGGTAAGGTCATGCTGCCTGTAAAAATAGGTTAAATAAGGATTAAGACCAATCCATAGTGTTTGCCCATACATATTAGCTTTCTGATTGGTCAATGTGTACTCTTGCAGTTCGGCTTGCCAAAGACTCATTCATGGCAATGCAGGCACCATGAAGCCCTGGGAACGATTTGTATAGACTTTGATATACTGTACCGTACATGATATAGCCAGTATATGGTACCTTACAATCATAAAACTTAATTACTATGATGATAACGTGGTAGTACCCAAAACTTTCCACAGAAATAGTTTCTTCAGAATCTCCTTCATCATCTGAGAATATAGATGTATTTCCTTCCCTCCTCACAGAAAAATCTTGCTCACCAACAAAACTACAATATATAAAGAATGAATACTTATGAACATGCAATTATTAATTTAATGGGTAAACAATGGTATAAACTAAAACACACACACTGATTGCTTTATACCTGTCCTGAAATGATGCATTATCATCAGAATTTTTATCTTCATTCACTTGCATAGTGCTACTGTCTTCATCAAAAGTTGGTTGCAAAGGTTCGTGACTTTGTACCGGTGACTCAACATGAGACAGGGTTTTGTCATATGACCTTTTTAATGGTGTAGATGTTCGGGGTTCTAAAAGCAGGAAATATGAAATAGTATACAACACAACACCTGTTGTCAATCCTATAAATATAAACTAATTCTTTTTATAATCTTTGATACAATTTTTCTTTATGTCTATATTATTTTTTTTCTGTGTTGGTATAATGTACTCAGGTGAATATGATGCTTGTGATGTTATTCTGAGTGTGTATCCACACCGGGCAAGCTTAAAAACTATGCCTGACCACGGTGGGAATTTAACCTACGACCTTTCACTTAGCTCAGTTTCTTCTTGTTTATTTCAGGTAGTAACATAATCAATCAGAACAGCAATATTTTTCAAGCTTGCCCGGAATGGATATACACTTAGAGTAACATCACAAGCATCATATTCACCTCAGTAAAATCCAACGTGCAGAAAAAATCATGATTACTATATTACATTGATATTGTAGGAACTAGATTCTGTTGCAAAATATCACATACTCAAACCGACCTGACCATGTAGCTCAGTTGGTAGAGCTTTGGGCTAGTATCCAAAGGTCGTAGGTTCGATTCCCACCATCAACCATGGCCAGGCATATTTTTCATGTCTATATTTAAATATACCTTGGCCTTGCAAAATCGTATTTTACAATAATATCAATCTTACTCCCATTACAAAGCACATCGTATATAAAAGTCATTTTCATACCTTGGCTGATGTTTGCCTGTTCTTTAATCATGTGAGAATCACTAACATTGTGTTCTACTTCCGTAGTCGAAGACTCAGTTGCCACCAGAATAGATTTATTTGAATTTCGTCGCCGTTTTGGCATTATTTTTGCAGACACTGATTCCCTTAAATCCCCAAGCAAAATAAATTGCACATTAGTATCGTTTACTCTTCAAAATATATTGAAAATCATATTGAAAACCTACCTGCGGCGAAATTCCAAAGACAACAGATGTGCAGCAAAATCAGTGTCACTTGAACGTTCATATCCAGCCCTTATTTTGGCCTCTTGCCACGTATAAAATATATTAGCACTTAAATAAATCCTTTTGTGCTCTTTCTCCCATAACTTTCTATATTCTTTTCGGCTTGAAAACACTTTTTTTCGACCAGCATTCTTCCTTGAACCTCCGTGCATGGCGCCCTGGTCAGACGCCATATTGAATTCGATACACTTGAAAAAGTTGGGTGAACTTTTTCAAGTTGATCTATGCGCAGAACGGATGCGCAGCTGGTGACATAGCCGCTTTAAGTTGACCTTTTTTGTATCAATGAAGATCAAGTTACTTGATACCTTACTTGTACCATTGGCATTGCGAACAAAAATGACCAAATATGAGAAGATTTGAAATTGACGGTCGAAAACACATTTTCCACCTCTATGACTATGCCTAAGAATATTTTTTGAATATCCGAATATTTCCTAAAATGGAGGTTGCCTATGGCTATGTGGGAAACATTAATAGGCATTGCAAGTTCTCTGCAAACTTCCAGTTTCGTAAATGTTTTATCCACGAAATTTCGTTGTTAAATCGCGAGTTATACCATCTTTATATTTACCAAAGCTTGACTATTTGCTAATTTGAATCCGAAATGAGAATAATTCCAAATACTCAAACAATATAGCCTTATAGGTTTGAACTCAATTCCCAATGGACAATGGTGGAAATTTGGAAAAGGCCACTTTATATCGGATCGTATTTGGTCATTTTTTATTGCAATGATAGAAAACTGGTATCATTTGACAGCTAAAGTATTTATTGCTATATATGGAAAAAATAAATTTCCATATAAAAATGAATTTCCATAAAAAAATAAATTTCCATATATAGCAATCAAGACTAAGGTCTTTATTGCTATATATGGAAAAAATAAATTTCCTAATACCTAACACATGATAACATGCCAAAGTTGGATTAGGCCACTCCAACTTAGACTTTAGTTTCCCGTCCACCGCCCGCATCTCCAAGAAGTGTTTACATTATTTGACTTTTTGGCAAAATATACCATTTTTTCATTGATTTCTACAGTAATAGTTTTTGAGAGCATATGTGACAAAAACTTCATGATTTGTTGCATAAATGTGTTAAGATTCTGAATTCTTACATTCCTACTCTCGACCGTTTCATGGTGCTTTCATTGCAATGAGAAAGCAGCATGTGGTTAAATAATTATGTGTATTATGAGAATTGCAAGAAAAGAGTTTTGCAATGGACTATCCTGAGTTCAGATAATGACAAAATTAATATTAGTTTTTGTATTCTCAATAATGAATAATGATAATGGGTCGCCCACCCGCATGTATTTGTGAAATTGGGACGGACGGAAACTAAAATCTCATTTGGAGTGGCCTTACCTTTTTTATACATCCTCTAATAGTCGAACCAGCCACAAAATCTGTAAATCTCATTTGGAGTGGTCTTACCTCCCGGTCACCCCCCCTTTGTCACCAGATTTGGACGAATCTAGAAACCCATTCTGTAAAACATTGGGGAGGCGGCCACCCCCTCGCCCTCCGTTGCCGGCACCACTGCAGGCCTGGGATATTTGCAACCCCCCTCCCCCCAATTGCAGATTCCAACACCTTCAACATTAACCCATTAATCTGATCGACCAATCACATTCAACTACCTACTCATGTGCTAGTCATATTAACTTGCAGCTGAGAGATGGGTTTAGTTATGAAGGACGCAACTTGAATTGATTTAGTCGAAGGCTTATTAAAGTCGCCTCTGGCTGCCACTGTATCAGTAATTTCTGATCAGGGAGCACAGCTATGATGGAATGGTTAGTTTGGGGCTTATCCCAAATCACGTTGTCAACATTCCATGTGGGAGAAAATCAGAGTACACCCAGAGACACCTATGACTGCACCACACTTGTTCAGAACCTTCAAATGCTCATACAAACATTGAAGTTTTGTAAGTGTGAATACAGCCTAGACCTAGGCATTTAGTGAAATTATTCAGCAGGATTTTAAATGTGGGCACAAATGTTATATCATGTGCCTGGTGGGCCCCTGCTTGTTTAAAGGCCCCTTGAAATGGGCCTTTACATTACTTTTAGTATAAGCGCTAGCAGTTCCAGATTGATCATGTGTGTATAAGCGGCATAAACCTCACGAGTCACATGCTTGTGAGGGCCCCGCGCTCTTGTTTTCTATCTAAAACATTTGGCTTCAGAAAGAGCACGACTCAAAAAGTACAGGCCACGGAACCCCAAAACGCAAGAACTTAAAATTCCTAATAAAGCACTAGGCCAAAGAAACGGGGGGGGAGGGTGGCAATCAAATGGTGGAGGCAGGCAATCAAATGGTGGGGGCAGATCCAGGGGGATGTCAATGTGGCACAACCCCCGGTTAGATTTTTGTGATCTTAAAATGTAAATATTCATTAGATAGACCATTTGCAGAATTCCTGGAGCATACCACTACACACACATAGCCTCAACTTCATTCTTTTGAAAACAGACAGAAACTTTAAGCATAACTATTCAAAATAAATCAAAGAATGAAGACGAGGATATGCATGTATAATGCTACTCTCCAGTAATTCTGCAAATGGTCTACAAGGATGCAGATTTTAATATAACTGAACATCAGGGATGGATTTACTGGGGGGGTGCAGGGGGGTGCGCACTCCTCCTAGCCTTGGCCAAGGGGGGTGCAGGAGGGTCGCTGACCACGCTTCTGCTTCGCGGTCGCTGACCACGCCCTGCTTCATTACCAAAGCCCACTTAGCACCCCCCCTATCAAATCAAGCTGGATCCATCCCTGCTGAACATGCTCCGAACAATTTGAATTTGAACAAATTTAACGAGGGGGGAGCGTGCGGGCCGCATTCTAGCCTCTGAGGTAGCCAGTCCACTCCAGTGTAAAAAAGCACTGTGGATGTTGAAATAAAAATAGAAGGTCTATGCCTAGGCTTGTGTGAATAGACAATGTTTGTATCAGTTACTGCTCATCCTGTGAGCAACAGTATATAGCAGGACAAATCTAGGAGATGCAATAAATCACATCCCATAAATCATGAGAATGGTCTATGCTGACATTTTATGTGTATTCTCCCCTACCCCCCTTCAGAGTTCAACCCATGTTTTTTTTGGTCAGACATAATCGGACACTAATTATTTGTAGATGAGAGAATTTGGGGTCACCTATACACCTTCAGAAAATGCATTCACATTCTATAAGCAAGTATTCAATCTGTTAATATTTCACCGGGTCAAGAGAAGATCAAACTTTGCCCTGAAACAAATTGGAAAGAGTACACAGCAGGGTTTTAATCACTTGAATTAGTAAAATACAAATATAAACTTTAACTAACCCACCTCTGAAGCTATAAGTTCTAGACCATTTCTCTGTCTTTCTTTCTCTTGTCGAATAAGAGCGTACATTTCAGGGTCATCGTTTTCCAACAGTTCATTTCCATTCCAATGATGGTCATGTCGGATAGGAACAAGGGCCCGGTAATAATTCCATGTTCTATTATATGCGAATATAGAAACGACACACTTAATTTTCCTAAACATGATCGTCGCCTTACCCTAAAGTAGCCTGCGTAGCGGCGCTACGATACCACGATACGGAATGGAATGTAGCAATTAACCTAGGCACCCTAGATAGTTGACGGCCGCCATGTTGCTGACCAGAAGATTGCAGCCAGAACAATAGGGAAATGTTTATGAAATTGACATCGCTGCTACTAAATCGCGATTTTGGGGAATAAATCCAACTGTGTGCATCGGAAATATAAATGAGAAAGGTAAGAGAGTAATTTTGATGTTTTAATTCTCAATGAAAGTGTTTCTTTTCGCCAAAATTTTGCAATTCTGAGATAACTTATGGGGGTCGCCAGGGCACCAGAGTGCCAATACAGTTTACTTTTATATAGAATTTTGGAGCAAGATATTTTGTTGAAAGCACAGTATTGAAACGGTATTCTTCATAGTATAGATTAAAGATTTATGGTATTTTCATTTCATTTTGCCTACATACTTATGGGACAAATTTGACCTAGAATTCTCCAACTAAATAAAAATTGGTGTCTGAGACTCTGAGTATAAAGAGTCAAAGTTGAGTGTTTATTGGCTTATTTTCTAATATTGTAGATGTAATTCCTGGTTATTATGATAAAGGCTGAACAGTTATTCATGAAAAGTAAAAGGATGTTGCATGGTTGTGTGTCAAGAAAACTATCAATGGGGATTACTGAAGAACTGAAAAATACTAAAATATTCTATAGTTAATGAACCCCATTAACTGGCAGTACCCTACCACTGATCAGGGCCGGATTAACCATATGGCAGAAGCGGCATATGCCACAGGCCCCGCGCCTTCAAGGGGCCCCGCGCCTTCAAGGGGCCCTGCGCTCAAACTTTATTAAGAAAAAGTGACAGACCAATTACCAATAGTGAATGTTATAATATCAGATACGTTACTGTCATTACATCTTTTAAATTAAGATTGCAATTCAACCATATATACTTAAAACAGGTTAATTTTTTCAGGTTATAGAGCGGTAGGAAAAAGCCAAAGGGGCCCCGCGCGAAAAAATGCCACAGGCCCCGAGCTGCCTTAATCCGGCCCTGCCACTGATGAGTAAAATACTAAAGTAGGTTGCATCTGGGTGCATTGCCAGCTACTAATGGGTTAACAAGAAACACTGGCAGATAGTTTTGTTAACTCGTTAACTGGCAGTACCATACCACGGAGTACCGTACCATTTCAGAGTAATTTTAGCAGTGATAAGGTGAATAATCTTGTGTAATATTACACGGAAAATATAAAGAAAGGTACAATATTAAGTTTGTAATTTTTAACACGTGAAATAGAACCTGAAAACTTTATTCAAATTTTTGCTGAAATACGCCTTTTCGGCCGGGCCAGACTGGAAAATCGGGCAGTTTTCGACGAGATCTTGGGGGCGCAAAAGCTATTGAATCCAAGGGCAGGGGCGCAAAAGCTATTGAATCCAAGGGCAGGGGCGCAAAACCTGCCCCAGACTCAAGGGCGCAAAACCTGCCTCAGGGCCCAGGGGTGGGCTCAAGGGCGGCCAGGGGTGCAAAAATGTACTCATTTTAGAAGACACCCAGGGGCGCAAGTCCGGGTGACCTAACAGGAAGGTGATAAATAATGGTGGATCTTTTCTTGGGCGTATCAGGAGTTTCTGCGTGTGGAATGGAAGAGTTCTTCGATCGCGTAGTACAGTTTCCTTAACACCGGGCTATTTACACCTTAAACCAGTTGTAAGATATGATGGCGTTAACCCGCGCATATAAAGACTGGACGATATTTCAATGGCTAAGCTTCAAGGTCTATGTGAAAATAGACCAAACTGGATCGTAAATTGTTCTGTTGGTTTAGAGGTAATTACATTTGTTAAAATTCCAATTGCAGCAGCAGAAGCCGCTACCATATGGAATAGAGGGTCGTCCTATCTTTGGTGAAGTGTCTGCCTGTTTGAGCGTAAAACACTGCAATGATCCGTGGTTGAACTGTTAGGTGTTTCACGATTTTAGGCCTACAAAGCTTATCTGCAAACGATAGATGATGTTAACGCGTGCAAACTAGATCAATCTATCTTGTTTTTAAAGCATGCAAGTTGTTAAGGTCGAGTTGTTTTAATACTTGTTTACAGACACGGACAAGCAAACATGTCATTTACCAAATGAAGACATTCGATTGCACTATTTACGCGAAGCGCTACAATTCTTCCGCGATTGCAGGTATGAGGAAACCCAGACCTCAAAGTAAAAGCAACACTTTCTCTCTGACAAGTTGTATAGCTTGACCTGAATTCCATGATTCTGGGCTTCTGTTACTTGGTACGAATGAAACTACGATATTTCCCAGGAAGCGTAGTTAAACCATCAATTATAAACCAAGATGTAGAAAACTATTTCCCAGCTAAGAGCAGCGAACGGGCAGAACGAAAATCCCACTTACCTTTTGAGTTTTGGCCGGAGCCACTCGGAAATAGATAATATTTGGACAAACAACAACAAGCAAAATGAAACTAATTATTAGTGAAATACGCGTTCACTAGACATGGATATTTCATCCCAAATTAGAACATTGCAATTCTTCATCGACATTTTTTCTTTCAAGACATCGTTCAATTATAGCTTATAGTTCGGCGGTAAGTCTAGTAGCCCAACTGGGTTTTAAGGATATTTTTTTCTTTACATTTGTATAGCATTGATTAGAATTTTTATAGCGCAAGTTGGTGAAATTACGTCACTCGTGATGTCATTAACTAAATCCAAGAACCTGTCAGACCGATTTTGCTAAATCAAGAGCAACATGCCAACACCCTTTAATATTCGTTTGGAACAGTAGAACCAAATCAAGAAATGAAGTAGCGACGATATCCTGTCCGAATCCGGCAAGAACCAACTAGACTAGGACTTGATAATACAGAACACAAGGTATTGATATGGTGCGAACTTCTTATGGACATCATAAAAACATTTACATTCTGTTAACATTTTACTATACATTGTTACGTGTGAGAGATGTGGTGTATGACCCATGAGACATTGGGATCATCACTACGTGGAAACGACTGTTGTTGTTGTTGTTGTTGTTGTTGTGTTGCGTTGTATTATACTTGTTCATATTAAATAGATCTAAAATATATACTCGAAAACACAACACTATAGTCTTTTGTACATTTTTGTTGACGTCTCTCTTTATAACGCACAAAATGTCTGGTTATAATTTGGATTGCACATAGCCATTATGCCCGATGTGACATCTTTAATTTGTGGAGAAAATGTGACATTTTAAAATATATTATTAATTATACAGTCTTAAGTCTTATCAAAACCTGGCAAAGGAAATTCTTTAGCAAAGTTTTCCACTTCTTCTTTCAGTTGACTAATTTTCTTGCTCAAGTTTTCATCCATAATATATTCTCTAAAATCTTGCAGTGATGTTCCTGGAAAATATCAAAATGAGAAGACTTTGTTATTAACAAGTTTCCATGATGATCGGGTGCACTCAAGACATTACTCTTCAGTTTGTTCACCTACCAGTTTTTTCTTGTGCTTCAACAGCAATCTTCACACCCCGATCCAAAAATTCTATAACCTGAACGAAATCATCTTCCTTGAAATTTCGCGACGTCAACGCTGGAGCACCTGCATGAAATATACAACGTTTAATTGTGTTGGGTTGCGTAAAACATCACGTTTATATATTTTGCGAAGATTTTGATCCGTAAGCCGGGATGTTATGCATCAGTTATCGCAATGCAAACTTACAAAGAACTAATGAATAATGTGTATTTACCAAATAGAAGGTTTGTGTTATTTGTCATGATCTAAAAAAGTGTTTACCCTAAATGGCGACTTGCACTATGAGGTGACGTGACCTTATTCCGCTTAAAATACTATAGTAGATATGGATTTATGACACTATAGAGAAAATATACCGAGTGGTGTTCTAGTAAAATTACGAAATTTTTGTTTTCAAAACTTACATTGATTATGAAAAAAATAGCAGTATTCTAACTGGTCACGTCAATAAAATAAAAGTTTTATTCAATGATAATATCTATAACATGCACTTTAATACCTAAGCGCAATCCTCCAGGCACCAATGCACTCTTATCACCAGGGCAAGTATTTTTATTCGTAGTAATTGCAGCAAGTTCTAACACACGTTCTAACCGTGCTCCATCAATACCCTACAATACACAAATTGATGTGATCATGCAGGCCTTTTCACACGATTCTCCTCCTGACGTATGCGATTTCACACAATACAGCAACAACTACACTTTTCGCCAGGTATGAGCCAATAGCCTTACTCTTGTCAGCAAATCCAGTAAATCACATACGTCAAGAGAAGAATCGGGTCGTGTAACAACAAGTGCAACCATTAGAAATGAAAAGTCATTGTTGTGGACGTGCAGCGATTGGTGGGGCAGGATAACAGATCTCACTCTTAATTGGAATAAATCGCATGATTTAAGGTCGTCCAAATCTAAGAACACGGAAAAGCGAATCCTTCGGTATTCTCGGGAATTCCAACTAAATCCATGGTATTACCCTCCGGACACAACGTAAGACGTTACTAGGGTAAATTCAAGCCCCCTAAGTTCTGGAAAATGGCAGGCATGTTTATTGTTTTCCTGTGGGTATTAAAGAGACTGGAACTCCATCTTGATGATGGTGGGTGTGCTCCATCTTGATGATGGTGCATGGGTGTGCTCCATCTTGATGATGGTGCATGGGTGTGCTCCATCTTGATGGTGCATGGGTGTGCTCCATCTTGATGATGGTGGGTGTGCTCCATCTTGATGGTGGGTGTGCTCCATCTTGATGATGGTGCATGGGTGTGCTCCATCTTGATGATGGTGCATGGGTGTGCTCCATCTTGATGATGGTGGGTGTGTGTAATTTTACCTTCGATTTCAGGTCAACGAGAACAAGATGATTGTCCGTGCCACCTTAATGAAAGACAAACTAATGAGCTTGAGTTTCTAAGGTTTTGCGCAAAATATATGTATGATTTGTTAACAGTTACAGTCCATATAAATACAGTCCAAACATATTCCACCTGAGACTAAGTCATATCCACGATCCAACAATGCTTGCGCCATTGCTTTGGAATTTTTCAACACTTGAGATTGGTAATCCCGAAATGATGGCTCTGATGCCTAGGAATGGTAACAAAAAGTTTGAGGTGTGTTTACTGTACATGAGAACGGAAATCACGTTATTTTTCTTGCGCGTCTTTCAAAAATGCAATTTCACGTACGTATTTACATTCATCCCGCTTTGAATAAGACTCGGATGAAATTGAAGCAAAAAAGGTTTTAAGAACTTAGATTTGCAGCAGAACATTCTTAAACCTCGTGTAAACAGCGACTAGGGACTACACTATGACCCAGGATGTCAAAACTGGCCGTCCAAAAGATGCAGTGGGTGTGGTTACCTATTTTCGTGACCATGGTAAAAAGCATGGTGCTTGAAATCAATTGTCATAATTCAGAGTGTTTTGAAACGTATAAAATAGCTATAGTAAACAACAGCTGACAACGTTTGAGGTATTCAAGAAATCTATAAATGTTTGTAAGTTGGTGTTTCAAGAAAATATTTTCTTAGCCCTCTGTGACCGTCTATTAAAAACGGCTGTCTAAATTTCCTATTTTTTCAAAAGCGTCCGTCCGTACGACTGCTATGACCGTAACGAAATCGTCCCGTTCTGACGTCGACACGATCTCATGTAAAGAGGGTACCAAGACAACCAATTGGTACAGATAAATAATATATACAAGGCCCAATGGTGAATGATTTCACCTGTTTTAGTGCGACTCCAACAGCAGCTATAGCATGATTATGAGGCCCACCCTGTAAGGACGGGAAGACGGCAAAGTCAATCTTTTCTTTGAAGTTATACATTATCTCTTTAGTTTGGATAAAGGAAAATATCATGATAGTAGCACGTGATAGTTAAGACTTTAAACACCACATTTCAACTAAATTTTCAGCTGTATGAAAAGGATACTTTTTCCAGTCTTTTTACTCGTACTTTTCTCGCCAACACGATAAAATATTATTCCAGATCTTAAAACAAGCAGATCTTAAAACAAGCAGATCTTAAAACAAGCAGTGAGAACACTGTGGAAAGACTCGACAAAACAAGCAAAGATCTTAAAACAAGCAGATCTTAAAACAAGCAAAGATCTTAAAACAAGCAGTGAGAACACTGTGGAA
Source organism: Trachythela sp. YZ-2020 (assembly GCA_016169945.1). Taxonomy (NCBI): domain Eukaryota; kingdom Metazoa; phylum Cnidaria; class Anthozoa; order Malacalcyonacea; family Clavulariidae; genus Trachythela; species Trachythela sp. YZ-2020. The sequence continues at coordinate 7,096,069 of JADLSH010000369.1, forward strand.
AGACTCGACAACATTTGAAAAGCTATATACTTAGAAGTTCTCTCTGAAAACATACCTTGCACCACGTAAAGTCTTGTGAGTCGTGGAGGTGACAATATGCGAATATTCAAAGGGACTGGGAATTACCTAGAGACAGATGCAGGTAAATGCAGGTAAGTATATAACTAGTATATTAAAGATTTTGCAAAAGACATCCATGGTAATTTGTTACATGTAAAGCTAGTGATTTTACGTGTTTGCCTGTTCTGTTTTGTTCGAAGCAATGAGAACATGTTGCCTGATGTTTTCAAAACCTATGTTTTTTGGTTATTTCAGTCTACATTTCAGGGAATGTATTTGTTGTGATATATTTGCTTTAGATTTCGAGGTACATATTGTATATAGACAACACTGGACGCTTTAGTTTTCTTTTCGTATCAAAAATACCCTGAAAGATGGCAATTGTTTTCCAAGGTTGTGTTTTGGAAATTTCTAGGATTTTGGGGGTCATATAATATGTAAATATGGTCCATTTTTGGACAACAATTATCAACGTCTTGCCTAAAGACGTATAAGTCATACTGCCGTACGATGTATCAACTAACTTATGGGTAGAAATTATTGACAATTACCTCCGCTGTAATCAGTCCACTGATGTGTGCTATATCTGCCATGAGAACAGCATTAACCTGGTCGCAAATCTATAAATATGATGATTTTTTAGTTATCAGTGATTCGGTATGCATGGCGATGTGCGTTGTGAAATAACTTAGGACAATAATTCATGCCATTCAGGAATGTGTCTACGTTTCAAATGCTAATTACTATATCACTGTTACTGACTGCGGAATATACAGGTTTATAATTTAATAGAGTCGCATATCTACAAATATCATTTTCTTAAGTTATCAGTGACTCGGATATAATTGGATCAAGACCTTGTCTAAAATGAGCTTACTTGGCTACCTGAGGTCAACGAGGACCTTTCTAAATAATACACCTTCTAAATATATAACGTATATAATAAGAAGTTTAACCATATTTTGTCAAAACCAGTGCGTTTTGGACCTTTTGGTCAGAAATACCATCGCTTAAAAACATTCAAGGATGCAGTGTCTTTATTTCTACGCCTAAACTACCACAGTGAATGACTGCCGAATACAGACTTGGTTAACAAATCGCCATTTTGCTGCAAGACCGTTTCCTTCGCATTGAAGATATTATATAACTTGATCGTGCAATAACTATTTCAATATTGCATCAATGACGTCACGACTTTACATATGATTCGCTATTGCGTATATATGATGAATTCATCATTAGTTATTAGCCAACCAAAAATTGTGAATTATTCAAACCATAACTAGGTTTAGTAAGACAGTAGAACCTCGTTAGCCATAACAATTTCGCTGACGTGATGTGTCCATGTAAAGACACTGCATGCCGTAAAGCGGGGTTTCATTGTACAAACCTTAGATATATTATTGCACTGGTGAGGGCTAAGATTTGGGAAATAGACAAACGTGGTATTTTCCACAAAACAAAAAAAATCCATACCTCTCTCATTCTCTTGTAGTCAATGAGTCTAGAATAAGCACTCGCTCCAGCAATGATAATTTTTGGACGAAATAGTTTGGCAGTTTCTTCCAATTTGTCGTAATCAATGTATCCCGTTTCTACCTAAAAACAACAATTGGAATATAGAATATGCATGAACTTCATGAAATATGGCAGCTACACAATAATTCGATTCCCACTTACATTTAAACGATAAGGCATTGATTCAAAAAATATTGACGTTGCAGATATTCTTTTCTTATCCGTCATAAAACCATGAGTCAAGCTGAGTTATTTATTTAAAAAAAATAAACACACATTCTATTTTAGTGGCACTGTCATTGCAAATCACCTACACTGCGGTCACTGGTTTATTCAGGGTCAGTTGTGTGAAGACCTGATCCATCGGATAGCGAGTTTTTCAAGCTAACCTTGATTGGTACAACTCATATTAAAGATTACTATCTTTAAATTAAAGAATATTTTATATTTATTGTGAGGTCTTTATCCGTTGTTTCATGCATTTTAAGAAGGTTGTTGATAGCGCTATCAGGCCTTCGTACAACCAGCCCCTGTAGCCTACTTCCGTTACTCGGGTAAAACAAACAGTGGAATTGAAACATATTGCCCGCGCCCTGGCAAACAAAAAAGATCTGACTTACTGTCCTCCATGCGGAAGATCTTGCCCCATGATACGTTCATGAGGTTTAAGTAAGCCAGTGTAGACTGCAAAATTTGCAGGAGAACCTGAAATAAACAAATATTTTACATATTTATTACATTACTATTACACTATGATTTACAGTGTTTTCCACAAGAAACAAATCTTCTTTCTTATTCAACAGTGATTTCCATTTTTTGGTGACACGAAGTCTTGTCACTTACCAGAATATGGCTGTACATTAACTCCCCATTTTTCAGGATCCAAGTGAAATGCTTTGAGAGCTCTCTCTTGTACCAACAATTCTATCTTATCAATAAACTCATTGCCACCATAGTACCTAAATATGCAATATGACACAATGAGTCATGTAATTGTCAGTTGGTTGTACATTTGCTTTTACTGTATACTAGATTAAGTCTAAAATTGGAACCCCTGCTTTTAGCCCTTTGGCAATATGCTTTTGTAGGACATGTGTGCTTACGAGTGCTTGCAGCTGATCCAAATTGCAATTCCGTTCAGTGGCCTCCAAAAAATGCAGAAAGGTGCTGACCTCAATTTTTCCTTTTTTCGAGGGCTGTCCCTGGAGCTCTCTTTCACTCAAGCATCATGCAATCATCGCTGAGAGCTAACCTTCATGATTTAGGGAGAGTTTAAGCCACCTGACTTACCTGGCTTCTATTGAAAGGAATTAGTATTTAGCTTTTGAGTACTAGACATTCCTGGTAGTGATAAACAAACCAAGCAACTTAATGAATTACCTTTGACCAGGGTATCCTTCTGAATATTTGTTATTTAGGCAAGATCCTAAAGCCTCTAAGGCAGCTCTACTGCAGAAGTTCTAAAAAATAGTGTAATTCGTATTAATACTCCATGAGAAAACACAAAAGGAAATCATGACTGTGAAGGAATTCTGCTGATTTACACATTTACTTTAAGTTCATATTTCTCACCAACTATCATTCATGTCTTTGAGATTATTAAAAAATACAAACATTTTCATCTAGACAAGTCACAAGCTATATACAGCAATTGCAGGGGGGGGGCATTGTTTCTTATCATGCACCACAACTGCCATCAAAATTTCCTTAAATCAGACTACATAATTTCAAGTAAAGAATGGCCTTCACATAAAAAATATCTAATGAATGTAACCAAGGTTACAATACTTGTAAACGGAAGCTCTAAAATTTAGTGTCTATACTTTCAAAGACTCTTTGATATATTATAAGGTTTCCATGTGAACATATGCCTGTATGCTGGAAATAGATTTTGTAAATTTACATCTAGAGATTAAAACACATAATATTTGTCAAATAATTGTAATAAAGAACATAATACTTCCCTAATCATACTGTCACAGCATTTTTCACTAGCAAACTTGTACAGTTTATAGAATGTACAAGTAGTCTGGTGAAAAATGTTGCCCTTGGTAAAAATTCTTATAAACAAGAATTTACTAATTTATATCAAGAAAGAGTTCCTCAACAAAATGTACTATTATATAACCCATTTCTAGAAAAACCAGACCTCTCCTAAATAAGTCTTAACCCCAATACATGCTTCATAATTAAAACACGTACATGTGTTTGGTTTACATTTGTAAACAAAATAATATTGACCAATTGCAGAATTACGGGAACATACAATTAAGCTGAATTTCTTTTAAATCTATTTTAATTTTATACAGTTTTCAAAGTTTCTGTCTGTTTTCAAAAGAATGAATTGAGGCAATGTGTGTATATAAATGGTGCCTCCAGTAATTCTGCAAAATGTTCTATAATTTATAATTATAGCCTATAAGCGACAAGTAAATAATTTACCGGGGTCAAGTGAGAGATCAAATTTGCTTTGAAACAAATTGGAAAGCCACACAGGTTTTAGTAAAATACAAATATAAACTTTAACTAACCCACCTCTGAAGCTATAAGTTCTAGACCATTTCTCTGTCGTTCTTTCTCTTGTCGAACAAGCGCGTACATTTCAGGGTCATCATTTTCCAACAGTTCATTTCCATTCCAATGATGGTCATGTCGGACAGAAACAAGGGCCGCATTTAGACGTGTGCGGCCACGTATTGTTGTAAAAACTTGTCTTAGGAAACCCTGGAATTGTAAAATTATTATGAGAATTAAAGTAAGCATGAAAAGAAATAAATACTTGATAAATTTTGAACTTATTTGCGCTTACCTTTCCGACACTTCGACTGATCATTTTGCGAAAATACAAGTAGCAGAGTATCAATACTTCATGTTATAAATATATTTATAATATAACATTTATAGTACGCGCGTGCTGATTGGTCGAGAAGCGTGTTTTATTTAACAATTAGATTATGAGCTCAAGATTTCTATGAACTATCATCTCATAGAAATCGAGAGCGAATAATCTAATTGTTTTAGTAGAAACCAGCAAGAAAACAGTATTTCAAAACATTTTTCATAATTTATTGAAATAAATTCGTTAAAAATCGCGCCGAGGAGATGGCTGTTCTATCGACAATTAGAATAGCGAGTAGCGTAGCCAATCAAATTACAGCATTTGCAATAGTATACTAGTATGATTCTACTAAAACTGTATAGAAACACGGAAATTTTCCCGCCAAAATTTAAAATCATAAAAAAACAAATTTAATGCGAATTATAAAACTTTGAACACTATTTAAAAACAATTTTAATGCTTTTACACATTTTTGACGGTTAATTTTCAAACAGAGTTGTTTTCTTGCAGCGAAATTGACGAGCAAAGGTCAGCATGCATACGTAATGAAATTAATCGAGTAATAACGAGAAATAAGTAATAACGAGAAATAACGTGGAAAAACTCGCCCTGCGGGCTCGTTTTCCCACTGATTATTTCTCGTTCTCCCAAACTCCCACGCGTGTTTCTATAAGTGTATAGAAACACGGAAAATGTTTTCTATTTTTAAATAGTGGTTGGGAAGAAGCACAGAATAATGTAGCGGGCGGGAGGAAAAGGCAGGCGGGTGGCGAAAATGCGCGGACGAGAGCAGCGCAGCAGAACTTCTTTCGTACTTCATCTTAGACACATATTTCAAAACAAACAACAAGCAGTGTGATTTGATTTTACTGACAAAGATAGATCAGCAATTTGGAACAGCAAGCATATGGGCAGGATATGGGCTAAGCTTCTTTATGTAGTCTTTCTACTCAAAACTGTAACATCAAGAACAACTATTTCATTTTTGCTGTAAATCGCTTCTTTAATTACACTCTTAACTCTGATTCTTGATGGACAGTTTTTTTTCAGTGGACCATAAAAGCAAGAGAGTATTTACTTGTATAAAATATAGTTAGTTTAGGACTGGTTTGTAGCTACGTATTTCACAACACGCTGGCTTATTTAGATTTCATCGATTGTAATGTCCAGTCTCTTACATCATTCCTCCCATACCCCCCATGCCTCCCATACCTCCCATACCCCCCGGCATCGGCATATCTTTCTCTTCTTTCGGTGCTTCCACAATCGTGACTTCAGCGGTTGTAAGTAATGATGCAACACCTGAAGCATCAGTAATAGCAGTACGGACTACTTTGGTTGGATCAATAATACCAGTCAGCATCATATCTACATATTCATCATTAGCAGCATCATAACCCATGTTATGGTCTAGAGATAGTATCTGAAAACGAAAATATATTGTAAGCGTATGCACATACTATGCTCAAGAGTTAGTACCAGTCAATAAAAAGCTATGTTAGTCACATGCGTGTCTTAAAAAGAAAAAGACAAGATCCACCCCATGAGAGACGGAATTGAGAAAAGTCTAAACCGCGATGGGAACTACTCGGTTTGCTCGTCCAACGTCTTACCAATAGACCTCCTCAGCTTCGTTTTTGTTTACCCTTTTGAGATATGTAATGTTGTGATTTCTATTTAAATTAATGATATTCAGGTATGAATCAATGCATTCTGATTAGAATGACAAAGAAACCAAAATATCACATATCTCAAAAGGGATCACATGATCTGAAATGGCTAATTTGCATACCAAGCTGAGGAGGTCTATTGATAACAACATAGGATATTAACGATATTTTATCATTTATCAGCAGACCTTTTCTGAAGCAATAGAAGTTTGAGTTTGTCATACTTATCAACAACGCCTTGACAACATCTATACAAGGCCTTGACAACGTAGTGACAACGCCCTGACAACATAGCTCCAAATGTCGAAACATTACGATAAAACTATAGATGTTTCAAACGGTCGCCACTTGTTTCCATCTTATATACTGACATTACGTCATTTTCTTCAAGTTTGAAGAAATGTAAAATAGCCTTGTAACTGACCCTAACCCTAAAACCTACCCCAACCTTAAACCTAACCTTAAACCTAACCAAATTGATGAAGAAAAAATCAAGAAAAACGAAATTGAAAATCGAGAAAATTGCGTAACGTCAGTTTGGTAGATGGAAACAAGTGAAAAACCGTTTCAAACTGAACAGGAAATCGCAACATTTAATACTAACTATGCAACAATGTTGCGGGAAACATAAAAATGTGATATTTCCTCGAATGTTTTCCCGTTTGCCCCACTTTGGAAACATTGTTGCGGAAACAAAATTAGCTTCCCTGGAGGCAAAAATGTTTCACACCAAATTTCGAAACATTTTTTGTTTTTGTGCGATTTTTGTTACTAAACAGTGTTTCTTAAATAGCCTACCTTCAGGAAACATAGCTAGATATAATGTTTCGCAACAATGTTTCCAAGTTTGCCCAAATCTTTACAGACTGTTAATGGTACACCAAGACGTTTCAGTCTGGATAATTGCGACATTGCACTTGGCCACTCTTACCTTCTCAACGACCAACGTGGACTCAACTCCAGCATTTTCAGCAATAGTTTGACATGGCATACGCATCGCTCGCCTTACAATTTCAACTCCAATTTTTTGATCTTCATTCTTCGCTTCAACATTATCTAACTGTTTGATACATCTCAAGAGAGCCACTCCACCACCAGGAACTATTCCTTCTTCCACTGCTGCTCGTGTCGCGTTCAAAGCGTCTGTAACTCGATCTTTTTTCTCATTTACTTCCACCTCACTAGAGCCTCCAACCTGACAATCAGAGAAGCAAAAGTTAAGCTGGAAACGAGCCAAGCCTTTCCTACAACATCGGAACATTACAAAGTATTCGGTTTATCAAAATCTATCATCAAATTTGCCATATCGGTGATAGTAAGTTGATAACGTTTTGTGAAGAGTGGTTTTAAACTGACAAAGATATGAAATAGGGTTTGTCTGATTATAATTTCCCTAAGTCGCACAGTCGGACCTCTATAAGAGAGGTGTCCGATTTATAGAGGTCACCATGACGTCACTTTTAAGACTCCAATTGACAATTTTAAGTATTCAATAACTAGAAACAGGCCAATTATAAACAGTATTAAGATCTTGTCTATCAGAAGTGTACTACTACATTGTACACCTCAGTAACGAAACGAACTTTAACGCAATGCCGGTAACACGGCTAATACCGCAATGCACGGTGTTACACGTAATATGGTAAATGTGTGCTTTGAACTGGCTTACATACAAGTTTAAAATCAAAATTGATACACACCTTCAATATAGCAACACCATCCGACAGTTTTGCTAATCTTTCATTCAACTTTTCCTTCTCATATTCTGAAGTTGTCTCTTCAACTTCGTCTCTGATCTGTTGGCATCTTGTTTCAATATCATCTTGGTGACCTTTGCCTTTCAGTAAAAGACAATCGTCCTTCGTTATTGAGATTTCACCAACCTCACCAAAATCTTGAAGTTTTATATCTTCAATTTTTGTATCCAAAGCATCATCACCAAACACCTAGAGAGGTTAAAGTAAAGTAAAGGTAAGGCAAGGAGTACGGCAATGTATGGTAAGGTGAGGTGAGGCAAGGTAAGGCAAGATGAGATATGAATGGCATAGTTAGGTAAGTCAAGGTAAGGTATAATAAGGTACAGAAGGTATGGTAAGGGTAAGTTAAAGGGTAAGGTAAAGGGTAAGGTAAAGGGTAAGTTAAAGGGTAAGGTAAAGGGTAAAGTAAAGCGCAAGGTAAAGGGTAAGGTAAAGCATACGGCAAAGCGTAAAGTAAAGGGAAAGGCGTGAGGTAGGGTAAAGCGTGAGGTAAGGTAACGCGTAAGGTAAGGTTATAGTTGATGGCATTTTTAGACCTAGCCAGGAGCAGTTGGGAAAAATGCAACCTTAAGGCTCTTTTCCACTCATCGCAAAACCAACTCGCAAACTCGCTGCGAGTTCTTGCATGTAATTAAAATAAACTGTCGAGCATTGTGATTGGATGAAAGTACTCGCAGCGAGCTTGCGAGTTGGGTTTTGCGACGAGTGGAAAAGAGCCTTTAGGCCCTCTGGCAGGAATTGAACCTGCGGCCCTGCGATTCCGGTGCAGCGCTCTACCCAACTGAACTAGAGTCCAGTTGCTGAGCATTAACCGCAAGTTCGTGTATATGTATGGGAGGGATGCCAGTATATGGGTAAATACTTTCTCGGCATCTCGTTCGACGGGAATAGTAGTTGATGGAGTTTGTGGATGGAATATTCGTGAGGTATAAGTTATATTCTGAAGGTAAGGTAAGGTGAGCTGAGGCAAGGCAAGGTCAAGTAAGGTGCAATGTCAATATACGGTGCAATGTAAAACATTACTTAAACTATGTCGTACCATTCCCCCAGTAGCAATTGCCATATCTTGAAGCATGTTCTTTCTGTTATCGCCAAATCCTGGAGCTTTCACTGAAGCAACTTGCAATCCAATTTTTAACCTTTGAAAAATTACGCAATTAATCACCGGCTTGCCTTTTCACTCTCTTTTTCATTTAACAAGAAATTACATTAATTTGTCTAGTACACACGAAGATTGAACCTAACAACCGCGTGAATTCCTAAGCATGCAGACGCTTTGCCAATCGACCTAATCACCAGGCAAACTTATATTTAACTTTCAGGCCCCGAAACTTAACTGTTTGTGTTTGTTCTTGAGATATCTCTAGTTTTCACCGAGTTACTATAAATATACTTTACGAATGTTTAAATAGGCATATCAAATGTAATGGAAAATGAAACGAAAAGGCAGAGAAATGCAAACAAAAATGCATATACGTTCACCTATTCAAACCAGACAAAAATAGATGTATATATTTTCACCTATTTATAACAAGAGTGCTCAGTGCTTCTCCCTCGATATCTTCAGCAATTATAATGAGAGGTTTTCGTGAAGTGTTTGCCAACTCCAAAGCAGGAACAATTTGTTGAATAGTTGAAATCTTTTTCTGACATAAAAGTAACAACGCATCTTGGTATTCTACCTTTTGTCCTAAAACGAAGACAACATTTTATCTTGAATACGATGGTTCCAGTGTAGATACCGATAAACTTGAGGGTTTATATAACAAGAACTTCGTCTATTACCTTGCAGACAAAGGGCCTTCGCGCCTTCGCTCGAAAATTCGAAGTTCTTGTGATATTTTTTAGGTAGTTTGATCCTACAAACCCTCAAGCACAACATTTTATGATTTGAAAAATCGCAAAGCGGCAATATGCCACGGTGCACGTTCACAAACCCACGTTCTGTCCTCTTACGAGGTCAATATTGCAAGATGCGATGCAGTATATGGTGCTATGGTGCATGGTCAACTTCAATTGTATGAACACTTGCGCATGAGAGCAAGAAAATAATGCTTAATGTTTCCATTACATGTATTTGCCACCAAATATACACGGTCAACGCATGCGTTACCCGTCGAAGACTGCAGACTCTGGCAGCCCGCGTTCAAATAAATAGGGAGCTTTAGCAGTGACTACGAGTACGACTAGGGTACCTGCAAGGTAGGGAATGCTGCGGGACTGTTATTATTCTTTAGCTTCTTGAAACAAACATGCAAACAAATATGCAACACAAATTATATTCAGTCAGTAGACGGTAATTATTGGCATTGACCCAGTGGCTTGCGCGCTGCGCTGTCAGTAGATGCATACCCTAGCATAGTTTGCAGGATGAGACAAGCTAAATATATCACGAAACATGAAAGACATCAAATTTTGTAACATCTATTTCAAAATATCAATATTTTTTGTGTGTTGTTCTTCCACATGATTTGCACAATTCTGGATGAAACATGTCAACCCATGTTTACTGCGATGAGTACACCACTGCCATTTGCATATTTTGTTTGCATATTTTTTAAAAGCGTTAAAAGCGTTAAAAAATACACCAAATTTTTTTTAATTTGCATAAGCTATAAACAATCAATTCTATCATTCTCATCTTACTTTTTATGGATATGCGAGTCACCAACACACAAAGCACAACTCATTTCAACTCATTGCCACTCGAATATTTATCTTAGTGCTGTGCGCGCGCACTAGAACTGAGACTCTGTCTGTTCTATAATATGTAGTGAACGCTAGACAAAATATTAAGTCCCATAAAAAAGAGATAAAAATTAACATATTTATGCCTATACAGTAGCTCAACAAAGTCGATAGCACATTGAAGTTTATATATATAGTTTTATAATATATATAGAAACTCCAGGACCGCGACGACAAAGCCATGATATTTTGAAAGAATCACTTGATTTCTGGGATTTTGATTCTACTCATTTCAACACTGATTTCTACATTTCGAAAATATCGGAAAATACGTGAAAATTATGAAATATCGTCAGAAAACTCGTTCCCACAGTCCCACTATTCAAGCCTTTCACTAGTATTTTTGTGATTTATGATTTCGAAATCATCTCATTTCTAGGTGATTTCTGAACCTGATTTCTGAGTCGAGTGTACGAGATTTCTGCCGTGACGGACCCCTCGATATAAACAGACACTGAATCTAGCTGCGATCGATTGTGTACTTTCAGCTTTCAGAGATATATAAATTGAGATTGCCAACTTTCCAAAAAGGAGTAAACAAATGTAAACGTAACATATAAACAAAAGACAAAATATCCTACCTTGAATGGTCAAAATAGACTTGAAAAAGCTTTAGAAATTGACTCCGTCCGTCAAAATCGAAAAGCACATGGAACTGAGCGAGTTTAAAATTTGTGTTCTGCGCATAGCAAGCGCGCACGACCACAATTCCATGCGCTAAATAAAATTTACTTCAAAACTCCCTCTCTGCACATATTAGGCTGCTGCTACGCTCGCTCGCTTCAGGCTCGCTCGCTCCGCAGCAACTACGACTACGACTATAGACACTATACGAGTACGACATTCGTCATTTTCGCGTGTTGTTTGCATACGCCATCTCGCAAAAGTCGTAGTCGTCGGGCTTTTGAGTACGAGATTTATCAAAAATCTCGTAGTCAAAAGCCCGACGACAACGACTTTTGCGAGATGGCGTATACAAACAACACGGCGTTTGGCGCGAAAATGACGAATCTCGTATTCGTAGTCGTACTCGTAGCCATTGCTAAAGCTCCCTAATATTTACGATCAGAGAACATTTCAAAACATTAATATGAATAATCCTGGTCGCGCTTCCAGCATCTTTAATTTTTATTTATTTATGACAATATTTCAATAGGAAACTCTCTCACGTAAAGTGATTTTCAGAGAGGTCCTATATTTAGAAATTTACATAATTATATAAAAATGAGTCATAAAAACTAATTCCATCACATTACATTAAAGTTAACGTTAAAAGTCAATAAAAGTATGCCTAGTGTTTAAGTTACAGGTGAGACTAAGAGCTATGAGCTATCTACAACAATAAAAATAGTAACTAAATAGAATTCAAAGAGTACGTCAGCATGCTATGAGTGTTATAATTCAGCACTAGTGAGTTTTAAAACAGTTCATTTTGAACTTAGCAATTGAGTCTGAATGTCTAGTCTCTTCGTCAAGAATCGTTTACTGCATGGTACTCGAGCCTTTGCTTGCCCCAATTTCGTTTAACTTTAGGCAAGCATAAATTGTTCTTATTTCTAGTGTTATAGGAATGAAGTTCGCTTTGCGATTTCAAGATTAGATTAGACATAGATAGACCATTCAAACATTTAAAAATGAATAAACATCTATGATAAAATCGACGTTGGTGAAGCCTGTTCCATCCCAACTCATCCAGCGCAGCACTAGACGAAGAATGCGGGTGATAGTCTAGGATGATTTTTGCTGCTTTGTTCTGGAGAATTTGTAAATTGCCCATCAGTACGTCATTGTTCTTATCACCCCATACCAGGTCGCCGTAGTCAAACAGGGGTAAAATAAGACTCTTGTAAAAAAGTAGTCTTGCGTATCGTGGTAGCAGATGCTTAATTCTCTTCAGGAGCCCCAGGCGTTTGCTGATCTTTGAACAAAGTTGGTTGACATGCTCAGTCCAGGTCATATTAGACGAAAAAGTTACTCCAAGATACGAGAATTCTTCGACTCTTTCAATATTACTGCCAGCTACCTTGACTGTGACGGAATCAATATTAGAAAGTTTACGGTTACTCCCAATGATCATGAATTTGGTCTTTTTTGTATTCAAAGTTAGTTTATTCTCATTAAGCCAGACAGAAACATTACGCAGGTCGACATTTAGTTTCTCCTCCAGATCCTGCGAGGTGTTAGAAAAGTAATACAGGACAGTGTCGTCTGCGTAAAGAGATAATTGAGCATGTTTAATGAAACTTGGTATCTCGTTGATATAAATCAAAAAGAGTAAAGGGCCAAGAATACTGCCCTGTGGGACACCAAAGTTACAGCATAATGGTTCAGACAGTTCAGGACCGCAAGTAGTTCGAAGCGATCGAAAACTTAGATAGGATGCGAACCATGCCATATCTTCAGTAGAAACACCAATGGCAGATAATTTCTTCAGCATAATAGCGTGATCGACCGTGTCAAAGGCCTTAGATAAGTCCAAAAACACGGCACCGCACACTTCTCCCTTTTCCATACTGGCCAGAATCTCGTCAGCGAAACTCGAGAGTGCTGTTGTTGTAGAACACTTTCGGCGAAAACCAAACTGATTATCATTGAGAATGTTATTTTCTGTTAAATAATCATAAAGTTGAGTATAAACAGCTTTTTCCATTAACTTGCTCAATGCAGGTAGAACTGATATTGGACGGTAATTACTTGCGTTCGCTCTGTCCCCGGATTTGTACAAAGGAATTACCTTCGAACATTTCCAGCTTGAAGGGAATGTATGATTTTGAATGGATCGATTAATGAGCTTTGTAATCGAAGGAGCAATTATTTCTGATGCATCTTTAAGTAGCTTTATATTTATCTTGTCCAAACCAGTTGCTTTCGAAGCTTTGAGAGATTTTAGATGTTTAATAACGAATGATTCATCAACAGGAAGGATATTAAAATGTTGACCATTAGATAGATAGTAACTTGATGCATAACTTGGTGTTATAGCGGGTAGCTTATCAGCAAGATATTGACCTATAGTAGCGAAATTTTGTTCAAAATAGAAGCAATCGATTTATTGTTTGAATATTCAACTCCGTCCGAGATAATGCAGGTTGGGTTGGACGATTGACATTTCCTAGAAGATGCTTCGTTAACAGCATTCCATAGCTTCTTGAGGTCACCTTTACTTTCCTCGATCAAATTGATGTAATATTTCGACTTGCTAGCTTTAATTTCTTTATTCACAAGGTTCCGAAAGTTTTTATATGATTGCCAGTGATCGGGATAGCCTGATTTCCTTGCCTTTCGATGATAATAATCGCGTTCACGCATTAAATCACCGATTTCGGAAGTCATCCAGGGTGAATTTATTCCATTTACGCGTTGTTTCTTAATTGGCGCATGGTTGTTTGCTACATCCAGAAACAAAGCATTCCAAGTGGAGACTGCATCATTAATGTCATCTTCGTCCGCGACTAAGTGCCATGGAATGTAAATCTTGTACAAAGGAGACACGATAGTAGGATTTGTATGAACGATATTCTATTGTTCTAGGGGTCCCTTTTGGCGCGCCCACTTTCAGACTACAATAGATCAATGAATGGTCGCTAATCGTTAAGGGTATAACTCCATCTGCAACAAAACGATGCTCATTGTTTACAAAGATTAAGTCAATCATTGTTTGTGACGAGTCAGTGACCCTAGTAGCTTCTTTAATTAATTGGTTTAGACCCATCGATCTTGCAAATTCCGTCAAAGTTTTTTTCGCGGGATTTGATTTCCCTTTAACCGGAGTAAAGTCTACGTTAAAATCACCAAGCAATACTATATCACAGTTCTTGGGGCCAATATTTGCCATACTGTTCTTTATAGAGGAAATAAACCTCACCAAATCAGAGTTCGGCGGTCTGTAAACACTACAAAGAAATATAGGCTTGCATTTGGGCCGAGAAATTTGAATCCAAAGGCATTCATTATCATCAGTGTTCAGGTCATTGCAAATACTAAAAGGCAACCCATCGCGAATGTAAACAATCGTGCCACCACCAAGCCTATTTCCAGATCTGTCTTTACGAATAACATAATAACCAGGCATTTGAATTTCCGTGTCCGAAATAGAGTCATTCAGCCAGGTTTCGGATAAAGTGAGAATGTCAAACACTTTATCATTAGTTACCTCAAGGCGAAGTAAATCGACCTTATTCCTGACACTTTGCACATTTAGATGAGCTATCTTTAAGCCTTTAATATCCTTAAGGTCTTCAACATGATGGTAGCCAGGGTTTACTTCAATATCTCCGGAAAGAGCGACCAACATCAAACCCAAGGAAGCGTGTTGAACAAGTTTGCAAGCATGATAAACAGCAAACCAGTTGTCAAAATGGCAGTCATTATGGCCAGTACGTAGACGATTTCCACCAAATCTGCTCGCAATAGCGGTTTGGCAGACAAAATAAGCTGTGCCATCGTTCCACGGTATGATTTCAGCTCCAATTCTTCTAGATTTCCCGCCAAATATCAGAAAAAAGCAGAAAATAAAGCAAAAACGTATAGAGCACGTATTAATGCGACCAGCCATGTCGAGCACCACCATGTCGAGCACCACCAGGGTAACACGCAACACAGTCAACACCAAAACATCTCAAACATATAGTGAACAATTTAGTCACTCCGATAACTGTCTGAGTTGACCACCATGTACTGCACTGTTCCACTTAGTGAAACTCACCTTGATGTAAAAAAAGCCAAAATACCTTGTTTACAGTGCGAGGCAATTATTCCGCGACACGCGAGGAGCGCACGTACGCAACACTAGTTGATGAAATTATAGGACATTTCAAAAAGCCTTAAAAAATTACGACCGACATGAAATCTTCAAAGTGGCATGTAACCTTTCTTCCGTGCATTTTATATTGCCTGCGTGCCCACAGGCAAGCATAGTTATAACCTCCCACCAGGTTTATCATTGACTATCCAAAGTCATAAGGCAAATTACCAACGGGCAACGGTAACTGTGGTGTAGCGTTAAAAAAGTAAAGAAACTTAAACCAAACCTTTTGCAGTGTTGATGAAGTACGGTGAGATGTAACCACGGTCAAACTTTAAACCTTCAATGAGTTCTAACTCGTCTTGAAGAGTTTTACCATCCTATTTGATAAAACAAAATAATACTACGTATAAAAAGTTCAAAACAACCCTGCATTGTGACAGTACAGAGCTATCCCGAAGTAACTTGTAATGCTTTTTTGGAAGAAGATCTTTGGACTACTTTCACACGATTCGGGTACAAAATACTAGCAGGATTTACGTGTGTCCACAAAAAGGCGCGAAGCGTTCTCATTTTGCACCGCATGGAAACCATTCTCAAATTATTGAGGTCATTTTCATTTCAATCGTATCGAAACGTAGCATATTTCGTTGTTACGTACGATACGTTGTTACGGTTGAGACGGTTGAATTGTAAAACCGACTTTACGGTTAAAGTGACGGTTTCAAACAACTTTGCGTCCGTGCCGTGTGGATGCGAGTTATTCGACGGCTAATTTTCGGCACCGTTTTTAACCTACTCCGGCGTTGTGTGAACATAATAGACTAGTTGCAAACCAGATGAAAATCACCGGTGACAATAATGATTTTCAACTTATGAGACCGTTGCGGTATATTGATAATTATCGGTATTTCTAACTGTTATTCAATACCCCGGTCCCGATTTACGGGTAGCGTCATTTTGTTCAGTAATATTCACTGATGTCTGCATATTTGATCATAGATATGATCGCTCGAAACGTCGAAGTTCTTATTGTATTTTTCAGGTAGAATGATCCAACTTAACCACAGACTGCGGCGCAGTATCTTCGTAAAGACTCTACCTACACAGGCACCACACGTTCGCCGAGATATTGGAACATACTTTTTCTGTTTTCTCGAGATAGACTATTGTCTAACTGCGACAGAACGTGTACAGTAATTACGAGTATAAAACATACAGACATCGATAAAAATTGCTAAACAAATGGCGCTAAGTGACGAAATCGACAATTTTCAGAATAATTTTTGCTTCAATTTAAAATAATAGAATGGATATCAACATTTGTAATGAATAAAGGCGTGCGTAAGTAAGTTCCTGATCAGTGAAATAAGAAGACAACCTACTAAATGGCATCAAGACTCATTAATTCATAACTGGTTGCTACTGGTTCTAATAAAGTATATAAATAATAAAGTGCCATTTCTATAGTCAATTCAATTTCTTGCTAGGCTAAAAACATTTGCATAACTTTATAATTAAAGAATAAACACACTTAATCAGAAACACACTTCCCTATAAACGAAACATATTGAAATTGTGCGTTTTGAGCAACAGTACGTCCTTCGTTATGCTACCAATTTCCATACGAAGCAAAGGCAGACTGACATCTTTTTGGGCCTCGGTCAGGAATATAATCAGGGCCCATCCAAGAATCATTGCTTAGAAGCCAGGTTAATTTTCAACAAAAGGAAATAGTCTGAATCTGTCCTCTTTGAAGTAATTTCAGGCCCCCAAAGTTCTCCGGGCCTCGGCCAGCCCGACCGCTCAGTCCGCCCCTGATACGAAGGACCTTCGTTCAAAACGTTGAAGTTCCGTTGAAATAGTTTTCAGGACGGTAGTTTGTTCTACTAACCCCCAAACAGAAACTATTTCATGAAATATGTCCTAAAATCAAAATAAAACTCTAAGAAAGAAACATACCTTGACTGTGATTACTCCATTTTTTCCAACTTTTTTCATTGCGGATGAGATAAGATCACCAACACTTCTATCTCCATTTGCTGATATGGTTGCAACCTGGAGTTTTATAAAATACATTTTTAGCCAAAACAGTGTGAAGTTGTTCCCTTAGCTCTTTGTTTATTTATACTGATTACATACATACATACATCATTCAGCTCACTCCCCATTGAGGTTTTTCAGTTAGCGATTACATCAAGTATCTCGATTAGCCTACACTCAGGGCTGTATGCAGCATTTTTTTACCAGGGGGGGCAGTAATATTTATATGCAGACATAAGTACCCTAATGTCAATTATTTCTCAGCCATATCAGTTAGATGTGCGCATAGGCGTACAGGCTTATAAATTTTGGGGGGTGGACATCAGTCCGCCCCACAAGCACGCGAACTCCTAGGGGGGTCCGGGGCATGTTCCCCCAGGAAATTTTGAGAAGTAGAGTCTCTAAAATGCCATTTCCTGCATTTGTGCATGGAGCGGGTGAGGAACGAAGAGAAAATATTAGTTTCATTGTTTATTGAATAATATTTGTTTCATTGTTTGTTGCAAAGAATAATCGTAAGTTGAATTTTCTCTGGGGGGCAGCTGCCCCTGCTGCCTACGGCCCTGCCTACACGATTTATTTTTACAACAATTGAAACATGTATATGTTTAATTCTTATAATTCTCCATTACATTATACATATTTAGGTTTTAACAATTTGTGGTTGGTGGTCAAGATTTTGTAACTTTGAAGTTTTTGTGAAAGCGTATCCCAGACACATGAAAAGAATTGCTAGGAAATACAATTTCAGAGACTCTAGGACCTCCAACCAAAGGCACTACAACATCATTCCCCACCATCAAAAACTAAACTTATCTTGCATCCCCAACATGGGACACCAAAGTTATTATGAAGAATAACAGACCTGAGCTATTTCTTCTGGTGTAGTTACTTGCTTTGACATTTCTTTTAGATGATTTACAACATGTTCAGCTGCCAAAAGTACACCTATATTATTATAAAACTTGTTAGAAATTTTATCTTTAGTATACAGATTTAACTTTATTGTTCAATTTATGCAAGTAATGGTGAACTAAACTGCATGGGTTTAGACCATACCTCGTCGAACTTCTTGTGGATTGGCACCTCTGGAAACTTTCTCAAAACCTTCCTTTGCAATATGTTTAGCAAGAATGGTTGCTGTTGTTGTGCCATCACCTGCTTCTTCATTTGTATTATTTGCAACATCTTGAACTAATCGAGCTCCAAGATTTTGAAACTTGTCAGCTAATTCAATTGCTTTTGCAACTGTCACACCATCTTTTGTAATCTTAGGTCCACCAAATGACTGCTCAATGATGACATTTCGACCCTGAATAAATACCATAGTAACAAGGCTGATATATGCAAATTATAGTACATACAGTACAAATGTTTCTTTAGTTTTTAGAATGGAAATTTCTAAAATTTTTGTCTACCTTGACCTTATATCATCAAAAGATGAGCTAACAATTGGCCTAATTTGAATCACCAGGTTGGTATGCATTAGGTACACTTCAACGAAGTGTTCAAGTTACATTTACTCAATTATTAAATATATTACGTTAAAGTAGTAAGTAAAATACCTTAGGGCCAAGTGTAGCAGCAACGGCTTCTGCTAATATATCGACACCTTTCAACATTGCAGATCTTCCATCCCGACCAAATTTTAGTTCTTTAGCATTGCAGCTACTTGAAGTACTCAGGCATGCAGCAAATTGCGGGGTCAACACCCTTTTAGTAAGATGGGTTGAGCGTAAAAGACTAGGAAGACGATACATTCTGCAAAAAATCAAGGAGAGTAATTTAATTTTTTAAGAGTATAAGAATGATATGAATAAGTCAATTCGTAGAGTCGACTGGGCATCGAAATGACACATTATGCATCAGTGCACAACTCGAAAGCTTTTAGCTACTTTGGGCACTGCGCACGCCTCATTTATTTTATAAATCACATTATGTTTGTTTTCTTTAATATATTTATGTAAAGGCTATGTAAATGTCAATTGTAGCATGTACTTCCAATAAATTGAATTGAATTATAACATGTAGCTGAGGCTGGAAGAATTGTTCTAATTAAACTGTTCAATTATCCATTTGAGTTTCACATATAGCGACAATAGAACTGCCATTAAATATTGGAATATATTTTCTAACTTGAAGCAAGTCAACCATGCGAAAAACTACTTGACATCTTCAAACAACTTTTGCATTTTGAAATGACAATTATGGTGTAAATAGAACTTTGTGTTGCCAACCTAGAAATCGGTGTCAATTACTGTAGAAATGCAAGTTACATTGCAATGATCATAATGAAAATGACTCACTTCCATTAAACTCGCAACCCGAATCAGCTGTTAATATGTTTTTAAGGTTTATATGGCAATACACTGTTTTATAATATGCTGGCAGGGGCATACATATTGATTTTGGCTAGGAGATAAAATCTCAAAATGACTTTCCTAAAAGTTTAACAAGGGGGGCTCTCTGATACAAAGGCGTATACCGGAAAAAAATTTGGGGGGCAGATGACAGGCTGCCCGAGTCGCTCAGAGTCTCTGAAACAGCATTTCCTGCATTCTGGCGTGAGATTTTCCTCCAGTTTGTACTTAAACATGCATATAATTATATTAACATTTATTTTGCTTATTCTATTTGTTTGCCTGACTTTTGTTAAAAATTTGCCTGACTTTTAGTGTTTCCAAACTTATGGCATGCTCTGATTAGTCTGATATACATTGCTAACAGAGTTGAAAAATGTTGGAGTTAAAAGAAAGTCGAATTTTTCTAGAAAGGCCGCTTATAGATTATAGAACACGAAATTTCACCTCATCTTTTTATGATAACATTGCAAAAACCACTTAAAATGACTAAATAACTTGCTTGATTCCTTCGTGATATTCAATTTTGTTTCATATGTATCATCACTGTGCTACCCATTGGTTTGCATTAGCACAGTTGTGTATATGGGAGTGATAGAACCGATGTTTATTGTTATATGTGAGATGTTT
The DNA here is from genome assembly GCA_016169945.1 of Trachythela sp. YZ-2020. Taxonomy (NCBI): domain Eukaryota; kingdom Metazoa; phylum Cnidaria; class Anthozoa; order Malacalcyonacea; family Clavulariidae; genus Trachythela; species Trachythela sp. YZ-2020. The sequence goes on from JADLSH010000369.1 coordinate 7,116,438, forward strand.
ATTGTTATATGTGAAATCATTCTTGTTGGAAGTGATTAAATTATATGAAATTAACAGTTTCAAGCATGGACATAATGCAATATCTAAAGAATTATAAAGGGGGGCTAAGCCAAATTTAGGCAATAAGCTAATTTTGTCAGTTTTGGCTTAGAGTTCACTGGTTTTGGCCTCCTGTCTCAACTAGTCTGTTTTATTGGCCTATATGAACTATACAAGTTCCTTATTTTGCCAATTGTTGCTGTTATATAAATGTTCTGGTTTTATGATATAAATTTTGCCTTCTTGCTAAAATTACATCATGTAATCACAGTAGCTTTTCAGGGTCTTTTAACCCTACCAACAAACTTATGTGCACATTTCCTCTACTCCTTTCAAACATCTCAAACCGGTTTGGAAAATAAACAAACATTGAACTAATTTTAAACACACAAAGGCTATAATTAGTTCAATGTTTGTTTATTTTCCAAACCGGTTTGACATGTTTTTACAAACAGCCAATCACATGCGAAGTGAGATTTGCAATCGATTTGACCAGAGGCTCTTTCACCTCGTATTTATTTCGCCTCGCCGTTGTTTTGCCTCGCCGTTGTTTTGCCTCGCCATTGTTTTGCCTCGCCATTCTTTAAGAGCCTCTGGAACCAGGGTAATTTTCCCCCATCCCCTGTGCGCAAATTTCCTCCATAGGGGGAGGGGGGTATATCTTTTCTGGAATTCTCAGTTCTTTTACTGCAGTGAAAACAATCCAAACTGCAGTGAAAACAATCCAAACTGCAGTGAAAACAATCCAAACTGCAGTGAAAACATTGTAAAAACAAATAAATTCCATAGATTATCTGCTCTATTGAACATCACCACTTTGAAGTCGTACCAAAATGGGAGTGTGTGACATCAACCCGGTGTGGCGGTGCGAGATTATCCTTGTGCTGAAATTGTATTTGAATTACTGCGCATGCTCCAAACTGGGCCTGCAATCCTAGAACATGCTACAGCGGTCTGATATTGTATATTGAGTATTCGAGTTTCAAATACTACAAATTCACAAAAAGTTAAGATTTAAACTGAATCCATCCAACATTCAACTAGTAACAACAAACATTTTTAAGGGCAGAAGCTAAATAGATGATAAGTTATAGAGATTGTTTTCTGTATATTTGTTTACCAAGTCAAGACGACCAGTTGACAACTATTTACATATGTACATATAATAATACTATATTCGCAACATTTATAATACACGATCCAAAAATGTAGCCACAGAAGAGAAATGTCCAAAAGGAATACAAAAAAGCAAAGATTTTGAAGAGATTTTTGATGTTTTTTTATCCTAGTTCGAAGACAACGTGTTTGCAACTAGCTGAAACAATCTGAGCACAGTAAAGAGTCATCGCAAGCTCAGTAGCTTACTGTGCATGTACAGATCAATTAAGATCATTTTCAGCAGGATACACTCTCTGACAACAACACCTGAACACAGAATAACTCATTGCCAAATAGCTGGGAGGGAGACAGGCATATTTGTAATTTCTATTCAACACCAAAATGTACATGTTTTTTGATAAAATATTATTGAGAAATATTAAAACCCCAACACCCACAACTGACCAACACACCTCTGGTCACGTATATTTCTATTGTCCATGCTCGTATAGTCATATACTCATTTTCTGTACACAATTATAATATCAACCCTTCATATTACTACAAAAATTAGTACTACACAATCGCACACGTACAAATAATATACAAACACAACCAACATTTATTTGCAATAAAACTATGATATAGGTATTAGGCAACATTGGACAATTTAATACTCGCACATGGCACTTGATATGGCATGTAGCTGTAGCACATGACCAGAGGTAAAAAAATTACCCTCATTTAAAATTGTGATTTCAAAACCCATTATCAAAGCTTAAAATTAAAACTACACATAAAACATAGTCTATCCATACCTGAACTTCAAAGAATATCAAAGAGAATGGGGAACAAAGATCTGCTTAATTCTGCACCAGAAAGAGACAGCACGTGTTGTAACCTTCGATCAACTTGCATCAGGCACAGTATCAGGCAATTACGATTGCTCATGCGTACAACAATTTTTGCGCAATATTTAAAATCTCATACATCAAAAGATCATACCACGTGTCTACGATTTTTATAACTTTATTAAATCTTGTCATTTATTATCAAACATCTTTCTGATGAGAAATTATCCATGTAGTCTGTTTACTGCCTGGTTACTTACTCTTATCTTTAGCTCTTTTATAGGTTAGAATGTTTCTTCTTGTAGTACTGGTATTATATAAACTACCATCTAAACATATAAACTAAACATACCATGAAATGGGTGTGGTTTATGGCCTAGTTTTGTTCAAAAAGGGTGAACAATGATATAACATCAAACCAGCCTTTTATTTTTATTTTCCACATTTTCTTTCATTCTCATTTGGTTTACATGCAGTTGATCGACCCCAGTGGCGCCGTTAAGGGGGGGGCGAGGGGGCGCCCGCCCCAATAATAAAAAAAATGGTTTCAGATTCGTCAAAAAATCTGGTGACAAGGGGTGACGTGGTGTATAGAGAGAATGAACTTTGTGCTGTAAAGTTTCTCTCCAAAACCTCCAAAAAAAAAATAAATCCTGGCGCGCCACTGATCGACCCTAGATCCTATTGGCTGGCTATTGATGGTATCGTGTAATCGTGTTCTAGCGTCTACTTTTCAATGATGTGATTTTACGCTCTTTCATTAAAAAGAATTACGCAAGAAAATTTACTCCCATTTTCTGCATTGCGCACGTGTGTTGGTTTATTAGAAGACAGATTTTCTTAAAAATGGTGAGAAATTTATACTTGTCGCGATTGTTTTTTTGACTGTTTAGTGTATTATTTATAGATAATTGTTTACAGATGATTGGTAGTGAAACAAAATTGAAAGATTTACAGTAAATATACAGAAATCGTCAGCTGTAAATGTGTTTGAAGGGTGAAGTATTTGTGTTAAACTGTGTTCAGATGTGTATACTATTAAATTTGGTTGCGTTGTGAGATGGCAGTGTCATTTATATTAATGTGAAAATGAACACTTGTATGGCTCTAAACAAATGTGTACAAATTCAGCTCCATGACTAAATTTCTGTAAGGGGAGGGGGGGTTAGCCTGGGGGGATTTATTATTTATGGACATGAGCAGTACTCATGATGAGCATATAAAGGGTAAATAGATTTCATCCCATCCTGTAACCGCAGGCATACCCCCAAATGTTTTATATCACCCCCTCTTTATACAAAAACAAATTGGGTTGTTATTGTGCATTATATTTTTAGGCTGCAGCTATTAGAAAGTTACGACCATTACTTGATAGAGTCATTGTAGAAAAACTTCTGCCTGAAACAGTAAGTGACTTTGTAACTTTACAGTAGCCTCAGTGGCAGACACTTTGTGAGATATTGAGGTGCAAATTAGGTTGCCAACATATTCCCACTCTTGCTGCTACAAATCACAGTCTTTAAAATATTTTTGGCTTTCATTTAATTCAAATTTCCTAATAATATCTCGAAACTGTGAGATTATGTGACAGGCAACATACTTTCCCAAACCAGTGTTTATAACCCAGAATTGCCGCACACCTACAAGACTGTATGTGTCAAATGTCATCAAGCTCGTCCTTTGGATTCACTCAGTAACACTCTGTGCTGCTAGTGCACTTTCTTATATTGTGAGGTTATTCATTGACCTTTTTATATTTGTTAACTTTTTGTTGTGATGTACTATTTAGTGTTTAACTCTTTGTATATATGATATTTTTTATGTATTTTGTACCTATGGGGAACCCGTTATTGGAGCTTCGGCTCTGTGGGTACGCACTACCTGTATTGGGTGAAATAAATAAAAAGGCCATGTTATGCTGGTTGACCCCCCACCTCCTCCATAGTTTTTGCCTCCTTTTTATCTGAAATCTATTTAGTTTAATAGAGCATGACCTCCAGTTAAAATATGTATCTGTGAACTCATAGAAATACTGATATAACAAAATACAAATTATTGATTATATTATATTATAGACAACAAAAGGTGGAGTTATTCTACCAGAGCAAGGGTTGGGTAAAGTACTCAGAGGAACAGTCCTATCTGCTGGTCCTGGTAGCAGGGATAATGTGAGTATAACTGTATAAGAAAAAAGCTTAATTTTTACACTTGAAGTTTGTCCATTATGGTATTTCTGTAATTGCTTGTATTTTTGGGAAATTCTTGGGAAAGGGGGAACTAAGGAAAGAGGCCTGCTGTAAAACCTGGCTTTCATGACCAAATGCCCTAATCTGAGCATGATAAATTTAATAATTACCAATACTGTTCACTTGAAAAATGGGGAAAACCTGTATTTGCTTGTGTGTGTACATGTCAATCAAGTGAAAACCTGTATTTGCTTGTGTGTATACATGTCAATCAAGTGAAAAGAAATGTTTTTGCTCATGGGTGAATATGTCAATCAAATAAGTTGTTGACCAATCAAATTCAACATTAAATTCAATGGCATAATTGTCATGAAAGGCAGGTTTTACTGCAGGCCTGGTCTCTTTCTCTCCCCCAAGATATTTTAAGACCCAAACCCCACAAAAGGGCCGGTTATGCAGGCTACCAATTAATGGGAGAGCTGCACTGACTAGTGTCAGAAAGACTATAATGAACAATAATCTCCCTCTTTCACTCCATCTGGAAAAGTAAACATCAACCAGTAATTACCAAAATAACCACATTCCAAAGTCTTGGAAATTCTGGTTCCATGCAGCATTTTACAGATATTTGACAAATATATGTACAGGCTATGATAAAGTGCTGAGATATAAATTTATTTCTATTATTTCATTCAGTTACTCATAAAGATATCTTAACTAAGTGGTTGGTTAATTTATTTCTTACTAGAGTGGTAATGTTATACCAGTTAGTGTAAAAGAAGGTGACCAAGTGTTGCTTCCTGAATACGGTGGCACTAAAATAAAACTCGAGGAGAAGGTAAAGCATTGGAAATTAACTTTAACAGCTAAGTCTTCTTGCTTTTAACCTGCTATTTTTCTTTCTAGGAATATCATATATATCGCGATGCTGAAATTCTAGGAATTTTCTCAGAATAAAATATGGACACAATCTTGTAAGAAAGAATGAAAAAATTTAATACATTGTCACATATGAACAATATTAAAATTAGTCTTTCCTGCTCTCTGTATTTCTTAAAATCTAAAACTTTAAAATATTTGTGTTGCTATATATATACTTGCTTAGCCTACTTACAGTAAATAACACTCCATAAAATGTCGTTTTATTGTTTCTGTTCTGCGAAATTAATGCCAAATTAATGCTTTGCTTAATTAAATGCGCAAAACTTTTACTGTTTTCCCTTTTTAGTTCTTGTATTCTTGTATTTAATAGGCAAAAAAAATTATGTTTCTGGTCAGCGCGCGCGTCATTTTTAACAGTAAGTGCTTCATCTTCTGGAGCATTACAGCTCTGGCCCCACCCTAACCCTGACGCCCTGCGGGCTTCTGCCTTGGCCTTATGTATCGTAAATCCATAAAATATTGTCATTGTGTTTGATAATATATATGAATCCATAAAATATTGTCCTTGCAAGTTTATGGTCAGATCATTGTTCTTTTGCCGTTTTGGTTTCGTTTTCGTATAATAACACAACCATACATAAAAAATAAGCTGTCGTGTTTTGTTTCTGAACTTCTGGCGAGGCCGATGCTAATAGCGTAGGACGGGAACCTGGCGACGGGCCTTCCTGGAAACCGCGTCAAAGTGTTTTCAATCTTTCAGGTAGTTCAGACGCAAACCACATCAGCTTATAGTAGAATACTATCAGTTGTTGTTATACTACAATAGCTGCAAATTTATGTGATGTTGTGCAAAGTGCAATGTCACAAATTAAGCTCCCAGAAATATTACTGGTGAAGAGTTCTACCACCGTCTACACGCATTATTTGACCAGTGACGTACTTCGCATTCGATACCAGGTACTCCACTGTAGACATAATGTCGCTAGGGTCACCTATTCCTTTCAATGGTATTTTTGAGATGAGATCATGCTTCATTTGATCACTTGTTGATGAGTCGTATGTATTAGGCATGAGTATAGCACCAGGTGATATGGCATTCACTCGGACATAGGGAGCAAATTCTTTAGCTAAAGATAACGTACACATCTGCAGACCAGCCTTGGAGATGCAGTAAACTGAGTGATCAGAGAGTGGGCGGTCTGCGTGGATGTCTACCATATTTATAATACAGCCATTTGATGTCTTCAAGCTTTCAAATGCAGCCTACGTTGCAAGAAAAACCTGAATAAATTTGTTTAGAATGTAGAACACTAAACTTTACTTTAATGCTATTGGTTCTCCAACTGCTGTCCCAGAGGCTAACCCTAAGGACCCGTGTAAATCAGATTGGGACGAAGTCTGTGCGGGAAGATTTCGTTTCGGTCATAGTGTTGTCGCTAGTCACTGTTTACGTGAGACTAATTCGGAAAATTGCTCAGACCAGTCCGGGAGTCATCCTGCTAGCTAGATCAAACCGACTATCTCCAAGCCGGGACAAATTCTTGCGGAATAAATGCAAAACAAGCTATGTTTTGGGATTTGGAATAACGTTGAAAATACACAGTTGCAGACAAGTTTAAGAATGGATGACGAGAATGAAATAGTAAATAATTTTCTCGTGTAATCAGGTCGAGTTACTGTATCTGTAGCTGCTTACGTCATTTCATCCTACCTGTGACAAAAAGAATGGTGCAGACATGTTTGTTTGCATAAAGTCATCCCAAATATCCTCAGTAACTTGGCCAATTTCAGTTGGATAAAATTGAGACGCATTGTTGACCAAAACATCTAATCTTCCCCAAGTTCCCAGACATTCATTAATGATCCTTTCTGCTGTCTTCTTGGTATTTAGAGTTAGATTTCCTTGGACAACACTGGCTGAACCTGGGTGAATACTGTAACATCGAGAAATAGCGTTGTAAAAATCATCAATAGCTGAATTGATGTTAGAAGACGAATTTCCGTCTAAGACGGGAAACTTGTCTGACGGGTTTCCGTCTGATATGAAGAGCTATCGGACGAGTAAATCTGAAAAATTCCGAAACCCTCAATCTTAGTCTCTTTTTTATGTTACAAGCAGAAACTCGTCTTATTCGTCTGAAACTCGATTTATTCGTCTGATATAAATTCAAGACGAGTTTCCGGTCTTTCTAGACGGAAATCCGTGTTCTAATATGAATTCGGCTAATAATTTATGAAGAATGTGAAATGAAATTATGTTAAGCTAATTATTGTCCTAGGCGAATAAAGATTGTTCCTTATTTCAAACTGATATCTGGACAGCAGCCAGTGAAGACAGCGTAGATGAAATAGAGAAAAATATCGTTTGTGACAGGAAAAGCCGGAAACAGTGTTGAGGCCGGTGCTGCTGTACGGAGTTGAATCAGATGAACCATGCAGAGAAATGAAGACCGGGTGAGAAGGACGGAGATGTGAATGTTGAAGCCTAGGGCTAGGGTTTTTACTGAAGGACAAGATAAGGAATGAAGAGATGAAAAGAACATGTGGGGTGGTAGACATTGCAGAAAGAGTTAAGGAGGCAAGGCTGAGATAGTATGGTTAGGACATGACCAAGGATAGAGAGGTCAGTCTGGGACTAGAGCTTGGTACTTCTTCAAAATTTCATTCAAAAATATATAGCAGACATACACTATATACAGTCGAACCTATTATTAACGGCGAACAACGGCGATCATTTCAAATGTCTGCTAATTAGAGGTGTTCTCAGGATGTGTCCGTTAATTAAAAGTTCGACTGTATTTTGATTTATCCAAAAGTAACACAGTTGTACCTGTTTAGTTTTTGGCACAATAAGGCCGCTTCATCTTTAGATGTGTTGTAATGAATCATAACGTTATACCCCATGTCGTGAAGTTTTGTTGTAATACAAGCACCAAGACGTTTTGCGGCACCAGTGACTAGAACAACACGTTGTTCACTGTTTCCAGGATTAGTTCCATTTTCCAATGTGTCTTTGTCAACTGATCCATTCGCGTGCGCATTTGCTTCACCGTTCGTTGATAATTCCTTGTTGGTTACGTCATATATATCGACCATCGGAAAATATGACATGAAAGTTTTTCCACAAAGTTCTGTTGCTATTGAGCTTAGAGATTTCTTCGCCACTGGATGTATAAAATCTGGACTGAGATCAGCAAGCGGTACGATCACATGACGTAAGCTCAGCATATCAGGATCAGGAATAACATACGGGATATCTTCATCTGCTGACGCCATCTTGAATTGTATGTTGTTCTCGCCCCACAATGCAATGTCGATATCGATTGTTCTGGGAGCGTTCTTATTTCCGAGAACTCGAACTCTTCCTAGTTGTGTTTCTATCTCATGAAGAATCTTCTTTAACCTTTAATGAACATTTGAAAAAGAAATGGATATAGTCTAGGACCTGTAAAGGAGTTTGTATGCATTTCATTTAGGACAGATTATCTCAACTGTTTTAGGGTAAAATGACCATGGCGGTCAACATGGCATATGTGCCAAAACCCGAATCCAGGCGAAAAAGTCGAAAAAAAATACGCCCAGAAACGGTCGGCACGGTCTAGCTAATCCTCCTGAACAAGCTAAGCAGCCAAGCCTTTTGATAGCTTATAGTGTTTAGAATGCTTTGGGTAGTCACTGGTCACTGGAGGGTGAAATTAGTATATATATTTGTTTTACATGAAACTATGCACCATCCCCAGGTCAACTGCTAATTATGCATCAAATTACTCATCACCTGCAAAGTCTATGTTTTCTTATTTCCCAAACATTTTTGTCAGGATGAAAAAAAATATCTTATATTAATATATAATTTTTTTATAATTGAATGATATTGTTGTGTTGATGTATTATTATTTCAATTTCACTTACCCCCGCCAGAACACGACCAGATTTCGATTTGTTTGTTTGCTTTTTTTTATTTTTTTTATATTCAAGTATCATCCAAATGTTCTTTAATACAATGCTAGTAGACTATGAATAAAACAACAGCTCGTTCGATTAAAGAGAAACACGAAATGTATTTTTTATTATTTTTTCGATGTTTCGATTTTTGTCCAATCATTTTGTGTGCATTGCAATTTCATAAATTTCTATTATATATATTCTTTCTTATTTCTTCTTATATTATTTTATATAATTTTCTTTTATCTTTCTTTTTCTTTATCTCTTCTTTATTCTTTCTTCTTTTATCTATATTTATTCAAAAATTTTCAAAAATCTTTATTATTAAAATTCACAATTTTAATAATAGATTTAATTTTTCACTAATAGAATAATAGATCTATATGACAACTACCTGACACTTCAAATATAAACATCATAAAATCACCAAAATGACATCATATTGTGACATCAGTTGTTTTGTTTGAATATCGAATGTCTTCTTTTTATGCCTTAAATCTTCTTTATATATAATGAAGATAGAAGAAAATGAAAGATCTTTGATAAAAATCTCTGAGCCATTGATCTCTGTTAGCTTCTACCCTGCTTCTCACTTCGATAAAAATGCTTTCTCTGATTACACAATCATATATATTAGTATATCCAAAAATAATTGATTGTAGAATAGTCCCAATCGAAATTTACTCATTAACGCCATTTTTGGGAAAAAAAATTCCCATCCCATCAAGAAAAAGAAAGATAGAAAAAAAGTACGCGAAATCATAATGAAAAAGTCGCGCAAAATTTACAAAAAAAACTGCTCTGTGATCTACAGGGGGCAACATTTTCACGAATACGTTTGTTCCAAATCACAGTTTAACTGTTTTTCTACAAAATTTTTTCATGAAAAAATAAATTTATATTTTTTAACAAAAAATATTCGAAAATTTTATTTTTCTTAAAATTTTAAAATAAAAGAAAATAATGAAATTTCGCAATTTTTTTTACCCGCAAACTATTGCTTTAATATGTTTATTCGTGAAAAGAATTTGTTGCGCGTTTTGTTGCTTACGTTGTTTTCGTGTTTTCAAATTTCAGTTTTCCTTTGAATTTTGAACTTTTTGTTTCGATGGGATTTTTTGATGAACATTTTCTTTTGGGATTGATGGACTAGGTAATATTTTTGACTATTAAAGACTATTAATGAGTATATTTAAGTAATACTATTTATAAATTGAAATGTGAAGGAATATTTGAATATACATAAGCTGCGAGGGCAATGTAAACCTACATAAATAATGATATCGTCAATATCTGCAAATCGAATATAAAATACATGGCACTTACTCCAAAACCCGACGAAACTTTGACAATTCTTTAGTCAAAATAACATGTAAAAGTTAAAGTGATTTGGAAAATATGAAAGGCTCGATTAAGGCTGAAAAAAAGCAAAATGAAATGAGGAAATCGGCAAAAAAAAAATAAAACAATAAAATAAATTTCCTCAACAAAACAATATCATTCCTTAAAGAATAGATATTAATTATTATAAAATTTATATATTTTCATTAAAATAAGAAAAATTATTGACAAATGAAAAATTTTTTTTTGAAAAATGAATATTGCCAGGTGAATGAGTAATTTGATGCATAATTAGGTGTTGATCTGGGATCTTGTAAAATATCATCCCTAGACAATATGAGCCCTCCAGAAAAATTTCACCTCCAGTGCCTACAGTGACACCCACCATTGCTTTGGCAAGCACTAATTCAAAAAGTTTTTTAGCATTTGTAACCGACAGTGGGAATTCACAGGACCAACATTTTGGATATTTATCCCATTGCATGCCATTTGGTTCATATGCCATGGGCACATATGATGGTCATTTACCCATTTACAGTTATTTTAATAATAAGATAAATCTAAGATATGAATTAATTATACCAATAATTCGTCCCTAGTCAGCTCACTGGCTAAGTCTAATTAATTAAGCAGAAAGATTCGTGGCTGTTGGTGCATGGCATATTTGTTGTTATAGTACAAGTGTAAGATCAAAGTTTGAACGTAAAAAGTTTAAAAAGTTGCCTTTTTTAAACTTCGTGAGTTTTCTCCCATTACTCCAGAAAAACTGGGCATGAGCGCGCATAGAAGCTGCCTCTTAAGCAGAGCACTTATAAGTCTTAAATAATACTATATACCGCTCTGGGCTCTAGGAAGAGCAGTTTAGATTGAACTGATGGAGTATTCCAGGAGAAGTGAAGTTAATACAATATATTTGTTAAAATTCACATAAAAAACTAAAGTAAAGTAATACGACCGACATAATTACTGCAACACTGTGATTTCAACGCATGTTAGCTAGAAACGTTTTCGAATGTTGTCCTCGTGTTTATAACTTACGAGTTACGTGTGAACATCTTTGTTAAAACATTAACATGCGTTGAAATGTTGGAAGTTACAGCAATTTTGCTGCACATATTATTTCATTCTTTATTCCTCAACCATTTAGTTGGCTCACTTACGAGACTGGATCGTGGTTAGTTTTCACAAAAACTGCCATATTGATAAATTCATCTTGCTCTACGCATCCAACTGGTGTCGTTCGGAATGCTCTGGAAATTTTGAGCACATCAAACTTTTCTTTTAACAATGCAATAACCTTGGCGATATTCTCTTGAGGAGAAATGTTTGAACCAATAGATAGATGTACGTTTTTCCATTCATAATCCTCTGAACATCTTTCAACGATCACTGCAGAGTAGTCTGAGAATCTTAAAGCATTTGGCTTCTGCACAGTCACTTTCGCCCACGGTGCACCATGGTTTTGAACAGAAATTCGAGCAATATCTTCAGCTATTGCTTCAATAAGATTGTATTTCTTATTTTCAACTAGAGAAATTATATCTTTTGTTAATGTTCTATTGTTTATGCTATCTTCGACGCGATCAGACCTGCCAGCTTTTCTTGAAATCTTGAGCTGAATGGTGAGAACAATTTCTTGTGGTTTGCCTACTTCGTGCTTGCTAAATCCAACCTCTGTGCGCAATCTCAGTCCGTTGATTTCCAATAAATCCATTCTTATCTAAATACAGAAATGTGGAAAATTGCCGCAAATAAATATATATTTGCAAATATAATTGATGAAAACTACCACGTTCATTTATTTATAATTAAGTATTTGCATAGTATTTATACATAGCAATAATATTACTTAAGCTAATAAAAGTATCTAAAGTTAAAAAAGGATTGTGCTCTCTTTGTTCTACAAGCAGTAGTGTCATTAAGTAGATAAAATTGTTCTGAGTTCCTCCTTAAGTTAAATAAGGGCCGGAGCACTACGAGTGCTTTTCATAACAAGTCTACCAGCCCAATTCTGTAGACGCTCTAATCGATCGATGTCACCTCTATTGCAAGATGCCCAAACCGAATCACAATAATCCAAAATTGGTAATATAAATGTTTCATAAATTAAATTGGCAGCGTTTGCTGTAAGATCCTTCCTTGTTCTACGAATCAGTCCCAACCTCTTCCCAACCTTGGAAGTAATATAATCTACGTGTGATTTCCAAGTGAGGCTATCATCAAATACCACGCCCAGATATTTATACTCCATCACTCGCTTTAGTTGGTAATGTCCAATTGTAACTCGAAAATTTGCAAGTTGTGCTAACTTAGCACCCGTCCCAAAGAGAACAACTTCAGTTTTGGTCATGTTATTAAGATATAGTTTATTCATCTGTAGCCACGTACGAATCGATTTTAACTCCATATTTAAGACACTTTCAATGTCACTCGTAGCATACATTAATATATTGCAACGAACCGTGCTATTTGGTAGATCGTTGATAAAAAGGACGAAGGGTAATGGATCCAATATAGAGCCCTGAGATACCCCAACTGATACAGAGCCGACCTCCGAAAAAGCATTCCTAAACTGAACAACCTGCTTACGATTTTGCAAGTAATTCAAAAACCACTCAAGCTCTTTATCAATTATCCCATAGCGCCTCAGCTTTTCGGTTAACAGGCGATGATCCACCGTATCAAAGCCTTGCGCAAGTCTATAAAGACTGATCCTGTCATCATCCCTTGATCCATCTTCGACGAATATGATCAGCATGTTCTGTAGAATAGCCCTTTCGAAACCCGCACTGCAAAGGACTGAGAACATTGTTCGTTGTAAGAAACCGGCACAGCTGTGCATGGATCGCCCTCTCCGGAATCTCTGAAGCAGGATAGAAATAGGACGATAATTATCCATGTCAGGCTTTTTACCACCTTTAAACAGCGGTAGCACTCTAGCGATTTTCCAGTCACAGGGTACACGGCCTTGGGAAATAGATAAATTCATAATAACAGTAATAGGTTTCGAAATTTTACATGCAGAATCCTTCATTAAGCGAGACGGCATCTGATTTAAACCAACAGCTTTACTCGTTTTCAATTTACGCAACTGGGTTTGTATAAACTGTTCGTCTGTTCCGAGATTTCTTCAAACGCAAAAGTATAGAAGCTGTCCCATGTGTCGGTACAGTAGATGTAATACATCACGTACCATCGATGAATGACATGACAGACTCATTCATTGTTTCAACAAGTCGACCGACAGTTCCAAGAAATAAATTATTAAAACTCTCAGCAATTGTTTTACAATCTGTGATTAACTTTCATTCGATCTTGAAACTGGACGAAACAGTTTTCGTTTCACCAGGCATAATTTTCTTGATCGCTTGCCAAAACGCTTTCGGATTATCACCACATTCCTCAATAACCTTTGTATTATATTTACTCTTCGCAGTTTTAATTGCTTTTGTTACTCGATTTCGATGTGATTTATTAGCTAGCCAGTCTTCTGTTGCATGCGATCGTTTGGCTTTACGCAACAAATAATTGCGTTGTCGAACACCTCTCTTTATTTCGCCTGTTAGCCAAGGACAGGCATTGCCACGAATACGTTTTTCCAAAAGTGGTGCATGTCAATTAGCAACAGCCATAAATTTTACTTTAAAATTTGACCAGAGTTCGAAACATTAGTGATTAGTGTCCGCAGTGGGATTGCATATGTGCTCCCAATCAACATTATTTAAAAGTCCCGGCCCCTATAGAAATCACTCTTTTGTTGTTAAACGTAAATGACGTACCATTGTTCACATTCATTAGCTCATTGTTATGAGCTTTTATTTCAGATGAGATGCATTTCTGGTCATCAAAATGCGATTTGCATCTCCATATCAACACAAACATTTTTTGACCGTTTATCGCACTGTTCAACGGAACCGATACTGCTTGCTTATTTTTTCATCGTCAAGAGATTTATACATATGTTTTAGTGTTGAAAGCTCATCTTCCAAAATCCTGTTTTTACGTTTTACTTCAAAGAACTCAGCCTCCAATTTTTCGAACTGCAACCAATAAGATTCATTTGGGGAAATTAATTCATGACTATTTACGAAGGCTTGTAAACAATCAGTACTAGATTTTAATATTTCTACGTCCAATATAGAACATTCAAGCTTGTCTGCCATGCCAGAACACGAGCTTTTACAAGTATGCCCACTAGATTAATCCCGCTCTGGTAACACATTGCACAAAAGTGAAGTCTGTTCTTTTCTTGGCTGTTTTTCTCAGCCATTTGACTAGCCATGCACTTGGGCCTTAATAGGTGGTGTGCAACCAATCTCAAGGGATTTAAAAGATAAAGAGATTTTCGCCATGTTGGATGAAATTTGAATTGCAAACAAGCAAAATCCTTTGTCAAATTCATCCAACATGGCGTCCGTGACGTGCCACCGCATGCATGCAGATTTATTCGTCGGCCTCTCACTTTAATTCCAATTTACTAAGTCTAAAGTCTGAATTCGCTTCACAAACCTCTCCAGCTCGCATTCATGAATTTCTTATATTCGACGTTATTTGCTTCAATAATAACAGATTATCATTCCATTTAAGGAGGCTCCCTACAGTTTCATTAGATATCAGTTTTTTGAATTGAAACCTCTTTGAAAGTTTATATGCTTAGAAAACTAAAATTTTTGCGTAAGCCCTTTATTCCTCAGTCGTATATCAAGCAATAATTTCTATACAAGTTTTTTACTCTTGACATTCCCATGGCGACATGACGTCATCATTTATCTTGGCAGTTTTAGCCAAAGAAGGAACGATGGCTGGAAAATAAGGTCTGGTTTGCGGTGGTTTACGCATTGAATTAATCCAACGTCTCTCAAATTTGTTTTTATTGTTGAAATCGGTATGAAAACGTTTCAAAACATTCAAACAATTCCAAATTTCATAAGACAACTTGTAAGTCGTAACGTCTGTACTGTAGTTGTATGCAGTAGTTTTTAAATTTTTGATTGCTTTAAAAAATTATTACTTTTAGTTTTACAGTTCTAGACTGCCTTAAGGAGAGTATAAAATTAAATATCATTTTAGAATTTTTAGTCTGCAACAAGTCGACGAAGATAATACTGAACGTTTGAACGTAAATACGTCAGTAAAAAACATACTAAAAGAAAGCTTAGAAACATACGACTGTTTGAATTTCAAAGATATACGATTATATGAGGTCATAAACTTCGTAATTTACTGCCACCTAAAGTGACATCTAAATATAATCTTAGGAATCATAATCTTTTTAACATTCCAGAAATACCGTACCAATAGATTTAGAGATACATTTATAATATCAAGTCTAATAATCTGTAAATAGTCGGTATTTTAATACCGTACGTACCAATAGTTTAGTGATAATTTTATAAAATCGTGTGTAAATAGTTGTAAAAATGCTTTATATATAAATCATGTAATTCAGCTCTATGGCTGCTAGATGATTTCATTAAACGGATTATCTATCTATCTTAAGGTACGTTCACGCACAGCGATTTGTCGGGCCGATTTTAGGTTTTGCTGAATGTTAATGACGAATATTTTCAGTTGATGATGTCATCAGATGACGTTTGCCACGTATTTTCCAAATATCATTAACGTGCATCTGAAATCGGCCAGACAAATCGCAACGTGTGAACGTACCTTTATAATGAAAAAGTTGTGGTTTCTTCGCAGATAAGTCTCGAAAATAACTTCCCACGGCTTGTTTCAAAATTTTACCGGGTCACGAAGATTCCACGCGTGAGACGCGAGGGTGACGTCTGATCTATATAGATCGTGTTTCAAACTGTACTATAACTGTAGGGAGCCTCCGTAAGTCTTTTACCATCATAGCTAAAGTTTGAAATATCAATCTGCTAAAATATTAAGAAAAATACCATCATTTTGACCATTATCAGTAGGAGTTGGTATGGCGAGCGATTTGGCAAGCCTTACGATCCTCAAGTCCGGATTTTCATCAGCAGTGCAAATAATCATTTGGAAAATATATCGAAAAAGATGTCTAGATATCATATGATGTCCCGATATATATATATATATATATCATAATTGCAAAATATTAGTTTTGGACATAATAATGTTTTAATAATAAGGTTTTAATAAAAAATATCAGCTGACTTGTAACCAAAGGTTAAATTACATCAGTGAATAAATAAATACATTAAATGAATTATCTATAGAAATTATGCTATATACTATTATATTTAGAAATAGTTTGTGGTAAAAAGGATTTTCTAAATCGCTCTGTTCTACAATAAAAGTTTTGATATTTACATTGTCCCCTTGTATCATAAACTAAGGATGATTTGTTTGGCAGAAATTCGTCCAATTTATCAAGGTTCTCTTTTCTGAGAAAGAATTACCGATCACATAAAATTTCACGGCGTGTCTTTAATAGCGGAATATTCAATAGTTCCCGAGCTTCACTGTAACTTAATGATGGTAAAATTATTCTCATAGCTCTTCTTTGCACCTTTTCAATGTCATCGCTCAAATAGTCGGGAATATTGTAATGCCAGACTTGACAAGCATATTCTAAAACAGGTCGTATGATGGTGATAAATACAGTGCATAACAGTTTTGCATCAGCCTTAGCACATTTAAGCAGCCGAAGCATATATAATCTTTTTCCTGCCTTCCCAACAATTTTGCCGACATGCTCGTTCCAGCCCATATTATCTTGAAGCGTAACCCCGAGAATTCGAGCAGATTTTACACGATCTATTTCAATGTTGTCAATTAATAGCGGAGGAAAGTTTCGTTTAACCCTCGCGAAATCGAACACAAGTTCTTTACATTTAGTTACATTTAACTTCATGTTGTTTCGAATGGTCCAATTATGAATGTAATCAACAAGGCATTGGAGTTTACTATCACTGTCTATCATTATACTCTCTGTAACTGTACAGTCATCTACATACTTCCATCTATCGGGCCATTCATTAAGAAGGTCGTTGATCAAAACCAAAAAGAGAACAGGTCCTAAGACAGTTCCCTGAGGTACTCCCCCATTAAGATGTTTCCAACACGATAAATAGTTACTCAATTTTACCCGTTGCATCCTTTCTGTTAGAAAACTTCGGACCCAATTTAAGATGGTTAGAGGAATATCTAATTCTGTAATTTATGTAACAAAATGTTATGGTCGATCAGATCAAAAGCTTTGGAAAAGTCAATGAGAAACACTCTAACAGCGCACTTTAGGACATCCGTTTCTTTTAGAAGGTGGTGAACCAAACTAATTAAATTAAGAGTTGTCGAGGAATTCTTCATAGACCCAAATTGTCTCACGTCAATTTTATTTCTAATTGAACTGACTAACCAGTCGGACACGAAAGATTCACAGATTTTCGATAAAGTAGGGGTCAATGAAATAGGGCGCAAGTCTGTTGTTATGTCCTTAGGTACTGATATTTTTGGTATTGGAATAGTTTCTGCTTTCTTCCATAATGCCGGGACGCATTGTTGTTGTATCGACGCATTATAAATTGAGGCAACAGGGGAAGCCAAAATACAAGCATACTGCTTGAGGACCCAATTCGGAATTCCGTCTGGTCCAGGTGATTTCGAAACACGAATTTCAGACAATTTCTTATACACAGATTCTTCGTCGATGATAAATCGAGGATCGATGTTAGCTTCAGAGACTTCTGGAAAACTTTCCACGAGTGTAGATGGTAACGGTGAGATTTCATTGGTGATAGACGTAAAAAAGTCATTGATCTTATTTGCTAAAATTTGTCCCGCAATAATCTTCTCATCTACAACCATTGTTGAAACAGTCTTCCTCCTTGGGTAACCAGCGAGCTGTTTTATATCATCCCACCACTTTTTGGGATTTGGATTGGATTTAAGCTGATTTATCATAATTTCGAGATAATTGGATCTAAGTTGTTTCCTTTTCCTATTTGCGAGATTACGTAGACGATGATACTTTTGGATGTCACCATTATTATATGCTCTTTGTCTATTTTCAATAATTTCTTTGAATTCGGACGTGACCCAAGGCTTATCATTAACATGAAATTTAACAATTCTGGTAGGGAAGAAAAGATCTAAACCTGTATTCATAACATTCATAAAGTTATCAAGCTTGTCTTTGCACGAAGCAATACGATACAGGTTAGACCAATTATAATCCGATAACCATTTTCCAAACGCAATCTTGCTTCCATTAGTAATACGCCTAAGTTTTACTTTACTCGTCTCATTTTTAACCTGACTTTTCTTAAACGTACATAAAACGGAATTATGGTCACTTTTTCCGATGGGGGACGTTACAAGTGGAAGATTGACACAGGTCAGCCATATTCGTTAGAATCAAATCCAGGACCGCAGAATTTCTTGTTGCTTGTTTGACAATTTGTTTAAGTCTAAAGTGCCTTTGTAATGATGAAGTTGGACATCTGTTAAAATCCCCAACGAGGAAAATTCCAGCATTTGGGTATTTTACAAGAGCTAGATCAAGGTTGTTGATGATATGGTCGACAAGAGTTTGATTATCATTTGCTGGAGGATGATAAATGACGCACACGATCAAGCATGAATAGCCTCGGGGAAGTTTATATGGTCTCAAGTACATCCACAAAGTCTCGAAATCATCATGCTGCAACTCGGGCAACAGTTTAAATGGAATATCCGATTTTAAAAATGCACACACGCCCCCACCAACCTTGTTAACTCTATCGCGCCTAACAAGGGAGTAACCATCAATTTCGATTGCGCCATCGTTAATGTTATTGTTTAACCAAGTTTCAGTGATGAAAGCCATATTGATACAATGTAATCTTAAAATAACTTCTAAGTCTTCGATTTTGTTTAAAAGTGATCTTACGTTCGAAAGGATAAACGACATTTCAGTACGTTGAACAGATGCACGCGTTGGGTTATAGAAAAGTTTAGAATCTGTTTTAATATGTATCAAATTTGAGGGGTTCGCATCACGAGGGGATGAACCTATGGGAGACTTTAAAAGGGGGGAGGGGTTGTTGACATTAACATTACAGCAACGCTTTCCCATGACCTCATCTAATAATAGAATTGATAAAACTTCATTTTGTTCCTTCGCCTTGTATGTGCTCGAAAAACCTCTTCTGATTGCCGATTTTCATGTAAAATTACCTCATCATGACTTGCCGATCAATGTAAATAGTTTTTTATTAGGTAATTTGATTATGTATTGCATTTTAATTTTTACACGTCTCTTTGAAAAACTACCAGGAAACTGAAAGACCACCGTGTATGTAAATAAGTTTAAATAATAACAATAAAAAGTAAATGAACTAAAACATTTCTTCTACAATTTTCCGACGCCACCACACAATTTTAGAGACAATTTAAATTGGTTTTGCAAAATGGATAGGGACATTGTGACTATAGCCTCTTGCTGCCTGTTGAGGCGCTTTCTCAGTGATTGGTTGCGGCAGGGCGCTGGTTGCGGGTACCAGCATGAAATCATACAACTGTATATATCGCCGTACAACATATGCATATAAACACGAAACCACAAATAAAAACATTGTTGAACATTATTGTATATAAACTATTTTTAGATAAACGAAGAATTTCAAGTTGAGCCTTGTGTTCATGCGTAAGTTGATTGCGGACACATGCAAGCAGGAAAACCACGCATTAGCTAGTTTTCTTCCAGCAAACTTTCGCGCGAACCGACAATATTCGTTAGCTAGCATCGTCGAACCTATTACTTTATTAGACATCTAACAATTCTTTTCAATCTTACCGACAGAAATCACTAGGTCAGCATCACTCTGCATCGTTCATACCAATGGTACAGCGTGTCCCTGTCAAAAAATTGACTCGTTACATTAGATTACATGCTTATTGATTACCTTTGGACCTTGGTTTTGCCACAAACGCCAAATTTAACTTGAGTGAATTCTTGAGACAGAAAAGCAACAAAATGTTTGCACTACGTCAACGGTCAATCTACCGCAGACGCAGTGTTTCCACATTGCAGGAAATTTCCTGTTTGCAGGAAATTTTACTATCGAAAAGGAAATATTTTAATAAGTGCTAAACTACTAGTTTGTATCAGTGGTTTGCATTTATGAGCAAATTAGCTCCTCCCCCCCACCTTTGCCACCCACCCCCCCCTAGTGTCCGCCACTGGTAGTATGGTTATGCAGGTTATGTAAGCTTGTAAAGTGTAAAATAGTGTAGATTGTAGAAGAGCTGCAGAGGTGTTTTGTTACTTTTTTTATACACAATATAATATATAAAATAGTGTTAGGGTTCTCAGTTCTGATTAAATAAAAAAATTGACACTTTTGTTGCCTTAAACTGAAAAGAAATACATTCAAATAGCAAAAAACATTCAAAAAATATTAGGAAATTTCCAGGAAAAACTAGGTTATTTGAAGGAAATTTCAGGAAATTTTACACAGAGAACAATTTCCATTGTGGAAACACTGCCGGCTACACTAACCTGAGTATCAGGTTTGTTCTTTAAAACCACCCTAATGACATTGCCTCGTCCCCAGTCGCCCGCCACATAATCAATTTATACATAATATATTTATGAAGCGCTTTGAAGCGCATAGAAGCCCCATTTTGATATATGTATTTTATAACATAAAAGCAAGTTTACACGTGGAACAAAATAGAATAAAAAAGTGCCAAATAGGATTTCGAAGTAAACATCGAACAGCAGACCATTTATTGGTTTTAAAAATCTGAATAGATTATTATAAGTTAAAACGAAGACCAATCTTTGCTTGCTTTATTGATTTTAAGAAAGCTTATGATAGTGTATGAAGAAGTCTTCTTTTTAAACTTATTTTATACGGATGTAGTAAAAAAATTTTGTGCTTTATGCCAAGTATATACTCCTCATGCATGGCTACTCAGTCAAACTACAAAATGGAACAACCCCTTTTTTCGATTCTTTTGTTGGAGTGAAACAGGGGTATAATCTTAGTCCTACTTTATTTAATATGTTTATTAATGATATACCAAATTTGTTCGATGAGTAATGTGACCCTGTAAAACTTGGTAATACAGAGTTGAGCTGTTTACTTTATGCAGACGATCTAGTTATATTATCTGAATCGCAAACAGGTCTACAGAAGTGCCTTTCAAAACTAGAAAAATACCGCACAAAAAAGTGGAAGCTAAATATTAATAAAAAGAAATCTAAAGTCTTGCATAGTTAACGTCAAATTGGTTTTACGAAAACAACGTGTTGGAAAAAGTGGACGAATACCGTTATCTTGGAATTACCATCCATTTTTTCTGGAATTTTAAACGAGCACACATTTGAAAATGTATACCAATTAAATTACTTTTAAAATTGTTTTCGACGACAATAATTCCAATTATATTGTACAGCTGTGAAATAGGTAAACTACACTCTTTTGAAACGTTTAAGAATAAAATTTTCAGGATGACGAATGAAATAACGACTAACGATTAACATTTCTATAGCGCAAATTTACATGCGAATATGATCAAATGCGCTTTACATCAAGTGTTACGCTTACCTAATTACATACCTAGCCTAGACTATTTTATCTTTACAACGATTGTGATATTACTTTCTTAACTGTGTTTATCCTAACCCACCCTGTCAACTTTCGTTACTTTCCCTGTGGGAGGAAACCGGAGTGCCCGGAGAAAACCCACGACTTTCGGCAGAGCGTTGACCGACTCTTTTCACATCAGTCCGTTGCGAGAATCGAACCCACGAACTCAGAGGTGAAAGGCGCTTGCCCTGACGACCGCGCCACCGAAGCCCTGAAATATTTCATTTAAAGGTTTGTAAGCGAATTCTTGCATGGAGTACATTCAAAGTCTACAAATTTAGCTATATATGCTGAGCTAGGAAGGGTACCCTTAATTGTTTAAATTTCCATTCTGACTGTTAAATATTGGTTACGTTGATTCAAGACTCATCATTTAAGGAAACTCTCTCTGGTGAAGCTGCCCGAGCCGTATGTGTGAATCTGAATTTTCAGCCAATATTTTTTGTAAAATATTTACTGAAAATTTGCAAAATATATAGATGTCAAAAAGTCTGAAAGTTTTATAAAACCTAGTGAAGAACGAGGAAATTTTTGCCATTATTTAAAAAATACACTACATGAAGAATTCGCAAAATATTGGAGAAGCCAGTTTCAACACAATGGGACAAATGGCAAATTAAAAGTTTATAGGAAAATTAAAGTAAATATTGATTTTGAAAAATACTTATTGGAAATTCAGAACGTTAAATATCGTCAGGCTGTCACTAAATTAAAGGCCGGCGCACACTGGAGCTATGTGCTTAGCCAAATGTCACACGTGCCCAATGGCGTAAGGATCGATCGAGATAGCTCTCGTGTGCGGGCGATTTACGAACGACTTTTGTCATTCGTGCCACTTACGGCAAATATCTAACATGTTTGATAATTTCTGCCTCGCGTGCCAAAATCTTTCCGTGTGCGGCGAACGAAAGCTATCTGCTTGCGGATTGTCGTAACAGCGCATGCGTAGTATACGAAAGTAAACATCCAAGATGGCGAACAGCTCACAAAATGGATGAATGTGAAGACGAAGAGGTGTTGTTATTTTGTTTGCATTGTGACAGTGAGACGTTCTCTCGGGCTGATCGAAAACCGCATTTGCGTGTCTTGCTTTACTATCAATGGGTTCACCATAGTTAAAATGCTTTCAAATGACTGCCTGTCAATACGATGATATTGTCGAAATTGCTCTGGCTCTTCGGCATTTCGCGTAGGCTCCTTGACCCTGTCGTCTCATAATCCATCGCTTCGTCCATGACTGACGATTCAATGCTCGTAAGCGTCGACGGCGACGACGCAACAGCAAACAAAATAACAACACCTCTTCGTCTTCACATTCATCCATTTTGTGAGCTGTTTGCCATCTTGGATGTTTACTTTCGTATACTACGCATGCGCTGTTACGACAATCCGCAAGCAGATAGCTTTCGTTCGTCGCACACGGAAAGATTTTGGCACGCGAGGCAGAAATTATCAAACATGTTAGATATTTGCCGTAAGTGGCACGAATGACAAAAGTCGTTCGTAAATCGCCCGCACACGAGAGCTATCTCCTTACGCCATTGGGCACGTGTGACATTTGGCTAAGCACATAGCTCCAGTGTGCGCCGGCCTTAAAGTGTCTATGAAGTGAAAAATCACTACCCATTTTTTTCTTCGCAAACGAAACATTGACATATAAAAACACACTATGCAAAATTTGAACTCAATCGGTACAATACTTTTTAAACTACAAGCCATCAAACATAGAAAATTGCGCGATTTTGGGGGGAAATTATCGCGCGGTCAGACGGTGACCTAGGGTCAGCGATGACGTATGCAAATGGCATGTCTTGTAATGTATAGTATTTTGAGTTGGTTCAATACTAAATATTTCCCAAATATAAACACCAAATACCGCAATTTATAGAAAGAATCACTATAAGCGTGTTTTAAATATTTAGATTTGTAACATATTCTGTACTTGATTTCACATGAGTGATTTTAGTATAATATTAATGTTTACATCAGTGTGCATGTCTGGCAAAATATATCTTAATCTAATCCGACGTTTCGGCTTTCTTGCAACTTTTTACTATTTGGACTAACAAGTAGCTGGAATATAATTATGACTTTTATATTACGACCTTTTAATTTGTTTATGCTAATCAATTTTCACCACAATGACGCATTACATGTAATATATAAACCAAACGAATTCTTCTGATAGGAGTATAGAATATAGATAGATTTTCTCCGCTGTATTCTATGGTAATCAAACCAAATAGCTAAAGTTGAACAGCAATTGTATATCCGCGTAGAATGTTAAAACATTACCAATAATATCCCAAGCGTCGTGAGTATATTTCATATCGTTCGAAGCCGTGTTCGAAGCAATGTGCGTAATAATTCGTCTTAAGTACTGCACATGTTCGCCTGTCCTTGTCAACTATTAAATTACACCTTACAGCGCTTTCAAATCATAAATATAGATATATACATGTATAATTTGCCCACAGATGATAGCTACAGTATACACAAATGAATGTTTCACATAGTACATTTACACACAATTGAAACGATATACAGGGTGTATAAAAAAAACCTGAACAAAATTGAAATTGCTCTCAACTTCGCGAAGCGGCTCCAGGTACGAAGTTTTTTAGTAATATATATTGTTTGGGTATTTATAATGTAGAATAGACTAAAAAATTCTGAAAGTTACATTTTTCAAAACCCAAGGGGGGTGCCTTGTCCAACAGATCAAAAATGGCTTGCGCACGAAATTTGAATGCTTAAAAGTTATTTTGAATTAGTGGGTGGAAAATGTGTTGGGTGTTGCATTGCTGTTCAAAATTTCAGAAAATTTGCTTAAGTGTAAGCCCTTCAAAACGTCGCGTAAACTTTCATTTTTAAAAAAAATCAGCTTTTGCATGCTTAATTTACGACTTTACCTAATTTGCATATTGTCTAGACAATTTCGAGCTCCTAACAAACTAAGTTTGATCCCTCGTCTGAATACTGTTAACTGGACACCACTCATGCGGCTGAATTCATGTGACGAACAACTGGATTCTTTCCAGTCGGTAGTTCACGTTGCTTTGAATTCCTGTATCCCCATGCGTACTGTGAAACATCATCCTAACGACAAACCATGGATTACTCCTGTTATTAAAGAATCTATTAAGAAACGTCAACAAGCTTGGTTGAATAATGACTTACACCAATATAATGTTTATCGCAATAAAGTGATAGCACGCCAAAGAGAGCACGCCAAAGATTCTACAATGACAAAATTAATCACATGCATGAGAGTAATCCTAAAAAGTGGTGGGACGGAATCAAACTGTTGTCTGGACTTTCTAATCCTCCCCCGTTAACAAGCTTAGCCGTAAATGGCACTGTTTTGAACGACTTCGATCTTGCTGTCGCTATTAACGAATCCTTTTGCAGTGTTGCTGCTGACATACCACAACTAAACTTTACTCCCATACCTGTTTCCAACATTCCTGATGAGTACATCATTACCCGTGATGCCGTAGAACTTGCTTTGGTGGCTGTCCAAGATCGCAAGTCTGTAGGACCTGACGAGATTCCCAATTGGCTCTTGAAAACCTGCGCCACAACTATTAGCATCCCTGTGTATTCCATGTTTAACTCTTCTATTAGAGAAGGTCGTGTCCCCGAGCTGTGGAAATGTGCGGATGTCCTCCCGTTGAGGAAGATCTCTAGAGTTTAATCTTTTAGGCTTTTATTGATTAATATATCAACTTGTAAATTAGTAATCCTACGTTATTGTAATTAGTATTACCAGCGTATCTATAATCTGTATATACGTATTTTGCTCTACTATTTTTAAACTATGTAAACTTGTGTTTTTCAGTTCGTTTTTGAACTGCCATTCAAGTATTTTAATAAATCTAATCTAATTATAGGGATTATTATTCATTGTACTGTGTTATCGTTTTCTTATTGGCTAAAAACTTGCGAATAGACTCTTTCGATAATTACGTCACATCCGCCTATTTGGCCTGGGATCCTCGCTTTCGTGCATCAAGACGAAACGTGATTGGCCCACTGTTCGTGGGAGTGAGGCTCCCAGGCCAAATGACGTAATTATCGAAAGAGTCTATTATTATATTATCGATATCTGCCGGTGCCCGCGCTATTTTTCAGCGGAAACAGTAATCTGCAGAGATAATTGGACGGCGCCCGGAATATTCCAGCGGTATATCGCATAAAATTACAAATAAGCGGGAAATTTTGAAGTTTGTTTTGTCTTCAAGTTTTAATATTTACAATGGCTAGTGCTCGTTTCGCAACGTTTTCAAACGAAGAAATTGAGAAAATAGTAGAAAACAAAGACTCGGCAAACACAAAAAAGGCACAAAAGTGGCAAGAGAGGTATTTTTGAAATATTCTCATATTTCTTCTGTATTGCTATTTATGAACAGTAATAAAATCTTTGTTTTCAATATTTGCTTGTTCTATTCGTCAATGCATGTTACAAAATGAATAATAAAACAATTATTGAATTCGGCTTACGCAGGATATCGATAATTATTCAGACCTCGGTCAACGTTATCCGCCTCAGCTTCGCTTCGGCAGATAACGTTGACCTTGGTCTGAATAATTATCGATATCCTGCTCCGCCTCATCCAATAATTGTTAATACTTGCATCACAAAAGTCCGACGGGAAGTTTCTCGTATTATTGCGCTCTTGCCACCGTCGCATGCGCAAAGCATGATTTTGACCTCATTTAGGAGACATTATTATCCAGAAATTACATTTTTTGTACTCGCTTTATCTCTCTTATTCAAAATAGATCTATTCGTTGATTATTCTTGAAACATTTGCTATGATAAGCGGCCCAGTGGCAAACTACGCGTTTATAAGTTATAACTAGTGTAGACTCACTGGAGTCACTGGCCTACACAGAGTTGGTCTTTGCTTAGATGGCGCAGTCTTAGTGTCACATATTTCATGGAATAACGTTGAGACACAACTTTCCTTTCGATATTACTTCTTGTCCAATAAATTCGTCCTTGCTGCAACTTTGTTTTAAATATGGAAGTGAAGAACATTGGCTTTCTCCTTTATAAGCCATATTGTTGAATGCTATCGTGTCCATTTGGATACGTCATCATCGCATTAAACTCGTACCCAGTTCCCGTGATTCTTTTCCCTTAAAATTCAAACTTTCAGCCGTTATTTCTCCCCCAATATTTTACAAAATTGCGTCAAACTACTTTTTAGCTATTTCGCATGCCCCAAGCTATCATTATAGCCCAAAAAATCGAAAACCATTTTTTCACTTCATAGACACATAGATTGCCTGTTGAAACTGGTCGATATAACAGTATTCCTTACTGTGAAAGAGCATGTACGTAGGCCTAAACATTCAATTGTAATCTGAATGAAGTCGGGGATGAACAACATTACTTAAATGACATGCAGAAACACAATGTTTACAAATCTAAGAAATAATTTTATTGATAGCCTATACGTAACTTTCGCACCACAAGATCTGTTTAATTATATTATAACTATGAATTAAAGATCAATCTATTATAAAGTTAACATCAAAATACTGTTACGATATATTAACAGCATACGATACACTACAAACATCTAACTAGGTATCTTTATAAAAATACTTTTTAATCTTTATATGCATGTTTGTATTCTTATGTATACCAATATATTGGTATTTTATGTGTGAAATAAAGTTCTTCTTTAATAACTCAGTGTTTGAGAATCCAGGCCCAGGGGCATATTCATGTGCAATTGATTGCTTTTTGGAGTTAAGATATCTATTTCTGCCAGCCTCACATATGATGATTTCTAAAAGTTTAATTGCGAAACATGAACAAAGCACGTGAATTCCTGCTCCGTATATATATAATAATAATAATAATAATTTATTCATTTATAAAGCGCTAAAACTATAAATATTCTAAAGCGCTATCAATACAAGTTCAAATATAACAATGTGATAAAATATGAATGAATTTCTACTATATACAGGTTAAAAATATAGAGAAACAGTGTCTTATGATTACAAAGCTACTGCATTTAAAAATGAAATGCCTTTTTAAAAAGAAAGGTCTTCAGATGGTTTTTAAAAGTTTCCACTGATGATGCCCTACGAATATCACCAGGAAGATCGTTCCACAAGGAGGGGCCTGCCTTAGCAAAGGCTCTATCCCCAAACGTTTTCCTCATTGTCTTAGGGACCATTAGCAAATCCTGGTCGTCAGAACGCAGACCGTAACAACCAGCAGGCTTAGGGGTCAAAAGGCTAGAGATGTATGATGGTGCTTTTGCATGAAGGGCCTTGTACACCAGCAGCAGTATCTTGAAGGTCACACGGTACTGCACAGGGAGCCAATGAAGATTAATCAAGACAGGAGTAATGTGATCGATTTAGGGATCAGGCAGACCATGCGTGCCGCGGCATTGAGAACTCTTTGTAACCGATCATATTGAGATTGTGGGAGACCATAGAGCAACGAGTTACAATAATCCAGATGTGAGGTGACGAAAGCATGTACCAAAATCTTTGTTGTCTCTTCCGAGAGGAATTTCCTTATCTGTCGAATATTATAGAGGCTGCGGAACGCTTTACTACACACTTTCCCAATGTGAATTTTCATCGACATATGGGAGTCAAACCATGTTCCGAGGTTACGCACCATGTCCACAGATTCGATCGTAGACTCACCAACTGTGATCTTATTGACGGCTTGAATCTTCGACATTTGCTGCTTTGAACCGATGATTATAAATTCAGTCTTGGAATCGTTGATCAAGAGACGGTTTGAAAGCATCCAAGCACGGATATCAGCAACACAGTTTTCGATACTTGTTAGCGCAGCATCCTGAGATAAAGATGTATCTGGTCGAAACGAACGGTAAACTTGGGTGTCGTCAGCATAACTATGTGCATTGGGAAGGTGTTTGTCAATGATCTTAAATAACCCAGCCACGTAGAGTATGAATAGGATAGGGCCAAGGCAGCTACCCTGCGGAACTCCAGACTCAAGATTGAAAGCATCCGATTTATGGCCATTAATTAAAATCCTCTGCTTTCTCTCAGATAAATAGGATGCTAACCATTTCTGTGCATCTCCAATAACACCAAAGTCTTTTTCAAGTGTCTCCAGGAGAATCGCATGGTCGATGGTATCAAAGGCGGCGCTTAGATCAATTAGGACGAGAAGCGTAATCTCCTGACGATCCATACTGAGGAGAATGTCATTTTGGACTTTTAGTAAAGCTGTTTCGGTTGAATGATGTTCCCGATACGCTGACTGATTCTTGGGAAAGGGGGCATTTGCAGTACAATGCACAGATAACTGAGAAATCGCTGCCTTCTCTGCAGATTTAGCTACGAACGGCAAATTGCTAATAGGCCTGAAATTTTCAAAGATAAGATCAAGTCCAAACTTCTTTAAGAGAGGTAGTACCAACGCTATTTTCCAATGATCGGGTACAATACCTTCACAGAAAGAGAGATTTACAATTGTAGTGATGACTGGGGCTAATTCATGACAGCAGAGTTTTACCAGTGATGTAGGAATGGGATCCAATTGGCTGGAAGCATTTGAAGATTCAAGGATGATCCTCCGAACTTCATCCTCCGTAACCGAGGAAAATTTATCCAATTTTACTCGAGGCTGGTAAAATGAAACATCAGGTGGATTAACCGAGGTATCGCCAATTTTAGATTTGACGAGTTCAATTTTCTTGTAGAAGAAATCACCAAACTCATTGGCAAGGATGCAAGGGTCTTCGTGATAAGGTAACTCTTTTACTTGACGTTCATTGCTCAGAGAGTTAACAATTCTGAACAATTTCTTCGAATCACCGGCACATTCGTCAATAACGTTGGAATAATACGTTTTCCTGGTTTCATTTACTAAAGCACTATAAACATCACGGACATTACGATAGGCATCTTTGTCACATTCGAGCCCTGATTTAAGCATGGTTCTTTCCAGTTTCCTACGCTTAGCTTTCAGTTTTTTTAGACTTTCATTGAACCAGGGAACTTTAGGTCGAACAGTCATAACTTTCGATTTCAAAGGGCCAAAGGGGCATGTTTTTCGAGAATAGAACGTAAAGTCACATCATAGCATTTTGACATTTCATTTACACTTGACCATGTTACCTTAAATAGGTCTGAAGCACATATATCAGCTTTGAAAGCCTCAAGGTCAATCTGTTTGATCTTACGATAGTGAACCTCCTTAACTGAGAAGTTAGGACGAGGAATATCCAACAGACATTCAACAAAAGAGTGATCCGACAGAGCAAATGTCGCCAGAGGAGAGGTGATTGTGACATCATTGGTTGATCTAGTAATAATCAAATCGAGCGTATGACCCGATGAATGAGTTGGTACATTGACATGTTGGATGAGTCCAAAAGTATCCAGTAGATCCGCAAACTTTTTGGCATCCGCATCGTTTGGACAGTCGATATGAAAGTTAAAATCACCTGTAATCAGCAGTACCTCGAGACACATCACGATGTTCTCTAAATATGATGCAAATTCTTCGAAGAACACATTAGATGGAACTGGATGATCTTCCGAGTAAGGGGGTCGATAGATTATCACAACTTTAATAGTTTTCCGTTGTGCACACAAACATTCCACTCTGAGAATTCAAACGAATTACACTCCCCACAGTCACTTAATTTCACATTCAGTGATTCTCGGCACAAAATACCCGTGCCACCACCATTTCTACCAGACTGTCTTGGGAAAGATCTAAAAACAAAACCAGCAGTAGATAATCCAGCAATGCTGACAGAGTCGCATTCCTTCAACCATGTTTCAGTGATGGTACACATATCGATATAGCTATTAACCATATGATCAATAATAACTGCGATCTTGTTCCTAACTGAGCGGGCGTTGACACAGTCATGCAAAGCGTAGGTCTTGGATATCGACAGCAGTTCGATCAGTGGCTAGAAATTGTACGCCACCACCGGTCATTACAGCATGAGGGCTAGAAGAGATTTTCAATTTCTGCGTAATATTTGTCGGAATATTGATTAGGTTCAAAGAGTTGAAAGAAGAAAATTTAGTAAAATGTAAGTTTTTGGAATGATTGGTTATACGAACAGGAATTGCACGAAAAGTGCCATCAAATTTTAAATCCTTGTCAACCGATGAACCAGCTGCAGGTGATCTAGCCATTCTAGTCGTGATGGGTGTGGATGAGGAGGTGGCCGAAAATGGTGTTGCCGAAAAGGGGCGTTCATTTTAAGTGTGGAGCATAGATCACTTGTGTCGCTAAATTCGTTTATGATCGGAGATGGAGGAGCCATTATCAAAGGAAGGTATTTCAGGCATTCCAGTGGCAGGGGCAAATTCGACGTATTGTTTTTAAATTCGGAGCCAATCATATCAGGAGGTTTTATTATAGGATTCACATTTAAATCCTCACTTAATTGACTTCGATTAGCTTGAACTCGCGTGGAGCATAGATCACTAATGTCGCTTAATTCATTTATGATCGGAGATGAAGGTGCCATTATCAAAGGAAGGTATTTCAGGCATTCCAGTGGCAGTGGCAAATTCGACTTATTGTTTTTAAACTCGGAGCCAATCATATCAGGAGGTTTTATTATAGGATCCACATTTAAATCCTCACTTAATTGACTTCGATTGGCTTGAACTCGATCGTAATTACGTGAGTCTTTATTGTTGCTATTGTTATCAATAAGCAGCACTGATTCATCAAGAACAATACGATCATTTGCTTCATTAACTATTGATTATTTGGCTGATTTCGGTGGATTAGATGCTTCAGGCTGTGTTTCTAGCTGAGGCGATGAAATGAATGTTTCCGGGGAAATATTTCTATTAATTTCATTAGCATAGATGATCTGATCAAAAAGATCTGCTTGAAGCGTACAGCTAAATTGATCAGTAAATTTTCTTTGCTCATTTTGAACAGTGGCCATTTCCGTGCGAAACTGTTCGATTAGCTGCGAGTTAGAGTGAACATTGCTCATAATTCTAGATTCTAGATTTGTAAGTTCAGTAATTTCTGCTTTAAGAGCTTCATTTATTTTCTCACCAGCAATAATTTGATTCTTGAGGGATTTAATTGTGTTTGTGAATTCCTCAACCTCCAAATTTCTTTCTTTCACGACAAAACACATATCTGCTTCAAGTTTTCTCGATTTTTCGCGTTCATGAAAAAGTTCTGCGTTTAACCTGCTAATTTCGTCCTTGTAACCTCCAATCTTATCCGTCTGAAGGTTTTCTGAATTAATTAATATAAACGATTTGTTCTTAGGGGGTACTTCCTTCTCCTGTTCGGCCATGTGTGGCTTTAGTTTCAAATTCTCGAGAGAATCTTTATTTAAGTTATTTATGGTCTTCATACTGGTTTGTTTTTCAGGATAACAGGTTTCTTTTAGCGGTAACCTTTTAGGGTTTCCTGATAGAGGATTACTCATTTTGTCTTTAGGGAATACCTCTTTTTCTAATTCAGCCAAGCGTAACCTCAGATGCAAATTCTCACTAGACAATTTGCATATACCTTGTTTAATTTCAAAATTAGTTTGGATTTGTTCAAAAAGCTTGGCACTTAAAATTGCAAATTCAGACTCAAGCCTGTCTTTAAAGATGGAAAGTTGCTCTTCTATAGTAATCTTGTTTACATTTTGTGACTGGAGCGGGGTAGAACTACTAGTAGTTTGCATGTACGAGATATTAACACTGTCATTTTGTGGCCCGCTCAAATGTCGAAATGATCGGTCGATAAAGTCTTGTAATTCCTCTATAGTAGATCCATCCGAGTCTGAGGCCGAATCTTCGCTTTCAAATTCAGCGCTATCAATATCACTGTCAATGGCAACTTCAGTATCAACAGACAGTATACTTACTGGTATTGTAAGTATACCAGCACTCGGAGGCGCCGCTTGTGTATCATACTTAGACAAGGCATCGTTTGTTGTTGTCTTACAAACTTTAGTCAGCGCCTTGAGGAGGTCAGGGCTTGAATTGCCGTTTATTATTAGTGTATTCTGTTTTCCAGGATACCAAGTTATCGTTAAGTCCAAATCATCGCTTGTAAATTTTCTTGATCTGCCACCAGGCGAAGTCCATCTGCCTTTTAAACCAACGACTTTATCGACAAATACCTTCAGTGCTTCGAAACTTTTAGACCATCTGAGTCGTTTTCCATCATAACTGAGATCAGTGGCGCCGCCAGGATTTATTTTTGGGGGGGCAAACACATTCTCGGGGGGTCCGGGGGCATGCTTCCCCGGGAAAATTTTGAATTTTGGGTGTCTAAAATGGCATTTCCTGCGTTTTGGAGGCACTTGGAGAGAAACTTACGCAGCACAGTTCATTCTCTATACACCCCGTCACCCCCCCCCTTTGTCACCAGATTTGGACGAATCTAGAAACCCATTCTGTAAAATATTGGGGGGGCGGCCGGCGCCACTGACTGAGATATGGCCAAACATCTTCTTTGTAATTACTATTGAGATTCGATTCCAAAACAGAGATATTTAAAAATATGTTAGAGCCATCTACAACACAACTGTCCGCCATTTTAATTTATGTCGTTTTAATTTATATGCCAATCACTGATCTCAAAGACATAGTAGCTACATACATGGGATACCAGCATTATCTCCACTGCTATCGCAGTATAGCCGGGGGCAGTTTTAGTGTAAACTATTCCTAGTTAGGTATCAGCACTCACAGTTGCTATCAGCGTCAAATGTTAAATGAAATATTAATAAACAGCTAGAGCCTATGGAGGAGGCAGGTAATGGCATGCTTGGTCTTACTTATCTTTACCAGTCCTGTATAGCCTATATAGGTATTCAATAATTATTAAATTCGGTGACAATCTGACATACGCCAACTTGGTATAAAAAGCTATTTCTTGTTGACCATTTATTTTAAAGCTTCTGTAGTTAAACTCTTGGGTTTTTCAAGTGGTAAGCCGAGTGCTCTGTCCCAGACCAGAGATGCCATCACGCCGACAGCGCGGGAAATACCAACGAAAGCAGTGTTTCCTTTAAGCCGTAGTGGTATTATTAATCTATGGACGTTTAAGACAACGATAAGGTTTAAATAAAGGACGGGGTATTCGAGATTGCATGCGCTCTTTTTCTACGATTTGATTCATTGGACTTTCAGACTACGTTCACCTTCGTTCACCTGAGATAGGACGAATACGGAACCGTATGCAAATAGTCGTTCTGTTCTGTTCATTTGTTGACACGGGAATTCACGTGCAAATTTTGGTTCCAAATTCATCCGGTCCAGTGTGAACGGAGACTAAGATCTTGTTCAACGAGTTGTTTCATTTCTCTACACCTAAACAAACACCCTCCTTAGACTTCCACGCTCACACGGTACACAAGTCATATAGTTCCTCGAACAAGAAAACAGCAGGTCAGAGACAAATCTCGTAACGCACTTAAATCATAGCGTGGTTATAACGCATTCAAATAACTTTCGCATTCGGCAAGGGTAACTTTAATTCTTCCTGATGCACATGTGCGACTTGGTACGACAGTTAGTGCCGATAGTGCATTTTTGCTACGTACGGGACCAGTTCATGCATCGTACGGACTTAGTGGTGATACTAGTGATAATTCACTTGCGCTACGGACCGGACTGGTGTAGAAGGAACAAGCTGACAGTCCATCCCGGAAAAAGTGAAGCAATGATCTTAATGCAGAAACCATTTATTGGTCCCTTAAGACCAATGTAACAGAAGCTAACTACCTTGGAATTAAGATGGACAATAAACTACCATGGGACATTCAAATCAAACAAACGTGCAAAATTCTTTCAAGACGTTGGAAGCTCTTATAAGAGAATGAAAAACTTCCAAAGAAGGTATTAGAAGGTATTTACTTCAAAACTATAATTCCAAGCGGTATGGTATACTGTATCTCCGTGCGGGGAAACTGTTCAATTTCATTATTTCAAAGAATAGAAGCTATACCTGCACGGGCGGTCCGACTGTTACGCAATCTCCCAAGAGAGACAGTGGACGAAGAAAGTTTAAAACAGGCAAACTGGCAACCAATTTCATATATCTATAAGCGAAGACTACTAACATTAATGCATTATTAACACTAACATTATGGCCATGCTGTTGAATCATTATTATCAATGTTTAACAAGAAAGGGACTAGCACTAGATCAATGAGGAATATTACTAAAATCCGTAGAGTGTCTTTTCCGGAAGAAAAAAAGTTGTGTGGAAGCCAGCCAAACGATCATGTTTTGTGACGTCACGGTGCATGAATGTAGCCAGCACGGCAACTCGGCAAGCGTTGTTTATGTCTGATCCTCAAACGCTTGTATGCACTGTATTTTCAACGAGGAAAGCTGAATGTCAAGTATCAAGTAAAGGGAGGACATTTATAGCAAAAAAGCACAAAATATTCAATTTAAGATAAGTTAATCGATCTACTAAAAGCGTACGAAAAATCATATTCTCCGGTAAAACAGCCATTTTCTCGCCCAATTCATGAACCGTGATGTCACATAACCATGGTCATGGATATGCACATAACGTGAACGCTTGACTGGCTTCCGACCAACCTATTTTCTTCCAGAAAAGACACTCTACTGATTTTGATAATAATATGAAATTTAATGTAGAAAGATTTAAAACGGAGATCGGAGGAATAGTTTTAGATATATAGGTCCAATGATTTGGAACGCTATTCCTGACAGTCAGAAACAAATTGAATTACTTTAAAGTCGTGTCTAAAAATAATAACAGACTTCACTTTTAATAAAGAAGCTATTATTATTAAGAACAAGAAAGACCAATTTATGTATTAGTAAATATTATTTTGGTCCCCAATGAATACCAGCCTCGCGTAGCTGAATGGGCTATCTGTTTAAATAAAGTCATATCATATATTGCAAATAGGTACAAGATTGTTCTAAGTTTTATTGCGGTTAAATGTTAGCTATATATGAAACTGTATGACTGTGTTTTGCAGGTCCACATCAGCTTTTATTTATTTTTTTATTTTTTTTTATTCAACTTCGCCTCAATGGCAGGGAGTCCACAACAGCGTCAGCCAATTACTGTGGCCCCATTGTTAGTTCCTAAGGGTTAGTATTAGTATTAGAGGGAGGAAACCGGAGTACCCGGGGAAAACCCTCGAAGCACAGGAGAGAATCTCAACTTACATGAGTTATTTGAGCACACTGCCGATCTCATGCGAGTACCAACAGTGACCTCGACCTGTTGTGAAACAGGCTCAACTCAGTGGTAAGAGGCAGCGCGCTAACCGCTTCCGCCTTTTAGCTGCCTATATAACCAACCTGCGTCATCAAATAAAATATGTAGGCTATGTATGTATGTATGTATGTATGAGCGTGTTTTGGTTCACGAAATGCCAAAGATCGTTTTCACTTACCTCAAGGTATCCACTACAGCCTGTTTCACGCAATAAGCGATCGATCGCGAGGATCGCTTATTGCGTTAAACAGGCTGTAGTGGATGTAATCTCAATAGCAGAATAAAACAATGAACAATAAATTGACGGTTGAACTAATACCAATGAGATGACACTTGGGTTGAATGGTGCGCAGGTAAAGTCGAACTCGATAGAATTAGACACGTGAACACAGATCGAAACAGTTCGTAATTAATAAGGTTACACTTTATTATACATAAATCCATTGTTCACGAGAGAATATCGTAACAAATCGGTGAATCGTTAAATCGGTTCGAACTAAATAACATGACAATAAAAAACAACTACTGAAAACTCGTACGGTACTATATAACTATGTTGCGTGACCCAGGGCGCTTATATACTTAAGCTTAGTATATAAGCGCCCTGGCGTGACCATAGTCATGAAACACGCTATCACAAGAATATGCAATATACTTGCATGTAACTGTACAAAAGAAAGGTCAAAATGTGTACTCACTTTGGTTTACACGCGCACCAATGACTTTAACTTGCTGAAAACCACTGCGAGTACGTAGAAATACAATGTGGATAGGTAAAATAGCAGTTCCAATATAACTTTGACGATAGTGTCCACAGAATATCTTTTTAGAACGAAACGCACTAGACAATTGACCTTCCTCAAGTCACGAAATCTTGAACCCGTAGGCGCGCCACTTGATTGACAAGCTCTGATTGATATGATAAGCTGCATGTGATATGCGTCGCATAAAAGTGTTGACGTTTACATTTATCTCCGCGTTTCAAAACTAACAGTGGATACCTTGAGGTAAGCGAAAACTGTGTGTGTGTGTGTGTGTGTGTGTGTGTGTGGTTATGTATGTGCAACTTAGTGGGGAATGCATGTCACAAACCGGTCTGTGAGCAATTCACTGTCGTCCTACAGTTTGTATTGTGATCATGTACGTTGGCTTAGGGCATGTCTGTGAACAAGTCCACTTGGTTCAGAGGGACTTTTTGAAACAGCTAATTCCAGTCGAGCCTTTTTCGTCACAGTCCGATCTTCGTTTTGTTTTCGTTCGTTGTTCCGGAGGATATTCTGTGAGATATTGTGTATGTGTAGCGTTCAAAAACGAGTTAAGCCTGGTTTCCATCTTTCTATATGGCCGTAACTGTCGCGAACGTGTCGTAACTGTCATTAGTAACGTTTGTCGCTCGACGTGGTGGGAAAGTTCGTTCGCATTTACAGGTCCTATGTGGAATGCGTTACCTCTTGATATTCGTACTTCAAAGCGCACACCAGTTTTTAAGACCCAATTGAAAAAAATATTATTTTCTCGTCTTCACGCTACTTTTGACTCGGAAAATACCCGTTCCTGGCATATAATCTGTCCCATCTGCAGAAGCCCTAATCTGGACGCAGTTTGTAGCTGCTGAATAATAACTGTTGTACTTTGTATTGTCTGTTTATATGTTTGTAACTTGGAGTCAAGCGTTTGTAAGGGACCATGTGTCCTATTGCTTTGGCTCATGTCAACTCGTTGCAAATGTCGTAAATAAATAAATAAAAAATAAAAAGTGGGGGGAATTTAGCTTAGGGTCGACGCTTCTTTTGCAATGATTATTTTGCTGCTTTAATATTAATGCAACTGTGTTCGTAAATTAACTGACATGAAATTCGTGTCCTATCTCAGAACTACGAACGTCTAAAGAACATACAAGACAATGTTTTTAAATTGACCTAAACACCAAGTTTGAATGGTCTTCAAACATGAGTCACGAGTTATTTCGAAACCCAATTTAATTTCACTGAAATTTAACCAACTGCCTTTTGTGCAGATTTTCCGAGATTTTTGTTCCAAAATTGGGCACCCGAAAAGACGCGACAACCACTTTGGTGCACAGTTTGATATTAGCCATTAAGGGAAGGATTAGAATTAAAGAAGGATTAGGATTAGAAGGGTACGAAATCGCTGTATTTAAATTGTCGTTGTAAATATGAGACAATTTCCATTACGGTTGGCTGAACTATCTTAAGGTGGCTCCCTACAGTTTGTTAATAAATGGAAGATAACGGATTTAGATCCAAATATTTCGACAATCATTGTTTGTTGAAAAATTGTGTCTGACTACAGAAAGCGGTAACTAAAGAATTCGATTTTTTCAACAAATAATCGTAACTGCCGTTGCTATGGCAACATTGACGTTTCAATATGACGGACATTTTTTAATTGCAAAAAAATAACCTTTTATTCAATTAAGAAATTCTACACTGGCGATTTTTTTAAAATCGATTAAACAATTGTTTTTTCTATAAGAATACTTTTTAAAAATAAAAAAATGGGGTCACGGGCGTTTTTCCCCCGAGTTAAATTGTAGTGCAAAGCCAGAATATCCGCCATATTGAAACGTCATAGTTAGCATAGCAACAGCAGATACGTCATTTTTCTCGAAAGTTTCAAACTATTTAGGTATTGTTTTCTATAACTCTTTGTTTTTCAACAAGTAAGAATATTTAAATTTTTGAACCTAAATCGTAAATGTTCCGGTACTTTTCAAAAAAACAGTTGGGAACCATCTTAAATGTTTAGTTGTTACAGTTAAAAAGTGCAAAGAGAAAAGACAATTATAAAAACAGAATACTTGAAAATAATATCTGCAATGAGTATAGTAGCTCGGGGTGAAATATATATTGCCCACATCCATAATTTAGTGTAATTAATTTTGTTTGTTACTCAGAGACCATATTAATACAGTGTGTTAGCATGTTACGTCTGTAGTAAAAACCATCCTTGGCCTTAAGTACTATGTTCCAGATTTGTAAGTTTATTTCTTTAGCAGCCTATTTCTTGTTGACCATTTCTTTTAAGGTTTCTGTAGTTATACTCTTGGGTCTTTCAAGTGGTAAGCCAAGTGCTCTGTCCCAGACCAGAGATGCCATCACGCCGATAGCGCGGGAAACGCCAAATAGAACTGTGTAGTAATTCATTTCTGTTAAGCCGTAGTGCTGTAGATAAGCAACAAATATATTAAAAAGGTATTAGTAGTTAGTTTGGATACAACTACAATTCATTGTTTGGCGGATTAGTGGGAATATTAGTCAGATTAGTTTTATTCACTAATCGTTATAGACTAATCACTGACGGACAGATCAGTTTTAGAACAAGAGTGAAATTCGCGGGCTTATCTACAGGGTGTCTAAAAAAAAAGGTCAGGCTTTTAGCTGTTGAATGACACGTCCAATATGGAGAAAAAATGAGCAAATACGAGTCCGATAAAAATTGTTTGTCGAAATCGCATATTTTCAGCTCTGTGCCTAATTAAAGCAGTGCATATAGCAAAAGAAAAGCAATTAATCACGAATGTGTCATTTTTTATCGGGCTCGTGTTTGCTCATTTTCCCTCCAACGTGTCATCCAACAGCTAAAAGCCTGATCTTTATGATTATGAAAAAATTACGTTCATGCACCGAGTAATTAACGCACAATGGCATGCTAAAGTTGGTTTTTAGACACTCGTAGTATTAAATGTAGGGCAACTATATATTTGGCATTCCACCCAAAACTGATATTATCTTTATCCTGTACTATTAAAGACCAAATGTCTCCCTGTTTTCAATTCCGATACCCAAAAAATTCTAAGCTACCAAAGAAAGGTTTTAAAAGAAAAACCGGCCAAATGAAATACAAGAAAACACGCAATTAGATTAATTGTTGGCAGACGAGGTCAATTTGTAAGAAATCGTCTTCATGCATGTCCTGCAGACGTTTATGGTTGTTAGATTGACTGTCTATATATATTTAAATTTAAAGTAATGTTGAAGGTTGAATATGTAAGAAAACTTCTGACACTGACCTTTATAACTAAGGTTAAACACAGATGAATTTTGTGAAGGCCGTTTTCCACCTCAAACGTATCGTAACGTACCGTAGCATTTCCTTTTGTGTCGGAGTCATTATAACTCTAGCCGAGTGTTCAGGAAACAAAGAAATGCGCTACGTGTCGGTACGATACAGTTGAAGTGGAAAACAGCCTTCAAGGCCGTGTCATATGCATGACGTAGCTATATTCTGTGCTTTGCTACACGGCTAAATAACTAAGATCCGGGCTCACTGATCGAGCGTTTTTCCAAGCAAATAAACGCTATAATCAAGTCCTGGAAAAACTAGCAAAGATTCTCGCGCAAGATTCGTCTGATGTTTCCTCGAGTCATTGAATGTTTCCCCGATCGTTCAGCCTTGTATGGAAACCGCATTGTGGTGGAAATAGATTTTGCCTCCCTTGTTGAAAAAATGTTTCTGCAACAATGCTTCCTAGTTTGCCCTGCTTTACAAAAACCTACCGTTAAAAGAACTCCACTATGTGCATCGACATTGGGCCAAGGATTCTTTGCTTTGCCTTGCTCTAGGAGAACATCGGGTACGATATCGTACAGTTTACTGACCACCTTAAATAGCGGATCATTTGGCATATACTTTAGACAGAACTCTCGCTGACACGTGTATCGTGGATCAGTTTTACGAAGAACAGCATGTCCGAAGCCTGGGATAACCTGCAATGGAGATATCACAACTGATCAAAATAATTCACTACTACTTTATAGTCCGGATCAAAAGAGATGCAAGTCATCGCAAGTTTTAGATTCTGAGGCATGGAAAAGAGAGAATGAATGGATTGAACACAAAACGTCGAAGGGTCAGTTTACTAAAAATATACATGGCAAACTATTCATACATGTGCATTACAAATATACCACATTTATCGCTTTTCACACGACACATTGTGTATTTCACATTCCGTGTTTATCGAATTCAATCTCTACTTTCTCAGGAGTCAAAACTTGCGATGACTTACGTTCTCGTTTGAGAATGCCTTAAAAAAGGTTACAAACAATTTTTTTAACCCAACAAAAATTGAGGAGAAGCCATTAATGGCTTACAATTCTGTTATAGCTAAACTATGACCAGGTTGTCGTATCCACATTGTCCAATGAGTTCCCGCGTTATCTAGTCACGTAACACGTTAAAAGTCAACAATTCGCCCAGCAGAATCAATCAAGAAACGCCGGTATTATTTTCAAATACTATATGTAGAAGTACTTACAGCAGTTTTGAGGGTTTCGACACAATAATTTTCCACTTCTTCTGTAGTAGGATCTTGGCCAAGATTTTCCACCAGCTTAGTCAGCCAAATCAATACTTCCTGCCAGAATGAAACAACAGTTGTTGGAAAATGAATGCATAAATACAGAGTTTTAGCATGCAAAATAATTCAATGTCAATACGGTGTGTGATGTGGTTGCTCCATCAATATTAAAAACGTTTCCGTGCATATTAAGTACGTTTACATGCTGCGATTTATCGGGCCGATTTCAGACGCACTTTAATGATATTTGAAAAATATGTGGCAAACATCATCTGACAACAACATCAACTGAAAATATTCGTCATAACATTGAGTAAAACCTAAAATGGGCCGACAGATCGCAGCGTGTAAACGTACCATACGCGACTGGAAAATATCTTTAACTAAGGCAATTTGGTGGTGAATCAAACAAGAAGCAAGCATAAAATGCAAGGACTTACAATATCTCACTTACGTTTTCGTTTGATCATGGCTTACATGTATTAAGCCCCGTACAGACGAGCAAGTTTTCCTTGACACGTTTTATTTGCCCGTGTGTACGGCAAAAAATTGACAAGTTTTCCTTGACAAGGAGCCTTGTTCAAAAGCTAGTCATGCCAGCTTTCGAACAAGGGAAATTGTTCGTGTGTACGGCCGACAAGGAAAACTTGACAAGGAAATGCGCAATACGCCACTGCACTCATCTCAATGCACCATTGCCACTATTAACATGAAGTATGCACTCGTGTCGTTAATACACTGGCTCGTAAAACTTGTCAAAGAAAAAACGTTTGCCGTACACACGAACAAATAAACTCGACAAGGATCTTGTCAAGGAAAACTTGCTCGTCTGTACGGGGCTTTAGTTTTAGTTGAGCTACATTCCTGGCAAAAATTATCGTGGACAGCGCGTGCGATAATAGAGAGCTCAAGCAAGCGACGTTTTTGATTCACGAACGTCAACCGGAAGTAAATCGAGCTGTTATATATGACGACAGCAGTTCTTGTTTGAAATCACGAACGGGAAATTAGATTGACTGCCGTTCTTGATTTCAAGCAAGAACTGCTGACGCCATAATCAACGGCTAAGTTATGTGCACGTGACGTCCGTGTTGTCAAAAACGTCACTTGCTTAAGCTCTCTATTATGTATTCAGTCCTTGCAAGTGACGTCACCGAATGTCATGTTTTGTTTGGCTTCCGCCATTTTGAGTGGCAAATATGTGCGAGAATTTAGAAAGGCCATATTCTGCAGAATTCAATCAGGCATTATCACTGCTGTCTGGAGTCGTCGCGATGAATACACGCTTACCGATCATTTTCTTGCAAGAACAGCAAATGTCGCCCCCTTCCCCCTTTTCAATGTTGAACAGCATACAAATTGGTTCGAGGTAATGGTTTGTTAAATTCAAAGCGAAAGCCAACATTGGGCAGGAGGATGAGTGAAAACATGGAAACATATTTATATATGAGTGGTGATATTTTTGTTTACAGCTAAGTGTCAACATAATTTTTGCCATGATTGTACTTGGAAATATAAATTTCACGTTCTACATACTTGATTAGCAAGACCATGTAGAGGACCAGCAAGTCCATTCATTCCAGCAGCAAAACATAGATATGGATCAGACAGAGCACTACCAACTAGATGTGTACAATGAGCGCTCACATTACCACCTTCATGATCAACATGAATAGCCAAGTACATACGTAACATTTCGGCAAAGTTTGGACTATCAAATCCAAGCATGGTGGCTAGATTCTTTGACCAATCGTTTTGTGGATCTATAGGAGCAACTTTACCATCTCGATAAACATTGCGGTATATTACAGCCGCTACTGTTGGGAGTTTTGCAATCAAATCCATGGCGTCTTCGAATGCATACTAAATGAATGGAAATATGGTAACCAGACTATTATACAGCCATGCAGATTCAGTTTAAACTATAGCGAAATACTTCATTACTAAATGAATGGAAATATGGTAACCAGACTATTATACAGCCATGCAGACTCAGTTTAAACTGCGAAATACTTCATTAAAGCCTTGTTTTCACTAGCGATGCATGTATAAGCGTACATACCTCTCCCCAGCTCCCATCCCCAAGCGCGTACGAAGACAAAACAGAAATAATGTTATTTGAATATGCTTTTGTCGTGTTTGAATTTGCTTTTGTTCTGTCAAAAATTATGCTTTAATCGCACGCTTACTGTATATCGAAAATTACGTCGCATGCTTTACTGCGTTCCCTTGTAAGAATTCACTAAGAACAACCATTACAGTAACTTTTACAACAAAGTTCTTACTTGACAATTACACGTTTCACACCTCAAAACAAGCGATCATCGGTTTTGCTCGTGGTTTAATAGTTAACTTAAAGGTCTCAGCAAATACATTCTTTGTTCCACTTCAAATTGATCGAATTGGTACGAGTATTGACGCATAAAGCTATTTCGTTTCGATACGACATTGCGATTGTTGTTTTGAAGTGTGAAACATGTAGTTGTCAAGTGACAATATTTTTGCAAACCTTTTTCGCGGCGCAGCGCAACACTTGAATGCAAATGGTAATAATTACCTCCCAAAATTCGCTTTTCTTTATTCCGTTGCTGTATCCTTTAGCAAAATGACTCTCACTGTTCATGGCCGTAACTGCAGCACTCAACTGACTCATGGGATGAAGTTCACTGGGAAAATCATTTAACAGTTGAACAACATGAGGGGGAAGATCAGCACGAGCAGCCCATTCTTCAGATAAGGATTTCGCCTGAAATGTACAACATAATGAATACTGTACATATTTAATGCACCTACAGAAATCTGTTCAGTGTATTCCCTCGTACGTCTCATATGATAACAACTCTTTCCTAGATTTGTATTTATGTACAACGTTTTTCTACGTAAACCTTCGATGGTTAAGCTCCATGCATTCACGTCTTATCTATTTACCACAGCATATATTATTATTATTATTATTGAATATATAAAACCGCACCAACGGTGAATTACTTTATATTTACATAAGGTATTGGAAGTTATAAAATCAAATATTTACAATTAAAACTATTTTAAAAGCAATTAATTTAATGTTGATTGACAATTTGAATCATGGAAGAAAAAAAGCTATATTGAAATCGATTAGTTCTACATTTAAACGATGACGTATATCGTGAATAACATCACCCACTATGTACAGTGCACAGTAAGACAT
Source organism: Trachythela sp. YZ-2020 (assembly GCA_016169945.1). Taxonomy (NCBI): domain Eukaryota; kingdom Metazoa; phylum Cnidaria; class Anthozoa; order Malacalcyonacea; family Clavulariidae; genus Trachythela; species Trachythela sp. YZ-2020. Next base: position 7,161,078 of record JADLSH010000369.1, read on the forward strand.
ATTCCTTGAAGTTTCTGGATGTCATGACATGGAATTATTTAATAGTCTTAATTCTTAAATCAAATTAAATATAGTGAACGGTCAAGAAACACCATGTTCATTGATTTAATTTTATTCATCTATTTATAGATATTATAACCATTAATCTATTAAATATACAAGAAAACATATTTGCTTGCTCCAACAAAAAATACAGTCATTGTAACGAAAAGGACTGAGAACTATGAATGACTGGTCCTTAATGCAATATTGCTGGATACTTCTATAAATAAACAGCTGTTTGGTTCTTCACTTATTATAACATTGTCATGCAACAGTTGTAAAATTACACTCTTAAACAAAATTTGGCTAAGTTTTACCTGTTCAGCATTTGGTACTTCTCCAGTTATCAACAACCAAAACATGGCCTCAGGTAACATTTGGTCACCACCTTCAGCTGTTGGCAAAAGCTGAAACATTTTAACAAATTGTTAAATACTTAATAAATATACTTCATAACTGTGAGCCAGTATGATTGTTTTATGTTGGACAATTAACAATAATGATGAAGAGAGGACGCACAACTATAGGCATGGTAGGCTTCACAAACTCACAGCTCTAGGTGATAGTTATTTTGTAGTAACTTGAATTTCTTGAAATGTTGGAGTTTCAGTCATGACACTGTAGTTTTAAATTAAATTGAAATCTTTCCAAGTCGTGTGTTTTAGTGAACATATAAAAATCACTATCTCATGCAAAGACTTCATAGTTGACTTTGGTCGATCATTACAGCTAGGGACTAGTCTGCGAGCAGGCTCTTTATTTGAAATAGAGCCTGCACGATTAGCATAGAAAATGCGTCCGTGCCCATCGTGTTAATTTAATTAAACAAATGTCAAATTTATCAAATATTAATTCAATTACACTATCGCCCGTTTGTAAACATAGTCTCATAACTCTCACGTCAAAACATAATAGCCTATAACCGACAAAATATTTGTTAAATCAGGGTGTAAAATAAAATATTATAGAAATTTTTTGTAACATTTTTTGAAGTGTAAACATGCCCCATGTAGAATTGGAATTCAGGACAACTTGATTTTAAATCCTATACGATTGTATTAAGGGACCGTTCATTATTTATACCATAGGGTGGGGTGGGAAAAAATGAAGGGGGCTATACAATGTTCAGCTTGTCAAATGGGGTGGGTCCTTGTTTTTGTAACAGTCTTGTTGGGGGGGGGGGGTTATAAAATTTGTGGTACTTGTCTTCAAATGTAACATCTCTGCTGAATGTGTAAATTTAACAATTGAGTCAATACGAAAAATCAGGTTCAACAAGGCCAAATGCGCACTCGTGCTGGGAGACTTGCCACCAGGAAATCCTGGAATGATTATATTGTATACTAGGCAGTAGCGAAGCTAGTCTTAGCAACTGGTCATGCCATGGTAATAAACGTGCACCTTCGGGTTGATAATAGGAATTGTAGCAAGTGCATTTTCTTTGTTATACTTTAGTTTAACACACAACCTGATATGTAATCTCGAACGTAAAAAACAAATTTGGAATTGTGGCAGATTAATCATACATACATACATACATTATGATATTACTTTCTAATCTGTCTATCCTAACCCACCCAGTCAACTTTCCTTGTGTCCTCAACGAGAATCGAACTCAAGACTCAGAGGTGAAAGGCGCTTGCTCTGACGACTGCGCCACTAAGCGGCATAAACCTCGTGGATTTTGCGCTGTAAGGGTCTGCGCACTCTCTTATTGTGTAGTATAACATAAAAAGCAATTATGGGCTTCTCAAAACGACACGTTTGGGCGGCTCAAAACGACAAAAACATACATAGGCTCCCAAAATGCAGACCATGAAAACCACAGCGTTTTGACCTGCAGTTTTTGGGCCCCAAGAACATAAAAGTCCTATTAAATTAAAGCACTTAGCCTGAAAGAAACGCTGGGGGCTCGCCGACCAAATGTGGAGGAGGATCACGGGGAAGCAAATGTGGCCCAAACTACGGTCATAGCAGTTACCAGACGACAACTCTCGATAACTCACAGAACTATGCCCTGATGTTCGGAGAAAGTCACAAGGCCCAGATTTCCCGGGCCCCTCTGAGGTAGCCACTAGCCAGTTCAGTTAGCCCCTGCATTCGGCAACATATTAGTTGCTAAGTGACACGAAATTACATTGATATTATTAGTATTCAATCACTATATATTTGTGATAATACATTAGCAAGTGTTTGTCGTAATAATCATTGAGTGTATGCTGTATGGGGGGGGGGGGGCTCCATGAAATTTTTGTATATGATCAAGAATGTCCCACCCCACCCTAGGGTATAAATAAAGAACGGTCCCTAAAGTAAGCTTGAAGGAAAATCAAACTACCGTATATATTGTTACTGTCAATTTAATTTGTAAATGTATGTTGATAACGGAAATACAATAATGAATATATATTGTAATAGATTAATTCGAGTTCATATATTAAATAATTGTTAACATCATGGGCAAAAGACCATTCTTGGTAGCTTTTAAAAGGGATAAATTTCTTTACAGAAGGAGTGTTCCAAACACTTCACGAAATCAATAAATCAGTGTAAATCATGATGTAAGATAATTTTTCTTAGCTTATCGTGGAGGCCCACTGGTGCAGGCTCTAGGGACAGGATGTATGCATCAAATATAATTCAAAACATTTTACCTATTAAATGCCAATGACTTTACAGGGTGAAACACTGCTTATGAAACAATGATTTATCAATCCTGGTCGAACATACCTTTTGGCACTCTGGAATTGAGTATCCTCTAAAACGAATACCCTACAATAATATAAAAACCAAAATATAATACTAGTGCAAATAGTATAGAAAATTTAAATTGTATAGAATAATTTATAAGTACTAGACACGTTTGCAATGAGGGACAAGCTTGAGCAGGGCTGACATACAGTACCTCAATAAATGCAACAAACCCCACTATGGTCCCTAGCTCTTATTCTGTCTATTCAAGATCATGAAGTTTACTATGCTATAGCGGAATAGCGTAAATTTCGACCCCTGACGATATACCTCTTCAGGATCCAACAACGAGGTCTCAGTGACCAGGCCTGTTATTCCACGCATACCTCCATAGATCTAGAAATGAAATACTACATTAATATTATGATACATCAACATCATGTGACCATGCGGGAACAAGCGGGCACACAAACTCGCCTGCCCTGGGACAACTAGAAATTTCTATCAAGCAGCTGCAATTTTTCAGCTTACATCCTAAGGGGTAAAGATTTGATATGAACCACATGTCTCACTCGATGAAAACTTTGGGATAAATGTTTTATACCAAGAAAATCATGCAATATCACACAATAATTAGCAAGATGGCATAATATAGCATGAGCAACACTTACTGGCAAGATCGCGCATGACCATAAATGGAGATGTTTTGCATGACATTGTGTGTACTTTACATCCCCATTTTTCCAGGGATGGATCCAGCTTGATTTTATAGTGTGGGGGTGCTAAGCGGGCTTTGGTCATGAAGCAAGGCATGGTCGGCGACCGACGAAGGGTGAATCACCACTGAGGACCGCCTACAGGGTCAACGGGGTTATCTTGACAGAAAATGTTTGAAAAATAAGATGGCCTAGATGGTTAAAAAGGCCCATCAATGGCCCAATATTATATTTTTGTTTGATAAATGCCATGTCAAAACAAAATCCAAATTTTGGATTTGATATGGCAATTGGCAGCCCTCCTGCACCCCCCTTGGCCAAGGCTAGGAGGGGTGCGCACCCCCCTGTAAATCCATCCCTGCATTTTGCCAGCTAGTAATTAAGTGTCACTTACGCCATATGTCATGATCCGCAAGGCAAAAAGCAAGGACACAAACATCAAAGGGACCAACACCAAGTGAGACATCTGGTTCATATTTAATCTGCGCTAAGTGGCAACCACTCCATTCAACATTTTACAAGCCATACATGTGACATTTGAAATAGATTTAAAACTGTAACTCTTGGAAACTTGGTAACTCTTGGAAACTTCCTAACAATTTTAGACAGTGGCGTACAGAGCGGGGGTGTACATTTTTAAAACAATGTCGGTAAATTGACCTTCGTCAGTTAAAACGTATAATTTGAAAGTAACTTGGTCGGTAAATGTTAAAATTACAAACAACCACAGCCACAGAGCCGTCGGCAGTAATTTGGTCATCCAGGATTGTACTTCTTTTCATACTCTATCTAACTACAATCAACTCATCTGTAACAGTTTGTCGTTACTTTCACATCGTATATATATATCAGAAAGGAACAAAACTAATTCACCGACTCTTGTAATTGTGTACGGAGCGCATGAGGTTGTAAAAAGTTAAAAAGTGTGTTAAAAACCTTGAATTCTTAGGTTTTAGAAACTTCACAATTTTGATTAAAAATCCTCTCAGGAAGCACGGAAAATACTCTTCTGAGGCTTCAAAAATGCAAAATTTTCCTGGGGGAGCATGCCCCGAGACCCTCTAGGTTCGGTCCCCCAATAAGAATTTGCTGCCGATGTCACTGAACCAAAATGCGCGACGGACTAGTGACGTTGTGCGCTCCCTGAGGTTTAGTAGCTATAACATCGCTTTTTTGCCCTGCGTCGTCGGTGTATTTTCGGTGAATTTCAGCCCGCCAATCCGAAAAAGCTTCTTACGGCACTGCATAATATCAAACTGAACCAACAAGCATAGTATTGCATCCTTTAATTTCTTCGTTCTGTTCAGTCATTAATACACAACTGCAAGAGGTCTATCTGTCATTGCTGGGAATTTTAGCACCCTACTGGCAATTTCAAATTTAAAAGTACAAAAACTGACAGCATAAGTTAATTTAATGTGTATTTTGAACACTGTTACTGACCTGATCGACAGTGTATTGTCCAACAACTTTATCTGCATATTCCTTCCTAAACTCTGCAACTTCTTTCTGTTTCTCCGGGACAATAGTTTTCATAACATCTTTCAGACTCTAAACATGTAGTAAAATATGTCATGTAGTCAAGTATGTCTACGTGATGTATTATTAAACATACCTATCTATTACCTAACCTTTGTTTCTATGTTGAATTTAGTATGAAGCGTTAACCTGGCATTTGTGTTGACAACTACCAATATACTTTGCATGAAATAATTAGGTTAACATCACAGGAACTGTGTAGTCTTGGCATGAGTCACACCCTCAAGGCATTGGTTATAGAGAATGAATGGCAAGCAAACACATTGCTGATAAGCTAACATATAGCCACCTGGGGTAGTACTCTGCTTCCGCCCAACACTTTGTTGGAATGATAAGGTGCAGACGTTTGGTGACCTGTCAGGTCCTCACTGGATACGCTTAAGGTGACTCAGACAGGAATCCAAGTAACTCAAATCCCTATACCATTCTCTGACCAACTAACCATCAACACAGGCACGCGCATGGTGATGACAGATGTTAAACAGGGGCGGGGGTAATAAATCACTCCTCTGGTATTCCTAAGTAGAGTGATAGGGAGTGACAGTCGGCAAAGTTATCATAAATTGATTAATTTACCTGATGTAGAGGGAACCAAGTTGAACGGTTATTAGACAATGTATTGGAGTGTCTATTGTCTAATTATTATTGATCACAACACAGATGAATTGTCTAATTATTATTGATCACAACACAGATCAATTTGAGATATTTGTTGTTAAAAAGTTTCAACTACCCAGCTACAATCAGTGACATAATTATTGGACCGATTAGCCTGAAAAGGCAAAATTCCCCCCTTCCCCCCTTTTCAATGTTGGTAGTCTAACATGCATTTTCTATGTTACATGCTATTGTCTCGTATTAGGCTGTCGATGCTTTTTCCAGCAGATAAACCAACATTGAAACGGGGGAGGGGGTTTACCAGTGAATTTTGCACAATTGTGTACAAAAATACCCTTTCTATACAAGTGTCCCAAATTTCAATGTCACTGATTGTCTGAGTTTTTTCTTATGGCTTGCTGTTAGTTAGGAATTTGTTGGTATTAGTTTGGTAGATAATTAAGTCTTATAAATAGCTATGGTGGTTCTTTAAACATCGTTCTATCATATAAAGATGTGATTCGTATGAGATTGTACCCTAAAGCTACGTTTGCTGTAGATTTTTCTATCTATATATATATTTTATATATAGTGTAGCTTAAAACGCGCGCGCTATATTATTGTAATTTTGCGTGGCTGTAATACAAGCTATGCTTGCGGCACTATTTGAAATATTTATTATTGGCCGTTCAATGACACATCAACTATATATATGACTGGATCGCTTAATTATTTGCTAGCATGAATTACATTTCAAGTATTTGGACAAATACACTACCAAGTCTAATTTTACAAACAAAATGTGAATTACCTGTTTGTAGACAAGTAATTATCATGCGGGAAAGTCTAAAGAGCACAAGTAACCGCACGTCTCCACAAGTAACCATCTTTAAGCATTCAAATAAGATGCAATGTGTAGTTATTTTGGACAAATATAACTGTCTAATGTTACACACAAATTGTGAATTCGCTATTTGTTGACGAATAATCATCATCCAAGTATAAATAGCGCAAGTTACCACAAGTAACCACAAGTAACCATCAGTAAGCTTATATAAGTAAGTATATCATATATAGTTATTTAATCAAATGGTTACTTGTGGTTACTTGTGGTTACTTGTAAAAAAGTCTGTTATTTCTAGAAAAACACATGGTTACTTGGCATTAATATATATGTGTATTATATATGCATATATATATAATCTGTATATAAGCATAATATACGCAATAAACACAACAATTTTGTTTGCATTAGCCACGGCTATAAGCATTATGTAATACGACACCAATGCATTAGTTAGGCAAATTTGCGAGATTTAAAATATATTTTGCTACTGGTATGCATGTATTCAGTAAACATTATACAACAATAAAATAAAATAAGTATGATAAGTATGAAATTAGGACTTCTTTCTCGGAGTTGCATAATTGCTCTTTTGAGTTTGCGCTCATCTCGTTGTGTCAATGATTTACGCCGACCTTGATAAGACTTTTTCAGCTTTTCGGTATTTTTATTATCAAACCGCTTAAAAACTCTTAGAAGGCTTGACTTTGACATGTTAACGCAATTTTCCGATACGAATATTTGAATTCGCGCCTCAGCAAGAGGGCTAAAGCTCGCTGCTCTGCAGTTAAATCGTGAATTCGTGCTATGTTTGGATATTAAAATGAAACTATTGTTACGCAATATAATTAATCTTGGAATGGTATCGACCTATCAATAGCTCAATTACCACTGAATTCTTGCTGAAAGTTTCATAAAGATATCTTGTTTAGTTTTCAAGTTACAGACATTTCAAAAGTATGATAACGCAGTAAAATACTCAGACAATCAGTGACATAATTATTGGACCGATTAGCCTGAAAAGGCAAAATTCCCCCCTTCCCCCCTTTTCAATGTTGGTAGTCTAACATGCATTTTCTATGTTACATGCTATTGTCTCGTATTAGGCTGTCGATGCTTTTTCCAGCAGATAAACCAACATTGAAACGGGGAGGGGTTTACCAGTGAATTTTGCACAATTGTGTACAAAAATACCCTTTCTATACAGGTGTCCCAAATTTCAATGTCACTGATTGTCTGAGTTTCTTCTTATGGCTTGCTGTTAGTTAGGAATTTGTTGGTATTAGTTTGGTAGATAATTAAGTCTTATAAATAGCTATGGTGGTTCTTTAAACATCGTTCTATCATATAAAGATGTGATTCGTATGAGATTGTACCCTAAAGCTACGTTTGCTGTAGATTTTTCTATCTATATATTGTAATTTTGCGTGGCTGTAATACAAGCTATGCTTGCGGCACTATTTGAAATATTTATTATTGGCCGTTCAATGACACATCAACTATATATATGACTGGATCGCTTAATTATTTGCTAGCATGAATTACATTTCAAGTATTTGGACAAATACACTACCAAGTCTAATTTTACAAACAAAATGTGAATTCCCTGTTTGTAGACAAGTAATTATCATGCGGGAAAGTCTAAAGAGCACAAGTAACCGAACGTCTCCACAAGTAACCATCTTTAAGCATTCAAATAAGATGCAATGTGTAGTTATTTTGGACAAATATAACTGTCTAATGTTACACACAAATTGTGAATTCGCTATTTGTTGACGAATAATCATCATCCAAGTATAAATAGCGCAAGTTACCACAAGTAACCACAAGTAACCATCAGTAAGCTTATATAAGTAAGTATATCATATATAGTTATTTAATCAAATGGTTACTTGTGGTTACTTGTGGTTACTTATACCAAAAAGTCTGTTATTTATAGAAAAACACATGGTTACTTGGCATTAATATATATGTGTATTATATATGCATATATATATAATCTGTATATAAGCATAATATACGCAATAAACACAACAATTTTGTTTGCATTAGCCACGGCTATAAGCATTATGTAATACGACACCAATGCATTAGTTAGGCAAATTTGCGAGATTTAAAATATATTTTGCTACTGGTATGCATGTATTCAGTAAACATTATACAACAATAAAATAAAATAAGTATGATAAGTATGAAATTAGGACTTCTTTCTCGGGTTGCATAATTGCTCTTTTGAGTTTGCGCTCATCTCGTTGTGTCAATGATTTACGCCGACCTTGATAAGACTTTTCAGCTTTTCGGTTTTATTATCAAACCGCTTAAAAACTCTTAGCTTGACTTTGACATGTTAACGCAATTTTCCGATACGAATATTTGAATTCGCGCCTCAGCAAGAGGGCTAAAGCTCGCTGCTCTGCAGTTAAATCGTGAATTCGTGCTATGTTTGGATATTAAAATGAAACTATTGTTACGCAATATAATTAATCTTGGAATGGTATCGACCTATCAATAGCTCAATTACCACTGAATTCTTGCTGAAAGTTTCATAAAGATATCTTGTTTAGTTTTCAAGTTACAGACATTTCAAAAGTATGATAACGCAGTAAAATACTCAGACAATCAGTGACATAATTATTGGACCGATTAGCCTGAAAAGGCAAAATTCCCCCCTTCCCCCCTTTTCAATGTTGGTAGTCTAACATGCATTTTCTATGTTACATGCTATTGTCTCGTATTAGGCTGTCGATGCTTTTTCCAGCAGATAAACCAACATTGAAACGGGGAGGTTTACCAGTGAATTTTGCACAATTGTGTACAAAAATACCCTTTCTATACAAGTGTCCCAAATTTCAATGTCACTGATTGTCTGAGTTTTTCTTATGGCTTGCTGTTAGTTAGGAATTTGTTGGTATTAGTTTGGTAGATAATTAAGTCTTATAAATAGCTATGGTGGTTCTTTAAACATCGTTCTATCATATAAAGATGTGATTCGTATGAGATTGTACCCTAAAGCTACGTTTGCTGTAGATTTTTCTATCTATATATATATTTTATATATAGTGTAGCTTAAAACGCGCGCGCTATATTATTGTAATTTTGCGTGGCTGTAATACAAGCTATGCTTGCGGCACTATTTGAAATATTTATTATTGGCCGTTCAATGACACATCAACTATATATATGACTGGATCGCTTAATTATTTGCTAGCATGAATTACATTTCAAGTATTTGGACAAATACACTACCAAGTCTAATTTTACAAACAAAATGTGAATTCCCTGTTTGTAGACAAGTAATTATCATGCGGGAAAGTCTAAAGAGCACAAGTAACCGCACGTCTCCACAAGTAACCATCTTTAAGCATTCAAATAAGATGCAATGTGTAGTTATTTTGGACAAATATAACTGTCTAATGTTACACACAAATTGTGAATTCGCTATTTGTTGACGAATAATCATCATCCAAGTATAAATAGCGCAAGTTACCACAAGTAACCACAAGTAACCATCAGTAAGCTTATATAAGTAAGTATATCATATATAGTTATTTAATCAAATGGTTACTTGTGGTTACTTGTGGTTACTTGTGCAAAAAGTCTGTTATTTCTAGAAAAACACATGGTTACTTGGCATTAATATATATGTGTATTATATATGCATATATATATAATCTGTATATAAGCATAATATACGCAATAAACACAACAATTTTGTTTGCATTAGCCACGGCTATAAGCATTATGTAATACGACACCAATGCATTAGTTAGGCAAATTTGCGAGATTTAAAATATATTTTGCTACTGGTATGCATGTATTCAGTAAACATTATACAACAATAAAATAAAATAAGTATGATAAGTATGAAATTAGGACTTCTTTCTCGGAGTTGCATAATTGCTCTTTTGAGTTTGCGCTCATCTCGTTGTGTCAATGATTTACGCCGACCTTGATAAGACTTTTTCAGCTTTTCGGTATTTTTATTATCAAACCGCTTAAAAACTCTTAGAAGGCTTGACTTTGACATGTTAACGCAATTTTCCGATACGAATATTTGAATTCGCGCCTCAGCAAGAGGGCTAAAGCTCGCTGCTCTGCAGTTAAATCGTGAATTCGTGCTATGTTTGGATATTAAAATGAAACTATTGTTACGCAATATAATTAATCTTGGAATGGTATCGACCTATCAATAGCTCAATTACCACTGAATTCTTGCTGAAAGTTTCATAAAGATATCTTGTTTAGTTTTCAAGTTACAGACATTTCAAAAGTATGATAACGCAGTAAAATACTCAGACAATCAGTGACATAATTATTGGACCGATTAGCCTGAAAAGGCAAAATTCCCCCCTTCCCCCCTTTTCAATGTTGGTAGTCTAACATGCATTTTCTATGTTACATGCTATTGTCTCGTATTAGGCTGTCGATGCTTTTTCCAGCAGATAAACCAACATTGAAACGGGGAGGGTTTACCAGTGAATTTTGCACAATTGTGTACAAAAATACCCTTTCTATACAAGTGTCCCAAATTTCAATGTCACTGATTGTCTGAGTTTTTTCTTATGGCTTGCTGTTAGTTAGGAATTTGTTGGTATTAGTTTGGTAGATAATTAAGTCTTATAAATAGCTATGGTGGTTCTTTAAACATCGTTCTATCATATAAAGATGTGATTCGTATGAGATTGTACCCTAAAGCTACGTTTGCTGTAGATTTTTCTATCTATATATATATTTTATATATAGTGTAGCTTAAAACGCGCGCTATATTATTGTAATTTTGCGTGGCTGTAATACAAGCTATGCTTGCAGCACTATTGAAATATTTATTATTGGCCGTTCAATGACACATCAACTATATATATGACTGGGTCGCTTAATTATTTGCTAGCATGAATTACATTTCAAGTATTTGGACAAATACACTACCAAGTCTAATTTTACAAACAAAATGTGAATTCCTGTTTGTAGACAAGTAATTATCATGCGGGAAAGTCTAAAGAGCACAAGTAACCGCACGTCTCCACAAGTAACCATCTTTAAGCATTCAAATAAGATGCAATGTGTAGTTATTTTGGACAAATATAACTGTCTAATGTTACACACAAATTGTGAATTCATTTGTTGACGAATAATCATCATTCAAGTATAAATAGCGCAAGTTACCACAAGTAACCACAAGTAACCATCAGTAAGCTTATATAAGTAAGTATATCATACATAGTTATTTAATCAAATGGTTACTTGTGGTTACTTGTGGTTACTAAAAGTCTGTTATTTCTAGAAAAACACATGGTTACTTGGCATTAATATATATGTGTATTATATATGCATATATATATAATCTGTATATAAGCATAATATACGCAATAAACACAACAATTTTGTTTGCATTAGCCACGGCTATAAGCATTATGTAATACGACACCAATGCATTAGTTAGGCAAATTTGCGAGATTTAAAATATATTTTGCTACTGGTATGCATGTATTCAGTAAACATTATACAACAATAAAATAAAATAAGTATGATAAGTATGAAATTAGGACTTCTTTCTCGGAGTTGCATAATTGCTCTTTTGAGTTTGCGCTCATCTCGTTGTGTCAATGATTTACGCCGACCTTGATAAGACTTTTTCAGCTTTTCGGTATTTTTATTATCAAACCGCTTAAAAACTCTTAGAAGGCTTGACATGTTAACGCAATTTTCCGATACGAATATTTGAATTCGCGCCTCAGCAAGAGGGCTAAAGCTCGCTGCTCTGCAGTTAAATCGTGAATTCGTGCTATGTTTGGATATTAAAATGAAACTATTGTTACGCAATATAATTAATCTTGGAATGGTATCGACCTATCAATAGCTCAATTACCACTGAATTCTTGCTGAAAGTTTCATAAAGATATCTTGTTTAGTTTTCAAGTTACAGACATTTCAAAAGTATGATAACGCAGTAAAATACTCAGACAATCAGTGACATAATTATTGGACCGATTAGCCTGAAAAGGCAAAATTCCCCCCTTCCCCCCTTTTCAATGTTGGTAGTCTAACATGCATTTTCTATGTTACATGCTATTGTCTCGTATTAGGCTGTCGATGCTTTTTCCAGCAGATAAACCAACATTGAAACGGGGGAGGGGGTTTACCAGTGAATTTTGCACAATTGTGTACAAAAATACCCTTTCTATACAAGTGTCCCAAATTTCAATGTCACTGATTGTAGCTAATGCGCTTTGTAAATCATATTTCAGGGTCAAATTCTATTATATCTATGGTCAAAATTGAACGGAGTGAAAACACGTGAGAGCAATGTGTCTCTATTAAGATTAACAGTCACAGATATACATTGTCTGTTCTTACATGATACTTCAATGTATGTAACGAGCATTTGAAGGTTTCAATATGAGGCTTGTTAACAGGGGCGTACCGAGCGGGGGGGGGGGGGGTTGTTCATACTCTAGCTAGTTTTTGCAGATTATCTAAAAACTTGGGAATGAGGTTGTAAAAAGTTTAAAAAGTGCGTTAAAAATCTTGAATTCTTAGGTGTCAAAACTTCACAATTTTTATTAAATATCCTCTCAGGAAGCACGGAAAATGCACTTCTAGATTACGCCCCCAATAACAATTTGCTGAACCAAAATGCGTGACGGACTAGGAACGTTGTGCGCTCGCTGAGGCTTAGCAACTAACATCGCTTTTTTTGCCCTGGGTCGTCTGTAAATTTTGGAATGAATGGAAACGTTCTCGGTACGCCACTGTTTGTTAATTACACCCGTTTTCAAAATTACGCGACTAGCCCAGGTTATGTCAATTCGAAATTCAAAGTGTTTACTGTTAAGCCTTCAAATGTGTGTTTCCTTAGGAAGATTATTAACTTTTGTAGCCTTCATGTTTAGAGTTTGGAATTATTCTCAAGATATTTTAGTGACAGTTATTGTAAAATACAAAATTATAGTATGACGCTATAGTCTAGCGCAAGCGGGTTTGACACATAGTTAAATTATGCTTTTTGACTTTTTCGAACTTTCAAAGTCATTTACGGGATAGATTTCTGCTGTGCTAATACTGATATATATCGCTTTATTTCGATTAAAAATGCTCCTTCAGGTGTTAAATATGGTTTAAAATTTATTTTGTTTACGTTCGCTATTTTTAGTTCCCGTGACATAAAACTGACTGACATTTCAACTCAAATTATTTTAGGGCAGGTCGCGTAATTTTGAAAACGGGTGTAATGGGATTGGCTGATCATATTAAAAATTGTGAAATGCTCTTCTTAAAAACATTGAAGTTGCATGTGAAATTGGCCCTAGAATTATGAGAACTGGTAAAACAACAGGATAGCCAAAACTGAAAAGGCTATAACAGTACATTTGGAGCTATAACAGTACATTTGGAGCTATAACAGTACATTTGGGGCTATAACAGTACATTTGGGGCCAGTTGTACGAGGGTCGGACAATGTTATCTTCTGGATTGTGAATTTTTCACCTTGTGTAAAAATGCCTGAAAACTGTTAAACAGATATGGACCACACAATAAATATATATGCCATTGCATGAAATAGTTTGGCAGCAGGACCGGCTGACTATTCCAGTCTATTAAGATGCTTAACATATACAACTTGCCAATGATATTACAACAAACAGGGCACAATTAAAATGTACATCTTGATTAAAATGTATCAGATCTCGGGAGATCCCTTCTGGATCGGAAAATATGTCAACTGCATCACTAAATATGAAGATACATGGAAAGCTGATAAGCCAACTAAGAGTGGAGGAACTTAAAAATGAACTTGAACTCCGAGGTTTAAAGACAGGAAATAAAAGAGAATTACAGGACTAGTTGAAAACCCAACTCGAAACAAGGCTTCATCGGTGACAGGAAGCGAAACTTCAGAAATTGACAATTCAAGCTGTTCAGCTCAAAGGCAAAGTGACTTTAAGTGAGGACAACGACTCGGCTCTAAAAGATCTCAACGAACTTAAAAGCTATGTGAAAAACTTAGAAGATTCTATACGTGCCAAAGTCAACACCCTCTCAACTGAAATAGACATGATCAGAGTCGAGAATCGCCAGTGTCCTGTGGCAGCTGATCTCGTCAACGACCTACGAAATGAAAACTTACGTTTAAAGAATGAAATTAATGAGCTGCGTGAAAGAAATAATAATTTATGTTACATTATGTCCGACCTGAACACTAGAGTTAAAGATGTTGAAAATGAAAACAGGTGCTTGGTTAGTACTCTTAAAACTCTACAGGTTGAAAATTCAAACGCCCCAAGTCCTATTGTAAATGATAAAGTTGAGATGACCAATAGAGACAGTGATTCCAACCGATTGATCCACGTGGGAAATACTACCATGATGCCGATACAGAATCCCATCCCTTTATCAGATAATAGATTTGCTGTTTTAGATGTGTTGATGACGCTGATAGAGAAGACGTTCCAGCTAACGAAAGTGTCATCATTGTTGGTCAGTCACCCCAAACACCAAATCAAAATCACCATCGACCAAGGGCAAGGAGTAAATATTATGGAGGTGGCCCACCACACGAGAGTTCACCCCCTGGTAATCTAAAATCGCAAGTCTCACACCACGTCAATAGACTCAATTTTAAGGAATCTCCAAGGTAGAAAAATGTCAAACAAGGATAAAATTAAGGTATCCTCTTTCCCTGGTTGTACGACGTTAGATATGAAAGATCATTCCAAGCCAATAATGCGCAAAAACACAGCGGAAATAATTGTCCATGTTGGGACAAACAGTCTGCGTCAACATAACGAGGAAACGGGATTTAGAACAAAAGCCATGGGATGATGCTAATTTACAAACTAACCCAGATGACATGTGGTGTACTTGGAAAAATCTCTTAATGGAAAGTATTGATAAATTTGCACCATACAAAAGTAAACGTGTCGGTAGAAAAAGATCACCATAGATAACTAGCTAGTGAATTGTTGCAAAAAATGCGAAAACGAGATTACCTGAAAAAACAGGCAGCGACTAAAAATGATGACGCGTTATGGCAAGAAATCAGACGAATAATGCAATTAGACAAGCCAAACAAGATTATTTCATACAAAACCTTGAGTTTAACAAAACGGTTCTCGCAAGTGTAACAATTCGCAAGGTATCTCTGAAATTAAAATTGGCGAACAAACTATAAAATCTCCTACCAAAATAGCTGAGACTTTTAATGAATATTTTACCAACATAGGCACAAATCTGGCCAATCAGATACCACCAAGTGATATTGAGCCTGAATTCTATCTTGAGCTTTCAGTCTTAGAACCCCTTCTGTGAGTACAGTTTGCGCATTATTAAGTAAACTTACCGAGAAAAAAGCCACGGGACTTGATAAAATTCCGTGCAAGCTTTTGAAGATTGTGCTAATTTCATGAATAATAATTACCTCAGTAGTTACTAGGCCACTTACTGAACTCAGTATTTAAGGACGCCATGTTGTTATTTATTTAGTGTAGAGTAAAGCCTTGAGAAATGAGGTTGTATTTTCTGTATTAGTCTATTTATTTACAAATATATTTATGTCAATTTACTCTACACTACCTGTGTGAAGAAAGAATCGAAGTACAAGCATGGACAAAGTTCTACGACCAGAGAGATTCAATACGAGTCCGAATGCTCAGAACGCTTCAAAATCATGGAGGCATTGGTTGGCAACGTTCGAGAATTTCGTTGCAGCAATCCCGGGCGAGAGCGTGGACAAATTAAACGTCTTAATCAATTATGTATCCTCGGATGTATATGAATTGTTTTGCGAGGCAGCTACGTACGACGAAGCTATAAATTTGTTGAAAAATTTGTATCTGAAGACGCCTAATGTGATATTCGCACGACACAAGCTGGCCACGCGAAAGCAGCAATCCGGAGAGTCTTTGGACGAGTACCTTCAAGAATTAAAGATCTTAAGTAAAGACTGTAATTTTTCCAGCGTTACAGCCAACCAATATCGCGATGAAGCAGTGCGAGATGCGTTTATTGCTGGGTTGGTATCCAGGAACATTCGTCAGCGCTTATTAGAAAATAAAACTTTAAATTTACAAACTGCTTTTGAGCAAGCACGTGCTTTGGACACGGCTCAACGAACATCAGAAACATATAATAATTTTCCTACTTCAGCTACTACTACAAAGGATAGCAACCAACAGCAAGGTAATTTGCCAGATTCAACGCCACCAAAGGCTCAAGAGGAGTATATCGATAACAAACGTCAGGACTCTAGCGGAAGGTATGTAGCGTTAACATCGCAAAGTATAAAGTGTTTTTTCTGTGGCAATAAGCTACACCCCCGAGCATTATGTCCCGCTAGAGAGGCTAATTGTCATAAATGCAAAAAGAAAGGACATTTTCAGAGTGTGTAAATCTGTAGCTGCTATTGAATCGCAGTCATCCTACCTAACACTTGCTTCATCCAAACACTCGGCCGCTGAATCATTAAAGAAGGCCTGTGTAGAAATTTTAATTAACGGGAAGTCGGCACAGGCGTTGATAGACTCGGGGAGTACACATAATTTCATTCACCCAGACATAGCCAAATCACTTGGGTTAGTGGCATATCCTACTCAAGAAAAAGTAACAATGGCCTCTTCTTCTCACTCATCTAAGATCGAAGGGTATTGTCACGCAGACATAATTTTAACGGGAAGAGTCTACACAGATATTAGGTTGTATGTTTTATCAAACTTGTGCACGGACGTTATCCTAGGACAGAATTGGCAAGAACAGCATGAGAGTATAACGATATGTTTTGGAGGGACAGCTCCACCCGTGAATATATGTGGTCTATCTACTTTGCATGTTGATCCCCCACCATTATTTCAGTTTCGTGCAGCGGAATGTAAACCAATTGCTTCGAAATCAAGAAGGTATTGTTTGGAAGATAAAGAGTTCATTTCCACTGAAATTGATAAATTACTTAAAGAAGGAATAATTGAACCAAGTGACTCCCCATGGAGGGCACAAGTTGTAGTGACGCGAAATGAAAATCATAAGAAACGATTGGTTATAGACTATTCTGAAACAATAAACAGATTTACTCAACTCGATGCGTATCCAATGCCCAGAATTGACGATACAGTCAATCGAATTGCCCAATATACTGTTTTTAGTACTGTAGATCTTAAGAGTGCTTATCACCAGGTACCTATTAAACAGGAAGAAAAGATGTACACTGCATTTGAAGCAAATGGTCGATTGTATCAATTTCGTAGAATCCCATTTGGGGTGACTAACGGGGCCGCTGCTTTTCAAAGAACGATGGACAACTTTATTTCTGAGGAAAACTTGGAAGATATATTCGCCTATTTGGATAATATCACTATTTGTGGTCGGGATCAGGCCCACCATGATGAGAACCTCGAGAAATTTATGGAAGCAGCTAAGAGGAGAAGTTTGGTATTCAATGAAGGTAAATGTGTGTTTTCTACAAGAACAATAAGTATTCTCGGTAGTGTGGTTTCAAAAGGGGAAATTAAAACAGATCCGGAAAGGTTGAAACCATTGCAAGAGTTACCCCCACCAGTAAACTTGAAGTCACAAAAAAGAGTAGTCGGCCTATTCTCTTATTATTCACAGTGGATTAAAGATTTCTCAAAGAAGATTAGACCCTTGTCTCAAAATACTGTGTTTCCTTTGCCAGAAGAAGCTCTGAGAGCATTTAATTTGATTAAAGAGGATATAGAGCATGCAGTTATCGGGGCTATTGATGAAAGTCTCCCCTTTGAAATAGAGACTGGTGCATCTGACCACACTCTTTCTGCAGTATTGAATCAACAAGGGCGTCCTGTAGCTTTCTTCTCAAAAACATTAAACGGTCCTGAACTAAAACACTCAGCAGTTGAGAAGGAAGCAGCAGCCATAGTTGAAGCAGTACGTAAGTGGAAGCATTACTTAACTGGAAAACATTTTAGGCTTATAACAGACCAAAAGTCGGTTGCTTACATGTTTGACATCAAACACCATAGTAAAATCAAAAACGACAAAGTAATGAGATGGAGAATAGAATTGTCGATGTATGACTTTGACATTATATATCGAGCGGGAGAGGAGAATATACCAGCGGATGCTCTTTCAAGAGTAATCAGTATGTCTCTTACGATTGATAAACTACATGAACTACATAGATCATTATGTCATCCGGGCGTAACGCGAATGACACATTTCGTTAAAAGTCGAAATCTACCCTTTTCAGTCGAGGATGTAAAGCGCATGACACAAACCTGCAGGGAATGTCAAGAATGTAGACCGCAATACTACTCTCCAGAGCCCTCGCAATTGATAAAAGCTACACAACCGTTCGAAAGACTGAACATAGACTTTAAAGGTCCTGTGCCCAGTAACAATCGATGTCGATTTTTGTTAACTATTATTGATGAGTATTCTAGGTTTCCCTTCGCATTCCCATGTGAAGATGTTAGTGCTCGAACTGTCATCAGATGTCTCTCGACACTTTTCTCTATGTTTGGGATGCCAACTTTTATCCATACGGATCGTGGCTCGGGATTCATGAGCTCGGAGTTAAATAATTTTTTATTACAGAAAGGGATTTCAACTAGCAGAACAACAAGTTACAACCCACAAGGAAATGGGCAAGTCGAACGGCTGAATGGAACGTTATGGAAAGCTATCACCCTAGCACTCAAGACGAAAGGTCTTCCCACTAGCTGTTGGCAGGAAGTATTGTTGGATGCCCTTCACTCCATACGGTCCTTGCTTTGTACAGCGACGAACGCGACTCCGCATGAACGTATGTTTGCTTATCAACGAAAATCGACCAGTGGAGTCTCGGTGCCATCCTGGTTAACGACACCTGGTCCTGTGTTACTGAAACGATACGTAAGAAATTCTAAGTACGACCCCTTGATAGATGAAGTTGACCTGCTGGAAGCCAACCCGCAATATGCTCATGTGCGGTTTCCCGATGGGAGAGAGGATACAGTATCAATTAAACATTTAGCTCCACCTGGTAACGTGGAAGCCTCGGTTGGCAACGTAGATCAATCCTATCCCGTCGGTTCTGCTGAAAATCATAGAGAAGTCGATCTCGAGCAAGATGGGGCGGAAATCCAGATAAAAGACGCCGAAAGCACCGCAAGTCCTGATCACCAATCGCTGCGTTTACGACAGAAAGCAACGAATGGGTCAACAGACAGTACTGGAGATGATAATCAACCCCAACATCTCCGTCGATCTGAGCGATTAAGAAAGGCACCAGATAGACTAACCTTAATGACATTTGTTTAGATTTAGGAGTTTGAATATATGAACTACATTAGAGACACTTAGATTATTTAATCTGAACTACATTAGAGACACTTAGGCTATTTAATTTTATATTACTTAGTTTATTTATAATATTGTTTTATTATTATGTAGGGGAGAATGTGCTAATTTCATGAATAATAATTACCTCAGTAGTTACTAGGCCACTTACTGAACTCAGTATTTAAGGACGCCATGTTGTTATTTATTTACAAATATATTTATGGCATCCCATATTGCAGTGAGTGAGGCACTGCGATATTTGAGCAATCCATTATCACAGGATTTTATCCACATGAATGGAAGCTCGCTAAAGTGACACCAGTGTTCAAAAGAGGCACAGAATCGGATGTAAATAACTATAGACCAATTTCTATTTTACCGATTGTACCAAAGATCTAAAGATGAGAAAATAGTCTATGACCAGCTGTCAATCAGGTGTTCGCTCACTCCATATAGCACGTTGCACTGGCTGTCACAGCTTTACTTGAGGCCACTAACAATTGGTCAGTCAATATAGACAAGGGTTTTCTAAATGGAGTTATTTTTATAGACCTGAAGAAAGCCTTTGATACTATTGACCAGATCATTTAAAGTGCTTATGAACGCAAAATGGTTAGTTAGTTAGTAAGTTCTAGATTAGTTTTTGGCTTAGACTTTTAGTTTCGGAGATATAAAGGCTCAAACAGGCAAATTTTGCCATTTTCTGAAAAAAAGTAGCGCGACCAAAATATCACCAAGGGGCCTGGATCCCAGGAACCCAACTTTGATAAACAACTAATAGTCAGGTCGCTTAGTGCGACTTTTTAGGATTACTGTTACCGGTCGGATAAAAGCAACAAATTTTGCACAAAACCTTCTCGGAGTCTATTGATTAATTTTAGCCTAAGAGCCCTCCATGGATATTCTCAGTATTCCCGTAAAATGTTTCAATGATTTTGTGAAATTGGAGAATTCGTCGAAATCTAAGATGGCCGACATTAATGATAAAGAAAATACATTTCTCTAGTTCTAGTCGTCGTGTAAAGGCCAGGTTTGTTCCAAACCAGGGGTTTTTCATGTCACCGATTCTGATTTTAGACATAAAAATATCAAAAATACGCTAAATGTGCTTGCGCCTATCTTGCTACATTGCTGTCTTCGTAAACAACACAACGAAACCTTCGAAACTCTTCGAACGACGTTACACGCTATTATATTATTGTCTAGTTTTTCGATGTTTTAACTCAGATATTTCTATTTTCAAGTCCACTAAAATCATTTGTTTTAATGGCGGGTTGACGGCAGCACCCGGATAAGTCGGATGGAGCCGGCGCTAGACTGGAATCGCTGTATCATTTGCCAGCAAGACACCGCTGAACCTTTGAAATGTCCTTTGAAGAGTCCTCATGGTTCAAGTGCGCAGAAAACAAATGTATATACATCATTTCTGCGCAACAGTTCCAGTTAAGCTGTGTTTTGGAAAAGATGAAAGTGATGTTAATTTTAAAATTTAACAATACTAAGTTAGAGAAAGCATATGATGCAGATACCAATCTACGAGCCATGATAACAGAGTTAAATGATACCCAGCATCTGACTAGAATTGTGGGAGGATCTAATTGCAATGGAGGCAAAATATCATCTGAAATGCCAAGTCAATCTGAAATCGATACCGCAGTCTCATTCGGATGTCAAATCAAGCTGCAAAAAATGAACGAGTCTATAGCATTCGTAGAGCTGACAAGCTATATGCTGAAGGAAAATTTAATGATCCTTTCTTCAGTCGCAACTGTATGGATGAATCTGTGATAAACACAGTCCGCACTCTGGAAGCCACTGAGAAGAAGCAGAAGACCGCACCACACTATCCATGAACCGATCAAGAGGAATTATCTGTCTAAAGATCAAAGTTCTTCAGAATAATGTATGTTGTATATATTTCTGACAGCCGTTTTCTGGATGCGACACCACTTCTGCTTTTAATGGCAAGTGAAAGTTCATCAAAGTTGTTCATCTGGCCTGTCATCTTCCAGAAGCTAGAGCGGCTGACCGTTGTGACCAAGGTTGCAGACTCCTGGGTTCCAGTTTGGGTGACTATTCCAGAGGTCTCTAGAGCATGTAGAGAACTGATCAAGTGTTCTTGCAAAGGAGATTGTTCCCAGTGTAAATGCGGCAAAGCAAATCTGAACTGTTCGCCACTTTGCAAGTGCAAATGCAAACAAAACTAACACCGTGATTATTATGTAATATCTAACACAAAACTAACACCGTGATTATATATATATATATATATCGGGAAATTTTTCCCTTTCATATTCTAGCTATTGAATAAAATATTATATATCAATGGCAAGTATGGATAATTATTAATGTATTTTTAATATTTGTATAACATTTACCGCCATTAATTTGACCTTGTTGTTGCACTATAAAACTTTGAAAAAGTGCAACGTCAGCAATTTTGGATTTTGGCGGTTTGTGCGAACGGTTGAAATATCTCAAGCGTGCACCATGCCAAATTTCGTGCTTTTATCCGACCGGTAACGGTAATTTTGCTAAACGACCTGACTATAAGATATATATATGGCGAAGACATCGATATCTCGTGTTTTTTTGCATATTTTGTCTAAACGATGTTTCGTTTGTGCAATTGTGCGTGATCTTACACAGAAAGTACCAACAGTAATATATCTAGCTATCTGACAGACTGACACCTTTTTTGGATGATAAATCACCTAATGCGGCTTTAAACCGATAGAAAAGAGGGCACCGAAACTCATCGATCCGAGACATTTGGTGGCAAATACAGGCCATAGTTATCGACCTATAAACAAAGACAAATGTACCCAGTTGTCCCAACATAGGACAGGAATCAACATGCAGGTAAGCTGTGATTTTAACAAATGTAATGATGTCTATTCGCGCGTATGAACTTTGGATATTTAACGCTGAATCATGTCACCTAAATGTGCATATTATTTGCTTAGAAGCCAGTATGGATGAAAGGTTCTGCGCCGGACATGTCCGGTGTACAACGGTGTTTGTTGACGCACAAATCGATAGAAGTGCTTCTACCTCTGAGAGATTACATACTGCTGTTATAGAATAATATATCATATATGTTTCAATGTGGAAATTATCACAACTTTAATGCCTTTATGGTATTTAACTAATATAAATTAATAGGCCATTCTACTTTTAGACTTCAACCTACTTTATATGTGGACTTTTAGTGTCTTGTATTATCCTACACATGTGGTCAATGTCACATGTTTTATATGACAGTGAGATACTGATGATATATGTTTAATTGATACATGTATTTGGCACAAAGTTGATCACCAAGTGCTGCACTGTCCCACTAGTGGAACCACCTTAACCTGAGTATCAGGCATTTCTGCGGTAGGCCTTGGTCCCTAAGCCACCTATGTTGAAGAACCTTAGGGAGGCTAACAGAAAATTCCCTAAATAGAGAGATACACTTCAACATTGTATAGCCCATTAAACTATTTGTTTGTGATTTCATCTAGATTATCAGTGAAGTAAACTGGAACCATCAGTGAAAGATGAATTAACATTTTTAATTAAATATTTATTAAACATCTTTATCAATATATGTTGCAGTGTGACTCTATTGTCTCTTGGGGGCAAGTTCACTTTTAATAGCTCAGCCCCTTGATCGATTGGATTGGCTTAACCCATTAATTGGCAAATTTTACTCATCAGTGGTAGAGTACTGCCAATTAATGGGTTAACTGCGCTTGATTGGATCGGCTAAACTTTAGCTGCTTTTTGGGTAATGGGTTACCTAGAAAAGAGCCAGACTCCCACTATGGAAGAACTTTACCCATCTGGAAGGAGAGATTCCACTTCTAAAATGTGCAAGGACATCTGGTAGGGGAGGGGGTCAACATCCATTTTCCTCCATGGGGAGAATGTCATTTTACCTGCACAGAGAAGCACCTTTCCGAGTTACTTAAATCAGCTATGTGGGCATGCCAAGAAAGTTGGATGTGTGTACACTATGAGTAAAGCAAACATCACTCTCACACCAGACATCTTACATCTAATGTGAAAGTTGAAGCATGTTTGCTCTGCCCACACAGGCAAAGCTACTGTAATAGAAAGTATGAAGTTTTACAGATCACATACTGGCCTTATGGCTTATTTATTAAATTAGATATGTTTCCCCACTAAAACATTCTCAAAAGATGAATATTATTCTAAGCCTATTTATGTGGCAATTAATGTTTAGTGTCGTCACAATAATTCCATATATATATATCTATATATCCAGTTTATGATATCTGTGTATTGATCATCTTTCAGTTACATGGACAAAGATGACAATCTGCCAACCAATCTTTCTATGAAAGGTTCTGTGAGAATATACATGGGGGCCAATTTCATTAGATTGTGGGTTGGCCAGTTGCAGTTAACCAGTTACTATTCTTGAAAATGTCCAAATGTTGGGCAAATTTGAATGTAAAATTTGTAGGGAAACAAGCTTCCTTGCTAAAGTGAGAACCAACTTTAAAGCAGGTGTAGAAATGAAATGCAACCGATTCCCATGTCCATGAAGGCATGAAGACTATAAAATGCAGTAAAAGGTTTAAGTTCCATTCCAACAAACTTTTAACCCTTGCATTCGTTCATTTATTTCTTCTTTCGAAAGAATTTTATAAGCAAGAGGCATCTATGTCCCAGAATTTATAGACATAAGTTACTGTCATCAAGTGTCATGGTCGTCTCCACGATCGACTTTGAAATCGCATTTAAATCCATTCCTTCGTCTATATTCCACGATTGACGATGCAACCCACTAGAAGGGTTACTTTACACACTCAAAAATGTGTTTGAGTTCAAAAATGTGTTTTTTTCCTCAAGAAATAGCCGACCTTTCAAGATGATTTATCCAAATGTAATTGTTTTTATAGTAAAATTAAATACACACGTTCCTGGGACCCAGTCCCCCGGAAGACGCTACTTTTTTTCCAAAATAGCGACTTTGAGCCTTTATATCTCCGAAACTAAAAGTCTAAGCCAAAAACTAATCTAGAACTTATTAATTAACTTTTTATGTTCTATCCGAATCAATAAAAACCCATTTTGCGTTCATAAGCACTTTAATTTGTATCTCAGTGATCGGAGTCAAAAACTGCAGTGTAAATGGCAGTTTGTCCATGCAAGTACAATTAAATGCAGAGTACCTCAAGGTCGAATTATCGGTCCTTTACTTTTCTTAATTTATATCAATGATCTGCCGAATTGTCTCCATACAGCTTCAGCAAATCTTTTTGCAGATGACACAAACATTAGTCTTACTGCCAGCACCCTTCCTGATCTTGAATCTGAAATTAACTCGGAATTGCACAATCTAAATAATTGGCTAAGACCCAATAACTTAGCTTAAATATAGCGAGTTTATGGTTATTGGCTCAAGACAGAAACTTCTCACTGAAGTAAATAGCGACATTTGTATCAAAATAGAGAATAAGAGGATTGAAAGGATCTCTCATACTATATCCTTAGGCCTTACTACTGATGATCGACTCTCCTGGTCCAACAACATTGACAAATTGTGTAAGATTTCCTCAGGAATAGGAGCTTTAAAAAGAGTATGAGCCTTTACAAATACTGCAGTTCAAATTTATAATGCAAATAATCCTGCCATACTTTGATTACTGTAGTCCTATATGGGATCAGTTATGCAATAAATTTTAAAAGTGAAAAACTGCAAAAACTACAAAACTGTGCTGCTGGAGTCATGAGAGCCAGTTACGACATTAGATCTAATTAACTTTTAGATACGGTTAGGATAGGCTATCATGAGATGTACAAATGTGTAAATAAGCAGGCTCCTGATTATTTGCAAAATATATTTGTTCCATGGAGCACAGAATATCCTTTAAGAAATTCAATAAGGCAACTAGAGTTACCGTTGCCACAAACCAATTATTTAAAACGATGTTTTAGCTATGATGGGGCTCAATTATGGAATAATCTACCCCAACCAATCAGGAATACGAACTCACTAAGACAATTCAAACTTGAACTTGAGATGGTATTTTGATCATCTGAGTTTTCCACACTGCAATCATGTAAAACAGTATCTAGTTATTCTTCGTCTTTCTTTTCCGCAATTTTCATTCTTCCTTCTATCTTTATTGTAAATATTTACTGATGATTCGACCGCGTTTAAATAAATTCTGTATGTATGTATGCATGTGTGTAGTCGATTGTCAACAACTGGAAACTTTTGCTCTTCAATGAGTACCACATGGTTTCAAGAACAACTTTAGAAACATGTTAAATTAATGGTGTAATTAACAAATATTAATAAGTTAGCATGTACTGTACACAATGGTCAAATTTGTACTGAGTACAAGGTATTTATTAACTATTTAACAACCACTAGCTAGCCTTGTGGCAAGATGACAGCTATAAAGTATGACATTTATCTACCAGGCAGTGCCAAGAAAGAAATTCCAAGCATTCATTCTCAAAAATTTTCATTAACGATGTAACAAGCATGAAAATTCGAACATAAATTATGTACGCTTGCATCAGGGGCCGGCACAAAATATATATTAAATTTCATCATTAACACGCTGTCAAAATTTTAGTCAAATATATAAAATGCATACAGAAAAATCCTAATTTTAAAGAAATCTTACCGATGCAGCTGTAGATTGAGATCGCACAGAGATTGAAGTCAAATGCTTGACAGAAATCTATAAAATTATTGTATAAAATGGAAAATAATTATAGATATTAGATACAGCAGTGAATTCTACTGAATTGTTGTGTAAAGTAGGGCCTTGTCTAGTGTACAATACACCATATTTAAACATACCTTTGGAGCTTGACGACAACCTCGTAATACAACACCTACACTCGTCATTATTCAAAAATGATAATCACAAAAAAAGAAAGATTCTCTGCAATAATTTGCCTTCGTTATTGATGGAATTTGGAACACTTTGTACTTTTATATTGGTCCCAGGCCCAAAGACGCGCGAAGAGAAACAAGAGCGATGACGCAACATGATTACTGTGGATTACTGTGAGACTAAATTGTGTAAGATTAAAATTCAAGCAAACACGCACGCACGATTTTAAAAAGATTGTAATTTGAAACAAAAAATATATTTGCTTCATTCAAAAGAACTTGTTCAATCGCATATCACTATTTTTCATAGTTTTCGATTGAATTATTTCAACCAACATTCTCTTCAAAACTAGGTGTTGCTACGGCCTACGTTATATTAACCAGTATATTGGCTTGTTGGAACAACCTTGTAGCAAGTGACTGTGCCACCACAACTATAGTATAGGGTTGTTCCAAACTACGCATTTTTATCTGTACAGACTATACTTAATCGAGTTTGGAACCCGGCAACTAATCAGTTATTAGTTAATCTGATATTAAATCTCCTTAACTATACTTATTCTAATACGTTAACGATATAAGATTGAGTTTTCACTGTTATGAAATCATTATTACAGTACTATTTCAAGACCTTTATTTGATGTTTGAGAAAATGAGATGGACCCACGGACACAAATATTTGCAGGCGCCATATATTATGTAAATAGGGCACTCCGCAAATCTCGACAGTGTGTGACGTGTTTTGTCACATATTTTGCGCGTAAAAACCAGCTGAAGTCAAAATTTCAGTTTCTGTTTTTTGTTCCATGAAAGCTTGCTTGAATTGTGTGTATAATGAAATATCAATTTAAACAACACACACTTCGGTTCAGAATGTGTTATATTCAGATCTTCTATGATGGGTCTATACATATACATAATATAATAGTATTAAAACTCGGCCTAAATTTATACAGCTTATCATAAGCCCACGAACTTTGTCCATGCACTTTGTCTTTCCAAGAAAAGGGAAATATATTGAAATCTATGATACAACTATAGAAATATGAACACTGAAGGTGTACCTCTCTCCGCAGACTTCTACCGCTTAGTAGAGAGAAGCTCAGGCGGAACAGAAAACGTACGAGACCCACCTGCATTTCCTTCGTTGAGGGGCTGAAAGATATGCAGAGAGCAAGTGCTAAAATAAATGGGTTTTCGACCATACCAGATTTTGTCGGTGGGAACTAGAGTCCCCGGGCGAGAATAGCAAATAATATTTACGCTTATAACAACGTCAAAAGCCTTTTCGCCGTATTAAACACTGGTATTTATAACTACTTCTTTAATTTGAAAGATATAAGGAGTTTCGGAAAAGACAAGAGAACGTAATTTGACACATCTGCATTGTTTGTTTCACAAGACATCTGTTTTATAATAATTTTTATCATATTTAATGTCTTCTTCGGCGCCATTTTATGAGAAACCAGCCCTTGTTGTCGTATAGTACAAAGAAAAGCGTCTTTGCTGAAACTCCTTATGAGTAATGGACAGTAATGGACACTAGTATACAAATTCTGTTCGAAATTATTTACATTTAGTTGTACTACAGTCAAGTCAACCTATCTGAAGAACCTGACCATACATATACTGTTTTGCGATTCCTACAAATGAAGGGAGTACTAATACCACCATCCAGCTACAGTATTAAATATATTGAACCGATGTCCGCGTCACTTGCCTCCATGAACGATAGACTGTTATAACCTTCGTTTCTTCGCTTTAGGACCTGACAAAATTGTGGTAAAAAACGTCACATGTATTTTAAACCAATAAGAATTAAGGAAGAATCAGTATCACGTTACAATTGTCACATCTATTATACACGTTTAGTTTTCATACCTTGCCTAGATCTTAATCTTTCTCGCTAGAGATAAATAATTAAATACAGAACATTTGAATCACCATCACAAGAATGAAAATAGCAACTTTGAAAAAATATGAAGATGTCTCAGTATAACACATTAGAATGGAGGGCTGTTAATAAATATACAAGTCGTTCATGTTAATTGTACCTGATCTAGTTCCTCTAAAGCCTCACTAATCGCTTGCTCTAATCCTATCCTTGTCCTCTTGCCTCTACAGAGGATAGACAAAAATAAGATTTAGTTGCAGAGCACCTACATGTGAGCCCCACTAAACAAAGAGAGACCACTCTCCACTGCGACTGGTTTGCCTACCATTTAGCATAACAAAAGTGGCATTTCTGCCTCGTACAGATTTGTGCTCCATGCAGATTTGCTACGCCGCTGCAGACGTGTGGCGGTTCCTTAGGGTGCGTGGATCACTCTCTCCTCCGTAGAGGCTTTTAATTTATAAACCAGAAAAATGTAAGGCATACGGGTAATTCTGGTGAATGCTCGCGGGAGGCGGGATACTGTGGACACAGTACTCGAAAAAGCAGGGTCAGCTTTCGTTCCTTGCGTGTCGTTCCGCGTAACGCAGCGGCGTAGCAAACTAAAACGGCTGGGTACGAGACAGATGCCATCTATAGTCACGTTCTAGGCTTGATTACCAAAGTGACGCT
Source organism: Trachythela sp. YZ-2020 (assembly GCA_016169945.1). Classification (NCBI taxonomy): domain Eukaryota; kingdom Metazoa; phylum Cnidaria; class Anthozoa; order Malacalcyonacea; family Clavulariidae; genus Trachythela; species Trachythela sp. YZ-2020. Next base: position 7,190,231 of record JADLSH010000369.1, read on the forward strand.
CCAGTGATCGGACTGTTCCATTGTCTTTCCATTATTTTGAAAATCTTACTGTTCTCCATGCCATCCAGTCATTCATTGTTTGATTTATTTGTGAAATTATACAAGTCATTTCAGTGATCCAGTCGAATTACGTTGGGCTTAGCCTACGGTGTATACCCTCGCTAGGTTGGGCTCGACTATCGAGTTGTCGAAAATGGCGACTCGACTTCACTATTGGAGTACAAGTAGCGAAGTAGCGTCATGTTATGCTAATAAACCTGCACCTGAAGACAATACATTTCAACAGTAAAGGTTTGAACAATGCAAATAATGTAAAACTTGCGTAACATTACCAGTTGGTATACTTAACTTCCTCCATTCCTAGTGACTCACCATGAAACAAATCTGTCAGGAATACCAAGTTACCAGCTAACTAGCATTCTATCCTATCCTATGCTATATATAAAACGTCTATGCGTACCTATATTTTCTTTTCCTGCCTTTATCATCCAGTGTTTTCAAACCATCAGTCAACGTCTTTAGTTTTTCCACTTCTACTTGACTGAAATTATGATCTCCAAACCACATCACCCATTTCTACATGAAGTATGGCAACTTAATTGACACGTGGGTTAAAATGAAGAAGGAAATTATCTACGTTTCAGTATTACTATTATGATTAATATCCAATGCAATCCTGCATATATATAACAAAATAATTATAGTAAAATCTGCGGCAGAAATATCGGCAAATATCAAATTCCTGATGATATGACACAAATTTACACACATAACATCATTTACCCCAGTCTCACAAAGCCAGACTTTTCACCTCTGCCGCCCATGGATCATGCCACATCGTTGGTGGGGAGGGGATTGGTAAAGAGCCTGTATTGCGAATATATAATTACCTTGCCAATATCAGCAGCAGCCTTACCAACATCACGTTCATGAACAATCTTGCCAGGCCAAGACGGCAGACCTCTTGCTTGAGCCCACACTATATCACCAATTGTAAACTCCACAGGAGCTTCAGACGTTTCCATCTCTTTATTTATAACTTCTTTAGTACTTTTAGTATCTTAAAACATTGACAATATGTCCCAATGTTAAATCTATTTTTGCAGTTATGGGTATGTCACTACCTACCTACATACAGTCATCTGTCTACATACCTATAATGGCTACCTTAATAGTCGTCCTACCTATACCGACCTACCTACCCAGGGCCCTAGCTAAGGAGTAAGGGGGGTATTGGGGGATGCCGCACCCAGAATTTCTTATATTCGGAAATTGAAACGTCTCAGAGAAAACGACGTTTGTATATAGTATTCAATAACTATGAGATTCCTATTCAGATAATTGAATCCTATTCAGAAGTACGAAGTTTCAATCCTGCAAAGTTATAAAAGCAAATTGTTTGTTTATCGAGATCATAACATTTGAATGTGTCGCAAATACGAATTTCACTTTCCGAATTAAAATTACTAAATTCGGGAAACCTGGTAAATTGGGAAAACCTTGTGGTCCAAGGCCATTATAGAGATATAAACTGAAAATTTAAAACTGCTTAATTGAAGAAAGAAAAATCCCTTTCACCGTTCTGCAGCCGTATTACATATATCTAGTTGAAGAACTGCCTGAAAAAATGTGACGTTGTCCTTGATGAGCTAGTTTATAGAATACACCCATTAATACAATCGATAATTACGTCACAAATCCCTTCTTAGCCCGGGAGCCTCGTCAGTTCTCATGAATCGCGAGCCAATTAGCCGAAAGTCTTGATTCATGAAAGCGAGGCTTCCAGGCCAAGGATGTATTCGTGACGTAATTATCGAAAAGGTGTATTCTTTCCAATGCGGCCGTTCGATCATTCTAATTTTGTTGCAAAGTTTGAACTTTTTGTCAAAGATGACAAAAGAATGTGTCAGAGACGAAATTATAAACAATAGGTACGCTAAGCGTACATGTATTTGCACAAAGTGTTGACGTTAAGCATGCCTGTAGATTTAATTTTTGTGGAGGTAGCCACTCTTCGAATGGAGCTATGCTATGCTGGCGTAGCCATTAACTCCAACCTTAGATAACTAGCTCCACGTGATTTTTGGAGTTGTTAGCCAGTAACTCCAGGTTTAGGGAGCTAGCTCCACTGGCGCCACACGATTTTTGGGTTGGCCTGTAACTCCAGAATTCTTAATTCAACTAAGTTTTGAAGTTTTGAAGCTCCCTATCTTCTGCAGCCATGGACCTAAGTTTGCTCTTTTTGTCGCTTTTATCAGCTCTTTTTATCGCTTTTATCGTTTTTGGAGTCATTGTGGAATAATTGCCAGCTTTAATACATAAATGACTGTGGTAACGCAACGTACTTGCTTAAGCTCTCTAACTATAGAAATGGCATTAACCTTTGTATTCATTCCTGTCTTGTGTAATAGTTTTATATTACCATTGGTTTTCAAAAGTAAAAGTTAGAATGTTTGAGAATTCTTCATTCCATGACTCACATTATTTTTCTTAATTTAATACTGTTTTACAACAATAATTTATTTTTTTTAAACTGGGTAATTCAGTAAAGGCCTAGAATCTAAAATAAACGATAGATAGCGAATAGCAAGTGTGCCATAGCCATTCATTGATGTTTTCATCTGAACACGATGGTTTTCTTTCTTTTATCAAAAAATCCAAAAAAGTACAAGGAACTGAGGTAATAATTGGTAAAACGCATGTGATTTAGTACAATGTCCGAGGGGTGTATCACTCCAAAAAATCTTGTACACCTCGAAACAAAATCCCTAAAAATCCCTATAAAATCCCTGAAAATCCCTAAAAAAATCTCTATGAAATCCCTAAAAATTCCTGAAAATCCACAAGTCCCACAAAAATCTCGAAAACCCCCCCCCCCCCAAAATCCCACGGGATTTTCAAAATCCCAAAAATCTTGTACGCTTTTTTTGGAGTAATACACCCCTCGACAATGTCAAAGCATATTTTACGTTTCCAGCATAAAATCTTGACTGATTTGTCAGCCCAGGGGTGGGACAATTCCTCCGAACCACTGATCTATATATTACTGATATTTATATTTGATCTATATAATTATATACTATATTAACATATGTAGAAGAGCCTGCAGAGGAGGCAGGGACATTTCTTCTACTCCCTACTCGGGGGTGGGACATTTGTCCCAGGGGTGGGGCACTGTTCCTTCTTTTTTGCCCTACTCCGGGCATTTGCACAAGAAAAGTAAAAATGTACAAATACCCGGGGGTTAGCCCAGGGGGGGATAGTTGCAGCTGGAATTGACTGATGCATAATGTCCACTTCCCTCAGCCTTAGTTAAATGTCGTATGCCATTCTCAGTTCTGACTTTGGTCTAAAACAGTAAAACTGCAGTGAAAACAATCCAAACTACAGTGAAAACATTGTAAAAACATAGAAATTCCATAGATTATCTGCTCTATTGAACATCGTCACTTTGAAGTCGTACCGAAATATCAAATACGAGTGTGTGATCTCAACCCGGAACACAGAATTGGAAGTATTAAAAATCTTGTGCAGCTTTATATCATTGACGGTTCTTTCTGTTGGGAACAATTTTCTTAACTATTATGCTGTATAAAGACTATATTTACACTATGTAATGTTATATTATAGTATTTCTCACCTAATTCTGCTTCGACACTGCGACAAATTTCCTCCGCCATGTTGAATTTAATGTCTAGCCTGCGAACAGGCACAATAAAATGACGTAATTTTTCAGGGAACATTACGTTATTGTGTTCACTTAGCTAGTGGTGTAAGCTAATCGCTGATTGGTAATTATAAGCTCATCGCTGATTGGCCACAAGCTAACGCATAAACTAACAAACATCGGTTACACACTCGAATGACTCGATAGCAATATATCAGATGTAAACATTTTATAAGATGTCATAATACAACAACATATTTTCCCGTTGACAACATTAAAATACACTTAGTCCATGACCTGCAACTGTCGCCAAATGAAAAAGAACATGGGTCGAAAACACATAACAAGCTCCAATATTTTATGTAGACTATATAGTGCTGAAATGTGCAGTCTAAATTGTGTGTGTTTGATACGGGCCTATACGATGCTTAGAACTTTCTGAATGGTATAAAACGTTTACCCCGAATGCCTACCTCCTCCAAAGGAACGGTATTTATCTTTCCGCCCGTGCGTGCGCTCCCTAATTTTCCCAGTCCGCTCCAATTAATAAAGCGCCTGTGGAGGAGGTAGCCAGAATGCAGAAAATACCATTTCAAGGACCCGAAATTCTACAATTTTCTTGCATCTTCGGCGGCAAGGAGATATGCGTATCGCCTCGCCTTATTGTGAAACTGACATTTTTTATGTGCAAGTTATGTTAGCTTAGCGTTCAGTAATTACTTGTAAACTAATGATTTTTAACATCCGTATAATAAACATTCATCTTGAGATCCATTCGGAAATTTTTCATCTGCACCAACCAATCATTAGGGGTTAGCTACGGCCCTGTACCTTGTTCTTACTTCTACCTATCTATGTATCTACATCTACTTACCTAACATTCCTGTATATTTATATCTAGATTTGCGTTAGCCCCGTGTACCTAGTCTGAGTTGCAGCCTTGAAATACCGTGTACCTTGCTAGCGAGGCGAGCGAGTTACGGGAGGAAATGTTTGAGAAATTAGGCCTCAAATTGTCAATTTTGGCAATATGAAACATCACTAAAAGAAAAGATACTTGTGATGAATCTGGACGAACATCACGCAAACCTGACCACCGCGAGTATTAAATTTGCAAAAAGATACTGGGGGAAAATGAAATTCTGAGTTCTGACCTAGCTTAGGTTTGCAGTTAGCTCATGCCACTTTGCAGGTAATTAGGTTACCACAGATCTCAATATCTGACACCTGTGCTATACCTATGCTCCACCTACCTACACTACTGGTAACTACCTAACTATGGAAAACTTACCATTCGACATACTTTCAGTTTTGCCATTCTGAACATCGCTGTCAACCGGCTGCTTATCTTTGACCTTGCTATCTTCATCACAGTTCTGTTTATTGGACATACTGCTTGATGTATCATCCTTTGTTTCCATCAGTATTTCTCCTTGCATATTATCTCCAAGTGGGTCTGTTTTCACATTAGTATCCGCAATTAAATCTGTTTTAACTTCCTTATCTTCAAGTGAATCTGCTTCAATATCATTATCTCCACGTGAGTCTGTTTTAACGTCACAACTGATATCTTTTTCCTCTTCAAGGACTTCAATGTCCTTCTCTTTATTAGTATTTGCACTATCATTGTTAACTAAGATATCTTCCTCACATTTTGAGACGGCTATAAGATTTGTACATTCATTCACTTCATTGCTAACATTACCTGAGTCCGATGTAGCATTATTACATTCATTGTTAACATTCTCTGAATCCGATGTAACATTAACATTATCTGAACCAGATGTAACAGTTGTACATTCAGTATTAGCATTCTCCAACTTTATTTTTTCACATTCCGATGTGGATTTACATTCGGACGTCACAATATTTTCATCTCCCAATGTACAAAAGTCAATCTTTTGCTCGTTTTCTTGAACGTTTACTGAGTCTCTATTAACAGTAACGCTAGTCACACCAACTTTCTCTGTTGTTGAATTGAAACAAACATCAGTGATTTCCTCAGTTAAGGTGTCTTTGGACACTTCATGGGGTGGTGCCGTTTTGTCTTCGTTGTTCGTGATTTCTGTACACATTTCCTCACTGGAATTCTGAGTGATGGTATCAGTCAAGTTAGTATCACCAGGGCTGTTTTCACAAGGTTTGTCAGAGGTAGTTTCTGCTGACTTGTCTTTTCTTGAAGCATCCATCTCGCTACCAGTGCAATCACTTTTCTCTGCTGAATTGTCTTTTGTTAAAGCAACTGTCTCGTTACTAGTGCATTCCATTTTCTCCGCTGAATCGTCGTCTATTAAAGCAACTATCTCGCTATTAGCGCAAGCACTTTTCTCTTCTGAATTGTCATTTCTTAAAGCATCTTTCTCGCTACTGGTACAATCACTTTTCTCTGCTGAATCGTCATTTGCCGAAGCAACTGTCCCGCTGCTTGTGCAATCCATTTTCTCTGCTGAATTGTCCCTTGTTGAAGCATCTATCTCACTACTAGTGGATACACACTTTTCCGTTAAAATTTCATTTGTTGAAGTACTAGTCTCGCTACCTGTGCGAGCATTTTTCTCTGCTGAAATGTCATTTGTTGAAGCAATAGCCACGCTAGTAGTGCAGGAACCTTTATCATTTATTAAAGCGCCTCTCTCACTACTAGTGAAAGCACGTTCATCTTTTATATTATCATTTGTTGAAACAACTGTCGCGCTATTAGTGCAAGCAGTAACCGTACTCGAAGTACACGATTCGCTTGTGATTGTAGTAGAGTCTGTGGTTTTTCTCCTATCTCCTTCAGTAACCGTAGTCTCAGTCGTACTGGTTACAGCACAGGACGTACTTACAACACTGGATGTTGTTACAACACTGGACGTAATTGGAACAGATACTGAATTCTTAGTGGCAATCTTTGGTTTACTTTCTTGAGAACTAGATCCGGAAGATTTAGAACTTGACGTTGTCATTTTAGTTTGGCCATGAGATGAAGTCGTGTTTTTACCAGTGGACGTTTTCGTGTTTTGACTTGGCAAACCAGGACGTGTACTTGCATACTGACTGATTTGCATCAGCTGATACGCTAACGTGTTTGAATTCGCACCTTGAGTTAGCAAATGTTGCCAATAAGGATTATTATAGTTACTTACTAAGTTCACCAACTGTTGTGAAAAACTGGAGTTGGTAACTGAAGCTGGGGCTATAGAAACAAATGCACTGTATGCTGCAGCAATTGCAGATGTACTCACCGGAGCCGCACTACAGGTTGGCGAAGACTCCTTTGTTGTATTCGTTGACGTTGTTGCTGGTACAATGGGTTTTGGCATATTACCTTGTTGTGCGATACCTACAAAGTATGGTATTACAGTGTTGGGTGTCATACCCACAACTGCGGGATTTGCAACATTACTTCCATAAGGTAATCCTTGTAATGTGTAAACATTACCATAAGGATTTTGTTCTTGACTATTGCCTGCACTTACACTTGGTCGGGGTCCTGCACCAGTCAGCTGAACTTGGGGTACCATACCTGGTTGTAATAATATTCCACAATATTGAAGTGGTTGATTTAATGGATCCACTGGGTTTGTTGCAGCTCTAGTGTTGTTGTGTTTATCTGTGCTAGAGGTCTTAGTACTTGGATGTCCTGCCGTTTGTAATACTGGTTCAGATCTACCAGGAACTGTTGTCTTAACAGATGTTTGTTGTTTTTGTATAACCTGTGGTAAATCTTGTTGTTTCATCTGTACTTTGGAAGTCACAGGAGATGCACTGCTACAAGACATCGTTGACTTAGCACTTGGTGCCTGAGTTGGATAAGGGTACACCATTTTCGGCAAACTGTCTTTAGCTTTCATTGTACAACCTCCTTTAGATTTATCCAGAGAAGGTTTATCAGCACTGCCTTTACCTTGAGGTAGCATGGAGAGAGGAATACCAGACACCTGCGGCCAATTCAGTTTTGAATTCTGGTTGGGTATTGTATGTAAACCACTTGATAAATACACAACATTATTTGGTTGGTTAGGAGCACCAGGAAAAGTTGCAAGTTTTTGACCAAATGGTGCATGTTCAACAGTTGATTTAGTTGAAAATGGATGCAAAGGATGCACATAGCTCACTTCACCTGCACATGATGTTGTTGTTCTGCCTGGTATAGTGGAGGGAGCTGAGGACATGGCAGCCAGGAAACTTGATGCATTTAATTGTGTTGATGGAAATGTCAACAGAGAGCCAACATTCTGGGGATGAATATACTGCTCTGAAGTACCAAAAACAGCCCCTGTTGAGACAGTAGGGTATTGCTGTGCCTTAGACATAGCATCTTTACTTGAAGATTTCTGCATCTGGAATGCGCTGTGAAGTATTGGAGCAGTATTGGAATGAGCTGTTTGGCAGATCGGTATCTTTGCAGCAGTGGGGGCTGACATAGGTATAACTGAGGTCACTGTTAGGTTTGACTTTTTCTTGTGTGATGCAGGTCTTCTTGGTTTCTTTGGCTTTGGTTCTTCTGTTAGTGCACCTTTTTAATAAAAGAAAAACATAAAATATCTGTCACTCTAGTAAACTATGCAGCTATATTTTTTAGCTGTATTCCTACCACTCCCAGTCTACGTCGATTCTGATCATAGATTCTCATACAAATAAGTAGGTTTTGTTTCCTTTGGAACAAATTTGATTGAGGACTTTTAACAACATTTTAAAGCTTATATATTAATTAAACTAGTTAGTTGGTTGATTAAACTGTGGTGGTTTTGATCTTTAATGATTGAAGAGTTTTAATAAAATCTCTTTCAGGTAGTTCCAAAAGAAACCACCACACCTTACCCTAGAATACACTGAACTCCAAGTTCAAGTTAGTTGATAAGTTAGTTCATTAACTTGTAGTTGGTTACTTATTTGGTTAGCTAGTTGAAGTTGGATCACTTCTTCAATCCATTAGTTTGCAATGCGCCCAGATGCACCCTACTTTAGTATTTTACTCTGTCTAACGCCAGCCAGTGGTAGGGTACCACCAGTTAACGGGGTAACAAAACTATCTGCCAGTGTCTTGTGTTAACCCATTAGCTTGCAATGCACCCAGATGTGCCCTACTTTAGTATTTACTCTGTCTAATGCCAGACAGTGGTAGGGTACTGCCAGTTAATGGGTTAACAAAACTATCTGCCAGTGTCTCGTGTTAACCCATTAGCTTGCAATGCACCCAGATGTGCCCTACTTTAGTATTTACTCTGTCTTATAATGCCAGACAGCAGTAGGGTACTGCCAGTTAATGGGTTAATACATGCTGTAGAGCAAAGGAACATTTACCAAAAGTTCCCCCAAAATACAACACAACTAAAAATTATGTACAAATTGAGGGTTGCTTCGTGTGTGCCTAAAAGATATAAACAAAATCTCGACGCTTCGAGCTAAAGCCCTTCGTCAGGAGAAATTAGTAGGATTAACTACTAATTTCTACTGACATAACCTACTAATTTCTCCTGACGAAGGGCTTTAGCTCGAAACGTCGAGATTTTGTTTATATCTTTTAGGCACACGCGAAGCAACCCTCAATTTGTTCTATATGTCCGTGGCCGACGCTGAATTAAAGTCTAAAAATTATGTAAATACCTTGTAGACTTTGACTTGGCTTTGCATCAGCAAAACTGACAAATGTGTCAAATGATGGTAATTTTGATGTTTCATTTTTCTTCTTTGACACAGATACTTCCGACTTCTTCTTAATTATCACAGGCTTGCTGACTTTAACCTCTTGTTTAACAACAGTCGGTGTCTGTGCAAGCGTAGCAAACCTTGCTTTAATGGTTTCTTTACATAATGTTTTGTGATCATTTTCCAACTTTGTAAGCTTGAAATGACAGCTTGGTAAGGATGCATCAAAGTTAAAAACCTTATCAATATAGAGAGGGCAATCCAATCCACATTTGCAAGTCCTGTCAGAGATCAAGTACCTTGCAATGTCTTCTTTCGATCTCAAACATATCTGAGTTGGACTAAAAATATATTGACAACACATTAATGTAACTTTACACATTTAGAGTAAGCTTGGGCAGTTTTGAAAAAAATAGAAACTGGTAAACCGTGATTCCAGTGTTGAATATTAGTCAACAAATGGCAAAATTGTAAAAGCACTTGACATTATACTGGTAATAACTGCTGTACGTGAGTTATAAATAACTAAAAAAATCATCACAAATTGAAAAAAGAGAACAATGCAATAGCGAAACGTTCGCTAACTAGTAACTTTAATGTTATAATTTTGCTTCTCCTGCAATCCTGTCTTTTATATAATTTATAGTAATATGAATGTTAATACGTATAAAGTACATGTCATAAGGTCAAGATGTTTTGGTGATGCAGAAAATGTTATATCTAAATCGCATAAGTCTAAGCCCAAGCAGGTTTGAAACTATTAAACTATCCTTTTTCAAAATTCCAATGACAGCAATGTCATTTACGTCTTTAGTTTTAGTTTTGATAATTTGGTTCAATATTCTTCTTTAGATAATAGATACTATAAATATGTTTTGATATCAGCTACTTTAAGTTTGCGTGACTCGAAATTCGATCGAAATATTATTGAAGCTAGTTACAAAATTGATAGTATGCGAATAACTTTGACACTGTTACTGTCGCGGAATACACGTCAAGTAATTGGTTAAACTGCTCATTTTGTGCTTATAAATGTGTCATGTATGAAATATTTAATATGTCATATTGTCATCATTACTGAAAATTCAGGAAAGTATAAAAACCAGGTTTCCAGTTGTTGAAATAAAAAAAAGGTTTAATGAAAATGACTGAAGAAAATCGGTAAACTGCCCAAACTTATTTTAGGGAATGTTTTCTTTTGGTCTATATTTTTTAAACAAATTCACCTAAATAGTATGCATGCAGGCAGTAACATATCACAAAGTTGCATGGTGAGATGCTGACTTGTCTGAGGGTGCACCCGTGATTTAACTGCAAATTGGGTAAAAAATGTCATAAATAATTTTATTTTCAGTATGCATTGTAATTACAATTACAGTAGAAACTGAGTTTTGCGACAACCCTTGGTTCTCGTAAAAACGGTCGTAAATGACAGGTGGTCGTTAACATAGGTTTGTAAATGACGTCATAATTTCTCAAAACTTATCAAATAAGTGTTTTAAATGCTATAACAGTCACAATACTTCGAATTGTTCGTTTGAAAGTTCGTTCCGATGATTTACGATTATTGAACACTTACAATGCTTGTTTATGGTAAATCATCAGAACGAACTTCGAAACGAATTTCGAGAGTAAGAGACAATGCATGAGTCATTTGTTGGGAATGTGTTTTATGTGAAGTTAACAAAATACCCCATTTATGAAAACGCAAGAAAGGCTGTATTAAAAGTAAATCTCATTTTGCGAATCCTGCAAAAAGTTCAGAAATAAATCTCATACATAATAATGATGTTGATTTTTCTGGGGGTGCTGACTAGGCATCATTGAAGAGTGCAAGCACTGCCCCCAGGTACATTTTCAATTTGTGCAGACAAATTTTAAAAAATCTAATATAAAATGCATTTTTGCAGGCATATTTTGAAGTTATGATTTTTGCTCACAGGCAAAAAAAAATTATCAATGAGCCCTGGTGTTTCGTGGGGGCATCCAGGGATCATTAATGGTTTTTGTTAAAAAAACAAAATATTAAAATCTGCATGTACAAATCCAAAAAGTGGCTGCGAGTGGCACCTGTGGACACCATCTGCAACCACCCCCCTTTAGTTAAATCTGCACACCTCTATCGGGTGAATGTGAAACCACCCTGGAATGTAAGTCTCTCTCGAGGCAGCTTAGTGGTTAACTGAAATCTTTTTTTGATAAGACAAAATAACTGTCATGTATTTTATCAATAACAAAAGCAATTCTCGTTTTTTTCAACATTAAATTTTATTATAAATTACTTTGACTGCAAAGGATCTATGGAAGTCAAGTATGTAAACAGGAAATAACTTATCTGAAATTCATATTAACACAAATTGGCTGGAAAATTGCTTCAAAATTGAGCCAAATTTCAAAGTTGGAAATCTCTGAAAAATTCTATGGCAAGAATTCGAAATAGTACAATAATTATTATATTTCATTCAATGGCAATGGTGCCGCCGTGCCGGTGGCTCATGTTCTAATTATCATATTTTGTCTGACTTTCTAACTTATTGTAGCAATTACAAACCTGAAATATACTATGCTGCCGTTTTCCAAATAACGATTCCAACCTCTGGGTACCTCAATATACCGTTCACGATTTACTGTGTTTTCACTTTTCACTAGCTCTTCGTTGTTTGCTATATTCATCACCAAATATACATGTATGAACAAGCGGTCCTGTAGATCACATAACAACGGCAGTGAATGGCCAAATATTATTGCGACTTTACTCCATAATATTCACTCAGGTCAAGAATAATCAAAGTTATCTTTCTGTAGCAATATATCGTCTCTCATCGCATTATACACGAAAGCTTTATTCCTTCATACTATACAAAATACAACCGCCTCGCAGACACCGAAGCGACGGAAAATGTACTCATAAAATAGCCCACACAACGACAGCCACAACATAAATTCTATAACTATATGTATAAAAGATTCCTTCTTCAATTCCTGTCACCAAAGACGTTATAGATATGCAGAATATTTGATCTTTTTCTTTCAAAATTTCACTATTTTATTCAAAGAGTTTCAATGTTGTACTGCAGCAACCGTGCGTCCGTGCGGAGATTGGGCCGAGTTCTTGTTCTTTTCAAATTTCAAATTTTGCATGGGCTTTGCATCATGGGCTCTGACTTTGGTAGTAAAAACATCTTATCTGGATTTTATCTGGGTGAATTCGTCATGATATATTAAACTGTAATTATGCAACTGCAACCAGTTATGTTTAGGTTTTTGGTTGGATTAAACCTCGTAACCAGGGCTTCTGCAAGCCAGCCTCCTATTACCACCTGAGACTCTCTTTGTTGAGAGTCCACACTTTGCCAATATGCATGCATTCAGAGACAATCTCGTACCCAGAGCCATGAGTCATGGCTCTGGGTACGAGATTGATTCAGAGAGGGAAATTGGAAGTAAATGACTTGCAAGGTTTAAGTGGGTATTTAACTTGGGTATGCTATACGTATACAACCTGGGTGATCATTGAGGTTGAGCAATTATCATTCTGGTCTGATTTTATCCTATTAAACCTTGCCAGAACTCTCATCCTTGCCCTATCCCAAACCTATAACCCTACACCTAATTAACCGAACTATATATAGCTGTGGTTATATGGGAAACCTCAGACCAATACAGTACTCTTAACAGAGCTGCAAAATTACTGCTCAAAAAGGAATTAATTACAATTACTTGCTTGAAAATGTAATTCATTCCTAATTGCAATTACCTCAATTCAAAAGTAATAATTACAATTACAAAATCACCTCCTCAAAAATTATACAAGAAATGAAAATAAGCCATGTTTAATGAAGTAAATTAAGTTCTATTTCAATAATCTTTAACCAAAATCGCTACTTCCACAGAGAAAATTACCGTTGTAAATCCGAATTCCGAAAAGGGGAACCACTGAGACAAGATGGTCTCACAGAGATTCTTGTTTTTGCATTTTGATGGTATATTTTTCTCGATGATAAAGAACGTTCTATTCCCTTTATGATTTTTTTCAAGATTTAAGTAAAGGAATTTGTAATTTCCTCAGCTAAAGGATGCGTTCCTTCGTTTAGTAATTAATTACCTTTTTCCCTTCCTTTTCAAAAAAGTAATTAATTACAGGTTAATTTAAATTACTACAAATGTAACGAGTAGCCGGCAACGTAGTCCGTTGTAACGAGTACTCACAGACTGGTACTGTAGAAACTAGCTTTCAATCTCCACTGTAATTCTGTAAATTTTGCTTAAAAGCACTGGTCAACGTCAACTTTTCTGGGCGGGAGGTGCTAATTAGTCTGTGAGCGCGCATGGAGGGAGGGGGGTAGCACAATCTGCTATCTTATTAGTACTGTAGTGCACTAGTGTGTGTGTGTACGCATGTATAGGGGAATTCATTCTTTAATAAATTAACTGGACTCTGTAGCTCAGTTGGTTAGAGTGCTGCACCGGAAGCGCAGGGCCGCAGCAAAGCTAATTTGGTGTCAACAAATTTTTGACAAAGTGAAAATAGTGTGGAAATGAACTGGTTGTTTGATTCTTGTCAGGGGAAACAGTGTTCCCCAGCTTTGGTTTTTGTCAGGGGGAATGGCATTCCTCCAGCGTAAATAGTGGGGGGATGGCATTACCCCATGTTTCCCCTGTAAGCCAGTAGAGCATGACAGCACACTGAGTATTATCTCACAGTGGGACGGCCCCCAGACTAGATTGCAAGTGATGGCCAATTATTCCATAATTCATAGGCGGATTTTCAGATTTTGCTCCGGGGGGGTGCGAAAATTTAGGGGGGTGCCAAAAATTTAGGGGGGGGAGGTGAGCGACAGGGTGCGTAGGACCGCTGAGCAAGCTGCAGCAGGGGTCTGGGGGCACAGTTGCCAATGGGGGTAAGGGGGCGAAGCCCCCAGAAAATTTTGAGATTTTTGGTCTATTTAGTTCAAAATCCATGTTTTTAGTCTTACTTAGTTCAAAATCTTTATTTCAATCACACTACTGTCATTTATCCCAATGAGCTTTTAATTTTTTTGGGATGGTTCAAATTTCTCTAGGTGGGTGCGCACCGCCCCCCGCACCCCCCCATAAAATCCACCTATGCCATAATTCCAGAGTTGTGCCCACTCACTTGCACAACAGCACTTTGGTGGTTAAGCACATTTACAATTCAAAAATTAACCCAAATTATTTAGAGTATTAGAGTTAAGCCAGGGAGAACTTGGGTTAGTTTACTTTTCATAGTGTAAATTGGGCTTTAGCCTTTAGAAAATGTGCACACTGTACATTGTTTGTCGCACAATACAGTAACTGGAATTCAACTGGAATTATGCAAGATTATTTAATAACACGTATTCACACTTCCGTATAGTTCATTGCCATTTTGGCCCATTTGGTACTCTATTTTACAATTTTACAATACATACAAGCACACAAGTCCTGTAGACCGTAGTCTGGTGTAGACCTACATATAAAATAACACGTAGCCTCTCGGCTATATATAAAACAATTCAAGTGCTCTCCACTGTTTATTTGTCGCGCCAAGTGATCGGCATGGCCCAATATATCACATAAGAATGAAACATCAAGTAAAATTCAACAAACTTGGCCACACAGCTGCAAAAAAATAATTTCTTTTCATAATTTCTTCGCTTCTTTGTCACTCCTCTTGGAGTTTGTACTTGGAAATGGTCTGAGCATGCGTCAGCATCTTCCAGATGAATTGTGGGTAAGAAACAACAGCAACAGAATTTTGCCGCCATGATGGATTTTCAAAATACGCATTCAAAAACAAAATCCTATCAGAATGATTGAAAAACGAAGAAAATGACCAACAAAATGCACGACATGCGTTAGAAAAACTACTATTTATCAACATCATAGTGTTACTTGTGAAGCTCTGTGGGAGTGGTGACGGGAAATTTGCTTCGAACTTCACCTCATCTTGGAAGAAAACAGGGTCAGGATGAGTAAATTGTCGTTTCGAGCTCGCCAGCTGGATTCTAACAAGCCGTTACCCGTCTATCGGGTCGAGGAGCTGCCAGATTTGACAGAATTGTCCACAATAAATCGCGCAGTGCCTCAGATGCCGACGGGAATGGAGAAAGAAGAGGAAACCGTAAGTTATTTATGTATAATTTTGGCCGACATTGGTGATAATTATGAATAAAAATCATTTTATATTAATTTGATGCATATAGTTTGCAACGCGCCATTTTAAATATTATTTTTGAATTTTTAAGTATTTTTTCTTGGGAAATGCCACTATTTTGAATTTGTAAGTCACGTGACCTTTACTCACTTGCGTCGGAAGTGGACTATCTGAATTAAAATCTCGCGCCGAAAATAATAAATCACACCTGAGATATTTTTAGATAAAAACAAGTACATTTTGATGAAGTAATTACTTTCTAATAGTGGGAATATTTTTGTTTTGGTATAAAAATAGATATTTACATACATAAATTGTGTTATATTTTGTAATAAATTTGCATACTTAATGTTCTTATTGTGTTAGAAATTACTTTCAAATGGTTGTTGTTTTTATGTGCATCAGATAGTTGTTTGTCCTATGACTATATTTTGGCAATTGAGAGTAGATTGATCTTGCTTAGGTCAGAAATCTAGGTTTGCTTAGTGACAAAAACCATACTCATTTTGCCATGTAAATGATGGGTAGGTTTTGAAAGATTCGCCATAGTGGAAGTACGCTTCGGCTGCTGCAGGAGTCTGCCGCAAGTCCACATGACCACATCTTTCATCCTGCTGCAATACTTAACATTGATGTCTAACATTTTAGCCATAAGTCCATGACATGCAATTGCATTTTACTCTGATTTATTAAACTTAAACTACTGTAACACAACAATACAATGTTTATTTTTTGCCATTTTGGTCTCTTTTACTGTTTATCTGCTGCAAAATCCTGCTGCAATGGAAATTTTACTGCTTATCTGCTGCAAAATTCTGCTGCATCAACAATTTTGAACGTTTGCCTGCCACAGGAGATCTCCTGTTAAAGTGCCAAACTTTCCACTATGGGAGATTTGACATTTTACATGCCTTTCCAATTTGTAAGAAAAGAAAAAATAGGTATGCTAATTGCTAAGTGTACATGCATCTGTGACAAGATGGTGTTGTTGTTATTGTTGGTGACTGTAGTTTTCACTGTAGTTGTTGTAGTTTTTGATAGAGTCATAGTAGTTGTTGTTGTTGGTGATGGTATTGTTCAATTTGTGGTATGCTGTCTCCTAGAGTGAATGGATATAAGCTAACGTGCTGGTCTCTGATTGGCTACAAGCTAATACACCCTTCCAGAAAGTATGTAGCCTTGGCTATAGAGCCTCACTTTCCTGATCGAGACCTTGGCTTTACAGTCTTTTATCTTGTTACTGGTGTCCTAATTATATAAAACTATTTTACACTATCTATTATAACTATGATTTCGTAAGTATTTCTGCAATAATGTATTAAATGCTGAAAACGCAAGGTCTCAATCACAAAAATGGTCAAGGCAATGTACTTTCTGGAAGGGTGTATTATTTTATGTAAAATTTTTTAATAACAAAAAAAAAAAGGTTAGAAAAAAAAAACAAAGGACTTGAGCAGAGGGTGCAAAACTGAGTTTTTATGTTGATGTTCTACCTTAGAAATAGAATATAATTAAGTGATATGAATAAGTACTGTTAGGCAGGCAACAATGGCTTCCCCATGGAACTAAACTATTAAACAAGACTGTTTTAACGAGCCTGTATTGGTGTGTTTAGTCACAAAAACAGGGTTTTACTGCAGGCGCTTTTTCCCCATTTCTCTTTTTCCCCGTTTCTCTTTTTCCCCGTTTCTCTTTTTCCCCGTTTCTCTTTTCCGCTCTAATATTATGAGAGCCAGCTATGCAGGCTTCCCATCCCCATCCAGATAGCAGAAATTTCCTCCATAGGTAGGTGTTTTTTTCCAGAACAACACATTTTTTTAATTTGTTTCAAAGTGAAGTTGTTATACCTTATTTGAATTGCATATAATTTATTGCTATGATTGTGGGTTGTTACAGTAAATTATCTATTAAGCCGCAGGTCATTTATTAATTTCAGGCACATTTGAGGGGGGATAGCTTATTGTAGAGTGGATCTTGTTAATTTAGTAGAAAACATTATATCTGATCAGTGCACATGTGTTTCTTTGTTGTCAAGGGGAGGGGCTTAATAGAGAGGAATGGGCAGAATAGATTTCTTCTAAAAGGGAGGCTTATTAAAGAAGGGGCTTAAAGGCTCTTTTCCACTCGTCGCAAAACCAACTCGCAAACTCGCTGCGAGTTCTTGCATGTAATTAAAATAAACTGTCGAGCATTGTGATTGGATGAAAGTACTCGCAGCGAGCTTGCGAGTTGGTTTTTGCGACGAGTGGAAAAGAGCCTTAATAGAGGATTTTCAGTATATAATTTATTGCATAGGGGATCTCAATTGGTAACTGGAGTGATAAAGCTATATATATTTTCGTGGTTTTTCTAATGTATTATTTTGAATGTGTAAACTCCTTATACTTAAATGTGGATCAGCATTGAATGTCGCTGTATATGGAACGATATACTAGGAACATTTGTGAGACTGTTGGATCTCAACATATAACTGGAGTGACCAAAACCAGATGTAGAAGAAACATCACACATTGATTTGTGACAGTGAGCAAAAATAGTAAATGTTTGTTAAAGTGTCCGGACAGGGTGAATTGTCCCGCTGTGGCAGTAAAAGCAAGTGGCATGAAGTGCTAAGTGCTATTGGTTTGAGGGGCTGGAAGCTTCTATGCATCTGCTGCCGTGCTTGAACGTTCTAACAACAAACCAGAATTACGCGAATTCAGGAAATCCAGATGATGATGCAAACATCTAACAAGATGATAGATAGACATATGATAGCAATGGCTGATAGCAATGGATCATTTCTTCGGAAGACTGAATATAACAATCATAGAGTAAATTAAACTGTTAAGTTTACCAAATCCTAAATACAAGAGGTTGGGATGGAACATTTGGTGGCCAGTTAGCTGTGATATTTCCTACGAAGAAGTGTGGTTTTGAACTGTCCAATGGAAGAACGACCAGACGCAATCGACGGTGTACTCGGAAAAAAATAGCTACAGGAAGACGAGTAGATAACCGCTTGGACAGCCCGATTTCTATCCAATATTTTAAAGTCAAGATAAACTTCGCTTTGGAATTGCAACGGATGTTAAACGCGCCAAGCATGTATGGCGAAGTAAGCGAGCAGTTTGGAAATGATGGAGACGGAGCATAAATGGTTTCTCCTTCATAACAGAAGGCAATGAAAAAGCAAGGACATTCTCAAGTCAAAATACGGAGAGGGTAACGAAGTGATTAATGCGTACCCGAAAACATTGTTGCTCCCAGTTATTTATGGTAGTCAACCGTAAAAGTTCTATTTGATCTTTTTGGGAGCACTGGACGGAATAATGAATGAAAGCTATCAGTGAATAGTCTCCTACGCAGACGTTCTTAATCTTATCATGGCTCCAACTAGTCAGATCTCCAATTTTCGTTGGTCACCCGGCCATAGATCCTTGGCACTAGTTTTTGATCACAAACTATTTAGCAAACACTATAGACACTCTCCTCCGCAGAGGCTTTATTATTACGATTATTGTAATGACGCATTTCACTACGCTTTACATGGCGTATTACGGGGAATATAAGCCGCTGGGCGAAGGAACGCAGGCGCAAAACGTGCAAGAAGGAACTTCAAGGAAGGAACTTCCTCCTCTCCCATTCTTCAAGGAAGGAACTTCCTCTTCTCCCATTCTTCAAGGAAGGAACTTCCTCCTCTCCCATTCTTCAAAGAAAGAACTTCCTCCTCTCCCATTCTTCAAGGAAAGAACTTCCTCCTCTCCCATTCTTCAAGGAAGGAACTTCCTCTTCTCCCATTCTTCAAGGAAGGAACTTCCTCCTCTCCCATTCTTCAAAGAAAGAACTTCCTCTTCTCCCATTCTTCAAGGAAAGAACTTCCTCCTCTCCCATTCTTCAAGGAAATAACTTCCTCCTCTCCCATTCTTCAAGGAAAGAACTTCCTCCTCTCCCATTCTTCAAGGAAATAACTTCCTCCTCTCCCATTCTTCAAGGAAAGAACTTCCTCTTCTCCCATTCTTCAAGGAAGGAACTTCCTCTTCTCCCATTCTTCAAGGAAGGAACTTCCTCTTCTCCCATTCTTCAAGGAAAGAACTTCCTCTTCTCCCATTCTTCAAGGAAGGAACTTCCTCTTCTCCCATTCTTCAAGGAAGGAACTTCCTCTTCTCCCATTCTTCAAGGAAAGAACTTCCTCTTCTCCCATTCTTCAAGGAAGGAACTTCCTCTTCTCCCATTCTTCAAGGAAAGAACTTCCTCTTCTCCCATTCTTCAAGGAAAGAACTTCCTCCTCTCCCATTCTTCAAGGAAAGAACTTCCTCCTCTCCCATTCTTCAAGGAAAGAACTTCCTCTCCCATTCTTCAAAGAAAGAACTTCCTCTTCTCCCATTCTTCAAGGAAAGAACTTCCTCCTCTCCCATTCTTCAAGGAAGGAACTTCCTCCTCTCCCATTCTTCAAGGAAAGAACTTCCTCCTCTCCCATTCTTCAAAGAAAGAACTTCCTCTTCTCCCATTCTTCAAGGAAAGAACTTCCTCCTCTCCCATTCTTCAAGGAAGGAACTTCCTCCTCTCCCATTCTTCAAGGAAAGAACTTCCTCCTCTCCCATTCTTCAAAGAAAGAACTTCCTCCTCTCCCATTCTCCGCCTGAAAGCGTAATAATAATCGTAATAATAAAGCCTCTGTAGAGGAGAGAGCTACAGACACCTTGTTTTAAAGCACTTGAATTGATCTACCGAACAGCCGCCCGATGAGATACAACTACATAAATTTTACATTGTCTTGGCTTATAGCGCTTGTCGCGTTATGTTATAGCATAGTTATATAGTTGATAAAGATCGTTGCATTAGACGACACTTTCGTTAGACATATGTGTACGTATATGAAGCATGTATATAGACAATTTGCGTACTAGTACTAGTACTGACGATAACCTAGGTCAAATAATGAAACAAAGTGACGCATATGTATATAAATTGCATCGACATTATGCTTAGCCTTAGGACACTATTACAGTATTCGAATAATTCCAAGGTTTTAAAACGAGCTATATGTGAGCTTCGCCTGTGCAGGACTTTGAGAATAAACGGCAGCTGTGCAAAGTGTTCAGGTATATGTTGGCTTGTATGTAGGCGGTGGATCGTATATATTTAGCGTTGTGCTGATCGCATCAAACCAGCTGACGCTTCTTAGTGTCTTCATTTCTTTCATGAAATCGTCATCCGCAAGGTTTGCTATGCATAGAAAGCCTTTGTAAGAGGCGCTTATATACAGCAGCCTGCGTTTATTTTATGTATCAGAAATCAAACAAACTCGGTTATACGTCTAAAGTCGATCAAGCAAATAGCACTAAATCGGGTGCGGGAAAAATTGTATTTTTTATCAGTTTCGACACTGGTTGGTTTTTTAAAGCATATTTTATCGGTGTCTTGGTGAGCACTTATTCTATCTTATGCAGCACGCACTGTTAAGTGTTGACAGAATGACAGGACTATTGAATTATATCGCTACAGTCCAATCCAGTCTTTTGTATCCCATTCTTTACATTATCTTCTGAATAAAGTCTCATTGTATAAACCGGTATTCGAGTTGCTGTATGCTGAAATTTATATGTCATAGACATAGTAGATAGACAAATTTAATTTATCGATAATTAATTTACTAGCCTCAGCAACTTTACGCTCAATAGAGCGTCTTGAGAAGTGATTCTTTTACTGTCGAGGAAACTCCCAACCCTATTCCCAAATGTAATTAAAATTCAAAATAGATATATATAACCTCCTGCGAGCCTATCCCAACTTGAAACAGAACAATCTCGTGCAAAAACGCGACAAGTCAGTGCCCACGAGAGAAAACTATCTATAATGCTTACGAGTAAATGTTGTGTCAGTCATTTTGCACCTGACTGTAGCCCGCTTAGCAGGCAAAATCTGACAGATAACCTGCCCACAAGGAAGTGTACCATTATACATGCATAGCTTCAACTCAATCTTTAATTTAGCTTTACGCAATGTTTAAAGTTCCTGTCTGTTTCCAAATGTAGGTTTATTGTTAGCCTAACTCGTACACCCTAACTCGTGTTAGGGGTCTATGACGTATGTATTTAGCAACGAAACTATTGTTTTATAAGGAGCACCATCTTCAACGAGCTATCTCAGCACAGCAGGTGTATGGTGACAAACAACAACTTGTTATTCCTACTCCTGAAACCAAGCCAGTTGATGTTGATACCTCGCTCATTGATGACAATGAAGGCGATTTCAAAATGCCAAAGCAGTATATTCATATACAAGGTTAGAACCTTGTGTGTATTATAGCTTCTAGGGTAGTGCAGGGTACAGTAATGCTATATTTAACAATTATACCATGAGCTCGAGTCGTATATGAGCTGATAGCCGACGAGGTGCGTAGCACCGAGTTGGCTATCAGCTCATATAGGACGAGAGCGAATGGTATAATTGTTTTATAATATAGCCATTAACTGCATCGATAGACTATTATGTACTGTAATATTTTGACAGTTTGTGCAGCCACAATCCGTGTCACAACTTGGCCTAAAAAGTTCAAATGTTGGGATATTTTTATATAGGTTTTTAGGTAAAAACAAGTGCTTTTTAACTGCAAAGTTATTTGTTTTTGCTTGCTGTATTCTCAAAAAAAATTTCTATTCTGAAAATGTTTTTTCGTTGCTCTTTCGGTACTACTTCTTGTAAGAAACTTCTATTTAAACTAGTTTCTACATTATAAATCCATTTGCTAACCTGTAAACAATTGCTGGAAGTTTTTTCGTGCTGTTTTTTCTCTATTAAGTCTCCAAAAAGTTGTTTTCGGGTTGGCAAAACCCTTATAGTTTTTGTGCCGCCATTTTGTTTTTGCTACTCGCTGTATATATGAGCTGATCAGTAGCTCAACCAATCAGATTGCAGAATAGCTCATATACGGTGGATGACTATATTATAATTTTCGATATAGTGCAAGAGAGCCATTTTTGGATTTACCGTTGAGGCCTTCTATTTCAGGTGAATGTGTTTGCGTAAAAGCAAAAACGTTGCTAAGGGCCAATGTTAACGTTACTAAGTGTAAAAAAGTAACACATTTCTAAATAAATGCAACGGAAATAAGTTGCGCCCTTTGCTTTGCATGTAATTGCATACTAGCTTGGTAACGTGACATTGTCTTTTAGCAATTGCCAACATGTTTGTTTACCGCAAAAACAATCGCTTAAATAGAAGACCTGGAATGGTAAATCAAAATCCGCTTTGTTGCAAGTAGAAAGTTGATTCTCAAAATAATAAGGAATAAGCAGGCTTTCCTTAGAAGATCCCACCAGATAGTACAATGAATTAAAGCTACTGTTGTGCAAAAATGTTTAAATGAATTTTTGAAGCTCTTGGTGTTGAAGATGAACAGCCTGAATATGACATGGATGACGAGGACTCAGAATGGTTGGCAAACTTTAACAAGGACAAGGCAAGTACTACATAAATGTGCCTCTTCACTCCGTGTCTAGCCTGTGCACAGTTGATTTTACTGTTCCGTTAAATGGGAGACTCTTGTGGTAGGCAGAGTATGAACTGGCCAGATCATACATGCAAGAAATATTGCCATTAGTTACCAGATACAGTAGAATATGTGTTTTGTAGGTTTATTCCTCAGTAAAGTTATTTAAATATAGATTGTATATTAATGTTCTTGGTTTGCTGTTTTAGGAGAAGGTATCAGGTGAAAAGTTTGAACAATTAATTGATAAGCTGGAGAAAGGTTCTGGAAGTGAGGTATGAAGATTTTATACACTATATTGGTGCCCATTGCATTTTCAGAAACATAGAAACAAAGCAATATATATGAATACATGATACAGCCTTGAAAAAATTACAGTACCATGAAACTAGATAAAAAAATCTTTATTTTGTAACATATGTTCCTCGATAATTTGAAATGTTTTTTGGTTTTTTGGTACACAAATTTCGCACATTTTTCAACTATGTTACTGTAGTAACAAGCATTTCTGTAAGTCTTTTCCTTCTCTTCATATTACAATGTATGTTCTTTTATTCTTACAAGGTGTTGTCGTTAACCGCTGCGAAAGCTCTGATAAAGGATGAAGAATATTTAGAACCTGTGTACAATTACTGGGTGAAGAAACACAGCAGAAGTTGTGTGAATGGTTTAATTCTTACGCTCAGGTCAGAGAAAAAGGATGCTCAGTCACCAAATGATCCCTACATAGCTTTCAGAAGGAGGATTGAGAAGATGCAGACAAGAAAAGTACGTAATTAACTCATGTCACGCCCTAATGCATCCTACCTCGTTATTTACCCTGTCTAACAACAGACGATTTTACTCGCAAGGAAGAGACGTTAATTGGTTAAGTAGAACATTTTGTTGATTTGTGGTGAAGTATGGTTACTGTTGTAGCGATAATTGCATCCAAGCATTTGCATTTACAGTTTTGTGATATAGTCCAATGAAAAATGTATTATATACTTTTGGTTGTCGCAAGTTACCTTCATAAAGTATCTATTTGGACATACTGAGCAGCAAACCCATCTACTATCTCTCAGCACAACTTCAGTTGATCATAATTTACAATATCAAGTTCCTGAGTTTAGCTTTAGCCATTTTTTGCTGATGAGTATATTTAGTAACTGTATTATGTACATGTACTTAAGTTTATTTTTGTTTAGAACCGGAAGAACGAAGAGTTATCATACGAGAAAATGTTGAAGCTACGGAGAGACTTGAACACGGCATGGTATACATTTCAACAACTTCTTCGAGACCAGAAAATTTAAAATGCGTTGACAGAATAGCTCCTTTTTAATCAAGAATACTTGAATGTAAAAACTCAGATAAAATTACAATTACATGTTTTTATCTGTAGTGTCTCTAATGCTGTTTGGAGATTGCCTCCAATGTTTTAGCCCTTGCACGATTTTAGTAATCTACATAGTGCATTATGCCTTACTTTTTAGCACTATTCTTGACATGGTGAAGAGACGGGAACAAAATAAGAAGGATGTTTTGAAAATTACAGTGGATATTTTTGATTTCAGGTATGGCATCCCGTAATCAAGCTTTTTATACCATAGTAATTTTGCTTTTATACTTTATTCAACAAACCATTTTACAGCAGCAAAATTGCTATTCAATTATTAAAATTTGTTTTTTTGCCGTAGATATAAATCAGGAGACTTCACGGGACAGTTGTTAACTCAATGTCTAGAGTTGTTGAAGATTCAAGAAAGCAATAATGTTCCATTGTATGGAGGAGCTACAACAGCGACTGGCAGCCGAATTACCCCAGGCTCGGAAACACATGACAAGGATGAACGGGTAAATACACTCCTATAAAGTTAATGGACCCTTGCGAAAAGCCATTTGCCTTGGATATAGAGCCTCGTTTTCGAGATTGAGACTGTGGCTTGTCTTATTTTTGGTGATATATTGACGAAATTATACGGTCTCTAAAAGCCAAATCTCATATGAAAGCAAGGCTGTATATAGCGATGGTGGCACACTTTTCGGAAAGGTGTGTTAAACAAGGTATAGTACCTGATGTTTGACATTTTGCTTATCTGTACTTCATATCTTTTTAATAAGACGGAAGATGTTAAATACAGAAGAGGCGATATTTTGGCTGAGCTAAAGTAAGTCTGTCGCAGGTTTTTATCTAACTGAGACGTTGCAAAATTCATTGAATCATTTGCGTGCAGTTTCTCTATTTATAGAATGGATCAAGTATAGTTTAATAGCATAATTTTCTGCAGTAATTAACGTTATTTTAACTTTTATGAATTATGATACTTTTACAGGCGAAAACAAAGGCTTACACCGCAAAATATTGGCAGTCCGTACAATCAGGTTAGCCGTTAATGTGTACTTAATTTTAATGCAATTTTTATATACTTAACACTTAATTCGATTATTAATCTCGTCGTTACAGCCTGACCTTCCTTCGGAACCTGAGGACGATGTTGATGAACTGGATGGTGTTTATGCGTTTAAGAGAAGACGTGGCTGTCGATACTTAGCGGTAGGTTTATCAATAATGACTGTTGCACCATACGCAGTAAGCTGTAGCAGGCAGTTCTATGCCGTAAGATAAAGGCACCACACACACAGAGAAGCTCAAGGTGTAGTAATAATCATGATCATATACGGTAGTAGACGCCATTATAACATTGATTCTCTGAGTGCCACTTGTACAATATGAAGTGGTCGAAAGGAAAACAAAGAAACAAAGTTTGTGTTATAAACACTGGAACAGTCCAAGCAATTAGAAACAGACAGAAGGCATGTACTTAATGTTGTGAATGGATGAAGAGTTAATATGAGTAAGAAGCAATCATGGCAAGCTATTTTGGTCCGTGTATACCTACAGTAATACATTATTCGTACTTATGTACAGTAAATTCGATATAACAAGCTGCAAACTTCTGTTCTATCCAGTGGCTAGTATAGCGCCTTTGATAATCATCAAGGCTCGTGTATTCACGTATTAACTTGGTTTTCTTGATGGTCCTTTAGCCTCGACTCGAAAGTAATTGGCCATGGGAATGTCCTGGACATCCTCGATACAGATATTCCTTAACATCGTTATCAAGACCTTCAAGATTGCTCGGTTATGGAAGGAGGAGAGTGGGGAGAGGTGGAAGGTCAGGATTATGGAATATATATTTTAAGATATGAAATTTCTTATACTTATTCATTTTATACCTATTTTCCATTCTTTTTGTTCATATCTGTTTAACTCTCTTCATCTTCTCGTGAATGTTTTCGACCTCACGTCATTGTCTTAACTGTTTCACTTAGGTACAGTCAAATCACTGATAGTAATTGCAAAATCGCGTGCAGCCCTTATACACACATAGCCTCGACTTTATATTATAATTCCTTTAGAATTTTCTTCGGTCATACATTGTGTTTAAAATCTGTTTAAACCCAATAATTTCTTAAAGCCTTAAATTGAATGATAGCTGACTAACTGTGTAACAAAGCTGCATTAATGATTTTACAATCACAAAGTCTTGATAGGTTATAATTTAAGTCACTGTTGAACTGGTGTATACACAAATGTCTTGCTGTCCTTTGTACTTTTGTTCGTTTCTTCTTTTCATGGTGGGACCTGAAAACATTAATTGTCTGCCTTATTCTTTATCAAGATGTTTCACTTTTTCATTCAGAGTGCTGATAGATAGAGCGAGTTCTTCGTTAGACAGTCGACTGGAAGAACTTGGTTCATTTCTTGATTCATCGATATCTTTAAGGAACAGTTTTCACGAATCAGATCACTATAAAGATGAATTGAAGCCAACGAGTTGGTTAGTCATACATAGTTAATCTATATTCATATTGTGCTTCTACCAGCAAACTGGTATAGCCACAAAATTCACCTTTCAAGTTTTGCTCATGAGCAGGAATCTATTTTTCAAACTAAGAACTACCCAATGATAGAGCAGTGATTACTGATATAGTACCTTTCACCTCTGCGATCGGGTATGCAGTTTTCTAATTAAAAAAGAAAAATTTCGTACACTCTGCCAAACAACGCAGGAAAGAACAGTGTAGAACTGATAGAACTATCCAGTATAAATAGAGCTATTTTAGTTAGGTTTCCTCCTGTAACACTACATTGACTGGATAAGCGATGGGCCTTACTGGACCTCTAGGGTTACAGTTTAGAACTGATAAAGCGATCCATTATAGATCTTAGTTATGGTAGCCATTTACTTTTTACCATTTTGAATAATATGTGAGGCTCAAACCACTGTATAAATAATATAACAGATAGTCCCATGCCCATGTATTTCATGTGCAGCAGAAAGCAAAATACTGCAAGATACTAGGACTAATTTAACTGTGTTACTGCTGCTACATAATAAAGTTATAAATATAATTTAATAACACGGCTTATTACCTAGGAGACATTATCGAGCACGCAATCCTCGGCTTGTGTCTGCATCAATGGACAATACATTGGGACTTGCTAGCACAGCGGATGAAGGTAGACAAGAAAGTGAAAACAGGACATCTCAACAAGATATCATACATGATACACAAGACTATAGACCAAGAGCTAAAGTTAGAAGAACATTCTCTACACAACCGACTTCAAAATTTACGCTAAACTCCGGCCTATCAAATGGTGTAACTTCAACGCCGAACACTAATCTTACGAACCCTTTAACTCCAGTTGAACGTGATAAAAGTGACGTAATTACGAATGGACCTACGGTTAATAATAACAATTCTACTCAATTATGGAATGGAACTACAAATGTTTCATCCAATAGAAATACATTTTCTACGGCTCCTATGAAGGCGGTTTATGCACTGAACTTTCCATTACCGTCAACAAACAGTAACTTATCAAATAATCTACTTAAAGGAAGCAATAAATATGGCATTATTACCACATCTCGTCATCCTGTTACGCCACGTTATTCATCTAGTCATCGCCTTAGTCAACCAAATACTCCTCTCAGTAGAAGGTAAAGTCATCAAGTTGTTCTTGCATGGTATTTAAATGTTAATCAATAGCTTTATCGTTATGTAAGGTATGTTGTCAAAGCATGTATGCATCAGCTAGTATAACTGTCACTGGCTTTCTACAACCTCAACAATTACAAGTACCGGGCCCGGCTGTTCGATGGCCGGATAGTGATTTTTTTAACCTTTGTAAAATTGGCCGTTGATTGGTACAATCCAGATTGAAGTTTAGTGTTTATAAAAATGATGTTTTTATATATTTTTGTGGTGTCCATATCCATAGTTTCACGACTTTTCAGGCATGTTTACAAAGGTTGAAAAACTCACTGTCCGGTCTTCGTACAACCGGTCTCTGAAGTGTAGCAAGTTTCTTGACAACGTTGTTACGACGTGTTGACAACATTGTTACGACGTGTTGACAACATTGTTACGACCTGTTGACAACATTGTTACGACCTGTTGACAACATTGTTACGACGTGTTGACAACATTGTTACGACGTGTTGACAACATTGTTACGACCTGTTGACAACATTGTTACGACGTGTTGACAACATTGTTACGACGTGTTGACAACATTGTTACGACGTGTTGACAACATTGTTACGACGTGTTGACAACGTTGTTACGACGTGTTGACAACATTGTCACGACGTGTTGACAACGTTGTTACGACGTGTTGACAACGTTGTTACGACGTGTTGACAACGTTGTTACGACCTGTTGACAACGTTGTTACGACGTGTTGACAACGTTGTTACGACGTGTTGATAACATTGTTACGACGTGTTGACAACATTGTTACGACCTGTTGACAACATTGTTACGACGTGTTGACAACATTGTTACGACCTGTTGACAACATTGTTACGACCTGTTGACAACATTGTTACGACGTGTTGACAACGTTGTTACGACGTGTTGACAACATGCCTCGCCAAACATGAAAGCATTTTGTTTCAACTTTGAAACATTAAAATATTGGCATTCAACTCAATTCAGCGTTAGATATCGAGATATTTGGGTAATATTTCTCGTCAGTGTGTAAAGGAAAAAGCACTTGTGGAAGTTTCAAGCCTAGGCGTTTCATAGTCTCTACTAACTTTCCTTACGAAGAGCCTTCGCTTGAAACGTCGTGAAGTGTTTTTTTCTTTACAGATTGACGAGAAATATTACGCAAGGTTCCTTATTATAACTACACTGCTGCTCACGCTGAACCCCCAAAGGTCCCTAGTTTAAAAATAGTTATATTGTGGTGAACGAAATGTTAAGCAAGTTCTGTTGCTCGCACAAGCTGTTAAATCTCTGGAAAAATACTCCAAACGGGGCTTGAACCCCTCAACCTCCAGATTGCTAGTCTGACTAAGTGTTCTGTGATGACAATCGTTGCTTTCTTCTTTTCCAGTAATTCTGTGGACGATATGTTAGTAAGTCCAGTACATCAACCGCCAGCCATGATGGTGACTGCGGGCATGGTCAACGGTGCTGGGGTGAAAGGTCAAGACATCACGTGACACCAACATACCACAATTCCGAGAAATATAAAGTACATGTTGCCATCCATCACCAGCATACAAATATATTGCGAAATATCCGCTATGCATTAGGAAATTTGTCAAGTCATATATAACCATAATTTCTCAAGATATTTCTACGGGATCACTGTGATCTGGACCTACGTGTATTTTTCATTCAACCAACCATCCATAAAGTTATCTAGCATTATAGAAAACCTCTCAAGTAATTACCATCATTTGTCAAGATATTTCTATGAGATTGCTGCAATCTGATCCTTCATGTTCATTTAGACAACCATCCCATATTTTACCCACACGTTTATGTTTAATCCATATAATGGTAGAGGATAACTGTCCAGTTACTTACATATATCTTGGACTATAAATACATCAACAGGCGACCTTAGTGATAGCGTTAACGCACGTGATCCAGAAGCTAGAGAACAAGATTGGAGTTGATGCTCTTTCCTTGAAATTGATATTGTATTTTACTTCGAGTCAACACTGTTTTTCAATTGGGTTATTTTACATGAACGCCTACTTTTACATGCAAAAGATTAAAGGATGAAAATATTTAGATCCTTTCAGTTTTTACCAAACTACCCACTGTTTCAACAACCTCTATAGAAATGTGATATTTCTCTCGATGGATCACCAGCTATAATAAACCGTCATTGGTTGAAGATAGTAAGGCACCAAGAGAACCCTGCATGCCTGAGATATATGTAGCTGTCATTCGTACTGTATTGCAGGATGTCTCCATATTCATCTCTGGATTGTAAGAAGATAATTCCTCTGGAACCAATATTGTAACACATCTACGATGCTCTACCACAAGACACTTCTGCAAAATCTTGGTTGACTAGTGCACTACAATTGTTACTCTGGACGCTTTAAAAGATATAAAAGGAGAGCAATAGCGAAGAAAATGGGAAAGCAATGGTGTATTTTAAGTAACCGTGAATTTACCGTAAGTAAAATTTAAAATCTGAAAAATTCGCCATTTTCGAATTGGATTTGCTGTCCTGGGAAACCTAGATTCGCTAATGCAGTAGTGCTTTTGTTAATCATCCCCAGTGCATTCCACAGTGAGAGGTGATAAAGTCGAAGAACATAGAATAAAATATTGTTTAAAGTGGCTATCAAGTCCGTTCTGCTTATGTCATAGACACTGGGCGTGGTTTGTTTACATGTACTATTTCAACAACGAGTTCAAGTGGTTGACCACGGTATCAAGAAAGATTTATTGCTTTCGAGTATTTTGATACCGTGGTCAACCACGGAGAACGAGTTGTTGAAATAGTTTCTCAAATGAAAGACAATACTGTCGAAAAATCAATGAAGTGTAATAAAATATGCACAAGCGTGGTGGATTTTGCTTAATTAACATAAATGAAACACTAATGTTCGATGGTTTAACACTATACAATTACTTTATGGTTTCCGTTTTTGGATGGCCTGATCCAAACACGGGTTTCGACCAATCAGAGCACGCGTTATATACATGTTATTTTATAATAGTGTTTGATGCAGTGTTTTACCGGTGTATCAAAGCCCATTCACATGACGGAATGGAGCTTTCATAATGAATTATTAATGAGTTTGAGAAATTTTGTTTGAAACATGCTGAATAATGTTAAATTTTGCACAAACACCTACTTTATTACTATTTAACAATTAGTTACAGTTTTACTAAAAATAAATTATATATATTTTAGACAAGTACATGATAAACGTTATGTTTCGTATCTTATAAGCACGATAACGTCTTGAAGTAGTAGACTAAAGTAAAGTCAAGCATTTGGTCTTTGCTCTTAAAGCATATTCTAATTTACTTCGCTCAACCGCCGAAATCGCTCAAAATCTGGACAAATTTTGTTTGTCGTTTTGGGGCAAAATTTTCGCTTTAGCAGTTTAATTTTACCTTTCGCGATGTATTTTGAACGCGTAATGAGCTAATGTGTGGGCCCACAGATCGGAATTTCAATTTAATTATCTATTGTTTAACTGAAAATATGTAAACAAATCACGCACTTTAACATAATACATATAACTTATTTAATTGTAAACATAATTATTTCTATAAACAAACACTGAAGGAATTATACAAATTGAACAAAACTACGTTTACACGGTACTGGACGAGTTCCAAATCCACAATATCATGGTTTTGTGTGTGGAATCTTGCAAGTTTTGACATAGAAAATGTTGTCCGCATCTGACCACCATTCAATACGCTGTCAGAGAATGCGTCGTGGGTACATTGGGGATGATTGGTCTCTGTTTATCTGAGGTCTACTGCGACACTAGCAATTACCAAGCAATTCCAAAATGGCTACTAGAAATAAATATCTATGTATATACAAAACCAAGCTAATTCAATCCGTCAGGTTCGCTATACGAGTAATGATTAGCTTCTTAGTCGGGATGAAAGAGCTGCAATGTCTCGTATTTGCCAGGGGGGAGGGTTGTGTAAAAGAGCAGTTAAAGGTAACTATAGTAGGCAATCACAATTACGCATTTTGGAGTTAACTACTATTTTAACTATAGACCCATTGCACATGACGTCACATCGCCAGTGACGTATGCAACTAGAGGACAAATTAGCAATTATCTATGCATATTAAATATAAATTTTGTAAACAGAGCAAATTTGGTAAAACTTTAATACTTTTTAGTATTATTTTTTTTTTATTTAATACAATAATACTTTTTAGTATTATTATTTTTTTATTTAGGGGGCATCTGGAGGACACTTTGAGGATTTGTGACGTTAGTGCAATGGGTCTATAAAACGGGGGCGTAACTGCTGTGGGGGGGGGGGGGATTTGCCATATTGGTCAGGAATAAGAATAAAAGCTTTGAAGACCAGTTTGGGCAATTTGAAAAATTCGCTGATCATTAATACGACATTTTCTGACCGTCAGAATTCTGTAAAATCTTCCCCCAAAGTCCATGAAATGGCGTTTCAAAGACTTACATTCTACAATTTACGGCCCCTTTACGTTATGTCCTGACCACGCCCTTTCGTCGGGCAAAGCAATCCACACCCAAGCGACCCAAGTTACGGCCCTGACAGGCACCACCTATTGTCGTCAGCAGGCGGACAAAGGAATTGAAAACAAATATCCGAAGTAGACCCAATCTGTACGTACGTTTATGCCCTTTGCCACCCAATTCACATTTTCAGATTACCAAGCATTTAAATTATATATGTGAGTAAATTGGGTGGCATAAACACGCGTTAGTCGGTTAGGTCTATTTCTCCGTACTTGTCATGCATGATATTTTTATTCACGAAAATGTGTTTTAGTAAAATCCCATTGGAAAATATTTTAAGATTTGTTTAGTCATTTTGCCGTAAAAGCATGATGACTGAAGTATTTATTTTTCAAGAAGGTTTGGTGTGGATGAGATTTGCAGCTCTTTTCGTTTGGTAGCAACTCTCATCAAGGGACAACATTAAAATTGCGGTATTCGCGGGCACGATAAATACCGCCTGCTACCCAGACTACGAAATTTAAAGTTGCCGGCTGCATGTCTGCTGAAATTTCTTTTCATAATTTTGGCTACATTATTGAAAGATCAATTCATCTAAAAATAAAAGATTCAGTACTATCTAAAAAATTTACTTTAGAAGTCACCATAGGCTGATAGGCATAGACCCAGAGTTACTAGAACCATACAGTAGAATATTGGTAAAAATTTCTGTAGATTTGATTGTCTATATTGAATTATATGTAAATATGTAGGAAATGTTTGAATATTTGTACAGCAGTTCATACGTTGTTCTAGCTAGGCGTTTTGTAATAAATTCATGTCATAATTATGATGCCAACCACGAAATATAAACATGTTTTAACGATGAATTTCTTGTTCTTAACTTAGCCTTGCCTACCCTCACACGAAGTGGGACGAACTTAGCCTTAGCCGCAGTTTATCAGTTTTTGGCCGCATTTTATTCTCGTTGGCCTTCCGCGTAATACTCTTTTTTGTCCGCACGTCCGTACCGTGCTTTATTCTAACTCAAATAGATAACACATAATTGAATGACAAAGGTCAGTGTTTGGGTGTATATTTATGATCGGGTTTAATTTATGACTAAACAATCTGTTCAGACTCTTCATGTGGTTGAATTTCTCCAGAAGTTGCATTGACCCTTTGGTTTCAAGGCCAGATTCTCTACTTCGCCTCCTATGCCATTGCTGTAAATGTAACAAGTACTGTATCAAAGCGAAGCAAACAGCTAGCCTGTGCACAGATCGACCTTACACGTAATCTGTGCACAGGATAACAGTTAGCCAAGTATTGCGGAAGTGAAAGGCCAGGAATAGTTAGCCTTATCCGCAGGAATCTAAATAGAGGTGTCTTCGATGCCTGTGGGACCTGGAATTTTGAGAATTATCATGGGATGGGAGGATTATGAGGGATGAGAATTATCTTCCAACATTTACAGATGACCATTTTAGAGATGTCCCTCCAAGGCCAACACGGCAATAATCCCTGTTCCCCCATTATAAGTTATACTAGCCTCTCCCCTTTGCTTGCGACTTCGATGCTCGACGACCAGACTAGTAGAGGTCGACTTGGAGCAAGTCTAGCATGTTAGATGGCTGGCAAAATTTGGTTGTGTACTCAGGAACCCATGAGACAATCAGGGCCGTAGCGAAGGGTGTCGATTGCGTGGGGGGGGGAGGGGTTGATGGTCAAATTGCCGAGTATTAAATAAAAATAATTCAATTTGCCGAGTTTCCTGTTTATATATATAGAGATTAGACGATAGAATTTTAATATGTCACAACAAATCTGTTTCGTATGGCAAGCGAAGCCGCATGCCTGTGGCATTGCCACACTCTATATTTATTAAACTTTATATGCAACGATGCATCCATTGGTGGCTTCAGGCATTTTAACAATGGTGAAATGCTTTTCTTACACTAGATTAAATGTTCGCTCATTCGTGAAGTAAGGGATGGTAAGGATGGACCAAGAGTGATTTCATAAATTTCATAAACTAAAACTAGAAAAAATGAAAAAAAAAAATGCTGTGCGCACTTTTTATATAATAAGCCTGGTTTTGTTGCAAGCATGTCAATGTGGCGCATGTCCATGGCATACATATAACACACAAAAGAAAAATAGATTTGGCATTAGTGAAAATAACTTTGCCATGGCAGCTGCGACCAAATGGAAACGAGGCTCTAATAGTAAAATCAACTTTTGTTATAACATTTTTTGTAAACAACAAAAATATTAATTAGTACGTTGGTCACTGTGAAACAAGCAACATACTGACCGTCAAAACTGAACTAAATCTTTGGAATATTAGAATAATCATAATATATTAAAAATATACTGTATAATTTTAATATGCAATCTCTTTCAATATTAATTCTTAAAATATAATATATAGACTATATAGTTTATATACTATTATTATATGGCAAGTGCTAGTTCCTGTAGTTTACGCGATATGATTGGCTAATCAGCGGTCCGGAAAATCACGTAATGCCCCACAGGGCATTACGAAATTTTTAATGCCCTACAACAAAAACAAACCATATAATAAACTACTTATTTTATTACTTATGGTTGTGCCATATAATATACTACTTATTAACCTCAAATTAACGTTTGGTCTTTACGTTAAAATATTAAACCTCGGTCTAGCCGTATTGACCTCGCCATCGCTCGGTCAATACGGCAAGACCTCGCTTTCGGTTAATAAGTAGTTATTAAATACCTAGCTTCCATTGTCTTAATACACTTCCATTGTCAACATCTACTATCTTTTGTATTCTATATTCACAGTGCCTCTTTTCTCTTCTACATTCACAATCCACTATCCTCTTCTACATTCACAATCCACCATCCTCTTCTACATTCACAATTCCACTATCCTCTTCTACATTCACAATTCCACCATCCTCTTCTACATTCACAATTCCACTATCCTCTTCTACATTCACCATTCCACCATCCTCTTCTACATTCACCATTCCACTATCCTCTTCTACATTCACAATTCCACTATCCTCTTCTACATTCACCATTCCACCATCCTCTTCTACATTCACCATTCCACTATCCTCTTCTACATTCACCATTCCACCATCCTCTTCTACATTCACCATTCCACTATCCTCTTCTACATTCACCATTCCACTATC
The DNA here is from genome assembly GCA_016169945.1 of Trachythela sp. YZ-2020. NCBI lineage: Eukaryota > Metazoa > Cnidaria > Anthozoa > Malacalcyonacea > Clavulariidae > Trachythela > Trachythela sp. YZ-2020. Next base: position 7,225,842 of record JADLSH010000369.1, read on the forward strand.
CTCTTCTACATTCACCATTCCACTATCCTCTTCTACATTCACAATTCCACCATCCTCTTCTACATTCACAATTCCACCATCCTCTTCTACATTCACCATTCCACCATCCTCTTCTACATTCACCATTCCACCATCCTCTTCTACATTCACCATTCCACTATCCTCTTCTACATTCACAATTCCACTATCCTCTTCTACATTCACAATTCCACTATCCTCTTCTACATTCACCATTCCACTATCCTCTTCTACATTCACAATTCCACCATCCTCTTCTACATTCACAATTCCACTATCCTCTTCTACATTCACAATTCCACTATCCTCTTCTACATTCACCATTCCACCATCCTCTTCTACATTCACAATTCCACTATCCTCTTCTACATTCACAATTCCACCATCCTCTTCTACATTCACCATTCCACTATCCTCTTCTACATTCACCATTCCACCATCCTCTTCTACATTCACCATTCCACTATCCTCTTCTACATTCACAATTCCACTATCCTCTTCTACATTCACCATTCCACTATCCTCTTCTACATTCACAATTCCACCATCCTCTTCTACATTCACAATTCCACCATCCTCTTCTACATTCACAATTCCACTATCCTCTTCTACATTCACAATTCCACTATCCTCTTCTACATTCACCATTCCACTATCCTCTTCTACATTCACAATTCCACTATCCTCTTCTACATTCACCATTCCACTATCCTCTTCTACATTCACAATTCCACTATCCTCTTCTACATTCACAATTCCACTATCCTCTTCTACATTCACAATTCCACTATCCTCTTCTACATTCACAATTCCACTATCCTCTTCTACATTCACCATTCCACTATCCTCTTCTACATTCACAATTCCACCATCCTCTTCTACATTCACCATTCCACTATCCTCTTCTACATTCACCATTCCACTATCCTCTTCTACATTCACAATTCCACCATCCTCTTCTACATTCACCATTCCACTATCCTCTTCTACATTCACCATTCCACCATCCTCTTCTACATTCACAATTCCACCATCCTCTTCTACATTCACCATTCCACTATCCTCTTCTACATTCACCATTCCACTATCCTCTTCTACATTCACCATTCCACTATCCTCTTCTACATTCACAATTCCACTATCCTCTTCTACATTCACCATTCCACTATCCTCTTCTACATTCACCATTCCACTATCCTCTTCTACATTCACAATTCCACTATCCTCTTCTACATTCACCATTCTCTTCTACATTCACAATTCCACTATCCTCTTCTACATTCACCATTCCACCATCCTCTTCTACATTCACCATTCCACTATCCTCTTCTACATTCACCATTCCACTATCCTCTTCTACATTCACAATTCCACTATCTTCTTTTACATTCACCATTCCACTATCCTCTTCTACATTCACAATTCCACTATCCTCTTCTACATTCACAATTCCACTATCCTCTTCTACATTCACCATTCCACTATCCTCTTCTACATTCACCATTCCACTATCCTCTTCTACATTCACAATTCCACCATCCTCTTCTACATTCACCATTCCACTATCCTCTTCTACATTCACCATTCCACCATCCTCTTCTACATTCACAATTCCACCATCCTCTTCTACATTCACCATTCCACTATCCTCTTCTACATTCACCATTCCACTATCCTCTTCTACATTCACCATTCCACCATCCTCTTCTACATTCACCATTTCACCATCCTCTTCTACATTCACCATTCCACTATCCTCTTCTACATTCACAATTCCACTATCCTCTTCTACATTCACCATTCTACCATCCTCTTCTACATTCACAATTCCACTATCCTCTTCTACATTCACAATTCCACTATCCTCTTCTACATTCACCATTCCACCATCCTCTTCTACATTCACAATTCCACCATCCTCTTCTACATTCACCATTCCACTATCCTCTTCTACATTCACCATTCCACCATCCTCTTCTACATTCACCATTCCACTATCCTCTTCTACATTCACAATTCCACTATCCTCTTCTACATTCACCATTCTCTTCTACATTCACAATTCCACTATCCTCTTCTACATTCACCATTCCACCATTCTCTTCTACATTCACCATTCCACTATCCTCTTCTACATTCACAATTCCATCCTCTTCTACATTCACCATTCCACTATCCTCTTCTACATTCACCATTCCACTATCCTCTTCTACATTCACCATTCCACCATCCTCTTCTACATTCACAATTCCACTATCCTCTTCTACATTCACAATTCCACTATCCTCTTCTACATTCACCATTCCACCATCCTCTTCTACATTCACAATTCCACTATCCTCTTCTACATTCACCATTCCACTATCCTCTTCTACATTCACAATTCCACTATCCTCTTCTACATTCACCATTCCACTATCCTCTTCTACATTCACCATTCCACTATCCTCTTCTACATTCACCATTCCACTATCCTCTTCTACATTCACCATTCCACTATCCTCTTCTACATTCACAATTCCACTATCCTCTTCTACATTCACCATTCCACTATCCTCTTCTACATTCACCATTCCACTATCCTCTTCTACATTCACAATTCCACTATCCTCTTCTACATTCACAATTCCACTATCCTCTTCTACATTCACAATTCCACTATCCTCTTCTACATTCACAATTCCACTATCCTCTTCTACATTCACCATTCCACTATCCTCTTCTACATTCACAATTCCACTATCCTCTTCTACATTCACAATTCCACTATCCTCTTCTACATTCACCATTCCACTATCCTCTTCTACATTCACAATTCCACTATCCTCTTCTACATTCACAATTCCACTATCCTCTTCTACATTCACAATTCCACTATCCTCTTCTACATTCACCATTCCACCATCCTCTTCTACATTCACCATTCCACTATCCTCTTCTACATTCACAATTCCACTATCCTCTTCTACATTCACAATTCCACTATCCTCTTCTACATTCACAATTCCACTATCCTCTTCTACATTCACAATTCCACTATCCTCTTCTACATTCACCAATTCCACTATCCTCTTCTACATTCACAATTCCACTATCTTCTTTTACATTCACCATTCCACTATCCTCTTCTACATTCACAATTCCACTATCCTCTTCTACATTCACCATTCCACTATCCTCTTCTACATTCACAATTCCACTATCCTCTTCTACATTCACAATTCTACATTCACAATTCCACTCCATCCTCTTCTACATTCACAATTCTACCATCCTCTTCTACATTCACAATTCCACTATCCTCTTCTACATTCACAATTCCACCATCATTGTATAGTTGTATTGGCTAAAAAAATTTGCATACAAGGTAACATATCCATAAAAAATGCATACACAGCTGACAACTTGAAAAAGAACTGCAAACATGAACAAAATACTCCCCCCCCATCACTTTTCTAATGGTCCATCCCTAAGCACATCCAGGACCTCGCAAAACTTCTTGCTGTAATATACTTACAGTGATAACACAACTGCTGTCTGCGCTTGTTCGTCCAGACGTCTAGGCGCTCGTCTTGGGCGATGGTGTCGGGTGAAATCAGCCTCTGCGTCAATCCCAACATTTTCGGCAAAGATTGTGGATGCAACAAATGCTCTGAAGACGCCTGTGTACGAGGTAGATATTTCCACCAAAATGCTGTGTATGTTTATAATTAATCGCGTAATATTGTCAAACATTTATTGCTCTGATCACACGATTTTCCTCACTCTACGCTTTCCCACTGCCTGCCTAATCCGAATATCATTGCTCATCTTCACAATTTTGACGATTACACAATTTGCCGACTGGTGTACTTTTATTGGGGGGGTTGAGCACCCCCCCCCCCCCCCACACACACACACACACACACAGACACACACAGACACACACACCCTCTCCCGCTCGCTACGGCCCTGCCATGAGTGGTTTCTACGGGGGGAAGCTTAATGGTACATTTTTTGTGGCTCGACCAACGACAGTAAATGTGTTGCAAACTCTGTGTCAGTCTTGTAGTTATTCAATTTGTTAGTTCTTCCCATTTCTTGTACGCAGTCTTTTCTATAGTTACCCTTCGATGATTGGCTTCCATTTTTTGTTGTTAATTCTTCTTTTCTCAGCTTCTGTGCTTAATTTTTCGCCAGTGCAATCGACGAAATCGATGATCGATGAAAATCGATACCAATAGATATCAAGTAATCAATATGCAATCGATAACCCTGATGTTTTTGGTATCGATTGGTATCAATTTCAATACTAATTGATGATTGATTGGCATTGATTTTCGATGCTAATCCATAGTTTGAATTCAAGTCGAAATTCGCGAACGGGCAATAGTAACCAGCTAATTACAGGATTTCTCGATTGTGGACAGAATAAGACAGCACAAGACAGCATGCTCTCTAGACAACTTGTCTATTTCTTTTGGTACCTACAGCGGCAACCTCCTGAACATAGACTACTTTTTGGGCTATGCTGGAACTATTGTGGAGGAGAGTCGATAAACCAACAAATATGATAAATTTGAGTGTCAATAACAATCGATGGAATCGATAACAATCAATTAAGTTAACACATCGATTAAGATTAACGATTGGTTATCGATTGACCAATACTAATCGATATCGATTAATATATTATATCGATTGGTTTTCCGATTGGACTTGGGTGAGACATATGGTCGCCCGCTTCCTGGCCGTTTACCACCATATTCTATATTTCCTTCCTTTATACTGGATAGGACATATAAGATTATAAGCGGCCTGGGCAAAACGCATTGACAGATTTGAAGATTACAGTAATTTGAGAGCTAATTTGACATAAGATTTTTGTTGGAGGTTTCACTTGTATGTGCCCGGATTTAGGGAGTTCTTATCGTGTTGGTGATATAGGCGGGCTGATAAGCCGAACAGGCCGTTTTTGTGTTTTTGAGGAATTTGAGCTATTAAATTATATAAAAAGAAAAACCTCATATAAAATTTTTAACTTGTATTTTCGTATTATTTACGAAAAGGTTAACTCAGCACTGAATATTGAAGTAAGTTTCTTATACGAAGAAAAACATTTGTGTGAAGGAAAAAGGTGTTAGCCCCATGAGAGATTTGAACTCTCGACCCCTGGTTTACAAGACCAGTGCTCTAACCCCTGAGCTAATGAGGCTCAACTGCTCAAGAGCGATAAATATATTTATTTAAAACAATACGTTTAGTGTCGCCTGACAAGAAAAGATTGTGAACCAAATTTCACGAAATGTATTTAAAATCTAAAAATCTTCGCCGGCGAATTTCTAGTAAAAATCCACGTACCACGTTTGTTACTTTGTTGTGAGGTGGATTTAAAAATTCTCCCAAAGTCGTGAGCACAATATTATGTAATGTGTTAAATGATTTTGAAGGTTTCCCCCCGATATGATATTTTACATGCCCCCCTTCTTCAGAAATCTCTGCACGGGAATACAGGATATATGGTTGAGCGAACCAATATGTCCAGGAATTCGAAAGATGAATATTCATCAAAAACAAAACGAGAAGAGATATCTGCTGAAGAAATAAGTAAAACACTTGATAAATTTGGTTCTGGGCCTCCATACGAAGAATTTCAGACAAGGGCAAGTAGGCGACGAGGTACTGTTAAGGCTTTGAATGAATCATTTTGTCTTTCACAATGGGAATATTGGTTGTTTACTTGTTTGATATAAAAACACATAATTCCTGTTCAGTCGAATACAATAATGCTGGAAACCAGTATAAAATATACTGGTTGAATTATAATCATTTACAAATGTTTATTATATCTATATTTTATACAAAGTATAATTAATAGTGAATGATAAAATATTGAAGCCAAATTCACATTTCCTGCATATATCCGTGTTTACACAATTGATGTGATTTGTTAGGCTCATTTCAGATCTACTTTTGTGATGTGTCACAATATGTGGTATTGACACTCCGGTCTTAGAATTGTCTTAATCAGGGGTGATCTATTAAAGTCTCACTGTAGTATACAGGGATTTTAACATTTCTTGAGTGTTAAAATCCCGGCTTTAAAATATTGTCCATTTTTTAAAATGCCCGGCTTGGCAGGCCGAACATATAGCTTTCCATAGTCTAGCTTTCCATCTAGTCAAAGGTGTTAGTAGACAGAATACTCGAGCGAAAAATGCAACTTAGGCCCTCTGGCAGGAAATGAACTTGCGGCCCTGTGTTTCTGGTGCAGTGCTCTAACCAACTGAGCTGCTGAGCATTAACCGCAAGTTCCCTATGGATAAATATCAAGAATTTTCTCTGCATTATTCACAACTGCTCCTGGCTAGGTCTAAAAATGTATATAAATTTCCGTTTGAGTATTCCATCGACTAACACCTACTATTAATCCTATTGAACGAGATGCCGAGAAAATCTTGATATTTACCCATACACGATACACTGGCATCACTCCCATCTTATATACCGAACTTGCGGTTAATGCTCAGCAACTGGACTCTGTAGCTCAGTTGGTTAGAGCGCTGCAGCGGAATCGCAGGGTCGCAGCTTCAATTCCTGCCAGAGGGCCTCAGTTACATTTTCCTATATGTAACATATAAACTTAAGAAACCAGAATTGAAAATCTGTATTTAAGATATTTTGGGATTTCATGTTTGTACATTTTCATGATTTTCAGATTTCCTCGCATTTGTCACTGGTGCAGTGGCAAAGCTAGCTGTGGCAATTGGTCATGCTAAGCTAATAAATGTGCACTTAGATAGTCTATTAAAGACAATACTATAGGTTTGAATAATTTACTAGATACTTTACTAGATGACCAGTTGCTATGGATCGCCAAATTGCACCAGTGACCTTTCAGTTTCAAATTTCAGTTTTCCTGTAAGTAATGAGTAAAATAGGATCAATATAAGGGGCTATAAGGGGATAAGAGGATCAATATAAGGGGCACATTAGGCTGTGTTGCCATTTAATGGGTTGAGTTCACATGAGATATGGGCTGATAGTGTCTTTAACCCATTATCATGTACAAGGCACACTAATGCACTGCATGCACCGTCCATAAGGTTAAGAGGAATGGGGCAAGATTTGCTACAGATCGACATTTGGAACATTATGTGGTTTCAGTAAGCATAATGGGCCAGCAGATAGTGGTCAACTTCAGATCTGTTGACACTTATAGGAAGTAAATCAAACTACATTTCTCATTTATGTATTTTCTCACTCTGATAACTGTCAGTTGACCACCATCTGATGTGTGGTAATGCTTAGTGAAACCCACCTATAATCAGTGCCTGTAACAGCCAACACATCGCCATTTATGGTTGTCTACTAATGTGTTATAATTAATGTTTTGGCAAAAAGCATTGGACTTATCTGCTGACAACACTCACTCTCTTATGAATGGCATTCACTTAAAACATTTGAATATATTCATTTCTTGTTCGTACTTTTGTAATTTGTGTCTTCTATGTATTATAGATGACAATATGGTTGATCCTTTAAGTGCAAAACTTGGGGAGTTTGATATCAATGATCCAGCAAATATGACATCGAATGGGAATATTGACAGACAAGATGAATCCAATAATCAGAACTTATATGTACCTGCTGTAACAAAAGAAATTTTAGAGTAAGTGCAAAACTTTACAATAGAAGGTACACAGCAATTTCATGGACTCAAACTCATGATCATGATCAGAATACACCTGAGTGTCTGTAGTAAATTTGAGTTAATTGTTTTCATTACAGAGGTTTTTTAAAGAAAGTATGTAATTAATAGGTATCTGTATTAGAGAGGGGTCTGTAATGAGAGTTTCAACTGTATACTGTTAAGCAATGTAGCTTCATGTGCATATGAAACAATTTAGCATTGCAAAAATGCAAATGTCATTAATATAATTATATAAACAACTTGTAGATCCAGGCAACCGGGCTCATCTGTCACACTGGGGGTACATCTTTTAAAAGCAATATATAGTGTCATAGTAAACAGAATATAGACATGAACACGTCTTTCCTTGAGTTTTTGGCAGCCGTGTTGGATGGCATCTACCTGCCATGTGGATCATATGAATTATGTTCATGCTTGTGTAAACGATATTGAATGACATAATATTTTATGATAACGTAATATATCAAGACACTGTGCATAATACTAGATAATATGCTGAGGATTAATTACTGGATTAGTATGTACCATGACCTGATGACGAAATTATTGATCTATAATCTATATGCTAATATGGTCAGAAAGACAAATGTTTTTTTTGGTGCAGAGATATTCAATAGATGTAGTATGTGATATGTGTGCAAATAAAACTAAGTATTCATAAAAGAAGGTTACCAGTGTTTCGTGTACCCTGTGACACGGGCCTCTGAATTCAGGTCGACCGACCTGATTTTTCTCTAATTTGGAGGCCTGGTGACAATGTCAGCAATCAACAGATGTAGGCAAAAGCAGGGGCGAATCCAGGCTCATCTGACAGAGGGGGTGCACCCTTCCGCTGTCACAGTGATTTGTGTTTCCCTGTGAAATCTGTTTCCCCTCGGAACAAAATTCCCTATGATGACCGGAACTTAATGCCTATTGCAGTATGGGTTTGTGTATAGATATGGTGTGAACGGGCCTTTAAAAACGCGCAAATTACTAAAAACGAATTTTTATATTGAGACAACTGAGCGATTGTTTTTGAATGACGTTTACGATGCAAAAACCTTAATAGCAGGGCTATATTCGCGTTTTCCGCAGAGAAGGTATGGACTGGCTGGCTTTCTCTCACGTTGTGATAACATAATATGTTGTCTCAGGTAGGAGATAACATACCTTCATACTCATTATGTTTGTCATGTTTGTTATGTATATCGTTGTGTTTCGCGCACGAATATAACCCTAACCCTATATTAAGCGAGGGTATAAACCAGAACTACCAGAAATGTATTCAATAAGGTAAATACTAGCTTGTCTTGTTTGCTTGCCCCAACGCGATATTTCCCTTCTACAAGAAACGTTTTAAAGCTCGTCGTATTTTTCTTCATTCATGATCGAAAATTTGGTTAACGCACATGGAACATTATGCCGGTAATGCAATAGGTATTAAGTTCATATCATCATAGGGAATTTTGTTCCGAGGGGAAACAGATTTCACGGGGAAACACAAATCACTGTGACACCGCCACCAGCGCAAATTATGTCAAAGATGCCATAGATCGTGAAAATTTCAGTATGAACTCGTGGATGCGCACCTCCCCTGCACCCCCCAGTAGATCCGCCTATATCAGGTTACAAAAGCCAAAGATCTTTAAACCAAAAGCTGAGAGCTGTTTGTAAATAGAAGCTCACCGAACAAAATTTAAGCAATCAACGATATAAAATGAAAGAGCTATTGAAAGAGCAATAACATTATCTGCATTCAAATTGCTATGTTAAACATTGAAAGTAAGGAAAGTGATGAACTGACAGCCAGGACATTTAAGGAAACAAGACTTTTTGTCATGAAGTATAACTATAGTTACCAAAGATATCTTCAGTTGCAGCCCTATTTATATTGATTGCTGCACTATTGCTGCAATGCTGAAAATTAGTGATATGAAAACTAATCATTGTAATGCAGGTATTATAGAAAAATAATATTTGATCTCTTTGTCTGGTCTTGTTGTTGATTGGTCAAACATTCTTTCAGATATCTCGAATAACAAATTTACCAGGGAAGTAATGCTGTCTGTTAGGCTAGACACACGTACGCATTGCGTACCTCCGGACATTGGTGACGAAATGTGACGTCTTGGAGAACGCTGTAAAGCAGGCTAATCCCACGATACTGTCCATGATCAAGGATGTAGTAGAGGTAGCCCCAGCCAAGTGCATATAACATCCAAGACAAACTTTCCATGCCAAAGATTTTACCGAGGCAAGAAAATGTGAAAATTGCTTAGCGGTTTATAAGACCTGTTTTCTTGATAAGTACATTTCCCAATCTTACAAAATATATTGCAGTGACGTTCACGTCGTAGCATAGATCTTATTAACTTACTTAAACTCTTTGACGATATTGTAACTTTTCTAAAGTTAAACACGCACAGCACCCAATGAAGACGGATTGGCTTATAATATATTTTTAAGCAAAAACAAATACATGTCCCATATACCTTAGATTTAAAGGGATCTTCAATAAAAGAAATAAAATAACTTTAATGATTATTGACATTGCTTGATGTATTTTTACCAGATACCCAAAGTTCATCCAGTGGCATAGACAACAGGGATTACAGCATAATCTCTCCTCTTACGGACACCGATCATACGACAATTTACATTGTTCCTGCATACATAATTCTCATATTTCTATTCTTAGTGAATTTGTGTCTACTCCCATGCAGTTTCTCGTCACTTGGTTATTGTATTCTTGGCAAATCAACCAATATATAGTAATGTTTAAATTAACTAATGATTCCAGTTGCGGATGGACAGCCAAAAATCAACAAAGAGATATTCTAAGATTTCCATTAAAGTACCTTTTGACGAGAGTTCACCCCTCTAGCCCTATCATCGTTATGTCTTATGGCGCATGCCTGTAGATTTTATTTTTGTGGAGGTAACCAATCATCGAATCGAGCTAGGCTATTAGCGACTTGTGGCAGTAGTGTGTGGTAATCTAGTGCACATACAGTAATTGAAATTCTGCATTACAAAATACAAATTTGGAGATGCTGACTCACGTCTGACTGTCAAATCTGCTCATGACTGATGAGTTTTGGAGTTGTTAACCAGTAACTCCAGGTTTGGATAACTAGCCCTTAGTACTTGGCCTTGGCCTTGGCCTTGGCATGTAACTCTAGAACTCTTAATTCAACTATACGCTTTGAAGCGCACATTTTGAATTTGGAGTTTATGGAGGTAGCGTCGCTCCATGGCTCGTTAACTTCTGCAGCCATGTTATGGCGTTTCTGCTTGTACCATATTGTCTTATGTTTGTATAGTTGTTTGTAGTATAATACCACTGATATATTATACTTCCTTAATCAACTATAGTTATGCAGTAATAAGTAAATTGAAAGAACTCCACAAATACGAACCATAGAAAGGCACAATGAACCATGAAAACGAATATTGACAAAATAGAAAATAATAGGAATTCTTTTGTATTCGACAATATATGTTATTATTTTATGCTGATATGTGATTTTTTAATTTCCAAAATAAACTTTGGGATTCGTTTGAGAAAAGTTTTTCTATATGCAGCATGTTTCGATTAAAATGTCCAAAAGCTAAAAACCTTTTGTCGTACCACTCAATTAGACCGGCACTGTATTCTAGAATTATATGGCTTTTAAAGTACTATCTTTACTGCAAAGAACAAATGAGGGTTGTTTCGTGTGTGCCTAAAAGATATAAACAAAATCTCGACGTTTCGAGCTAAAGCCCTTCGTCAGGAGAAATTAGTCTACTAATTTCTCCTGACGAAGGGCTTTAGCTCGAAACGTCGAGATTTTGTTTATATCTTTTAGGCACACGCGAAACAACCCTCATTTGTTCTTATGTGTCCGTGGCCGTTGCTGAATTAAAGTCTACGATATCTGTACTGCAAGGTGTTTACAAACCTCTAATTAGTTAGATATGGAATTTCGTAAATATGAATACAACTGTTGTTAAGCCAACGGGTTGAAGTTCATATGTACACTCAGGTTGAAATATTTCCAGGAAATCTTACATTCACTTATCTTACTTAGGTGTGAATGGCTGGTACTGTTTGGTACTGGGAACTACAAAAATGAAGTGAGTTATTTATCGTCATTTTAGTAAAGCAGTAAAGTAACAGTCCAATTTGGTGCAGTCATTGTTAACTTTCAGTGCCACACTGTATTTGAAATGTCTGTGTATTTGATAAATCGCAAAGCCGTGGTGCACATACACTGTCTTCTCATCAAGGTCTGCATGTGAATGTTTTAAAGTTGTAAAATACAGCATATTAAAGTTCGAATTATCGTACACCACAAGAAAAGTCTACGAGCCCCTCAGCCTATACATTAGACACTAAGAAAGTGTCCAACACAGTGTTTTCTCTCTATATGTTTTATAGTCCGATCTGCACCCAAACTATCAAACATAACATGAACAATCGTCAAACTACAATCTTGGTTTAGCCTTCTTTTAAGAGTATTTATATTGTCCACATTTCTGATAATGGGACATATTACTACATTTATTTACTTCCTGTTGTTTCGAAACGAAAAATGCCCCACCCCTCTTGTTCAATGTCATAACGACACAATATTGAACTAGGTGGTAGGGAGAGGGGTGGATGCTTTTTCTAAATGTATTTCTCTGAACGTCCCAAAGTGCAACATTTTGTTATAGATCCCCATTAGATCGTAGGGTCAACTCCAAACAAATTATTTTTCTGTGATTTGAAACTTTTCATAATCCTACAGTTGAATATTTGTTGCAGTTGCGAAATCTTGCTCTGACTGGCAGATTACGGGATTGTTGTAGATTTCGTGGTGTTTGTTGGCGAGTGAGTATTAAACAATATGCTTACTGTAGTTCCTAACATCTTTGTCACATTGCTGTGCAAGATCAGTTCATGCATGTGCACGTAAATAATTACATTTAACCCCGCCATGATAAAGATACATTTGAACAAAAGGAATTGACACAGTTGTTGTATTTTATTATGGTTCACTTTTTACAAAATTAAATGAAAATGTGTTTCTTCAATCTGAAAAGAGAACTTCATCTCCTACATTCATCTTCGACGTAAGATTCAGAATGTAGATACAGTACATTCTTGGAAACCGTTAATTGTTATTGATTCTCATTGGTCTGGAATATATGAGCAGATGGATCAAACATTTCAAGCGAAGGCCCTTCGTCATGGTTCTCTGCTTTTCATTCTCGAGAGAACCAACAACAACGGTTAAGATAAGATAAGAAACTTTATTTAAAGAGGGTGACAAAACCTGGTTAGCAAAAGCTAATCTTACCCAGGGCCCTCTATCAATTAAATAAATCAACTATTATATATTACTATAGCTACTAAATTATTAAGAAGTAATTACAATGAACTAAAGTGAAAACCAAATTACAAAATAATTTAAAAAGTGCTAAAAAATGTTTTGATAAATAGTTTCTTAAAATTTTGAACTGATATACCACTTAAATTGTTTGTTTTGTTTATGAAATTGTATAACAAGACTCCCTGGTATCGCAGCCTTTGTTTAGTTCATTTTAACCTAACTGCTGGTACTTGCATGTCTTTACGTGCACACGCCCTAATGTTCATTCTGTTCTCTGTTGACATCGTTGAAAACATATCGACAATTATTTAGAGCTTTGATAACCATTGTTAAAATTCTAAAATCCAGTCGGTCTTTGAGAGGTTTTCCTATATTTGTACCACAATCGCAACGTTAAAACGCAAAGTTAAAGATTTATTCCAATTTAATGACTTGTTGTCTCTATACAGTATCAAACAAAGTACAGTTTCGTAGACTTCACGTTTCATACGACTAAATGCATAATATATACGTTGTATAAAACATTTTTTCAACGTAAAACTTCCTAGCCACCCTTTTTCTCTTTTCTTTAGATATTCCTGGGCTGTCTTCCAGATGATGTAAGTCAATGGTTAGAGACTATGCGTGAATCACGAAGTAAATATGACAATCTTAAATCTATGGTATGTTTATTAATGATCTGGCGGTTGAGTTGTGTAAAACTACCTGAAAAATACAATAAAACTTCGACGTTTCTAGCGAAGGCCCTTCGTCTGGAAGTTAGTAGAGTGGGTCGGGGAAAAACATAAACAGTTATGCTTGCCATCAGCAGATATTTTACATCTCACCTCATCTCATACTTAGTTCTTTAATTTCTCACTTTCTTGTTTTGTTCGCTTCTCCTTACATGCTAATATATTTTGTAATGTGATTTCCATATTTTGTTTATAGTTTATTTTGATTAAATCCGTCTGATTGGTTTATTTTTTATCACGTGATCGTTTTTGTATTCACTATAAAAGCACATGTTTTTCCCCGACCCACCCTCCTAACTTCCAGGCGAAGGGCCTTCGCTCGAAACGTCGAAGTTCTTATTGTATTTTTCAGGTAGTCTTACCCAACTCAACCGCCGAATCTTGTTATACTCTACCCACACTGGCACCGCACGTTCAAGTTATTATTGATCTGTTTTTCTCTGAGTATGGTGGTTACTGTATATACAGAGAGAACAAGTAGAGAGCTCATTCACTGTAGCTCAATATTTGCCTTAAAGATTAGTTTGTTTTTGCTTGAACAGTTGTTTAATCTCAGGAAAACATCCTGATCCCCAGGAAATCGATAACCTAACCGTCTGACGCTCTGTCTGTTGAGCTAATGGAACTGAATGACAAGCTGAGTAAGTGCATGATGTTAGTCTGGTATGTACATGTTAATCTATAAGTCGCTATATCTGTCACAATGTTTCCTTGGACTCATGACTTTTTGCTGAGCTTTAACAGCGTGAACTTGAAAGCTAAAAACAAACAAATGAGTGTACTTGCTAACTATCAAGCTGCAAGTAGAACAACATAGCAACAAATATTGATACTATTTTGCACTATTTTTTCAGTTTCTTGTAGATCCATATTCTTCTATATCTGAGAAAGAAAATGTTCAAGTTTTCAATCCCCTGTCTCAAGAAAGTGATGTAAGTAATACTGCATGGCTGGTGTCACCCAATGACAATGTTTAAACACGGAGAAGATTATAATATTAGATGACGTTACTCCGAGTGGATCCACACCCGGCAAGCTGAAATATTGCTTGACCGCGGTGGGAATGGAACCAATGATCTTTGAATTTGATCCCCACCGCGGTCAAGCAATTTCTCAGCTTCCCCGGTGTGGAACCACTATAGGAGTAGTTTCATCTAATATCATTTAAGAAGGTTGTTGAAAATCAAGGTTCTTAAATAGCTTTCGAGGTGTGGAAAATGCTAATGAGACATGTCGCTTCCGAGTGTATGATAGCTTGGATATATCTCTTCCTCTGATATCCAAACACCGATACGGTATTGATTTTGTTTTGTTTTTGGCTGAT
Organism: Trachythela sp. YZ-2020; assembly: GCA_016169945.1. NCBI lineage: Eukaryota > Metazoa > Cnidaria > Anthozoa > Malacalcyonacea > Clavulariidae > Trachythela > Trachythela sp. YZ-2020. Next base: position 7,240,953 of record JADLSH010000369.1, read on the forward strand.
TAATTATTAATGATTTGAGAAATTTTTCAGAGTCCATGGAGTCAGTATTTTGAAGACAAGAAGTTGAATGATTTAATACTCCAAGATCTAGATAGACTGTAAGTTACTTTATTATCTTGAAGATCTAAAGATCCTTTTTCACAAAAATCTACGTTCTATATGTTACTTTATTATTGCATAACTGTTAACCGCCCTATAAATTGAAAATAGATTATTTTCAATTCCAGCTTTCCTGGTATGCATTATTTTCAGTCAAAGAAAATAAAGTAAGTTAGTAACGTGCAAGTGTTTCGAATCTTTGACAATTATATATATATATATATAATATGCACGCATGTCTGGATGCGCATGTGTCCGAGTATTGTACCATGACATGAGCAAGAGTATGGTGTATAAATACGAAGTCACTCGCATCTAGACTGCGTTACAAATTGCACTGACGAGCCGTTGAACGGCGAAACATGCATGTCATTCAGTTTGTGTTGTTCGCTTGGTCAGAGTGCTCAACACACAGATTGTGGAGCGAAATATATATAATGTATACAAGAATGTAGCTATAAGAAAAATAAGAGAGCTTTTTTTTTACTTTTCTTGCCATTCTTGTTATATATTATATATATTTTCTGCTCTTTATATAGTATATATATATATATATATATATATATATATAATAAATGTAAAGAGAGTTTCGACTATCTTTGGCTGCCTGGTATACTTTCTGAACAAGTTGAACACGATTAAGATAAGATAACTTCGGAGATTCTCTGAGATAGCGCTATCTAAAGGATCAAATGCACTGGGAAAATGCGTCTTTGTCTTAACAATAAACAATACACCTCAAGCAATACCTGACAGACATTTTCTGCCATAATATACGCTAAAGAGGTACGTTATTATCATATCTGACTTCAGGCTTTATTTTTGACACAAATAATAATCAATCTAATTTTATTTCCAGATTAGTGAATACCACATCTAAGACATTAGGACTACCCTATTCGCATTTACTCAAACATATTAAATAATAGATAATTCAAACGCATTTGAAGTTGAAGAGTACCAAAAGGGAAACTTCATTAAAACGATTTCGTATATATATATTTATAGTTTACAATATGTATATATTTTAGGGATATTTTGTTGCACATTTTGTTTTGCTACGCCAGAATGAATCCTAATGTCGGTTATAAGCAGGTAGGTTTAACCAGAGAGAAAACCTTTATGGTACCCATGATTGTTACTTAATAGTTTTATAGAAGGATAATAGATCAACTGAAAGATAATAGATCAACTGAAAGATAATATATCAACTGAAAGATAATAGATCAACTGAAAGATAATGGATCAACTGAAAGATAATGGATCAACTGAAAGATAATATATCAACTGAAAGATAATAGATCAACTGAAAGATAATATATCAACTGAAAGATAATAGATCAACTGAAAGATAATAGATCAACTGAAAGATAATAGATCAACTGAAAGATAATAGATCAACTGAAAGATAATAGATCAACTGAAAGATAATAGATCAACTGAAAGATAATAGATCAACTGAAAGATAATAGATCAACTGAAAGATAATAGATCAACTGAAAGATAATAGATCAACTGAAAGATAATAGATCAACTGAAAGATAATAGATCAACTGAAAGATAATAGATCAACTGAAAGATAATAGATCAACTGAAAGATAATAGATCAACTGAAAGATAATAGATCAACTGAAAGATAATAGATCAACTGAAAGATAATAGATCAACTGAAAGATAATAGATCAACTGAAAGATAATAGATCAACTGAAAGATAATAGATCAACTGAAAGATAATAGATCAACTGAAAGATAATGGATCAACTGAAAGATAATAGATCAACTGAAAGATAATAGATCAACTGAAGATATATCAAGATCAACTGAAGAGATAAATGGATCAAAATAGAAGATCACGAAGATAATATCAATAGAAAGATAGCTGAAGATAATAGATCAACTGAAAGATAATAGATCAACTGAAAGATAATAGATCAACTGAAAGATAATAGATCAACTGAAAGATAATAGATCAACTGAAAGATAATAGATCAACTGAAAGATAATAGATCAACTGAAAGATAATAGATCAACTGAAAGATAATAGATCAACTGAAAGATAATAGATCAACTGAAAGATAATAGATCAACTGAAAGATAATAGATCAACTGAAAGATAATAGATCAACTGAAAGATAATGGATCAACTGAAAGATAATAGATCAACTGAAAGATAATAGATCAACTGAAAGATAATAGATCAACTGAAAGATAATAGATCAACTGAAAGATAATAGATCAACTGAAAGATAATAGATCAACTGAAAGATAATAGATCAACTGAAAGATAATGGATCAACTGAAAGATAATGGATCAACTGAAAGATAATAGATCAACTGAAAGATAATAGATCAACTGAAAGATAATAGATCAACTGAAAGGTTTTGGGTCTTTGAAGCGCGACAGAAAGAGATTTACACACCTATTGACATGATCCGTGATCTATACAGAACGAAGCAGACGTGATCTGAGATGGATTGGCTTAGAGATATTACATTTCTGAAACGGCGTCATCCTTTTGTTTGTCCTTTAATAAATCATCTCGACTGATGAAAAGACAGAAAAACTCCGATTATCATATAATACTTAATGATAGGCTAGCGTATAGAAAATGAATGGATCCTCAATTTCAGAAATAACTAAAAAGCGAAATATGCCTGAAAAACAACGCGTTGAGCTAGTCTACTATACATTTACGCAAAAACTCGAATCCAAATTCATACGCTGGACTCCCGTGTTTTAATGATGGGACATTGGTAAACACGTGAGCTTTTATAGTAAACCTAAAACACGATCACATGACAACAATTAACCAATCAGATCAATTTCCTTCTAGGGAATGCACGAAGTTCTGGCTCCTTTAGTTTTTGTTTTGGAATATGATTCAGAAGTATTTCAGTTCCTGGAAAACTCAGATAAGTAAGTTGAACACATTGTTACGGCGGTTGTTTATTCTTATAGGACATCCTCTCTTAGACCCTAGTACTTAATGGGGATTGTTAACAAGATTTTTTGCTATCATGTTTATGCTATATGTAAATGTATATGCGCCAGAGATGGATTTACTCGGGGGGGGGGGGGCGGGGGAGTGCGCACCCACTTATCTTTGGCGAGGGGCGTGCATACAAGTGCCAATTTTCTTATCAAGTCATGCATCTTGGGCTACTTTGGGCATCAATAGCTATTCTGGGCATGTGGGCCCTCTGACCATCTAAGCACCCTTATTTTTAGAACATTTTTGATAAGCTTAGAACAAAATCCTACCACCAGTTCTCCCTTTGGATCCTGCCAGGAGATGTTTCCCCAGAACTCTAGGGTAGCTCCCTCAGTACAGATATACTCTTGCTCGGTCAATGGCCGCTCCATGACCTCCGCCCTCCCCCCGTCCTTTCAGATCATGCTGGGTCCTTCTCTCGTATGCGCAGTGTGCTCTTGTCTGTGTCTACTAAAAATGAAAAGTGCATTCGAGAGAAAGAATATGAAAAAGACTTGAAAGAGAAAGTTTACAGACAAGTTTACTGACAGAACGTTTTCCGAAAATTGTTCAACTGTAAGTTCGCAGCTGACGAATGAATTATTCACACGAATTATTTTGTTTCCTTTTAGTGAAGTGATGAGAGATTTAATTAATCCTGAATTTCTAGAATGTGATGCATTGTGAGTAGCTGATTATCTTGTTTCACAGTTCACTGTTCATGTATCTTAATGAATCAACTTTTAGTTAAACATGAATATTGCAAAGTTGTTAATAACAAACCTTTTTAAATATTGTAGTTGCTTGTTTGAACATCTGATGGACATTATTGAACCTTGGTATGCTCACGCTGAATTAACTGCACTTTCACAACAACAGGTATCTTATTTTATCATACATTGCCATGTTACTGGTTTGCACTGACCTGAAAACGTTTGGACTCGATAGTGCATCTGCTATGCATAAATGAAGGCAATGGCGGTCATATAGGTGTGTAGCCCTCGCAATTTCAATAAATCATCGTAGACAAAAAATTGCCGTCGATATTTAAGTGTTCGGCGACAGTTCGACGGCAATTTATAGCCCATAATGACAATTTGAAGATGCATGTTAGTAACAAATGAATTATTTAAAACCTGAAGAATTGATTTATTATATGTATATTAACTTGTTGTTAATGTCTTTGATAGATTCTTCTGCAGCATATAGTAAATAATATGTGTTTGATAACCATTGGCAAACAATTGCCGTCGATAATTTAATCTTCAGCGGCATTATCGGAGGCAATTGCAGTTTGCCACCGAAGATTGCGAGGACTGGGTGTGACCACCACAAATCTACAGTGTTATTGCTGACATTTTTGAAGAAGTGTTTACAGTTTCTGGTTATTGGTGCGAAAGGACACGTATTGTGTAGATATAAATTGGTCGCCCAATGTCTCTTTCTTCTTAAATTTGCCAGCGAATATCTATTAATGTTCAAGGTCACACCAATATGGTCGCCATAAGTCTCATTATCTACTGTTTAAAGCGTTCTTAACTTATTAAAAGAGGTGCAGGAAGCTATATCTTTCAAGCTACATAGGAAAAGACATTCTGTTGATAGTAAAACAAATTTAAAGCTAACAATGTGATTTGTAAAGAATTTGACAGAAGGTCAGTGGTGGTTCGCAATCAACGCCATCTTGGTTCATTTTTAAAACACACATAAAACTATATTCTTCATTCTTTGTCGTATCGAGCGAGAAACCGTAAAACTATTTAAGTACAGTAAACTGTTTGTAAAATAAACCAGGAAATAGAAAAAATGAACTCGACTATAATTTACTGGTAAATCTTAAAATCAATCAAGATGGCGCCAATGACACCTACAGTAACGTCATTTGCAATATATTACCTTAATATATTTGCAATATATTCCCTTACATAGTTACCACTTAAAACAGGAGATTGTAAGACATGATTTTAGGTCCCAATCTCTCAACGTATATTCTGCCAAATGTTGCGTTTTCCGCTATTTTCCACAGACTAGCCTGTTGCTGAGAGTATAATTAGACCATTTTTGAATATCGCAGTGAACACACTTTATTTCTGTATACCTTTTATAGACATTCGATCCACGTGGAGTACCGTTTATGGAAACACAACCATCATCACCGGTTTGTAACTGATTTATAGAAATTCGTGTTTTGACGATTAGAATTAATTGTAGTGATTCATAGCTTTGTCTGTGCATAGACTTTAAATTATTTTCTAATTGTTTTTAGCCAACTGCTATCATTCGTAAACTGAATAAAATTCAAGAAAGCATGTTAAAGAAATATGACGGAGTTCTGTATAATCATCTGCGAGATATGAAAATTGAACCTCAACTTTATGGCTTGTGAGTATCTTTTCTTGTGAATTTGCAGAGTAGTTTTGGATAGGCATTGCAACGCCTCTAAATCAGATTCCGCGCTAGAACGCAACGATTCCTTTCTCTAGAAAACTGAACACGAATCACGATCCATTGTGCCACAGCGTGCCCAAGAAGCAGACTATGTATCTAAGCACTCAAGCGATCAAATCTAAACATTGATAGAGATTGCGCAGACGCCTGTAAATTTCACCGAATTACGGTTTATGTTTGTAGGCTAAGTAGCTATCTGACTAACTCTTTTTACTTCAGACGGTGGGTTAGATTACTCTATGGTCGTGAGTTTACAACAATGGAAGATATATTGACACTTTGGGATGGATTGTTTGCTGATGGCACCTCTCTTGATTTGGTTGACTATGTATATTTGTCTTTGATTTGCAACAAAAGGAGAAAACGTAAGAATTATAGCTACGTTTAATATTAAAAAATTCATCATCAAACACATATCACTGCTAAGCCGATTGAGCCATTTTCCAAAATACATTATGCAGTTAAAATATGCAAAATGTTTAGAATTTTGTTGTTGTTGTTTTGTTTGCTTGTACAAGTTGTTAAATCTCAGGAAATATTCCTGAGTCCTAGACGCTCTGCCAGTTAATGGAACTCAATGATTAACTGAAGTACATTCGAGAAATGGAAACAGTTCATCTTGCACGTATTTAGTTTTGGTTATTTTTGTTTAGTGTTATCTTCTGACCATTTTGGATGTCTTACTATATTAATGAAAACGCCATATTGTAGACGAGATGCTAAGGTAGTCGTGCTGGAGGCCAAATATATGAGGGATACTAAAGTAAGCAATACTTTTATCTAGTTTAGTCCAGTCCGTGTTGTTTTATGTCAGTCTAACAGAACCAACTAAAGTTAAAGTTAAGTTGCTTCGACCGTCCAAATGATTACATGGAAACAAATTACATTTTCCTGTTTCGCGCAGGAATGGATTTCCATGTGAAACCGACCCTGGCTCCACTTTTAGCCCTAAACAACAGAAAATGACGACATATAACCTAAACTCACTGAACATACTATGGCAAATGAGCGATCATGGTATCACTTATGGATGTTTTGTTTTCTAGCTCGACCCTACTAGAAAGTCGCTTGGAATTTACCATCCTAAAGAAGAACCAAAATCTATGGTTACAATTGAATTTCCGGTATGGAGTGACGATATGAATGATTTATACCGCTGATCTCAAAAAGACCGGATAGTTAGATCAAATATAGTGTCGCGGATCTGGTCGGATTACCTGAAGAGATTAAACAAAATTCTCTGCTCGAAATTCCATACTTGGACAGTGAAGTTTCTCGTGAAACAAGTTTGTGCTTAACTTCTGATTAACTTCTAGTTTATTCATATATTAGACACAAGAGGCGATTCAATCTAAAATCAGCAGTGGACTACAGACAGTGTTACGTGGTGCAAGACAAATACCATCTAAGAAAGGACCAGAACTAAACTCTCGGAACATTACACAAGCGAAGAAATCAGAGAAAACCAAAGAACGTGCTGGTGAAGAGAAAAAACGACCCGTTGAGCTGAAGGGTAAGTTCTCGGAACTGCAGTTTTTCTTAAGTTACTTCCGATTACTATTTAGACAACATTCACACGTGACCGGGCGAATTCTGAACCGTACGAAAATTTGTACCATCCGATTTTTTCAGATTGACCGATCCGACTGTCGGAAGGTACTTTAATGATGTTCACACGATCCGACTGTCGGAAGGTCACTTTAATGATGTTCACACAATCCGACTGTCGGAAGGTGACTTTAATGATGTTCACACGATCCGACTGTCGGAAGGTCACTTTAATGATGTTCACACGATCCGACTGTCGGAAGGTCACTTTAATGATGTTCACACGATCCGACTGTCGGAAGGTCACTTTAATGATGTTCACACGATCCGACTGTCGGAAGGTGACTTTAATGGTGTTCACACGATCCGACTGTCGGAAGGTCACTTTAATGATGTTCACACGATCCGACTGTCGGAAGGTCACTTTAATGATGTTCACACGATCCGACTTGTCGGAAGGTGACTTTAATGATGTTCACACGATCCGACTGTCGGAAGGTCACTTTAATGATGTTCACACGATCCGACTTGTCGGAAGGTCACTTTAATGATGTTCACACGATCCGACTGTCGGAAGGTCACTTTAATGATGTTCACACGATCCGACTTGTCGGAAGGTGACTTTAATGATGTTCACACGATCCGACTGTCGGAAGGTCACTTTAATGATGTTCACACGATCCGACTTGTCGGAAGGTCACTTTAATGATGTTCACACGATCCGACTGTCGGAAGGTCACTTTAATGATGTTCACACGATCCGACTTGTCGGAAGGTGACTTTAATGATGTTCACACGATCCGACTGTCGGAAGGTGACTTTAATGGTGTTCACACGATCCGACTGTCGGAAGGTGACTTTAATGATGTTCACACGATCCGACTGTCGGAAGGTGACTTTAATGATGTTCACACGATCCGACTTGTCGGAAGGTGACTTTAATGGTGTTCACACGATCCGACTTGTCGGAAGGTGACTTTAATGATGTTCACACGATCCGACTGTCGGAAGGTGACTTTAATGATGTTCACACGATCCGACTTGTCGGAAGGTGACTTTAATGATGTTCACACGATCCGACTGTCGGAAGGTGACTTTAATGGTGTTCACACGATCCGACTTGTCGGATTGTACAAAATCGGATCGGACAAATCGTATCGTGTGAACAGATCTTTACACATGTAAAAACTCACAAGTTGTAACAAACCTGCAACAGACTTGTACCAATGCTGTTTCAATAACTTGTTTGCAAGATATGTTCGCACTGCTTGTTCCCAGATTACAAGTTGTTCCTATAACTTGTTATAGTCCTGGGGCCGGTTGTATAAAACTCTTAACTACGTTTTAACTACCCATTTTCTAGTTAAATGGTAGTTAACTTTAACCACGTGGTTAAGTCGGTTGTATAAAAACCTAGTTAGCGTTAACTGCAGTTAAAAATTAGTTAAAGTTAACTATGCTCAAGGGCATAGTTAACTTCCCAAAGAGTAGTTAAATATGGCGTTTTGTAGGAGCTGCAATTTGACTTTCATGGTAAATACGCCTTTTTCGTAGACTTTATTGGTCTTTATGTCTTGTTTCTTGCATATTTTTCAATATTTTGAATCAAAATACCGCCATTTTTGGTAAATATGAGTCCGCAGTCGTTTTCAAAATGCTTGTCAGCGGTTGCTAATCCAGTGCGTACTTTGTGTTATTTCATGTTTAATCACCCCACGCGAACCCCACGCGCAGTTAACTGTGTGATTAGTTAACTACCCGACTAACTACGTTTTGTGCAACGCAGTTAAGTCATGTAGTTAACTAATTATAGTTAAGGATTTAACTACGGTAGTTAACGCTAACTATAGTGAACTTTAACTACATTTTTATACAACCGGCCCCTGCAATTCAACAACCTGTTAATAACAAGTTGTGACTAGCAACAAGCCTGTTGCGAACACAACTTGTTGACAAGATGTGAGCTTTTTACGTGTGTAGTGCATGTCCAATATGACCACGTGACATTCTACGTTCCTGCATTATTGTTGGGCATGTAGGTTAGTTGAGCCTGCAATCGCCACTAAGTGTCATACGAAGTTGTCATGTGCACGGACCGGTTCAAGTAATATTACCAAAAGTATCGTTTGTTTTGGTAAACAAAATGCGCAATTTATTTCAGATATTTATAAAATGTAAATCAAATTTGACATTCATGCCTTCACACAATTTCAGCAAACAACAAGTCAGCACCTTCATCTCACATGTTTCCACATGACCCGGATGATGAAGACTTATTCATGACGTCACCACGATCACGAACACCCAGTGCTACTTTCTTGTCGAAACTTTCTTCAAAAGTTCGACACCCAACCAGAACAGATCTGACTACTTTACAGCAAGTAAGTACCGTATTTATTCTTCAGAAGTAAGAAGAAACTGCAGGGATGGATTTACTAGGGGGGCACAACCCTCCTAACCTTTGCCAAGAGGTGTGCAGGATGGGTGCCAATTTCCATATCAAATCAAAATTTTGGACTTGGCAGGGCATTTATCAAACAAAAATAAAATATTGGACCATTGGGGGTCTCTTTGACCATCTATAGGCAATCCTATTTTTCAAAAATTTTCTGACAAACTCAGCCCCTGCCGGTGGGTCCTCAGTAATGATGCACCCTACCTCGGTCGACAGTCACACCGTGCTTTATGACCAGCGCCAGCTCAGCACCCCAACCCCACCCCTACTAGATCAAGCTTGTTCCATCCTTGGTTAAAACCTTATTCAAAAGTTCGTCATCTTACCAGAACAGATTTCACTACTTTACAGCAAGTATGTATCGTATTTACTCTTCAGAAGTAAGGTGAGGTTCAAATCCTTGCAGTTTCCTTTCTTGTTAAAACGTTTCTCAAAACTACTACTTTACAACAAGTATGTATCGTATTATAGCTGTCGTTGTTTTGGCTGGAAATACGTGAGAAAGAAAGATTGAAAACAATTGAGAAAGAATAATACCTACGTACACTTACCTACACTCAAGTAGAATATATACAGGTAGAATACGAAGAATATAGGTATAGGCAGTTTTATCTTTCACCGGACATTATGTTTAACAGTTATGCTACTCGAGTCGTATATGAGCTGATAGCCGACGAGGCGCGATGCGAGTTGGCTATCAGTCATATACGACGAGAGTGAGTAGAATAACTGTTTTATTATATACACAAGCTCTTGATATGAACAGAACATTTTGGCGTACTTTTTTCAAATAAAACTTGAATTTCCTCTTCATTGAATTGTCCAAATCTGCCAGCCATTTTTCTACTTTTCTCTACTAGCAGGATATGAGCTAATATCCTGCTAGTAGAGAACCAATCAGATTGCAGAATACCTCATATCCAGAGCTTGTGTATATAATAATTCTTGTTAATTGATTTTATTATGTTTGTTCACTGATATGTTCTGTGTAGGATCATGAACGTCTTCAAGAACAAGTATCTCATTTTAAAGCTGAAGTCGATAAACTTCAGTCTATATCAATTTATTGTGGAACTAAAATGGATTCTTATATAAGTAAGTGCATATTTCTTGTATTACCGTGGTATCAAGACAACGATATACGGTGAAAGTCTACTTTGTGTTTTGCTCATGAATTATTGATGATTTGGGGAATTATATTTTATCTAGATCTTCTGCAGGAGCAAATAACTCAAGATGAGAAATGTATGGACGTTGTTTACCTATCTTTAGCTGGTCTAAAGCAGGTAGGGTATCACGATGTGGTTGAAAATATCGTTTAGTAAAGTTTGAACTCTCATATTCGGGTTGAAAAATCTGGACACAAAAACACACTTAGGCTCAATCATGAGCCCTCACACAAAATTGCAGTGTGTCGGAGTGTGGTGCCCGTGGGCCACACACAACATTGCAGTGTGTCGGAGTGTGGTGCCCGTGGGCCTCACACAACATTGCAGTGTGGTGCCCCCACCCAACACTTCTGAGTGTCGAAGTGTGTGGGCCGCACACAACATCGGAGTTTGTCGGAGTGTGGTGCCCCCCACCCAACACTTCGAAGTGTGGGCCACACACAACATCGGAGTGTGCTGCCCCCCACCCAACACTTTGGAGTGTCGAAGTGTGTGGGCCACACACAGCATCGCAGTGTGTCGGATTGTGGTGCCCCCCCACCGAACACTTTGGAGTGTCGAAGTGTGTGGACCACACACAACATCAGAGTGTGCTGCCCCCCCACCCAACACTTTGGAGTGTCGAAGTATGTGGGCCACACACAACATCGCAGTATGTCGGAGTGTGGTGCCCCCCCCCCAACACTTTGGAGTGTCGAAGTGTGTGGACCACACACAACATCAGAGTGTGCTGCCCCCCCACCCAACACTTTGGAGTGTCGAAGTGTGTGGACCACACACAACATCAGAGTGAGTCGGAGTGTGGTGCCCCCCACCCCACACTTGGGAGTGTCGAAGTCTGTGGGCCACACACAACATCGCGGTGTGTCGGAGTGTGGGCCCCCCACTCAACATTTCGGACTGTCGAAATGTTTAAGCCACACTCAAACCCCGATGTGTCGTAGCGTGTTGGGTCGAAGAAAATAAGGATCATTCAACAGCAGTAATACTGACAGTGGGAGACAACGTTGAAAGAATTTCAAGAAAAACTTTGGCTAATGGAAGAATCTTTAACACTTTCCTTTTTCCAAATTTTCCCACGTCCGATGACTTCTCAAAATCCTGAATCCCACCATTTTTCTTCACATCCTGTTTCTCGTTGTCAAACGTTATCCAGTGTCCCGCAAAACCGACTGTGAGCTTCTCGTCGTGCATGAATACTGTTACTGTAGAGTCTATGTACACATGCATGTTGATCTCAATATTTTTATTTTCAGGTGAGAGATATTTTGAAAGGAACATTATCTTTCCAAAGTTCAACGATGGAGCAAGACACAGAATTTAGCCATATTGATACAGCTATTTCTTCACTAACACCTAACACTTCAACTTCAACTGAAAATGAACTACCAGGATCACTACCTGTTCCACTTCTCGCCGATTTTGGACATTTTGAAAAACAAAATGACGAGTACATATTGGTAGAATCAAACGATGAAAATACAGACGACACTAAAACGAATTCCAATGATAACCTTCCCAGCACATTAGAGACTTGCGAAAATGTTTCGCACGTGGACAATGATAATACATCACACATACATGGAGGGGACGATGAAACAGCGAGGGGAAAATACATAGATGCACATGGACAACTGCATACAGAAAATGTTGTCGATAGTGGCACGGCATGACGGATTTATGGTATAATTATAGGCATTACTATTATAGATATTTTGAAATAGATTTCGAAATAAATGAAAGCTTTCCAATAAAATACTTCAATTGAAATGAAGCAATGATGGTTTTCTTAAAACTTCTTTGACTTCATGTAATTATATTTTGTCGCTCTTATTTGTTTCAAAATCTATTACTACTCTAAGAATTGAAATTAAATAATAGAATGTCTGGTAATACAGTGTCTTGAAGCGTGAAATATGTCTACGCAGACTACGCGAGCTTCGTTGTTCGTGTACGTTTGGATCATTGACATTGGTATTAACAGCTCAAGACAACGTTCGTGAAATTGATGAAAAGGAGCGAGAGTTGGAAAATTTTAAATTGTATTTGATAGATTACAAACATGAATTTGATCACCATTGGAAAAACATCACTGAAAAACACTCCCTACGTCAACATCACTGAGCTATATTCAACATCGTGTTGTCAACAGCAAATACGACGAATGACTGCGTATTGTTTCTGTCTGGCGCTGAGTCTGCTTAGTAGAACATCTTGCATTGTTAGCGATTGTTCACATGATGATAACACATGCACTATTTCAAGCATCACCGCCGTTGACACCATAGGCGTAGGAAGCAACCCCCGTTTCCTACGCCACTGGTTGACACAGAGTGCAACTCTAATCAAGTGTGAATTTTGCCTCGTTTTCAAGGCACTGTACTACCATCGTATACGCAGTAATTCCATGACGTGTTTATACTACGTGTTTATTCTACACTAGTTATTGCACTGTTCTTAGAATCAGGCTAGTTTAATCTTTGGAATAATTATTAAAGTACTTGGGGAATTATTGCATGGGGATAGGGGCTGACCTGTACATTTCAATTGTAATATGGTGAAATATTTTAATTATTTTTAAAAGTGCCAAATAAAGTTTAGTCTTATTAAAGGATTAGTGTCAGGGTCATACATGCGGGCGTTTGTTATTTTTATTTTGTCCAATAGCAACAAATAACGATAAAAATACCTTGTTTGGTATATTTCCTATAAGAATCAGATAAAATGAGGAAAGATTATCAAAGGATGGTTTAAATATATGACGGGTTATAAAAAAACGGCCCGAAAAATGGCCGCCTAACACTAATCCTTTAAATTAACAACCCTCCCCCCCCCCATCTTATTGGGTACTGAGTATACCATATGCGCCACACGTATTAACCGTGGCCACACTGATTACTTTGTTTATATGTTTATTTATATGGCAAAGCTTCTTATTCGTAAGTCCGGATCTTCATCAGTGCAAATAAAACGTAATTCGACAAAACATATTTATCGCCATGTTGAAGCAAAGAATACACTTGAGATTCGTCCGGGAGATAGAAGTATATTAAAAATGGAACACTACAGGGTGTCCCGAAAAAAAGTATACCTTTTGAAATTTTCCTATTGTAATAATTTGAATGCCTGAGCATTATGCTGAACCATAGTTAATATGGCTGAACCCACTTTCTACAGTGTCTAAAAAAAAACTGAACCCTTTCAAATTCAAATTAGCCATAACCTATTGTAGTAATTTGACAGCTCTAATTGCTTTGAATTAATGGTGTACAAAAACACAAGGTCTTTCTTATACACATGGGAAATTAATTACGCACCATTAATTGAGACACACTGTACAGGGTGTATAAAAAATAAGTGAACCCTTTGAAATTTAATACAATAGTGAACCTTTATAATAAACTTTGCAATTTATTAGCTTATTCTCGTATTTCTCTAAATAAAACAACAAAATAACAACCCAATATAAACTATAAAACGTTCGTAGTTCGTAAGAAATTCTAACACTGATCTCGTATGATGTTGTCTCTATGGCAACTGTTCGCTCATTGGCTGGCATATAAAATTGCCCAAACAATATAAATTAAATAATTAAAATGTTTACTACACTGCCCGGGGTTGATCATCATAGATGATCAAATTAGACAGTCAATACATGTCCGATAATCTTCTAAGTTGTTCTCCGCGCAACGCAGCCTTTCGTCGTGGTCGTCCATCACTGTTAATAGCTTCATCATTGTTCAAGTTCTCGACTTCGGTTTCCACTGGTGTTTTTGCTGTCACTGGATCTTCTTTGGTATCTGCAGTCCCTTCGTCGGCCGGTCTAACTTCTAATGGAATTAAGTGTTGGATTACTCTCCTTAAACACGTTTGCTTTCGTTCGCCGTTTGCAACCTTGACTCTTGCGGCTCGTATCTGACCGTCCTTGCTGACCAACAATTCCTCGACTCTGGCTAGTTTCCAGAAAACTCGTTTCGTAGACTCCGATTTCACCAAAACTATGTCTCCCACGGATATGTTTGCTGCGTTTGACTTTACTTTAGACTTGCATGTCGCATTTTCTCGTAGACTAAGAAGATATTCCCTTTGCCATTGACCCGTGAATTGCTGAAGGATTTTTCTTTGATGCTTCGCTCGTTTCGTCAGAATGTTGTTGGTACTCATAATCTCGAAATGTTCACTATTTGGCATCGGGGTAATTTGTCGACCGTTAATCAATTGAGACGGTGTCAGTGGATAAGATAGAGATTCGTCGTCGTCGTAGACGTACGTTATAGGCCGAGCGTTTATTACAGCTTCAATTTCGATAAGAACGGTATTTAGTTCTTCTAAGGTTAGCGTTGATCGACCAACAATCTTTTTTAGGCATCGTTTTAATATCTTTATTAGTCTCTCCCAGAAACCTCCCCACCATGGGGCCTTTTCCACGATGAATTTCCAAGTAATGCGGTTGTTGGCCAAATGACTCAACACATCCTGTGAACGCGATAATGCTTGTATTTCTTTCGACGCAGATCGGAATGTTTTAGCGTTGTCCGATATAAGCATAGACGGCAGTCCTCTGCGACTGGTAAAACGGCGAAAGGCCATCAGAAATGATTGAACACTTAATCCCTGCGTAAGTTCCAGGTGCACCGCCCGGGTTGAGGCACATGTAAATAAACAAACGAATACTTTGTTACATTCTTCGCCTTGCGGTGCTACTTTCTCTTTCTCGCTGCGAACATACAAAGGTCCCGCGAAATCTAAGCCGGTATATGTGAAGGGCGGTTCCATTGATACTCTTTCGGTTGGCAAATCGGGCACAGCTGGAGGTTGGAATGCGATTCCTTCATGCTTTTGACAAATGACGCACTTCTTCAAATTTCGCTTAACTGCTTGTCGACCGCGCAGTACCCAAAATCGTTCTCGCAGAGTAACCAATGTCTGGCGAATACCTGAATGCATGATTTTCTTGTGGACATCTTGAATAACCAAATCGGACAAATGATGTTTTGAAGGAAGCAAGACTGGGTTCTTAGACGATTCAGGAATTGTGGCGTTGTTGATTCTCCCTTTACACCGCAATATGTGTTGATCATCTAAAACTAGACCGAACTGGGTCACATAAGTTGGTGGACAACAATCACGATTGTTCTCGATAAAATCTAACTCACTTTCGAACGATGACATTTGAACAGTTCGTATCCACATGGACTCGGCATGACTAATCTCGATTGCTGTAAGTGTTTCGACTGGTGATTCACTCGATAGTTCCTCTCGTCGTTTCTTTAGGGAATTAACAAATCGTAATACGTAGGCTGTAACCCGTAATAATCGTGTCAGCGTGCTGTAAGAATTACAGTCAATGATCTTGTCTAGACAAGGTGCTGATGCTCGGTGGTTATCAGTATTTGCAAACGAGTGAGTGACGGTTTGAGGATTCTTTACAATTTCTTCCATGGCTTTCTCCGGAACGGGTTTACTTGTTGGATGCACAGGCCACGATTCTTCGGATTGACAGAGAAATTCGGGACCATGCCACCATACCGTGTTTGTTGCAAGTTCTTTTCCGTCCAAACCACGGGAGGGTAAGTCCGCAGGATTTTGCAAACCCGGACAAAACCTCCACTGTTCCTTGTCTGACAATTGGCGTATCTCTCGGACTCGGTGTTCGACATATTGCTTCCAACTCTTAACGTTCTTTATCCAATACAATGTAGTGATAGAGTCTACCCAATAAAACGTTTGTACTCTGACGGCAGAGATAAAGATTCTTTGATGGTTGCTACTAATCGTGCAAGGATAAGGGCTCCAAGTAGTTCCAGACGTGGAATACTTTGTTTCTTTATGGGCGCAACCTTGGTTTTCGATGCTACAAAATTGACTGCTACACGACCATCCTCGTAGGTTGACCTCAAATAAACTACTGCAGCAAATGCCTTTTGGGACGCGTCGCTGAACCCATGCAGTTGGACGCTCTTTGGCTTCGAACTCACATCAAAATAACATCTAGGTATCCTAACATTGGATAAATGCTGCAGATCAGACACAAAGGAATTGAACCTTTCTCGTGTAGTTCCATGTAACTCTTCATCCCAGTCGACCTTGTCACAGCAGAGTATCTGGAACTTCGCTTTCAATCGAATTGTGAATGGACTAAGGAAACCCAAAGGATCGAAGATCTTGGCCGTCAGTTTTAGCAATGCTCGCTTTGTAATTGGCAGAGACTTGGCATAAGTAATCAAGTCATCAAAATTGAAGAACAGTTCGTCAGAATGAGTGTTCCAATTGGTCCTTTGCGGACCCATCATAAACAACGCGCAGTTTCGTAGTATCTTTATCCTTGCGGATGACGGCATGATGAGGCATGTAATGTATTGACTTCTCTTCCCCACTCGCTTGGTTTTCTAGATTTCCGAGGTCTCCTGGAGGGACTTCTTGAACCACTCCCTTCTCTAATTGATCTTTGATGGTGTTGTTATATTCTTCAAGAAGTTCTGGTTCCTTTCTTAATTTGTACTGCAGGGATTTCAGCCGATTGTAACAATAATTGTAATCCGTTTTGACATCCATTTGCTCTTCTTTCCAGGGTAGCGACACTTCATAACGGTTGTCCTCATATTTGATATTCTTTAGAAATGACATCGGTAACTGGTAAATGGAAGAATCTTCAGGTTCTCTAACTCCGATTGATTCAGTCTCCCAGAATTGTTTGAGCGTAGACTTTAGCTCATCATCACCATTGGCTAAATGATCACGGTTTCCAGTTTCCCCAGATATAATCAGATTCGTAGTAAACATGTCAACCGAATTTGTTCCTGCACCATTGATAGGGCCAGACAGAAGCCAGCCCAGCTTACTGCTTACAGCTGTAGGACCAAAATCCCCTCGAATTGTCTCTCCTGTAATAAAGTTCCAATAATGATCCGACCCAATCAGGACATCAATAGAATCACGCTCTTGACCATCGAACTCGTCGGCTAGGGCAAGCCCTTCGATATGTGAATATGCTTTAACTTCGACTTTAAGAGGCAATGATGAACATATGACTGGGAAACTTAAGGCAGATACATCAACCTTTTCACCGTCCACCTTTCCCAGGCTTAATTTAACTACATCACAGGTTTCCTTTCGAACGCGGTCGTCGCCAAATGTGTTTAAACGAAGATTTTCCTTCTCTGTGGGTTTCAAACCCAGACGCGATTTTAAACTGTTCGTAATGTATGTTCTTTGACTCCCAGTGTCGAACAAAACACGAACGGTTGCTGATCTCGTACTGTCAGCATTTGTAGCAACACATCGAGCAGTTTGAAGTAGGACGGCTTTCCCCTTACGAGATGCACTCGTTGTACTTGTAGCTGTCGTGTTTCCACTTGAATTGTCAGGATTTGTTTGATTTTGAGGCTCCTGTTTTTCTTTCGGGGGATCTGCTGGTTTCTGGCGAATTATTCGGGAACAAATTGATTGATGATGTCGTTGACCACACCTTCGACATCCCCTTGCATTTTGGCACTCTTGTGACACATGACCAATCCGTAAGCAAATGAAACAACGCTTGTCTCGTCGCAAAATATCCTTCCGATCTTGCATACCAGTTACCCTTTCACAAGAAGCTGAATAATGATGTTCGTTGCAATAAACACATCGAATTCTCACCGAATCTCCTTGATTTTGTTTCGAAAACAACGCTTGAGCTGTAGAGGGTTGATTTTTGTTCCGTTCGAATGCGGGGGGTGATCTTGAGTCATTTAATTTCACTTGGTCGCTTGCTTCTCTCGCTTCGATTTCCTTTCGAATTGTTTCCAAAAGTTCGCCGATTTTCCAAATTTCATTCGTAGACTTTCGTGCAACTTCCAACCGTAAGCTATTTGGGAGCTTTGACATCAATATTGGTATCAGTAAACTACCATATTGCTCTTGGGAAACGCCCAGTGCCTCTAAACCGCGTACATGAACTCGAATTTTATCATAAACAAACCGAATTGATGATGATCGTTCGTTTGAGCAAGGTTGGATCTTAAGAAGTTCGTCCATATGAGCAGCGATAATCTGTTGTGGTCGGCCGAATCTTTCCTCAAGAATAGCAATAGCCGCGTCATAATTTGCTTCGGACAAAGTCAATCCTTGAACTGATCGAGCAGCTGCGCCTTCAAGTTGTGAGTACAAATAGTTTAATTTGTCGACTTTCGAAATAGTATTGTTGTCGTGAACAGCTGCTTTGAACGATTCCCAAAAAGGCTTCCAATTGGTAACATTTCCTTTAAACTTTTGCAGCGTTATTTTGGGTAATTTTGCCCTGACTTGTGTCGCTTGAAAGGACTGTGATTGCTGCGTTACAATGTTTGGCGTTTCAACAGAAGACGCTGTATTAAACACTTGCATTTCAGACTTATTTACCGCAGATTTTAATCGTACAATACACGATGTAACTTTCGCAATGACTTCCTCTGATTCAACTACTTCCGCCCCAATGTTTTTCACGTCGCATAAACCCAATATTTTCTCGTCAACTTCGTTAAGTTTCGCCAGTTTACATTCGATTTGTTGCCTCAATGTATTCAATTTCATTTTCAACTCATCCAACAGCGTCGCTGAACTCGTAGATGCTAAAATATCGTCGGCTTCATTCAATAATTTTGTGGCAACACCACGATGTGCGCCTCGAATCGCTCGTAATCGTTGAATATTTTCGTTTTCCGCCATCGTTTACTCGCTTGTTTAACACGTACAAAAGGGCTCAGTGCCCCACGTTGGGCGCCATATAATAAACTTATAAGCTTATTGCAATTTATTAGCTTATTCTCGTATTTCTCTAAATAAAACAACAAAATAACAACCCAATATAAACTATAAAACGTTCGTAGTTCGTAAGAAATTCTAACACTGATCTCGTATGATGTTGTCTCTATGGCAACTGTTCGCTCATTGGCTGGCATATAAAATTGCCCAAACAATATAAATTAAATAATTAAAATGTTTACTACAACCTTTAGAAATTGAACTTCATATTTGCATTTTCTTTCAAATAATCTATTGTACCCTATTGTATTTAATTTCAAAGGGTTCACTTTTTTTTTATACACCCTGTATACTAACTATACTTTTTTACGCACCCGTGGGTTCAGCATAGTAATAAGGCATTCAAATTCAAACAAAGGCTTCATTTCAAAAGGTATACTTTTTTTCGGGGTGTCCCAGAAAAATGTCCCCCTTTTAGAAATCACTCTTTTGCGTTATTATACCCTTGGGAATTGAATTGAATTGTACATGAACGGCAGAAGTATTTATTCGTCCAAATAATTAATCGCGACGATCGAAGCAAGTAAAACGATTTCACAAATAAATGGTTTACAACAAATACTCGTTGCTCTGCAGTCAGTTGAACCATTCTTACTCGAACTGACGGTAAGACGAATTTGTAATTTGACATTTTTGTGTTGCTGTTCGGTTTAGAAGCTATTTTAGATTCCCAGAGGTATAACAACGCGCGTTTAACAAAAGATGAGTCATTTGTATAGGGGGACATTTTTTGGGACACCCTGTATAGCCTGGTTCACACGAGGGAGATAAGCACAATGATAAAGAAAGACAAAGGTAAAACAAAGGTTCGACTGTTTCTGCCCTTGTATCTACGACTCAGAGCTGGTTTGACTCTACCTTTCCTGAAATTAATTTTGATTTAAACTTAATAATGAACGAAGGTGAAAGTTTTAGAAAAATAATTAAAATTGGGGTTTTTCAAATTTCGCGCGTTAATTTCGTATTTCCCGCAAAGCATAGTTGGCTTAGAGGCAACAAACTCACGTTGAACGATAACAAAACGGAATTTATGATAATTGGGTCTAGATATTCTCGCTAATTTTGAAGACATCCCAGAAATTTCATTAGCCATAGGAGATAATAATATTAAACGTGTCACCAGCAAGAAATCTTTTGGTTTTATCATTAATTAAAATGGGGTATGCACAATGTCAAAAAATCTCAAAAAATATTGCATTATTAAGAAGAGCTAAGTCCTTAGTTCTTTACATATTCTAATCAAAATTACAAGGAGAGCAGCTCGAGTTATCACAGGACAAATCACACGAGGTTTGTTCCACTCAAATACTAGAAAGTATTAGAAGAGAGAAACCATCATGACGTTTAAAGCTTTAACTAACAGACTACCTGATTATGTGCAGAATTTCTTCACGAAATGTGAAAATAGTAATTATTCTCTAAGGAGTAATAATGTTAAACTATCTTTACCTAAACCAAGAACTAACTTTCTTAAAAGAAGTTTCTCTTATAGAGCAGCACAAGGGTGGAACGAAGTATCGGATGAAGTAACTAATAACATTCAGGGATTTGTCTTTACCCTATTTTAAACGGCGTTTAACCCTTGCACAATAATGTATAATGCATTTCCGAAATTAATGGAGTGTGTCATAATTATGTGCTGTAATTAATTAGTAAACAATTATCGTTAATTGTTTTTGATATTATATAGCACGGCCCACATATTATACTGAATAGGCTACCGTGTTAAAAGAAATTGTATTAAAGATTAAAGATTAAAGACTGCAACGCCCATGTAATCGTGAAATTCAGCCCGGGCTGAAATCGCTCCATGTAATCAGTCCCTTAGGCTTTTCCTGGCGACCCCCAAATTCACAAAGTGGAACTTTTATGTTTTCACTGTCCTTACATTTGGCCTATCGACGGCCCCACATATCTTCACAAAAGTGGTAAAACCTTTAGAAAAGCATTGGAGATACCTAGGAATTAATACAGCTATATTTTTGGATGACGGTTAGTCTATAGACAAAAATCTACAAACTTGCGATTCTAATGCTAAACCAGTGTAAGAAAGGACCCTATCAGTGCAGGTTTCGTCCCTAACGATGAAAAATCAATAGATTTGTTGGGCTTGACGTGGAATTCTTGAAAAGGTACTTTAAGTATTGTGCCAAGACGAATCCAGAACATTTTTGACACAATAGAGCCGAATAATTAATCAAATTCGCATTCAAAATTTCGGCAAGACAATTAGCATCTCTTGTCGGGCAAATTATCTCCACTGCTGGTGCAGTTATAGGTAATATAGCGAGGATCATGACCAGACATTGTAGTATGTCAGTTGTCAGCGCATCAACGTGGGACACTGAATTCTCATTAGACGACTTTTGCAAACAAGAAATATATTTTTGGAAAGATAATTTGAGAGAGTTTAATGAACGGAATTGTTTTTTGTATAAAACACGAAGTTGTTTTGTGTACTCTGATGCTAGCGATACCGGTTGCGGATCGCTAATAACAGTGAATGAGAATATTGTTTGTCACAAAATGTGGTTACCACACGAAAATGTTAAAAGCTCCACATACTTAAAGAACCGCACGTCAAATGGTTTACTGGGACCACATACCGAGTGGTTGCTTTGCAAACTATTACAATTGTAAATTGCAGCGATTTTTCTCAAGATTTTGGAACCCCAACACTAGAGGTGTAGATTTTTCCATTCAAAACCTAACAAATGAGGATTGTTGGGCCGTTCCACCAGTTTCGATTGTTTCCAGAACTCTGCATTACATGTGGCATCAGAAAACAACAACGACGTGTCGTGGTGGTACCGTTATGGCCATCAGCAAATAGTTGGCCTGAGCATTTATCATTGATCATAAAGTATTTGACGGTCAAGATGTTTTAAAGCAACTCGGGTCGAAATAGCAATTCATTATTCGGGTCTGAAAGATTTTTCGGGCAAATGATAGCATTTCCTATTATTTTCCTTTGGATTTCAAGCGATAATAGGATTTATATACAATATGTGCTGTTGCTTGCAATTATCATTAGTTAAATATTTCAACAGTTAACACTTCAATATCAGTATTATTTAGATCCGATCTTACATGGAAGTTTAATGTATCTCTAATATAAAAACCGATCCCACCACCATGTCTATTTCTATCTCTACCAATCCAATTGTATCCGTGGATAGAAATTAATTCTTTTGGAAAATCTGGTTCAAGCCTAGTTTCCTTAATTGCCAGTACGTCCACCTCGCGATCATTTAAGCAAATTCATCAAGTATAATATGTACCTATTGTGTATTTAGACCCTCTTGATATTAAAAATTCAAGGAGGGCTATGAAACTATTGAGGGGGTGCCAAATAATTTCTCGAATGCGTGGGAGGGGCACAAACCATTTTTAAAATTTTATAAAATAGCCTCCGGCCCCCATGAGTCGCATGACACATACTTTAAAATGACCGCTCCCCAAGCATAAGCCTCTAAGCATACGCTAAGCCGTAACGAAAGACATTTCAAAAGAAATTTCGGATATATTTTGGATCCGTATGACTCTAAACCTTCCCTAACGCATATGCACGTCCTAAATATATGCACGGTCCTAAATATCCGTGCAAGATGAAGTACTTACCTTTACCGAGGTTGAAGCAGAAGTCGTTGAAGCAGAAGCAGTTGTTCTCGATTTATGCTCGCGCATTCATTGAAAACTAGTCTACGCAGTGTGCGAGTTATAATAATCTTTATTGACGGGTAACTCTCTCACTTATGTGATTTTCAGAGAGGTCTTGGGATTTAATTTGTTTAATTTTATAATTTATTTGATTTAATTTAGTTTGTATAATTTATCACACTATCGTCGAAATATCGTGATTCGTGGTTATATGCTAGGCCAAACATGACAAAATATCAAGTATAATATTTTTACATCAAGTCGTTCGTGTTTAATATCAAGTGTCGCTATTTTACAATCAAGACGTTCGTTTTTATATCAAGTGTCGATATTTTACAATCAAGACTGTCATGTTTTATATCAAGCTAAATCGCATATTTTTATATCAAGTAAATTGCGTATTACATCAAGTATGACACGTTTTTATAATTCAAGTTTCGCGTGTGTTTTATATCAAGAAGGGAGAGGACGTATTTTGATCAAAGTTCTTCAGACGGAGGGTAAATCACGTGTTTTCTGCACCGGGGGAAAATATGGCGCAAGGCAAAATTGAAACGGGGTTTTGATAATGCATAACGAAACTCAAGGTGAAACAGGCCAAGACAATTCAAATGCTACGAATTTTGGCCAGTTGTCTCGGCAATATAATCCAAGCCAAAACTATGGCTACGGCAACAGCGCTCGAAGATCAAGGCAGCCTTCGCCATACACGCGACGGAATCAGCGAAGTGTGCCAACCCATTAAACCAGAACCACGGCCAGTGGCCCAGTAGCAACCAAATGCAACTCCACTTTTTTGGCATATTTTGGCACATTTGCTTCACTCGGCGAAGTTAGTAAAATTACCTCTTTTGTTGTGTTTGCTACTGGCCGTAAGGTGCTGGCTGATATGTTGACGGGTTGACACAACTTTGCTGATTTCGTCGCGTGTATGGCGAAGGGCGAAGGCTGCCTTGTTCTTCGAGCGCTGTTGCCGTAGCCATAGTTTTGGCTTGGATTGTATTGCCGAGACAACTGGCCGAAATTTGTAGCATTTGAATTGCCTTGGCCTGCTTCACCTTGAGTTTCGTTATTGCGTGGTATTCGAAACACCAAGAAACATCAATCAATTGTTGAATCAACGCAGAGCAACAGAGTTCATACTTAATTACCCAGATCAGCAATCATATGCAGATAGACTAGTCAAGATTAACATTCTCCCACTTGAATTCAGAAGAGAAGTCGCTGATTTAATCCTACTCTATAAATCTAGAAACGGATTAATTACAACAGATGTGGACAATTTTATAATTACTTTTGATCCCGGATATAAATCCCGACATTATGATGCTAACAACTACAACATTTTAGTTAAACACAAACAGGACTATTTCAAAAACTCATTTTTTATTAGATCAGTGGAACTATGGAACACTCTACCTTCTCATCTCAAAGCCACTCGTTCCCTTCCTATTTTCAAGTCAAAACTACCTAACATGTATTTGTCGACACTGTCAAAGTACACGCCTCCAGGCGCAACTTAAGTCCTAAATATGCATATAAGTAATATATTAAATTATTAATTATTAATATTAAATATGCAATTAAATGTATGTTATGTATATATACTATTAATGTCGTTATTAGGGGTTAGGTGTCAATTGGGACGACATTTCTGCTCCTTTCTCCTGTCACAACTATATATGTTTGTTTCTATGTTGTCGTTGTTAATGTTATAGCTAAGTATTATATATATATATATATATATATATTTAAAAAATACTTTATATGTAAATTGTGACAAATTTAAAATTTTAAATAAATAAATAAATAAACCTACGGTTGAGCTCTTGTTGCGAACTTGCGGCGTCTACCTCAGCGTCGCTTCTAGTATGGTTAGTTTGGTTTGTATCGGTTGTAGTTCCTGAAATCTGCATATATATCTCTCACAGAATTCAATATTGTTCGCACAAGATTTTCAACCTCATTTTCTGGATTGGGGCTCAAATTATCCAATTATAAACAACGAAAGAAAATCCTCGAGTTCACCATACGTGTTCAAAGCGGCGATGGGATTCGGAAAATATCAACGGTCCCCCGTGCACGTGATTTACCCCCCGTCTGAAGAACTCTGATCAAAATACGTCCTCTCCCTTCTTGATATAAAACACACGCGAAACTTGAATTATAAAAACGTGTCATACTTGATGTAGGCCCTAATACGCAATTTACTTGATATAAAAATATGCGATTTAGCTTCATATAAAACATGACAGTCTTGATTGTAAAATATCGACACTTGACATAAAAACGAACGTCTTGATTGTAAAATAGCGACACTTGATATTAAACACGAACGACTTGATGTAAAAATATCATACTTGATATTTTGTCACGTTAGGCCTAGCATATGGTTAGCTGACAGTTGCATTTATATGAATCAGTATTTTCTTCCATACCTCCTACTAAGTATAAAACCATTCGGTCATGACTTCAGTGCGCATGTGCAATACTTATATTCATGAGCATCAAACTGTGTCCCACAATCTTCATGTTATAAATTTTCAAATAAATACCGCTTCATGGACGTAACAGACTAAGACTGTACTTTTTAGGATCATTTCTATAGTACGTGTCCCGTCTTTGTTCTCTAACATAGACAACATTCGCAACCACGATGATGAGTTGTAGCGCTTTCTTCTGAGCGGGAAGCAGATTACTAATGTTGCCTTTATGGTAACATGTTAGTAATCATTGATGACCGTTCCCTTTTGTTCTTCGGAACGTCAGGGAGGAAGAATGCGCATTCAGAGTGGTTCTTTTTTACTCAAAAATTCAATGGAAAGTGCGCAAGAGAGGTTTGATCATAGACAATCGAGGGGACATTCCAGTATTCCACTCAAAGTCTATGGTTTTGACCCACGTCAGTAAATTAGTCTGTCCTGGATTATTGCTGAGCTGCTTGGAAAGTATGATCAGGGGGGTGTGATATCTCATTTGCCGACAAAAGGGCGTAGTCTCTTGGTGTGGTCATTCCTAGAATCCTAGTTGACAAATCTATATACAGGGTGTATCAAAAAAAACTGAACAAAATTGAAATTGCTCTCAACTTCGCGAAACGGCTCCAGGTCCGAAGTTTTTTATAAATATGTATTGTTTGGGTATTTATAATGTAGAATAAACTAAAAAATTCTTAAGAAAAAATCAGCTTTTGCATGCTTAATTTACGCCTTTACCTAATTTGCATATTGTCTAGACAATTTGCATATTGTCTAGACAATATGCAAATTAGGTAAAGGATTAAATTAAGCATGCAAAAGCTGATTTTTTCTTAAAAATGAAAGTTTACGCGACGTTTTGAAGGACTTACACTTAAGCTAATTTTCTGAAATTTTGAACAGCAATGCAACACCCAACACATTTTCCACCCACTAACTCAAAATAATTTTTAAGCATCGAAATTTCGTGCGCAAGCCATTTCTGATCTGTTGGACAAGACACCCCCCCTGGATTTTGAAAAATGTAACTTTCAGAATTTTTTAGTTTATTTTACATTATAAATACCCAAACAATATATATTAATAAAAAACTTCGTACCTGGAGCCGCTTCGCGAAGTTGAGAGCAATTTCAATTTTGTTCAGTTTTTTTTTATACACCCTGTATAAGCGCCCTGGTTATCAAGTGACAAACTAAGCGCGTGACTCAATCACGAAATGTAGTATCAAGACAACGATATCGGTGGTGATTTCCTTTGTTTTGCTCATGAATTATTGAGTTTGAGAAGGAAACGTTTGCCTCCGTAACGATAGGGATTGCAGGGATTATTTTAAGGGTAGTGATAACTAGAAGTGATAATCAATTTGTGCAGTGATAAATGAGATTTGTGTAGTGATAAATCATGCAGTTTTGTGCAGCGATTCAGGAGATTTGTGTAGTGATAAATCAGATTTGTGCAGTGATTCACGAGATTTTGTGCAGTAATAGATTTTAATCAGATTTGTGCAGTAATAACATTGTTTTTACAATATTGGTTTTCTTAATAATATTCAATTAAGAATAAATAAACATTGTGTCTAAAAATGCAGGAAATCAAGCTCCTGCAGTCTCAAAAATCGTATCTCCCCCCCACACAAGTTCGTTTTCTTCCAGTTCATCCCCCCCCCAACTGAACAATTCGTTAAAAACTGCTCTGTATTGGATAATTCAATATTTCAATTTTCAGGTAGTTCAGTACTGCACTGACCAACAGATAAGCCACAGAGCTACTAAGTGTAGCGGCTACTGCCGCTAAATTTGCCCCCTTTCTCCTTGTGCAGTGATAAAATTTCATGAAAATAATCCCTGTTTGATTGTGAAGGTCGGCTTTCACATTCAAGCATATGCGATTAAAACAATTAAAATGTTATCGTTTAAAACGTACGTCAATCTTCTATCGAGTCCCTGGGGGCTTATATCAGGCATGCCATGCTTGAGAGGGGCTTATTGGAGAGGGAGGCTTAATAGAGGGGGCTTATTGATTTAATGGAAACGAACTTTCCATCCCAATTAATACGTCTAATAAGGGTGATGGTGGGGAGAGAGAGAGAGCGAGGAGGGGGGTTAATAGAGAGGGGGCGTGGTAATTACTTGTAAAGAACCTAGCCTCTTCCAAAAAATACTGCAAATGTTACGATTACGGTTTAGCGTTTTACACTTCAGTGTTTCGCATTTAACCACAATGTTGTAATGCACAGGGATAATTAGCGCAAAGGAAACACACTCAACGACAACGTTATTAGATGCAAAATATTTATTTACATCTGCAGGAAGTATAAGTATTACAAAAAGTTACAAAAACAATACATGCAATTCTATATGATATTTTGAGCGTGCAATTCTACAATCTATTTCATTTAAGCATGCTTAATTTAGATTGGCACTAAGACAGCAAAATTATCCTCGGTATAATCACAAAAATGAGGCAATCGATTAGGAAGCGAAGAGTGTTGGACTTGTGCTTTCTCGATGCTGTTTGCCGACCTTAGTATTACTAAACATCCTCTAAATTATTAGATATTATTACACATGCAAACTTCGTGCACTAAACTACAATCATAAAATTGTAAAGCTGTAAAATTATAATACACATGCAATCAAAATTTTGTCTGGTTTACAGCTAAATGTCAAACCTATCTCCACACCACTTTGAAAATTGAGGAAATCATCATAAAGTAAAATTAATCCTAAAGTTTAGTTCAGAACTTAGTTTGGATCATTACAGAAGGTGATCATTATAAACCTAAGATGCCACAACCGGGGGAGCATCATCAGTTTGTGGGGAAGATATGTCTTGTGGTGGTCGGTTTCTTTTAAAGAATCCAAGCTGAAATGTAAAGAGAATTGGCAGTGAGACAATAGCCACTTAATTAATCGTTCCATAATTAATTAATTAAAAATTTTGGTTATTAAAAATTATTGTATTTAGGTTTCTGCATGTGTTATTCGAAATTATCATGATTAATGAAAAGGTCGTGTTAAAGGCTGATAACACTCATAGATTTACAAAAAGCTTAATATCCAATACTATACATTTATCTACAGCATCGCATATACATATATAAAAAATAAAACTATAATTATGAATAGTGTTATACATACCATGAAATATATTACATTATAGTCATAATCATATACACACATATATATATATATATATATATTACTGTATTGTATGTTATATTTTCAGACATTGGTTAATCATCAATAAACATTTAGAAATATAGAATTTGAAATAGATCACGTCGTCACGAAATAGATCGAGTTTTGATAGCTTCGAAACGCCATTCATTAAAAATATTATATTTTTAAGTTGTTTCTATTTGTAACCCACCTTAAACAAAGCTAAAATGGCGAGAGCAAGCAACAGTACACCACCCAGAACAGCGACTATGATAACCCATACTGGAGTTGATTTTGATTTCCCTGGTGCATTCTCAGGGGAAACACGAATATTAACCTAGACGAAGACATCAACATTTAGGTCTGATACGTAAGATGTCGGCTGCTGCAGTATGGAAATAAGGATGAATATGATATTAAAAGTATAAAACACCCTATAAGTGGTCTGAATAATGTCTTTTAAAACATTTTTTGTACAATGACAGATTAGAACGCGAGAATATTTGGTCATGCCATCACTAAAGCCAGTACTCAGTGGTCCGCTTCATTTAGTTTGTGAATGAGACAGTTTCATCACCACGCACAGTAGTAGTTAATTTCCATATAAACAATATTTTATTGTATAAAAGGCAATTTTTCCAAAAGCCAAAGGCTTATCTAGGGAAATCTTGCCAGTAGTTAATTTTACAACTTTCATTGCAGGTCTGAAAATAACATATTGGAAACACCGTAAATTTTCATGCAATTATTCCCTCCACCACTTCGGGGGCTTATTTATTTCATACAAGTTTGAGAAAGTGGGCTTATTGGAGGGGGGGAGGTTTACACGATGGCCCATTGAGGCCATGCATCATTTCTTTTAAATACGCTCTATTTTCTTTAAAATGACCTCCAAACTTTAAAATACATCTTGCTCTTTTCCTTTTCTTAGTTGCAGAAAGTTAAAATCACACGACTGTCTGAAATTTTTGCTGCGGCAAATTAAGTTTATGCCTGCGGAATATTAAGTTTGTGGCTGCGGAAGTTAAGTTTATGCCTGCGGAAAGTTAAGTTTATATGGCTGCGGAATATTGTGTTTATGGCTGCGGCAAATTAAGTTTATGCCTGCGGAATATTAAGTTTGTGGCTGCGGAAGTTAAGTTTATGCCTGCGGAAAGTTAAGTTTATATGGCTGCGGAATATTGTGTTCATGGCTGCGGCAAATTAAGTTTATGCCTGCGGAATATTAAGTTTATGGCTGCGGAATATTAAGTTTATGGCTGCGGAATATTAAGTTTATGGCTGCGGCAAATTAAGTTTATGCCTGCGGAATATTAAGTTTATGGCTGCGGAATATTAAGTTTATGCCTGCGGAATATTAAGTTTATGGCTGCGGAATATTAAGTTTATGCCTGCGGAATATTAAGTTTATGGCTGCGGAATATTAAGTTTATGCCTGCGGAATATTAAGTTTATGCCTGCGGAATATTAAGTTTATGGCTGCGGAATATTAAGTTTATGGCTGCGGAATATTAAGTTTATGGCTGCGGAATATTAAGTTTATGGCTGCGGAATATTAAGTTTGTGGCTGCGCAAATTAAGTTTATGCCTGCGGAATATTAAGTTTATGCCTGCGGAATATTAAGTTTATGGCTGCGGAATATTAAGTTTATGCCTGCGGAATATTAAGTTTATGGCTGCGGAATATTAAGTTTATGGCTGAGGAAAGTTAAGTTTATGGCTATACGGCAAATTAAGTTTATGGCTGCGGAATATTAAGAGTAACAAAGTTTATCGCATTGTTTAATAATTTCTTCTGGAAAATACTGTAATATTTTCGCCAAGCTTCCGATTCGTAAGCATTTGGCCTTTAAAAGATACCGTCTATGATTGCACAATAGTCTCACCACTTTTCGCTTGAAGGCCCTTTCGGCCTTTCCCTTCCCCTTCCCGACAGTATGTGCAATACCCCATGTCATATAGCACTTTGTGACCCACTAACCCAAATATATTCTAGTCATTGAAAAATAGTTAAGATAATCATTTAGTTAGTATTCGAATGTTGCTCAAAACTATTCCCATTATACGAACGATTAAGGTCTGCATAGACCCTGTCTTCATTCCAGTGAAATTTGCGTTAATAAGTTCCAACATGGGGTTTAGAAGTCACAGAAACGTTGACAATATAATACTCTCTTTTTGGCTTCAGAAATTTGGCCCCCAAAAGCACGAGCGAAAAACACGGGGGCCCAAAAACGGCCGTAACCCCAAAACGCGAGAACTTAAAATTCCTAACAAAGCACGGTCAGATTTTTGTGATCTTAATGTACGTTAAATAGACCTTTTGCACAATTCCTGGAGCGTAGCATTACACACACATAGCCTCGACTTCATTCTTTTGAAAAGAGACAGAAACTTTAAGCATAACGTAAGACTGGCTAAAATTCAAAAGAAAAACTTAATATTCTGCAGCCGTAAACTTAACTTTCCGCAGGCATAAACCTAACTTTCCGCAGGCATAAACTTAACTATCCGCAGGCATAAATTAAACTTAACTTTCCGCAGGCATAAATTAAACTTAACTTTCCGCAGGCATAAACTTAACTTTCCGCAGGCATAAATTAAACTTAACTTTCCGCAGGCATAAACTTAATTTCCAGCACCCATAAGGAAAATAGAGCGTATTTAAAAGAAATGATGCATGCATGGCCCCTATGGGCCACCGTATTTTTGTAATTAGGATTGCAAGAATTAAGGATTTTAATATTAGTATTTCAATGGAGGATGTTAATATGAAAACTGACCAATCGTTTTGACCTTCAATGAAAATTGAAAAGGTTTACCATTACTGATCGTGAAACGTGTCTATCTCTCACGTGTTTGAGGTGAAATACTTTGAACCGTTTTGTCACTTGAACTACATCATTACACTGAACAACTGTATACATGCACCTATAGACTATGACAACGACAACTTACCTCACCAAATTCTTTTGTTACGTTATCGTTGGCAAGAGAGTCCGTATACTCGGCCAAGGCTTCTATTTTCACAACAAGGTCTTGGGCATAGTACTAGAAACAAGAACATAAATATTATGTCGAAAACAAAGTGTTATATGTCGAAAACTGCCGTAAATATGCAATAACATCAAGTGAATGATTTATACTCTGTTTCTAAGCTGGCATGAAATATGCTGCTCTGCTTTACGACTATATACAGTCCACTCAAGACCTGGAACTGTTGATACGAGTCAAATTCCAAAACCGACTGAGAGACATAACTCAGAGATCCTAAGGATAGTGCAAAGTTTCAAGACTATGAATGAACCATACTTATTTTTTTATTATTTAAACTATTTCATTTTTATTCTTGAAAACAGGAAAATTTATCGAAAGAATACTTTTTCTTTTAGAGCGGAAGTTTTGTTCTTTTGTAAGCGGAAAGACTGTAATAGTTTCGCTTTCTAAAATAGGTACGGACTTGTGGCACAGAATTACGTCCAGATTTTCTTTAATATTTATGCTTTTTTCAATGCTATTGCATGTGCAAAAGCAATTTTGTGTTTATCAAAACAGTAAACGCTTCTCAGTTTTCCTCGACTACAAATCAACTATAACTACAACACTTTATGAATTATGTAAATATACTACTGGAACAACATTTTGCAATCGATTGTGGACTACATATCGGAGAGCGATAGCCGATAAAGTTTTATAATACACGCTACAGACTACAGTCGCACAATGCAATTTGTCATTTGTTTACATTGCCAATAAAGCCTCAATTAGTTAATGGCTCAAAGTTTTAAATAAATGAATTAAGTCTTTTGGCGATGCGTCTTCGTCTAAAAACGTGCAAAATGTATCCTGTAGTTTTGTAGGAGCAAGGCCGGCGAGAGCCAGTCACGGGCCCAGGGCAGATTGGTGAACGCGGGCCCCCCTCACTCTCTCAGTCCAGTAGCGTAGCCAGGGTTTTGCCTATGGACGTAGATTCGGAATCTGACCGCCAATGGGGCGAGAATGCTAGGGGGTTCGGGGGAATGCTCCCCCGGAGAATTTTTGAATCTCTAGGGTCTCTAGAACAGCATTTGATGCACTTTCTGAGACGAGTTCTGAAGAAAAATCATAACCACGAAAAAAGCAATTTTTATTGTTATTCCAGACAATGCACTTTCCCCCCACTTTCTGCCCAGATTTCAACTTTTCACAAAGTTGGTGTTTGGCTGACATTTATTTCAGAAATGCATATATTAAATAAATAGACGCCCATAAAGTTTTACATGTGACGCGAACATCCTTAAGCCCCGGTCAAACGAGGATGATAGTTGGCATTGGGAAGTGAGAGTTTGCACGAGATTTTGTTCAACTCTCATCTTCAAGAGTTGCACGAGATTCGCGACAGAAATAATTTAGCGCACGAAATGGAGCCCTGAGAATAAACTCTAAATTTTTTGTAAACGAAGTGATTAGATTTCCTTCTTAGCTTTTCTTGTTATAGACACAGTAAAAACGTGTTATTTTGTTAAGCTAATGCTTATAGAAAGGCCAAAACACTAGTCTGACTATAGTTGTTTCAAATTCTTATGCAACTCTCATGACCCGTCAAACGATCAAAACTCTCATCAAAATTTGAACCAGCTCAAAGTTGACGAGAGTGCATGAGAGTCGATGAGAGTCGATGAGAGTTGGTGGTCAAACGCGAGCGAGAGTTGCAACTTTCTTTGACTCTCATCAACTCTCATCCTCTACTCGTTTGACCGGGGCTTTATCCAACTTTTCCGGGCCCCTCTGGACAGCCCGGGTATTGCCCCCCCCGTTCCTCTCGCCGGCCTTGTGTAGGAGTCGACATTCGCTCTTGCGTTCGGCCATGTTTAATAGTTATAACTCAGTTTAACGCATTTATGGAACAAATTCATGTTACAAGGGGAATAATCGTGTCTTGAACGACCCAACATAATTATTGAAGGTAAATAATATGATATTTAGTTGATACGGATCAGAGTCGATCAAAATGTTTCGTTAAATTGGAAGAAAAAAAGTAAATAATAGTTAATGCGTATTAATATCATTTTAAATGTCCAATAAGCAATAAATTCCAGTAATTTAATATATCACAAATTTGCACGTTAATCGCAAACACCCCCCGGAAGTTTATACTCTGCACGAATACACGACTCGTCTCAATTTGCCACCACAACAATACTGCAACGTTTCCATGCAAACTTTGCACTAAAAATGGTTCTTTGATATATTTATAAACAACATAAAAACCGAGTGGTTTGTCTTGTATTGAAATTGAAGACCTCGCGATTCGCGTTCGGTTGTGAATTTCAATGAAACATCTTGCATTCGATTTTTATCCTTACCTGAGCAAGGGTTTTAGTCCAAAGGCGAATTTCAAAGGTGACGATAAAACGTTCATTTACTTTCAATTCCTTTATATCACATGAAAATGTGCGAGGTGTTGAGGTACGGGATCCCTAAGAACAAATAATCACAGTTAACAACAGAGTAAAACGCGAATTCCTAAGAGTTTGGCCTATTTGGAACGGTTATTTTATTTTCTGCTCACTGGGTGGTTCTATCACGTGACATACATCTATAGCATCACTGATCTGTAAATACAACTGGACTGAGTATCTAATATTCTAATGTGTTAAAGATGAAGCCGGAAGTCAGCCATTACTAAAAACAGCTTTCTAACGTATTATGGCAGAAATCTATTTCTTGAAATGCTCTGTTTTAAAAAGAAACAGAGACGTTTTTCTCGTACATTTGATGCACCAGTAACAGGTTGCGCTACCTTTAAGATACGTTTACACGCTGCGATTTGTCGGGCCAATTCAGATGCACATAGTCATAGATATTTGAAAAATATATGACGACATCATTAACTGTCATCAACATTCAGCAAAACTTAAAAACGGCCCGACAAATCGTAGCGTGTAAACGTACCTTTATAATGAAAGAAACAGGAAAATTCTGAGTAGCGTTTCAAGTTGTCCTCCAGATTTCATGCATGAACTCATTTTAGTCAACAGCAATATGTCTATATATGCATGCCATGGACACAACACAAAAACAACAAGATTATGAAAGTATTAATTTGGACATACCAGATTCTTTACTTCTCTTCTTTTTCTTTGGATGTTTTCATTGCTCTGCAACATTACAATGTTAAAACAAAAGACATCCATAATTATCAACACTTATCAAGCATACAGAAAGTATTCTTTTTTCGATCCCCCTCCTCCCAGACTGTCTTCCAGAGTGTACTCTTAAACGTTGAATGATGATGGGTCTATAGTTCAACATTCTAAAACGCGTACACTAGTCATTAACCCCCTCCCCCCAGCGTACGGTTTGTACGCTTGTGAAAATGTTAATATGGATCAGCCCTAAAGAATAGAGTGAGCCAAATATAGATTGTACAATCAACGATTTTCAGCAAAGAGAATTCAGAGAGGGTATAGAATGTCTAAGATGCGAAGGAAAAAATATTCAAAACAATCTTGAACAACGTAAAATTTGGAAGCTACTGTTAATATTTTTCACTTGAGATAAAACACAGGAGGGACACCTTAAGATCAGGATCCAAAAACAGGATATAATGATAGTAAATATACGTGGTTTATACTCTATTTGGGGCTTATATTCGATATTTTGCAGTATATACATACCGTAGGTGTGCTCAAATTGGCAGGATTCAATACACCTTTCTTAATACAACTTCCACTTCCTTTCTCCTACAATAATGAAGACAGTATTGCCTAACTTTGAACTTCCTCAGCCTTCCTCCCCAAATAATTTTATTGCAGATGTGTAAGGATTTTTTAAACCAAACATTTTACTGATTTTAGCAACATCACTAGCCTATAGGCACTTGCTAGCATGGGCTAATTGGGACCGGTAACCACACGTCAAAACCCCTTTGTCTCGGTGGATGACTCCAGACACAGGAATTATACAACTACACACCAACCTACTTGATTAGTAAATGATCGATCTTTCAATGATAAAAACACAAAAACTGGTCACTTTTATTTAAAGCAGTAAATAGAAGAAAACATGATACTAAATGTATCTAAACCTTCAACCTTAGTTTCAATCGAGTGAGATGCATAAAAAAATAATCTTGTAGTTTACCTTATCACAACCCGCAGTACCCGCATCTATATATATATATATACATGAACGTGCGGTTAACGCTTGGCAACTGGACTCTGTAGCTCAGTGGTCAGAGCGCTGCACCGGAATCGCAGGGTCGCAGATTCGACTCCTGTCGGAGGACTTAGAGTTGCATTTTTCGCAGCCGTTCCCGTTCAGGTCTAAAATATTGTTTATATTATTTCACTAGAAATATCCACCACCTAAACCTTCTACGATTGTGTCTAGATACCATAAATCCTCTATTAAGGGCTTACTGATTTAGCTGAAACACATTAAGTTCTACGCTACCAGGTATAATATTTATGATAACTTCCTTCACAAGGAACTAGAGTGCAAAGTGGGAAAACTGTAGAAGTTGGAGGTCATGTCGACAAACATAAGGAATACTTCTGCTATAATTAATAGTCAACTTCCTAATATTTGTTTACTGTTGTGACGGCAAAGGGAGGGATAAAAAGTGGGGGTCAATATATTTATTTCTCTAGAAAGGGGGAGGATTATTGGTGAAGAAGCATATTTGAGAGGCCCAAGTAATAGAAGATTTACGGTACGTATATGAACCGCAAATCAACAGAGGAAACAAGAACATTTGTCAGAAGGCGGCAAATGTGGAGCTTACCTCGATATTGATTGGATATACGATATATTCGTGTTCTTTTCCATCGCGCTTCTTAAAAGGATACGTGATGGAAAATGCAATAGATCGTAGGGTACTTTTTCCATTATTTTTAAGCTATAAAGTATTGGAGAAAAAGAAAAGTAAGGAATCAAAGCAACTTTTTGCAAAGTGAACGATACGATATGATGGTTAATACAACTCTCTCGCAGTTACATCAAACAGAATTAACGAGTTTAGTTGTAACTTAAATTATTAAGGGTGTTTGGTTGCTTTGGCACGATCGCGTCAAGATTTTTCTGGACGTAATCCTTCAAAATAACATTCCCGGGTCAGTCATCCCTCTAGTGTCCGTCATTGAATAGTCCGTCATGTAACTTCTCATTGTTCCTTGTATTATAATTATGAATGTCCATATTTGTTAATAACTTCATAGAGTGATCCATAAGTCCATTGACACATTTGTAAACATACATACAGCGATTATAAAATCTACGCTGTTCTATAGGTTAAGCCTTTTCAGAGTTACAAAGGCATCAGCGGCTGAACTATGGAGTGGTCTGCCCAGAATAATTTTCGCAGCTTTGTTTTGCAAACCCTGTAAGTCATTCATAAGAGCCGCATTGTCCTTGTCGCCCCACACAATGTCGGCGTATTCGAAAATTGGTAATACAAGCTTGTTATAGAAAAGCAGTCGTGCAGTTGTAAGACGAAGGTTGAAGACGTTTTAAAAAGGAATAGAGACATTTTCCCAGTGAACAATGGGTTACGCTCAGGGCCGGCCTCAGAAAATTTATCAGGGGGTGTAAGGTCCTTTCAACCGACTGACTAACGAACTTGTACCGACTACATTGTTGTTAGTCATCAAAAATATTTTTGTCTGCCGACTAAAATAGCATTTCTGCCGACTGAAACTCCAAATAGAATTTCTGAGGGGGGTGTGACATCCCTCCAAACCCCCCCCCGTAGGTCCGGCCCTGGTTACGCTATCCAATCTACTTTTGAGATCAAAGATGTACGGAATTGTACCTACCTCAAAGTTAACTTTGACGGTTTTTCCAACAGAAGATACATTTACAGCTGAGAAATCATTATTATCTTTAATATTTAAAGAAGGTGCGGTTTGTGGATAGTTCACCAGTTTTGGAACTGAATTGCTGAAGAACAAAAAACATGGCGAAATCAATATATTATGGTAGTTAAGGTAGCTTTCTGGTCATTTAAAGAGGGGAATTGTTGCAAGAAATTATATTTCATTTTACGTGTGCGTAAACAATCACATGTTTGTAATCTCTACTATACACGACTTTTCATAATGTAAACCAATTTAAATATCTTAGTAAGTCTGTCCAGCCTCGTCTCTATCAGCAATTGACGAATGATCCTAGCTTGTTAATGAGGTTAAAAGGACTATTTTATATGCATATAAATAATACTTCGAAAGGTACATGTAGCCATTATGAGAAAGGTGTATGCATGGTTCATGGTTAAATATAACATTATGCCCGTTCACTCGGGAAATTCGAAACCGTATACTCAAATCGCGCGTCTAAACGTACCTTTTGACAATAAATTAACCTGAACCTTAACCCTAACTGACCCGCATCCCAACTTTCGATCAGGCATTAGATCCTACGTGGGAACGATTACAAGACGGACGCCGGTGGTTAGACTAGCAACTGTAGTTAGACTAGCAACTGTGGTTAGACTAGCAACTGTGGTTAGACTAGCAACTGTGGTTAGACTAGCAACTGTAGTTAGACTAGCAACTGTGGTTAAACGACTAGCAACTGTGGTTAGACTAGCAACTGTAGTTAGACTAGCAACTGTGGTTAGACTAGCAACTGTAGTTAGACTAGCAACTGTGGTTAAACGACTAGCAACTGTAGTTAGACTAGCAACTGTGGTTAGACCAGCAACTGTAGTTAGACTAGCAACTGTGGTTAGACTAGCAACTGTGGTTAGACTAGCAACTGTGGTTAGACTAGCAACTGTAGTTAGACTAGCAACTGTGGTTAGACTAGCAACTGTGGTTAGACAAGCAACTGTGGTTAGACTAGCACCTGTAGTTAGACTAGCAACTGTAGTTAGACTAGCAACTGTGGTTAGACTAGCAACTGTAGTTAGACTAGCAACTGTGGTTAAACGACTAGCAACTGTAGTTAGACTAGCAACTGTGGTTAGACCAGCAACTGTAGTTAGACTAGCAACTGTGGTTAGACTAGCAACTGTGGTTAGACTAGCAACTGTGGTTAGACTAGCAACTGTAGTTAGACTAGCAACTGTGGTTAGACTAGCAACTGTGGTTAGACTAGCACCTGTAGTTAGACTAGCAACTGTAGTTAGACTAGCAACTGTGGTTAGACTAGCAAATGTGGTTAAACGACTAGCAACTGTAGTTAGACCAGCAACTGTAGTTAGACTAGCAACTGTGGTTAGACTAACAACTGTAGTTAGACTAGCAACTGTAGTTAGACTAGCAACTGTAGTTAGACTAGCAACTGTAGTTAGACTAGCAACTGTGGTTAGACTAGCAACTGTGGTTAGACTAGCAACTGTAGTTAGACTAGCAACTGTAGTTAGACTAGCAACTGTAGTTAGACTAGCAACTGTAGTTAGACTAGCAACTGTGGTTAGACTAGCAACTGTGGTTAGACTAGCAACTGTGGTTAGACTAGCAACTGTGGTTAGACTAGCAACTGTGGTTAGACTAGCAACTGTAGTTAGACTAGCAACTGTGGTTAGACTAGCAACTGTGGTTAGACTAGCAACTGTAGTTAGACTAGCAACTGTAGTTAGACTAGCAACTGTAGTTAGACTAGCAACTGTAGATAGACTAGCAACTGTGGTTAGACTAGCAACTGTAGTTAGACTAGCAACTGTAGTTAGAACTAGCAACTGTGGTTAGACTAGCAACTGTAGTTAGACTAGCAACTGTGGTTAGACTAGCAACTGTGGTTAGACTAGCAACTGTGGTTAGACTAGCAACTGTGGTTAGACTAGCAACTGTAGTTAGACTAGCAACTGTAGTTAGACTAGCAACTGTAGTTAGACTATAGCAACTGTAGTTAGACTAGCAACTGTGGTTAGACTAGCAACTGTAGTTAGACTAGCAACTGTGGTTAGACTAGCAACTGTAGTTAAACTAGCAACTGTGGTTAGACTAGCAACTGTGGTTAGACTAGCAACTGTAGTTAGACTAGCAACTGTGGTTAGACTAGCAACTGTAGTTAGACTAGCAACTGTAGTTAGACTAGCAACTGTGGTTAGACTAGCAACTGTGGTTAGACTAGCAACTGTGGTTAGACTAGCAATTGTAGTATAGCAACTGTAGTATAGCAACTGTAGTATAGCAACTGTATAGACTAGTAGCTATGTATTACCCCGTAATATCCATAATGACTTCACGTTTAACAGAGACTTTAGCAGTATCATTGTTGTCTTTCTTATCCTTTTCTTGACCACTTGCTCTAAGGAAATTATTAAACGAAGTGTATATTATTAGAAAGAGCTGTGACGTTCAGAGGGTTTTTAGTTGAAATTTGTGTAATTACTTTCTGTTACAAAGTTTATGTATTGTTTCACATGAAATCCGCAAAATATATATTGTGGCACAAATACATACCCCATTGCCTTCACATTAATATATACTTCACGTTTGTTGCCCAACACATTTGCAGTAGAATATTGCAGCCTAAATGCAACCTTAAGACAAGAGATATAATACGGTGTTATTATCGTGGAATATGATTGAGACAACAGACACTGTACTTTGGCAATAAAATTTTGACGCTCCACGAACAAATACACAGTTGGTTTGAAGATATCGTTTGAAGACTTAAGTCGAAGAACGTTTGGTCTTATATTAGCCTTGCATACATATCCTTTCACTGAATGCCTCCAATCACTCACCTTTTGGTTTCTACTCAGCGGTCCTATGAATCTAAATAATTCTTGAAATGTTGTATTTTCTGAAGCGACTACACGTTTTTCAATCTTGACTGATCGCTGTCAAAAAAAAAGATCTTCACTTTAATATACAGGCAAAAGAAAGCTAAAACCTGTAACAAAGCCGACAATTGTTTATATATAGCACAATTTGCGTTTATATAAAAATACGCCAACGGAACACAACACTTGCTGTCCAGTGGTGTTAGCCTATACTGCGTGTGTATACACGCATACTGCGTGTATACACGCAGATGGTTTCGGTGTCATATAATTTGGACTGACTATTCAGAGACAATGTAGTGCCTGGAGACAAGCCATGGCTTGGTTGCCATAATACATTGCTCCTTGTTCTGCCATTGCTCTTTTTCTTCCTTATTTTGTGCACAAACGTTTCTGTTGTTCAACTACTTTGCCATCTATTGTTATTGGCGACATGTTAAGGTCAAATAACAGTGTTATTAATATGACTCGATAAAAATTAGAGTTGAAGTTTCATGAGTATATGTTCCAATAACACTTGCATCCATATATCTCAATTGGGTAGAACGACGGTTAGAAAAAATGCGAGTTCAAATCCATCAGGAGAAAATGAATTTTACATTGTTCTCTACAATGTTGGGATTAATACGAAAATATTTCACCATATACTTACACTAACAACTGTTATTTTCACATACTGTAGTGATGAATCATGAGTTATAAACGAAAATATTTCACCATATACTTACACTAACAACTGTTATTTTCACATACTGTAGTGATGAATCATGAGTTATAAACGAAAATATTTCACCATATACTTACACTAACAACTGTTATTTTCACATACTGTAGTGATGAATCATGAGTTATAAGAACTTCAGGGTTGTACGAGACCTCATCTTGATTACTTAGTTCAATTTCTGCTGTGAGGAATTTCGTTTTACCAATTATTATTTCGTCATTGTCAGGTCTAAAATAGAGAACATATTATTTAAATTACAAGCATGAAAAGAATACGGAAATTTTTATAAAACCATGCATGCAGTATAAATTGCCGAGGTTGTAGTTGGAACTATCTGAAAAAGGTAAAAAAGACATGTCGAAGGTGACGTGTTTTAAACATCTTTCTGCAGGTATATAGTTCCAGCACTTTATGATAGAATACTATCGACTCTGCAGGCCCCCACGTTTGAGATACAGTGTACTATGTAGTGTATAAATGTGGCGGTTGACTGTTGTGTAAAACTACATGAAAAATACAATGAGAACTTCGACTTTTCTTGCGAAGGCCCTTCGTCTGGAAGTTAGTTAGTTCTACTAACTACTTCGAAACGTCGAAGTTCTCATTGTATTTTTCAGGTAGTTTTACACAACAGTCAACCGCCGTATTTGCTATACTCTATACCTACACTGGCACCGCACGTTCGAGTGTATAAATGTATTCTATCAGAAAGTAAACAGTGGGGCAGGTAAATTTAATTTGGAATCCAAAAGCTAATATATTATATTATTATATGGCAAGCGTTTTTCTGGTGAATCGCGCAATCTGATTGGTCGCTGACGAGGCAGGATTTTCCCGTATTGCCCACGGGCAATACGCAATTTTTATTGCCCTGCGAAGAAAAGCCGAGTTTTAGACAAGGAAATGAGCTCAAGAACTCTTTTTAAATACTCAAAAACGGAGAAAATAACAACCACGAATGGAAAAATAGGAAATTGAACCATGGTTAGCATTCTATGATCAAGTTTGGTTTGCTTAAATCGAAAAAAGGTAAATTTTTACAAATTTTTTAGACTCTGCAACTGTAGTCGCTGAGAATTGTTTGTGTTTTGAGCATACGAAGGGCTAAAAAAATCGCTTGTAATAAGCCAGAAGGAATTTTAAACTTTTTTAAACACTTGAAAAAAAGTATAACTTTAAAACAGCGACACAGTCTTAGGTATTTTTAGATAATTTCGTAGTCTGCTTTTGTTTATTAATTTAAAGTCTAAAGAGTAAACAAAAAATGACTTATCAAATGAGTTGAACTAGCAGCTTGTTTTCCGAGTTGTTTTCTGCTATTTTCGAAAAACTGTTATTAAATTATTAAATATCTCTATTTCTGTGTTAATATTTTATAAAAACGTGTTGTATGTAGTAGTGTTTTACTTAGCCAGATGCATTTGTAGGAATGATATTGACATTTTGAAAATGAACCGGCTTTTGGACTTTGACCTTTGCTTTCGCATGAAAAATCGGCGAATGTTTTCCACTGTTACAAATAACTACTCAATTGCCATATAATAAACAACTTACTAACCTCGCCCGTTCGGGCTGTACGGGAGAATATTAAACCTCGGTCTTGCTGTATTGACCTCGCTATCGCTCGGTCAATACAGCAAGACCTCGGTTTAATATTCTCCCGTACAGCCCTCACTCTCGGTTAGTAAATAGTTAATATCAAACCTCGGTCATGCTGTATTGACCTCGCCATCGCTCGGTCAGTACAGCAAGACCTTGGTTTGATATTTTCCCGTACTGCCCTCACTCTCAGTCAGTAAGTTATTATTAAAATTATAAGTTTAATTACGTTATCTT
Organism: Trachythela sp. YZ-2020; assembly: GCA_016169945.1. Lineage (NCBI taxonomy): Eukaryota > Metazoa > Cnidaria > Anthozoa > Malacalcyonacea > Clavulariidae > Trachythela > Trachythela sp. YZ-2020. The sequence continues at coordinate 7,284,000 of JADLSH010000369.1, forward strand.
GACTTTCAGATTATAGTCACATGTGTTGTCGGAACAATTCAACACAAGCGTAGCCTAAAAACAATAAAATATACAAGTTATAAAAACTATATATGGTAATATTATACCTCAACTTCAAATTGTCCAACCAGAAAGCTCAGTTTGTGCCACGTGAGCCTGCGTTCCTTTTGACAATGTTCCACCCCATGTGGTGGAACACATGGGGTGGAACATTATTCGCGTAGACCACGCGAGACAACACACCAGTGAACTCAATTTGGTTACCTGGAACGATAACAGGCGGTGAAAAGTGAAGCCAAAATAACAGTGCCTACGCCATCAAACGTGATTGATTTCACAACGGCCAAAGTTCAAAATAAGTTACGAAAATAGAAAAAAAACTTGAAAAGCTGTTAAAACCTGCACAATAACTTATTTTATCCCATATTTTTATGGCTTTCATAAACTTTTTGCACAAACTAGCTTATACGACTTATACGACTGACAAAAAACAAAATATTTTCGCTGTTTGAACAAAAACACTGAGAAAACTAACTTACTTCAGTCACTCAGTGACAAAGATATGTTTTCCTCCTAGTAATCTTTTTTAGCCAGTTACAAAGTAGAAACTACTTCGATTTGCAAAAAAACTGTTGTTTTTTTTCCAAAAAATAACACAAAAATAGAGTTTACGTACGGACCGCGTAGTAAATAAGTTGTGGGGGACTGAAACTGATGTTCGGACCGCGTGAAATTGACTTTTGAGGGACTGAAACTGACGTACGGACCGCGTAAAAGGACTGGGATTTAGGCTTCACTTTTTTCCGCCTGAATGATTGAATGTTATCGTTCCAGATATTAGAAATTTATGGAGTTCACTGCAACACACACGACTCAATGCGTGAAAATGGCGGGAAAACAATATGGCGTTCGTGAGCTGTTGTTTGTAATTTCGTAAAAGATTTATTTAAATGACGATTTTCAAGAGGTATGTTCACTGACCTATACTAAATGGTCTGAAAAAAGTGTCCTCACCGTTGCTGACGTCATATAGGTCCTCGCATCGATGAAAATTACCGCATACCGATATTTTCCTTTTTTTTTTTGCTCGCGGGCGAATTTGTGTTTTTGAAATTTAACGAAGTTTGTTTTTAATTTTTTTTCAATTCTGTGTTGTTTTTTTTGCAAACTTTGCTGTTTTTGGTAAATATTTACTACCTTCGAGTTGAGAACAACCTAGTCCAAAATAGGAGTATATTTTCCTGTTGCAAGTTTGAAAACAAACATTTTAATTTTAAATAAAATGATGGCTTCGGTATGTTTTTATACACGACCACAAGAGCTTCGGGCCATCGATGATTGCTGGTATTTATGCTATAGTTTTTCCATAAAATTTGTCGTGTTATGTAAGTATTAACCTTCTGTTGACATGAAACTTTTTGCCGACAACCTTTCCTGGTATTATACTGAGTAAAAGACTGTTTTTGTGGAGTTTTCTACGGCTATTTGAGATTTTTCTGAATATGTATACGACTTTTATAATTAAGAGTTGAAAACATACTTGACAGCCCGCCAATTTCATAAAGATCACATTTAGTATAAACTGACTTACTTTCTACAATGATTTCGCAGCAATTTCTCGCCTCAAAAACACAAAATTAGGAATTTTTTTGAGTTTGAAACAATAAAAATATAGAACCGAACCGTTTATCAACGCATTTCTAAGTCAGCGAATTTACGCATGAGAGCAAAGACCTATATGACGTGAGCAGTGGTGAGGACACCGAGCTCCTGATAAAATAGATTGCGCGCTCAGTCCATTTAGTATAGGTCAGTGGGTATGTTACCTTCAATGACCCAAAGGATACAAGCTCAAATATTTTAAAGGGAAAACGTCAAAAACTCAGGTCCCCCTCCGCTCGGGGGATTCAGCAAAATATTACCCTCAGTATAAATATTACCCTCACTTCGGGTAATATTTCGCCGAATCCCCCTCGCTCCGGGTCTATAAATGATAAAAGTAGTATATAATTACGTTACAATTCGCAGTCACAATTGTACAGCCCTGCGGCCGGTTGTCTTACTAAGTACTAACTTCCAGACGAAGAAGATGAAAGTTGATGAAAGTTGGTTGTCAAACGCGAACGAGAGTTGCAAATCTCATCCTCGTTTGACCAGCGTTTAAAAGCAATTAAAATACGATATTTATAGAACTTTATAAAACTCAACGAATACCAAAAACAATGGAGTATGAGAGCAGAATCGTTAAGCCTTTAACGAAGGTCTCTATAATAGCATTCAGTAAAAACAAGCGCTGATTGGCTGGAAGCTGTGTTTCTAGAACCGATGAAAACACGGTTGAAAATTGAAAATGTTCGCTACGAGCCTACGGCATGAATGAAGTATTAAACAACAGTTTCCAATAAGATTTTACAAGAAATGACGTTAGCTATTTATTCCTTTTGTCTCACATCAAATGTCTTGTCAATTTTATAACATTTGACGTAGCTTCGCATTCCCATGCGTTTCCATAATTAGATAGAAAGACGGAAAATGTCTTCTATTTGTATTTACCATCAAGGCAGTTAAGATAGCATACCTTTTCACTGATGGATGCTTGCCTTTCGTCAAGAACCGGACACAATTTGGTGCTTTCACAATCTGCTGGTGAGATCAGTTCATATTTCAATGTAAAAACAATGTCAGTCGTTCCTTGGCTTAGAGCATCAGTCAGCCTGTTTTTGCCCTATAACATATGACCAAACATGAAAAGTTAACAAGAATAGGTATAAAGGACGTTTTCCATCACGTTCACATCGACGGGACGGCGACTTATTTGAGTCACGTGACTTCAACTTTCACGTTATACACACCTACAGCGCATGTCCAAACTGGTTCGCTTGTCCTGCGCAGACAAAGTAACCGTATTGGAAAACGGTCTTGACTTCATCTAATATTATTCAAACGAAAATAATTACGCATACAGTATGCTGAAAGTATGCTGAATAATTTCGCTCAGAAACGGAAAATATATGAATGCTTACAGTGATTTATTTAAAAACACTGAATATCCTAACAAAGAAGTGTGTAAAAAATCTTCAAAAGAAGTGACTTTGCCAGTTAATATGTTTCTTGCGTATAAGACCACAGGATTACTACACATAATAAAATAATTAACATTACTTTCTCACTTTGATAACCGCAAGTTGACCATCGTCTGCTACACGAAAATAATTTAGACCGCGTTTACACCAGAGCAAAAGATTCCGGATTCGCTAAAGTTACCGGATTTTAGTATTCGGATACGTAAACTGCATGTTTACACTAAAACAGAGGGCCCTGTACCGGGTTCCGAAATCCCGACCAATTTTCACTTCAAATCCCGTTATCCCGCCATGACTCATCCCGATCCCGCCATTCTTTTTGATACTGCTTCAACCAAGTTACTAGAAATACATGCATGCAGAATCCCCTCGCCCATTCGAACCACACAATTTACTCCCCCAAAAGTTATTGTAACATGAAGTACTGAGTCGATCAATGTAACCATGGTAACACGCAACACTGTATATTTCTCTTAGTTTGTACAAAATATTGATAAGATTTGTTAATGTTACCTATAATATTATCAATTGCCCAACTATATAAAGTAGGTATGCTATTACGTACTCTTTTAGCTTTGATTTAATGTAAAATTCAACCTTAGAAGTCTCACAAAACATTTCGAAATTTTCACAAAACAGTACTTTTATACTTCTTTTCGCACTTGTTTTTGAGATTTAATATGTTGTTTCTTATTCTATAACAAATGAATTAATACTAAAATACCTTTCAACATTAATTAATGTTGTATTGACCACACAGGATGACATACGCATTTTCAAATCCACAAAACTATAATATACTGCATGCCAATACGGCAAAAGCAAGTATACAAAATAGACACTTACGCGTTTAAAACTCTTTAAAACTCGAAAATCTTGTCTTTCTTCGGTCTTTTGACTGTTTTTTCCTTCTGTTCCACTAAATAATTTTCATTTATCTCTCTTTAGAGACTTTTTGGCTGTTTTATATGCCCCGACTCCCGAGTACAAACAGTTTTCTCTCGGTCGCCACTTGTTTCCATCTACCAAACTGACGTTACGTCATTTTTTCAACTTTGAAGTAAAGTTAAAACTTGACTTAACCTCAGAAACCTAAAATACCCCTAACCCAAAACCCCAAAACCTACCCTAAACCAAACCTAACCAAAATATTAAGAAAAAAAAAAAAAACGAATATGAAAAAAAAATGAAAAAAAAAAAGAAAAATTGTGATGGGTCAGTTTGATAGACCTTTTCTCTCGGTCTGAACTCGCGCATGCGCATAACGTAGAAAACCGTCCATTGCATAATGGCGGACAACTTTGCATTCCGCTATGTTGTCACATACCCGGGGGTAAATATCCGAGCGGAATTAATACCCTCGCACGGCGCTTCGCGCCCGGCTCGGGGATTATTTAGGGGTAGACAATGTATAGCAATGTTTCCAAAGAACATGATGGCGACAATTGACTACACAGTTTACACCAGAGTCAAAAATAGTAAATGCGTCTAAATCGCAATAATCATTCTTAAAAAGCGTAAATTTCAGCCTTGGAAGCATAATTTTCTCTGCTCGCTTATTTGACCTATGTTTGCGTAACCTGCTCCACTTTCCACTAATGCATCCGTCAAATCCAATCATGCCCATCCCCCCGGGCCACCGTGGGGCATTTGATACTTTGACTCCTTCCTGGGGTGGGGGATTTGGAAGCTAATCTTTGCCTGTTTTGAACCTTAAAACCATTGGGCCAAAAGGAAGGACTTTCGCAACAATGTTCCACATTATTTTGCTCCTAACTAAGCATAGTTTGTTCATATGGACACAATGCCAATTTGATATAGTTTTTAACATACAGTACATGCGTACAAAATTATTAGTATTTGCTATGTAGTTTGTTTTTCCTTAAAGTGTCTATATATTTAATAATTATTCGCCGAAGGCGAGGTGAATATCGGTGAATATCGGTGAATAATAACAGAGACGAAGTCGAGGTTTTTATTCACCGATATTCACCGAGCCTGAGGCGAATAATTGTTTTAGTGCACCAAGCGGCTTAAAAACGCTTTAGGTGATTATCGCGTATTAATCCGAGGTAGCGCAACCAATCAGCGTTGAGAATTTTCAATAATCACCTATGTAATTTTACTAATTTGTAATACCTCTTTTCAAAGTGGAATAAGGTTCCCCGGGGTGCGGAATTTGCCACTGACCTACGGTTCCATCATGGGGCGTTTTCACTTGTTTGTGATCCCGACTGTGGGGCATTAGCACCATTTTTACAAAATTTGTCAATGGTCAGAGGGGTGGGCCGGGGGTGGTGATAGGCACCCTTGGAGTTGACTGATGCATAAGCACAACAATAGCAGAACTGAGGTCCTTTGCGATTAAAAATTTGCTCAAAAGATGCCTTTTACCGATACGCAATGAATGATCAAACTTCGAATTTTACCAAAGATTGGTGAAACCATCGAAAAAAATCGTGTTTCTAAATCGCCGATAGTAAATTGTATTACAAAATCACAACTTTGTGCATTATAACGGTCACGTGATGGTGCTTTCAACACACGTTGGAGAGAAGTTACGTGGATCTTTGAACTTTGCCGGCCTTCCAAACCCGGTCATATATATATTAACGATGTTTGCATAAAGGCACGCGTCCGCATGTGGACCACTCCATGGCAACAACAATAGGATAGAGTAGGATACAGATTACTGATAGACACTGGTATGCATATTAAGGGTACAGATAACCAGGATGGATAGGCGATGGCACGAAGCAATGGAGTGCTTCAAATACATTGATACCGGATACCAACAGATTTAAAATGCAAAAACAGCTAGAATTTTTTGTCATAAATCCTGTATCTCGCTAAATCACGAGCTACTTCACAATCCCGCTTCCCGCGATGATATTAAATATCGCTTCCCGTTTCGTATTTTTCTTAAAATCCCGAATCCCACTCAAAATTTTGGCCCATCCCGCCATCCCGCAAAACCGGTACAGACCCCTCAAAACAGCATGGAGATATAGGTTTTCGGATACGAGCGTTTACACTGCATTCATAACAAACAAAAACTTTCTTTAAATTCGGTTTTCGGATTAGTATAAAGTTTATCTTCTCTGTTAATAAATTTAACAAACGTTCAAAGAAGCTAAGAAAGTACTTCTAGCCGCCAGAAAAGGTTGCGGATTCGTCGAGGTAACCATTTACAAGTCGAATTTTATCGGATTCCAATGTTTCCGGATACAAAGTTTCTACATTATTTCCGGATTCAAAGTTTCCGGCTCAAAACCGAGATGATTCCCTATCGGATTTGTCGCTGCGTGTGTAAACGGGAACATGAATCCGATACTATAAAACGTTTCAGATTCTTGATGAATCTGGAATCTTTCGCTCTACTCTCTAGTGTACTAACGGGGTCTATGTGAAAAGCATCTATAAATGATATGCGTACACACCTCTACATGAATCTGGGAGAAATTCTTACACTCGGTATCGTTCCTTGTACTAAGCATCACGGTGTCTGTCTTTTCATATATATTTTCCCCATTCTCAACAAGGAACACTCGCTTAGAGGATTTTTTCGATGTTTCTGCGTCCAAATCAAGCTTGTATTTTATTTCTATAAGAAATATATAATTTAGTTTGCCCCGTTTTCCTATATCAGGAAAGGTTTATCATAATAATTGCTATAACTAAACACGTTTCTAAACATATTTAGCATTCAGACCACAAAACAATTGGCGTTTCAAACTCTACTCAAAATCATGACATCTGGCGGAAGAGAAAATAAGTAAATTGAAATAAACGCAAAAGGAGACCTTTCGTTACATCTTCTCTGCCATTTTTTATAAGATCTAACAATGAATTCCAATAGTGTGGACTTTGAAGCAACTTTTAAAATATAATAAGATGAAAAATTTCTAGCCCACCTTGTTGTCCTGTAACGCTCTTGCCAGTGTATAAAAAGCATACTAAGGCGTCCAAACTAATAAAAATATAATATAAATATTAAAATGGTACGACTCTATATGTGCTGCACGAGTGTATAAAAAACGGAATCCATCTTTTATGCCTAATAATTTTCAAAATATTGACCCTTATTTTAGTCTTGTTTTAAAGCTCGTTCATTTCTCTTTCTAACAATTAAGTGGTTATTTGTGCCTTTAGCACAAGTAATAACGGCACAAGAGAAAATTTAGTAGAACACATCATTTTTAGATGCGATCTAGTTCTGCAATTTTACCGTGTTATTTCATAGTCGAGTTTGAAATTCTTGAATTTTCTTGTTTAAACTTTAATACTATCGTTGTCACACGAAAGAAAGTATCAAGAAGTATTTAAAAAACGTTTTAAAAGATATTGAGACGAGAGTAGATTAATTTGAATTGATTACCGCGCGAAAAACACACACATAAGATTAAAGATAGATGTCCAGAAAGAAATGCGATGGCGATCAGTCGAATCCAGTATATAATATAATTACGACACTGGGAAAATGAAACTTGTCTCCCGCACCCTCCCCTCCCCCTATACTATCCAGTAATCGCCAGTAACGAAGTACGATTATTTTTTTTTAACTAATTTTTTTTTTTTTTTTACTTTTTTTTTACGAATATTTTATCGACTTGTCAGCAAAAACTGGAAACGAGTTGTCACGATGGATCTGAGTACAGAGTGCGAAACGTACGTGTCGGACCGATTTCAGATGCACGTTAATGATATTTGAAAAATACGTGGCAAACGTCATCATGACAACATCAACTCAAAACATTCGTCATTAACATTCAGCAAAACCCAAAATCGGCCCGATCGTAGCGTTTTTGCATGTGCACGTCAAGTTGTCAACACGTGCTTGGCATAATTCACTCAGGCTGTTACAAGATGTTACTGCTTGTCATTTGCCAAGTTGGTTAATGGTTCGAGAATTTATATTTTGTTTCAGTAGGACTTTTACTTAAGTAAAAATTTTCAATACTTTGCTGAACGCTGCATACAATGTTGGTTTATAATCATCGAATGGGGTTAGGCATATGCTCAGAGACCAACACAACGATGGCTATACCGGAGGAGGAATGGGGGCAGTGTTATTTGGCGTATGTAGGGAAGGGTAATGTTATTCAGGTGGGCGAATGATGTTAATATAAGGTAGGCAAAATATTACACATTAAAAATTTCCGATGCTGCCCGAAATCTCGCAAGAAATGTACTGATTAATTATTCCATGATTGCATGTAGCACAATGCTACCAAAAGTTCATGTTAGATGAAAAGCACAGAAATGCTTCTTACCATTGTTTTCCTTTATTATCTGCACAGTCTTTAGTGAAATTATCCACAGGAATTTCTCTTTTGCTCAGAGTCATCGTTACTCTCAAATTCATGACTGGCCGAGTCCTATAGAAGAAATAAACATATGACATATACACTATATGTTATTTTGGCTAAACGAAATATATTAGCTTTAGTTACAATATAAGACTTTCCCGCCAAAGAATGTACAGCTTTCTACTGACGTTGCATAAAGCCAGTTTTCCACTAGGCGAAGAAGAAGACAAATGATGCCGACAAAGGAAAAAGTTGCTTCGCGCGAACAAATTCGCGTAGAGGAAAACGGGTTTAAAGATCGTTTCCACATACAGTGGCAGAAACTTGCAGAAATATTGGGATGCAAATTAAGGTCACCAACATATTCCCGCACATATAAAATACATGTTATTATTATTATAACTTTATTTTGATACGGGACTATTTCACTAACTATACACAAAGTATACAACTAACTGTATACAAAGAGAAAACAAAATGAGTGATCTTCCAATAGGCCGTATATATAAAAACTATTCCAATAAGGGAAATTATGATTACTTTCGTAGCTTATTTTTGAATGATTGGATAGTTTGAGATCTTTTAACATCACAAGGTAAGCTATTCCAAGCCACCGCACCCATGTAACTAAATGATTTTTTCTTGAAATTAGTGTTTGGTTTAGGTGGAAGATAATTATATTGCACCTGTCTCGTTTGGTAATTGTGTACATCATCGGTTCTTTGAAATAAATTTGATATGGAGCTTGGAACCATTGAATTTTTGACCTTAAAGTGTAGCAAGTTGCTGGTTCCTTCGAGTCTCCAGGTTATTAAGGTTTAGATGTTGTAGAACATGTGAACGGACATCATATCCACACTTGGTAATAATACGCGCAACTCTGTTTTCTAAACGCTGTAGTTTATCAGAAAGCGTGGAGTCGAGGCCGCCCCATATCTGTGAACAGTATTCAAAGTATGGTTGTACTAATGTTTTATAAGCCATTAGTAAAGTTTCAAGGTCTAAAAACCTTTGTTTATTTTAGCTGTTATTGCATTCACCTGTTCATTCCAACTTAACGTCTCATCTAGCATTAGACCCAATGACTTAATCGTTTTAACTCGTTTAATTTTTTCTGTACCAAGATAGATTGGAGGATCTGTTTCTATTAAATTTAGTCTTTGATAAGATCCTATAATCATATATTCTGTTTTCTTAGTGTTTAGACTGAGTTTATTTGCAGTCAACCAGTCAGATACATTTTTTAAGTCATTATTTTATAGTGCATTAGATCTATCAATTTGGGTATCATCAGCAAACATGTTACAATTGGGAAGCAATTGGGAAGGTCATTTATATACAGTATAGTAGGAATAACAAGGGACCATGAATTGACCCCTGTTGTATTCCACTGATCATGTTTGACGCTTGAGAGATATTTCCATTTACCATGGCAACACTGTGAGTGATTGGATAAGTATGATGAAAACCATTTGTGGGTAGTCCCCGTTATACCGTAACAGCTAAGTTTATTTAGTAGTATATTTGGTGAGTAACTGTGTCGAATGCCTTCTTAAGATCAAGAAAGACGACACCGTTTAACTCCCCAATATCAATGTTATGATATAGCGTATCTGTGATTTCTAGTAATGCAGTTACAGTGCAATATGCAGTTCTAAAACCATGTTGGGAGGTAGATAATAGGTTCTCATCTTGCAAATATAAGTAAAGTTGGTTATGGGCAACCTTCTCCATTACTTTAGCAACAGTTGAGATCACTACAGATATTGGTCTATAATTATTCATATCATGTTTTGGTCCATTTTTGTAAATTGGAGCGTGACTTTGGAAATTTTCCAGTCGTGTGGAAATGTACCTTCGGATAACGATTTATTAAATATAATAGTTAGATGGTTTGCTATAATTGGTGCTGCTATGTTTACAAGTTTGGGAACCAAACTTGCTCCTTGTTGATGGAAATGTTCGATAAAAGATGAAGCATTTCTTGCTGGGATACTTCTCGGAAGTGGAATTGAGCATTTGTAACGTTTATGTAGGACTCAGGTTGTTTTCTGGTTACAGGAATTTCCCGAGACAGCCGCTGTCCAATGAAATACTTCGATGAAATGTTTGTTCAAGGCATTTGGGATATCCTTATCCTTTATTTCTTCATTATTTTCATTTTCAATGTGACCTATACGAAGTTTTCGACTGTTTGTTTGTTTGTCAATTTATTTATACTTTTCCACGTGTTTTTATGTTGCCTTTGTTGTTCTTAATTTCGTCTATATATAGTAAGTCTTGATTGTATTTTTTATCCGTCGATTATACTGATTTTTAGCAATTTTATAACACTCCCAATCATTGGGGTTGTTTGTTTTCTTTTGCCATTTATTAGTGAAGTTTTGTTTATTCAAGATGCTCTTGTTTTGCCTATAGTCTGCGTTTGGTGCATGTTTGTCAATGATTTTCATGAATTTACTTTTCCATATAAGCCATGCTTTGTTATCATCATTACAATATTCAAGATTAAGTGAAGCAAAGTAGTTAAGGTCTTGCACAAAGCTTCAGCATTGAAATGTTTAAAATCACGATATTCTATGATGTTACTATTTCCTTTAAGCTTGGAGATTTGCGAACACCATATATTAGATAGTGATCACTAATTGTTATTTTTGAGACTCCGGCTGAAGTTATAAAATCAGGTTAATTAGAATAAAAATGATCAATTAAGGTCTGTGTATCCTTGGTAACTCTAGTAGGTTCTTCGATTTTTTGGTTATATTGAAATAAGTCTATAAGAAATCTCCCATTATGATACTTTCTTTGTCCTCGTAATCAATTTGTTGCAGTAATTTTTCAAATTCCTTAAGTTTGTCAGTTGATGAGTTTGGTGGTCTATACCAGGTAGTTATATGAGAAGTGGTTTCATTTTAGGTTTTAGAATTTCAATAGTAAGAGCTTCAATTTCATTGTTGTTTAAATAAAGTCTTTCACGAAAATTTATTGTATTTCTAATATAGAACCCTACACCCCCTCCTGATCTATTTCTATTTTTGGCAATCCATGTATATAACCATTAATATAAATGAGATCTGTTGGGAAGTCAGAATCAAGTCTTGCTTCATTTAAACCTGTCACATCAAGTTCTTGTTCATACATGTATACGTGTGACGAGAGACGTTCTTATTGCAAAGAAGTTTGTTGAGATTACCACATTGGCTGACATTGGAGTGCTTAAGCAAGCGACGTTTTTCATTCAAGAACGCCTATACCGGAAGCAAATCGAGCCGTTATAGATGGCGACTGCCGTTCTTGTTTGAAACCACCAACGTGGAATTAGATTGACTGCCGTTCTTGATTTCAAGCACAAACTGCTGACGCCATAATTATGTACACGTGTTGTCAAAAACGTCGCTTGCTTAAGCTCTCTAATGACAATACCCAAGTTTTGCATGTACGCTTTTTCTAGCAAATCAACTTTTTCCTTTGTCCGCGTGGTTTTTGTATCTGCGAATGCAGATTTATGTGTTAGCTTGTAACCAATCAGCGACGGCTGGCTAAAAATGACGTAATTATAATGTTACTCTTTGATCGCTATGTGTAAGTGGATTGATATTGACTATTTCAAGATGGCGGACTACTGAAGGGCGAGCATCAAACCAACGATATTTTTATTTTCTGTACTATTTTGAACATGGTAAAAGTTGAGGGAGTATTTTTAGTAAGTGTTTTGATAACATTTTGCTCTGTGGAAATGATTCGCCAATTTACAAAAAGTATTGTCGTCTATTGACTTGACTTGACTTGACCTGCTATATATCAATGTAATTTGAATCAGGAACAAGGTAAGCCTTTTTAAATATTGTACGAATATCCTGCATTATTCGAGCTCTTATTTGGGCTAAAGTTCACTCATAAGTGTTAAAATAATATACCATATGTATTCACAACACTATTTGGGTCAAATCGACAATAGTTCATGGTCATTGACATTTCCATAGTCAACATCACCTCCTACTAAGTTTACTTTTGATATAAAGATATAGGCACAGTTTGGCATTTCTTTTTCAAACTGTTGTGAATATAGGTGATATGTAATATGGTGCATGTATGTGGTGTGTAAGTAGTGCTGTTATCTAGAACAGAGTTACGAGTTACAAATTTAATTCCCAAGTATAAAAGACTAAAATCTGAAGGTTTAACAATTGTTTTAAAAATTTCACCCATGGACTATTGATGGTTTTCATGTGATATCAAAGCGGCCATGCTGGTGGACAACTTCAAAGTTCCGATGTTTATCAGAGCAAATAATTCATGGATATTTATTTGTTTTAAGGTATTTTTCCACTAGCAAGGGCAGACGTGAAAACCACCAATAGTCCCTCATCCCTCTATGCGCAGTTTTTTAAAAGCAATATAAAAATTCATAGCGGCAATTGCGAAATATATTCAATAAATTTATTCCTTGAAAAGCCACTGCGATCCTCCTATGCGATCATCTCCTCCTCTGCGGAGGAGAGGGGAAAAGTTGAACTCTTCAATTACGCTATGAAATTATACAATTATGTAAATTTACATGAGCAGATACATGTACGCCTGGCGTACTTATACAGTGATAATATATACGTTGCCAAAATTTGTTATTGCGCCACGCGAACATAACATAATTATTTAGTACGTTTAATACTACAAAACATGCTTAGGCAGCACTTTCCTTGCGATAGTAACTACTAGTTTTATAATTTTTATAATGTGATAGGTTATGCTGACAAAGAAGAAAATTTATTCGTGCTGAAACTGTCATGCAGGGAAAACGGGATTATAGTCTTCTGAATAAATCATATCATATATTACAATACCTTAGCAGTAAAACTCTATCACTCTGCCAAGCGCCGACAGCAATGTCTAAACAGAATTTTGAAATATTTGTAAGGACAAGTAAGCTCAAACCTTACCAAAGGGCTACTAAAGTTACTAAAACCTTGGGGAAACAGCGTTTTTGTGGTCCTCGATTTCGCCTCGGCTCAGGGGCACAAAAACACGCTGTTCTCCCTCTGAAAATATATGTTAAATGTTTGTTAAATGATGTATTTATCTTTACCATCTGGCAAGTAATAGATCAAACATAGCCTCCTCCGTAGGCCTCCTTCGTAGGCCACTCGGTGGCACACGGCAGAATTGCGCAATACTTGGCAGAAATTACGATCCACTGTTATCACCCACATGCCTATAATATTATTGCGCAATTCATGCTGTTTTCCATTAGAATTTCGTCAACTTTAAACTCAAATTTCTCTTCTCAAATACTCGGCTTGACTAACTAATTGCGTGGACTGGATATATACAGGAAAGTTCTCATTGTCAGATTTGATATATTGCATCTAAACACCGAGAAGTTTGTTGAAAACCGAAGGCGAAGCCAAGATTTTTAAACGAATTTCGAAGTGTTTGGATATCCTGATGTAACACACTTTCGAGTGTTTGATATAACATCTAAAAAACGAATCTCTATTTAAAGAGAAAATCGAGGAAAATTGGTTAATTTATGCAATTTCCTCCTCTAATATCCAAACACGATACGGTGTTGATCTTCTTTGTTTTAGGCTCATTAATTATTGACTGTTAAGGCTCTTTTCCACTCATCGCAAAACCAACTCGCAAGCCTGCGAGTGCTCGCATCTACTTAAAATTAACTATCGAGCATTTTGATTGGATAAAAGTACTCGCAGCGAGCCGCAAGTTGTTTTTTGCGATGAGTGGAAAAGAGCCTTTAGTGCTTGAATTTCACGTTTTACTGATCATGTTCGAGGGACTTTATTACACAGTGATTTGAATTGTGTAGTAATACGAGGCTTACCGAGCTAAGAGATGATTATTTTTTTAATAATCAGGCCCTTTCTATAATTAAACTAGTCGCAAAGTACTGCTCTGATATTTTATCAAAATTTGATCAATTGTAATGTTTATATAAATAATGTATCCTATAATCTTTAGTTGTTATTTAACAATGTTAAAATTAAGTATGTCATCAATACGCCAAGAATATTCACCTGGATAGTCATCATTGTTTGTGTCAACATTTCCCGTTACAGCATACCCAAATTGTTGGAACTTTGGTAGAAATTTTCCACTGTCTTTGCAGTTATTTTCTACATACACATAGAATGTAAAAGTTTATTATATGACGGTTACTATGAGGAATCATAACAGACTTGTTTTCGATAAATAAATAAATATATCGCCGAAGCCAGCTAGTTCGCGATTTTAGATCACCCCTAATGACACTAGATTGGAGCGTCGAAACTTTGGGTCGAAGATTTGTTCGGGAATTTCATTCACTTACATCAGAGTAGCAAACACATGTCCGAGATAAAATGTCAATAACAAACATGCTTTTGCATAAATGTTAATGTGGTAAAAGTGCATGGATGACATGAAGAACAATATTCAAGGGGACGTTTTGATAACTGAATCGTACAACAACTGGATATAGTATATTTCATGAGTGTTATGCAAAAGGCCATCATACCATCTTAATTGGTGTTCAGTTTGGTATTTCAGTCAACTTTGTCATGCATGTATACCGTATTTCAGTCAACTTTGTCATGTATGTATACCGTATTTCAGTCAACTTTGTCATGTATACCGTATTTCAGTCAACTTTGTCATGCATGTATACCGTATTTCAGTCAACTTTGTCATGTATACCGTATTTCAGTCAACTTTGTCATGCATGTATACCGTATTTCAGTCAACTTTGTCATGTATACCGTATTTCAGTCAACTTTGTCATGCATGTATACCGTATTTCAGTCAACTTTGTCATGTATACCGTATTTCAGTCAACTTTGTCATGTATACCGTATTTCAGTCAACTTTGTCATGTATACCGTATTTCAGTCAACTTTGTCATGTATACCGTATTTCAGTCAACTTTGTCATGTATACCGTATTTCAGTCAACTTTGTCATGCATGTATACCGTATTTCAGTCAACTTTGTCATGTATACCGTATTTCAGTCAACTTTGTCAACTTTGTCATGCATGTATACCGTATTTCAGTCAACTTTGTCATGCATGTATACCGTATTTCAGTCAACTTTGTCATGTATACCGTATTTCAGTCAACTTTGTCATGCATGTCTACCGTATTTCAGTCAACTTTGTCATGCATGTATACCGTATTTCAGTCAACTTTGTCATGTATACCGTATTTCAGTCAACTTTGTCATGCATATACCGTATTTCAGTCAACTTTGTCATGCATGTATACCGTATTTCAGTCAACTTTGTCATGTATACCGTATTTCAGTCAACTTTGTCATGCATGTATACCGTATTTCAGTCAACTTTGTCATGTATACCGTATTTCAGTCAACTTTGTCATGTATACCGTATTTCAGTCAACTTTGTCATGTATACCGTATTTCAGTCAACTTTGTCATGCATGTATACCGTATTTCAGTCAACTTTGTCATGTATACCGTATTTCAGTCAACTTTGTCATGTATACCGTATTTCAGTCAACTTTGTCATGTATACCGTATTTCAGTCAACTTTGTCATGCATGTATACCGTATTTCAGTCAACTTTGTCATGTATACCGTATTTCAGTCAACTTTGTCATGTATACCGTATTTCAGTCAACTTTGTCATGCATATACCGTATTTCAGTCAACTTTGTCATGTATACCGTATTTCAGTCAACTTTGTCATGCATGTATACCGTATTTCAGTCAACTTTGTCATGTATACCGTATTTCAGTCAACTTTGTCATGTATACCGTATTTCAGTCAACTTTGTCATGTATACCGTATTTCAGTCAACTTTGTCATGTATACCGTATTTCAGTCAACTTTGTCATGCATGTATACCGTATTTCAGTCAACTTTGTCATGTATACCGTATTTCAGTCAACTTTGTCATGCATGTATACCGTATTTCAGTCAACTTTGTCATGCATGTATACCGTATTTCAGTCAACTTTGTCATGTATACCGTATTTCAGTCAACTTTGTCATGTATACCGTATTTCAGTCAACTTTGTCATGCATGTATACCGTATTTCAGTCAACTTTGTCATGTATACCGTATTTCAGTCAACTTTGTCATGCATGTATACCGTATTTCAGTCAACTTTGTCATGCATGTATACCGTATTTCAGTCAACTTTGTCATGTATACCGTATTTCAGTCAACTTTGTCATGTATACCGTATTTCAGTCAACTTTGTCATGCATGTATACCGTATTTCAGTCAACTTTGTCATGTATACCGTATTTCAGTCAACTTTGTCATGTATACCGTATTTCAGTCAACTTTGTCATGTATACCGTATTTCAGTCAACTTTGTCATGTATACCGTATTTCAGTCAACTTTGTCATGTATACCGTATTTCAGTCAACTTTGTCATGCATGTATACCGTATTTCAGTCAACTTTGTCATGTATACCGTATTTCAGTCAACTTTGTCATGTATACCGTATTTCAGTCAACTTTGTCATGTATACCGTATTTCAGTCAACTTTGTCATGTATACCGTATTTCAGTCAACTTTGTCATGCATGTATACCGTATTTCAGTCAACTTTTGTAATGTAGACCTTATTTCAGTCAACTTTGTCATGTATACCGTATTTCAGTCAACTTTGTCATGCATGTATACCGTATTTCAGTCAACTTTGTCATGTATACCGTATTTCAGTCAACTTTGTCATGTATACCGAATTTCAATTTCAGTCAACTTTGTCATGCATGTATACCGTATTTCAGTCAACTTTGTCATGTATACCGTATTTCAGTCAACTTTGTGCATCTATACCGTATTTCAGTCAACTTTGTCATGTATACCGTATTTCAGTCAACTTTGTCATGTATACCGTATTTCAGTCAACTTTGTCATGTATACCGTATTTCAGTCAACTTTGTCATGTATACCGTATTTTAGTCAACTTTGTCATGCATATATACCGTATTTCAGTCAACTTTGTCATGTATACCGTATTTCAGTCAACTTTGTCATGTATACCGTATTTCAGTCAACTTTGTCATGCATGTATACCGTATTTCAGTCAACTTTGTCATGTATACCGTATTTCAGTCAACTTTGTCATGTATACCGTATTTCAGTCAACTTTGTCATGTATACCGTATTTCAGTCAACTTTGTCATGTATACCGTATTTCAGTCAACTTTGTCATGCATATATACCGTATTTCAGTCAACTTTGTCATGTATACCGTATTTCAGTCAACTTTGTCATGTATACCGTATTTCAGTCAACTTTGTCATGCATGTATACCGTATTTCAGTCAACTTTGTCATGTATACCGTATTTCAGTCAACTTTGTCATGCATGTATACCGTATTTCAGTCAACTTTGTCATGTATACCGTATTTCAGTCAACTTTGTCATGCATGTATACCGTATTTCAGTCAACTTTGTCATGTATACCGTATTTCAGTCAACTTTGTCATGTATACCGTATTTCAGTCAACTTTGTCATGCATGTATACCGTATTTCAGTCAACTTTGTCATGTATACCGTATTTCAGTCAACTTTGTCATGTATACCGTATTTCAGTCAACTTTGTCATGCATGTATACCGTATTTCAGTCAACTTTGTCATGTATACCGTATTTCAGTCAACTTTGTCATGTATACCGTATTTCAGTCAACTTTGTCATGCATGTATACCGTATTTCAGTCAACTTTGTCATGTATACCGTATTTCAGTCAACTTTGTCATGTATACCGTATTTCAGTCAACTTTGTCATGTATACCGTATTTCAGTCAACTTTGTCATGTATACCGTATTTCAGTCAACTTTGTCATGTATACCGTATTTCAGTCAACTTTGTCATGTATACCGTATTTCAGTCAACTTTGTCATGTATACCGTATTTCAGTCAACTTTGTCATGTATACCGTATTTCAGTCAACTTTGTCATGCATGTATACCGTATTTCAGTCAACTTTGTCATGTATACCGTATTTCAGTCAACTTTGTCATGCATGTATACCGTATTTCAGTCAACTTTGTCATGTATGTATACCGTATTTCAGTCAACTTTGTCATGTATACCGTATTTCAGTCAACTTTGTCATGTATACCGTATTTCAGTCAACTTTGTCATGTATACCGTATTTCAGTCAACTTTGTCATGTATACCGTATTTCAGTCAACTTTGTCATGTATACCGTATTTCAGTCAACTTTGTCATGCATGTATACCGTATTTCAGTCAACTTTGTCATGTATACCGTATTTCAGTCAACTTTGTCATGTATACCGTATTTCAGTCAACTTTGTCATGTATACCGTATTTCAGTCAACTTTGTCATGTATACCGTATTTCAGTCAACTTTGTCATGCATGTATACCGTATTTCAGTCAACTTTGTCATGTATACCGTATTTCAGTCAACTTTGTCATGTATACCGTATTTCAGTCAACTTTGTCATGTATACCGTATTTCAGTCAACTTTGTCATGTATACCGTATTTCAGTCAACTTTGTCATGTATACCGTATTTCAGTCAACTTTGTCATGTATACCGTATTTCAGTCAACTTTGTCATGCATGTATACCGTATTTCAGTCAACTTTGTCATGCATGTATACCGTATTTCAGTCAACTTTGTCATGCATGTATACCGTATTTCAGTCAACTTTGTCATGCATGTATACCGTATTTCAGTCAACTTTGTCATGTATACCGTATTTCAGTCAACTTTGTCATGCATGTATACCGTATTTCAGTCAACTTTGTCATGCATGTATACCGTATTTCAGTCAACTTTGTCATGTATACCGTATTTCAGTCAACTTTGTCATGCATGTATACCGTATTTCAGTCAACTTTGTCATGTATACCGTATTTCAGTCAACTTTGTCATGCATGTATACCGTATTTCAGTCAACTTTGTCATGCATGTATACCGTATTTCAGTCAACTTTGTCATGTATACCGTATTTCAGTCAACTTTGTCATGCATGTATACCGTATTTCAGTCAACTTTGTCATGTATACCGTATTTCAGTCAACTTTGTCATGTATACCGTATTTCAGTCAACTTTGTCATGTATACCGTATTTCAGTCAACTTTGTCATGTATACCGTATTTCAGTCAACTTTGTCATGTATACCGTATTTCAGTCAACTTTGTCATGCATGTATACCGTATTTCAGTCAACTTTGTCATGTATACCGTATTTCAGTCAACTTTGTCATGCATGTATACCGTATTTCAGTCAACTTTGTCATGTATACCGTATTTCAGTCAACTTTGTCATGCATGTATACCGTATTTCAGTCAACTTTGTCATGTATACCGTATTTCAGTCAACTTTGTCATGTATACCGTATTTCAGTCAACTTTGTCATGTATACCGTATTTCAGTCAACTTTGTCATGCATGTATACCGTATTTCAGTCAACTTTGTCATGTATACCGTATTTCAGTCAACTTTGTCATGCATGTATACCGTATTTCAGTCAACTTTGTCATGCATGTATACCGTATTTCAGTCAACTTTGTCATGTATACCGTATTTCAGTCAACTTTGTCATGCATGTATACCGTATTTCAGTCAACTTTGTCATGCATGTATACCGTATTTCAGTCAACTTTGTCATGTATACCGTATTTCAGTCAACTGTATTTCAGTCAACTTTGTCATGTATACCGTATTTCAGTCAACTTTGTCATGTATACCGTATTTCAGTCAACTTTGTCATGCATGTATACCGTATTTCAGTCAACTTTGTCATGTATACCGTATTTCAGTCAACTTTGTCATGCATGTATACCGTATTTCAGTCAACTTTGTCATGTATACCGTATTTCAGTCAACTTTGTCATGTATACCGTATTTCAGTCAACTTTGTCATGCATGTATACCGTATTTCAGTCAACTTTGTCATGCATGTATACCGTATTTCAGTCAACTTTGTCATGTATACCGTATTTCAGTCAACTTTGTCATGCATGTATACCGTATTTCAGTCAACTTTGTCATGCATGTATACCGTATTTCAGTCAACTTTGTCATGTATACCGTATTTCAGTCAACTTTGTCATGCATGTATACCGTATTTCAGTCAACTTTGTCATGCATGTATACCGTATTTCAGTCAACTTTGTCATGCATGTATACCGTATTTCAGTCAACTTTGTCATGCATGTATACCGTATTTCAGTCAACTTTGTCATGTATACCGTATTTCAGTCAACTTTGTCATGTATACCGTATTTCAGTCAACTTTGTCATGCATGTATACCGTATTTCAGTCAACTTTGTCATGTATACCGTATTTCAGTCAACTTTGTCATGTATACCGTATTTCAGTCAACTTTGTCATGCATGTATACCGTATTTCAGTCAACTTTGTCATGTATACCGTATTTCAGTCAACTTTGTCATGTATACCGTATTTCAGTCAACTTTGTCATGCATGTATACCGTATTTCAGTCAACTTTGTCATGCATGTATACCGTATTTCAGTCAACTTTGTCATGCATACCGTATTTCAGTCAACTTTGTCATGTCTACCGTATTTCAGTCAACTTTGTCATGTATACCGTATTTCAGTCAACTTTGTCATGTATACCGTATTTCAGTCAACTTTGTCATGTATACCGTATTTCAGTCAACTTTGTCATGTATACCGTATTTCAGTCAACTTTGTCATGCATGTATACCGTATTTCAGTCAACTTTGTCATGCATGTATACCGTATTTCAGTCAACTTTGTCATGTATACCGTATTTCAGTCAACTTTGTCATGTATACCGTATTTCAGTCAACTTTGTCATGTATACCGTATTTCAGTCAACTTTGTCATGTATACCGTATTTTAGTCAACTTTGTCATGCATATATACCGTATTTCAGTCAACTTTGTCATGTATACCGTATTTCAGTCAACTTTGTCATGTATACCGTATTTCAGTCAACTTTGTCATGCATGTATACCGTATTTCAGTCAACTTTGTCATGTATACCGTATTTCAGTCAACTTTGTCATGTATACCGTATTTCAGTCAACTTTGTCATGTATACCGTATTTCAGTCAACTTTGTCATGCATGTATACCGTATTTCAGTCAACTTTGTCATGTATACCGTATTTCAGTCAACTTTGTCATGTATACCGTATTTCAGTCAACTTTGTCATGCATGTATACCGTATTTCAGTCAACTTTGTCATGTATACCGTATTTTAGTCAACTTTGTCATGCATATATACCGTATTTCAGTCAACTTTGTCATGTATACCGTATTTCAGTCAACTTTGTCATGCATGTATACCGTATTTCAGTCAACTTTGTCATGCATGTATACCGTATTTCAGTCAACTTTGTCATGTATACCGTATTTCAGTCAACTTTGTCATGCATGTATACCGTATTTCAGTCAACTTTGTCATGCATGTATACCGTATTTCAGTCAACTTTGTCATGTATACCGTATTTCAGTCAACTTTGTCATGCATACCGTATTTCAGTCAACTTTGTCATGCATGTATACCGTATTTCAGTCAACTTTGTCATGTATACCGTATTTCAGTCAACTTTGTCATGCATGTATACCGTATTTCAGTCAACTTTGTCATGTATACCGTATTTCAGTCAACTTTGTCATGTATACCGTATTTCAGTCAACTTTGTCATGTATACCGTATTTCAGTCAACTTTGTCATGCATGTATACCGTATTTCAGTCAACTTTGTCATGTATACCGTATTTCAGTCAACTTTGTCATGTATACCGTATTTTGGTCAACTTTGTCATGCATGTCTACCGTATTTCAGTCAACTTTGTCATGTCTACCGTATTTCAGTCAACTTTGTCATGTATACCGTATTTCAGTCAACTTTGTCATGTATACCGTATTTCAGTCAACTTTGTCATGTATACCGTATTTTGGTCAACTTTGTCATGCATGTATACCGTATTTCAGTCAACTTTGTCATGTATGTATACCGTATTTCAGTCAACTTTGTCATGCATACCGTATTTCAGTCAACTTTGTCATGCATGTATACCGTATTTCAGTCAACTTTGTCATGTATACCGTATTTTGGTCAACTTTGTCATGCATGTCTACCGTATTTCAGTCAACTTTGTCATGTCTACCGTATTTCAGTCAACTTTGTCATGCATGTATACCGTATTTCAGTCAACTTTGTCATGTATACCGTATTTCAGTCAACTTTGTCATGTATGTATACCGTATTTCAGTCAACTTTGTCATGCATACCGTATTTCAGTCAACTTTGTCATGCATGTATACCGTATTTCAGTCAACTTTGTCATGTATACCGTATTTTGGTCAACTTTGTCATGCATGTCTACCGTATTTCAGTCAACTTTGTCATGTCTACCGTATTTCAGTCAACTTTGTCATGCATGTATACCGTATTTCAGTCAACTTTGTCATGTATAGCGTATTTCAGTCAACTTTGTCATGTATGTATACCGTATTTCAGTCAACTTTGTCATGTATACCGTATTTTGGTCAACTTTGTCATGCATGTCTACCGTATTTCAGTCAACTTTGTCATGTCTACCGTATTTCAGTCAACTTTGTCATGCATGTATACCGTATTTCAGTCAACTTTGTCATGTATACCGTATTTTGGTCAACTTTGTCATGCATGTCTACCGTATTTCAGTCAACTTTGTCATGTATACGTATTTCAGTCAACTTTGTCATGTATGTATACCGTATTTCAGTCAACTTTGTCATGTATACCGTATTTCAGTCAACTTTGTCATGCATGTATACCGTATTTCAGTCAACTTTGTCATGTATACCGTATTTCAGTCAACTTTGTCATGCATGTATACCGTATTTCAGTCAACTTTGTCATGTATACCGTATTTTGGTCAACTTTGTCATGCATGTATACCGTATTTCAGTCAACTTTGTCATGTATACCGTATTTCAGTCAACTTTGTCATGTATACCGTATTTCAGTCAACTTTGTCATGCATGTATACCGTATTTCAGTCAACTTTGTCATGCATGTATACCGTATTTCAGTCAACTTTGTCATGTATACCGTATTTCAGTCAACTTTGTCATGCATGTATACCGTATTTCAGTCAACTTTGTCATGCATGTATACCGTATTTCAGTCAACTTTGTCATGCATGTATACCGTATTTCAGTCAACTTTGTCATGTATACCGTATTTCAGTCAACTTTGTCATGCATGTCTACCGTATTTCAGTCAACTTTGTCATGCATGTATACCGTATTTCAGTCAACTTTGTCATGCATGTCTACCGTATTTCAGTCAACTTTGTCATGTATACCGTATTTCAGTCAACTTTGTCATGTATGTCTACCGTATTTCAGTCAACTTTGTCATGCATGTATACCGTATTTCAGTCAACTTTGTCATGTATACCGTATTTCAGTCAACTTTGTCATGTATGTATACCGTATTTCAGTCAACTTTGTCATGCATGTATACCGTATTTCAGTCAACTTTGTCATGCATGTATACCGTATTTCAGTCAACTTTGTCATGTATACCGTATTTTGGTCAACTTTGTCATGCATGTCTACCGTATTTCAGTCAACTTTGTCATGTATACCGTATTTCAGTCAACTTTGTCATGCATGTATACCGTATTTCAGTCAACTTTGTCATGTATACCGTATTTCAGTCAACTTTGTCATGTATACCGTATTTCAGTCAACTTTGTCATGTATACCGTATTTCAGTCAACTTTGTCATGCATGTATACCGTATTTCAGTCAACTTTGTCATGTATACCGTATTTCAGTCAACTTTGTCATGCATGTATACCGTATTTCAGTCAACTTTGTCATCTATACCGTATTTCAGTCAACATGGATTCCAAACATAAAAAGATACAAACCTGTTGATATTCTTCAAAAATTCCATCTTTCCTGCCATGATAAATATAAATTGCTCCATTTCCAAAACCATCACCATCCAAATCTGGTTGATCTTGTGGTGCTCCAACAATAAAATCTAAGATATATATAAAACATTAACATAATAAACAATTTATTATACGACTATATTATTCATATATGAATAATTTATTATTCATATATGAATGCGTCTACCTGCAAAATGCAGCATTTTGATCGGTTCACGAGCGGTGAGAAGCCTGGTGAGAAGCCAACAGTGGACCGCTAAGCAATGATGGATCGTATGCGAAAAAGCTTCATTCCTTTCACTGTCGTAAATACTATATACAATTATGTAAAAATATGCTATACTATATTAGCGTAGTATCTGGCCTTCCGATGCGAGCGTTAAAGTTACGGGCGAACTGATGTGCGCTAGAAGGCCTAGCACATTTCGCAATTCCTTAACGGCTGCATGATTCAGGCTATTCCAACATGGCATTCGAAAAATTAATATCAATGAAAGAAGGTTCATCTATATTTAAGTGTTTTCGACGTGTTTATGTCTTATTCATAGAAGGGCAAAAATGGTTTCTAGAAAGGCAAAATTGCGAATTGTCCTGAAAGGCCAGGAACTATAGGCTACTATACCATATTTTATGTAAAAATATACTATCCTATACTCTTGTATTTATGGAGGCTTATCTTTAAAATTTACTCGCCGATGGAATCTCCGACTCTGTAATCAGACCCTGCCTTTGTGTTTGTTTGTCATCATCATATACAAGTATGTATAGTGTATGTTCTTCCGATTGTAAAATAAAATAAAATAAAACTAAGAACTAATTGTTAAACATAAAGCTTACATACCTTGGATGTTATCAGCATTAAGATCTCCAGCTTTAGCAATTGACCAGCCAAATCTAGCTCCTTTAGTGTTACTGCCACGTAATCCTGGATCAAAACTATTTTCACCAGATGACAAAATTAATGATCGACCATCTGTATCCTGCAAGATAACGACTTCTTATTAACTCAGAGATCCCAAGGACAGTGCAAAGTCAATTCTAGCATTGCCATCCCCCCGAAAGAAAGTTTGCAAGGGGATGGGAAATGCTAGAATT
This sequence comes from Trachythela sp. YZ-2020, assembly GCA_016169945.1. Lineage (NCBI taxonomy): Eukaryota > Metazoa > Cnidaria > Anthozoa > Malacalcyonacea > Clavulariidae > Trachythela > Trachythela sp. YZ-2020. Next base: position 7,309,397 of record JADLSH010000369.1, read on the forward strand.
GACTGATGCATTACGTTTCTTGTTTATATTCCATACAAATTCAATTATTTCCGCCAGCACGCAGCCTGTGATTCTGTGAACAGAGGGTACTCTCGACTGCTAAATCTATTTTTCAGCACATGAGCGCTTTACTATTTATTATTTTATTTTCAGGCATATTAGAAAGCGACTAAAATATATTTCCTCGTATATATATTTCTATATCTCAAAGATTATTATTACATAAATCAACTATCTCCCGAGAATTAATCGTGCGGTCCATGCGGATAAATTTACGTACGAAGCAAAGGGCACATTTACAAGGAAGTGTTTAAATCTACAAGAATAAAATACCATTATTCACTATAACAATTTCTATCGCATTCGCATGAACAGATGTGTCATAGTTTCATAAACTGCTAGTAGTAATACAACAAGCAACCTTTGTAGCGAACCAAATGAAATGCAGCTTCTATCTTGATTTGTGCATGCGTGCAAATATTCAATATTATATACAGTATATTTCGTACAGATTTGTAGAGTGTTCTATCAACTTACGCCAGGAATCACGTCAGTAATAAAGGTTTCATATAAATTGTAGAAAACTTACCAAGTCTATAATAGTGCCGACAAAAGTCTTCGTGCCGACAAAAGACATTTTTGACATTGATGGCCATTGAAGATCTTCGTCACAAAGGTCTTCGTTGTATATTTTGAAATCGTCAGCATCAATATAAGACATGTTTTTGTCGAAACTCGTGCCTCAGATTATAAATTGAGCATAGTCGTACACTGAAATAGTATATCGTTACAACTGCAGCCCAAATAATATATGCCAATCCTAAATCTCTTGTCGAAAAATTGTTGAGTTTCGGCACACACTCATACGTCGCCAGTATTTATTTATGTGCATTGATTTGCAGTTCTCAGTTGCCATCGCCCGAATCCTCATTGGCGAAGGTAAAATTCATTGCCATATCAAATATTTTATAGGACCGATTAGGCCGGTAATTTATCAAACTTTTTCCAACGTTTCCATTAAACAGACAGAAAAACAATATGAAACGTGCGACCATAGCTAAAAATAATGTTTCAATGTTTGAAAAAATAATAAGTCCTTGAATTATATACAACCCAACAATATCAAGTGCAAGCTCCCCCCGGATTGTTTACTCTATACATCTATCTATCTATCTATCCCTCTATCTATTTATATCTGAGTCACTTATGTGAATTTTTGCCTTGTAATCACAATAGTTGCAAAGTGAAACTTTGCACTAAAAAGGATTTCACAAAATGTTTGACGAAGGCTTTCCGAACTTTGTTTGTTATTCTCGAAGTTGTGTATTTACTTTATTGGGTGAAATAATTCCTATTAAGAAGAGCAACTAAATCTCGTCTAAGTGAAACAACAGTAGTTGAATTTCAGATTGTCAGTTTTAACACAGTGACAGTGTCTGGCGAGCCAAACCACTTAATGTTATAAACCGTAATTTTATTTACTGTAATTTTATTGACTGGCTTATCAAATCCAAGTTTTTAGACTTTAACATAGCTGTAGACCCGATTGTCCCGAAATGGATAAGGATTCAACACGATATCAAAGATAAAATATACTTTCTCACATGTAAACTATCGCCATTACAGAATACAGAATACCCATCAACTCCCCACTGCGCGTGCTCTTATATGCAGTATCCCCGAGAGTGGTAGGGTGAGTCACAATATACTACAATAGAGTTAACCTTAACCTTAATCTTAACCTTAACCTCCCTTCCAAAAATATCAAGATGGATCAACTGTTGTTTGATCACTTACTTGAACTTTAGAACTAAGGTAAACATAGACACGTCCTTCATCTCCTCCTCCATCGTCGCTGTAGAATGGAGCTCCAACAATCAGATCTGCATATCTTGATAAAAATACAGAAATAAAATATATATAGTAAAGGTGCTCTAACCGTTAAGGCTGGTCTCCATTTAGCGTGACAGTCTTGAGCACGTCAAGGTGGCCTGGATGTAATATACATCACACAAAAGACAACAAAGATCCAGACTCATTTCATGTCAGTGATCATGACTTGATCGTGACAGTTGTGACGTAAACCAGGCTTAAGACAGGGCTTGCTGAGGTTATTTTTTATCAAGAAGTTACCCCCATCAAAGATGGTATTTATTTATCAACAACTCTTGGTGTTGATTTATGTCAGCCTGAAAGAGATAAAAACATTTTCCGACGTTTCGAGCGAAGGCATTTCCTAATCCTTGACGTTCAGCTCGAATCATCGGAAAGTTTAGTTAATCTTATTCAGGCTGACATTAATAAACACCAAGAAATTTATCATCTGTGTGAAGACAAAACATAAAAGCTACACCACTATTACAGTACAAAGTTTGAAATAGTTTCGTAAAGGGAACACAACGAAACAAGTGAATAAATACAGCAAATTGGATTTCTTTCCTGTTGCTAAACCTTTTGTAAACCATCAGATCAAATGGATACCTACCCATCCATATTAACATCAACGGCACAAATAGACGCTCCAAAGTACATATGCTCTTGTCTCTAAAACACAAATACAATATTAAATATTGTTATTCACCCCCGCCAGCCAGCCAGCCAGCCAGCCAGCCAGCCAGCCTGTCAATCTGTTTACGTGTTTACGTGTTTACGTGTTTGCGTGTTTGTTTGTTTGTTTGTTTGTTTGTTTGTTTGTTTGTTTGTTTGTTTGTTTGTTTGTTTGTTTGTTTGTTTGTTTGTTTGTTTGAGCGTTGCACCGGAATCGCAGGGCCGCAGGTTCGAAATTTACAAGAGTTTCTTACTTTTCTGGGCTTTGTAAAATAGCAAAATGGGTAATGTATGATAATGTTGATAATTTATGATAATTTATGTATGTACACTTGACTTTCTGCCAGCAAGATATCTCAAAACGTACAATTCTCTACAATTAGAATTTCGTGAAAATTTGTGCAAGATTTGTTTATAGTCAAGATGTTATGCCTTTAGGGCTACAAAGAAATACAATATTGATTAAAATGAGGTATACATCTCTGAGTTGTATAAATAGAAAAGCCTATAGGCATTATCCACATACCTGTCTAACTCTTTCCGGTGGACGAATTGATTCTGTAAATGAGAGTTCTGCATTGTAGATATTCACCTAAGTCATAAGAAACATCAGATCATGAAATAGACAAAATACAGATATTTCAGTTAAGGTTGTCACAAGCAAGAGTCAAATGTACAATCCAAGCGCGAAGAGTACACTGGGAAGGAGATATTTTATATATTAAAATGTATTATAAATCGTTAGATATAGTATTTGCATAATTACAAGTATATAGCTCTTCGATATCAATCGCTTGATATATCAAAGAATACCCTATGCAAATTAAGGCTTACAGACGAGACTTACGATGGAGAACTATTTTCTTGACAGAAATAATAGGATTGGAAGTGAAAGAAGCAGCTTTTTACTTACAAACTTCAACCGTTTGTCGCTAATTTGTAAATTTGTTGTTGCCGACAAATTGAATGTAAACCAAGAAATGCATGCATATATGTATATTTCTGGGAATTGCCAAAACAAGAAAGATCTGTAGTCATAGACTACTTCATTGGCTGCATTAAAGTGATACCCATCTTGCTGTTCGCGCTTGGATTCAATTGTTTATATACGAATTGGAAAAACTACTGAATTAGGACTAAATAACGTCCATATCATCTATACACTTAACCATGGTCTATTACAAATCCTGCATTCTGATTGGCTACTCAACCATGGACCATTACGTATAAAAGGACCATGGTTGCGAAAAATGAAAACAAAGCTGAGAAAGATGGCGGAAAACTCAGTTTCGTTTTGCAAGTTTCGAGGGACTATTTTATAGACTACGAAATATGGCCTGAAGACTTTTAATGGTAACGAGCAAAATCTTAACCGTATTGTATTAATAAATCTGCTTTCACTTACAACAAAATGTGCCACAGAGACAGACGGAATTGCATTGCTATAAGCACATGCATCTCTGTTCATATTACAAGCAAAACCGTCGAAATTACAATTGCTTGTAGATATTTAACAATATTTTATTGTTTTAAATGTGATTTCATGCTTATAGCAGTAATATTTTCAGGTTTTCTCCCCTACAAATAAATGCTCCTTTTTTTGTTAACTTTCCTTAATATAGCTTCCGAGTTTTTCCATAAAATCTAAATGTTAATTTTTGTCTATGCGTTCCATGAGATGGTAGTGTTTTTCACAGTTATTATATTCACAGTTTATATATTATAACGATATTAGGATTGCTTTGCGTGCATTTTTATACGACTTTTTAACGTAAACTACTGCAACGAGTTTCGGGAAGCCATATTGTTTATAATTTGAAAATATCTGATGTTTTGAACTTTTATGTCTTGTTCCTTCCTGCTATAATTATGAAATCTTCGCTTGTAATTTTCTTTGATATTATGATTGTCATTGTTTACGGTCCTTTTGAAAATATAGCGGGATATTTTAAAGGAAAGTTTCGCCGGGGTGTTCGCAAACAGTATTAAAAGACGAAGCGGGCAGAGGTCGAAATAGTCATTTACACACTCGTACATGCTTTTAAATTTTGACTAAATCTTTCCAACTTTACCTACAGCGACGCTTATTATATGTGTGTATACATTCGTTTGAGCGTCATTTGTCACCAAAGCAATGGAGTGTCTACATGTCTACCTGCAGTCTGCACAACAACCCAACATGGGACATTTTGGTTCTGTGGACAGAGACCTAGCTGTGAGTTATTTTGCTCGGAAGAAGATTATTACATGTATACAAAAGCTGTTGGTGCTTTTCATGGAAGTGGTTGTGTACATCTTATCTGCTCTACATATAAAAACTGGCAAAGTTGCAAATGGTTGAGTTGCAAAACTGGCAAAGTTGCAAATGTTATGGACGGCCGTTCTTCGTGTGTTCTGAACGAGAGAATTGGTCTTCATTTTGGCAATTGGGAGATGTATTTGAAAGTCCTAGACCTAGATGCCAACACGGTATGGTGTACTGCGTGCGGAAAGTCAAGAAAGATGGCCCAAACCAAAATGGCTTGTTTTATTGCTGCCCGAAGGAAGACGCTTGTGATTTCTTCGAATGGAAACAACCAGATACTTCACCTCGAGTGATTAACACAGGCATCGTGCTCATTAGCAATCCACTACAATATCGGTACAAGATCAAAGAAACAGGAGAGACGTTTAATAGCACAGACATTAATGCTCACGAACTTGACATTTGTTAATTAATTTATTTTAAATAAATGTTCAATATAAACGACGGGTAGTTGATTTTAGAGTTCATAGTTTTCATACAAACATCGTATATAAACATTTAGCGATTGCTGTGCGTTGTTAGGTCATTAAAGGTAATAGCTGTGATTTGCATAAAGAGAGAATATTTAATGATAGGACGGGGAAATATCCAGTCCATAAATATACACACAGAATTAATATTTAACACATTTATTGATTAAAATTTTCGCAATGTTAATAAGAGTGTATTATTCATAAATGTCATCACTCCCTTGGGAGTATTCACTGTCCGAGTCATCCTCGTAGCTGCTTTCTTCATCACTTATTCATTTTGTCGGTTCTCTATCCTCATTGTCTATATTGAAACACAGTCTTTTCCTTTTGGCGGATGCTACATTACTGCGTGAGTTTCTTCGTCTCTTGTGTCCTCGCCCTGATGGTCGTAGTAGCGTCTTAGCTCCATGCTCAGCAAAGTCTTTGACAACTTCCCGTCCACGAGACTTTATTGATTTTGATACATTTTCCCCATCGACTACATCTTGACCAACTTCCGTTGCTGCTTGTAGCGCTCTTTTGCCAACTGTTTAACTCCTTGTTTTAGTATGGGAATAGCAAATCTTGCAAGGCTTTTGAAAATACCACCGAGTTCATATCCCCTCTGCATTCTTTCTCCATGAAGTCCTTCAATACTACCACCATGTTGATTTCTTAAATAATGTTGTGTTAATAGTTTTATATCTGGGACCAGTAAACCTCGGTTTCTCGCTCCAGTCAGCGCTGTACCAGTAACGCAGTATATCCAGAATGATCATTAAGTAGTTTTACGTCGGGGACGAGTACATCTCTCATATTTTCATGTGCCTTGATCGGCTTCCGACGTTCAACTGATAGGAAAACGCTTCACTTGTGTATTTTAATTTCGATCATAAAAGCGCCTTCTATCTCTACAGACATCAAATATTTCATCACAACGACAATATGGAACAACACGCAATCGTATGTGTGAAATCATCTTTGTAAAGTCTACAATCACAAATCATACAGTGACATCCGGTACAACTCGAATAAAAATCTGTCCATGCACAGAGAGGGCATGTACCCAATTGACATAAGTGTAAACAATTTTCACAATTGTTACATCTTGTATCTTCAGACGAATGTGAATCCTCAGTATCTTCACCTTGCCGTGACTCATTCTCCATCCGTGCTAACATTGCGAGGACCCGTCCGTTGGTGATTAGACCTTTATCAATTTCCAATGCCGCAACACCTTTGAGAAATATATTCAATCCATATGGATGGCTCTGGAATATATGGATGATAAAGCCTCGTGCAATATTTTAGAATGTTTACAATATCAGTTCCACGTATATCCTGTCCTCTGCAGACGATTCCTCCTTTTGTATTCCACGTCAAAATGTCCGTAGATGTGAAAATGGAGTGAAGGATTTCTTCAGCGCCATATCTATTTTCATTGTCAAGATATTGAAGAATGTCTTGAAGTCGACACTGTTCAGGAGATGGTCTTTTGGTGCCATACATCGTTGGAATGAGGATCATTTTATACCAATTCTGCAAATCCTTCTAAGATTGGAGCCAGTACTAATCCTAGGAAACCATTTCCGCGCTGAACAAGTATCTTCCTTTTTGTTTTAACACTTTTATTTTTGTTAGTTAGATCAATAATATCGTGTTCAAAGAGTCTAAGTTTGTCCATTGTGTGTCCAGGAAGTGTGAGGTCCATAAAATTTTCCACACAGTTACATAGAAACCGAATCTGTTCATGAGATGTAGATCTCAACAGAACTTGTTGTTGAGCTGGATGAGAATTACATACGAGCTCTATAAACGACCTGTGCTTGGGAAGGTTATTCATATCTGCTCGACGACCAACAACGTAAAGAAAACCTTTTTGAAAAGCGTACATATATAAGAAAATATAAGTAAAATAGATGAAGATAACAATATCTTAAGATATCATGCAAGATCTCAGGGTATCATCTTAGGATATCATGCAATCAATATCTTAGGATATCATACAGTATCTCAAGATATCATCTTAGGATATCATAGAGTATCTTAGGATATCATAGAGTATCTTAGGATATCACACAGTATCTTAGGATATCATAGAGTATTTTAGAATATCATCTTAGGATATCGTACAGTATCTTAGGATATCATGCAATATCTTAGGATATCATAGAGTATCTTAGTATATCTATACGCAGGTATTCGCATAAATGTAACGGTACTCACAGTTCGAATTCATTTTACGTTTGACTGTGAACCTGTAAACATGTCCTATCCCTGCAAGGTCTGTGGAAAGCCCTTTTCCACACCAGGTAACCGTTCATGTCACAAAAAGGAGATGCATGGCACGAAGGCAGACAAAGAAAAGTTGAGTGTTACCGTCAAAGGGTCTATAGTTCTGCAACATCCTTTTACTTGTATCGTAGCAGGATGTACACAGAGTGGTAAGACTGTATGGGTGAAGACACTGTTGGAGAATGCCCAGAAAACCATAAGCCCACCTCCTCGACGTATCATCCGGTGTTATGGTCAATGGCAGCCATCCTATTTTGATATGATGAGAACGCTGCCTGGAATAGAATTCAATGAAGGAATACCTGAAGATATTGACAAACGTATAGCTGACCTTTTCACAAAAGGCAGTCATCACAGAAATTTGTCCGTCATCTACATTGTCCAAAACATATTTCATCAGGGAAAAGAGATGAGAAATATTAGTCTCAACGCCCATTATATCGCGTTTTTTAATTAAGTCACCAAGAAATAGGCAACAAATCTCTATGTTTGCAAGACAAAATCATCCCGGCAGAGTGTGATAGTTTATGAGGAGTTATGAAGAAACCACGAGCCGTTCCTCATGGGTATTTGACGTTGGATTTCAAACCTACAACGGATGATCAACAACGACTCAAACCAAATGTACTACCAGGACAAGCGGAGGCTTTAGTCGAATATGTGCGGAAACAGTCCTACCACCATCCACACCAAGCAGCGAATGCAAGAGATCATTGAAGCACCACAATTTACCGCGGTTGGGAAAAGCAAGCTGTATTCTGACCAACTTAATCGATTTCTTACTTTTAAAAACAAGATGGATTTTCCGGTCTGCCGTCCTGCAATAATTGAGACCCCAGATATCGTTGAACCACAAACCGCTCCTGAACCTATGGACATAACACCACCGTTACCTGCCACTCCTAAACTTGGCTTTCTCACACCACCACCAGCAGACGAAGAACGGCCCAAACTCAAACACAACTTTTTCCACAATTGGGTAAACTCCTCAAATTGGAGACCTAAAGATTTAGCAATGACGCCAGAGCAACGAGGTTACGAACAAAGACTACTTCACAAGAGGCCAAAATATATTCCTATGAAAGCTGAGGATATTGCAAGATTATCACCTGAAGACAGACAAAAATATGACGATGCGCTCTTAGGAGTAGACCTTATTAACATTATAAAATAAATTTTAATGAATAAATGTGTTTAAAAATTAATTCTGTGTGTATATTTATGGACTAACAATGTACATTGTACAATATTTTCTCATCCTATCATTAAATATTCTCTCTTTATGCAAATCACAGCTAATTACCTTTAATTACCTAACAAACAACGCACAGCAACCGCTAAATGTTTATATACAATGTTTGCATGAAAACTATGAACTTTAAATCAACTGCACGTCTTCATATTGAACATTTATTTAAAATAGATTCATTAACAAATATCAAAGTGAATAGCTAGAGAACCATACGTGTCCGGAAGTTGCGTGCTGCTGCGCTGCTTGAGAGCCACAAGTGCAGAAGCCCTGGGTACGAGGTTGGCGCTGCTCGTTGCTATTTGGCACGCAAAGTGCAACTATTAAAGAAATATTTTTCTTTTCCTTTTATTTCCAATTGTATAATTGGTGTGATGGGTGGAAGTTGCCCGAGGGTGGTTGGCAGTTAAAGATACCATTTGCATTGATCTTTCCTTTTCCAGGCCGCCTAGGTCAACAGCTCGAAGATATTTTGTCTGTACTTATGGTGACATAGATATTAATATTTTAGATTTTTGCCGCCAGAAAGGAACGTAGATTACTCAGGCCAACAAAAATTACTCCAGTGTCTAAAATTGAATACACTTAATGATGATAACTGCCAGTTCATCACTGTGCAGCAGATGGTAAACTAGCGGAAATTAATTTTTTCAGGTGGAGGGTGTAGGATACTTTATATAGGATTAAGGAAAGTTAAGTGGAAGCATCTTTTAGTGGAAGCACGGGTTTCTTGTTAGAGGGCCATATTTGATAAATTACAAGTTTGCTTTTATGTTGTTATAATCCGTCGTTTCCTGGTTCAATCCGAGTGTATTAGATACTACAATTGGCGACGAGGATGGGATTAATAGTTTAGGAATAGTTTTGAATGAATATGAGTTCAAATAATTTTGATATTGGCGGATTTAGACCGTTTGATGTGAACAGTGATCCGAATAGTGTTGGGTGCGAGTGGAAACGATGGCTTCGTAGTTTTCAGTTATATGCAGACGGTAAAGGACTTATTATAGACCCTGTGAAAGATGACAACAAAGTGCAGCGACGTGCACTTCTTCTACATTGCGCTGGATCCGATGTCCAGGATATTTTCGATGTTTTGCCCGATACAGGAAATTCCAAAGAATACGAAAAGGCCGAAGAGGCTTTGAACAGACATTTTGTCACCCAAGTCAATGTCCCTTATGAGCGACACATGTTTAGAGAAATTACACAAACTGAAAACGAAACAATTGATCAGTTTGCCGTATGTTCGCGACGTAAAGCTCAGCAATGTGATTATGGAGATCAACTCGAAGCTCAAATCAGGGATCAAATTATTTCAAAGTGTCGTTCGAGTGAACTACGCCGGAAACTGTTGGAGAAAGGTCAAACGCTCAATCTCAGACAATTGCAAGAAATAGCCAGAACCTCCGAAGCTGTGAAAAGACAAGCTAAGAGTACGAGTCTTCCTCATGATGGAGTTAACCGAATTCGTGAAAAACCTGCTCGACAGGACAGATATGAAAGCAAAGTCTGGAAAAGTGGCAAACAGAAGACAAGTGGGGAATGCTTTCGATGTGGCAACCCAGGACATTTTGCCAGAGATCCGAACTGTCCTGCAAAAGGGAAAGAATGTTCCAAATGTCACCAAAAAGGTCATTTTGCTGCTGTTTGCAAAACCAAAAGGAAAGATCATGGCAAAACAAGAGTGAGCTATGTCGGTGGCCAGGAGGAAATAGATGATGATGAGTATGCCTTTGCCGTCAAAGGAAAATCAGGGACAGCGAAAGTTACAGTCTCTGTAGGAGGAGTTCCAGTGGGAATGGTCATTGATTCTGGAGCCAGTACAAATGTCATTGACAAAAGCCTTTGGGAAAAGTTGAAAAAGAAACGTATCAAATGCACATCGAAGAAAATCACGAAGAATCTTTATGCCTATCGAGCAACGACCCCTCTGAAAGTAATAGGAACATTCACAACGGATGTAGTTGTTGCTGATACGTGTTCGACAGCAGAATTCACAGTCATAGAAGGCAAAGGAGAGCCATTGCTAGGAAGAGAATCAGCAATTGAGCTTGGAGTTCTAAAGTTACAAATTCCAGAACAGGTTGTGAACACTGTGACTGATCAAGATCGTATTGTGAGACACCGAGATTTATTTGAAGGCATAGGGAAGTTGAAGGACTTTCAACTGAAGCTACACATTGACCCGCAAGTTCGTCCTGTTGCTCAGCCTGTGAGGCGACCTGCATTCAGCCTGAGGGAAAAGATCGAGAAAAAACTTGACGAGTTACGTCGTGAAGATATCATTGAGAAAGTCGATGGGCCGACGCCGTGGGTGAATCCAGTTGTGGTGGTACCAAAAGCAAATGGCGAAGTTCGGTTATGTGTGGATATGCGATGTGCCAATAAAGCAATAATCCGGGAGAGCCATCCAATTCCAACCATTGACGAAATACTCGAAGATATGCAAGAGGGTGGAGTTTACAGTAAGCTGGATCTTAAGTGGGGTTACCACCAGTTAGAAGTTCGGTTATGTGTGGATATGCGATGTGCCAATAAAGCAATAATCCGGGAGAGCCATCCAATTCCAACCATTGACGAAATACTCGAAGATATGCAAGAGGGTGGAGTTTACAGTAAGCTGGATCTTAAGTGGGGTTACCACCAGTTAGAATTAAGTAAAGAATACAGGAGCATCACCACCTTTGTAACACACAAAGGATTGTTTCGATACAAGAGATTGATGTTCGGCATAAGTTCAGCGCCAGAGAAATACCAGCAAGTAATTCAACAAGTGTTGCAAGATTGCAGTGGGACGGCCAACATCTCAGATGACATCATAGTTTATGGTCGTAACCAAGCTGAACACGACGAGCGATTGGAAAAAGTGCTAACCAGGCTCGAAGAAAGAGGTTTAACCCTTAACAAAGAGAAATGCGTTTTTGATATGCCGAAGCTTACTTTTATGGGTATTCTTCTGTCAAATAATGGTATTGGTCCAACAGAAGAAAAAGTCAGAGCAGTCGCAGAGGCTCGAGAGCCACATAATGCATCCGAAGTAAAGAGTTTCTTGGGTTTGGTAAATTTCAGTGCAAGATTCATTCCGGATCTAGCAACGGTCGCAGAGCCATTGAGAAGATTGACGAAGAAAGGAGTGTCATTTGTCTTTGGACCTGAGCAGCAAGAATGTTTCGGGGAACTGAAACGAAGGCTTGCCCAAGCAGAAACGCTAGGTTATTTTGATCGAGATGCCAAGACGAAGATCGTATGTGATGGCAGTCCAGTAGGGCTAGGAGCAATCTTAATACAAGAGCACAAAGGAGAGGATCGTGTCATTTGTTATGCCAGCAGAGGTCTGTCTGATGTAGAAAGGCGATATTCAGACAGAAAAAGAGGCGTTGGGGGTTGTGTGGTCGTGCGAAAGGTTCCATGTCTACTTGTATGGAAAACAGTTTGAATTATGGACCGACCATAAACCGTTGGAATGTATCTACTCAGCTCGTTCGAAACCATCAGCCAGGATCGAGATGGGTGTTGAGGCTGCAACCTTATTCGTTTACAGTAAAGTACTTACCGGGACGTCTAAATGTTGCAGATTCATTGTCACGACTTACAAAGATCGGAGAAACTAAACCGAGCAACGTAGCAGAAGATTACGTTAGTTTTGTTGCCAAAACAGCAATTCCGAGAGCCATGAGTACCAGAGAAATTGAAGAAGCATCTGCTAATGACGAAGAATTGGTAATTGTTCGCCAGTGTGTCGAGACAGGAAATTGGGGCAGTCCTAAATGCGCCAGTTACAAACCAGTTCGTGATGGACTATGTATTGTTGGAAAGATTGTCTTAAGGGGTACACGGATTGTCGTACCACAAAAACTCAGAGCAAGAGTAATTTAATTAGGTCACGAAGGTCACCAAGGGATTCTCAAGATGAAACAACGATTGCGTACAAAAGTCTGGTGGCCTGGGATTGATCGGGAAGCAGAAAAATTCTGCAAAACGTGTCATGGATGCCAAGTTGTGAGTAGAGGAACTTGTCCAGAGCCATTGCGGATGACAGAACTACCGCTTGGACATTGCAATTGATTTCATGGGTCCGTTGCCATCGGGAGACTACGTTTTTGCTGCAACGGATTATTATAGTAGATACGTAGAGGTGTCCATTTCGAAGAAAAGTACAGCTGATGTTGCGATCAGAAGTCTAGAAAGAATGTTTGCAACTCATGGATTACCATGGACAGTGACAAGCGACAATGGGCCTCATTTCATCGCAGAAACGTTTGAAATATTTCTAATGAAGAACTATACTCTGTTACTGGTTATTCATTTATTAGCCGACCTCGGTGCGATGGTCTGGGGGGTGGCGTTGCAATTTATATTTCGGACAGAATTAACTGGATAAGGAGATATGGTCTGGAATCTGAATTGGAATGCGTATGGCTAGAAATTTTCCCTGTCAAATCGAAGAGTTTCTTGACCTGTGTTATTTACCGACCTCCTGATGGCTCATCTTATCTTCATGCAAATTTTAATATCTTATTTGCAAATATGATAATCTTGGCAACCGTTGATTCTAAAGAAGTAATTGTCATGGGCGATTTGAATGTAAATTATTTCAAAAGAGATGATCACTCTGAAATAAAAAGAATTATCTTGGTGAATGGTTTTAAACAAATTGTAAAGAAAGCTACCCGAACAACCCTAAATACCAGCACATTAATTGATGTTATTATTGTCAACAATCCTTCAGTTATTGTCCGTACGGAAGTTGTTCCAATTGCATTTAGTGACCATGACTTGGTTGGCTGTGTGAGAAAGCTGAACCATATTAAATATGCGTCAAAAGTTATTAATTGTCGAAACACAAAAAATTACAGTAAGGAATTGATGTGTGACGAATTATGCAAACAAGATTGGTCGCCCGTTTATGAATCAGCCGATGCAAATTTTGCCTGGGACTATATGAAGGATGTTATATTAACATGTTTTAATAGGGTTGCTCCTATTATAAAGAAACGTATTCGTGGAAAACCATCTCCATGGTTGACGGATGAGATAAAAAAGGCGATGAACAATCGTGATATGTTGTTACGCAAATTCAGGAAAACCAAATTTGAGTCTGATATGCTTGCTTATAAGAAGAAACGTAATGAAGTGAACTCTTTGCTGAATAAATCGAAACAAGCCTATTACAGAGATCTGTTGAGTGAAACTTCAAATAATTTGGATAGTTTCTGGAATACAGTAAAAAAGCTATACCCGAGTAATCCTACTAAATCATCCTCACCTATGTTTAAAATTGACTCTGTTAACATCTCTGAACCGTTAATAATTTCGAACGCCTTTTGTTCATATTTCAGTACAATAGTATCGACTCTTAAGGAAAAAGCTTTTTTGCTGAGAGATTGCATTTGGACATTTCAAACGAAACAAAGTTTAAGAACAGACTACCGTTTCAAGTTTGAAGAAGTAAACGTCCAGCAGGTGTGTAAACAGTTAAAATCACTAAAGCGAAAGAAATCTACTGGCTTGGATAATATACCGGCATACCTGTTGAAAGATTGTGCAAACGTTATCGCCCTACCTTTAACTTATATCATAAACAGCTCTTTGGGTACAGGCGTTTTTCCTACTGACTGGAAATGTTGCAAACTTATACCGATACCAAAAACAAGGCCATATGATTGCATTAAAAACTACCGACCCATCTCAGTGATTCCAGCCATATCCAAAGTAATCGAAAAATTGGTTCATAGTCAGCTATCCACATATTTGGAAAATAATAATCTACTACACGACAGTCAATTTGGCTTTCGTAGGGGACGTTCTACGGAATTTGCAGCAACATTATTCACTGATAATGTTAGAAAAAAGGTTGACGAAGGTAAACTGGTTGGCGCTGTTTTCATTGACCTTACAAAAGCGTTCGACACTCTCAACCATGGAACCCTTTTGAATAAGTTGGAGAGTTATGGTATATGCGACGAAGAATATCAATGGTTTCAGGATTATCTTTTCAACCGATCCCAGCAAGTAAAGTTCAAAAATTGTTTATCGACGGCTGAAAAGGTTACATCTGGTGTCCCTCAAGGGTCTATTCTTGGCCCTCTCCTTTTCATTGTCTTTTTTAATGATTTTCCATTGTGCCTCAAACATTCAAATGTTATAATCTATGCGGATGACACGGTGATTTATGTTGCGGGGAAGGACACATTCATCATTGAAACCCGTCTTTCATCCGATAAGAAATTAATTGAGCAATGGTGTACAAAGAATGAACTTATCCCGAATACTAATCCAGGGAAAACGGAAACAATGCTTTTTGGCACTGCCAAAAATCTGTCACAACAACCGAAATCGCTAAATGTGATGTATAGAGATCGGCTGATAAA
Organism: Trachythela sp. YZ-2020; assembly: GCA_016169945.1. Taxonomy (NCBI): domain Eukaryota; kingdom Metazoa; phylum Cnidaria; class Anthozoa; order Malacalcyonacea; family Clavulariidae; genus Trachythela; species Trachythela sp. YZ-2020. The sequence goes on from JADLSH010000369.1 coordinate 7,324,619, forward strand.
TTCTACAGCATCTTATAAGTATTTGGGTGTTAATATCGATCACTCATTGAACATGAATTCTAACTTTGACTCTATCTACAAACTAGTGATCCAAGGATAGTGCAAAGTTTTAAAAGACAAATGCTATATTGTTACATAGTTTATAGTGCGTACGTAATTGTTGTGCATCCATGTTGTGTTGTGTTGATATTTGCATATTACGTATTTGCACGAGCAATTTTTATTTGGCAATTATTTTTACCTTTACTATTTTTATTTGCCCTTGAAAATTGATGAAATGTGACAAGCTTTTGAAAAGCTAGCATGCCAGTTTTTCAACAAGTACACTTGTCAATGAAAAGCTTGTAATATTTCATCATTCGTAATTCTAAATTCGTGATGAGTGATTTATGTTTTTGCCAATATATAATAGTAAGCAGATAAAATTGTCTTTTGTTTACGGTTGCAATATTTGATTAGTTTTAATTTTATTCAACTAATTACAAATATGTCAACTCAACTTCGATTATTTCAAATTTTATTTATTTATTATTTCATCGTGTATATAAAATTTCGAGAGTACGGTTGTACACAGACTACTAAAATAAAGGCTAAGCAAACTAGAAAGTATATAGAATGCATCATACATCATAGTTATATATATAGACGCATCCTCACCAAAATGCCATTTGCATTTGTAAACAACTGCCCCGTCAACAGAGATGTGTTCTATTAATATTGCATAACAAATTTCAAAATTATGCAGTTCATACTACACTCTACTACTCTAATGACTCTACAAATTACACTCTACGAGTCTACGGACAGAGTATACCGGGAGTATAGCAACTTCTACTATCTATAAAATTCGCCAGAAACAATACAGTAGCCGTATTAATGTGTATAAATTGTACGCAAGTCGACTTACCTTAGATCGCTGGTAAAATCCAATGCTGTTTACTATAACTAACATATTCGATATTTACGGTAAGGCCAAAGGGATCTCATCGGGTCTTGAATCTTGTATTTGAATTTTTCTATATATAACCAGCACCAACTCCAAAATATGTGACACGTTGGAGGCGAAACTTACGCTTCGGAATTTTAAAAATATTGCAATAATGAATATTCGACCCATTCAGTATTGTCTATTGAATATATAAATGACAAAACGCACTACTAATCCAAAAGGCCAAAATGAAAACGTTTATTTATAAATTTGATTGTATTTCCATCACATTCCCACTCCCAGCTACCACCATTGTGCGGTAAATATTTCGAAATTTCGTGATATTAGATCAGTGGACTTGAACGCACGTGTTCATAGCTACCGGGGGATTTAGCAACCCAATATTATATATAAAACGATTGTTATGATGTAGACGTTTAATACCACAAATGTTGTTCGTAAATCTAATTAAACACTGCATGAATACAACCGAATTGAGCTATAAGATAACTTGAAAGTGCTTAAAAAAGTTTCAACCCCAAAGTTTAACAGATACGGTATTAGTAGAGAATCTTCGCAAACACCTCCCGGAAAGTTTACACTATGATATCTCGTGTGAATTTTCGCCCCTCATCACAATACTGCAAAGTTAAAAACTTTGCACTAAAAAGCATGTGGGAGATTGAGATTACTGCGTAAGATAAGACCTTTCCTTAACATCATAGCAGCAAAGGCAATTTATCAAGGCATGGTATTACCGATATTTACATATACTGTGGCTTATTACATTTGAAATTGAGCAAGACTCGAGAGGATAGACTAATGTCATTCCACAAACGCGCATCTGAGATTATCACATTAAAGTCTAAAAGTGGATTGGATATTAGACCGCCCTTTATTACCAATCAAATAAGAACATGCCAATTAGTTCGACAATGCATGCATTGATGGAAATGTCTGCTCAAATTTTTTGAACTATTTCGAGATGCAAACACACGACAAGGCGACCAGAAATCAAGGGTACCAGCTGAAAATACCAAGGATCAGATTGGAGTACAGCAGAGGATCTTTTTATTTTATGGGAGTCAAGCTGTACAATAGCTTGCCTCTAAATATTCGTAAAACTGAATGTTATGGTTCCTTTGATAAACTACTAACTGAATACTTTTAAATATTCATACTTTTAACTTTTTAATGACTCGCATGTTTATATTGCTATAACCCTGTAATTTTATTTCATATTTATATATATATATATACATATTAAGTAGTTCTTATATTCACAGGACTCACAATGATAACAGTTCTTAATTGAACTGAAGTGATTTATCCTGTATTAAATATTCGATTAATAAAAATAAATAAATAAAATAAATAAAAAGAGAACGGCATTGAACACCGAAAGATAACGCCATTATGGCCCCAAGCGAACGGAGAGATTGAACGCCAGAATAGATCGTTGCTTAAAAGGATGCGAATAGCACAAGTCGAAGGACAAGATTGGAAGAAAGCGGTGCAAACATACTTGATTGCATATCGAAACACACCTCATCCAACGATAGGTGTGTGTCCTGCTGAATTGATGTTCGGAAGAAAACTGAGAACCAAATTGCCAGAATTGAGAGAAGTTCGGTTAGATGAAGAAATGCGAGATCAAGATCGAGAGAAGAAGGAAAAAATGAAAGGATACGCGGATAAAAGACGAAGCGCGAAGGAAAGCAATTTATGCGAAGGAGACAAAGTTTTGTTGAAACAGTCACGTGTAAACAAGTGGACTACAGCATTTGAAAGTGAACCGTATGAGGTGATCAATAAACACGGTAACAGTGTCGCGATTGAGTCACCAGAGGGTGTTCAGTATAAACGCAACACAACTCATGTAAAACAATACCAAGAAAGAGAAAACGGTTTAGAGGAAGTTGGAGATTCATCAGAACAAGCTGGAGAATCATCAGTTGTTGAAGAATCATCGCAAGGTAATGGCAGTACAAATATGGCAAATACGAAACGGAGCGAGAAAGTGCTAAATGAAAGTGTTGAACAATCGGTGGAAAGTTTGCCTATCGAACAGTCAAGACCTATGCGCACCAGACGTGCACCAAAGAAATTCGAGGACTATGTTATGAAATAAGTCTTCATAATGGACGAACAAATTTATTTAAATTTAGAAACATAGTTAAAATTAGAAACATTATAAGTGACTTTGAAAAAAAAGAAGGGATGTAGGATACTTTATATAGGATTAAGGAAAGTTAAGTGGAAGCATCTTTTAGTGGATGCACGGGTTTCTTGTTAGAGGGCCATATTTGATAAATTACAAGTTTGCTTTTATGTTGTTATAATCCGTCGTTTCCTGGTTCAATCCGAGTGTATTAGATACTACAGAGGGGACAAAGCCTCCTAAATCTCCTACAACAATGTAAAAAGGTACCCCCTATTTACACAAAAATTGGCTGTTTTTAGCCTTTTTTGGCCAAAAAGGGGCATTCGCCCCCCACACCCCACCGAAATGTATGGTAAACGCTATCGTACAAATGGTGATCAGTTGGCAGTTATAAATTATTCTTATTATATGACGAAGTCATGTATTTGGTGTAAAATAGATTAAATCTGTTGCCTCCTACTGATATACATATCAATTATATAACATTACAACGATCAAATACTCAAACATACATACCTTTCCAGAAATATCATGTCTTGGTGCGCTGGCGGCAATGTCTTTATGAAATAAGAATAAAAACATGATTGACTGATTTATTAACGAGATTCATTATTTGAATAGGAAAGTAGAGAGTTCGAGCTGTACACACATTCCATGCAAGAAAATAGACCCATTATGTTAAAACTGTAATGTAACATGAGGAATATATAAAAGCAGTATATAAATAAGTTGGCGAGTTGGTAACAAGTTAGAGCAATGAAATAAAACAATGTTATCGTTGGGAACTAGACAAGCGTTATGCATAATCTTAAGCGACAAAAGCACACATATACCATTACTGTATGACATGGGAAACCCATCTATTCGGTTCGTGCAGTCACGCGAGAATATTACGTCATGCTAAAAAATCCGCCACTTTGGCTGGCATTATCGTGGATTTCATCGAAATGCCGTTTTTGCTTGTATCTTGCGAAATACTTAAGAATTAAAAAACGAGTCGCGTGCCGTTATGGTGTAATAATGCACGAGGGGGGAATGTTGGGAGAATACGAGAGAAGCTTGTAAAACACGAGGCGTAGCCGAGTGTTTTACACGCTTCTCGAGTATTCTCCCAACATTCCCTCGAGTGCATTATTACACCATAACAGCACAAGACGAGATTTTTTAATTCTTTTATATTATAAGTGGTAGATAAGCACAGTAAACAATTTTGTTCAAAGATCAATATTGATATTCTCCTAACATGTAATCACTGACGTCACTCGCAAGCTTTTCAATGTTTTCATTGCTTGGCAACAACTACGCTTGAATTCTGGCCGGCGAAGGAGCGAAAAACTTGCAACTCAACAAAAATTAGGGATTAAAAAGGCACAAAAACTGTTGAAAATTTTTCAAATATGGTGCACAATGATAGACAGATTGGTTTTTCGTTGTTCTGCTTCACTTTTGTCCTGGATTCGGTATAAAAGCGAAGGGTTTTTGTCAAGCTGCTTTGACGACATTGGCTGTCAAGTTGATTTTTCATCTTGAACCAAATATATCGGGCAGTTTTTGTTTGAAGGTACTGTTTGAATATTTTTTGTGTTTTTTGCTAATTCAGTGGTTGGTGGTTAAAAATTTTCTCAGACAAACTGTCAAGAAATGCATAAACATGTCGTATTTGTGTCGGCTTTTGTCGTTGCATCTTGACAGCTTAAAACTACAGACATAGTGTTATCTAAATCAATACCAAAATGGTTAATTTTAATTTTTTGCACCTAGAACTGTGGATAAATTTGGTTTGGTTTGTGTCTAAATACAGTTTTTGTACCTTTAAATGTCAAAATAGCACAGATTTTCGCGTTTCTTGTCGCCGTTGAATGCGAACTTTCAAGCAAAAAAGTATATTTCAAACTCAGAAACAGCTACGAATCTTTATTCGCCGTTTATGGATCCCGTTGTTATTGGTTGGCTGGCTTTTTCCATCTCGTTTAGGTCTACTTTTTCTTGCTTTCTGACAGACTTTGGATTTAAAACTATTATAATTTTGTTCATATTGTATTGACAATTCCGAGGAAAATTTAACAAGCGGGGACAAAGGGAGAAAAATCAAAACGGTGGCCGTGCTTTATTCAGGTTTGCCAACTGTAAATGTGTGAAATTCCCAACTTAGCTTCCCAAATATCCCGAGATTCCCCCCAAAATCCCAATGTTCCCACTTTCGTTCCCAGTCCCCAAAGACCCCAACCTGCGAACAGACTAGTTCCTAGTCCTCTATACGCGCGTTCTATATTTCCGTGACGTCCCCGAGGAACTAGGCTGACCTGCGAACGGGCATAATCGCGCCGGTTTCGCGAAATATGCGTAATACTTCATGTTGTATAAATGAAACATATTTCGGTTGGATAAACTGATTTATTGTAACATAAAGTTCAATAGGATGCCAGCAGACGAACGCTGGATTTTTTTGAAAATTGTTATTATATTATTGTTTATTTTATTTTAAAATAATTTTACAAAAAAATCAATTTTTAATTCTCGAACTTTCTGTTCTCAAAAATCCCAAAAAAATCCCGAGCATGAATTTAAAAAAAAAATCCCCAAAAGTTCCCAACTGCTTTTTAAAATCCCGAGATCTCGGGATAAAATCCCGAACTTGGCAACCCTGGCTTTATTGCGCCATAAAGCACGCGCATTAGCCAATCAAATTGCTCGTTAGATACTACTTATAATATAATGAGAGTTATAATCCTTGAACAAAGATGGCGGAAAGCAAACAATTACGAGTTGTGATGTCACGTGCAAGGACTGAATACTGGAACTTCTTCTAACTTTACTTAAGTGTCTTTAACTCATGCATATTTCGTAAGCAAGTACTTTGTGGCCATACCTTCTTTGGTCAAATCCCTGCTATCAAAATTTCCATAGGTAACTGCATAGCCTAGTAAAGACAAATAAATTTTGGTTCAAAAGAGTTTCAGTGATATTGATGTCACTATACAAGCAACAGTATTTTAACAGTGTATATATTGAGAACACGACTTTAAAATAGCAAAATTATACAAACCAAGATAAAATCCACCATCAGATTGATCAGAAGTTGCGTAAGAAAACTGCTTGCTTTTAGGCGGACCCGTTTGCTGGATAACCGTACCTAGTCAATCACACAATATCATATTTAACAACTATTGCATTGAGCATGATATGAAATGATGATGACACTGAACATAAATACATTAATACAGAACACTACAGCTCATGAACATAATACATTAATACAGAATACTCATACATTATACAGAATACTCATAAACATAAATACATTATAAACAGAATACTCATGAACATAAATACATTATAAACAGAATACTCATGAACATAAATACATTATAAACAGAATACTCATGAACATAAATACAAGCCCGGGAGTTACGCTGTAAATGTTGACAAACTTCCGCAGATAACAATAGTAAATGCATGTTGACAAACTTCCGGAGTTACGTTATTAAATATTGAGAAGCTTCCGGAGTTACAGCATACTATCTACGATGTGCATGCGCGCACAGTAGACACAAAAACCTTAACCAAAAGTTAACACTACAGTCTACATGTTGTGGGTAAATAAACCTGAGGGTAAATAAAGTTTATGTTATGTTAATACCTCGCTGATCTTTTCCCATAACAGCACCCATCACAGCGTCACCGGCGTTCGCATGTTCTCTTAAGGTTGCTGAAAATCCAGCTTGACAAAATCCGTTTTGATCTCTCGCTTAAAAAAAAAGCATCATGAATTAACCATTTTTTCGCATGCACAAACTTGCATACCACGAACTTGGGTTTCTATCCATTTTTGAATGATGTCATCATAAATTTCATTAGTATTACTGGCGAACGTTGTAGAACTGACCGCCTTTTCAATATATATATAAATATACACTAAAAATTGCCAGTTTGCACTTGTATATATAATTACCATATTCATTTTCAGGATCTTATAAGCTTTATAATGATATATAACATGCCTGAATTGAATGTGTACTGTCCCGGTATTTTTAATACATGTATTGAAATTTCAAGATGGCATTTTTCTTTGGAATTTATTTCTTTCAATAAAGAGTTATTGACTTACTTGAAGACGCAAAACCGTCCACCAATTTAGTACATGGATACAATACATATTTTTCGTTCTCCTCTTCCAGCCTGTAACATTTTCCTATCATATAATACTTCTTTTCTTCTATTTCACTATATCTTGGCGCACAAACCTAATGAAAATTACATATGTTAGTTGGGACCTCTTTACACTTGCTCTGCCTGGACGAGATGCAGCAAGTGAAATGATTGGATGTATTGAAATAATGAAGTTACAGTTCATGATTGAAGGATTTCCTGGTATAGATTTCAGAATAATCTCAAACGAACTAAACTAAGTCTGATCACAACATCATTTTAGTTCCTATATAGACCGGTCTGATTTTTCATTCATGCCTGACATGATTTATGCCATGTTGATAATTCCGTCCCACCAAATGGCATCACGTGAACAGTCCTTTATCTGGAACATGTCTTACTACAGCATACATGAACATTGAGAATCAAAGATATTTACATCCAATTTTAATGGTATAGTTTTGAAATAAAAAAATGCTGTTTAGTTTAGTTTATTATGTTTACCACTATGTTGACGGAAAGCCTTAACAGGTTTTTGCAACCCAAGTGACAAAGGTTCCGAGGGTTAGTTAGGAAAACCGGAGTACCCGGAGAAAAACCTTCGAAACCTGAGAGAACCAACCAATCTCTGCTTACTTGAGTTTATCAAGCACCTAAGTAAATCCCTGCCCTTAGCAAACCAATTAGATTAAATGATTGGTTTGACAAAATCAAATCTCATCAAGGATTTTGTCAATTCTCTAGACTGCATCAATGCAGATTTATACATCAACATATAGACGAGTCAAACTGTATAAAGAATATCATAGAATTTTTCACAAATACTGGGCAAATTAGTATAGGAAATAGCACGGTTCGAGAAGTATTAATGAAAAATTGCACGCGTGTTTGGCGAGATATTCGTAATACCGCGAGTGCGAAGCACGAGCGGTATTACGAATATTTCGCCAAACACAAGTGCAATTTTTCATTAATACTTCGAGAACAAGTGCTATTTCGTATTAATATTATTATTAACAATTTTTGCTCAATTTTTACTCAATTTTACTCAATTGACGTTGCTCAATTTTTACTAGGGGTATTTGGGAGAAAATACCACATGTGGTATTTTCTCCCAAATACCCATAGTAAAAAAAATTAAGAGAAAATTTTGATGTTCTTGGCCAATCAGAAACGAGGAAAATTGCTAATAATGATATTATCAACGAAATTTTTGATGAAACATTGTAAAAATGTCAACAAAAAAGGTCTAAGTTGAACAACAACGAAAACCGGTGAGCTATCGTCATTAATATGTGACGTATTGTGGACAGGACAGGACAGGACAGGACAGGACACTCAGTGTAGCAATGCGGTAAGCCAATAAGTTTACCACAAAGAACTAACTACAACTGTTACACTAACAGACATGTTTTATTTTTTATTATATTTTATGTCCCCTACTAGGTAATGACACCATGGTTAGTACTGATTAGTGCTCATAGGCGGATTTTCAGATTTTGCTCTGGGGGGGTGCCGAAAATTTAGGGGGGGTGCCAAAAATTTAGGGGGGAGGTGAGCGACAGGGTGCGTAGTGCCGTCGAGCAAGCTCCAACAGGGGTTTGGGGGCACAGTTGGTAATGGGGGTAAGGGGGCGAAGTCCCCAGATGGTCTTATTTAGTTCAAAATCCTTGTTTTTAGTCTTACTTAGTTCAAAATTTTTATTTCAATCACACCATTGTCATTCATCCCAATGAGCATTTAAATTTTTTGGGGGGGGGTGCAAATTTCTCTAGGTGGGGTGCGAAAACGTTTTGGGGGGGTGCAAAATATTTTTTGGGGGGTGCGCTTTAAGGGTTAGTTTCCCACCCTGTCAACTTTCCCTGTGGGGGGAAACCGGAGTACCCGGAGAAAACCCACAACTTTCGGCAGAGCGTTGACTGACTCTTTTCACTTGAGGACTGGGTTCGAGTCGCATTGAGAAATTTCTCACTGAGACTTGAACCCGCGGCCTTAGAGGTGAAAGGCAAGTGCGCTAACCACTTCGCCACCGAAGCCCCGAATACAATACAATAACATGATTACACATGTAAGTCACTTTGATTAATGTAATTTTTAAATTGATCTATCGAGGTAGCAGACTTAGCTGCTCTTGGCAGTTGATTCCATATTCGGGAGATGGTATGTTCATATAAAGAATTGTGGAGGTGGCGGCTATTATAGGGATCCTCCACACAACGTTATGACCCTCTTACTTAACTTATACGATGTATAACGAAGTTTAAATAAGTTTGAAATATATGTTGGACCATTTAATTTGAAACTCTTATAAAATATTGTCAATGATTGTACTAGTCGTCTATGCTCCAGCATGCGCATGGAGGCTAATTCTAAGACAGACTCGTGAGTAACATTCTTTCCTAGATTCATCAACATCCTTAACCCATAATTGTTCGCATGTTCTAACTTGTTTCTAAGCGTTTTACTTATTGTGACAACAGTATTCAAAATGTGGTAATACATAAGCCTTATATAATCTAATTAGTGTATTCGTTGGTACCATATACGTTTGTGACGACGTAGGACACACTAAACTAGGAGTATAGTGGGCAAAAACATGTCTGATCTTTGTTCTTGCACAATTCTGTACTTGGACTTCTATTGAAGCTGGACTTTAAAAAAAAGAGACTTTAAAAAAAAGATATGTTTAAAAACATATTTGATCAAAGCAACTTTTTGTTATTGTATTCTGATCTGACTAAATGTAATCCCGTATCATGTACCAAAACTTGAAAAAGGATGAACTTTTATACACTAACTGCATGTAATCATGCATTGGTATTGCTAAAGTGCACTAGTTTGGAACTTTTGTAGCAACACTGTCACATCAAGTTGGCTATGTTGTAGCATAATGTAAACAATTCACTTGGATTATTAATATAATGAAAATCCACTGCTATACATGCATGCAGTATACTTACAACTATAGAGTGTTTACCATTGGAAAACACAGTGCCTCCTAGCCATTGCTTTTCTCTATATTCATAAGCTGGTACTTTCCCTATAAAGTAATCAAAATATAAACTAAGTTGGATTTAACAAAACCTTACTTTACTGTCGTTCCAATTGAAGTGTTCCTAAAATATTGCATCAATTCATTACATAAGTTGATCAATACATTTGCTCAAAAATTGCTCAACTTCCTGTTTACTAGCATACTTGTTCCCAATTGGTCAATCAGTCACTGAAATGAGATGCCATTGGTCGATTCACACACACAGGAAGTTGATCAATTTTTCAACGAATGAATTGATAAACTTAGGCAATGAATTCATGCAATATTTTAGGAACACTTCAATTGGAACGACAGTAAATGACTAGAGTACGTAATCGATTCATTGTTAACATTCGGCAAAACTTGAAATCGGCAGCATTATTATTCTCTGTCTAATACTGTACCTGATTAGGTACCAGCTCATCAAGAATAAACTCTGACTTGCATTAATTACAGTATATTTATATAAGTACACTATGAGCAAGTCTAAATCCGCCCCTGATAATGACCATGCCTTTGACTGCAAGAGTTATAACTATCATTCAATTTAGTTAGGATTATCAATTATACTTACTAATCGAATCAAGTCCTTTAAATGAACATCCGGTATTTTGATTGATTACACATTGCATCAAATTTCCTGCAACTACATCTTGATTAGCTTCGTTTTTATATTTTCCCAGTGGTGCACCTACGTAAATCCTATAACAAGAAAATAATGTCAAAGATTTGTACTATCAGGCTACTTGTTCGGAACTCTTGTTTTGTGATATCAGCATATCTTACAATCAGGCGGACAGTTAGACAGTCACATTTTTAATAGACAGCCATGGAAAGCCTACAATATTTCCCTGCTTAAGTGTTGCATATGTGTGTAAAATGATTAAAGAGCACAGCTCCCAAATAAGCGGCGCACTTATTCACAACAATATGGCGCCTAATAAAAAACCCGTCTGACAGAATTTTTCGAGAAGCCAAACTAAAGTAAAGGCAATAACAATGCAGGTCAATTAATAAGCCTCAGATTAGTTTTCAATGATCTCTAGCCTAACAAGCCTAACTTCTCTCTTACTCTTTCCAGTGACTATCTTTTACAAATCAAATATTTTTAAAAGACAGAATCTTTAAAACTCAGGTCTTTAGGATCAATCTACCTGAAAAATTCAACAAGAACGTTGACGTTTCAAGCAAAGGCCCTTCGTCTGGAAGTTAATAGAGTGGGTCGGGGAAAAACAGGTGCTTCTACAGTGTATACAAAGGCGATGATAAAACATAAACCAATCAGACTAACTATAAACAATATATGAAAATCACATAACAAAATATATTAATTCTACAATATCATCCCACCAGTATGCTGATGACACTTCTATCTACGCTCATTGCAAGCCAGCTAACATAACGTCATGTGAGGAAAACATACAATCCAGTCTAGACAAATTATCCACCTGGTCATCTACAAACAATCTTGTTCTCAATCCAAAGAAAACAAAAGTCATATTGTTTTCCACCCCTCAGCTCTCTCGTGTTCATGGACTAGATAACAATGCTTTTCACCTCAATGCCAATGGAGTCAAACTTACGAGAACTAACAATGCCCTTCTTCTTGGTACCATAATGGCATTCAGAGGAAAATATCTAGTTGCTACGCCACATTATCTGTGTTAAGAAAGTTAAATAATTTTGCACCATTCAAGATCAGGAAACAACTCGCCCAGGCTATAGTTATTTTGAAAATTGACTACAATGACGTTGTCTCTTGTCCTATTCCGGAGTACTTAACAAAACGTTTACAACGCGTACAATTGGCTGCTGCTGGTTTTGTACTTCACAAGTTTGCAAGTATTACTGATATTCTATCTCTTGGTTGACTTCCCATTAAAGAACGTAGGGAGTATCATTTAGCAAAATTAGCGTTTAAAGCAATCTAATTGTAGTAACTGGCCATCTTATCTTCAAATTGAACAGTACCAACTTCCTCTGCTCGTCGCCTAGTAGTCCCTCTCGTATCTGGTACATTTCAAGATGAGGCAGCTTACCCGAGGACATAAGGAAATGCACAGACAGTAGAGAAACTGCCTAAACTGTTCAACCTATTTTAGACTTCTTGCTATGAGCAGATATAGAGACAATTAATTAATAGTTACTGTTATAATATTATGTGTGTTGTATTTGTGCGGTGTATTATGTGTGTTGTATTTGTGCGGTGTTGTATTGTGTCATTTTATATTGTATTGTATTTTAAAATTTTTATATATTCATGTCATGTAGAAAATGTAGCATAGAAGAGCCACTTTGTGGAAATGCTATTAAACCATTATTATTATTATTATTATTATTATTATTATTGTTATTATTATTATTTACAGTCGCTATGTTTTGTCTAAACTCTCCTGGCATTTTACCGTTGCTGCTATATCTAAAACTTGTTATTGAACAACTAGGAACTTTGCCGTACTTAATTGATTCAAACGTCGATCATCTGTCGCATCTAATTCGTCATTTTAGTTCGGCGCATGAGTGGAGCGGCGTCTGGAACGGTCCTTAAATTCCTCTTAGATAAGAGCCCTGAACAGGAACTGCCACTGTTTTTATCTGAATGGTTAATGGTCACCCTCAACAATTTCTCATTTGATGGTGATCATTACCAAAAATTAAGTGGTGTAGCCATGGGAACTAAAATGTTTCCCAAATATTTGTTGGTTTCATGAAAAAGCAGTACACTGATCCCATACCTGGTTACTTTCATTGGTAGGCACGTCCACGACTGTCTTGGCACAGCATCATGTTACCATGGAGGGTTGCAGCAGTTTATTAACTTTGTTAATAACTTCCACCCAGCACTACAGTTCATGTGGGAGATCAGTGAGACCAGTGTATCGTTCTTAGATATACTTGTATCAATCAATGGCAATAAACTTGTTACTTCTGTATTCTACAAGCCACCTGACTCCCATAGCTATCTTCTCTCTCCCTCTGTCGTTCAGTGTAGATGAGGACTTCCAGGAAGTCAGGAAATGATAAACGTTTTTGTCCAACACAGCTATCCCACCCCTCTCTTAGTGCCTTTTTGAGACCCTTTGAAGGCCTCCCACATTCCCCAATCTGAAACCCTTAGAAACCCTGTGTCTAATGTTCCCAATAACAAAATTCCCGTAGTTCTCAGTTACCACCCCTTCAATTTTAAAGTAAGAGATGTCATTACGAAGAATTTTCATATTTTGAAAGACGACCCTGAAACATCTTCCATTTTCTCAGATAACCCCTTAATCTCTTTTCGACAAGTAAAAATATCTGTGAAACCCTAGTCCATAGCTCTCTGTCACAGGATTCGTTGTCACCTAATGGCACTGTGTAGTGCAATGTAAAACCTGTAAGTTCATAGATTCTTCAACTAATATTTCGGCACCAAAATCTAAGTGTACTATCAAGCACCGTTTTAGGTGTGCCTGCCGAGCTCTCATCTCATCTACTGCATTTCATGCAGTAAATGTGGCATGCTCTAAATAGGTCAAACTGTAACATGTTTAAGGACAAAGTTGGGACAAGGTAATGTTTTTACCATTGTATTTGCCCCACTTGGCCAGATGGCGTCGGGAACTCCGAAAAGGTGTATTGCTACTACATCACACAAGTTTGTTGCCAACTTCGTAAGTAATGATCAATGAACAAAGGTTTCTCAAAAACGTTTATGAAATCATCTGTAAGGTCAGCAAAAATTCCTACACACAAAAAATCTAAACCAAGTATGGTATTTACATTAGGCTTCAAAAAAGCTCCTTTTAAAGACTGCTTTAATAAGATGGAGGTGTTGTTTTAGCACACAGGAACTTGGTTGCATCCTGCACTGTGCCTAATGAAGGCAATTCTTTGAACATTTTAACTGCCATTGGACAGAAACTGATGAAACTGATGTCACGATAAAAAATCACCAAAATATTTATGTTTAATAACTCGTCTGATATAGCTAAATCTATAATTGTAATGACACTTCAAATTTCAGGACTGCAGCAATAGTTAATATATCACTTTTGATCGCTTCGAATGTCACTAATCTGACTGTTAGAAAATTATTTCCGCCTATGCGCTATCAGACTGAAAATATCTATCGAACAGACTCCATTTCACTACTATAGTACTAAATAGTTGAATTTCTACCAGTATGGTACATTCTACCAGGAAATATTTCACAAAGGCTTTAATAACTCTGTTTTTTGGTGTTACTATTAAAGCGATATACAGCAAAAATTATGAACTAAAACATAGTAGATAAGGTATTGATTGTTACTTACGTCGGGCTACGTTTAAAATATATTCCATTATGTAAAGTTAGACTGTAACCAAACAGTGACTTGTCTGTGCCTTTGTAGAGAACGTGAGATGTTTTTACGTCGATCTGATCGATTTTATAAGCTGAACAGCACGTCAGGAACGAAAATAAGACGAACGCCTTGCCACAAGACATTCGTATACTTTGAACGGAACAACAGAAAAAAAGATTTTGACAATTTGACACAGCCTTGTGTGTCTTAATAAACGATGTTAACGAACTTAACGTCGATATGCGTTGCCTGCTTGAATACTATAAACGAAGCAGAGGAACGAATATTGAGCATACCGTCATATTAGGGCGGGGCAGTATCGAAACGTCATCGGAAATACCCGGAAGCCACATGGGCGATTGGAATTCGGAACTGTATTATGAATTATTGAGTTTGATACCCATAGGCGCACCAGGCGGGGGGCAGGGGGCCAGCTGCCACCCAGAAAAATTGAAAAGTCGACAAGTTGGGCAAATTTTCAGCTCAAGTCGGGCAAAAAATATGCGGGGAAATAAATGGAAAAGCCAAAAATTTAACCAAAGCAATCTAGTCTGTGTAATTTGGAAATAAAAGTGTTATTGAACAACTAGGAACTTATATCGGGATCGGGGGGGGGTTCCTGAGAAGATTTTTAATAAAATGTTCTCGCACCCTCACACCCCCCGCCCGCTCGGTACGTCCCTGCGTACGCCTACGTTGATATCTTACTTGTATTGTATATAGATACCTTGTTTAATTTATTGAACGGAACAAGATTACTAGAAATCACACGTAGTCATCGTGATGTTTCCTTGTTAAATGACATACTTATAAAGAAACTAAGAAAGTACGTGCTTGCCTAAATTTGAAACAACCTGAACTCGAGAAAATCCCAAGAGATAGAACAGTTAATGGTAAAATTGTTTTTTTAAGCCTGGTTACCATTATATATAGGTGGCTGATGTGTAATAGAGTGTCGACTGATATACTCAGGGACGCCGGAGAGCGCGGGGAGGCAAGCGCCCCTCTTGCCCCTTCCTAAGGGGGGTAAGGGGAGCAAAAGTGCCCTTTTAATATAAATGATAACAATAATAAAACTGTCAAAGAAGAAAGAATACAACTGTAAATTATACGATCAGTTCATATTGGGAAGGCCAATTTTTCATTCTGTACCTCTTTAGATCTATTTGTATACATAGAAATAGCAATTAGATGGGCTGAGACTTGAAATTCATCGAAATTCTATCAAAAGAGGTGGCAGCGATTTTTTTCCGACTGCCCTTACGTTCGCATTGGCCCACCTTGCCCTAATTACTCAACTTACATGACCTTTTTAATCGAATTAATCGATAATCTTTCTCAGTCAATTGACAACAATGAATATACTATTGGTATAATTGTTGATTTATCGAAAGCATTTGATACTGTGGACGATAATATTCTTATAAGCAAACTCAACCATTATGGTATCGGAGGTACTCAATTTTTGTGATTTGAAGATTATTTAAGAAATAGGAAACAAACTGTGAAATTTAATGACACGCTCTCTACACAAATGTCGGTAACATGCAGTGTCCCCCAAGCTCGATCCTTGGGCCACTTTCATTTCTTCTTTACATTGACGATATTGCTAATTTCTCCAACCTTCTCAATTTTCATTCTGTTTGCTGATGATACTAGTATATATTACAGTCTCTGACAGAGACCTTGCCACCCTCATTATTAAAATTAATTGTGAACTTGATAAACTGTCTGATTGGTTTAAAGCAAATAAACTTTCACTTACTTAATTTAAAGAAAAAAAATTATATCATTTTTCGTGCAAGAAATAAATCTATTGCGGTCAAGATAATTTTCGTGTGTTTATTGACTCTCAAGATTAATCGGTTAGCTACTGTTAAATTTCTTGCAACCTACGTAAATGAACATTTAGACTGGAAACCACATATCTCACACGTTGCCCTAAAGATGGCTAAATCTATTGGTATAATAAACAAAGCCAAGCATTTTATTACTAGCCCCACTAGAAGAACTTTATATTGCTCATTAGTGTTATATATACCCACTGATATTTTCAGATCAGTGGTGTTACCGTATATACAATATTGTAATATAGTATGGCTAAAACATACTCTTCTAATCTTGACAAAATTATAAAATTACAGAAACGAGCAGTACGTATTATTGCCAATGCTGGATATAGAGATCCTACTGGACCACTTTTTTGAAATTCAAATTACTTGTTGTTCACGATATTATGAACTATCATGTGTTCCTAACATGAAGTTGTAGAGGGGAGAGTGGGGAACTTCCGCTGATTATAAGGAAGAGAGGAACGCGCCTGCGTTCCTCTCTCAACGGGTCAGCGGTGTTTTTCTTCATGTTAACATTTTAAAAAGCCTCTGCGGAGGAGAGAGCTTTTATGTACAGATGTTTTGATAACTGATCCATTACCTTTCCGCGACATTTTAGGAATTATATTTCGTTGTAAACAAAGATATTCACTTTTCAAGATACGCGAAGTGCTAACAGGGTTCACATAAATAAAGTCAGAACAACAACAACAACAACAACGACAACAACAACAACAACAACAACAACAACAAAACTAACCCTTAGACATAGTGGGTCAACGTTTTGGAATACATAACCGAGGCTGCTTCCTTATTTAATTTACAGGTTAGACTAAGGTCCCATATTATTAAAACTCGACAGAGTATATCCTAGTTCTCTCTATAAGTAATTATGCTTATTATAGTGCTTCCTCTTTTTTACTTAATTTACTTAAACTCCTAAAAATCTCATATCTGCCTTGGTTGACCAGTGCTTTGTTCTCTCGAGCTTTCTCACTGATCAACCTCCTGCGCAACAATTTCTAAATATATATAACACAATATTTGCAACAATAATTAAACAAATTAACAATTAACAATACAGCAGGAAAGCAGGCCATTTCGTCCAACACCGCGGAAAAACGTTACAACATATATGACATACTTCACAGTTACTTTATCAGTAAAATACTTCGTATGTGAGAAGCTCAAAAGGAGAAGGCACGAACGGGACACGAAGACCCTTGCTAGGTGCCCCTCATTAAATTAAAGTTTATATAATTAGTAGCATTTAATGAATTACTTTAATGTTAATTAACTATACTAGTTATACTAATCTATATGTTTAATTAAAAATACTTATCTATTCACTATATCTCCTTATGGCAACCGCAATCACGGTCTGCGCTATTGGAGTCAGTTCAAAAACGAGCACTAAGGTTAATTTATCCCTTTGTTTCGTATGATGACGCACTAACCCTTTCTGGCTTGGATACTTTAGAAAGACGGCGACATAAAGCATGCATTACGTTCGTGGACAAAATGAGAAATGGACTGGATCAATTAGATCGATAACAATCCTGTGTCTTCCATACTTCAATTAAGAAACAATTCGGATGACTACCATTATAATTTAAGATATGAACCATCGGTCAGACCTTATGTAAATACTGATCGATTTAGGAATTTCATAACTGTTAAATATTACTAGAACGTTTTTTTATGTTATTTTATCCGTGTAATTCAGTTTTCGCTGCAATACGGTTTAATAAACATGAATTATTATTATTATAAGTAACCAAGTACAAGTCATTTCTTGGTCAAAAGTTGTTTTAGCATATCGGCATATTTTGTCTTCAAAAATCTTTTAAAGGACGATGGACGTGAGAAAGTACTAGGTAGGGCTGAGTCGGAAATAATGTTCTATAATTTAACGATGCGATTGAAGTAGGTAGTAGTTCGACAAAACGGAGTTTTTAGATATTCAGAGTTGGATCGACGAGTCCGGCCATCGGATTAATTATTTGTACATAGTCTCTGGGATGTCAATATCTGTGTAGCCATTTAATGCCTTAAAATAAAATCAGGGGCGTGGCGCCCGGGGAGGGGGGCGTGGGGCCCGGGGAGGGGGGCGTGGGGCGCGGGGGGGTGGGCGTGGGGCCCGGGAGGTGGGCGTGGGGCCCGGGAGGTGGGCGTGGGGCCCGGGGAGGTGGGCGTGGGCGTGGGGCCCGGGGAGTGGGCGTGGGGCCCGGGGAGGGGGGCGTGGGGCCCGGGGAGAGGGGCGTGGCGCCCGGGGAGGCCTCCCCAATAATTCTAAATATTAAAAAGTTGGTCAAAAAGCTTAACTGGGACTTAACCAGTGTCATATACAGCGTTCTTCGTACGGTTTTGTCCGTTATAAATGTGCATGTCCGTTTAAGCAAACCAATTGCAAGCAATCTATTTGCAACAATTTTATGGAGATGAGAGTCCCACCCATGCAAATCTCTTTCTTCTTCTACACGAGTGATCGTCACAGAATCCATATTATAATGATAGGAAAAATTATTACATGTACGTGTTATAGAGAGTACCTCACGGTCACACTTGTCTTAGATGCTTTGAATTCCGGTGAATTCAACGTTGTATTCCAGTGAATTCCGGTGGGGCGAAGACTCAAAATGGGCATCAAAAGAAGTGGCTTACTCGTGTGCAGGGACGAAACTACCGGGGGGTGTAGAGGGGTAACACCCCTCCAGTTATCATAAACCTCATGTTTTAGGGCAAATCGATACGATTTCGTTGGGCAAACGATGAAAATATCCTGACGGTCAACTATGTGATTGTATCTACATAGCCACATTAGCCACTATAGCGGTTCTCACTCTAACAACGCTGCTGAAAGACTCGCACTTTATATATTGAGGCGACAACTAGACAATTATAACTTTACAAGATAAAAGTATTCAGACAAAAAAACTTCAGCGTAATTCATGAGTTTCGTATGTTTTTAGGCAGAAAACTCCTTCTTAGAAAAGTTTCTTTTAGATTAAATAGATTGAAATTACTATTCAAATCAACCATAGTCTGACTCCTATTTTAGTTCGTCCGTCGGGCTCCACGAGTGCCACGCCCTTTTTGTTGGGCAAATGAAGCTAACACCCTTTGTAATACCCAAGTTACGCCCCTGCTCGTGTGTCTTTGCTATAAAATTGTGAGCGAAATAATGAATGTGTCAACTTAAAAACTAGAAATAATTATAGTTCACAAGTTCAAGAAGTAGTATATGCAAGAAAATGAACCAAAGATGACTGGCGATAAATTTATCGTGTAAACAATTCTCATACGGAACTATGCAAGAATAGTTTTCGTAGGTTCATTGATCCACATTGTGTAGCATGAAAATTTTTTGCGTAAGCAATAATTAAACTTTATGATATACTCGAAGGAATAAGGACATTAAGAACCTTATATTCCTGGGAATTTGCTTATATTTTTGGCTTAAACTTGTGTAATCGATAATTTTGCACGAAGTGCTAGATGCATCCCCGACAAACAAACGATTTTTCATTTCATTTTTATTTCTTTTTATACAATAGATGTTAGAGAACTAATGATTAAGGTCTTGTCTACCCGTCTGTCTTATTTGTTTGTTTGTTTCACTTATTTTAAACGTGTACATGGCCATGTTTTTGTTTTCAAAGTTGGACTGAAATTCTCGCCATTTTTTATATCGGTCATAAACTTTCTCACCTTTTTCAAGGCAATGGTTTATGCCAATAGTTTCATCAATAAGGAAGCAAGTTGTTAAAGCATCCTGATCTTTCTGATAGCCACCTTGAAGAGGATGGTGACTATAAACATTTTGCTTTTCTTCCAGTCTGGATAAAACAATTATCTCCAGAAATTCAGTGTCAACGTACAGAATAATGCCTTTGTAATCCGTTTCATTTTCGCTTGAAAAACAACATAAAGAGGCGAGTTGTCAGCAACTTCAATCAATCCCCACCGCAGGCACGGCACTGACTCCTGTCCTCCATTTCAACATGTAATTAAACTGCCCCCCGGTCCCATTCCCCCAGTAAACTATCCCCCCTCCCATAGAAGGTCCCTTTTGTACATAGGGGGAAAGGGGAAAATGACTAAATTCAGAAGAGTGTTATAATGTTCCCATAACAAAACATTGCTTTTGTACTGAAATGCATGAAACCAAGCTAGTCCCAGAGGATCATGAATACGAAAATTTTCTGAGGGAGCGATAACCCCAGACCCCCTACAGATTCGCACACTTCCAGTTCACCATCCTCTTGTTAGGTCCCTCTTCCTTTATGTCCTTCCCTCCTCCCCCGCCCCCTCTCCCTCCCCCGCTCCCGCACTGACGCATTCTTAAAAAAGGCTTTCGAACTGTGTTTCGAACGAAGACTCTTCCCTCTCTTCGTATGGAAGTTAGTTTTATTTATTTTTTTCAGTTATTGTTTTAAGATATTGGAGTACTAGTGCTTTTTGGTAGTTACGACCAAAATGAAGACAAACGGAGCGTTGAATTTTAATATATTGGAAACTTAGGTTATGGCTCACATAGTTATGGGATACTAACGTAAAAACGCACTAAGTGTGACAAACCTGCAGCAGACTTGTACCAATGCTGTTTCAACAAATTGTTATCGTCCTGCAACAGCACCTATAGGTCCTATAGCCCTGGAATGACTAAAAAGTCCACAAAGGAAAAATCGGACGAAGAAGAGGCGTGCGGGCGATATATGGTGACGTAATGTCTAGCTTCTGATCGCACGCACTGGGGAAGATCATAGACACAGACAGACAGAGGTCTAACTTCAGGCAAAATCAGTGGACAAAATGCGTACCCGGCCGCTATTCTGTTGCTATTCTGTCTGATGATGACTTTAAAATAGAGTCGAAAATTCACATTACATTCACATTACATTCACATTACATTCACATTTTGAATTTCACAATGATATTATTCATTCACATTTGTTTCATTATTTTCACTACATTCACATTTTTCGGAAAATAACCACATTACATTCACATTACATTCACATTACATTCACATTACATTCACATTACATTCACATTACATTCACATTACATTCACATTACATTCACATTACATTCACATTACATTCACATTACATTCACATTACATTCACATTACATTCACATTACATTCACATTACATTCACATTACATTCACATTACATTCACATTACATTCACATTACATTCACATTACATTCACATTACATTCACATTACATTCACATTACATTCACATTACATTCACATTACATTCACATTACATTCACATTACATTCACATTACATTCACATTACATTCACATTACATTCACATTACATTCACATTACATTCACATTACATTCACATTACATTCACATTACATTCACATTACATTCACATTACATTCACATTACATTCACATTACATTCACATTACATTCACATTACATTCACATTACATTCACATTACATTCACATTACATTCACATTACGTTTCAAATCTGAAAATAGTCGGGTATCTGACGTACAAAATGTGGAATTACTCATTTTCTTTAGATGGAATAGACTTGTCTATAAAACGCATTCTCCTTCAGAATATTATGCATTCAACAAAAGTAGTTCGAAATTATTTCGGCGAAATAGGAAGTCAGGAAAAATCGCAGAACCTACACGACCGAGACGTATTAAATTCACCCTACGCCATATTGTCGCAAGCGATCGGCTAAAATATTTTTCGCTATACCGTCGTAAGATACGCGTTGTAGCTCCTCTATACTGAAACGCAGTCTTTTTTACAATATAATAAATGATATGAAGCAAACTTAGTCTCAAAAACGTTTGCCGTTTTGTCGGCAAATCGCAGCGCATGAGAAACGGCTTTTGCATGTAACCTGAAGCGAATGGCAACAACACAATCGAGAAAGTAAACGCTTCTCGCGGGCACTGTCGCGTTGGAGTTGCCTGCGGAGGAGGTTACTAGTGGTGGGCGATACTGCGAATATCGATTTCGATACGATACCGAGTACTTTTTTTATCGATACCACTGTTTCGATACTTTTTTTCGATACCGATACTGGTCAGTAGACAAAGTACTTCATACACTAGTTAAATATGTTCGTACCACAACGAACATATATTTAATTTAACATTTCTGCCATTTTCCAGCATGAAAAAGAAAAACCTGGAAAAAACCCGCTGGGAAAAGCTGTTACTGCATGCTCGTTTGGCAAAGAACTAAACGAAGAACTTCATGTAACATTAAATATTAAACATAATCCGGTCACATGACAAGTATCGAAAACATCGATATCATATCATCTTTTGAATTGTCAATTATCGAAAGTATCGATACTTTAGTAGTGGTATCGCCCACCACTAGAGGTTACCCGGTATACTAAAGCTTGATGTAAAAGGTACTATTTAGCTATATTTAACAGTTCTTTTTAGTGTAATATGAAAGCTCGTGTTTTTTAGGTCCAGTCCAGCTGTAACCAGTTTTAGTGTTGTGTAATTGTGAAGTGTGATTTTTAAGGCTAGTTCTCATATGTCGCAAGAGTCGGCGATGTCCATTGTCGGCGGTCATTGGTGTGTAAAATGCTTTGTCTGTCGGCAGACATCGCCGACCATCGGCGACATATGAGAACTAGCCTTTAGTGGTCACGAAAAGTCAGTTCCGCATTCTTATAGTATAATATATTGAATCAAGTTTCGTGTGTTTGATCACGTTTGATTCCTATACTTACGTATAAGGTACTTTACACTAAAGACTTACTAGGGTAAGTGCTTCAAAAACATACTCGTGTATCACGTACACAGTTGTCTATAAAACGTTCAAATAACAAAAGGTCAAAGTATGGGTAAAAAAATATACAACGTATTTCTTCAAGTACTTGCTTGTCAGTCTTAATGTCTTGTTGCTTTTTTCGGCTTACTTTTGCACCAATATGTGTATAGTATATATATGTTGGCTCTATTCACACATTGAGGATCTGGTTTTGACATCCTGGGAATATCATATTTAATTAAGTTAGTTTTAATTTTGACTTAGGGTCCACAGTAATTGGCTAATTGCTGCTGCAGAACCAGTATGGAATGAAAAGGCTCAGTGCCACACAACGGTGTTTGTTGGTGCATAAATTGGCACAGAAAAGCTTATTCTGTTATATTTTGGTATGTATAGATGTATCTTTTTGGCACAACAAAATGGCGTACAATTCCTAAAGTCGGAAGTGTTGTCAGGCACAGATAAATTGTACATTCCATATGGGGTTGTGGACACCCTGCCATAGTTAATTTTAGGGATGTGCTGGAACTTGGTTCCAGCCAATTACTTCTGGCCAGAACCCCTATTTGTTAGGGTTCTGGTTGGAACTGATGAAAAATGCATGGCTGGAACATTGAACAATTTGACAAAATATTTGAACAAACCACATTACTTACATCATATTTATTACATCATAGACATTTGATGTTTAGGTTCTGTGCACTTGATCTAGATTGTGTTATAACAGTTACCATATGGCATGCAACAATATGATAACTTACTTAGGCAAAGGAAAAGCTCAGTAAATAGTTTATACCAGAAAATATCTATACAGTGGCAGGCAAAAATTTCCCAATAATTTCTCAAGGCCTTTGAATGATAGATGATAAACTGTGTAACAAAGCTGTATCAATGATTTTACAACCACGAAAGCCTTGATAGACTATAATTTAAGTAACGTTGCATGAAATTTGTCTGCCACAGGATCCACACCCCTTCTAAGGAGTGTGGAGCTCTTTTGTTAGGAGGGAAAATGTGGTCCTTTGTCACATGTGCATTGCACCTTCAACCAGACAACCAATAGCAATGTTTTGACAAACTTAGTCATCTGTCAGCGACTTGAACAGTCAGTTATAGTTTAAAGATTGCTATTGGTTGATTAGATAAAAATACGAAAATACAATATACACACATGACAAACAAGGAGCACATTTTGCATAAACCTAGACTAACATAGATAACGAGTTCCATTGCATCCCCAAACCAAACGAAAAGTGGACCCAGGCCACAAACAATCCTGAAAAACCCTCTGGCATTTTAAGACTGTGCCATAGTCAAAAATATTTTGTAGGTGTACATTCCCAAGATTAACACGCAAAGATTGACAAAGTATATTTTCTTATCTTGTCTTATCAGTCTTTGCCTCCTTTTCCCACTTGTTATAGGTTGTATATTCTCATATTGAACTGACAGAAATTTAGCAGAAAATATTGACATTTTCTGGCATATTTAATATTATCTGATCAGGGGATATAATATATTGCGATAACACCAATCATCAGTATGAGCCACTGACAGTAAGCTTTTCAGAACAAAGAGAAAACTGTCATTCAAGCTCTGGCTACTTCTGTCAACAGAAACAATCAGTAACTCAACTTTTTAGAGAAGAGTGGTTACAACTTATGTGGCAGTAGAGTAAGAAGTCTCCAAAATTTGAAATACCCAAATAATCTAGAAGTCAAAGATGGTTATGGGCGAAAGTGAAAGAATTTTTTTAGCAGTACAGCAAATGCTGAGGCTTTATGTCAAATGCACAACTAACATAGAAGTTCCTTATAAGTGTATAAAATCAATAGTAAAATATGGTAGAGAAATTTTACAGAACGTGTAAACAATCAGTTCTGTATATATTGATGAATTAGGTAAATACAGAGAATATTCAATCCTGCAGGAAACCAAAAATGAAAGTAAAAACGAAAAGAAATAGTTTTGTAGTTTCTTTTTTTTATGAAAAAGGTTGTGACATGCACGGAAAATTTAATTTCTTTTCGTTTTTTCTTGCTTTTTTCTTATTCGAGTTGTGTAATTTATATATCTTGAATGTCTTAAGTGAGTGAGGAAACATGTCGTTTCCATGTGCTGTTTGTGCAAAATAACCAAAATTAAATATTCTTTTTAGAAAAAAAGATCGTCTTGAACAATGTCTGAAATCGTCGACTGCATCACTTGGATCGTCCAAAAGACATGTTGGACATTTTATGTGTTTTGTGAGTTCATTTTTCTTCGCATTCTTGATTTGCTGGGTTTGTTCTTCAATATTCTAGCTTGTCTAACGATCATCCGCCTGCCATGCATGATAAAACAATTTCTAAAAATGAAGTCTATGTCTGATTGGCGTTTAGTTGGTTTCATTCAATGCCTGATCTTTATAATGGACATTCCAATAATTTTCATGGCTTTTGCTGTCTTGGTTCTGTCTTTGGGATTAGTATATTTTCCAATGAAACGAGAGATTGAAGAAAAGAGAATAAAATGTGATTACACGAATAAAAACGATAATGGCATATATTTTGGAGGATTCAAACTGCGAAAGTTGGTAGCTCGTTATTTCTTAAAACATTTGACTGGGATGTTATGTATTCCTTTGCTCCTGTTAACATTATTATCTTGGCGGTCTGTGATTCTGGTACGGAAACTTCGTCCACTCAATTATTTTGAATGGAAATGGCGTAAAGTGATTCTTTTGCAGTTTCTTCAGTTGTTCGTTGATATCCCTTGCGTATTTGTCGCGTTTTTTGTTGTTATAAGTTGGAGGTTATCGTTCTACATTCGCGACGTCAAAGAAGTACGACAAGATCATGGTTGGAGTAAATGGCGTTTCGTTGCCTTTGAACATTTCTGCCTTCTGTTTGTTGATTTGTTTTGTTTCCTGCTGTTCATCCTCACAATGCTTACATGGCGTTTCCCACTGCTGATCAAGGAGCTTCGCGATGATTCCTGCACGAACCAATGGGAGGCCAGAGCTATTGTTGTTAATCAATTCTTACTTATCTTTGTCGACATCCCGTGTATTCTTTGTTTTCTTGTTGTCTTGGTAACCGTATGGCGACTACCCCGATTTATAAAGAACTTGAAGAAGGACGAGTGGGAAATCCGAGCGAATTGTGTCTACCAGGCATTAATGATGTTGGTGGACTTTGCTTGTTTTCTCATCTTTGGGATAGTTTTGCTGACTTTATGGAGGTTGTATCCATTAATCAAGGACATTCGAAAATACAAGAAACGAGGGCAGGCTACCGATACTCCAGATACAGACGGGACGTCTGCTCCTGAAACGTCATATCATGTTCCTGAGTTAAACGTTGTTTCACGAAGATCTTCGTGGAAAATCAGAAAAGCAATTGGTAAACATTTCATATTTTTGTTGATTGATATACCAGCAATTTTACTCTCTACATTTGTATTGGTCACAATGTTTAGGTTGCCGTCGCTCGTCTCAAAGCTTATTCAATCTGGTGATTTTTACGCTGAGTTTGCAATGATCGTTTTCATGGAAGTTGCTAAACTTCTTGTTGACATATTGTTTGTGTTTTTCTTTATTCTTCTGATGATACTACGTCCAGTTGCTTCTTGGGTACACCTACTTGAAGATGAGGAACATATGCAATATCGCCATATTTGTTTGCATATCAAATGGATTCCGGATATGGTGAAAGAAATGAGAACAAAGTTGCAGGTTGCGTTGGACGAGGAGTTCTCGTTGTGTTTGAAAGATAGAGTTCATGAAGTGCAAGCTCGTACACGTATGTCCCAAGTATGTGAACCGTATTTACAGCAGTGGAATTTATTACATTGCAAAGTGTTGGCAAATGATGCTTATCCTGATCTTGCACATTTGATCGCGACAGTCATGTGGTATGAAAGACGTAGACCTTACAAATTGATCCGCCGTTATGCCTGTGAACTGTCCTATCTTGCAAAACCAGTACCAAGTGTTCACGATGAAAATATTGCTAAATACCAGCAGGAAATAACTGAGTATGGAGAAAAGCTAGTTTCAGTTTACAACGAGCTTTTGAGATATTCTCCACCTAAAGTACCATTATGGAGCAACAGAAGCGGACTTTTTACCAGAAGTCGTCGAGAAACCCAGAAGGTGCTGTTAAGCTTGCCTGGTGGTAACATTATATATCTTATTTTAATTCTGATCAATTTGCTCTTCATATATCGTGGTCCAAGACTTCTTATGGATCTCTACCATCGCTGGTACGACCGTCGTTCTATTATATTACGTTCACTTAAGGAGTATCTTTTAGACGGATTAACATTTCTGAGAATTTTGATCGTCCTGGTATTTGTTTACCGAGCTCCTGCTCTCATTCTTGACATAACAATTGACATATTTCAGAAACACAGTTGGACAGCAGTGAGAGCAACTGCCAAACGGTATCCACTCATGATCATTGAAGATATAGCAGGCATTATATCCACGATATTCCACTGGCGTACCATACGTTTTCTTTTTACTGCCGTGCTCTTTGGTATATTAATTCCTGCTGATGTCCTGTTGACGGTATTCAAGCTTTCATTTGATAAATGCACTGCATATTTGCTCTCAGCAGCGTTGTTTCTCGTCTACATGGGATTTCCCTTTGCGTTTGCCTTCCACTTTGGTGAACAACTCTTGAACGACGGTTTTGGAATCAATATACCCTACATTATTGGAGGATATGGTTTATCATTTGTTGTTTGCCTCGTATTTTTGATATTAATATTACTAAGAAACAGAGAAACTAAATTTTCAGTAGCTCCAGAACCGTATGACTATGTTCGTTTGAATTGGGAGAACGTGCACGTGGTTGTGTTCGAGATTGTTGAAGTATTACAGTTAATAGCTCTCGTTTTCAGCCTGGATGGGATACCAATGGCTGGCAGTGATGTCCTCAACGAATATTCTAACTACTTACTTTTTAATTTTGCCTCATTCGAAGTCAAGCTTTCGCTAACCGTCGCAGGATTTCTTGTTTGGTTTATCGTATGCGGTGCGCCAATTATATTCGAGAATATCTTAGAAGAATTTGATGAAGGAAGGTGTGCTTCAAATGCCGGATGGAGACTAATCATGTCCCTGTTTTCCAATACTCTGTTTCTCTCAATTATTGAAGGATTGTGTGGTCTAGCGGCGTGTAATTACTCGGACAATATTTGCAACAATAATAGAACAAACACCAACAGCACATGTTATACATCTTATCTTATTGACGAACCAAATACTATGTGTTGGGTTGGAAAACATCGTGGTATCGCATTATTTGGCCTCTGGGGATTATTTTGGTACACCACAACTGCTATAATATATGGTACGGAGTATGGTGAAGTCGACAGTCCTGATGTAGACATCAAGTTTTCTCCAGTGTATAACACGGTAATAAATTTCCTTAAAGCTCTCATGATTGGTGCAGTCGTGATGGTGCACTCGGCAAACCATAATATCGTGTTGGGCATTCTGCTTGTACTGTCTTTAGTTGCAGTATTCTTTACAATTTTCTTTAAGCGGATGGGCGGTTACGTGTTTTGTAACTCCGTGGTAGTGAGTTACTTTCGTGTGGCATCATTTGTTATTCTAGGATTTACCGTGATATCGGCCTTCGTCGCAAAACGTTTGGATGACAGCGAATCGTATATACCTTTAGCAGTGTTTTTTGCATCGAGTTTTGGAACATTACTTGTTGCTTGCATTGCATCATTGTTTCGTAAAAAGCAAACTGCCACAGAGAAACAGCGGAAACAATTTCGGGAATATATTTTGACGCTTGAGAAACGTTTAACTAAAGAGGAGTTCATGTTAGCTTCTTGGAAAGATAAAGGAAGGCAATGGCGACGGCTTGTTCGACATGTTTACCAAGCTCAAAAATATGATCGAAATGTTTCTCCTGAAGTCTGGCAAGGATTAGAGCAGTCGGAAACAACGGGTGATTATACAGCACCTCCAGCCGCTCCCCCGCCTGACTTTGTTGCACAACACCTTAACCCTTCTTCACAACCTGTACAAAATTTGACAAGCAACACATCCACATCTGCGACACAATCAGAGGATGTATCCTTGCCCGTATCTTCATTAGTTGAAACATCTTTTGCCGAAGAAGTTGATTCTGCAGGAATTCCAAGCCGCCATGAAAATGTGGATACAAAGCGCATCGCTACTGCTGATAGTGCTTCACCTCCAACTGAAATCATACCTGTGATGCCCGAGAACTACGCAGGCAAGTATGACTTAAATGACTTCTTAGACAGTGGAGCACGGAATTATTTATACCTTCAGAACGAAGATGATGATGAAGATAAGAATGAAGTTGCAACGATGCGTCACTTGCAATGTAATGGTAAAAATCTACTCCTGTTTTTAGAACGGTTTATTCGTTTCAGTGCATTCTCGTTCTCCTTTGTTTCTCAAATACCGTTTTGGCGTCAAGCGGTGACTGGTAGTAACTGGACAGGTTTATTGCACTGTGTTCAGGTATTGGATAAAGCTCTGACAGGAAACTTCAACGAACCTACGGAACTTGATATCTCTTTGGGTAATCAGAACATGCTACCAGGTACTCTGGGTCTTGACCCTGATAACGGAATGCCGCCTTCTTTTACTCCAGAACCACGAGATCCTGAAAGTATCAAACGTATATCTGATGCTGAAAGAGAACGAGCGTTACAAGATATTCGACGACTGTGTGCTCATGAACCTACATGGTTAGCAGTGTTTGAGAAAGTCCTCCCAACAATCCCGGTCATCCGAAAGTGGAATCTCGGGGAACACTCTAACAATTTTGAACTCGTTTTACGGCGATCGTGCCAGGCTACGGTCGTTGATGTTGGTCCTAAAGGTATTAAACTTGCAAAAGGAGCAGTTATTGTTCTTCCTAAACGTCTCAAAGGTGTTCTGTTTGATCATCGCCTGGCATTTGAGAAACGTTGTGAACCAGTTGGAAAGAAAGGTCCTGTGTCCGTTGCTGTTTCTGATATTGAAATTCTCAAGATTGGAGAGAAAATTTACTTGAGTTCTAATGGTAAAAAGATCAATGTTGAGAAGGCAATTGATTCCTTGAAATCAATCAAGTGGAGCTAGAGTTTTTCTCGTATTTTACCAGATGGTATAACTTAAAACGATAGGCCTAACCTGCGTCGCACATTCTATAATTTGGTATATAGAGTCAGCAATCCGCAACAAAAGCTTATATGGTAATGAATAGTGACGTGGATTTCCCAATAATAGTTGAAACAATTCGGGATTGATAAATAGATAATTATGCAAAAAATGTACAAACACAGGGACTAGCGTGTGAATAATCATGCTCAAACATATGGTTTGATTTTTCATTATTTATTTTAACCACTGCGCCAATACTACACTTTTCATAACAATATTTACGTCAACTGTCGAGAGAACACAAAGTTTTTGTCGCGGGTGCGCAGACCCAATATACCAATTTTCACTTGGCACTGGGGAAAACTCGTGTGCTTTTTTATGTGCTTTCTCTTTTACCAAATACTGAGTTAGCTTTGATTAGCCAATTAATCCGAATCAATATCAAATTTGAATGAATTTTGTCCAAATGGCGTCGAGGTTGTAACTTTATGAATAGATACCGTAATTCATAAACATAGACATAGTACATTTTTGTATGTAATAGCACGACTTTGACTCGAAAGTGTATGATCAATCCGAATCAATCAATGTTATCACGTTGCAATGTTAGTGAGCTTGAGCATAGAAGAGGGACACTGATGCTTAAGTTCTGCAGTGAGATAATCTTGCGTTACCTTGTTTAAGCCTATCACAATCACCACACTTGGTTGCGCAGCTAGGCATACGTCGGTCAGAATTGACCATGGTTTGCATCCTAACTAGTGTCTAGTCTGTTAGAGCAACGGCGTTTGTGGCTGTATGCACCTATGGGGGAGTGACAGTCTCTCATAGGCGGCGGAATATTGGTTTGGTTGGGCAAGGGGTGACTTTCCCGGAAAATTTTGAAAATTAGAGTTTCTGAAATGGCATTTCCCACGTTCTGGGGAAGATTTAGACTTGCTCCAAGTCTCTCTTTCATTGACATTCTGTATCGATCCACGATAGTGTAAATAACATGACGTAGTGCGGGGTGGCGGAGAGAGACTTGTCAAATGCCAACTTCGGAAAATCTCGGCTCAAAACTGAACCGAAACCGCTAGACTTGTTTCAACTTCGAATCCTCTTTCATTGTCTTTCTGTATTGATCTTCTATAGTGTAACTCATGTTATTTGAATACTATACTAGATCGATACAGAAATATAATGAAAGAGAAAGTTGAAGCAAGTCTAGCGGTTTCGATTCAGTTTTGAACCGAGATTTCCGAAGTTGACGAGTCTCTCTTTCTCGCTCATCATGTTATTTACACTATAGTGGATCGATACACAAAGACAATGAAAGAGAGACTTGCAGCAGGTCTAGGGACGATTAGGCGTGCAGAAACATGGTCATTTTGCATTTCAGGCAACGAATAATCTCGCACCTTCATATTAAGTTCTCCCAGTGTGAATTTTAGGGTGGGGGTCCTCGCTTTTGGGGCTATTGCCCCGAGTCTCTACCGCAAAAGTGTGCTCTGTGGTCCTTGGTTGCGCCCCTTACTGCGTGCTCTTTTGTCTGCAGCGGCGCTCTTCAATTTCTCTTAGAAGTACCGGAAGCATGATAATATTTTGAGCTTACTTCTTTGACGACTGTGCTTTGTCAAGGCCTGATTCCAACAAATCAAGTTGCTTACCTATTCTGTTGTTTTGAGATGTCAATTTGGATCAATCAAAGTCGAAATTTGAGCCGAAAATATAGTATGATCGGGGTTGTGGGTTCAAGTCGACTCATTAGTAGAATACCAATAAATGATTTTTTATGTTAATAAAAGGTAATGAGGTGTGGTTAGTCAGACGAGGTTATTGTAACTTCGTAAGGCAATAGAAACCGAGGTTACCGTGATC
This sequence comes from Trachythela sp. YZ-2020, assembly GCA_016169945.1. Taxonomy (NCBI): domain Eukaryota; kingdom Metazoa; phylum Cnidaria; class Anthozoa; order Malacalcyonacea; family Clavulariidae; genus Trachythela; species Trachythela sp. YZ-2020. The sequence goes on from JADLSH010000369.1 coordinate 7,356,812, forward strand.
AATCGGGACTAGCTAATGATCATTTTAATTATAAGTCGCTTCAGGAACTCGTACAACCGTTGGACAGAATCTAAGCAACCAAACATAAGCACAATGAAAGCACATGCTGGGCGAGAGCGATCACTCGTTTCTAAATGTGTGGCGCTGGGGATTGGGGAACTAGTGTCAACGATGAGAGATTGCGATGAGAGGGAAACACGGCGTACCATACACTTGAACAGGGGCCTCTAGGTCTGAAATACGGGGAGTTTATGCCTCTACCCACAACTGGGCGTCTGCGCTGCCCCAAAGATTTGATTTGTGTAAAAATATACGCTGGAATGTCTGGAGAAGATTCAGTGGCGTAACGAAGAAGACGGGGGGGCATATTTGGCGTGGGAGCCCCTGGCCCCCTGTTGTCATGATTTGACTGCCACGGCCACTGGGGGCTACCAACTCGCAATAACCCAACCTTATGAGCGTTACGCCACTGAGTAGATTGGCATTTTTATACACTTACATGCAGATTATTGTTGTGAAGTCTGGGACTCAATTAATACTACTCTTTGAAATCGACTACAGAAGCTTCATAATAGAAGTGCCAGAATTATAATGAATTGTAAAAATGAGCATGGTCAATCAAGTCTGGCCCTTGGTCTTCTTGGATGGAAAACCCTGGAGGAACAGAGAGCTCAGATTACAGCCAGGCTCAAGTATAAGGTTTTGCACAATATGGCACCGATTAAACTGAATGAGATTTTTAATATGTCAAATACAGTCCACCATCATAATTTACGAGGATCAGATTCTACTGTCTTCCTTCCGCGTCCGAAAACTGAATATCTTAAAGTGTTAGTTTTAGAGGACCAAAAATATGGAATTCATTGTCTGACAAGCTAGAAATAGCGAATCTTTGTCCATATTTAATAGCAACATCTCTAATGCCAATGCCAGCCTGATTAATCAATAATTGATAACTATACTTATAAAGTAATATAATTGATTTTGTATATAGTTTGTGTGTACTTTTCTTATTCATTTGTAAATATTTGTAGTTTTAAATCACGTCCCACTTGGAAATCGACAATTCAGTTGAAGTGGCTAACGTGTTGAAATAAAGTTTTACCTACCCTACCTAGTCTCGCGAGAGTCGCGCATTTTGTGGCGATTTCCCGCAATAAAGCGCAGTCCCGCGGGATTATATCCGTTGGATCTGATTATATATAAGATTATATATGCGGAAGTAAGAAAAACCGGAAGTGGATGTACAATTCGAAATCGAGGCTGTTAATGTTTAGACACATGGACCGCGGCTAAAATGTTCAGCACTTCAGTGTCGCCTGATGAGTTTAGTTTTTAACTGGAAGAAAACGTTCGGCAGAGCGTTTAAAAGGATATTTTTCCCGATGGTTATGGCTGCAGAGCCTGGCAAGTCTCGCAGTGAACAGGAGAAAAACAGTAATTTATCTATACCGAACAAGAAAAGCGTGCCGAACACAAAAATATGTACGAAGTCGATACCTGCCGAGAGCAGGAACGGTGTGATGGCTCATGCAAAACAGGCCAATTCAGTAGGAAATAATAAACATGAGGAGAACTCAGGAATGGAAGTTTATTCAGTAAGCCAGAATGGACAAACGTATTGCCATGTTAAAGAGAAATTTATCTCTGAGGATGATAGTTCGAACAATAATTTGAAGTCTGACGTTTCACCGTCGCTGGCGTCGCATCGTGATCAATTGTTGTTGTTGCATTTGGACCTTATTGAACGCCAGCAACAATTAATTCAAGAAAAAGACCGGGAAATTCTGGAATTGAAGAATGAAAAGGAACAGGTATGGCTTTGCTTTGTTAATTCTGTGTATTTTGTGATAAAAATATGGCATATTGTTGATGGAGAGTTATGGAAGACACCGAGGAAGCTTTCGGAGATTTTTATACAGCGCTTACGTCACCTTTGTTTTGGCGGTCAGCGCCATATTTTTAATTAGTACTTCATCTTGTAAATATTTTATTGTTCTTATCCTCTCGTGGAGGACTGGGGATGAGTTTTTAAATTTATTGATATCAAACAAGATACCAGCTCAGGCATTCACTCTAGCACAGATCATTAACTATGCACAGATTATTTACATACAGATAGGAAACTCGAGTCAAAACGCGATTGTTTTGAGTCACACAGGTTTTGTCAGCATGTCATTTCCACACGCCACACAAAGTGTTCCGGGCAGGTTATATACTACAGTAACTATACTACTTTACCCGTAGGGTAGTGAATGCTGCCTATGTAGAATGTGTCGTTGGCCTGACAGGTGACATTTTTACGTGAAAAATATGTTGTAAAAGATATTTTCCCAAGATTTCGATCGTAAAAGGGTCTGTAGCCTCTGTGGCCTGTGGGTTAATATAAGTATATAACCATGAGGCTAGTTCACTAAAGTGCGATTTCATGCTCATTGGAAAATATATTATTGCATGGCAGATGCCTTTACGTTTTTGTACGCCTATATTCATCAGTATCTTCTCAGCAATCGATCCTTATGTTGGGATGTTGGGCATTTGTATACAAGTAACTATTTGGTAAGAAACTATCATCATGAAATGCCAGGAAACCAATATATAGAAACACAGATCTCGGGAGTCCATGCTGGCTCGCCTTCAATGCCCTTCATGGGGTGTTATCAGTGATAGAACAGTAGAAAACAAAATTGTGTGTTGTAAGTAAAACACATATTATATATTAGGAACAGAACCACCTAAAATTTACTTGTTGCAGTTGAAACTGTTTATACTGTAGTGAATGACCTCAGACCACCTGAGGCTGCTTCAGGTCACAGACAGGCAGACAGACAGACAGACAGACAGACAACAGGGTTAGAACAGAAATGTGACATGAAATCTTCAAAGATCGTTGTAAAAAGACCTGAATCCCGTTTTGCGAAAGTTTTGTATCACGAATTGCGAAAATCCTGCATCCCGCCAGAGGTTTTATTCCCGAGTCCTGCGACATATTTTGTAATATCCCACTTCCCAATAGATTAACAACCATTAACTGGCAGTACCCTATCACTGACGAGTAAAATCGTCTGGCGTTAGACAGAGTAAAATACTAAAGTTGGGCGCATTGCAGGCTAATGGGTTAACAAGAGACTGACTGACAGATAGTTTTGTTAACCCATTAACTTGGCACCACTGACGAGTAAAATTGTCTGGCATTAGACAGAGTAAAACAGTAAAGTAGGGCGCATTGCAAGCTAATGGGTTAATATAAGCCAAATGCTGCATCCCGAAAAACCTATTGTGTAACATCCATTGTTTTGAAAGATTGGTTATGACTTATGTCAATTTTATCTGTTTCATTTCGGTTATCGGTTTTGGTTATTTTTAAAACTGCTTCAGTCTTTAAATCAATTTTAAATTCACCATTTCTTACTACATTAGAATGTCATGATAAATCTGAGTAAAAGGAATGCCACATTTAATGGCACAATGAATTATAGGCAAAAAGCATCAATAAATATCCTTGGTTACATCACATTTTGCTTTTGTACCATAATTTTAAAAGCTAAACGGGTGTAGTGGATTGTTCCACCCTTTACTATATTAAAGATTAACACTGTGATGTCAAGTAAATTTTATTTTGTTTAAGTTGGAAGGAAGAATTAAACGTATGGAAAGAAGGATGGCGATAAAGATGCATAACAGTCATTATGATGATGATGAAATTGACATTTTATCTTTACCAACATCACCTACAGATAGAAATATCTTGCAGAAGAGGTTTGTACTTCAATTACTCTGTTGTTTTTATGTGTTACTTTATATATTATTATCCAGCATTTATTCAAATTATTTTCGCTTGCATTTTAGAATGAATAGAAAACCATCACTAACTGAACTAATGCGTAGAAAGAGTATTCCGGCTGCTGCACCAGTATTAATGTCTTCAACAATAGACAGTTGTGTCAGTATTGATACATGTTTAAGAACTGAAACATTGTATATGGATAATGAAAACAATATGATGGCAGAAAATCCTGAGCAAACTATTCAAGAAAACAGTGATCAGTCTCTTTGCTATGATGATGTACCAAGTATGTTCTCATTTATAAAAATCTTTGAATAAGGTTATCCTTAAGTTATCTGCGTAGGCTGCTGTCTTCAAATATGAAACTGTTGCATGAGTCTTAGCTCTCTTCAGCCTGGGCCAGTTGCACAAAGAGTCACAGACCTTATAGCGTAAACAGTGGATAAATGAGAGTCAGACACTGCAAAAAATTATGTGTAAGTTTTACACAAAAGTTGAGTAAAATTCGCGTTCTCAGCAGCACATTTAGATGTGTAAATGTTACTAAAAAATATCGGTAAATTTACACAAGAAAAATTAAAAAATTCGTCCACAGCAACACAAAATTTTATGTAAAATTTTACCGTTGTGTAAACGTTACACAAAAATATCAATGGTAAATTTACACACAAGTATAAAATATTTGATTTATCAGACTTCTTTTGAATGAGTCAATCTAAAGGCCATGTTACACGAGGCAAATTTTGCTGCGTAATTTCGGACACAGATCGATGTTAGGTAAAAAGTATATTTGCAGAGATATTGTGAACATGAATCTCGTTTTTATTTGCCCATATTTTTCTTGCCAAACATCCCCAGAAGGCAACTAAGAAAAGAGTGAGAATGACAATATCGGTGGAGTGAAACGCGGGCCATGTTCACTGTTTTTCCGTGCGTAGATTTCTACATAACATGGCTCTTTGTAGAAATTGCGTTGCAAGTGGCAAAACCTGCCTCGTGAAGCATGGCATGTAGCATGAAATCTTGTTCAAATTAGATGTTATGTCCTGATGTTCAAAGAATGTATAGACTTATTACTATACTGTAGTAAACTTCACAGTTCACAGACATTTCGTCTCAACAGATGATTTATCTGTTTGCTGCATACAGACAAAAAAAATTCCTTGCTTAGATTTCCCAGATGAATCTTCCGTATATATATTGGTGTACTGACGAATGTGCATTATACAATTTATGTTGATTATTCTTTTGCTTGTTCAAGTTCCTAAATGCAGGATAGTTGAAAACTACTCATCTCTACTTCAAACATGTGGTACAACGACAAGATCCAGTGTCTCAGGGAGTGAAGATATGGAAACTACATGTGAGGTATGCTTGTGTGAACTTAGTGTCATCCTGGCAATGTGGACTTACCACGTTATTACCCTGTTATTATAATAACTGAATTAAAAAATAGTCTATTTTACACACAGTAAAAATACAAGATTTTGGACAGTGCTCTAAAACGAAAATTATATTTCAACTTCAGTTTTAGTTCCAAGTTTTCTGGTCGTTTAATGGTTTCCACGCACAGATCAATAATGCTAATTTATGAAACAAAGAACATTTTTCATTGAATATATGCAACATCGTCATGGAAAAATTATTCTTAAAACGTTCTAAAATATGAACCACCATTTTGTAGGGATATGTTACAAATCCTTCATTGTAAGAATGTTGAGAATTGTGACGATATAATTAATTATGATGAGTAATAGTTAATCAACTGTCAATGAAATGCATTAGTCATAGGTTATGTATAATATGTATAGTAGGGTGTGCCAAGTTAGTTGTAAGTGATCACGATAGAGTGATGAAGAGACTTAAAAGGGGGTTTATAATATATGTGAGTGTGGTGGCTTAAACATTCAGCCTCTAACGGTATCCCCAACAAGATATTATAAGATTATATTTTTGACACTGTACATCGGGTACATGCAAATCGGATATTAAGGTATTATTATATAGTACATTGTAAGAATAATGATTGGTTTCGTTATATTTTTGTTTTCTATTTTTAAGAATCTGGACGATGAAACGTTCGGTAAAAGACATTCACGACCTGAGGCTGACGAAAAGAGACGAAAAAGGTGAATGTTTTGTACAGGGTATCTGTAGCCTGTATAGGATTCAGTAATTCTGTGAATGAGTAGTTCCCTGGTTTATGTTATATGTTTTGCTTTTTAGATGGGACATTCAACATTATCGAGCGAAAATACAGCGTGAAGAATTGCAAGAAAAATACAAGCAACGAGAAGAAGCGAGATTAACAGGAAGAAAAGAAGTAGAACAAGAAGAAAAGTCGTGCGGCGAGACGTTATTACCGGTTTATTTTCATAGTAAGTTTATAATCGAAATTATACGGTCTTTTGTTTAATTAGTTTAATTTAGTTCAATCATAGTTACAATGTTGCAATAAAAGTAATAATAGCACGCAAATTACAAATTAAAATTACAAAAGAAAATTTTTACTAATTAACTGAAGGACGGACCATTAGAAAAGTGATGGGGCAGCAAAAACAATTCGAGCAAGGGAAAAAGAAAGAAGAAAAAATTGTGCAAAGGGAAAGCAAAGAAAAAAGCCATTAAAATTTCCTAAAAAAGTTCATGCACAAGCAGACGGTCCAAAAACAAAATTCATGCAAAAGCAGACGGTCCAAAACAAAATTCATGCATGCTGAAAACCCCCCCCCACCACCCCCCACCACTTTTCTAATGATCCGTCCAACACTGCATTTATCCGAGTCTAAAAGCGCGATTATATATGTTTGGTTTAGTTGAAACGGTAGAAATGTCGGATACAGTTCCTGTGGCTGCATTTGGCGCACCAGTTCAGTCATTTCAACAAAGGTGGGATTATTTACTATGTTATTTACCAGTAGCTTCGGTGACGTTCGGATTAGTGATTGACCAATCATGCTACAATCGGAAATTACCGATTGTTCCAAGTCACAATCTGCCCGATCCCGATTGTTAAAACTAGTCAAATGACGTCATTCATTTTGCACGTAAATTGGCATACATAACCTGAAATAGCTTCCTTGGCCAAAAACTAGTAAATTTCACACGATAAAGTAATTTACAACCCACTATACACTTTGCATAAAAAAGTGACACACACTTCTGCTTGACAAATTAGCAATCTCTAAACAGTTATTTTTACCGATAACGCAATAATCGGCCCGATTCCGATTATCGGTCAATCACTAGTTCGGATCATGAAAAACCTTAGCCAGAGTTTTGAAACGATTGCCCTTCGCACTCGGACAGAATTTCTCTCTTTGTAGATAGGTTATACGCCAATGGGCATACGTTTTTATCGCCAATCATGAACTATATAAAACAACGTCCAGTAACAACCGTTCAATGTCGCGCGATCGACCTTTTGCGATCGTTTTCTTTTGAATTATGAGCTCCTCGACCGGATCCGTTCCAGTCGAGGGCTCATAATTCAAAAGAAAACGATCGCAAAAGGTCGATCGCGCGACATTTTGCACTGAATGGAAATCAGCCTTTACCTACCTCGGAGAACAAGCATGGCGTATTAATTATCATACAAGGAGCCCTAGCTAGGAAAGTATCTGAAGCCTCAGGAAACCAGTGTATTAAGATACGCAACGAATAAAACCATCTTCATATTTTGTGTGATTACGATAGTGTAAATATCCATTCATCTGTTTGGTAGCGAATTTGACCTACCTTGGTTTAGCGTCGATAAACGCGAGCTACAAGAGCGAGAAAAACTGATACGCAGTAAAGCGAGGAACAGACGGAAATCCGGGAGAAGATTCTGTAAGTTTACATAAAATTATTTGTTTCAAATATATATTATGTAATTATTGGTGGGATAAAAACATTCTAACGCCGTCCTACGTTTTCGGTGGCAAATTCTCAAAAATACCGATTTCGTGCTAGCGTAATATGCCTTTGTATAACGTCTCAATGAATGACTGGATGGCATCGAGAACAGTGGGATTTCCAAAACAATGAAAAGACAATGGCAATTCCGATTGCTAAGTATTGTTACATGCTAAGTATTATGCAAAGCCAAAGGGACCAATGATAGAGGGTCTGGATACATTTGGTAGGTTACTGGTTCAATCCCATTTTTGCCGACTTTTAACAGCTTGTACTTGAATAACGACGTATTTTGAATTTGTTTTTCTAGAAAAAGCAAATGGGCGATGGATATGTTAGACGCTGAAAATTGCAGCCATTCCGGGTGAATTCACAATATCAAAATATGGTGCCGCGGTGTTTAGGAAGATAATACGTTCATGTCCAAGTTGATATTTTCCTGGTCAAAAGATTGTAATTTAGCAACATCTTGAACAGTTTTACAATAACAAAGTTTGAAATTGCTGGTATATTGCTTTTGTAACTGTTATGAATAGCATATTCTTTCGCGCATTTTCAGCGACCATGTCGTACTGTAGTAGTCCTGTACTTTTAGTGCGATTTCCACTGTATTAATTGTACTGTACTATATAAACACTGATCTTGCATGTGGGAGATATTACAACTAATCTAGAATGGTTCAACGGACTAAAGAGCAACGAGTATTTGTCGTAAACAACTTATACGTTAGGTTAAGCCGTTCCTCTTGACTTCGAGTGCCTGGCTGTATACTAACTTTCCCTTTTGACTAACTTTCCCTTTTGACTAACTTTCCCTTTTGACTAACTTTCCCTTTTGCCCCTTTACGAATTTGCAAAGTTTCTAGGAATTTCGTAATGTTCTAGTACCAATTCCTTAGACTAAGTCTCTTTCAAACTTCCTAGGCTAAAGATGCACGTTTTATTGAATGTGAAGTTCTCACATACATTTCTTAAATTCCTATTTAAATGGAAGGTTTTAAACACGATGACATTCATACCAGGTTTCGTTAAAGTTCGGATACGTAGTATTTACGCAGTATTTTGCTATCATTCATTTCGTCGATACAAAGCAACAGTAACTCCGAAAATAAACATTGACATCCTTTCAAACTAGTCGAAACGTAGAATCATATAATTTAAAAAAATATTTAGTATTTTCGGAGTTAGTATTGCTTCGTATATAATAAATATTCCGTGGTTTCCGGAATTTCGTTCTTGCTGTTATGGTATTTTATGTAATAAAACCCAGTATAGAAATACCTCGTGTAACACTTTCTGGTCAATGGTGATAACGCTGTATGAGACAGAACCACCCTGGTGAGTGCTGGAATCATGGGCGCTATTTTCATTCAATCTATACAAACATAGTAAGACGACCGCTATACCTAGTCACAAAATCAAAACAGCCACCCATACATGGGTTTTGAAAATGAAATAGTAACACAAGTGTAAAGACTACAAAGAATATACAAGACTATATAATACTAAGAATTGCTACTGACAGCTTCTGTCCTTATTGAATGGTTAATATTTCTAAATAGCATAACATAAGTCAACTTTGATATTCTACAACGACTGTACACATGACGAAATAAAATGTTTATAGTTCACTGTTCACTGTAAAAATTATTTCTCCCGCCCGTATGTTTGAATGGTAGCAAGACATGTCCTTTCTTATTTACTAAAGACAGTTCAGCTGTAACCTCCAGTTTGTTCTTGATAAACCTCAATGACGTCATCATCTTCCATTTCAAGCTGTGAAAATTAAGAATTTTTTCATGGTTTAATAGCGTGCTCAATCGAGTTATTGAGCACGCGGGAATCGAGGCGCTAGCCGAGACCAACTCTAGCGCTTGAATGCTCTCCCAACTTCTCAAGTTATAATATATAAACAACACAAAAATAGCGTGAAAACAAGTTTAATTTCTGCTGTTAAATTCCCGCGCCTTTTTAGCGTGCTCAATCGAGTTATTGAGCACGCTTTTCAGCCAATCAAAAAGTTCTTATATTAGATATATATTATAAACAATATTTGCAATAAGGCTGAAACTTTCCATGTTTTATAAATGCACAAGATTACAAGATTTACTAAACACTCACGTACACACGTAAATGTACACTTTGTACCAGGGATGCACCGGAAATTGGTTCCAACTTTCTAAAGATGCGGTACATTGCGGTACAGTCTGTTCGCACATGCCAGCTTTGTTGACATTTTTGTATCCAAACACTGAACTCTATAAACGAAGTGGTGACAACGATATATGTTTTCCTGCTTCCAGAGTAAAATAAATGATCAAGATAGCATTATCAGGCTTTGCAGGAACATAGTTAAACTGTTCGTATCACGAGCTGGAGACTCCAAAGTACGCATGCGCAGAACAGACTGTACCGCATCTATAAGGCCTGGCTTTTAAGTAAATTTCCTATAGGATTGAGCCCTAAATGTTTTGAGGACTGAAGTTTATAGCAACAGACATATCGACTGACATGGAATAATGTGGGCAACATTAATTGGGACAGCCAGTATTTTACAAAGTGTCTGCCTATTGTCGCTAACTGGTGTTCTTTGAAATGTGAAAATTGTATAGCAAATCCCTCACAGTTTACATAAACACAGATTTTTCCTCAAAACAAGAAAGTCATTTATACACTAATCAAATACATCACATTCAATGATACTCACATCTTTCGGTGTCTGATCATCATTTATCCTTTGGCCATCAAACAAGAATCGCAGTGAATTTAGAGCTACACCCTGTCAGAAATGATATGTGGTATATATTTACTTCTGGTACTGACAATGTTTCATTAACCCATTAACTGGCAGTACCCTACCATTAACGAGTAAAATCATCTGGCGTTAGACATAGTAAAATACTAAAGCAGGGCGCATTGCAAGCTAATGGGTTAACAAGAGACACTGGCAGATAGTTTTGTTAACCCATCAACTGGCAGTACCCCACCACTGATGAGTAAAATCGTCTGGCGTTAGACAGAGTAAAATAGTAAAGTAGGGCACATCTGGGCGCATTGTAAGCTAATGAGTTAAGTGGCTCAATATAGTCGAAACATGCAGGCATCGAATTAAGCAGTCGCTCTGGCAGCAATTAGCGGTCAATGCCCTTCTTATTGACTACTATGCCCTCATAATATACTGAAATTCACAGGCAGTAGTGGCCTGTCCTCAACTCAAATTCATAGCAAGAGATTTTGAGCGACTGTATCTTAGAGTTTTCAGGGTTCTCACTAGAATACGACCTTCCCGATTCAGCAACAAATAGCAAAGTGCCAATGTTTGCCGACGACAGTAAATGTTATCGCGTCAGACAATCCAGACGATGCCAATCTTCTTCAAGCAGATCTGCAAGCTCTGTGGCATTGGTCATCTACGTGGGTTTTTGAAGTTCAATCTCAAAAAATGCTCAGGCATAAGATTTTCACGGAAGCGTTGCATCGTGACACCTGAATCTAGGGGCCTTCTTTGTTTAGAAGGTGTCCAACGTCGAGCAACGAAATATATCCTACAAGACTACACCTCATCTTACACCAACCGTTTAAAGCAACTTCAACTACTCCCCATCTCATAGTGTTTGAAATAAAAGATATTACGTTTCTCTACAAATGTAAAGCGTATTATGACTTAAAGGGCTTATGCAGCGAAAATTCGGTTCGAGTGAAACTCTCTTATTAAAGAGAACTTTTGAAGTTATGAAGATTGACGTTTGCAGCTCTTCCATATCCCACTTCGTTCTTGAGATATTAAGATGTGTTTGATATGTAAATAACATCACTGTGACATCACACTGCATAATGAATTGTTGGAAAATCACGAATATCTTTGAAATAATTTAACCAATCGCCTTTAAACTGCCTATCGCAGGACACCACACAAGTCATGCAGAGTTTCAAGTGATTTAATTCAATTATTTCAAAGATATTCGTGATTTTCCAACAATTCATTATGCAGTGTGATGTCACAGTGATGTTATTTACATATCAAACACATCTTATGGAAGAGCTGCAAACGTCAATCTTCATAACTTCAAAAGTTCTCTTTAATAAGAGAGTTTCACTCGAACCGAATTTTCGAGCCCTTTAATATACTGAACAATTCTACTCATCATCACACTTGCTTTACTGGCTCTACTGATTCATACCGACGAAACCTCTGCAGAACATCATCTTTTCGAAATCAATATTTTAATAGGATTGTGCCTCTATGGAACAGCCTGCCAGATGAAATAAAATCCTCTCTCTCTCAACTAAATGCATGTTTTGATGCTGATAGGCCAAGGACATGGAAAACGTTTTGTTCTAAGTGTCGTTCTTGTCTTTTGACTTGTCGTTTGTGAAAATGCATGTTTTGTAGTGTTACAATTTTATGTAGGAATGTAATGATGTGTACTCTGTAAATTTGTTAATTTCATGGAGATATAATGTAGTGTAGCGTATTTATGTATGGCAGGACTTAATTTAGGACTTTATTTGTCCTGTTGTCTGTGCCTTCAATCGTTGATTGTAAAATTAATAAAAAAAAGTAGTGGGTGAAATAAAGTACACTGAAAATGAATTGTGCGTGGGAGGTTTGGGGACAGGCCCCTCTGGAAAAATATTGAAATCTAGAGTCCTGAAAATGCCATTTCTTGTGTTTGGAAGGTGAATTCTGAGGATTATAAAACGTCGCAATAAATATATATATATATCTGTATTAGAAACTTTTGGATTCTTCTATATTAAATCTTATCTTAATTTTGGTGCATTTTGAACATCCAATTGAACAAAGATGTAAACATAACTCAAGTAGCAGCAATATGCAATTGAACACTATAGCCCTATAGGTAAGCCTAAGTACGTAGCATTATTATAACATCTTCATCTGACTGTCATAGTTATTTGCAACCAGACATGGAACAATTATGAAATATGTTAAAAATTATGAAACCGTTTCACTCTTAATTATCAGAAAAGTCAAAATCTATCAATAAATAGTTTTTTCTTAAATGAGGAAAAAGTAGATGGCAACATTTAGGAAGTAGATGGCGAACTTCGCTTCTGTTGAGTTGTTGAATAATTTCTGCTCCTTTTGAAAAATGTGAGACACATATATAGTATATAATGAAAAATACAACAAGAACTTCAACGTTTCGGGCAAAGGCCCTTCGTCTGTAAGTTAGTAGAATGGGTCGGGGAACGCTTATTGTATTTTCAGGTAGTTTTACACAACAGTCAATGGCCGAATATATTATACAATAATGTATATTATATATATCTTTTAGATATCCATGCTACATCAGGCCTTGACACCCTAGAAAACATAGTAACATTCAAGGCAAAACTGGCTTTGTCTTTTGTTTTCCCCATTTTGAGGTCTGGGCATGCAAAAGAATGCTAAAACCTCCTTCTATTTAACTTACTTGTCTGTCGCAGAAAGCTTGCTTTAATTTTTTTAGTTGAGTTGTACGTTTAATTTTGAAATGGACCTCTGTGTTATCCTATAATACCACAATACAATAAAACATTTAATAATAAAAAAGTTTTTGTTATTACTATACACACACAAGTCCCAATTATATACTTTGCCCAAAAAACAAGGCCTATTGAAAAATTATTTCTAGGGTAAATAGTCTACTTCAACCGGGTCTTAGGCTTGTATGTGGTGTGCCAAGGTAAATCTAAATCCCTGGGAATTTCAAATACTAGTAATTTCATTTCTAAGTGGGAGACTTATGGACATTAATGGTTTATAGTGAATTTAACAAAGTATGGTAGCTACTGGGGAATGATTGCCAATGGATATTTATACTTGAAGGCCTTCGACAATACACCCTCCGGAAAGTACTTAGCCATGGTTATGGAGCCTTGTTTTCGTGATCGAGATCTTGGCTACTGATGCTATATGTCTTTCTTATTCTCTAAAATAACTGTATGGTTTTGTAAATTTGTCACCTGTAACAAGATAAAGCCCTGGCCTAAACTCAATATCTTATTTATGAAAACAAGGCTCTATAACCAAGACAGAGCACTTTCTGGAAGGGTGTATTAGATTTGTGTGGATAGAATCTGTGACAATAACTGGGATGAAAAATGACATTTCTCACATTGACCAGTATGAAATGGGGAAAGGTTAAATAAATCATGAAATAAGTCCTTGATCTTGGGATAAAACCTACTTGTTAAAAACCTCTTAAATATCATGTATCCTGGCATTTTTCCAGAAACCACAGCAGGATTTACCATAGTGGAAAGTTTGTTGTCTATACATCGAATATTTACGGCAGTTGACATTGTGAAAACTTAGTACGCCAGTCCAACAGACTAAAATGTTTTTCCAAAAATCTTCAACCTGTATGCCAAACTGGTGCAAAAATGGGATCAATTGAAGTTAACAACCCCCCTATGCCAATGGGGTTGTATACTTCAATAACAAATATTCGGATTGAAGTATACGACCCCCCTTGTATTATATCGTTAAATTTACGGATTTTTGTGTCTGTTTGAAAGGAATTTTTATGACTTCCCTTCCATTGTCTATGTCTCTGTTCATTGATTCTTTTACCAGGAAAAAAATTCAAAAGACTTTCAACACGACCAATAATATGCGCTTGAGGTGTTTTGTTTTCCGTGTTTTTATCGCAAACTGCATCTTGGAAATATCTGTTCGATGACTCATTGCTGGAAAGGCATTATAAAAGGCCTTAAAATGTTTGGCAAGCATACTGCAACAGTATTCCACCGACGAAATTGTCTCTTCACGACGAACTGCGAGAAGTAATCTTTGGCGACAATATGGAAGTGACGATATATTTCCTGAAGTAACGCAGTCTCATCGTGAGCCAGAAAACTTTAGGAACCACCAAATACATAAAAAGAAGCTAAACTAAATTCTCGATATAAAAATCATGAATCATGATAAAAAGCTGTTTTTTTTGGGGGGGGGGTCGTATACTTCAATGGCCATTGAAGTATACGACTCCCTTGAGGCAGGGGGGTCGTTAACTTCAATTGATCCCAAAAAGGATCTCGTGGCATGCAGAATATATTCGGTATAAACATACAAACTTTCCAGACTGGAGGATCTAACATGTAAATTGAAATACATTCTTTTTGCAGAATTGATATGAATCCCAAAATTATACTTTGTAATCTCCTGAAAATTGGGTTAACTATCCACTACCCACAAAAACTCGACCTATAAAATCTACAGATGAATCAGTTGATTGGTAAACACGTGCCAAATTTGACCGCCATTACGCTAAATTTCGTATTCATATTTCCTCACAGGCAGAATTTTAAAATTAAAATCACTTGAGACAGCCGATGGCTGGTTTTTGTAAGGTGATAAATACACGAAATAAAAGTGATTGGAACGATAAATCGTTTCTATTTGGTAGAAATATTTTCAGCAAAATCTCACCTGGGCTATGACTTTGAGATTGATATGTTCTGACTCTGGTTTGACTTCCTGTAAAATGACGCAATATAAGTTAGCATCAACAACACTGTCGCTTTATACTAGTTCTTCATCATATATAAACTACTCTTTACCTTATTTTCTTCAGACATTTTGTACTTCCTTTCAAATCAATGGAGAAATATTCGCAAGATAGAAAGGTTTCCAAACACCAAGAATACTCGAGCATCATGGGATAGAGAAGAGCCCGCGCTTTTGCGCCCACACAACATGCACAGGAAGCCCAAGGTTGCCAAAAAGGTTGCCACAATATTACTCTGTGATATTTATACCACTGAATATTACCAAGGGAGAAGAAGGGAAATTCTGCATGTAGTATGTAATAATAATAAAAAAGGTAATTTACTTTAAATATCTAGCTATCTTAAGTGCGACAGAGAGGTTTAGACAGTGATATAAGAAAATAGTTGAAAGTTTTCTCTTACTATTCAGGAGTCAATGTACTGGAAGGTTTGCAAGGCTGCAAGAGGGGGTGGGGGGCAGAAGCAGTGTGACCAGGTTACCAAACCAAGAGGCAAAAATTACTAAATCTGACTAAACATTACTAAAACCATAATTGCAACAAAATTTCTGGGTTATTCTCATATGGGCTGCATGAAGGTTTATTTTGAAGACCCTAGCTTTCGAAATAGCACTTTTCACAAATTGTGTGATAATGAAAATGTGGGAGTTTACAATCTGGTGTTAAATATATAGAGGATATTACACAGCGGCGCGAAGATATGAATTTTATCTTCGAGTGGTGAAAACAATATTTCACGATATAGTCATTGTGAAATTGACAACTTCAAAACACAAAGCCATTGGCGGGAAATGATCACATGATCGATATCCTCACTAGTGAAGATATGGAAAATATGTCACGGCATATTTTCCATATCTTACTGTCTACTATATAATAAAGTGAAATATCTCCATAAGGCATATGAATTGAAAGTTATTAGAAAACAGGAGTAAATATGGCCTAGCAAATTTTCAAAAAAATTACTGTAGTTACAATTACTAAAAATTTGTAATTACTAAAAAGTGCTTTAAAATTGCGAAAAATTACCAAAAGTAATTTAAATTACCATGTCTGGTCACACTGGGCAGAAGGTTGTGCAAAATACCCAGGGCCCGGGTTGTTTAGAGGGTCCCAGAAAGGTTGGGTAGCAATGATAGCATCGCTGTTGTGAGAAGTCTATTAAATGTTAGCAAAATTCATAAAGATTAAATGTATTTTAGAGACTTCATATTCTAATTAGTTAATATTTGTTCTATAATAGCATGTGCCGTAACTTAATAAGAATTTGCCTCAAGACATTTGCCAGCGATAGGCAGAGTTTCCAATAGAATCCGGCAGCAATGTATAGCAATCCAAATATGCTGTCCCAGTCCTTGCAATTTTCGGTGGCAAACGGCAATTGCCACCGATAATGCTGGTGAAGATGAAATTATCAACTGCAATTTTTTGCCAATGATTATCAAACACTTATTAATAACTACTATATACTGTAAAAGAAACTATCAAAGACATTAACAACAAGTGAATATATATATAATACAAAAATATTTCAGGTTTCAAATATATAATCTGTTTGTTATCAACATGCATCTTCAAATTGTCATTATGAGACAACAAAATTGCCGCCGAACTAAAAAATATCGATGATTTTTTGGCTACGATGATTTATTAAAAATTGTGAGGGCTGGGTCTATTTTTAAGAATTCTTCAAATAATGCTCAACAGTTCCAAAAGCAAAAGTCCACAAACCATGCTTCTCTCATAACAATTAGCCTGTGAAGCTGGCAGTTTTAAGGAGTTGTGGATTTGAGGCACTTCCAAACAAAAGTCAAGGAATATATTGACCAGCACCCTAATGTGATGCCTATAATAATGTCAAACACCTGCAGATGGAAATTCTATTGGAAACCCTGGATAGGGGTCCAGAACACTGCACAGTATTCATGTCTGGCCCAAACATCATGTGGTGATTGAGCAAACCAAACTGCCTACATACAAAGCTGAGGTACTGTTCCCCAACCTGTCCAGTGACTGGGTCTTGCTGATGTTGAAGGTGTGCATTAACTACAGCAAGTGGCTACTTCAGCTAAACCTTAAAACCTGGGTTTTAAGTTGTTGGTTTCATGGTTTAATAATTGGTTTTGGTTTGCTTACACATGACATGTGCTATGTTCAGATATGGTAATGTGCCCCAATGCACCCAATGCACCTATATTGTTATTTTAACTCTGTCTAATACCAGATCATTTTAGTCATCAAGAGAAAAGTGTAGGGCATTAATGAATTAACCAGTAAATCTCTCCAGTTAGCTCATTAAGCTGATATGCACCATACAATGCTTTGTTTTTTTCTTTGTTTCATGCATGATGATAAATTACTTAACTTTACTGCATTAGTAGGTTAATATATTTCATTTTTTGAATTGCAACAATTCTGTTTGAGCAACTTTCAGTTTTTCATGATGTTTTATTTCATATCTGGCTGGTAAAAGCCAC
Source organism: Trachythela sp. YZ-2020 (assembly GCA_016169945.1). NCBI lineage: Eukaryota > Metazoa > Cnidaria > Anthozoa > Malacalcyonacea > Clavulariidae > Trachythela > Trachythela sp. YZ-2020. The sequence goes on from JADLSH010000369.1 coordinate 7,374,489, forward strand.
GTCATAAATAATGGCAGAACAATTTCAAGAATACCAACACAGTCTGCGGAAACTGACTGAGGAAGAAAGAACAAGACTGCAAAATGATTCTGTTCCTGTCTCAGAATTTAAGAAAAGCAAATTAGAAAAGGAAGCCCAACGTAACTGGGACTTGTTTTATAAACGGAATTCAACAAATTTTTTCAAGGATAGACACTGGACATGCCGAGAATTTCAAGAACTGTGCTCTGATGAAGGTATAGTATATAATATCAATTTTACAGTATCAAAGAGTCACAATTTGACATTGGATTTTTTACTTCCGTTCTTCTTTTACAATTCTTCTTCAAATATTCTTTCCTTTATTTTTCCTAATGAGTACTAGATTTGTTTTCACTACAGTTCTTGTTGGAAAAACGTTACTCGAGGTTGGCTGTGGTGTAGGAAACACTATATTTCCATTGTTAGAAGACATTCCATCAATATTTATTCATGCTTGTGACTTTTCAAAGAGGGCTGTTGCATTTGTTCAGGTGAGCTATATTCATGTAAATAATAGAGCAGGTAAATAATAAAAAGCGGGCAATGACTGGAGTTGCTAGCCTAAGCTAGCAGACAGTCTAAGAGAAGACAGTCTCAGCAAGTTCGGTAAGTTAGGTTAACATAGTGGTACATACTGTATGTTGTGGGTGTAATTACCTGAAAAAGATGGAGAAAACGGCAGGTATTTACGAGCAAATCGACTATTGAATATGGGCATCTTGCTCGATAGAACAGAATGCTGAAGGGTTTTTGTAGATGGAAATTTCGAGCGAAAACTGTATATATTTATATATATATTTGAGACCGAACCGGGAGCAGTTGCGAAAACTCTAGGTTTAGGCTTGATTACCAGCCATGGTCTCGATCGAGTCCAGTCGGTGATTCTCCTCGAGTAGCGTCCTGTCTATAGGCCCTCCAGCAGGGATCGAACCTGTGGCTTTGCGATTCCGGTGCAGTCGCCCTGCGATTCTAGTCCTATTATTGAACACTACCTACACGACCCTGCATTTGAGATAATGGTAAATATCTGTAAGCCCAGATCATCAGCTATGACTATGCAAATAATATTATGAGCGGAAAATCCGGGCTTGCAGATTGAAAACCTTGTGAAATCATGCCAAATTTCAGTCAAATTCAAGACGGTCACATTGTCATTGAACAAAGAATTGTTAATATGGCAATTTGAAACAGACACAACCAGCCAAAACATTGTTATCATTATCAATACACCGGCATTGAAACCATCTAAACAGGTTTTCTTCATGTTCTTGTTTTAAAGGAAAATGCTCAATATGATCCTAGCAGGATGAATGCATTCCAGTATGATGTCACACAGGACAAACTTACTACGCATGTGCGTCAGGAATCTGTTGACATTGCTACTGTTATTTTTGTCATGTCCAGTATCTCACCTGAGAAAATGCAGGCAGCTTTACAAAACATTGCTACTGTAAGTGTATTGGTATTACAAATATTGTGAGACAAATATTGTGAGTTGCGTCAGCGACGGACACTGGAGGGCATGCGAGGGAGGGGGGGTTTGAATGATTGCAGAGGAACTGTATAACAAAGCTGTAACCATGAAAGCCTTAAATAGGTTACGAACCGAGATTTGCAGCAACAAGAGAGGCAAATTATGTCCGCAACCTAAATTCGCACCCTGCTGTACCCTGCTGTCTTAAATATATACACGAAAGTCTTTACTTGTAGGTACAGACAGTGATTGTATAAATAATGAATGCGTTAGACTCTCTCTTTGATGAGTAAAATCATCAGGCAATAGCCAGAGTAATAGAAAAGGGGTGCATTAGGGCACATTGCTGCTAAATCGGTTAAATAACGTAATGGCGTGTTTGTAATGACGTTTCTAAATCGTGGGAACCCGTATATCATATAGAAACTTTGCACAAACTCTTGAATTTTAGGTTCTCAAACCTGGAGGAATGGTTCTATTTCGTGATTATGGCATGTACGACCATGCTATGTTGAGGTTCTCCAAAGGTCGTAAGATATCAGAGAATTTCTACGTTCGTCAAGATGGTACGAGAGCATATTATTTCACAACTGGTGAGTAATTGTTAATAATTCATGAAGAAAACTGAAAGGAAATCATGACCACGAAGAAGCATCAGATGCAAAATGCTTCTGATTTACATAATTATTAAACGTTAAGTTCATTTTTCTCATCAAATACAGGGCCTTTTTTAACTAATGTACTGGAGGGCCAATGCCCCCCAGCCCTCATGTTGTCCCCCCCCCCAGTAAGCTATTTTGCCCCCCTCCCAGTGAAGGTCCCTTTTGTCCAAAATATAAGCAAAAAAGGGGAAAAACTGAGTTTAGAGGAAAGTTATGGTATTCTCACAACAAAACCTGGCTCCGTTTAGATTGGATATATCAAAAATTGTCTCTGAAAATGCAGGAAATCAAGCCACAAAGACTCAAGAATACAAAAAAGTTTGGAGGAGGACCCCCAGATCCCTCTTCAACTTCCCACACCTTCACTTGTTACGTCCCCTTTCGATGATGGTCCCCCCACTAACGATTTCTTAAAAAGCCCTGATCAAATATTCATTTCGTTAAGACTATTGAATAATACAAACGTTTTCAACAAGACGAATCATATTAAGTTGTACAACACGACCACTCGTGTTGTATAATTATATTATTTGACTACCTCCCTTTACACGAGACGGTTAACATCGTAATCGAATTTGCTGCTTGTAGAACTCTTGAATCACTATAAATAGTGCTAGAGACTTCATATAGATTTTTCTTTATTAAGTAAAGTCGAACAAATCGTGTTTTATCAGAATTAATGATGTACGATTTTAGTTCTAGAAGTATTGTGCTTGTTAGAACTCTCGTTCCTGGTATTTTCATTGAGGAAATTGTTACAGTCCTCCCTTACGGAAAATTAGTAAACACTTGCAGAGGAGAGTGCCCCTCGTGGAAATTAACTGACCTTTGACCTTTACCTAACTTTCTACAAAAACCAGGAGATAACATTCGATTTCGACCTGATATGAACTCGTATTAGCCTCCTCCGCAGGCAACTCGGCAGAATTACTTGGCAGAAGTTGCGCAATATTTAGGAGAGCGCACCAAGAGATTGGGAGCTACAATGAGGGGAGGAGAGGGGGCGTGGCAGTCTTGCGCCAATTATCCCTCACTATCCACTGTTACCACCCTCTTGCCTATAAAATTATTGCGTAATTCTACCGTTTGCCGGAGGAAAACGCGTCTTAGTACATATCAGTGGGCTAAACTCGTATGACGTATGTATTAAATTTTTCTCAGAATATCTTACAAAGTTATTCACTGATGCTGGCTATGACGTCATCAACTGTCATTATGTACAGCGGAGAACTGTAAATAAGAAAGAAGGGATTGATGTTCCAAGGATATTTGTGCAGGGAAAATTTTTGAAGAGAATAACAACAGAGTTAGCTCATAATGACGCTGGAAAACCACCTACAAATGTCTTACTCCTTGGAAGAACTTCGCCGCAAAAATGATGTTTAAAATAATAATTCTTCTTTGGGGGGTGTGAATTAAGAATATTTTTGAAAATTTACTATTGATCACTGTAACGTACATATGGTTATCGCCTGTAAATAACGCTAGCAAGTATTTTAATATAATTGCTATTTGTTAGTCAAATGTAAACGGCGACTCTTGATTGGTTCAAAGGTATAAGGCTTTGACATGATTTTACGTTTTTGGTCTAGCCTATATTGCAGTATTAGAGGCAATATTGGGTATTAAAGTGGACAATTCGCATAGGCCCATAGCTTTGATTGTACTATGTGCAGGTGTTCTGAACATCAGATGGACGTGGTTTATCGTATTGCCGGGCTGTTTTGCAGGCGAGCCATTCAATCAAGATTCCTTATTGTTATTCAGACAAATGCTGAGTAGTGCCACATAACTTTCCATGTTTTTGTGCTGTCCATTTTTCTGTCGATGAGTTTTGTGAGTTAAATAGTATTTTCTACATCGTAGAATCATCATTGATATCTTCGTCCTTTCCAGAAACACGATGAATAATCAACTGATTGTCTGCTCCTCCACTTATCACAAACTATGAAATAACATATCAAGAAATATCTCTTAGTTTAGACTTACAGTTACAGTTACAGTTACATTGAACATGTGATACAGCCTTAGAACTGGGCATTACTAACTGGGCATTACTAGAATAATCTGTTTTTCAAAACATTTGAAAAAATATTTCAATACCAAACAATCAAAAGAGTAATCTTGTGACTGGTGCCTGACGCTGGGGTGGGAGAGAAAGACGTATGTACCCGAGCTCCCGCTTGAGCGAGGCGAGATCATTCGTACATATGACAAACTGGCCCGGCAAAGCGAGCCAGCCCAGTTTACTGGGCCAGCCCGGTTTACTGGGCCAGCCCGGTTTACTGGGCCAGCCCGGTTTACTGGGCCAGCCCGGTTTACTGGGCCAGCCCGGTTTACTGGGCCAGCCCGGTTTACTGGGCCAGCCCGGTTTACTGGGCCAGCCCGGTTTACTGGGCCAGCCCGGTTTACTGGGCCAGCCCGGCTCATATGAACAGCCCCTAACTACTAAACGTAAATAACCAAGTTTCGTCCGCCTGTCATTTGATCTGATTGTTTAATTCGTACAGTGTCCTGAGACTAGTGCATACCAGAGTTTACAGGTTCAGTGCCTGTCGAGGGCTCATAATTAAACCTCTCCTAGGTACAGTTTTTACATATAGTATACTAGCAAATTGGCCATGGATAACAAATTGTAGCCAAAATTTTTAAGCCTGTGTTTATCTTTACAGAATCTAGGACTGTATACCGTACAAATATCAGTCCAAAATCGCCATTCTTTGAACTCACCTGTTCTGTCGACCAATCAACACACATCACTTTATCATTATGTCCGCGTAGAGTGTGTAAGGGTGTGGTAGCACTAAAATAATTCAAACACATTTTAAAGATGTTTCTAGATGTTTCTTATAGTAGAAATGTTCTTTTAAGAAAATATTAAAAATATTTTGTTTCGTTCTATCAGAAATATGAAGGGCCTGTTTACATGACCCGGCTAGGCGGTACGATTTCATCCCGTCTAACCGGGAAACTCGCCTAGGCGGGATGGCGTGTTTATATGGAGAAAATGCATTGCCGGGATGAAGTCAGTTAAGTGCCTGACGTCATATTTTTTGCAGAAAAGGGATTTACGCGTCGCCGGGAACGGCTAAACGGAGAGTTATTCATCGGAGAGTTAAACCAGAGAGTTAAGATTTCAGAGAGTTAAGTTCGAGCCACGCCCCCTTTTTTCGAACGACCACACCCAATTTCTTAACTCTCTCAATGTTTCTTTTAACTAACACGAGAGAGTTAAAAACGATTTAACTCTCTTTCCTTAAAACGTAGAAAAATATGAGAGAGTTAACATGTTTGTAACTAGTCTCTGTTGCTATGGTTGGGAAGCGAGGCGAGAGTTAAGTCGGATTTGTATTTAAAAGTTAACGCCGCTCATATATTGAACTGAAAATTAGCTTAGCGAGAAAGACTTTTAATTCATGAAATATTTTATTAGCAGTTATCAACATCTAGCAAAAATTGATAAAAATCGGACTGCGCGTTAAAAAGTCAATAATTCTTGAACAAAAATGTTTATTCCATATTTATAAATCAGATAGAGATTTCGTCCTAAATTATACATAAACTTTATCTTTGATTTTCTCGGTTAAAACGAACCATTTCGCCACAATAGTTGGTAAACTTGATTACTTAGATACATTTGTGTTTTGATATAAACACATCTATTAACTGTGATATAAAGCATCGCATCCGATCTTTATCTGATTTAACCTGCGATCAGGCTTTATATCTCGCCGCGAGAATATAGGCCTGATCGCAGGTTATATCTGATTTAGAGTCTCGCTCGAAATTTATCAAAAACGGGGGTGGCTTGTAGATAAAGATCGGTTGCTCATGCTTTACATAACGACTCTCCACAGACAGCCGTAAAATGATTCCTGTAACCTTGAATGTTATTTGTTAATTATTTTTGTTGTTGATTGTTATAGGCCTGACAAACCATAGTCAGACAATTAACCATATTTAGGCCATCTTATAGAGCTATCAAAATAAAGAAGTTATATAGTATAATATATGGTTTATTTATATTCTAATAATTTCAAACAAATAGTTATCAAACAGGCCCTAAAATAATTTGTTTCGTTCGAAATATGTCGAAGTCAAAGTGTTTTTTATTCCAGTTCAACACTAAACCACCGAAACTGATCTGTAAGCGGTCGTGATTTGTTTCTGAACTATATACCTATACAAAAATATTACGAACACTTCAAAATATGTTTTTGATCTTTTCTGTGATTTATTCGTTTTACTATTTGTTCATAAACTGTTCACAACAAACCTCCTTGTATCCCATAGAATAAGAATTTGATCATAAGATCCAGATACCAACATAAATTGATTACTGGGTGACCATGCTACAGACGATAGCCAACCATCATGAGAGGTTAGAGTTTTCTGAAATACAGCGCCATCTGAAAGAGTACGGAGTGTTTAGAGAAGTGCATGATAGCATGAAGGATTTCGCTTGAATAAAATCAGATTTTAATGCAATTGGTACATGCAAATTTGACCAATACAATATAATAATTGGATACGCTACAGTGACAGGGTTATACGCTACGCGGTGACAAGGGCTGCTCACACCATGCACGACGAATTTTTACACGGACATTTGCCTGAACAACGATATATGCTTTCCAGGAATAGCTAATATATATATCGTAAAGAGTTGGTCTATTAAGACAACAGAAAACGATGTAGAGGAGTATAAAACTTCGCATGTTATGAAATCTGGCGGGGGGAGTCATTGAGTGGTTGTCAAGATGGTAAGGGAGGCCCTAAGGCCCTGCAACCATTTGGGTTTGATAAGGGGTAGCCACCCCCTTGACCAAGGCTACACACTCCCCTATCCCAGTTATTAAACTATCACTGATTCAATGCTGCAACATGTGAAATGAAAGAAATATGTTTTGTACCTCTTATTCTATGATCCCATAACCTAACATATCTATCTGCACTAGCTGACGCAATAAGTCTGGAATGAGGTGAATAAGAAATACAGTTGAACGCTTTTCCACCAGTCTAAAGAAAAATCAATGTGAAATACCGTGAATATGAAATACCGTGAATATGAAATACTTTAAAAGCTATAATAATGGCAATATATGTTTTCTTTCTTCCTTCGTCATTTATTTCGTAAGAACGAAGGACTTCGCTCGAAACGTCGGAAATTTTATTTTGTATTTTGAGGTACGATATTCTACGCAGACATATTTGAAGAAAGCAATGTTTGAAGGAATTTATTTTGGTATTAGTTCTTCGCAAGTTTATGGGAAGAATTAGCTGCATGTTGTCAACTGGAGCCCTACATGCATGGTAATCAACACCACGTTTTCTACAAACATAAACAAATATCATGTTGAAAATGAAATTCACTTTACCAAAGTATGTTTATTAATTCCAGACTCAGCATCCCAAACTCTTATTGTATGATCCCAGCCACAACTGAGAATCTCACTGTCTTCCGACCATAACACTGACGACACGGCCTCTGTATGACCAGTCATTGTCATCAATGGAGTCTAACAAAAAGATATCGACATTACTACGAATTATCGAACGGCGTGTAGTCTCAGATGTATAGTGGGTATAAGTTATCACTATTCTTGGCCGAGTTGCCGATAAATTCATAAAATATAGTACAAACTACGAATAAAATATCCACCTTTTAAATCAAGATTTGAGAAAAACAAGAGGAGACAAAGGTTGAAGGGTAATATTGCATATTCACCAACAAACTCTGAATCAGAATCCGCAATAAATTTTATTGCATATTCACCATCGAACTCTGAACCAGAATACGAAATAAATTCGAAAAAATAAACAGTTCAACCTTTCTCTCCTCTTGACTCTTGTTTTTTTCTTCAAATTTTCAGTTTCAAGATGAAACTATTATTCGGAGTTTGTTTCGTATATACAATATTACTATACAATTTCTTAATACGCCTCAGACGTGTACAGTCATGTCACTTTGCTGGGAATCCCTTGTCGTTGATACAATATTACTATACAATTTCTTAAAACGTGGGGCCTCAGACGTGTACAGTCATGTCACTTTGCTGGGAATCCCTTGTCGTTGATATTCATCAGTTTGAAGGTATTAACTTCTCAGACAAAGAGACTTCACAGGCTGGTAAATATCAATTAACAACGGTTCCCCATCCTATCGTTATTCTTAAATAAAATCTAAGACTAATCAATCATTAAATCAATCAATCAAATAATCTCCAAGAGGATCATCATCATACACGTACCCTAGATATATTTCTTTTATTTCCCAGCTCAGTTTTAGATTTTTTCTGCGCATTTTCGTCATCACCGTCATCAGGGTTTGTAGACAAATCTATTAGAAATAACAGAATGTATACAGAATTAAATAACACAGTAATAGACACAAGTCACAAGTAAAAAATTGTGTCTATATTGAAGTTATAGATGCTATTGTAATATATTTGACGGTAGTGAAAAAGATTTAACCATGCACAATCATTTGCACGCACTTATAAGATTGAATCTCAAAATTATTATTTATAAGACTTCAAAATTATTAATTTAGCGAAAATTAAGACCGCTATTTCACACCTTATTCAATTTAGCACGTTACTTTTTCTATCACAGAAAGGTGATATAAGACCGCAAAGCATTGTGGTAAGATTAACGCCACCATGTTTATATTGGTATTGTGAATCAACGAAGATATCACAGCCTTGTACAATGTGTCTATATGTCTTTTGCCATTGATTTTAATATGCAAAGAAAGAAGAGCAATGTATATTAGCTGCTTACCTGACGACCACAATTTAAGTGTTTTATCCCAAGAACCACTGCAAAACTAAAACAACAATTAAATATGAAATAAAATTTATTAATTTACGATCATATTCAAAATTACAACTCACAAATTTTGAATGATGTAAGTGTTAGCGCACTACTTCATGCAGCGGCTTAGTTAAGAAAAAACATTAATAATTCAGGAGAGAAATGTCTTGGATGTGCGTCATTCTAAAATGATCCAAAACTCATGCATCGTACAAGTAAATCCGTTGTGTATATGTATGTTTTTTCTCCTAGTAATTTGATGAGTACCAGCTTTTACTGGCTAATTGCCATGTACTACCGTAGTATCTCGTCCTCATGACGGAGCCAGTGCATGAGGAGGAATATTACGGGCTTACGAGTGCTAATTTTGATGTTTTTACAAAATTATTTTCACGCGCCTTGATCGTCTTATGTCATCCGTCGTACTTGCACCATAATCCGCTGCGGCCAGATTTACAAAATTTTTGAAAGGTCTGTATATATGCTACTGAATCAATAGAAGTTATACCTTCATTTTATTTGGATGAACAGCCAGACAGTCTACACTCTTTGTATGTCCTTTACACACATACAGACAAGATGATCGACCTTCGTCAAATGGACACTACATAGAGATATAAGGTCTTAGCTTCAATATAAAAAGAAACTTTAAGGTTCGACATGGTTGATTTTCATCCCAGGAACTAAATATAATATATAATTATTATTATTTGACTATACATGCACACGGCAGACAGGGCTGAAAGATAAAATGTGTTCAAAATTCTGACTTTCATAGTACATGTTCTATGTCTATGAACTTTAAAAAACGCATCTTAAACTACTTATTAAACCACTGACCTATACTAACTTACTGTGATGTGTTATTTATTTACTTTACAACCATATACAAGAATACAAAAAGTTTATACATGTTTATATAATATGGCCATGAAGCTTGAAGGTTTGGTAAACAGGACATGGGTCCTATATATAGGTCAGTGGAATGAGTGGATTGAACAGGACGATGTATGAAAATAATAACTCGTCTGGCATTAGCGATTGACACGCCAGGCGGAAAGCGCAATTTAAATATAAATATAAAAGTCCAGCAAATGACTTTCAAACAAGACATTTGATATAAAAGAATAACATTTATTTGCTTACGTTTCGTTGTTTACATCACAACATCTTCAGAGCGTTTAAACTTATTTACAAGAGAGTTTATATTATATAGAAAATGATTATATATTCACAAGGAAACTTACACACTGAGTCACGTACTACATGCGCAGTCTACACTGCAGGCTGCCATTTGGTCAGCGTCACGTACTGCACAAGGTACCTACGCCTATAGGAAACTCTCTGGATCCTATCCTGGGTACACACGTACTTACCTCGCATATTTTAACTGTCTGATCGAGTGATGAGGATATAAAAACAGCTTTTTCTTTATCTACATCATGAACAGATAGAAACGGTCTTAGTCTTGGGTTGATAATGTTTCTTAATACTACGTTTATTGCAAAGTTTCATTTAGTTGGCCTAAAAAATCTCACTTTACCTATATAATGTTTTTTGAATATTTTAAATAAAGGACATAAAATATTGCAATTGGTAAGGGAAATTTTTTGTGCCTTTATTGAACTCGTCATTGTGTTAAATCTCGTTAACAATTCACCGGCAGAAAAGGTGATACAGCATAGTCGATTAATTGTAGTTAGCTATTCATTTTATACTAACTTACGTATTTATTACTATAGCGTTAAACGCTTTTTTGTCAATTTTGACTAAGTTTCCACAATGAAATCATAAATTAAAACTACCGCAGACTGTAATTTAATTTTCATTAATGAATATAGTACATAAACTTTGGCTATAAAAATACTGTACAGGATCAATTTTAAAACTTTGAAATATAGAAAAACATACCTTTTCTTATCCAATCAACAGCCTTCACTGCCTGTGTGTGTTCATTTACAGAGTTTAAACAGTTTCCTGTGATACAAAGGAAAATTTTACTCCACAAAAGATATAGTACTGATAAAAGATACACAACACCCACATGCAGTGTATGTTAAGAAGGAATCAAATTTCACAATCGATAATTTAATAATTATATATTGTAGAATTCACTTTATAGTGTTCTTTAAAATCAAAAGTGATGTATTGTATAACTATTCTGTTCCAGAGAAACATGAATGTATAAAGACGCATGCAAATGTAGTATCATTTTACAAAGTACCCAACAGTACCCTGATCTGAGCATGAAAAATATAGTACGTCAATTCCGACGTTTTGAGTCTTCAGACCATTCTTGCATGCACTAAAATTATATATTCAGGAAAAAATTTCTCAATTCTGATTGGTTGAGAGCAATGCAATGAACAAGAGAAGCGAGAGAGTGAGAGAGCGAAGTAGAATATAGGCTCTGCTGGCAGTGGAACAAGAGATGACGAGAAAAAGATTAATTATAGTTTACCTTGCATGTCCCAGACATAAACCATATTATCATAGCTTCCTGATAAAATACTAGAGATAAAATTAGATAATGATATAATATTAACTTTCAATCTCATGAACAAAAATTACTGTGGTGATATGATATGGATCCCCATGTTATTATTCATTTTTGTACATTATTTAATAATTTGTCAATGAGTTATAAGACTGTAACACTTTCCAAACTGCAACACTTTCCAAACATTCTCCATGTTTAACGTTGGTTAAACTTACCATCCATTCGAAACAGCAATTGAGCTAACCCAGTCATTCTGAAGCATCATTTTCTCAGGCCATGGCGCAGCTTGTTTTTCTATATATTCTATTTCGACCACATCTTCCTACAACAAAGATATACCAGCAATGAATTGTAAACATCTTATTGAAGTGTATTTTCTGTTTTACAAGTCTATATTATATATCTAATCTATGTACTGCACCCACTGCAACCCAGGGTTCTGCCCACGGTGGGCAGCAGCACTCATGAATCAGTGCCGCCCAGCACTCTCGCTAAAGCGGACTCTTTCTCCCTGCACTCAAGGAAACATCTATAGTGGATTTTGTTTATGTAAACAATACTATTGATGATTATTTGGTGTAATTTAACAACATAGTGCATGCAATAATGGCAAGCAGTAATTTGGTAGAAAGTAATATCCATTCAAAGCCAGATTGAATTATCATCTTATGACCATTAAGATTTAAAAAGTGGTCAAGGGAAGCATGTTTCCGAGGTAGCAGGTACCAGACACTCCCTTGGTCCTGGGCAGAACCCTTGGTCCTGGTAGCAGGTACCAGACACTCCCTTGGTCCTGGGCAGAACCCTTTGCATCAAATGATGTTGTAGGGTGCTGTATTGACTTACTGTTCCTACATCTTGTGATATAATATGTTTTTGTAAAGTTTCTGTGATGTACTGGCCAGAGATAAGAAAATCAAAGTCCACTTGTTTATCCTCATTTAGTACGTTCTCTTTAAAATAAAAAATGTACATCGTTATGCAAACATTTGAACTTTTCAGTAAACCACAAAGAAAGAAAAGTGGTGTTTCATAAACATAAAGGACTGGTCATTATGAATGGCGGAGGGTAGGATGGAAACCAATGAAGTAGCGTAATGAGAAATTTGTGTCTGTTGAAGATTGAATAGAACATATTGGAGAGGGAAAGAGTGAATAAAAGAAAATAGTGTTATAATAAGTTACTGCACTACCTTGCTGCAAGAGGCTGTTTATTAATGAGCTCAGATCTTCACAACTCACGGTAACAGGTATAGAAAACGGTGTCTGTGGCACGGTATACCTTTAAATATACGACATTTATTGAAGTTAGATTAATTTTAAGATATTAAGACGCGTTAACTTATGTTTATGTTTAATCTAAAACTCTTTCTACAAGGTCGCCGTCAACCAAAATTCCTGGTTAGACTTGTTGAAAAATATATAAAACAACCAGGAAAATTAACCTATTAGTTAACAAACAGATACATTTTGCTGTTGAAGTCCTCTCTCAAGGGTTTGAAGTAGCAGTGCAGAGATGGACCTGAACCAGGGCGTTATATAGTTTATAAGTGAACCAACAGGATTCATGACGTCATAACGTGGTAAGAACAAAAAGGTGGGCCACGATTCGCCGGGCTGAGTGAATGAAAAGACAGAGTGAACTAATGTTGCGAGAGTTAAGAAAAGCGCGCGAAATCTCGAGCCGAAGGCGAGTGATTTTGCAAGCTTTTCTTAACTCGAGCAACATTCCCAAGTGTTTCGATCAGACCATCCAAACACGGAAACCATAAAGTAATTGTTTTATAAAATAACAACAACACGATAGTCTTCTGTGTTTGGATGGCCTGATCCAAACACGGGTTTCGACCAATCAGAGCACGCGTTATATACATGATATTTTATAATATTATATAATATCTTCTATAAAATCGAAAAGCCTGCAATATTCCATGGTGAACGTGCACACATCCTATCTTCTGAGTAAGGTCATGTGAACGATATTGAAGGCGTATTAAACCTTCATTACAAGGGCATAAAGTTTGATATGTCTATTAATAAGCTAAATAATTATCTCACATGCACTGCATGAAATGCTGCAAATAATAGTTTATAGAATTATAAGACATTTCAAACATGCTTGTTTTACTGGCATGTCCCATTTCTTCCGTTGCGTTTTACACTGTACAACCTGCACGTTGTTATTTGTTTTCGTTATAGGAAAGCACGGTTTTAACCTCCCACTTGACTTTCTATCCAAAGTTTTTTCTAAGTTCACTTGACACTTCTCTCAAAAGGTGAATGAGTGATACAAATAGTTCATATTAACGTCAACTCTCAAATTCGTTTCATCACGTATATCGTAACTTAGAATGTTTTGTAGAGAATATTGTAAAAAAGTACAGTAGCACAATATTTTACTTTCTTTTTGAAAAGGAGGCAGACAGTATTTGTGGGCACAGTTTGAACTGATCCCCAGTCACCTTGACACACAGTGTCCCCCCTTCCCTATTCCCCCCACATGACGAGGATGTTACAGGCTAATCACAAAACTGTGAATGCACTATGTGGCCTGAAATAGCATGTTATGTTTTTCCATCACAATTTTTAGGAATGTGGCTATAGTCCATTTCCTAATATTGTGAAATCAATATGGTGAGAATGGCAACATCTGATTGATCTGCAGGAAATTGTGCTGTGATTAGCTAATAATCCCTTCATATTTTTACGATAATAGGGACAGGATTCCCAAATGTTTGATGTGGAAACATGACATCTGTTTTTTAGCCACACGTACCAAGCATCATTCTACAGTTATTGTCTTGCATTCAACAAAATACTACCCCTCTGCTACTGGCACGAATACCTTAACATTCTGTTCCTGTTTAAATGCACACGCGGCTTTATTAAAATCGATATCCTGCCTGAGCAAGTTGACAGTCTGTCTTCAACAAGAAATTTACGATCAACTAACAACTCCCTTATTACATACAACATCCCTAAAGTTAGAACGTTATGTCACCAGAACAGCTATATGGTACGAGTGTCGCGAGTATGGAATTCTCTCCCAGATGAACTACGTTAAAACCAGACATATCATATTATAGTTTCAAATCACGTTAACAGTGTTCGACCATGAAAATCCGCAAACGTGGGAATCTGTTTGCCTAAAGTGCCATAAAGCGAGTCAGCTTACTGAAATGTTGTTTTCAGGATAGACCAGTGAAAATTGCAATATAGTTCATTCTAGCTGATGAAGATCAGCGCAGTTTTTCAACATTGACAATCATCTTGACAATGATGACACTCATCTCACAAACAACCGACCCTCATCGATAATTCTTTTAGAATTGTTCTACTTAATCTATTATCTGAACGTTTCTACTATTCGTTCTGAAATGCGCTCTCCACTGGGTATGGGATGTACTTATTTTGTTTTTGTTTCATGTTTGTATATATATATATTTTTATATTTTGTTTTGTTTTTGTAGCTCACGCAATTGGCTCACGCTGTGTTAGTGTTCCTGAGTAGTTTTCCTGTGAATGTTTTACATTTCTGATAACGGCTGAAGTTAAATAAATAAAATACAGTACAGCCATATTCATCAATATATGAACAGTTGCAGATATGAAAACATTGAGTATTCTCATGTGAGAGGTCTCAACTAGATCAGCCAGTCATCATAAGGCTTGTTAAAGTTGATAGACTGATCCAAATATGTGACGTTTTTTGGCCAATATTTTACACCACCTAATTTGAAAGCATACATTGGAATAGGTGAAGAGCCCTGTCAATTTGCTAGTTGTTTGTGGTGACGATTTGCATTGCTCTGCAGAAAATTCTCATAATCTATTTTCATTAACATTGTCTTGTTTTAACATCACCCTTGTCCATGTGGCAACTGGTGCTTGTGACACCCCATCCTCCTCTTAATTGTGTCAATATGTGACTCTTAGTCAAATACCGCCTACCTCCAAAGCATCACATATTTTCTGAATGGCCCAAAATGCTCTTATTAATGTCTTGATGATATATTCAGAAATACACGTAAAACAAGACACAGTATTGAAGCAGGGTGCGCTGTATAGTCTAGCACTGAATAAGTGCTATAATCATTGTGAATAATCATTCCTCTTCAAGTGTATTTATATAAATACTAAATATCAAGGCATTGCTTCGCTAGTTCGCTTTAAACATCAATACTTTGCCTCAACATATATTTGTCAAATCAAGTATTTGATGCCTAATTCATGTTCTGAACAAATGAACGAACAAACAAACAAAATCACACCCAGAAAATGAAGCACTGCCAGCTTTGCTGGGGTACTGCAATGTTATAACCATAATTATCAATATTCTCACCCCCTCTTATTTCATTTTCTACCCCCTCCCCTTTCCAAAAATGTTGAGCTTCAGTTAAATGATGAAGATCGATCATTGACATTTTAAAAAGCGTACATTGGTCATAAGTTTTTGAAAGGTCATAAGTCATAAGTTTTTTTCATTGGTCATAAGTTGGGTTTTTTTCTGAATGGTTTTCCCATTCTAGGGTTAATAGGGTTGGTTAGGGTTAGGCTTATGATTAGGGTTAGGATTGGGGGTTTAATCTATAAAAACTACAAAATTCTAGACTGCCGGGCAAATAGTATTTTTTGGAACGTGACCAGCTGCCGGGCTAATAGTCATAGGGTTTTTGAAAATCTTCATAACTATGGATGACCTCTTTACAGTGGATTAATAAATACTGTACATAAAAATCTATGGGTTCATTACTCACTAATTAGTGAGTTTATATCATTCTATATCTCTGTGTATTTTACAGAGTAAATTAAATGTAATCATGAGAGTAAAAAATACTCACGCTTTGTGTTTTGTAAAGAAATTTACTTGAATCTGGCTGCAATTTTCACTTTCCATTTGTAAACTTTTTTTAAATACTATTCCGTTTGACCAGTACTACGTTTATACTTTATATCACTGAGCTAGATGCGAGATGAAGACATGAAGTAACATGAAGTACTGCCTTGTTTTCTTTTTTCCTGGCACTTCCTGCGGAGTGCGGACTCATTATTTTTATGAACTCAAAAATCAAAATATCGAGCGCGATCATTGATCGAACTGTCAAATGAGCAACAAGCAATCAAAAGGAAAATAGTGTTTCTCAGCACGTTTTTCAATGATATTTTCAATAAAAAAGTTAAAAGGCGAGGCATATCATTTTTTGGATGTTGACTACATGGTATAAATCTTAATCGGTATGTAAATTATTATAAATTTTATATTAAAAACTCGTTTCAAGTGGTTTCACTAATATAGAGCGTTTGCACATGACGTCACAAAATTCATAAATTAAAGCTACAATGCTGGCTGCTTTATATTTTCCGTATGTCGTTACCATAGAATAGGAAATGAATAGAATGGCAACTGAGGGGCGGAACCTTTGATGTATGTGTAGTCGCGCAGGTCGCCTCGCGCATGATTGCCGCCATTGTTCTGGCCAGTAAACTCCAGCCAGTTTTAATATAAAATATATGGAGCGAGAGACGTGATTCTGGTTTAAAATGAACATTGTGAGGGCTGTCGCGTATTTTTTGGCATTTTATAACCAGAATTTTCAAGAAGAAGGCAAGTAGTTTATATTTATTCATTTATTTGTCAAATGAAGCATTTATTTGAGACATTTAATAATATTAATTTGTTCGAACATGAAGTTGAACAGTCGACAGCATTAGGTTGATGGGTTAGTAAACTCCAGCCTTGATTTGATGATATTTATCAATCGCTATATACTGTATTATTTCAAATTAACTTATAAACAGTATGATTATAAATAGTCAACGAGTGTACAACATTTTCTGTCACTTTGTCATGCTGTATCTATACTCTACTTATAGTTTAATTATATAGATGCACCACTTTAATGTATTTTCTGTTGTTTTTCTTAGACTTTAACTTTTTAGTTGCAGCAAGGTCACGATTGGTAAACTTTATACTGTAATAAATGCGCATTCTCAGGAGCAGTTTCTGCAAAAAGTCGAGTGGAAATTCCAGACAGCATTCAAATGGTACTGCCATGCACTTGATGATCTTTAAAATATCTCCCCCAACAGCCAGGCCCTTTGTGTGAACCGAAAATTTCTCAAAAAAGGTATCTTCGAGTTGAATAATGTACTGCAGATAACTAGATGATGGTGCATGTAGTCCGCCAAAAGCTGATGTATTTTCATCAAATGCCTTGTAGTAACAGAATAACTTCCTGCTGTCATCCAGGTCAGTTGATGAAAGGGCCTCTTTGCACTTCGAGCAGCTGTGGATTTTGAAACACTTCATAAGAAGGTATCCAGATACATATGCGATTGCCTTATCCTTGATGATATTGGTGTCAACATTTGGCTCCCTGTAGTCAGTTGGACCAATTGCCAAGGTATGAGGCTGTGGAGGCGGAGAGATAAAAAAACTTTGGAAAACACATTGGAACTTCTTCTCGAACAGTAAAAACGCACATGGAAAGAGAAAAAGACACAGGTGGCCCTGCTACAAACTCGTTTTTAATTCTATTAAGGCTAAAATTGGGAAAATTTAAACAAATGTACATAAGAATATCTAAATGTGTCAGAAAAAATATAACAGTTTTATTATATGAGCAAGCGTGTAGTTTTCCATTTATATAAATGTGTTACTATGCAAAAATGATCAAGATTCTATAAGTTGCTGACGAGTTGCCATGAAAAGTCAGTTTTCAATGAAATTTAACACTGGCACTACTTGCTACAAGTCTACAAACCAGGTTTTTAGGTACAATATATTTAGTCTGTATATTTCATGCACCTTTCATTTTATAGACAACCTTTTAACAAAACCATCATAACTTGACAGTACTGTGCAGAAGCCTGCTCAACTCAAGTTTAGAATATATACTGTATTTATATGGGGTAGCCCAGCAAGCTAAATTGGCTGGTATTCATAAGTGCCAGCACTGTTATGTTTGGTGTTGTGTTGAACAGTTGAATATATTAGAATCGTTGAATTGGTTCATAAGTTGCACACTACAATGAGCAGTACAAACATATACAATAAACCAGTCAGAATGTTTTCATTTAAATCATTTATTAATAATTGTATTATATTGGCATACATAAAGCAAGTCAAATACAATACAACATGATCCAGTCGCTAACAACATAGACATGTCCAAATGAAGATAATGAACATCAACTTGATCAGTTATAGTGAAGGCTTGAGCACACCAGAAGACTGCATGCCAAGAATAAAACTAAAAGAAACAAAAGTCATGACAATGTCAAACCAATGTTTATCCATTGAGGAAATGGACAAAAAATTCTAGCAAAATGTCAAGTCCTGTAACCACTGACTGGTGCATTAATTGTTAGTTATCACCCAGTTTGAAAAAACAAGATTTACCTTTTATATTATATAAAAGCAAAGCATAGCAATCTTACTGTAAAACCTCATATTCTTGACCAGCTTAGCTAACACTAGTACTGCCACTAGTCTATGTATTGTATAGCTGGACTATAGAGTATAGTAAGTTTGTTTACTACTTACAATCTTAATAATTTATAGACTCAAAAACGTTTATTCACCATCTTTATATTTGACAAAAAAATACACAAGAACTTTTTACACCTCGACTTTTCCGTAGGCATAGGTGGATAAAGGAATAAAAAATCTTTCAGGGAAGTCAATTTAAGAGACGACAAGTCATTTGATTTGTATATTTTTAACAAATATATAGTCCGTTCGACTCGGCACTATCTATATACTAGAGCTAGTGTATAAAAGGGTAAATTTTTGCGAACAGAACGTCTTTAGATCCTTGTTACCGATTAAATCGTAATGTCTTACCTTATTTCTTTCATTTTCCGTCCAAAACCTTTACGATCTTGGAAAATTTTCAGCGGAAAAGACGATTTAATCCTCCTAGCAGCACTTTTCCCATACTATTCTATAGTACTACAGCGGCAAGTTACTCGCCAGATTAATGGCGGACCTAACGCATGCGCACAAAAAAAAGGGCACGCGTTGCACCTGCGAGTTGCCCTTCTATTCATTTCCTATTCTATGGTCGTTACTAAGAATCTGAATGTTCACCAAATATTTTGGGTTCGTACAATTATTTCTCCCTGAGTTATGGAGTTTTTAAATTTCGCATTGTTTCGACTAAAATTTGACATCTTCTAAATCAGAAACTCAAATCTGTATTTATTTAAAGCATAGCGAACCAGAACACACCATAATTTTTTAAATATAGCGTGTTTAAAATGTAAACAAATGGACGTTGCCGGTTTGTTTACATCGGGACTTTACATCACCTTTAAGGTTAAGAGGCGATCCCTAATCCAAACTTAAAAATAATCTAAAGATTCTGGCCCTTATATTAGCATTTGATTTTAGGCCGCCATTTGGTACACCAACATGGCGGGGGAAAAACAAGTGCTCAAATGAAGCCGAATTTTAACCCAAATGTTTTGAATCTAAGGGTGGATAAACATCACTTCTTAACCTTAACCAAGCATTTTAAAACCAAATTGTGTGTATCACATAGTTTTAACAGCCTTTGAAAATAATGCTGACGTCAGCAAAAGTATTTTTCAAAACTCTGTAACTCACAGAGAAATAATTATATGAACCCAAAAATTTTGGTGAGCACTCTTAATAGCGATCTAGAAAACAAGTGAGAAAGCCAGCTTTCTAGCTTTCGTAGTTTAGATTTTAGAATTTGTCACGTGATAAGTGAAATAACTCGATCGATTGAATACGTTAATAAACAAGCGCAGGAAATTAAATGAGAAACAGTGTGACCAGACATGCCGACATGGTAATTTAAATTACTTTTGGTAATTTTTTGCAATTTTAAAGCACTTTTTAGTAATTAGAAATTTTTAGTAATTACTATAGTAATTTTTTTGAAAATTTGCTCGGGAATATTTACTCCTGTTTTCCAATAACTTTCAATTCATATGGTGATATTTCACTATATTTAGGCCGTCGGAATTAAGGTATCAGTTTACCGTCACCCGCCTGTGTGGGTCTTGGGCACCCGTGCAAAATTTTCATTATTTGATATTTTTTTCATTATTTCTAATTTTTTCAAGCTAATTAGTGTTTGATAAAACTATTTTATGTAATACATCATAATACACAATGAAAGATACTTTCAGAATTCGTTCGAAATGAGTCTACAGTGCATGAGCAATAATAAAATGGTTTGTCGTCTCAGTTCGCTATTTCAGTCGTTGCGATATTTGACGGATTGTGCATATAATTTGCAGGAATTGCATGGTCACTGTATAGTTGTAAATGCACGTTAGGGGCTAGCTTTTTTCTACCATCCATGAAATAATGAATTCATAATTCATGAATAATGAAAAATTTCCGCATCAACTTTTGAAAGTTTAAGTGACGGTAAACTGATGTCTTAATTCCGACGGCCTTAAACACCGTATTACACTGCTTTGTATTTCTATACCCACATACTGTTACACTGTTGCTATAGAATTTAAAGACAAATGAATGTGGTTTGTCAGGACAATTTAAGATCCTCTTGAGTCTCTCAGTAACTGCATGTAAAACACTATAAAATGGAAATTAAAAATATTTAAAAGGCTAGCTTTTGCATGTACATAATTTTTAATAACTTTTATTATATAAAGTATAGTGCTTTATAGAGATTTCGAGCACTGATAAAACTGATAATCTCACGTGTGAGATTATAAATCTCACATGTGAGATTATTTATAATCTCATGTGAGATTATTTATGATATTCTCACATGTGAAAATTATTGCTTTTGAAGTTTATGAAAATGGATATTTTATTTTATTTTGTTTGAAAAGATGATATTGATGCTCCACAAACGTTTAAAAGTATATGTGTTAAGTGTCACGTGTGTGAAACACTCGAAATGTTCAACACTCGAAATGTTCAACACTCGAAATAAATCTGGCATTTCGGTGCACCCATGTATTATTCTCTATTTAATGGACATACTGTAAAAAATGTTGCAATATATGTGTCAATCTGTTAAAGAAGCAATTAATTCGAAGAAATTACTACAGTATATATTTATAGATTCACGTTTTGGTTGATCTCTTTACTCACAGTACCCCAGGGGCCAGGGCATTGTCAATTTGTCATTATAACCATGATTGTTATGTACTGTCATTTTCCCACCAATCAAGTGGTAACTGTAATTACCGTTGTCAAAAACATTCAAAACTGACAATCTGTTAGGAGCAAAAATAGTCAAAACTACAACAAACCATTTTAAAATAATAAATAGATATGACAACAAGTGAAATCAAATTAAATCCCATAATAAAGGCATAAAAAAGAACTTGTTCACTTGGCTTGTTGACTATTGTTTCGATTCAGGGTTGCAATATTTCATTGGAAGTCAGTAAGCACCTGTGTCCTATTGAAGTCAAAACTAGAACTTGATAGTTTATCATACAATATTTCATACAGTTTTTCCAGCAAAAGTTCATTGAATATGCTTTATATCATCAAAGTGAATGCATTTTTCTTTTCTATTTATGTAGTTCTATAGTTTTAAATAAGGACGAGAACGAATTCTCTATATTATAATAACAAATATTTACCTTAAATCAAAAGGGCACCCTTGCCCCTCCTGGAGAAGGTCAAGAGGTGCAGCTGTCCCACCCCCTGCCCCCCCTCCCAGTTCCGGCGTCCCTGAGCGTGCGTCACTGGAGTACTGTGAGGTTCATGCCCGTTCCGATCCCCGCCAAAGGCTTAGCAATCTTACTGAATTGACCGTTTACACTACGCACGATTATTGGCACGGCACGGATAAAAATGGTATCTGTACCACTTTTACCCGTGCTGAGACTACCTAAATAGGTAGTCTCAGCACGGGTAAAAGTGGCATGGGTAACATTCTTATCCGTGCCGTGCCAAATATTGAGCGTAATGTAAACGGGCCTTAAATTGACCGTTTTTGTCTCTAATCGTTTTTAATGTCGTCAATGTCCATCTTTTAAAAATAGAATCCTTGTTGTCATGGAGAAAAGGTTGTTAATTGGCATTTAACGTTTAGTTGAACTAGTTTTAAAACGCATGATTTAATATAAGTGCCTACAAGTGGAACATATTGCCAATTGGCACTCATTCAAAAGTATGAATATAGAAAATGGCCTATTGCGTGTTAGAACTAACCTTGGTTGAACCACGATTATTTATTGTTGTGTGCATTGAAAATGGTAGGTTAATACTAGCTAGGTTGGACCTGTGGTTGGACATAAGTTTCCGGGAGCGGGTACTTATGTTTTAACGGTTCGCAATAATGTTGAGTCATTATTATTATTATTATTATTAACGAATATTTTAACAGGATAAGGAACTTCAACAAATATAAATGTTGTTATCACTGTCCGTCCTGTAGAACAATTAGCTAAATAGAAATAAAACAACGATACAATTGCAAATAAACTATACTATACATATTTATATTAATTATACTAATAACTAATATAAGATATACTAATATGTAATGTTAAGACATATCTAACGAGTTTGATGCACAAAGCCGACAAAGACTGGCCCAGGCCAGGTTGCAAATCTCAATATACCCCGTATTTGAGCAAAACAAGCTTTATCGAATATTCGTGCATGTGAACGTAGCAAAAAAGTGTAAACAATGCACGCCACGGGGGCAGTTTTTGAGAGTCGTATTTATGATAAGTATTATTATATTGAGCTAGAATATCGTGACATGAAAATGTAGGTTCTGCATTTTGCTTGTATTTTTATGCCTTTATGGCGTATATACAGTATATACCCATGCAGTGTAATGCCACTGGCACTGGTATGGACTATGGTGCATCACGACGTATGCCGTATGGTCTATAAAAGTTGTTACTGCATGGTAATCTTTTCAACACGGAAATTATAAAATAAAGTTTAATTAAGAATTTTACAAAGACGTATTTCGAATACCTTCCGTGAGAAAATTTTGAACTATAATTATAAACTTAAGAAACCTTTCCTCTGACTGCAGTGCATTCTTTAAAGTTAAAAGCGCTCGTTAGATCCCAACACATTCATAACCTTCTTTATATATATTAATATTAGTCTGGGTTGAAAATTTCAACAGAGACTGCATTTGAGCAAAACACTCTCGAAAGTCTCACTTATATTTATGGTTATCATTTTATGCAGGTATAATATCGTACATGCAAATGTAGGAAAACCTTCCATTTATAGCGGATTGAAACTCGTTAGAATTATATTACCCTGCATGTTTAGGCGACTAAACGTCACTCGTGGCAAAGCTATAGAACTCCTCCGTGTTCCGTGATCCTTGATGATTGATATTTGATCAGATAAGAATGATTATAATCACCTTACAACATTGAGCTGTGGCTAAACATGAAACGTATGTCTCTAAATTAAAACACTGAGGACGTTCAGCCGATACGAAACTCTCAGAAATTCTGTATTATGTAATTCCTATGTATTTTCAGGTAAATAATTTCGTTCAATATATTGTATTTTTAATTATTTTACATTTGCTAGCAACACTTAGTACGTATTTTGTATTCTTATAGTTATATTAGTATTTCTTTTGTCTAATTTACATAGCCATAGGATAAGACGAAGCTTAGTTTCACAATTATTTTTATGCATACTGCAGTGCAAAATGTTATTGTGATTTTTATATTTTTATGATTGATATGTCTTGGTGTAATTTCGTCCGAGAACTGTACAACAGAAAGGAGATGTCGCAGATTGTTTCCGGAAATTGATTCATACATTTAGTACCGCCTATATATTTACATAAGTACATGAAATGAATTGTTTCCTTTTCTACGGAACTGTACAATCATGTTAGTTAACTCTACATGAGCTCTTCAACTGGCCAATATCACTGCATCTAAGAACCTGATTCAATTTAGTTTTTACCAAGATCATTTAAATTGCTTTTGATTTCGTGGAATGTACCTCGTCAGTATCTTACGACTTGTTCGTGTTTTAATGCATGTTCGATTCCGAGCGTGGGTATATCGATATGTAAAACCAGTGGTAAAACCCATTGTTCATTAACTTGTAAGGTGTGTTTTCCAGTGATAACTGGATGATATTCATATTAGCCTTGACTTAGGCGGCCAGCCTATGAACAAGGGCAACCCGGTATTATAACCAAATTGATTATTATGACTTCGGCTATCTTGCATGAACCTGATTCTCGTAACAACTTTTCTACACTTGTCTTGTGTAAGGCTTGTACCCTTATAGGGGTGTATTGGGGGGGGAGGGGGGGGGGGGCTCAGCCCCCCTTGTTAAAATTATATGTCAAGTTGGAGGGGCTCAGCCCCCCTTTATAATTCTTAGAGATTGCATAATGTCAATGTTTGTAACTGTTCATTTTAAATGATTTAATCTGGCATGCACTTCTAACAAGTATATGATTTCATATAGCCCTTTTTCGATCATTCCTATACCTGTTAATGCAAGCCATTAGGTGCCTATAACATGAAGTAGTTCCATACCTTGTCTCGTTATATAGTTTAAATTATGTCCAGACAATTTTTACTTAATTAACTTTTTGTATTTGAGTTTTATATTATAGACTTGAAGTGTTTAATGTTACAGTTTATTAAAGTTTTGTATTAGAGTTTTAAAAATCGGCCGTTCTGACAAAGTTCCACTTTCTTTTAACTTTAACATTGATTTTTCGCCCTGCTGGTAATGACTAATGTATATCAGAGAGCCCCCCTTGTTAAAATTTTGGCAATACACCTCTGCCTTATATTAGCCATTATATTTTTAAATAAGAGCTGCTATTTGCAGCTGGGTTAGCTTGGATCTGATTAATCTCGACTTATATTGTTTTCAGCATCATTCGAGCTGACAATATAGTTTGCAAATCCCGTATCCCGCTTCGTATATGTTTTTCTAGCATAACAACACATCGGTCACAAAGTTGTTACCCTGCATGCTATAGCAGGGTACAATGTTGTTTGTTAAGCTATAGATTTAAGGCAATGTGATTTGTCGGGATGATTTTATATTTGAAAATACGTGCTACAAGTCATCCGAGGTATAGCTACCATATATATACTTGTTTAACACCGCGCGGCCTCCGCTATAAGATTGTGGAATGGAGAAGATAAACATGCATAATACAACCAGTGCTGTATATGTTGCTTTAATGAAGAATGGGTAAATAATGAAGCAATTTGGCTGATTGTATATATGCCGCTTTCGCCTATCAAATACTCATGCCAATATCGTCTATAAGCTGAGTGAAATTCGTTTGCAGGTGTATGTACCACAGAATACCATGCACGGTACCACAGAATACCAGTCTTATTTATTGATCTTATAAAATTTGGAGGAAACATACTGTATACTTTATTTTTGGCAATATACATTAATTTTAGTTTTAATTGACATATAAAAACAAAAAATGAATATTTTCATAAAAATTCTTTAAAATATTCAGGATTAACAAAAAATAACATTGTATGTTTTTGATACTTTTTTCCCGCATAATGCCTGTAAAATTCGAAAGTTTACAAACCAGTATAATTTATGTTGATCACTACTTTTTCTATGCAACACAACATTATTACTATACAGGAATCACACCGAGGAATAAATTTTACCATTGAAAAACTGAATTTTTCAAAATTATTGATAAACCTTTTATACTTTGGTTACACCACTGGTATGCTGTAATGATTTTAGTGTTTACCTTTCACTAAATTAAGTTAGCAATATCAGTACAGTATTATCACACAACATGACACACCAAATCCTGGTACAATTTGATAAACTGTTGCTTATTTATCTCTGCACTGGTATTCTGTGGTACAAGTCTATGAAATCTAGCCCCAAAAAACCCCAGGAAGAAAAAATATATCGATAAACTATACTAAAAAATATTAAGAAGCCACATTATATATATTTGACAAAAGATATGGAACATGTAAATTTTTGCGGTATTCTGTGGTACATACACCTGTATAAGACATGTTCGCCAAAACGATTTGCATTTTTATGCCTGCATGTTGATGCATGTTCCCTCCTTATCTAACAGTATTGATTTGTGTCTTTTTATAATTGTTATTATTCGAAATAGTTTGCAAGCAACCTTTATACTTCAATACAAAAACATGATAATACAACACATAATATGCACATAAAAATTATATCTACATGACATATGTATAATATAAATAATTTTAATAGCCGTGTCCAAGAAAGACAGCTGATCTGTTTAGTAACTGGATTTATCGTCACACCACAATATTATATCGCGATATCTAATCGCATGGCTCATATTCTACATGGATTCATGCATGCAGGTCTCGTAGTTTAGATCTGGGATATTTCGTTTTTGTTTGCCGGAGACCAAGAACGTAATCTTGTAGGGATATATGTACTGTATAGGTGGGAATATGTACCTCATTCTTACTCAAGGCCTGCAAGAGGATTAACCCACCCGGTTTTTTCAACAATAAAACGTACAAGCGAGAATTTAGAGTTGCATCAACTCTCGTCTCGTGTCCTGGTCAAACGACGATCAGATCATGAGAGTTCACAAGCGAGAATTTAGAGTTTCATCAACTCTCATGTCCTGGTCAAACGAGAACAAGAGTTGCATGAGAGTTGACTGGATATTTCCATGTGTACCGGTCTCATCAAAATTTGAATCAGCTCAAAGTTGATCAGAGTTAAAATTTTTAATTTTTGGGTCCATAGGCATAGCATGAGTCCATGATTGCAGTCAATGTTTTGCAGTCAATGCAGAATATTACTGTCGCCATGGAAACTGTCGTCATTGAAAATCGAGGTGTAGAAGCAGGTGTTTCAATCATTAACGGTCTTATATGGAGAACCTTCTCTATAAGTTACGGCTTTTCTAGTTAAGCTTTATTCTAAATACTGTATGAGACCCCATGAGACCATCAATGATTGAAATACTATAGACATGCAGTATAAATATCTTATACCGCTACTACAGAGTAAAGTAGCTATATACTGGCAACTGGCTAGTATAAACTAAATGAGGATTTCTTATCGTGATATTCTATTTCCACCTCACTTTCTGTAGGTGTATCAAAAAGGGCGTCTGAAAATATTGATTAAAAGTATGCTGGCGAATTTCGGTTAATAATGCCGTTAATAAGTTTTGTTATCAGTACATGTTTATAAATCTTTCATTATAATATATAGTGTATTTCTTATCGCGGATTTCACTCTATCGCGGATCTCACAAGTCTATGACTATTATCTGACAAATCTAGTAGTAGTATAATTCAGCCCATCAGTTTAACGATATAGTCGTGATTAAAGAAACCTTCGGCTTCCTGAAAAATGGTCAAATAAGTCTGCTTATGGCGTTATGCCCAACCGAGTGATATTGAAACACTATACATTGTCTGTAGAATCATGTTAACTTTGAAATTTGTAATTGTTTGAAAGGTATTTTATAAAACGTATACTTTTTAAATCCATACATTTTAATAGGGTGGTGGGCGAAAAGTATATATAAATAATAATTATCTATTTTAGGCTGTGATGCAATTTTAGATATGCTAAATGTTTGGCAAACAAGCGCGAACTGTTTCAATTTCCCAAGTTCATCATGCCAAAGTATGTCTCTTTTTTCTGAAATCATTACTTATACTTACGTGTAACGATGATAATTATATTCATTTTGAATACTGGAAAGCATCCCGCAAAGTGATGTTACTATATGACACCAGCTCACGTGTGTGATCATTCTAGATCAGTGTGTGCTAGCCACGGCATTTCTTAACTAATTGATGCAATACTCTGATTCGACTCGAGTACTTGACTATTATTTAATGACTATAACCTGCGCGCTCGTTTTCATCCGTCTGGATTTACTGTTCTCTAGCTGTTTTCGCTCTGTCAGTTGCCTGACTGCAGTAAGAGTGGCAGCGGAATCACCTTTTCACGACCGACTATTTCAGGTATAGGTGTATTTCAAGATATCTGGTAACTTAAAGAACGAGTGTCTGGCGGGAGTCAGATCATCTTCACTGCTATTATACATCACTCACTTTTTCTTACAAACGAGCAGTAAGCAAAGAACAACTTTCATAGTTCACTCAAGGAATAGTACTATAGTACTTTTTCACTCCTTCTTTTTAAGTGTTCCAGTATAGCGTGGTATAATCCTTCAGGATAATCGAGTCCCATTCTGGGGTCACTTTAGCAAAGAAATGGCTGTGGCCCTCCGCACTCCTATTGTACTTTCCACACTCATTTGGGGGGACTAAGCAAAATATTTTTTCCTTTATTGTTCACTGTTTAATTTGAGCATCCGCTGTCTACCGTATCAACTCTCAGGAGAATCTAGCCTGCGTTCTGTTGTGGAGTTTTCTTTCACCGCGCTCTAAACAAAATTCGCTCCCGCACAACAGAACGCCTGCCACGCAGGCTAAGGAGAATCAGGTGACTGTAAGAACTATAGTGGACCAGTTTTCTTCACTGCTATATTACATACTCTCCGTTCTAGGCAACGAGTGATGTGGAAATCTCAATTGGCATTGCGTAATGGAGCTTTAGAAACAAGCTTTTGTTTTTTACTTTATTGAAATTGTTGAGAGTTTTTTATGTTTGTGCTCAGACAACACCGTAACCTCTGCGTAACTGTGACCTACACGTATTGGGGTAGACACAATACTCAATAGAATTAAGAAATATACAGCGTTCCTCATTGTTTCGTGTTTACTTAAGTACATGCCCTGAATAACGCTGCGTATCAGTAGAACAGGAATATTTGAAGTGAAGACAGTCTCGCAGTATGATGTCTTTGGCTTTGCTATGATGCTTATAACTAGAACTGCAGGCGGTCGACCACAAGTCCAAAACATTTATACTCCTTATTTATTAAAATTCTCATTAACTTGACTCAAAACTCGTTTTATCTTGTAAGTTCGGTAGATTTCTTCAACAACGATTACCATTTGAAATTTCTTTCTTGATCACCAACGAGATCTTGGTATGTCTAAAATAGAGGAGTTTTAGTTGTACATATAAGGTTTGTTTTGTCTGTGTGATGGATAGAGTCATTACACGAGAGTCTCAGGTCAATACTGGCGTATCACAAATTGATGTCTGACTTACCGCTGCAAGTAGCGTTCTTTCGTAGATCTAGAGACAACTTGGACATAAATACATCCGTTTATTCATGGAACTTTCTCAAGGTTTCGTCTGACGTCGCATTTTTCATGAACTATGATTTATCATGTGCTTGCGGACTTCCTAGCGCGGATAGAACGTACAGTTAGAACTGCTGTCAGTTCAAAAACGCGGCAAGAAATTGGCTATATTTAAAATAAGTGAGTTTTTATGAGCTGTAGTACACCGCACAATCAACGATGCTTGCTTATCACTAAGAACAGCTGAGATGTGCATTATTGTGGAAATCTTGAGCGCAATTGACGCCGGTACGTTGAATGCACCATACTGTCACAATTAGCAGGTCACAGTGATCTAAATATTACAAACAAAAAAAACAACGCTGTGTTCAAATGCTCGATAGTGAGTTATAAAAAATATTACGATGATCGATTTTGTGGCCGAGTAATTTGTTGTGTCGGGTGCGTTGATCAATCAATAGCCATTAAAACACTGTAAAATCATCACATTGTCCTTTTAAACTGCTTGGCAGTTCAGGCGGCTCATATGCTAATATCGTGATAGTAAGATCATTTCCACTCTTATCCTAGGAGTTGAGTACACTATGTCGTAGTGGAGTATACTGACTGACATGCCCGTGAAGAAAGGTTTTATGTCGCCTCAAAATGTTTTTATCGAGAATATCATAAGAAAGTTCGATGGCTCGCGTGAGTACACTGTATTTTGTTTGTTCAAATATTAAATAACTCGGATATATGTAGTGTACCTTAATGTTTATCCACTATTTGTCTAGCTGAACGAAACTTCATATTGGGAAATGCTCAGCTGGTTGACATACCGATCGTGTATTCAAATGATGGATTTTGTACACTTACTGGATACAAACGAACAGAACTGTTACAAAATTCTTCAAATTGTGCTTTCTTGTGCGGGCAAGGAACAGACCCGGTTGCCGTACAGACAATCAGAGATGCCTTACGTGGAAGTGACGAAACGAAAGTACAAGTATTATACTACAAGAAAAACGGTAAGTTTCTTTGAAAATCATTTATTATGTCGTCCCTAACCGCAGCAGACGTTTCGCATTCTAATTTCAAATTTACGTAGCAATTTAAATAGTTCGAATCATTGACGGCTAACGGTAACGAGCGAACAGAAGCATGTTAATTTAAATCTCATGTCCCATTGTGACATTGCCGCTGTGTCGAAACAAACACAAATTGCGAAGCACAATGTCCATTGCACGACCTTATGAACGACAACGAAATGGAGTCAAGAGAATTTACCAATTATTTGCTTATACTTAGTCTTTTGGCGAAATAATGTTGCTATAGTTTGTCATTTATGCATGTCTGAGCAACATTGCCGATACGTTTCATGCATAAATATTAAATATTTGATAAAAATCTTTTAGCCTTGCATATCTCATTTACTATATCATTTATATATATAGATTGCGATTTTTCTAACATTGAGATGTTTGACTTTGAGTGTGACTGTAAGAAATGAAATATATAACTTTTACTGTTTTTAAGTATATAGCCGGTGTTGTACCGGTTTGTAGTAGTCCAAAAACTCATCTACATCTAAGGCCGCCAAGAAATACAGTCGTTTCCAACTCTTTTTATGATGCCGTTTTTGAGAACGTTAAAACTGCTCAAATGAGGTATTCAAAATAAACATGCCCTATCCTATACCTGCTTGTACATACATGTACACAGAGCAAAATGAAACATAAGCCGCGAAACATCGTTACAGCTCATTTTCCATTATATATATTCATAAATTAAGAAAGAGCATTTAATAAAGTCATGTTGAAACAGGTACTCGAAACAGTTGCCATTCATCATGACGAGTTTGCACGTGATGTTGTCAGTGGAGTAAATTAATCGCACACATGTTGACGTTGTCATGTTGAAAGTTTTTTGAAATTGCAATACCGCAAAAACGTTTTAATAACCGATAGAATGCATGATTTCATAGGCTGTCGTATACTCAGTTTATACATAGATGCAAGTATATTAAAAAGATATTGCCATGCATAGCATCTTATAAGTTATAGAATATAGTCTTTTCATCTCCGCATTGTCCCTATTATTGAGATCTTTTTGTGACAACTTAACTCTTGTTAAGGATCAGAGATATTAATTCCAATTCCAGAAACAAAAAATTCGTGTCAACTCAAGCGGGATTCCACGTTATGGTCCTTATCTTATATTCTCCAAATAACCCGCAGAAATAATAATTGTGACATTCGCCACTGACGACCTTCAGTTTCAAGTTCAAGTGATAACGTCGTTGCAAGTACGCTTCATTACTTTAGGCAATTTTATCGACTTAATATGTATGCCCGTTTTAGTTAACACATATATATTCTAGATTTTTCTCGGCATCTCGTATATAATAGTAGAAGGTCGCAACTGCTCTTAGCTAGGTCTAAAAAATGTATATAAATTCCGTTCGAGTATTCCATCTACTAACACCTTCGATATATATTCCAGCACTATTTCAGCCTTAAACTGAAATGACGGGTTGTATTGTTTATTGCTTATTCTTCACTCCAGCCCTATATTCGAGGCTATATTTAAGCGGTCTTTATATGTAGGAGGTCGACTAATACAAGAAATTTTGATTGGTAAAATGAAATAATTTTCCGTTATTGGCGTTGATCTCAGTTGATAATGATCATATTCTTGTGGTTTTCACTGCTCGCGGGACTACATGTGTAAACACTATTGAATAATTTATTTTCACTACAAATTGGTGAATATGCTATTAATTTGTATTCCGTTATAGTATTTTTTTACCGCAGAAAAGTGTTTTGGCAAACTGTAGTGGCTTTTATAGACACAATTTCAAACAGATACAAAGAAAGTGACTAATGATAATACTAAAGTGACTAATGATTGTTTTGATTGGGATTCGTAAATTGGTCTTATCTG
Organism: Trachythela sp. YZ-2020; assembly: GCA_016169945.1. NCBI lineage: Eukaryota > Metazoa > Cnidaria > Anthozoa > Malacalcyonacea > Clavulariidae > Trachythela > Trachythela sp. YZ-2020. Next base: position 7,407,043 of record JADLSH010000369.1, read on the forward strand.
TTTTTTTGTATACTCAGGAATTAGCCTTGCTCGTTTCTTTAACTTAAACCAATAATGCCCAAACTGACCGGCCTCACGAGTTGTTTGTGAAACTGTGACACCTGTGTATTGTTTCAACGGCGCACCACGGTCGCCATGGCCACCATATATGGATGGTTGGTCAGTCAGTCAGTCAATCAGTCCGTCATTAATTTGTGCACGTGCACCGTGTGATATTGCAATATTTGCGACTTTTCAGTCAGACTAGAGACGGATTATCCTTTAAGATTCAGCGTCCGTCTGACGGATTATCATGTTTATGTGTAAACACAAGACGAATATAGTTCCTCTTGACGGATGATCCGTCTGTTCGCCGCGTTTATACACAAAGAATTATCACAACAACTCCTTTTCGTATTGCCCAAGTTCATCCAGACGGTGAGACGGATCATCTGTTTCCAGTAAAAATCGGGCCAGTCACTAGGTTAAGGTTTCACCCTGTTGTATTCTCCCTTGTTGTACTCTTTTTTTTTAATTATTTTATCTATAAATAATTGGTACAACTTAAATAAAAAAATAAAGTATATCGTAGCCTGCGTAGCTGGCGGTGTTAAGGGGTTTGGGTTTGAGGCGCGGCCAGGGAAAAACCCTACGCATGCAGACTAGGGATATCGCACCCTCGTAAATTATCCTGCATACCTTATATTTTCCGGGAAATATGAGGGACGCCTCTGCGGAGGAGAGACGTTATGATCAACAAAGTTAATCTTCGTATTAAAATCTCGTTTGCACTTATGTCAATGAAGATGTACTAGCTGAGTGTATGTATATACATGTCCTTCCCAATTAAATTATGAAATGTTTGATTCATTACTTGATAACGTCCATCACATGCAAGGGTTAATTAAAACAATATTTTGAATGATGATTGAATTTTGAGGCTATATATTAATATTGCCAGGAAATGAAGATGCCTAAATCCCTATATAAAACTTATCTTTAAGTGAAGCAAATACTTGAAGACTAGCTTTGTTATGCAATACAATGTTCCACTTTCTTTAAAATATACTATGTGCATTGACTCAAACGCGTGGTGCCAGTGTAGTTAGAGTCTAACGTAGATTCCGCGGTGGAGTAGGATACAACTACCTGAAAAATACAATAAGAACTTCGACGTTTCGAGCACTAACTACCAGATGAAGGGCCTTCGCTCGAAACGTCGAAGTTCTTATTGTATTTTTCAGGTAGTTTTATCTTACTCCACCGCCGAATCTATGTGCATTGACAGCTGTTTTATCTATTTAGTGTGGACTAGTATTATTTTAAGGCGATCAGTATTGTAAATGGTATTTTTGGTTTGAAACACTAATATATTATGTTTATACTATTTGGTAATTAACAATACAACTATAGAAATTGCTGTGCTTTAACTAGTCTACAAAATGAAGGCTACGTGCCTTGATGATCCAACTGTTCAACCAAGCAGGATTTTGCCAATTAGCATTTTACACATTTCGGGGCCTTTCATGGTTTTCACTTAGCCTTTCGGGATCGCCTTAAATTGTGCGCATGCACAGTGGTGCTCCTTGGTTTGGCAGACTTGGTTTGGCAGTGCTCCTTGGTTTGGCAGACTTGGTTTTGCAGTGCTCCTTGGTTTGGCAGACTTGGTTTGGCAGTGCTCCTTGGTTTGGCAGTGCTCCTTGGTTTGGCAGTGCTCCTTGGTTTGGCAGTGCTCCTTGGTTTGGCAGTGCTCCTTGGTTTGGCAGTGCTCCTTGGTTTGGCAGTGCTCCTTGGTTTGGCAGTGCTCCTTGGTTTGGCAGTGCTCCTTGGTTTGGCAGTGCTCCTTGGTTTGGCAGTGCTCCTTGGTTTGGCAGTGCTCCTTGGTTTGGCAATGCTCCTTGGTTTGGCAGTGCTCCTTGGTTTGGCAGTGCTCTTTGGTTTGGCAGTGCTCCTTGGTTTGGCAGTGCTCCTTGGTTTGGCAGTGCTCCTTGGTTTGGCAGTGCTCCTTGGTTTGGCAGTGCTCCTTGGTTTGGCAATGCTCCTTGGTTTGGCAGTGCTCCTTGGTTTGGCAGACTTGGTTTGGCAGTGCTCCTTGGTTTGGCAGTGCTCCTTGGTTTGGCAGTGCTCCTTGGTTTGGCAGTGCTCCTTGGTTTGGCAGTGCTCCTTGGTTTGGCAGTGCTCCTTGGTTTGGCAGTGCTCCTTGGTTTGGCAGTGCTCCTTGGTTTGGCAATGCTCCTTGGTTTGGCAGTGCTCCTTGGTTTGGCAGTGCTCCTTGGTTTGGCAGTGCTCCTTGGTTTGGCAGTGCTCCTTGGTTTGGCAGTGCTCCTTGGTTTGGCAGTGCTCCTTGGTTTGGCAGTGCTCCTTGGTTTGGCAGTGCTCCTTGGTTTGGCAGTGCTCCTTGGTTTGGCAGTGCTCCTTGGTTTGGCAATGCTCCTTGGTTTGGCAGTGCTCCTTGGTTTGGCAGCGCTCCTTGGTTTGGCAGTGCTCCTTGGTTTGGCAGTGCTCCTTGGTTTGGCAGTGCTCCTTGGTTTGGCAGTGCTCCTTGGTTTGGCAGACTTGGTTTGGCAGTGCTCCTTGGTTTGGCAGTGCTCCTTGGTTTTGCAGTGCTCCTTGGTTTGGCAGACTTGGTTTGGCAGTGCTCCTTGGTTTGGCAGTGCTCCTTGGTTTGGCAGACTTGGTTTGGCAGTGCTCCTTGGTTTGGCAGTGCTCCTTGGTTTGGCAGTGCTCCTTGGTTTGGCAGTGCTCCTTGGTTTGGCAGTGCTCCTTGGTTTGGCAGTGCTCCTTGGTTTGGCAGTGCTCCTTGGTTTGGCAGTGCTCCTTGGTTTGGCAGTGCTCCTTGGTTTGGCAGTGCTCCTTGGTTTGGCAGACTTGGTTTGGCAGTGCTCCTTGGTTTGGCAGACTTGGTTTGGCAGTGCTCCTTGGTTTGGCAGACTTGGTTTGGCAGTGCTCCTTGGTTAGGCAGACTTGGTTTGGCAGTGCTCCTTGGTTTGGCAGTGCTCCTTGGTTTGGCAGTGCTCCTTGGTTTGGCAGACTTGGTTTGGCAGTGCTCCTTGGTTTGGCAGTGCTCCTTGGTTTGGCAGTGCTCCTTGGTTTGGCAGTGCTCCTTGGTTTGGCAGTGCTCCTTGGTTTGGCAGTGCTCCTTGGTTTGGCAGTGCTCCTTGGTTTGGCAGTGCTCCTTGGTTTGGCAATGCTCCTTGGTTTGGCAGTGCTCCTTGGTTTGGCAGTGCTCCTTGGTTTGGCAGTGCTCCTTGGTTTGGCAGTGCTCCTTGGTTTGGCAATGCTCCTTGGTTTGGCAGTGCTCCTTGGTTTGGCAGTGCTCCTTGGTTTGGCAGTGCTCCTTGGTTTGGCAGTGCTCCTTGGTTTGGCAGTGCTCCTTGGTTTGGCAGTGCTCCTTGGTTTGGCAGTGCTCCTTGGTTTGGCAGTGCTCCTTGGTTTGGCAGACTTGGTTTGGCAGTGCTCCTTGGTTTTGCAGTGCTCCTTGGTTTGGCAGACTTGGTTTGGCAGTGCTCCTTGGTTTGGCAGACTTGGTTTGGCAGTGCTCCTTGGTTTGGCAGTGCTCCTTGGTTTGGCAGTGCTCCTTGGTTTGGCAGTGCTCCTTGGTTTGGCAGTGCTCCTTGGTTTGGCAGTGCTCCTTGGTTTGGCAGTGCTCCTTGGTTTGGCAGTGCTCCTTGGTTTGGCAGTGCTCCTTGGTTTGGCAGTGCTCCTTGGTTTGGCAGTGCTCCTTGGTTTGGCAATGCTCCTTGGTTTGGCAGTGCTCCTTGGTTTGGCAGCGCTCCTTGGTTTGGCAGTGCTCCTTGGTTTGGCAGTGCTCCTTGGTTTGGCAGTGCTCCTTGGTTTGGCAGTGCTCCTTGGTTTGGCAGACTTGGTTTGGCAGTGCTCCTTGGTTTGGCAGTGCTCCTGGTTTTGCAGTGCTCCTTGGTTTGGCAGACTTGGTTTGGCAGTGCTCCTTGGTTTGGCAGTGCTCCTTGGTTTGGCAGACTTGGTTTGGCAGTGCTCCTTGGTTTGGCAGTGCTCCTTGGTTTGGCAGTGCTCCTTGGTTTGGCAGTGCTCCTTGGTTTGGCAGTGCTCCTTGGTTTGGCAGTGCTCCTTGGTTTGGCAGTGCTCCTTGGTTTGGCAGTGCTCCTTGGTTTGGCAGTGCTCCTTGGTTTGGCAGACTTGGTTTGGCAGTGCTCCTTGGTTTGGCAGTGCTCCTTGGTTTTGCAGTGCTCCTTGGTTTGGCAGACTTGGTTTGGCAGTGCTCCTTGGTTTGGCAGTGCTCCTTGGTTTGGCAGACTTGGTTTGGCAGTGCTCCTTGGTTTGGCAGTGCTCCTTGGTTTGGCAGTGCTCCTTGGTTTGGCAGTGCTCCTTGGTTTGGCAGTGCTCCTTGGTTTGGCAGTGCTCCTTGGTTTGGCAGTGCTCCTTGGTTTGGCAGTGCTCCTTGGTTTGGCAGTGCTCCTTGGTTTGGCAGTGCTCCTTGGTTTGGCAGACTTGGTTTGGCAGTGCTCCTTGGTTTTGCAGTGCTCCTTGGTTTGGCAGACTTGGTTTGGCAGTGCTCCTTGGTTTGGCAGACTTGGTTTGGCAGTGCTCCTTGGTTAGGCAGACTTGGTTTGGCAGTGCTCCTTGGTTTGGCAGTGCTCCTTGGTTTGGCAGTGCTCCTTGGTTTGGCAGACTTGGTTTGGCAGACTTGGTTTGGCAGTGCTCCTTGGTTTGGCAGTGCTCCTTGGTTTGGCAGTGCTCCTTGGTTTGGCAGTGCTCCTTGGTTTGGCAGTGCTCCTTGGTTTGGCAGTGCTCCTTGGTTTGGCAGTGCTCCTTGGTTTGGCAATGCTCCTTGGTTTGGCAGTGCTCCTTGGTTTGGCAGTGCTCCTTGGTTTGGCAGTGCTCCTTGGTTTGGCAGTGCTCCTTGGTTTGGCAATGCTCCTTGGTTTGGCAGTGCTCCTTGGTTTGGCAGTGCTCCTTGGTTTGGCAGTGCTCCTTGGTTTGGCAGTGCTCCTTGGTTTGGCAGTGCTCCTTGGTTTGGCAGTGCTCCTTGGTTTGGCAGTGCTCCTTGGTTTGGCAGTGCTCCTTGGTTTGGCAGACTTGGTTTGGCAGTGCTCCTTGGTTTTGCAGTGCTCCTTGGTTTGGCAGACTTGGTTTGGCAGTGCTCCTTGGTTTGGCAGACTTGGTTTGGCAGTGCTCCTTGGTTTGGCAGTGCTCCTTGGTTTGGCAGTGCTCCTTGGTTTGGCAGTGCTCCTTGGTTTGGCAGTGCTCCTTGGTTTGGCAGTGCTCCTTGGTTTGGCAGTGCTCCTTGGTTTGGCAGTGCTCCTTGGTTTGGCAGTGCTCCTTGGTTTGGCAGTGCTCCTTGGTTTGGCAATGCTCCTTGGTTTGGCAGTGCTCCTTGGTTTGGCAGCGCTCCTTGGTTTGGCAGTGCTCCTTGGTTTGGCAGTGCTCCTTGGTTTGGCAGTGCTCCTTGGTTTGGCAGTGCTCCTTGGTTTGGCAGACTTGGTTTGGCAGTGCTCCTTGGTTTGGCAGTGCTCCTGGTTTTGCAGTGCTCCTTGGTTTGGCAGACTTGGTTTGGCAGTGCTCCTTGGTTTGGCAGTGCTCCTTGGTTTGGCAGACTTGGTTTGGCAGTGCTCCTTGGTTTGGCAGTGCTCCTTGGTTTGGCAGTGCTCCTTGGTTTGGCAGTGCTCCTTGGTTTGGCAGTGCTCCTTGGTTTGGCAGTGCTCCTTGGTTTGGCAGTGCTCCTTGGTTTGGCAGACTTGGTTTGGCAGTGCTCCTTGGTTTTGCAGTGCTCCTTGGTTTGGCAGACTTGGTTTGGCAGTGCTCCTTGGTTTGGCAGACTTGGTTTGGCAGTGCTCCTTGGTTAGGCAGACTTGGTTTGGCAGTGCTCCTTGGTTTGGCAGTGCTCCTTGGTTTGGCAGTGCTCCTTGGTTTGGCAGTGCTCCTTGGTTTGGCAGTGCTCCTTGGTTTGGCAGTGCTCCTTGGTTTGGCAGTGCTCCTTGGTTTGGCAGTGCTCCTTGGTTTGGCAGTGCTCCTTGGTTTGGCAGTGCTCCTTGGTTTGGCAATGCTCCTTGGTTTGGCAGTGCTCCTTGGTTTGGCAGCGCTCCTTGGTTTGGCAGTGCTCCTTGGTTTGGCAGTGCTCCTTGGTTTGGCAGTGCTCCTTGGTTTGGCAGTGCTCCTTGGTTTGGCAGACTTGGTTTGGCAGTGCTCCTTGGTTTGGCAGTGCTCCTTGGTTTTGCAGTGCTCCTTGGTTTGGCAGACTTGGTTTGGCAGTGCTCCTTGGTTTGGCAGTGCTCCTTGGTTTGGCAGACTTGGTTTGGCAGTGCTCCTTGGTTTGGCAGACTTGGTTTGGCAGTGTTCCTTGGTTTGGCAGTGCTCCTTGGTTTGGCAGTGCTCCTTGGTTTGGCAGTGCTCCTTGGTTTTGCAGTGCTCTTTGGTTTGGCAGACTTGGTTTGGCAGTGCTCCTTGGTTTGGCAGACCGGCTCTTTTCAGTGTGGAAAGAGCTGATGACACCAATTCACTGCCAGCTGTATATAGCACCTAGCAGCAATCGAGAAAATTCGTTGTTCTAGCAGTATCAGAAGTTTAAAATTATTTTCTATATTTCTGAGGACTGTATTCGAGAAATTTCTACAAAGTGCATTTCACCCAATATTTCACCCAATAGAAGAAAGAGTCTGAAAATGAGATTGACCGAGAGTTATAGGTCCAGATCCTGGGTTCTAGTAGCACCTGGTGATTACAGATCAGCTGTCTTCATTGCAGTAATCACAGTTGCTGATATTTATGTTAACGCTTTCAACAAACTCACATTTGTAAAATGGCCCATGTTGTTCCATCCATGATACAGGAAATATCTCGACAAAATCTTAAAATATATTATTCTTAAGATCTGGAAACTAAAATCACATGCAAAAGCAAAAATTGGTGGTGTTAAAACCGATAAATCTTTCCATACCTTTTCTATATTCTCAGAAGAATATGAATATAAAAAGATCATATCTGCATGTGATGATGATTGTGATATGCAATGGTAATTGTTCATTATCAGGAATAAGTCGTTTTAAACAAAGGCTTAATGCTATATTTGAAGATAATCTGCATGCTTTTGTTTAGGAAAGGGAAAAGACAAAAGAATTATAAATACTTATTTTAAAATAATTTATGTAATTGGGAGAAGTGTGATACCAATTGAAAAGCATCTCTTTCAGCATATCGTATATAATTCATTAAAGACTGATTGTCTGATGTTATTCATGCATGAGACACGTGATCCATTGGGACGAACTTGGACAAGAATAGATATAGTTCTCTAATAATTCGTACGTATGAAAACGCGGCAAAGAGACGGATCACCTTATACACTTCAGATGAACTTGCAGCGTCTTCCATATTTCTGATATTTGTATTTGAGGCAAGGTTGAAGTACACTTACAGTTTAGAGCGTGAAGGCTACAGGTGTGCGAATCCGAACCGATCCGATCGGATTCGGACAAAAATTCACGCGCTCGGATCGGATTTTGTTGCTTTTCTGTCGCATCGGATTTTGTTGGTTTTTGTCAGATCAGATCGGATTTATTTTTTCCTCGCATTGGGTAACATTGGGTCAGATTTTGTCATTAAAAATCATTGCAAACAATTAATTAAGGTATTGCTATATTCCACAACTGTCAATGAGGCTTCTCACTTTTCAGTGTTTTCACTGTTCTCCAATTTATTTGTCTTGGTTATAATATTAAAGTTAAGGAAGTTATAAAATATAAAGTATACAACTTATCAGTGTTCGGATCGGATTAAGACTTTTTAGCATCGGATTTAATATATTTTTTTCGGATTGGATCGGACCGGTGTTCGGATTGGATCGATAACTTAGACCAACCTCCGGATTCAAATAAGCCAATCCGATCCGACGCACACCTCTAGTGAAGGCGTTCTATCAGCAAAATAATAAATGTACAAGGCGGATGAATCGTGTCTATTGCAGTATAAATCGGATCAATCTTCATTACAGTGGCAGTCAAGTCCGTTCTGCTTTATATGTATGATTTGTTCAAACTGTGTGGTTCGAACTATGTTGTAAAGTGCTGTAGCTGGAGTCTCAGATAGCTTCAGAATCTCAGAGAATAGTTAATGAAAGCAAATGCGTATGGCAAATATAGTAATACTTATATAGCTATTTTCAGTGGGCTCCACTGGCAAAACGGCGTCGTTTAAATAGAACAATGGAAGTGTAAATTTAAAAGTATATACATTTTTAGTTAATATTTTCTAACCATCTATTCATCAAAACGATTCTTTGGAAACCTTCAGGTGGTGTTTCTTGTCAGCGTGGAGAAGACATTGAACCCCAAAGTTTAAAGATGCCTAGGAAACGTTTGAACTCTATTTTTTAAAATTCCAGGTACGGCATTTCTGTGTTCCGTGTTGATAGCTCCGATCAAGAATGAATGTGGTTCAATTATTATGTATATTGTTAACCTGGAAGATGTCACAAGTTCTCCTGATCTTGTGGATGTCAATTTGGGTGAGTATTTCTCATATTATTTCAAACTAAACATAATTTTCAGGACTTTTCACTGTTGGCGCAACCAGTCCTATTTTCTTTATGTGTATTTATCTCCTACTCATATTTTGTCCCAATATATATTACCTCGTATTCTTGCGTGTATTCAGGGGCGTAGCTAGACGGGGGTGTGAGGGGGTGGAACACCCCTCCATTCATCACGGACTCGGCAAATGTTAAATGACTTGGCAAAAGGTTAAATGGCCAAAATGGCAATTTTTGTCAGCTTGCGTTGTTAATAATTATAATTTAATCTGCATTTATTAATAACAATTCGGCAAGACTTGTACCCAAGCCTTTAACTCGGTACACGACAATCAACAGAACAACCGGAAACTTGGGATCCTACACGAGTTATGTAATGACTGCGCTATTGATCACGAAATGAGTTATTTGAAGGTAGGCCTATTATTATATTTATTTAAGTTTGCGGAATTGTGGTGCCACTTAGCGGTCGGTGTATGCGCCGTACGAGCGTGCGACCCATGCCGTGTATTAACTCATTATCATCCCAGCCTAAGAAAATCGATGTCACAACCTCGATAATTTTGGATGGTCATATCTCACATTCAGTACTAGCTATGTAGCTATCTAGATAGGAATACCACTGTTGGATTCAGCGTAAAAAACTCTACTTACAGACCCCAAAGTGATTTCTATGTAATAATATTTTAGCGCTTTATAGCGTTTGAAAAACAGGCAAAATTGTAATTTCGATAATCTCTTAAAATTTTCAAAATTTCTTTATGTCAATTCGAAATTCAAAGACAAAGTGTTTACTGTTAAGCCTTCAAATGTGTGTTTCTTTATCACGATTATTAACTTAGCCTTCATGTATAGAGTTTGCAATTATAACATTTCACAGTTCACGTGTTGCTCGTGTTGTATGTTGTATCTTTTTGCACAATATCTAGTAACTCGGCAAAACTATTTTCAAAAGCACTTAATCACTCGACAAAATGTTACCCAGTTACAGAGGCCTAGCGACGCCCCTGCGTGTATTTGGAACTATTTTTTATGCTTATAGTGGTCCAATTATGTATGTGATATAATATTCTAACCATCAAAAATGCTCAAAACAAACAGTTTAATTAATGCACTGCCTGAATAATTATTAGGTAATACAGCTAAGGCTGACTCATAATTTGGAGATCAGGGTTAAAAAGGCTGCTTGTAGTTGGGTTATGATAGGGTTTCCTAAAGTCAGACACCAGAAAAGAAACTCTTAAAGCAAAGCATTGGAGAACTAAATACAACTGCACTCACATATATAGGCTTTTCGAGAATACTAAATGACTGTCCGAAATAGGCTGCGACCGAAATGTGGTGCTTGTTTTATTGTTATAGCATCGGAGGCTATAACAATTATAATAATTATGACTCAGTTAAAGATATAGTCAATATAACAATGTCATCTACATACAGAATCGTCTGATTGTTTAAGTCGTCATCTACCAAATATCTTTGTTTTGTCATGTGTTTCCATATCTAGGAGTTTATAGGAATAATACAAGATTTGTACATGAAACATTTTGTCCAAAATTTGGACATGGTACCATGGGGAGGGGGTGTTGGGGGTTGGGGAGGGGGGTGTTGGGGAGTGTGCTCGTGGGTTAACTTATGGTTGGGGGTGTAGATTCTTATGGTGATGTACCATTACGTTTCCACTACAGCTAACGCCAAAAGTTCTATAAAACATAAATATTTTGGTCGATCCTGTCTTCAGACGTTTGTTTGTGGATGCATGGACACATGGTGTGCAATTTGTGAAACTGAAGCGTGCCTTTATCTTTTGCAGTATTATCTCTCTAACAGGCGGCATTTTAAACCGTGTCAGATGTCATTTTCCTTCAAATAACTTGAATATTCTTTAAATTCTAAATCCGGTCGATTTATATAGATAGGTTTGATGATTTGTGGGTAGGTTTAATATCAAGTATAAGTGTGTTTTTATTGCGATCTAAAAGATAACTCTTGAACGCTTTCTCGAAGTCGACAAGCGATGGACACGTAACCGTAGATGGTTTTACTGGAGTAACTTTGCAACGGCAACCGCGGCAGATTTGCAACGGCAGAGGAACGAGTCCAGAAGTCCCTTGACTTGTTTGCACTTTTCTTTTCCTTATTGGTTTTGAGCATTGACATATATATATATGTCAATGCTCACTATACGAGATACTTTTCTTCAGTTTTTATATACGTATACGCACAGTACATTTGAAGTAGTAAAATCAACTCCAAAACGATAACAGAACAACTCTTTTGGATCAGGAATAACTCCGTAAAATAAATATAGTGCGGTCTCTAAGAACAACAGATGTTCCCTTCTTCATCATATCACCTAAATCACGCTGTCTGCAAGAGATATTACAGAAACAAACAGAAACACAAAAGAAACGACTTTCATTACCGCTGATAATTTTTGCAACGTACAATTTCCTAGACTTGTGATAATAATAAAGTAGAAACAACTGTGTTTGTATAAGCCGCCTTGTACCGTTATTTCATTATCCGAGTATGCAAATCATTTCCAGTTGTCTTTTTCTGTTGACTTTTCTCGTTTGAGTGTTAGATGAACATTTTAATATCTCTTTACGATAAGAACGCCGCGTGTTTTATAGTTTAAACGTTGCGAGGTTCAGATTATCAAATTCAAACATTTGGCACACAGGAATGAATGTTGTTGTCATGCACAAAGGACGTCCTATAGACAAGAGAGATAAAACTACGTAGATTTCTTCACAGATCAGGTTTGTAAACGCGAAAATGATTAATACTTGAAAAGTAAACATGAAGTCTAAAATATACTCGCTTCATAATCGCAGGTTTGAAAACAGTATATATACTGAGTAATGGATGAGTAAGGTAAGGGAATTGATAAAAAAACTCGTTCAGGTTAAATGCATGACCTTTCTTTGGCTTCATATTGTCTATAGGATAATACAGGATCAGACATATATTATATAGACATCTGTTCGTATAGATAGCTGGTTCCACTGCCTTAATCGCCAAAAAGCCGTTAGCTTTCAAATGTTCAGAAGACGACAGTGCACTTGTGTTGGGTTTATATACTTGCACTTCACTAACGATAAAGTTTGTTTAAATAATAAATGTAGTTAACTGTTAATGATGAAGTAACAATTTACCAACTGGTGCACACCATTTTAGTTTTATATAAATGTCGGGCTGCTCACCTGTAGGCTCATTTATTATTTTACCTTATTGTTATTAATTATTTACCATGCCTCTATACAATAACCCGCTATTTTGAATTGCGCGTTCATGCGCTGACGTTAATATTCCTCCAACTGTGTAACAGTCACTGATCTGAAAACTGGGATTGGATAGTGTATCTGCTATGCATAGATAAAGCCAATGCCGGCCATGTTGGTGTGACCACCAGGTCCACCACAAATCTACAGTGGTATTGGAGTTTCTAGTTACTGGTGGGAATCGACACATATTGTCTAGATATAAATCGGTGGCTTCTATTTAAATTTGCTAGTGAATAACTAATGAGGTCACCTAGCACCAATATGGCCGCTTCAACTTTCTGCATTATTTAGTGTTTATAATATCCTCAAACTCATTAAAGTGGTATAGAAGCTATATCTTTCCAGACATTTGTTTGATAGTAAAACCAATTTAAACACCCAATAATTCGCTCTGTAAAGAAGTGGACAGGTTTAGAAATCTCTTCTCATAAATATTTTGGCTTCACCATTGGCTCATTGAATTCGAAAGGAAGCTCTAATATTCAGATCAGTGATTACAGACCATCCTAGCTGTTTTTATTGCAATAAAATTTTACTTTAATCTTTAGTGTCCTTTGCACTCTCCTTTGAACATCGTAGTGAAACTGCACTCTATGTGCTGGCTGAAAAGGTTTCACTATAAGCATTATCGTGCAACAGATGGTGGTCAATCAGAAATGGTGGTTATCACGAGAAAATAATTTTTTCATTATATGTACTAGTCTTGTATTTGGAAACAAATGAATAGAAAGTGTTAACAATTCTGAAAAGTTGACCGCCATCTGCTGCGACGAAACGCCTACTGAAACCAAATTAGCCAATACATTCCAGAAAGGCAATTGTTATTGAAAATAGAGGATGTTCGTTTACACTCTATCCTTCAGCTTTCTATTATATGCAAGTATTCAGTACTTTCTCTTTTTTTCTTAACTATAGTCGATTCAGACATTCAGTCTGAGATACATACTACTTAATACTACATAGCCGACTGAAAGGTAATACGATGAAAAACACAGGAAAATTTTAGCGGAAAATTGGTTTGGTCTTATCAAATCTTTGTCAATCGTTGTTGATATCATTGCCGCACTGCCGACATAAACTGGATCTCTAATGAGTCTACCGTGTACAGAGTATCGTCTAGTAGAGACATTTTGTAAGCGTATCTTCACATACTTTGTTAATGTTTGTACTTTGTATAAAACACGATATTTTGCATCGAAGACATGAATTTGACCCTGTAGTTCATCAGAATATTTTCGCTATTGGCCTATTGTTGATGCTAAAACAACAAAATGCTTGTCATCAAATGCTTGCGATTTTAATTAGAAACACATACGAGTTTAGAAGTGGATCTGTTATGTTGTATATGTAGCACCAGAATGATTTCTTACTTGTTATGTTATGTTAACGTCCTTAGGCAGAGCTGTGGTCAACTGTGCAACAACAGGCCTGAGTTAGGAAATCTATTGTGTTAATTTGGATGGACTTTGTAAGTCATTTAGTAAGAGTTTGCGCGACTTTCATCATCTTTCATTAATTTTAAAGTGCAATAAGTATATTCTAGAGATAGACGCGCTGTTATTACTTTTTGTGAATTGTATTGTCGTGAAAGCCGGGTGGCAAAAATGTTCAAGTTCATGTATTGTCGAACTGCCGCATATGGAATTAATGATAACATTTTAATTAAAATACATTTGTGTAGTCGTTTATTGAGGTACAGAAGAATAACTAAGATTTTGAATAAGCCGGGAATCGACTGAGTTGTTCTGTACTGCTGTTCTTTCAGCAAGCGTGTGCTTTCTGGATCGTGCAGTGATTCTAGCCAATGGTGTGACGTATAGACTTTTGTCATTGCTTCCGAGACATTGATTTGATGGATTAAGTTTTAAGGTCAATTATTTTCTTGCAAGACAAGTTGAACATTAGATAGAAATTCAAGATTGGATACATGTGAAGAAAGCTGGTAATGGCTTCGTTTAGGCCAAAGTAACGTACCATTCATCTTTGTTGCTTGTTTAAGGAGCGCATGAATGGTATTATGTGAAAGTAGGGATTAATACACTGACTTTGTAAAGTATTCGCTGTTTCCAGACATTCCTGTCACCTACAATGAGATGTTGGCCTTCTTCCTTTAAAATGTATATTTGATTTACTAGTATTGTATGTCGAGAAAACCTACTTTTACTTAATAGTTATAAACGTACTTTTCTTATCGTATAGCTCAGAAAGTGAATCCCTGGCACGTAATTCGACGTAGGCTATCAAAAGGAACGTTGAAATTTACACCGAGTGAGAATGGAATGTCTGAGACAGACTCGAAGGATATTGAACTCAAGGAATCACTTCTTCAGTCTGATTCCATTCTAAAGAAAATAAATAACGATGTTCTTTCGATTGATGATAATCATCTTGGTGTTCGTAAAAACTCCATCGAACAAGAAGCATTAATGTTTAATTATAATCGACGTCGAGCCACATCTTGTGTTGAAATATCACCAAGAATGGTGGAGGAATTGCGGAAGGAAAATAAGTCGCAGGAAAAAGCTGATTCATTGGATAACTTCTTGAGTAAACTCACTGCTAAAAATCACGTTACTCGTGACTCTACAGCTTTAAACGCGAAGCAAAAACAACCATCCATGACAAGTTTGCACAGTATTACAAAACTGACTGTTAACTCTAAGATGCAATCATCAGTGGATCTTAAGCCAAAGAAAACGGAGAAATTTGCGCAGGTATGACATGAATTGCATCCATTGTAGTGTAAGTCCCTATTCAAGCATTCAAGCAGACCCGTGGGGAGTATTACTCGAGAAATCCGAAAATCGCGCCCAATTTATAACTAAAATATTCCAAAAATACTTACGATTGAAGAAAAATCGTTATAGAAATTCCCAAACTTCTTTCAAAATCATAAAAATTCCCTTCATTTACTCCTTTAAATTCAAATTTCATGGCAAAAATATCGCTCTATAGAAGTCCGAAAAATCCAAAAATTTCAAGAAATATTGGTTAAAATCCAAGAATAATATCTCGCACTTTTTCGGAGTACTACACCCGTGGCATGTAGGGACATACTCCTCCAGAAAATATTGAAATGTAATGTATCGAAAATGAAACTCTCTAGTAATCTGAGATCCACTCGACGGGTGATTTTTAAGAACTTTGATAGTTACAATAGGATAGTGCTGTCGCATGGTAAAAACCATGTTGGTACCTAGTTGGAGCGCCCAAACCGGTTATAATTCCATGACACGCAATCACGAATATTTCTCTTTGATCTTGACCCCAATCCCGACCCAATCCCTAACCCTATTTCGTGCGTGTCATGGAATTGTAACCCCCAAACCGGTGTACCGGTATTTTCACGCCCCTCGACGTGCTCCAAGTCTCTATTAAGTGCAATGTATTAGGATGACGGAGGGAAGATACACCCCTGCTCTGTTAGCGATGTCTGTTTTATTCGAGCCTATAAAGATTCCAGTTTTTATTTTTAGGTGTTATCTCTTGGAACTGATGTTCTACCTGAATATAAATTACAGTCCCCACCAATGCATCCATGGACAATACTCCATTACTCACCATTCAAAGCAATCTGGGATTGGTTGGTTTTAGCTTTAGTTACATATACTGCAGTGGTCACTCCTTATATGGCATCATTTGTCTTGGCAATGGATCAAGAGCGAGAGGAATTAGACAAACATTTTAGTAATGATACCAGCCCAACGAACAGTTATCCTTATTCTGATCCTCTTGCTATCGTGGATTATGTTGTTGATATTATGTTTGTTATTGATATATTCATTAACTTTCGTACCACATATGTTGATGGTAATAATGACGTCATCAGTAGTCCATGTCGTATAGCTGTACATTATATGAAGACATGGTTTATTATTGATATAGTGGCTGCTATCCCTTTTGAATTGTTGTTTATGATTGGAGACACAGAACAGGTAAGGACGATGTTGTTATTCGTTCAAAGGATTTTCAAAACATTTTCGTGTTTTCTGATTGGCTAGATGCTGCGAGAAATTCTTCATTGCGAACTTGTAGATACCAAAGTCCAAAGATAGGCAAAAATCAACCATTTCGTTCAGAAATCGTGACCGCATCGTTTGCATCTAAGGGTGAACAACCGCGCGTCTATTTTCACGTGAAACGTTCATGTTTGTCGATTTCAAGGTTTCCTTTAGTTTAGTTAATCAGCGCGAGGCCGTGAGGTGATAGCCTGCTCGCAGACGTTGTTAAAAACAAACGTCTGCTGAATCGAGCGCCAGAACGAGTTCTGCTATTTTTCCCTCAACCAATCAGAATTTACCTTCCAAATTCTGGAAAGTGACGTTTTGCGGTATATTGTTGATACGAAATAGCTCGCGAACCTTGCTCACAGCTTCGTTGAACTCCATATTGAATTTAAAATTATGCTAATTATGCTGAATATACCGCAAAACGTCACTTTCCAGAATTTGGAAGGTAAAGTATGATTGGTTGAGGGGAAAATAGCAGAACTCGTTCTGCCGCTCGGTTCAGCAGACGTTTGTTTTTAACAACGTCTGCGAGCAGGCTAGTGAGGTGACTGATCACATTAAAACCTATCAAATGGATATGTCAAACATGAGAGCTTCACATAAGCATAGGAAATGTCTTTATCTGCGACCTTTCATCCTTAGACGCAAACGACAGAAGATGGAAATAGATTGAAATGTACAGAGGACTTTGAGATACTTCAATAAGCGGCAGTTAAATTTATTGTGGCACTCAAATTATTTGAACTAGGGTAAGAGCAGTGGGTAATAGTTACCCGTGTAGGCTAGGTAAGAGTCTGTCTCTGTTTTCAATTAGATGGTGACAATAACGTTCACTGATTGGCTGATATTAATTTTGTCATGTGTCAAGTGTGATGTGTTGATTGTTAAATGGTTGTTGCGTGATACCGAAATTCCTGACGCTCTTAACCAGAGGTTTATTTTTCGTTTTCCCAAAGAAATGAAAATACAACGGAATAAACATTTTCATGAGACCTTTGAATAGAATGAGCTACAATTTTATCTATCATAAATACCTGTTGAATGTAAGCGTATTTGTTTCCTGCTTGAACTATTTATAGCCCAACATAGCGCAGTTTCTATGAAGCAAACGTTGTAGTTGATTTTGAGTACTTTGACTAGCCATGCATTTTACATCTTAATTTCAAATTCTATTCCAGACAACTACGTTGATCGGTTTACTGAAGACTGCTCGTTTACTGCGTTTGGTGCGAGTTGTGAGAAAGCTGGATTATTATTCTGAATATGGAGCGGCAGTCTTGTGTCTCCTTATGTTGGCTTTCGCTCTAATTGCTCATTGGTTAGCCTGTATTTGGTATGCTATTGGTAACATTGAACGACAAGATCCTACAGTACATGGCTGGCTAGATTCACTTGCAGAAGACACCAATCAGCCTTACAATAGTTCTCATCTTAATAGTGGACCTAGTCAGCAATCTAGATATGTCACCGCCTTGTATTTTACACTCAGTAGTTTGACAAGTGTTGGTTTTGGCAATGTTTCACCAAACACGAATGCTGAGAAAATATTCAGTATATGTGTTATGCTCATTGGATGTAAGTATTTTTATTAGGCAAACGGTAAACACCGGTCGGTCGGTCGGTCGGTCGGTCGGTCGGTCGGTCGGTCGGTCGGTCGGTCGGTCGGTCGGTCGGTCGGTCGGTCGGTCGGTCGGTCGGTCGGTCGGTCGGTTAGTCGGTTAGTCGGTTGGTTGGTCGGTTAGTGGTTCAGTCGGTCGGTCGATCATTGGTGGTTAGTTCGTTGGTTGGTGTACGTATCGCTCAATAGGTCAGTCTGTCGTGATTTTCTTAAACTGGAAATTGCCTTTCGTTTTAGCGTTGTTCTACGCCGCTGTATTTGGCAATGTTGCTGCTATAATCGCACGTCTTTACTCCAGTACAGCGCATTTTCATGAACAGATGCAGAAAGTGCGAGAATTTATTCGCTTTTATCAGCTGCCAAAACATCTCCGACACAGAATTGAAGATTACGCGCATCATCAATGGTCTTACACGAATGGTATTGATATGAACGAGGTGAGATTATGTCTCGGAAAACAAACAATTTGTATAGGTCATAGAGTGAAATTAAGAAAGAACCGTATACGATGGAGTTTTATACTTTCAAATTTGCACGAGTCCAGAGTTAAAATTGCAAGGTAAAACGCCATTCCTCAAGGCTCAACGTAGAGAACACTGGAAAGACTACAAAATGCAGAGTTGCTCTACGGCAGTATTAACCGTATGTGCTTCCTTCTCCGTCTTGTGAAAACCAGTCGTAAATCGTTAACTTTGTATCTATTTGTATTTAACCAGGGATGTCCAATTCAGCATATTGCTAGTTTAAATGGAGCCCTGGGGCCGGTTGTATAAAAATGTAGTTAAAGTTAACTATAGTTAGCCTTAACTACCGTAGTTAAATCCTTAACTATAATTAGTTAACTACAGGACTTAACTGCGTTGCACAAAACGTAGTTAGTCGGGTAGTTAACTAATCACACAGTTAACTGCGCGTGGGGTTCGCGTGGGGTGATTAAACATGAAATAACACAAAGTAAGCGCTGATTAGCAACCGCTGACAAGCATTTTGAAAACGACTGCGGACTCATATTTACCAAAAATGGCGGTATTTTGATTCAAAATATTGAAAAATATGCAAGAAAACAAGACATAAAGACCAATAAAGTCTACGAAAAAGGCGTATTTACCATGAAATCAAACTGCAGTTCTTTGGTAAAAACGACATTGTTTTTCTTTGTTATGGGTTGCCTCTCGTCATCGATAAATCTTCCTATGCAAAAAATATATTCCGTTTTCGTCGAAAAGACCAAAATTATAGCGTTTTAAAAGCTCACGAGTATCAGAAAAACCTTTCTAGGGAAGATGATGATTGAAAACCCTCGGTAAGCGTTGCTTTTAGTATTTTTTGACTGATTAAAGTTCATCACTCCTACAAAACGCCATATTTAACTACGCTTTGGGAAGTTAACTATGCCCTTGAGCATAGTTAACTTTAACTACTTTTTAACTGCAGTTAACGCTAACTAGGTTTTTATACAACCGACTTAACTACGTGGTTAAAGTTAACTACCATTTAACTAGAAAATGGGTAGTTAAAACGTAGTTAAGAGTTTTATACAACCGGCCCCAGGGAGCTATGGAAAGAGTTCTAAAATTTGCTGTTAAGAGAATGCTCATTCGTTTAAAGACATATGTTGTTCCTCCACGAGATAAATCACAAATTCCGTCTTATTGCTACATTTTGTTTATATAGGTGATGCGATGTCTACCAGATTGCCTGCAAGCAGATATCTGTGTCCACATGCATCGTCAGTTGATATCAGAAAAGAAAGTGTTTATGTCAGCAAGTCGTGGTTTTTTAAGAGAATTTTCATTGAGATTAAAGACGATTCACCTTCCTCCTGGTGACTATATTCTTTATAATGGCGATGAAGTCGCTACTTTATACTTTATATCTCGTGGCACTATTGAAATTGTGGACGATCGAGATTTCATTTTAGCCATTTTGGGTAAGTATTGAATACTTTTATTTTCTATATATCTGGAGTAGTGAAAGAGTATTCGGGCTAATGGTGTTGAATAACAAAATCGATCCTATGAAAAGTAATATTTTATCATTGACCCGGTTCATACTAGAATCGAATGATCTGTTTAGACGAAAATGGGCAAAGAAAAGATCTGATAATTCGTCTGTATATAAATGTAGCAAACTGACAGACATTAACTTGTTTGCGTAGTTAGTCTTGACGGATGATCCGTCCATGTGTATATAAATACGACATTCGACAAACTATCAGGAAAATATATACATCGCGCTATTCTAGCTAGTTCGTCTCATCATCGTCTTGTGTTTATACTAAGATGAATGATTCGTTCGTCAGACGGATGATGTTTTTTCACCGATTATCAGTCTCTAGTAAATATCGCTCGGGCCATTCCATTTTATCAGCATTAAAACCCGTATAGATACGACGACACCTGAGTATTTTGTCTCTCTCTAGGTCATGGAGACACATTTGGTGATGATTTTGGTCTAAACCCCGCGGCTCCGGTCAAGAAAGCCAGCGCTAATGTCCGAGCACTGACACATTGTGACCTCCATCAAATATCACGTGACGACTTACTCGAAATTCTTAGAAAGTATCCAAAGTTCTGGGAAATATTTAATCGAGAATTTGATGTGACGTACAATCTTTCATGCGAACATGAGAAGGTGAGATATTTATTTAAGTATTTGATTGAGGCATGCTTCAGATAAATATCCTACCTAGAATATATTTAACACCACGGTCAAATTTTTCTGATACTCTTCACGTTCGTGACTCTGTGAATTTGGTTCAGTGGAACTCAGTTGAGTTTTATTAGCCCAACTGTACGCAGAGCGTTATGCCCCGGTCAAACGAGGACGAGTTGCATGAGAGTTGACTGGATACCGCGCGCACCGGTGTCACAGCGGATTTGGTCCCCCCGGACCAACTCAGAAGTTTTTCCTAAGCTTTAACAGTTTGTAAAACACAACAAATTATACCAACCATCAAGCACCTAACAAAACTATACGTAGCAAAAAATAAAACTTAATGTTTTGTTTTTGTTCAGGCAAAATCCGATGGTGGAAGTAGAGCATCTTCTTTCTGTGGAAATCATGAAAATGAAGGACAAAAATGTCGTCATGTTGACATTCCTATAATTATTGAAACATCACCTGAAGGTCAAGCTAATATGCCATTCCCACGTGTACAGATCGAAGAACGCAGACCAAATAGCGGTCCAAACGTTGTGAACTGTGCATACAGTGAACGCAACTGTAGCTCCATGTGTGCTACAACAGAGAAAAATGATACCTTTGGAAGCAAAAGTGGCTTAGCAGTGGGACTAAAGAGAAGAAATATTACCAACACACCAGGAACCCCACCTGAATCATCTTGCTCATGTTCAGAACAATTAAAAGACATTTCTTTAAGATTGCAAAGACTTGAAGATAAAGTTGGCAGTGACCTTGAAGGAATTTATGAGATTCTAAAATCTTCGAGAGGATCAACGAGCGATAAAGACTTGCGAGATTCAGTTGTGTGAGTAACATCGTAAGGTAATCGTTTCCACATTTGTCCATGTATAACATCTACGTCAAGGCTGTTCAATATGAATTGTGGTAACATTTAATATACCAAATAGTTTTTGTTGTTATACGTCTCTGTGGTTTTGGAGCAATGCTGATTTGTGTAAAGGAAATGAACGTGTTTATAAAATCTAATGGCGACGAGATGTGAAATCCTGAATCGTGGATCATGCAATGTGTCAAATTATATCAGACTTCCCAAGTTCTGATCTCTCGATAAAAACAGGAAAAGACCTCACAACGCGAAGTAAGCATGGAAACCGTGACGGTGCAGTTGCTGTGTTGTTGGGGTGATGTTTACGACTCAGAGCGGTTATAAACCTGCTGAAGACTACAGGGTATTGCACCTGAATCAAGGAGAAGTGCAGCTCATAAACGAGATCAAGTGGCAAAGGAAGAAAAACATCGAACATGGAGGTTCAGTGATTTATGGCAAACTGACTGGTTAACTATAGTTAAGACTAACGACTGTAAGCATATGCTTTATGCGTTCGTCGATTCAACCATAGCCGGAAAAAAATAGAAAAGACAATGGGATTAAGGTATTTTGAAAGGGAACATGGGAATTTTCAGGTTCGTCAAGATAAACGTCAAGAGATGTTTTAGAAATTCGAATATAACTGTTAAAATTTGTAAATTGTAAACATTGACTTTGTTAAAGTTATTGGAAAAACTGTTGAACAATAAATCGGGTTTTTTACGAATCTCTTATAAACTACCTAACTCTATCATAAAATTAGAATATGCATCGACATTGGCAGATGACGTCTCATCTTGAGCAATATAAAGAGCAAAGTTGCGACTTTCTAAGAATTTACATATCTTAAACCAGAATAGCGAAGAACATATAACGTATTTTTATGTGGATAGAATTCTAAAATAGGCTACAAATCAAAAATGTTTTTAAAATCAGATTGATAACGTACAATAATAAATATGTTAAATACATAGTACAACATAGAATAGCCACAATTGCTAGCCGCAAATTTCCCATGAACACTTTGGATACTTCTGTTTCTTCCACTCCACAGAAGAAATCGTAAGCAGCTGCCATGAATTCACCATTCTTATCAGAATCGATAGAATTGAAAGAATGAATAATCTCGGCTTCAGTAATATCAGAAGCAATGATATTGAGATAAACTCTAAATTCCTCCAGAGAGATATGTTCTGTATGGCGCCAGCGTTTTCTTCACTCACATTAACTTTACGGTGCTCTTGTAATTTTGCCTCTATGATTTCAAAATCTTTTCGAGATATGAAACCGTCATTATTTACATCCAATCTTTTGTAGTTAGTTCGCATTTATCGCAAGTGGTAAGCTCGCTGTTCTTCTGTTAAACCCGACATGATGTAGTCGCTGCACAAAATAAGATCACTCAATAAGATTATATATTTATAGAATAATACAAGTATATAATGAATAAACAATTATTTATGCATCACTTCAAAATTAATGAACAATTAGCACAGTCATTGCACAGCATGCTATATATTATATATTATACTCCATAATAAAGGAATGTGTGGCTCCAGTGAAGGTAGCGATAAAACAATATACTTGAGGGATTACAGAATCAAGCTATCCGATCACAATCGGAGCTGGCGAAGTAAACGCTATACTGACACACTTTTGGGGATGTTACTGGTCAGCACCAGTGGTCAGCACAGGTGTTACTGATCCCTGGCTAGAAAATCATGCGTACGGTCCTGATGGTCTGTGGGATGGTTGTATCTTCTCGAGTTTTGTATAAAATGAAGCTGCTGTTGATCACCAGTATATATATTATTTAAAGAAACTGCCTGGGAAGATATGAAGATTAAACATTCTAGATTGTTGATCATCTTTCTTGACTATTTAAAAGAGCTACCTCCTTCGAGCGAGCCTGCATGTTATTCTTTGAGATGGCAATAAACCATGTCCAATGCATACACTCCGTACATGCAGAGTGTCTCAAAAGTCGTTTTTCCATCTGCTACAGCTCTTGCGGTAAACTTTGGTAAGTATCAATTAAGGTTGTCACATGCAGTAGTAAAATGTACAATCCAAGTGCGAACAGCAAGATGGGTATACCTAATTTTGATATTTTTAGCCTATGGCTGTTTCATCTGTAAAAGAAAAAAACAAGGATTGTTTACTCAACAAAAGAGCTGAAATAATTTCACGATGTCGTCATCGTAACAAATTTCGCGTAAACAACGCAAACAAAGCCATGCATGCACGCATTGTCTCCCACACACACCCCCACGCTCCGGCAGGAAGCATATAAGCGGTCATTTCTTTCGATACTTGTAAACTGCCTGATGATTCTTTTACAGATGAAACAGCCTGTTGCAGACAAGTTTTGAGGTAAGCGAAAATCTATATATATATACACAATGAGCGTCAGATTTCGGTGATTGCAGATCTGCACGCTGCCTAGTATTAAACTACAGTAGAATATTTCTATATATATCTTTTAACGCGTGTTTACTTTTAATAGCCAGCCACATCATGCATTGACATTGTTATTGTTTAGCGAGCGTGAGTAATTTGATACAAGGCTGTAAGCTATATTATTATTTAGACGTTGCTCTCCAAAATGTTTAATATTTTGCTTTATTTTTATTGCATGCATTTTTTGTCAATGAATTCATAAACTACTTGTGTTTCCTTACATTTTGAAATAGCATTTGGTTAGTTTTGTTATATAAAATAAACAGCCCCTAAATTTGCCTTGTCAATTGGATTTATACAGCAGACTTGCCATGTGCAAATTAGTTGACCACATGTAATTTATGCTGTCTAAAGTATAAATCAGTTCTACAGATCTGCTTAAATTGGTTTAGATTCAATACCAGTATATCATGTGGCCTGAATTTCAGACACTCACCCATTGAAGCCATTGCAAAAATGGAGGAGTGAATTCTTACGCATGTACAGACCACGTTTGTCCCCCAGCTAGTCGATATATAAATATGATCTAGCGACTAGGTTTTTCCCTTTGAAAGTGAAACTTTGCACTATCCTTGGATCACTAGTGGTAATTCCCAGAGGCAAACATGCATATTTTTCTGGGTTTGCCTTTGTGTGTGTGTAAGCCTATACAGGGTGTATCAAAAAAACTGCAAATACCATAATTTGTATGCACGAGATCATACATTAGAATTTCAATGGCTGTGCAAATAATTACGCTTCTGGGATTTGAACTCATAAGTTTAATTCACTTTGTGTGGTTGTTTTGATACACCTGGGGCACGTGTTTTCAAATCCCAGTAGCGTAATTAGTTGCACAGCCATTGAAATTCTAATGTATGATCTCAGTTTTTTGATACACCCTGTACAGGGTGTCCCAAAAAAAGTGACACTATAGAAATTATCTCATTGTTCTTAAACCGCTCTTAAACGCGCGTGATTACACACCTGGGAATTTAATGAAATTGTATTTACATTTAAGCATTTTAAAACGTTTTCGCTTCGTCCAAATATTTTAACGCCCGAGTCAAGCAAAACGATTACACTAATAAACGGTTTGCTTTTTATTTTACACGTAACAACAATTGATTAAATGAATGTTTAAGCTATGGGCCGTGCCCTTCAACATTGCTCGTTGCTCTGTAGTCAATTGAACCATTATTGTTACTCCAACTGGTCGTATGATTTACATGTAATTTGATTTTTATGGTAATAGGAGTTATTTTAAATTCCAGAAGCAGAAGTTTATGCACTTGTGCGTTTAGCATACAGGGTGTATCAAAAAAACTGCAAATACCATAATTTGTATGCACGAGATCATAATTAGAATTTCAATGGCTGTGCAAATAATTACGCTTCTGGGATTTGAAAATACGTTTCCACGTGCAGTACTATCAAAATAAGCACACAAAGTGAATTAAAATTAGTTCGATTACGAATGGCTCAGCTAACAACAGAGCAAAGAGTATTTCTTGTTTTAAAGTACGCCCAAACTCAAAACTCGACAGCAGTCATTCGTAAACTGAGCCATTCGTAATCGAACTCATAAGTTTAATTCACTTTGTGTGCTTGTTTTGATACCCCTGGGAAACGTATTTTCAAATCCCAGAAGCGTAATTATTTGCACAGCCATTGAAATTCTAATGTATGATCTCGTGCATACAAATTATGGTATTTGCAGTTTTTTGATACACCCTGTAGTGCTCAGGCATTCAAATTATAACAATAGGATAATTTCTATAGTGTCACTTTTTTTTGGGACACCCTGTACAGGGTGTTTCCAAAAATCTGCCACCCTTTGAAATCAGCCGATGTTTTTAGAATTTGCATGATTCAGCACTAATTGATCCCAAGGGTGCGTAAACACAATATATAGCTATAGAAAGGAATTTCATGCTTGGGGATGTACAGGGGCCGGTTGTACGAAGCCCGTTTAGCTTAAACGGTGGATAAGTCGAAAATATAGATCAAGTCTATACATTCATCGAACAACCATGCAAGCTAAAATATTTCAACTTGAATAGAACAATTATATTTGCAACGACATATTAAGGGCATAAGATTTAAGTTCAGTCATTCACCAAATGTGTGAAAGTGTTTTTTAATTTTGGCTTATCCACCGTTTAAGCTAAACGACCTTCGAACAACCGGCCCCTGTACAGTACAGTATAGCTAAATTGGGATCAATTAGTGCTGAATCATGCAAATTCTAAAAATATCTGATTTCAAAGGGTTTCAGTTTTTTGATACACCCTGTATTACTTGTAAATATGCAAATATAATAAATGCTCGGCGATTTATAACACATTTTACCCGATAAAATATGTCATTCCCATTATACTCTTCGGGCTTGGATTTTACATTTGACTATTGCATGCATGACAACCTTAAGGCTGATTTCCATTCAGTGCAAAATGTCGCGCGATCGACTTTTTGCGATCGTTTTCTTTTGAATTATGAGCCCTCGACTGGAACTCCGGTCGAGGGCTCATAATTCAAAAGTAAACGATCGCAAAAGGTCGATCGCGCGACATTTTGCACTGAATGGAAATCAGCCTTTAGGGTCTGTTTATATGATCCCGTCTGGGCGGGACGGGACGTTTTCATCCCGTCTTGCCGGGAAACTCGCCTAGGCGGATGGCGTGTTTTATATTATGGACAAAATACATTGCCGGGATGAAGCCAGTTAAGTGCTTGACGTCATATTTTTTTGCAGAAAAGGGTTTACGCGTAGACCCACTCAATAGAGTTTATATTACAAGCGGGATCTCGGCAACTATCCCGTCCCGCCTAGCCGGGATCAATAAACAGGCCCTTAATTGCAATAGCTGTATAGCCTATAGGACATTGTCATAAAAACATTTGCAATGTAAAGACCAGATCGTAGTTAATAAAGATAAGCCACTTTACCAAAAACCAAGATTGCATGAAAAATTGTTAACATTGCATGACTTAAAGTTATGAGAAATTGTTGAATAATAAATCATTACTCGCGGATCCGTTGTGAATTATCTAACTCCTTCATAAACCTATAGTACAATTATAATATAATAGTATTTACACCATGCTATTCTCATTTAGTACCCATCCCTCTAATTTTCTTGTTAAGTGAGAGATCTTCCAGAGAGCTTCGACATTTCGAGCGACGACCCTTCGTCTGAAAGTTAGTAGCGTGTGTCGGGAAACAGGAATTATTTTATATCAGTCTTACATCCTGAATAGACCACACGACTGCATTGAAATGAATGTTCAGGTAATCATGGTGAAGTCTTTCATGAGAATATTCCATGTTCTTATTTTCTCCCACACCCTGCATAACCGTATGCACTCTGCATGCACGATATTGCATGAAATTTCACTGTCAGTTAATCAAGTGATCCATGTCCTTCTTCTTCGTCTTGATTGTCAAGCTGAAAAAAAGAAATTACATCGATTCAAGATTACAAGATAAGGAGTTAAGAAATCAGAAGATGAAGTGGGGCGGTCGACATTGGAGATATATAGAGGGAAATACACGACGGTGAAGATTGTGAACTGCGTAAAAAGACTAAATATAGATGAACTAACAGTGAACAAGATAAGGGACAGAAAAAATGGAGGACAAGAATCAGCCAGTTAAGAAGTTAGTAAAGTTAAGATAAAAAGTCAATCAAATTATAACGAACCTGAGATATTTCTTTGAAGGTGAACAATCTTTCCAACAAACCTCGAAGTGGAATCATGAGTAAAACAACAAGAGGAAAGATGGGTGAAATAATCTTGAAACTTTTTACTATCCACAATATCGTGACACAGAAGGTTTGAATGATGGTGAACAAGTACACTTTATGCAATGGAACCTGCAATAATAATGGACTTTGTAAAAAAATCTGAAAAGTCCGGGGGATCTTGCATATATAATCTGAAAGTTTATGAATGTTTCAATCTATTCTGTGTTCTGACACCTTGGAACCCTTTAGGAAATTACTGAACAATAGCTGGACTCCTGTAAAGTTCTAAAATTTCAGTGAGATACTTTTGAAACAATATATATTTATATATATATTGGCTTTAGCTTTGGCAAGGAGAAACAGGCACATGGATGGATATATAGATGTCGACGAGTTCAAGACGTTGTAACGCAATATCGTTGCTTCTGAAATGAATGCTTTTCTCCAAATATACAGTGGCATATATCTCAGTTAACATTTATAAATTTCACAGAAAACTCGCCTAAAATTGAACTCTATTAGCATGTGATGAATAAAGAGCTCCATACTTACATTTTTTAAATAAGGTATATCTGGATGCTGTCCTGGCGCCATAAACATCAGGAAAAATCTTTCGATCATTTGAACTCCAAATAATGCCACGACACCCATGTATAAAACCATGCCAGAAAATACTGCTTCGGGAATGTTATTTAGGTAGGTGTTAAGAAAAACTGCTAAACCTAGGAATCACAAACACAGGATATGTTTATTTCAGCACCATTCTATTTCAGCTCCGATATGATATATTACATATTATATTTATCATTTATAGACCCGGAGCGAGGGGGATTCGGCGAAATATTACCCGAAGTGATTCGATCGATCCAATATGACAACGTAGTGGGTGATTCGATGATAAATTTCATGCTCACATGGTACAAACCTAGCTTTCTGATTGGACAATTTGAATTTGAGGTATAATATATATGATGTATGATATTATATCATATGGGAGGCTCTTTCGCAATGGAATTAAATATTTTTGGTTTGTTAACAGTTTGCACATTTATGCATATACTTGCTTCGTACCCAGTCGCTTTGGTTTGCTTCTTTGCTACTCATCACGTGCGCGCGAGTATTGCGACAACGCGTTCCATACATGCGTCCGCGCAGCGGCAAATCATTGTGCCTGGATACGAGGCAGTGTATATACTACAATAGAGTTAATTGTTTTTAGAAATAATAAAATAGAAATAATAAACTAGAAAAAGAAGGCAAAAACTCACCGACTAAAATTCCAGTAAAAAACAACGTCAATCTTTGTTCTCGTATTTTAACCACGTGACTTTTAACTCCCGGCGCATCAAAACTGCTCCAAACTTTCAAACTGTCCAAGTGAACAGAAGTCTCAACAGCGGCTAAACACATCCAGGGTAAACCAAGAAATGAAGAAACCAAAACCATTAAAGCGACGAGTAGGAGATTGACATGAAAACCAGAACCTTTTCTGCCTCGCGTTTGCTGTGAAACAGTGTAAAGAAGAAATGTCACAAACTTTGAAAAAATCTTCAGCACAGAAAAACCGTACTTATAATTTTAAATGACTATTTAAAGGAAGGGCCATTCTTTTCTTTCTCATACTGCACATATCAGGCACGATTTGCAATGTTCTAAGTATTTTGATGATTTTCTGTATTGCGAAATTTCTTCAATGATGGGCGAAGAAGCGGGTACTGCAAGATGGACTTAACTCTACTAGTACGAGAGTCGACTTCTCCCTGCATGGACTGCAAGGCCAGCCGGGAAACCAATCCAAGCGGTTATGCCCAAAAGGAAGCTGGTAGTCATTCACTGCATGAATCAACAGGAAGAAATGTTTAATCAACATCAAACACGACTTAAACCTATTTACATGGTACAACATCACTGATCATTTAACGATAGCCAACAATTAAGTAAAAAACAGTGAAGACTAAAGTACTTCTGTATGATCTAAACTTAGCAGACTCAAAGCCAAGATACCACACGCGAAATGTAAATTGGCACAATTTACAGTTAGTTCTCAATGAAAAAAGGCTAAGTTGATAAGATAGAAAATATATTTACCTTGTAGCACTCGAGCAATGCAATTTCACTTTCAATAAAAAGAAGAATAACCGTCAACAAAGCAGGAATTGCAGCCAGTGGTATAATGCCGTAAGAAAATAATCCTTGAAACATCTTGTTAAAATTGGGAGTAATGAGACGATTTCTGTTTGGCGAGGTGGGTTGAAAACCATCAGGAATATTGATTGTGTTCAGATAAACTCCAAGAAAATATGTGATTACATTCATTATGTTTACAGCGAAAGGAATACTGAAGAAATTGAGTAAACGTCGAATCTAAACAAAATTTTAAATGAACGTCATTAATGTCAGTAATGTGTGATAGTTTTGTACGCTACTTCTATGAGCATACTATCTATTGACGACATGTTACTGTTAATCTGCCGTTGCTCTGACGTCTAGCGGCCATGTAAAGTCAGTTTGCCATTACGTTCGATTCTTCCACGCGGAACGAGTGACCTATTCTGAATCACGTGAATAATCAATAACCTTGTTTAGCTTTCACAGCGTATCATGTTTATTTCCCTTGCCTTGCAATCTTATAACAAAGACATTTTCTTACCGGAGGTGAAAAGAATCTTGTCTTCTCAAACAGACGAAATCCCAGTGCGATACCAAACGTTGCAAACATGAATATTGTATATAACAAAGCCGTGTTTGGTTTTTCATTACTGCCTTCATGTGTCGCATTTACACTGGAGTTTATGAATCTCAATTGATATTCTTTACGTAAAGGATGTTGTTCAAACACCTAGGTAACGATAGAAGAAGTTATTTATATCCATGCATAATTTTAAATGATTGTTAAGCACTATAGCTGAGAATCATTGTTGCGGAAACATTTGAAAATTCTGATGTTCCCGAATGTTTTCCCGTTTGCTCACCTTGGAAACAAGCAAAAATGTATCCTAGCAAATTCGGAAATATATCTTCTTTACGGGGCTAAAGAAGACTAATTTACTGCGGGATAGTTTTCTGGCTTGCTCATTTTCGGGAATCATTCCTGGGAGATGATTTTATGCAAAAGTGTTACTGTAATGTAAATTATATCGGATATCTTCATTTCTTTATTAGATTGGATTGCCTGGGGTTTTCCGTAATGTACACATTTACACATTGGTAATCATTGCCTCCAGGGACGTAGCGAAGCATCTGGAGTTGGGGGGGGGGTGGGGTGGGGGTGTCAAAGCATTTGACCTGAAATTTGAACTTCAATGTTAATATTTACCTGAAGTGAAATTATTGTAATAGACCATTTTCTGATTAATTATCATTGTAATACTGAGTTGTTTAAGTGATAGGGGGATCTGGGGGTCCTCCTCCAGTTATATTTTTGAAGGTCCAGGACTGCATTTCTGGCGTTTTCTGGGGCGAAGTTTCAAACGAAATGCATCCAAATTGACTGTATTTTGCACAAAAATTCAGTTATGTGGAGGTTTTCAAAGAGATCAGGTTCTTTCAAGTGATTTAACATTCTATTTTAGTTATCACTTTGCAAAATATAACGACTTTGTCACCCAAATTTTACCTGAATATGTCAAGATTTTACCTTGAAATCTACCTGATTTTTTAATCTTTTAGAGTTGGGGGGTGTAACACACACCCCGCTCTCTACGTCCCTGATTGTCTCTTTAATCAATTAACGAGAGCCTTGTTTAAATTAAAAGATTCTAAGAACCTTAACTTTGAATTTTAAGAATTCTTGATAACACACACCTTAACTAAATTTTTAATTCCTTCATACATAAACAACAAGGCGACAAGAACATGAAGAATTTCCTCAGTAAATCTTGTACAATAATGAATCCAATGAGTTTTATCAAAAGCCAAGATGAAAAGTAGAAATAAGAAAATCCACATTCCAGTCAAAAAACGGAATTGAAAAAAGTCTATCTCCACGATTTGAGATGCCTGAAAGAAATAGAGAAAGCATAGCATTAGTCATTAGTGATTGAATATTTCAAGATTAAAAGTACATGTATTCATTTGTGATGAGTGGTAGATGAGTGCCACAGCTGGGTACAACAGCTTATATGATTGGAGACAACGCTTCCATAAAATTAAGTTATTCTGGGACTTAATATGCATGTTGGCTGAGTAGCTTTATCCAGGTTTGATCATGACTTTGAAATAGAATCAAAATGTCGAATTTTTTGTCTTGTTTTTTATTAAACAATAGCAATTTATTAACAAATAAAAAACCCAGCGGGTAACGGCATCAAGTTGATCACCAGATTGTAAAAACTATTAGAATACATTATTAAAAAATGATACACATTTAAAAAATATGCTTTCTATCACTATGCCTGCCTGATCACTATAATTATTTAAAAAAAACGTTATTAAAACAGTTATTAAATCTACAACCTTGCATGGGCTTTCTATCTTTCCCATTTATGACCGCATGGTGTAAAATTTTAGTTGGTATGATATAAATCTCAAGAAGCTGAACCAACCTGATAGGTCGAAGCTTCGACAATGAGCATCGCAGCAGTTCCAGCAATCACAGACAATGGTTCAGTTGCAAAGATCGCCATTAATATACAAGACAGTGAAGTTGCTGAGAGCATTTCTACTGGACCAAGATTCCCCATAGTGTATTTGCACATCATTTGACCATACGTTAAACACAATGCAGTTAAACTGATTGCTAAATAGAATAACGAGGCAAGACACTGGATATGAAAACCGTCTTTAATATCTGACCAATATTGTGAATAACGAAGTTTAAACTCTTTCTGTAAACCGCCAAACCATTCTCCATTTGGATGAAGTGGATGAGTTTCTCGTGAGTCTTCATCATCATCACTGATATCAATATCACAACTGTCAGTATGACCTTCCACCAACGTCTCATGCTCACTTTCATTTCTTGCTATCAAATACGAAAAGACAAAGTTCATTTGGATTACAGCTAGATTAATAGACAGTTCGTAGGAGAATATATAAAATAAACAAACAACAAACATAGAAACAAACTTACAATGGAATGGTTTGGATTTCAGTTTCACGTATAGTTATTGCGAGGGCTTGAAATAATGTATACAATATAGTTTTTCAACGGCAGGTTTGAAGCTTCAGATATAGAAGCACGCTAATAAATATTTCACTTTCAACCAACCCATGTGTGCTTCTGTATGAAATTTTAGGATTATAATTTAGTCAACAATGAAATACTTACAACATTTTCTAAACCTTGTTTTAACAGGACAGTCTCCTCTTCTTGGTAGCTGCGACATTGCTCTAGATCTCCTTCTTACTCCTTCTTCTTCTGCACTCTCAACATCTTGTATTCCATTATGATACACCAAACCTTTCATCATTGCAACTACCACAAGTTTTGCTCTCAAGATTCGCCATAAATCTTTCCCCTCTCGATGTTTGAATTTCCTCATAATCTGTTTTTTTCGACTGATGGCTGAAATCGCTCCAGCAACAGGAATGAGTAACTCTGGCTTCCAGTTTCCCGGAGGAAGCATGACACTTCCATCTACGAACATATTTGTAGCCTGCACCAAATCTTTCGACGTTTTTGCACGTAGCGCGTATCGAGCAAATGTCTAGGAAGAAATTAAACAACACTGCTATATGTGTTAAACCTCACAAATTGCAATACCTGGCCGCAGCATGCAAATGCCTATGATCGCAGATGTGAATCAAACTTGTCTTGTAAATTGATGAACAATTAATGTTCGAGATCACTTATAAGGCCCCGTTCACACGAGATCGGATGGATTTGGAACCATACTCAAATTTACACGATTTCGTCTTGTGTTCATGAAACCGGAGGAATTTGAGTACAGCCAACCGTACGAATTCTCGTGTGAACAAATGCATGGAATCGCACAAATTTGTGCACGTTTACGAATTCATTCAGTTTCGTGAGAACGCATGTCTAAGCCGTTTTTACACTGCAAGTCTGGCTTTGGCCTAATTAGCTGGTTAAACTATTCCGCTAATCAGTGAAGCAAAATTTACTGGTCACATGCATACCACTGAAATTATCATCAATCTAGTCATTGATATCTCTCCACAAGTTGTTTGAACGATAAAGGCATATTTACAGTTTTGCAGTGTGACGAAATGATCCTCTGAGCACAAATAAGGCGACGGGATCGAGTGTAGCACTAAATGTAATTGGTTTATTGCCCATTGGTTTACATCTTCTATTACTTTTTGTTTTTATCCTCAAAGATTAGGACGAAGAGTGATTAAAGATGTAAACATCGTATGATTTCCATACGAAGCTGAGTCTACTCCTTACCCTATCTTTAAAGAGTGTTGCGGCCGCCCGGCATATTTGATGTCCATCCATATGTATTGCATGTTTCGAAGTGAACAAGATATACAGAAACCGAATTGGAATTGAAATTTCCATGAAGTCTGAAATCGGCTTCTCATTTTGAAATCTGATGAATACAGGAAGGCACTCATCTCGTTTCAGAAAATCAACGGCTGCATGGAATATCACGACGCCATTAGATTCAGGGTGAATTATTTTTCTTAACTTGATTTGCTCTTTAGTTCTACGTAGATGATGATTTTCGGCTGAACTCTCAGTGTTTCCACATGAACTGACTTTTTCTGTGCTAGGACTTTGTGGGTTTTCTGCGTTCAAATGTTCAACATGATGTTCGTCTTGATCAAATTGTTTAAGAAGATCATTCACTGGACATCTGTTTTCAATAAGTAAATTTTCCTAAAGAAGAAATCAAAAGTAAAAAAACAACAATATCTTCATCCTTTCCATTCTATTCACATTTTATTGGTTTCTTTCATTTTATTATTTTTGATATTTCAAAACATGGGCGTGGCATATTTTTCGCAAAATCGTGTGCATGTCTTACCTAATTGCAGTGAGAACTATGCTATCTATTTATTGTAAAGGATAAGTCATGTTTAGGATATAGAATACTCCGACCTACCCAAACAACAGTCTTTCCTTTCTCCCTCCGTTGTTGATCCAATGCTTTTCTTGCTAAGTTCACCCAACGATTCCTCACGATATTATCTGACATCTCCCACGCATGCGTCATTTCCTCCTCTCTTTTCTTACTGCTCAGTCTTAATGTTTCACGACTTAGCTGAACCTTCTTCCGAAATCGCGAGTGAGACTCTCCTTGATGCATGCGAGGAAGTGTCATGATTTGTTGTAGCCTTACACGATGTCGAGGCTCTGCATGACCACCAAGTACCAACATGTTGGATATGGTGTAAGATATATCGAACCCACCATCATTTACACTGCCAAGTGATACCAAACCTAAGAAGATATAAACGAGTATTTTATACTTCTGATGTGATATATTTCAGGGTTAATAATGTGAAATAGCATGGTTTCGAGTGTAAAATTTGAAAAATGCACGAGTGAGTTGTTTAAAGAGTTAAAATTCCGAAGGACATGCACGAGTTTCTTAAAAAGTGCGTGCGTGTTGTATTTCAAAATTGTACGAGAACGTATCTATTATTGTCTCACCATTTTGTTGTAAGTGATTTTTTTTATTAAAAAATCTTTTTGCAGAAATTACAAGAACCAAGCAGAATTTAGAAATTTTTTGATGTATATTATTATTGTACAAATAAAAAATTCTTCACTAATTATATATACATGCATTAATTATTTGGGCTGGCAATTAATTGAAACAAGTAAGGTGATGCTTTTTCTTTTATTTGACACAAAACTGGATTATAATGAGAATATATTTATTGTTGTCAATTGAAATGAATATATGAATATATATAAGTTGATATTTTGACAGTTTAACTATGAAAGTTATTGTGACCTATTGTATCGATAGTTCTTACTAACCATTGTCTAATGACTGTTTAAAACTTTGCAAGCACTCAGCCTCGATATAAGAAAGAAATGGTCGTCCCCAGTTCCCACTCGGTTCAACATTTTCTTCATATTTTATCCAACGAGCTTTTTCCTTCCAAAACAGACCAGAACTTTCAAGCTCATTTAACTGCACGAAAAACTGTAAATAAAGACACAAAATTAAACCAATATAGGAAAAATCTTCAAATATATTTCACAAAAGGCAATTTCACGGAATTTTTTCATGTACAATATTTTATAATCATTATTAATGTCCATGCTGCAAGTTCTTCAATTGGCGGCAATTAACAATTGCTTTAATAGTTAAAACATTAATTAATAGCAACTACATATATCACTAAATGGGTATTCTCTCCACGGGATTTCTTTCTCATTCAGTGCTAAGCTCTATTTCATCGTTACAAAATCAAAATTCCCCATATCTATTACGTAACAAAACTTATCACATACTTGTGCCTTTATCAGGGCGATAACAGGGTGACATAAAAACGATATGTCCCTAGGGACGACATCGTTTTTATTTCCCGCTGCTTATCACCCTGATAAAGGCACTAGATGTGATAAAAAGGTTATCATACTCATGACTCGGTGGTGATATCAGATTATCCCTCTCGGTACGATATCATAATTGTCCCTTGTTCGCTGCGCTCACTCGTGACAATAATGATATCGTCCTCGATCGATAAAACTGATATCACCTCATCCCTCATATGATAACCTATGTACATATACTTACATCTCTAGCATCATGTGTAGACAAATCATGTACTGAAGAAGATCTTTCCAACATTCTTCGGCTTGTTTTAACTTTACTGCAGTCCTTCTCAACATCACAAGATGTTTTCTTACATGGACCAACGATAATTTCAGGTATATCTAAAAAGAGAAAATTTGAGAAGATTTTACGATTTAATCAGTACGTAGTGTTATCACAATTCTGGAACAAGACGCCAAAAATGATCCAATCAGCCTGTCAACAGCAAACGTAATAATTCACCGAACAAGGTTGTCAATCGAGGAGAATGGGGGTGAGGAAGGTGGTGGGGGGGGGAGGGGGGGGGCACGTTTTGGACAGATGGGATATACCTATTTATCTCCCCCCCTTTTCTTTCACACTGTCTCCTTGAAATTGTAATTACAATATGGCCTTAAATGTGGCCAAATAATAATCTTATAATAATTTCGAGGAGCGTGGTGTAAAAGTATTTCCAGTCAATTTCGTATTTCAGCTGCAAACATCTTAACATCTCAGGCTAACTCGTTTTCCCCTACCGACATTTGCTCCTGCATGGCCTGGCGCGTGATCAGTTCGCGTCTTCAGGAAACTGTTCAACCTCGTACCCATGCAGGGACGAGATTTTACCATACAGGCCCAATTGAGGTTAAACGTTAACAAGAAAGATGCGTGTAGTAAAATA
Organism: Trachythela sp. YZ-2020; assembly: GCA_016169945.1. Taxonomy (NCBI): domain Eukaryota; kingdom Metazoa; phylum Cnidaria; class Anthozoa; order Malacalcyonacea; family Clavulariidae; genus Trachythela; species Trachythela sp. YZ-2020. Next base: position 7,443,490 of record JADLSH010000369.1, read on the forward strand.
TCTGACCTGATGCCGTTATATACACAGAATCAATATTCTTGACCACCCCGTCGTTTAACTCTATCAAAACAGCTTGATTATTGAATCCAGTCTTAGTATGAATCAGTGTAATGAATCACATTTTTGCACGTCGATCTTAAGTCAGCCTTAAAATAATTTTTAGGGATTTTTTGAGAGAATATTCAATAGAGTATATAATCCCATGCATGGCCATGCAGAATAGAAGCTCGAAGAATGCTTTATTGCTGAGATTGTGATATACCGCTGCATGTTGTAAATAAATCAAAACTGTAATTCACCGCAATGCAGAGCTAGCTGCAGTTTTCAAAATCAGATTAATAAATACCGCATGTATGACTAAAGTCGGCATTGCTCAAGCTATAGGCTATAAGCTCATAAAATTTTGAAGGTATATTAATTAGCTTGTAGACACGAGTACATGCATAAATGTAATGTGTGTTGGCTATATACAGAGTATATAATCAGATGAAGATATTTAAGATGAAATACTAAATGCTAGATTTGGAAAAGAATGAGATAGTGACAATCCAAGCTACATACTGATCTGCAGCTGATAATTAATGATTTTTTTCAATTTAGTTCCTGTATAATGAACTGATCCAATTAGATAGCATTCAGCTGTCCCACTAGCTAGAAGAGTTGAGCTACCGGCCTCAATGGTGCATGCATGCATGTAGGAAAAATTTATTTCAGTTATTTATCAACGATGTAAAGAGGCTAGACAAGTACTCCTGTCCTAGAAAGCCTGAATGAAAACAACGTCGATATTCGATAACAATTAGAACAAGCGGCTTATGGATGTAATTGCAATAACGTAATTGACGCGGATTATTCCGAACCACAAGCGTGAAGTCAAAGTTATATAGACAGTATATTGCAATATAAATATTTTAGTTTATAGTTGTAATTTAATTTTACAATTTGGACTGCAAGACCTCATTTCGACCTCATTAACTTGATTATTTAGAGTTGGGGTAGAGGGGGTCATCAAAGTGTGACTGGCATGGTCAATGTATATATATCTGATAAAGACCTCTTGTGCGGTTTGTATATATTACATATATATATATTGACATTGAAATATTTCGCGTGCGAAAGTTTTAACCACCGTTTTGTCCACTGCCACTGGGCTTATTATGGCCTTTAACGATTTTAAACCTTGCACGATACACTCCTTCCACGAGTGCCTCATTGGATATCTGAATCAGAGCTCATTTCTGCATGGTAGTGGAATAGTGAATTCTACATCATAAGTAGTTGTGCATTCATGGGTTCTATATTCTCGTAAGTACTTTTAAAGTAACGTGGTCTTTCAGATGGATATTTAAGGAAAATTGAATAGCCTACTTTATTATAAGTTTGAAAGTCATTTTAGAATCAGATCGACATCAGACTTTACTTGCCTGCAATCGGTAACTCACAAGCAAAGCCCTCGATCTTAGATCATATATATAGGATATAGTCTTCGGTTCTCCTTTTCAAATAAAATTTAGACTTGAACTGAAATGTTATATAGCCGGTCTAATGAAACGCAAATGGTGTTGAATGTTAGCGCCAAGATAATAAGAAATCAGTGTAGGAACTCTTGTCAATAGAGAGGCAGGTGGTTTCGTTTCTTGTCAAGTTCATTATCACATGCAATTATGTATCTATTCATTAAAGGTTATATAGACTATATATATATATATATATATATCTTGTAATGTCGCCAAGAATTATATAGCCTTTTAATGTATGGTGTCACAACCTTAATACAGTAAAGTTGAAACATCTTTATACTCTTTGGGTAAAAAGATAGTAAACTGGGTCCACGTTTTAGATCCTGGAAATCTTTCAGACACCGGACTGAACTGAACCGAAAAAAATCATTGCCTCGTGCGGGTTTAGAACTAAAATTTTCGGACGTATGGACCGCCGTTCTATCCATATTGTCGCTGAGCTATCGTCTTACCTGTTTTTGAAAAGTTTGAAATACTTCGCAACGCCGGGCTTAATGGCGCTATCCAATCCCCATTTGCTCAATCAATAAACATGCATGTAAAAGTCCCCTCCCGAATCCCGACGATGCACTGGTTCAAATCCTTTTCAATGACAAAGTGTTTTTTTTATATATTTTCAGTTTTATCCACCAGTGCACGAGTCAGGATTACTATATAAATACCTGAACATTGGTCTTTGTCATCTTTATCAGACTGCATCACAACTGATTTCATGTCTGCATTTGATGTCTTAGGCATCTGAAGAAAAAAGAACACATTTAAAAAACAACCGGGTTTAACCGAGTTAGTGCATGGATATTTATCTAAAGTTCAATCAAATACAGCACAACGAGAAGGATCATTCGGAATTACTTTGATATTAGATCCTGAATATTTCCATTATGAGCAGTAGATATTTTTGTTACTGTCATCACTGTACATCTGCATACAACATGCCTATATTTACCTGCATCAAGAATGGCACAGCTCTATAGCATGGAAAGCGTCATTGACACGTCATTACAGTCCAGCATGCCGAAAGATCATTCGGCTGTTTCGATCAATGTCTACGTAAGGCCTGGTTCAAACGTCATGCTACTCAATGAGGCATTTCAGCTGATTATGTATTGTTTTTAATGCGTCCGGCACATGAGAAGCGCGACGTTTGGAACAGGCCTAAGCTGAAACCTCGTTATTCTTCAGTGGCGCCGCCAGGATTTATTTTGGGGGGGGGCAAACAAATTGTAGGGGGGTCCAATTTTGGGTGTCTAAAATGGCATTTCCTGCGTTTTGGAGGCACTTGGACATCCTTACGCAGCACAGTTCATTCTCTATACACCCCGCCCCCCCCCTTTGTCACCAGATTTGGACGAATCTAGAAACCCATTCTGTAAAATATTGGGGGGCGGCCGCCCCCCCCTTGCCGGCGCCACTGTTATTCTTCTATAAGACAGCTTAAAAGAATACATTTTAGAGAGATACAGCAGCCAATGTTGATCACTTTTAGTTTATGATTGTCAGTTTTTACTGATATAGATAGCAATTTATTTAATTTGTGTAATGAATATTTCAAACTGAGCTTGGTGTAGCTTGACGGCCAGGAGTTTATCAGTTTATTTGTCCACGGTAACTCTTAAAAATAAAGTTATCATTCTTGTTATTATACAGCATTGTATATACTGTGCATGCGACTTATATAGGCCTACATGCAGTGATCTGATACATTGAGCGAGATATTTGGGAAATATAATGGAGGAATACAGCTGCCTATTCAATTTTGATTGCATGCATGTGAAGTAGACGAGTCAAATATCTGAAGGGAGATTTTTCGCCACTTGGCATGCAGAAAACTATGTTACTAAGTCTAAAATTCATGTTGCTTTGGATATCACTGAAGTAAAACCCTATAGACTATAGTTCGCAAACTATATATATATATATATTTTTTTTCTAGAAATGTGTAGAATGATCATGTATATATACAGTTGATTTCCCGTAATACATGCATGCACATGCAGAGAGACGACAGATGGACAACTTCTGGTGTGCAGCTGCCTTACTGAAAATACACGTATTTCAAGGATTTTCGGGCAATGATTTTCTGTGAGAATTGAACGACATTTTTAGCAAAAGTGTCGGAAGTTAGAAGTTGATAATCTTATACAGCATGCTATTTTAAGCCTTGAACCCTCGATTACTATACCGTCTATCAATTATAAATGTTCCGCTACTTGATTCAGCCCATCCTTGAAGTTATAGACAATAAATGTACAGTACATACAATATATATATATATATATACGTATATATACAATATTCAGTTAAGTGGAAAGTTATCAAAAAATGCAAGAGTTACTCGAACAAAACTAAGCGATGCAACCTGTGCTTACATGAAAAGTTTATTATTATTTATTATCCGCAACTCAGTTCCTTGAACTCCAGAAACGAACTATTGTCATCCTGTAGACACAGAAAAAACTTCCTGCTGAGCAACCAATAGCTAATCTATGTAATATAACACTGTAAATATAAACCAACATATAGTTTCTATGGCGTCAAACATGTATATATAATATCTCAAGAGTTCCTAAGGCATAATAACATCAAAAGCGATTTCACCTGATGAGTGTAGCAAGCTTTGCTTGCTATACGAAACAAATTTGTAGTGAATAAAGTTTAAATGAAGTGACTCAAGTTTGTCCTTTCGCTTACCTCAAAACTTGTATATATATATATATATATATATATACGTGTAGGTTTAGGTCTACGAAACGCAAAGAGTGCTCGACAACATATAGTTAGAGCAAATTATAGATTTTCGCTTACCTCAAAACTTGTCTGCAACAGGCTGTTTCATGATTCTTTTACAGATGAAACAGCCTGTTGCAGACAAGTTTTGAGGTAAGCGAAAATCTATATATATGATTACAAGCTGCACTGTTACAAGCTGCACTGACGAGCCGTTGAACGGCGAAACATGCATGTCTGCAGATTTGACTATATATATATATATATACGTGTAGGTTTAGGTCTACGAAACGCAAAGAGTGCGCGACAATATATAGAGTGCGCCGTGCGCGACAATATATAGTTAGAGCAAATTATAGATTTTCGCTTACCTCAAAATTGGTCTGCAACAGGCTGTTTCATCTGTAAAAGAATCATCAGGCAGTGACAAGTATCGAAAGAAATGACCGCTTATATGTTCCGGCAGGAAGCATAATTGATGCATGCATATTAAATTATACTATTGTTGAACAAAATCATGATTACAATTCAAACCCCTGTGGTTGGTCAATAAAATTCCTATCCAAAAGTTTTCATTCTTTCTTAATTCCTTATGGTTTTGATCAATCAGCATAAATTTAAGAGAAGAATGATCAGCCTGATGACTATCAATAAAATGATTAACAATACTGCAAGTTCTACGCTTATACTTAATGTGTGATTTGTAATTTGCAAGCCTGGACTTTTTATGGTAGAACCAACACCCTGCAAACCACAAGCCACACAAAACGCAAGGTAAACTACGTTACTAGAAGTACAAGTTAAAGATTTAACTATGTTAAATAACCGACCAGTCGCAGCTGCCCTGAATGCACTACCAACCACCTAAACAGCAATCACAGCGTTTGGCATTACACCCAAAACAACTTTGACCGACCGGCTTAGAACATTTATACGGGTTGGATGGTGCAGATTGGTGCTAACAACTCTTTCAAGTTAGCATTACATTTGTATGAAACTAGGATGTTGTTATAACCGGTAGAATTTGTTGCGCTTGTTCATCGTTTTCCAAAATAGAACGATGTTTACTAATAATTTTACGAATATCAGGTGCCCGCGGATTAAATTTGGTAACAAAAACACAAGAGCTTCCACAATCCTTACGTTTACTTTTACGTGCCTCAACACGGGTCAAGGCCACTGATCTGAGGTCAAGGCCCCGACCTCCTCAAAGACTCTATCAACATGTGCTCTGTCATGACCACATTCAATAAGATATTGCTTGTAAATTTTACTTTTAGCCAAAATTTAAGAAAGAATGAAAATTTTCGCGGATAGGAATTTTATTGACTAACCACAGGGGTTTGAATTGTAATCATGATTTTGTTCAACAATAGTATATTTATAAATATGCATGCATTATTAATTAATCGGTAGGTCGTATAAATAGGACTTTTTGTAACAGAGCTAGTACTCTGATGAAGGCTGTCACATGCAGTCGAAAATTTAGATAGTTATCATTTAATAAAATTTTAACTGCTTCGATGCATAGCCGATATTCTTTGTCCCCTATGAATTTGTCCTTTTGTCTCATGAGCGGAGTATTGTCCTTTGTCTGGAGCGTATCGAAGTAAGTTATTTATTTAATCGTTTGTTCGCAGGTCGCGAGAAGTCTATCCGATTGCAACATCACATTACGTTGTTTGAACACTATCTTCGAAACAGATCTGTCCCGAAGGGTTTTTTGTTGAAGTTTCATTCTGGTATATAGACGCTGATTCCGTTATGCAATCGCGGATAAACTCCATGTTAAAGAAATGCTCTATAAAACTTATGTGTTTATTCAAATCACATTATAAGAACAAACTCCCTGAATTAACAAGAGTAGAATTTAAATAACAGTACAGAAGCTATTAGGATTAATCATCCAGGGGCCGGTTGTATAAAAATGTAGTTAAAGTTAACTATATAGTTAGTACGAGAATCGACCAATCAGAATCGCTTATTTTAGACTTAACTACGATTTAACCACAAAACGGGTAGTTAAAAAGTAATTAAGAGTTTTCTACAACCGGCCCCAGAACATATAGATAATATCAAGTTTAAGCTGGGATGCAGAACTAGTAAACTTGAAGATATATTGAAGGCGTCACGGTTGAAAAAGTATTCTCGAGATGGTTTAAGAACGACTGCAAGTAATAGTGTAGCGAGAACAGCAGAGTTAGTTGGTGAACCGGATAAATATCAAGCAGTAAACCTTACGAGTAAGACAATAGATCCATCTTTGGTTAAATTGTGTAGTCGTGGTCCGTCCTTTGTACCTACACCGAACAACGTGGATTGGAATGATTTACAGTTAAGTTGGCTAGATTTTAAGAGGAAAGTTGGATGGCGTGCTTTTCATTAAACACCTGATGCAACACCACGGAATTTTGAACCAAAACCGTTGGGGCCGCCATATCAGAAGTCTAGAAGGGAACTACCCCCAGCGAATGCTCCAACCATTGAAGTATTTTTGTCCAGAGTAGAAAAGGACTTGTTTGCTAAATCAACACCTAAGCAAGTAAGTGATAAGAAAGAAGTGCCCTTAAAAACTTTCGTTCAACCAAGTTTGAGAAACGTGATCTAATTATTAGGCTACAGGACAAAAGTAATAACTTTGTATTTTTGGATAATAATCTAGACGGTAGTAAGGTAAATGAGCAGATGGATCGTGGCTCTTTTAAGATCTTAGAGCATGATCCGTCGGCTGAGGTTTGTAAAAACATGGAACAGTGGACTGAAAAATGGAAAACCAAGGGACTATCTGACAAATGGATTACATTTATTACGACTACTAAGGATTCGCATCCAGGGACTAATTACCCATTGATTAGAACTCATAAGACGAATAATCCGGCATGCACGTCTCATTATATTACTTCTGGGTGTGGTACACCTATTGAAAATTTATCTTTGTTTGTTGAGAAACATTGCAAAATAGTTGTGGATTCAATTTCTTGTTGTGTTCAGGATACTAGACACATGTTGGATATTGTTGATGAGCTTAATTCAATGGGTATATCTGAGGATGACATTTTAGTTAGTTTTGAATAACTAATATGTTTCCTTCTATTGATAATCGCACGGGTATATAGAGCGAGTTCCTCGCAAGCTTATGCAATATGCAAAATGCACAGCATTTTGAAGTTTCGGTAGATTGAATTATTGAAGCGTTGGAAATTTGCTTGAAGAATAATTGTTCCCAGTATAAAGGGCAATGTTGGTTGCAAGAAAATGGTACTGCCATGGGTCCTAAAAATTCTTGCTCTTATGCCGATATCGTAGCTGAAGAGATAGACAACAAGGTTTTTGAATCTCGTTCTATTTATCCAGAATTAAAATGCTGGTATAGATTTCGTGATGACACTATTGTATTGTGGCGAGGTAGTAGAGAACGTCTTCAAGCCTTTTTCCAAACTTTAAATACATTTGACCCGCATCTACAGTTTACTATGGATGTGGGTGGGCGCAATTTTCTCGATCTTCTCGTTTCCATAGATAACAACCGTTTGGAAACGTCTGCATGTATGTCAGAAAGTGTGTGTATGTATGTGTCAATTAGACGTTATTGTTATTATTATTATTATTGTTAAATATTTATTTCTCCAAAAATGGCTTTTCAGAGATAATTACATGAATAAAAGAGATAAAAAAAATATGTTCTAAATTTAAATTATAATGATTCGGCCGTAGTTCCTTTTCAAGAAAAGATAAGTCTTGTACCTGCTCGAGCAACTGTGGTGTCCCGAACAAAGGAAGCTTAGTTTTGTCAGGATTGACAAATAGACTATTTGAGCAGCACCACGCAGCGATTCCCATTAGGTCGTCTGCATGTAAGTTGAACCTGAGCAACCTCTATGTTTTTAGTTGAAAACGACAGATAAACCTTCGAATCGTCAACATAAGATTTCAAAGGGCATACACGATAGGAATAGTTGGGAGATCATTTATTAGGTTTATATATATATTAAATAATGTTGGACCAAGTATAGAACCTTGTGGTACACCATGTGCCACCATACGAGCTTCTGATAGTTTATGACCAATCCGCACTGACCGAGTTCTTTCTGACAAGTAGCTCTTAAACCAAGCGACTGCTTCTTTAGACACACCTAGTAAACGAAGTTTCCTAAGTAACAGGTTATGTTCGATACTATCAAACGCTTTTGATAAATCTAATGAAACAACTGCAGTTAGTTCTTTCTTATCCATAGCATCAAGAATCATATCTGATACGATAATATGCAGTGTTTCAATTGAATGCAACTTCCTATTTCCACGCTGATGTTCGGTGAGACGCTTTTTGCGAGACGTATATTCCATTAGTTGATTAAGGGCAACACGCTCGCAGATTTTACAAGTGTCACAGAATTCGCTGTCTGCTTCCAACGAATTGACCTGCGTAGACGTTCTCAATATACACACACGCGTTTCGTTTTTACACGTTTTATTTTATACAAAAAGACACATTACAATTTAGAATACTGGTCAGTCTCGGTCAATCAGTTCAGTACAAGCTCAATTTATTCAGTTCTCTATTCGATTTCAAACCCAATCTCAATCTCTATCTGCGTATCTCCAACTCTAACTTTGCGTTCGTATCCGTATCTTACATTCACACACTCACACTGACCCGAAGACTGTTTGTACCAAAAATATATAGTTACGGTCAGGAAACGACACTGATCGCTAATCATATTAATTACCTATGGCACGTGTGCAACTTATGCTATTTTTTTTGGACATGATACAGACATAAATGACATAATACACAAACACACTACAATAAGCAAAAGTTTATAAAACAACCCAATATAACATCGCAACAAATACAACAAGGTCATCGTTTGGTATTTCATAATCTTCCTCCTTCAGAAGTGGAATTATTTCCGATTCTTTCCAGGTTGATGGAAATACTGAGGTTAGTAAAGAACGGTTTACAATCTCAGTTAGTGCTGGAAGAATTATAGGCAGAGCGTCTTTAACAACAGCAAGCGAGACCTTGTCTATTCCGGGCGCCTTATTTGATGGGAAAGAATTTACAATTTTACGCATTTCGTAAGATGATACTGGGTAAAAGTGAAGTTCATCAGTTCCATTATTTAATACATGGTCGTTAGGTTGCACAAAAGGAAAATTGAACTTAATGACTATTTTTTTTGGCTTCTTCTGCCACTTTTGCCCCAACTGATGTGTAGAATGTATTGAAATCATCAGCTAATTCTTTCATGTCTCTGATGTAGACAGGCTGCGATGCCTCTTTACGAGGGATGCAGTTCCTGATGACCTTCCACATTGCATTAGGCTCTTTATTATAGATTTCATTTCGAACATACCATTTTTAAGCATCTCGCAACCTTTCTTAACTGCATCACGGGACAGACAAAAATTCTCCCAATCAAATTGATTTTTCGTTTGACGAGCTATTTTATGTAACCGATCTCTTTTCCTCATCTCTTCCTTTATCTCATCATCAACGAACGAACAATGATAGATGTAGCTATGTATGTTATTTGAAATAATCTAGATGAATTTTGTAAATTTCGCTGAAAAGCCATTTAAGGGATGTGAAATAAATAGATATCTATGTGAATAAATATCTGTTTCACTTCAGCCTGTCGCTCTTTGGCGGACACTAGGTGGGGCGAAGGGGAGGGGAGGGACCATCCCCCAACACTTTCTGAAAGCCTTTGGATGATAGCTTATTATAACTGTACAACAAAGCTTTAACTATATGATTTTACAACCATGAAAGCCTTGATAGGCAATAATTTAAGAAAATTTACATGAAACTAGAGTTTTAAAAACTGAAATTTGCACCAACAAGAGGGTCATGAGAATACGTTGGAAACCAAATTCGCACCTCTAATAATTCGCGAAGTGTTCGCCACTTCATGTTTTGCTGTATTTATCTTAAATTACTGTATGTGCATATATTACTATTTATTATATGGATATGGGTGTTTTACCGGGAACTAAAACACTCATATTTTCCATATTTCACTAGCGATATATGAAAACAAATATGTAATGCGTGTGTTTCCTCGCGCGACTGTTTCCTCGCGCGTTTCATTTTTGTCCATATAATAAAAAGAACATTACACGGCGGCTCGAAGATATGAATATTATTTTCTCGTGTTAAAAACAATATTTTACCACTCGAAAATAATATTCATATCTTCTCGCCACCGTGTAATATCCTCTATATATGTGTGATATAAATATCATCTTGTCTTAAAACCGATTTTCAACAAAATGGGAACCGACCACATTCTGTTTTTAGTCTTATGAACTCTCGGCTGGAACTAATTAGAGACTAATAATAATTATTTAAAAAATTTAAAATATCATTTCGCGCGAAAGTTTCGCTATATGTGGTGTATGACGTAACGTGCACACACCAAGAATATAGTGGAAAGCGATCGCACGGAGAGTGTTGTGCACTCACTTCCCTCATCAGTAAAACTTCATGTTAAAAATTTTAAAAGCATTTTTAATTTTAAAAGCATTTTTAAACCTATGGTGTTTATATTGTCTTCAGTCTAGCGGACCATGACCTTCTTCATCTTCTTCATTATCAAGCTGAAAAAAATTCAAGAAAAACCAATTAGTCGATGAAATGCCGTTTGAACGGCGTTAGAGAAAGCGTTTAAAGCTAAATGAACACCGTTTGTTAAGCGTTCAAACTAGCCATCCATTTCATGACCATCTTGGAATTTAAATTGTTCTAATTTATTTAATTTAAACTTTCTTCCTCGTTCTTTAGAATATCTTATTCTTTAGAGTTTAGTTTTATCGTGTTTCATTGTTATAATTACCAACTGCACAAAACCTGTTCAAGCACCGCCCCTTGCATATATATAATTTGTAGATTTTTTTGCACTTCACTTGGTTGAACTAGAATACTGGGTTTGGTGGATAATCCAAGTGAGTAGATATATACACACAATTTTAAGACCTAACCAGGAACGGTTGCGAAAAATGCAACACTAGGTCCTCTGGCAGGAATTGAACCCACGGCCCTGCGATTCCGGTGCAGCGCTCTAACCAACTGAGCTACAGAGGCCAGTTGCTGAGCTGTAACCGTAAGTTCTGTATATATAGGTTATCGGGTGTGCGGGTTGTGATAGAAGCGTCGCTATAAAGATCTCCTCAGATGGCACATGAAAGCTGCTGAGGTTGATGTAAGTAAATGGGAGCAAATTGCTGAAAATCGAGAATTATCGGGGAAAGCTATTAGACCGGCATGGAAAACACCGAGCAAAGAAGAGTTGAAGATAAAGAAAACGAAGACATTTCATCAGAAATAACCCAGGAAATCGAACAGTACATCACTAAGATCACTCGTTCGTTTCATACTGCAAGGGATCTATTACAACATCGGAGACTCAAACACTTCACTTGATCATCATCGGACGAACAGCATAAGAAAATAGAAGTACAAACCTGTTCAATATGTTCTTGACTGAAAACTCTCCCCAGCAAAGCACGTAATGGAATCATTAATAAAATCACCAAGGGAAAAAGTGGTGCTACATATTTAAAACTCTTCACGATCCAAAGAATGACTACACAGCCTACTTGAATGATGGTGAATAAATACACTTTGGATAATGGTACCTAGACAAAGTTGAAACAAGATAGTGTTATTCCTTTAGGAATGCAAAGTTACTTTAATAAGACATTAGAAACACGCATATTCTGAAAAATCACTAGAACGTATCAATAATAGTTGTACAATTACAGTATCATAAGATTCGAGAACAGCAATAGCTCAATAAGACTGTACTTACATGTTTCAAATAAGGTATCTTGGGCAACAGAAACTCTATTAGCATGTGATGAATATTAAAGAGCTCTATACTTACATTTTTTAAATAAGGTATATCTGGATGTTGTCCTGGCGCCATAAACATCAGGGAAAATCTTTCAATCATTTGAACTCCAAATAAAGCCACGACACCCATGTATAAAACCATGCCAGAAAATACTGCTTCGGGAATTTGATCCAGGTAGAAGTTCAGTAATGATGATAAACCTGTGAAAAATATGTTATATACATGACGTAACTAAGCACACATTATTATTTCCTTGCAGGTGTTGCTGGCGGTAAATATAGTTGTTTTGTTCTGTGCAAAACAAAAACATCACGTTCAATGATTATTTGATTATCTTTTTCTCGAAATAAATGCGTTGTGTTTTCCACAAAAATAGAACATTTAAATACACTTGGCTTAGCTAAATTACTGTACACAAACTCCGGGTTAAAAGGTTTACAGGACGTGGGATATTTGAACATTTTTCTAATCGCGAACTTATTATCAAACATTGATAAAGCTGCAGAAATTGGAAACAAAAGAGTGATTCAAGATCTTAGATTACCATTTTTATTATTTTTATTCAAATTTGTTTCCAAGCTCGTCTGCACTTTAAATATTTGTATTCATTGTTCTGAAGTGCTACAAATTGCCACAATTCCTACTCACCAATTAAAATTCCAGTAAAAAACAGCGTCAATCTTTGTTCTCGTATTTTAACCACGTGACTTTTAACTCCAGGTGCATCAAAACTGCTCCAAACTTTCAAACTGTCCAAGTGAACAGAAGTCTCAACAGCGGCTAAACACATCCAAGGTAAACCAAGAAATGAAGAAACCAAAACCATGATCGCAACAACAAGGAGGTTCACATGAAATCCTGATCCTTTTCTACCACGAGTTTCCTGTTCATTACGAATAAAATCTATGTTAATTTTTGTTAATTTCACGTAAATATGAGCAGTTGTGTAGGTGTGTCGATGTTTACATCTGGGCTGCTTTGCACTGACTTTACTGTTCTAAATGCGCCATTTTGATATTTTTTGTTACTGTACCTCCGTACCGGTAACATACATACACAAAATCGCATCTCTAACAGCCAGTTATGCTGACGTCATTGATCGCATATCCCATCGACGATTACCACCCTCGTCCTGCCAGGACTTCGCCCAGGCAGGCGGCAACTTGGGTGAGGGGATCATACGGGAGAGCAAAGAAACGATTTGGATGCAGGTTTACGTTAACGTTGTTTTTGACAACAAAATCTTGAACCTAGCACGCATCCAACCCCGAGCCTAGACTGCAACCCCGCACGCAACCTGGAGCCATCATAATACAATCAAAACTACGACATCCTCCAACCTGCAGAACCAGCCAGCTATTTGCACTTGGGCAAAGTATTATCAGTAAGTAATGCAGACAAATGTTAATGGACATGCGTAAACACGCAATTAATGTGAAGTTGTGCTATGCCAGCCTCGTACCCAGTCGCTTTAAAGGAAAAGAGAAAAAGTCGCACTAAGCTACTATATAGAGATCAGTGTTTGAGATGAGTGAGCGCGCGGGGTGCTTGGGGAGGGCGGGTTACTATGCTGACAACTATGCTATTATAACACACATTGCAGGACAAGAGTGAAAATAATGTTAGATACATTGATTTCATACTTCTCAAAATAGCAATGAACTATTCTCAATACAACTAAAATTTAGTAATTTCTTTCAAATACCTTAAAACAATCCAGCAGAGTGACTTCACTTTCAATGAATAGCAGTATAACAGTGAGCAAAGCAGGACCGATAGATATAGGAATAACCCAGAACGAAATATCACCTTGGGACATTTTATCACCGTCTGGTAGAACGAAACGGTCTCTCTTGTCAGGAGAGGTCAGTTTGAATCTTTCAGGAATATGGATTGTATTGAGATAGACATCAACGGCGTATACAATGCCATTCATGACGTTCACAGCCACAGGAATACTGAAGAAATTCAATAAACGACGGATCTATGAGTAAAAGAAAAACATAGAATTGGAATATGAATTAGAGTTGGACAACCAAGAAATATCTGTCCGCATCATGTCATGTACTGTGCACGAAGGTGCGGCATGAACAAATTATAGTCCTACTTTAGCTATTTCCAAGAATTTTACAATGCTTAAGTGGGTATAACTGAGATCTTATTATATCTCCGCCAGAGGTTATTTTTTCAACTAGAGCTGTTGGCGTGTTTGTTTGTTTTGAATTGTGTGTTTGATTGGAGCAAGGGAACTCAAACAGTAGCGAACAGTTTAGTACTTGATGGTCGTAGGTCAAGGGAAAATTGGGAAAACATTTTTCTTGTTTCCTCGGACTGTGCACGAATGCGAAATTAATGCATGTATAATTTATGCATGAATATTTGACATTCGTTCGAGGTATGCATGCAGTCTTTAACACGATATTATAGATCCGTCGCCCTGGCTTTTATCAATCGGAGTATTGGATTTGACCAGCGCCTGGCTCCTGCAGTGAAATGCGCTGAAAACGCGGAGACAGAAATAGAAGGCCTACGTCTAGACTGGGATTTGACTATATTTGAAAGATATAAACTAGCCATCAGGGCTATACTAATATATAATCAGTATTTGCATGATGATACTCACCCTTGGAGAAAAGAAACGTGTTTTCTCAAACAAGCGGAATCCTAAAGCTATACCAAATGTAGCGAACATGATTATGGTATAAAGAAGAGCTGTGTTTGGTTTGTTATGACTAGAATTGTCGCCTGAAACATTGGTTGTAATTACGTATTCTTCACGCAGGGGATTTTTTTCATAAACCTAGACAAATAGAGGGAAGAATGCTAAACATTAAGTCACAATATCTATAAGAAGTATATCTATAAGAAGTATATCTATAAGAAGTATATTTGCGATGGAAAGCATTCAAAGTGTAACAAGGCAGAGCAAACAACCAGTAATATAACTAACAACCTTCCAAACTTATAAAGTCAGTGGTGTAACTTAACGCTTGCCCGGAGCAAGTGAAAATCATTGCGGGCAAGTAGAAGTTTATTCTTGGTTGCCCGATCGGGCAAGTTGCTTTCTGTTTCAGCTTTGCCAGAAAAAGCTGGCCATCTCTAAGTTATTATCCTCAAATACAGTATTAAATGAGGAAAATATAGACCAGTTAACTATTCATTCTGCTAGATAATTTGAAAAATGTAAATACATGAACACGCCTCGACGGACATTGTGCCTCGACTTAAATTCCACTTCAGTTCTTAAGGAAAATAAAAGAATGGTGTAGATTTATGTTATATAATGCAAATTGTAGTTATCCATCAACATATCATGCTTACTGCAATCATTTGCTTCAAATTGTGTTATTATGTGAACCAAAGCAGATCTAATGGCAAGTGAATTCTATTCAGGGCAACCATTTCTCATGTCCAACTTGCCCTGATCGCAAGTGGTCAAAAAAGTTAAGTTACACCACTTTATTAAAGTGCAATAAATGCACCAGCTGAACAAATTTAAATATTATAAATATTGGTTTCTATACTTACTGTACCTATACGTACAAGTCTAATTAATTAAAATGCATTTAAAATACATAAATTACATGCGTAGCATTACTATGCCTATGGAGTCACTGTTTATCTTAATATATCATGCTTGAATTAACATGAATGAAAGTTTTATTTAAAAATATTAGGTAAAGAAAAAGATAAAAGTAAAAAAATTAATAATTTAAGTAAGTAAAAATTAAGCAGAATACATGTTAAGAATACGGCCAACACAACCGTTCATCATCTTGTCCGAATATTTTCGAATCTCAAAGGCTTCGAACGTTTTACGTTCATGTTCGTATCTGATATTCTTGTGAATAATTTTCCAGCTGATTGATGACACAGTACGTGCATGGGTAGATATTGTGGGTTTTAAGATGTATATAAACCGTTTGTTTGTCCATTCGAAGATGCTATGTCCGTATTGTTCTACTTGTCTCACCCACATAAACTGCCTGCATGGTATTGTAAGCAATTTATGAGATAGACCGTATTCTTAATGTGGCACTGATTTGTTTTCGCTGAGAGTATACAGGTATCGAAATCTATTGTACAGCTTAACTTGTCTTTCTTCGGGGCGTATGTTTTAGATAGGGGCGTATGTTTTAGATAGTGGCTGTCCGTTCATGAAGTGGACTCTTATATTTCCTATCCCCGACCTTCGTATAGTGACTAAGGCACGGCGCCTGAATACCTCATCAATGTAGGGTAATTTGAGATAGATACATCCCTCCTGATTATCCCGTTCAGTGTGCAACGTTTGTTGTATGATTGATTTTACGAAAAGTTTGGGGTATCCATTACTTGTAAATATTGAGGTTATTTTACGCAGTGATTTGTTTCTTTCGGTGGATTCTGTCGACCACGACATTGC